>OZ018326.1:132773568-134121068 GCA_963969495.1 Ceratothoa steindachneri
ACCACGCAGTCTACGGGTTTCCAGCGAGAACAGATCTAATTCACTTAGTCTATCCTCATAACTTTTATGTCGGATAGAGGGAATCAGCTTGGTTGCCCTGGCTTGTACGCGTTCCAATCTCGCGATGTCCTTTCGCAAGGAAGGACTCCAAAATTGTACGGCATACTCCAGGTGCGGTCGGACAAGTGAGTTGTACAGGCACAGTACAATCTCCTGGTTCCGATAACCAAACTGGCGCTTAATATAGCCTAGCATCCTTTGGGCCTTTTTCTCCGCCTCAATGCACTGTTTCGAGAACTTGAGGTCACTAGTGATAGTAACACCCAAGTCCTTCTCAGTGTCGGTGGATTCAATAGCAGTGCCCTTAAGGATATACTGAGATTGGGGGTTTCTGTGGCCGATATGCATCACTTTGCATTTGCCCACGTTAAAAGGCATTTGCCACGTGTCCGACCACTCCCTAATCTTCCCAAGATCTTCCTGCAGGCGGGCAGTATTTCCATCCTTTGCAACGTTCGTACCAAGCTTGGTATCGTCGGCAAATTTGGAAATCTTCACAACCATGTCACCGTCCATGTCGTTGACGTAGATGATGAATAGTAGTGGTCCCAGGACAGAACCTTGAGGCACCCCGCTAGTAACGGGCACCCACTCAGAAGACTGTCCATTTACCACCTCCCGTTGCCGTCTGCCACTTAGCCAGTTCTCGATCCAGCCGGCTACCTTTCCGTCTATGCCCAGCGCTCGCACTTTCCGGAGAAGGCGGCGGTGTGGTACCTTATCAAAGGCTTTCTGAAAGTCTAAGTAGACCACATCCACCGCCTTGTCCCGATCGTGCTCACTGAAAACGAAGTGGAAGAATTCTACAAGGTTCGTCAGACATGACCGTTGCCTTCGGAAGCCATGCTGGGAACTCCTCAGTAGCAGGTTTGACTCTAAATACGACGTCACTTTGTCCACCATGATGCTTTCCATGAGTTTACCGACTATCGAAGTCAGACTGATAGGTCGGTAGTTCGACGGTTGGTTACGGTCTCCTTTCTTGAAGATAGGAGTCACCTCCGCCTCACGCCAGTCTCTAGGAACGCATTTGGTCCGGATTGACATGTTAAAGATAGCGCACAGATGTCGTGATACTTCATCGCACACTTCTTTCAACACTTTAGGTAGAAACCCGTCCGGTCCAGGGGACTTATTCGTCTGTAGGTCAGCGATCTTTTTCTTTATTTCTCCTTCGGTGAAGTCCATTGCCTCCAGCTTTTTCCCCGAGTAGGAATCCGTCGGCTGGGGAATGGGACCACACTCTTCAGTAAACACTGAAGAGAAGTAGTCGTTGAGGAGGTTAGCATTTTCTGCATCTGAATGCTTTAATGTCCCCTCCTCATTCCTCAAAGGGCCAATCGTTCGACGGATTGGTTTACGGCTGTTCACATATCCAAAAAACTCCTTGGGATTCTCTTTACAGAGTCTCGCCACTCGGAGTTCCTCAGACCGCTTAGCCGCCCTTATGCTGGACTTCACTCTCCTGGCTAGCCTCCGGTATTCGTCAAAGTCACCCGAGATCTTCGATTGCCGGTACACATTTCTCTTCTCCATAAGCAGTTGCCCGATTTCTCGATTAAACCACTTTGGTTGAACAGAAGACCGACGGGGGCATTTCAGAGGGATAAAACGCGATTGAAGACTCATGAATGTGGTTTTGAAACTGTTCCAAGAGTCTTCAACAGCTTCGCACTCTTCTAGCCTCGCGTCAGTCAGTCCCGCGCGTAGACCTGCAAAGTCTGCTCTTCTTAAATCGAGTTTCCTTGATTTACTAATTGCAGGCTCTGCCTTGGGGACTTTGACTACAAATCTAATTAATCGGTGGTCACTGCCACCGAGCTCTTCGCTAACAGAGAGGTCCTCAACGATGTCATCCTCAGAGGTGAAAACCAAGTCGAGGATATTGTCTCCTCTCGTTGGCTCTCTCACCCATTGAGTGAGGAACTCGTTGTTCGTGAACTCCAGGAGTAGTGCGTTCTCGCCACAGGGTTCTCTGGTTTCCCAGTCAACTTGTGTGTTGAAATCACCCATGACGATACACACTCTGTCTTCGACAAGTTCTCCTAGTAGCTGGTACAGATCTCTGTCCTTTTCAACGAGTTGGGCAGGAGGTCTATAAAGCACCAGGGTCCTGTATTTGGCAGGACCTATCTCTAGGTCAACACCTAGTAGTTCATGGTCGGATACGATGTTGCAATCCGTCGAGTTGAGAGTATCCTTGACATACAACATCACACCGCCACCCTCTCTGTCTGGCCTATCTTTCAAGAAGAGCTGGTAACCGGGAATCGTGAATTCGCCTTCAAAGTCTCGGTTTGAGGTTTTTATCCACGATTCTGTTATGGCTACCATTTCGGGTTCTTCCGTCGCTACGAGGCCACGGAGCTCAGGAAACTTGTTCCTGATTGACCTCGCATTGAACAGAAGAACTTTCAGGGAGTCCCCGACTGTAGGACTCCCTACGCTCTTCCGTTTCCCGGCTTGTTTGTTGGTGAGGTCAATGCCACTATAAAACTTTTCACGGGAACACTCTCCCGGCTATAATGACCCCAGTTGAAGACCTATATTTGGACATTTGTTTCGAGAGAAAAAATGCTCCTATATTTGGAAACTGTCCCGATATTGGTCTAACGTTGTTTGAGGCGGCCAGTCATTGAGAGTACGTGCATTTGGGTATTGCGGCAGCGCGCCATGCTGAGTTGCCTCGTGCCTCAGTCAATCAGTTGCGTGCGAGCCATTGTATGGTGTGCTCCCTTTTGGTCACACTCTGTCTGTGCTTGGTGTGTGACTCAACTGTTATTTTTTCTTGAGTTTCTGTCAAGAATAGGAAACCCAATTTCACCATGGCAAGAATAGCGACCACAAAAAGTTTCCTTGCCAAGAATAGCGACCCCCAAAGTTCCCATGGCAAGAAAGCTACCCCAAAAGTTTCCTTGGCAAGAATAATTACCCTAAAAGTTTCTTTGGCAAGAATAGCGACCCCAAAAGTTCCCATGGCAAGAATAGCTACCCCAAAGTTTCCTTGGCAAGAATAACGACCCCAAAAGTTTCTTTGGCAAGAATAGCGACCCCAAAAGTTCCCATGGCAAGAATAGCTACCCCAAAAGTTCCCATGGCAAGAATAGCTACCCCAAAAGTTCCCATGGCAAGAATAGCTACCCCAAAAGTTTCCTTGGCAAGAATAACGACCCCAAAAGTTTCTTTGGCAAGAATAGCGACCGCAAAAGTTCCCATGACAAGAATAGCGATCCCAAATAGTTTTCCTTGCCAGAAATAGCGACCCCAAAAGTTCACATGGCAAGATTAGCGACCCCTAAAAGTTTGCATGGCAAGAATAACGACCTCCCAAACTTCTCATGGTAAGAATAGCGCCCCCCCCCCCTCCCTAGTTTACAGGGCTAGAATAACGACCCATACAAGTTCACATGGCAGCATAGCGCCCCCTAAAGTTCCTATGCCAAGAATAGCAACCCCCAATCTAAAAATCATGTAAAAGAAAAGCTAAACATACGTGATCTTCGCTTTAATGAAAAATGAAGGATGTATTAATGTATTAAAAAGGAAATTGCGTTACAGAAATTAATTGCTTACTTCATTTCTTTCCATCGACAGAAGTGTCGAAAATAACCTGAAAAAGATTTGCGTTTGCAGCCTCGCATGTTGTTAATTTTTGCTTTATGTGTTCCCAATACGATTCACTATGTTGCATATGAAGGCCGGTTTGTGGTCGAACGAAGTGCATAGCGTCGTTGACGGTTGTGTGCTGGTAATTTGGAGTATTGGCCAGATTTCTTTGGCCTCGCCATTTATCCCTATGGAGAACAAATATTTTGTTGCATTTATACTTTAACATTGTTCTCATCTAATTTGAGTGGGAGGAATTTAAATCCGAAGTAATATTTTCTCTCTAAGATACAGATTTTTTGAAGTTCTGTTAGTCGCCACGCCTAGCTTGAAATGAGCGATACCAACGTATTAGAGCTGTAAACAAAAGTGGGGGGGTTGAAGGTCTGGGGAAAGAGAAACCGATAAATGAGAGTAAGGTTTTTGAAAAGATAAAAGGGGTCTTTTCAGGGGAGATTCTCTAAGTGATGATAGCTCAGAGAACCCTCGTTAGTTCAAAATTTAAAAGAAACGGTGGGGAGATGAGGTAAAGTTTGAAGAACTTGTTCCGTTCCCCAGGAAATGAGAAATTGTGTACTTACCTTGAGTAGCTTTGGAATTGAGACCTTACCATCGAAAACCACTGGACCGTACTTTGAAGGGGAGAAACGAAACGAGTCGGGAATTTTGAGGAGGCAAGCTCGAGAACAATTGTGTGTGGGACCATCTCACAGGGGGCAATGACCCGGGGGTGGGGGAGGGAAGCTCTATTCACCCGTCTCCTAGGGAGTTTTGGGGCAATAAGCTCACCACACGTGTGCGATGTGTGGAAGATAGCCCGGCGAATGCATGGTCCATTTTTCTTACAATTCAGCTTTTTTTTTTTTTCGAAAATTGTCCTCTTTTCACATAATGTCAGGTTCTTCCTATGCAATTTATTGAAACAACCGTTTAGGCAAAGAATCAATTTTCTTTTTAGCAACAGCGTACATATTCCTCACAAGGCAACATAAAGTCATTATTATTACTAGTCAAAGATGAAATATGTATCCATTACATTTAAATATCAGTCTGTACCGATGCGATTCAGAAAGACCGATGAAATATAAAAAAACTCAAATTGGTCCTATTATGACAAGAATTTTCTCTTGTAGCTCTTGCGTTTGAAGACTGTCAGAGTCATCTCTTTTGATACTCCAGCAGTAGTCCGGCATTATATATCTGTCCCATCACCCTTAACAGCTCCAAGGATATCGGAGAAATGGTGAAAGGTGACTATTAAGGAAATGAAGCTTGACACTATTGAATCCAACCAAGATCACGATAAGTCAACAGCATTCTAGCAACCAAATATTCATAGTTATCGGTCTTTTTATTGCAAAGAAAACTTTGTATAACCACCACGAATGACAACCACGCTGTCTTCTCCCAGTGATTCATCTTTCTGACAAATTTCACATTACAAGGGCATGAATTTAAGGTCCAACAAATACGCCTGCTTTGATTTTTGCAAAAAAACAAAGCAGGAAATCTGAAACTATCCGCTGAAAGCATTCTCTGTTAGTACTTAATTCCTTCTCAAATTGTTTCATCAAACCAAACTTGAGCTCGAATGGGGCGGGAGGGTTCTCTCGACTAACGATCGGGTCATTCACAATGTTTGGTATGCCTGCTTCCAGTTTCACAGATGGACCATTCCTTCTGTGGCCAGTGTTTGTCCCGAGTTCGACTCTCCCACATGCGGAGATAGCATGGAAACTTACTGAAACATTTCTGTTGGCCATTTTTAAGTCCACATAAATGATCCAGTTATGCTCTCTTGATATTTGATCATGAGCATATTTCTGTCGTCATGGGTTTTTCACAAATGTACCGAGTGGCCAAACGGGACTGCACCAAACACAATGTCATTATACAAGAGAACACACTTGAGGCTGCGCTTAGAACTAACAAAAGAAATTTCCATTCTTGAAGGGTTTTACTAGGAAACACCTCATTGCGCTAGAAGACCTGGGATATCGTGGCTATAAGCAAATTGCTTGTCTTCTAATAGTTCACAAAAATCTGATCCCGCGTTCTGAAATATGATACTTTTATAGAGCTGTCAAGAAGGTTTTTCTATTTAACCTGGAGGCTAATAGTTCCGCTGCTTTCTTGGAGAGTGACGAACAAGTGTGTAGCAGTCACAGATGTAACAGAATGCATTAGTATCATTTATGTCTGCTTAAAGAAGCCATCATTAGATCTGAAACAAAACACGAATAAGGTTAATTTTAGAAAAAATCATAAATTCATGTATTTAATATTTATGAATACTTTAAATGTATTTAGTGCCCACCTCTGCTCGTCGATATTGCGCTTTTAATTTTAATAACAAAAAAAAATCCCACCCCTTGAATGATTAGTTAATTTTAAGGTGCATGTTACCCTCTTGTGTCATGGCACTAACTAGCCCACCTCTTTATGCCTTAAAGTACAAGCCATCATTACTTCTCACCTTCTAAGAGGCTCTTCAAAGATATGAGGTGCTATTGTAGAATATCTAAGAACAAGCTCTTAATATTTTATCAACTCCCGAAAGTAACTTTAAACCATTAACTCACTGGATTCTGATCTTGCAGCGTGAGCTATTTGGGGGCCACATTTGACGTGCACGGATCCAACAACTGGTCATTTTGCTACATTCAAGGACATAGGTAAAAGTCTATCTGAAATTACACAGATGTTTTCAATAGGCTTTGTGACTGCATTTTTGTTTCTTTTTTTATTTGTACACGGCTGTTCAACCGCTAAGGTCTCTCGGATCGCTAGTTTCGAGACCCACAACTATCCACTATCTAAAATAAACCTAAACAAGCCTTGAGTCCTCACCTCAAATTCTGTTAATCCGACATGATAGTATCTCAGTTCAGTTGCCTACTCGATCAATATCGACACTAATAGACTCAGAGAATACAAGTTACAAATGCATTAGTATAATATAGAGCATGTTTCATTTGGAAAATAGATTTCATCATGATACTAGTTACTGTTATTAGGTTTATATTTTTTTATACAAATCTATATTAAAAAAATACATGCACTCGTTTGTTTTAAAACAACAGTTATCAGTTAGTCTAACAAGCCTAGTCTTGCGCATGCGCTCTAGCTCTGTTTCTATTACCGGGGCATCCAACAGTGAATCAGTCATTTTATTGGTTAGTCGAAGTTTGTGACCTGCTATCTTATGACTTGTAACTTGCGTGAGTTGAGTTTTTGTGAGACAATTGGTGGATCTTTTAATTTTGGTGCACGTTTTCTGATATTTTTTTTGTAAATTTTACGACTAATGCTGTATCTTTCGCTAATTCTAAATTTGTCTCTCCTTTTTTTTTAAATTATTAGTTTTAAAGTTAGATTAAGTTATGATACAAATAATATATTTCAAAATTAACTTAATGCTTAAAACTACAAAATTCAGTGCCAAATCTTCTTAAATAAGGTTTGTATTTTCTACGTCACACAAATTCACACAATGAAGAGGTGGGGTACGCAAATTAAAAAAATGGAGCTTTCTTGAATTAAATTTGTAATCAATTTGAAACATTATTCTAGAAGGGATTTGAGGTCTTTTGGGTTTGGTGTACTTGCTCCGTCCGATCTTTGGTTAAATTTCGGAAAATGCTCGCCTTTGATTTTTGTGGGCGCTTTGTTGTAAATATCTATTTTTTTTTATTTAAATAGACAAACAAAATAAGTTTTCAGAAACTATCTAGCTTCAATACTTTCAGAGATATATTGATTTAAAAATCGGTTTCCTTTTTTTTTTGCGACACCCAGTATAGCAGGAGTCGGCAAACATTTTGGTCTTGCGTGCCAAGTCCATAAAAGAAGAAGAATTTCTGGTCTTGAGTGCCAAGCAACTATAATGCCCAATGTACACATCTAACATGGCCAACAGACCTATGTCGATCCACTGAAAAGGGCATCTAGGCTCATCAGCTTCAGCCTTTCATCTTAGAAAAACTTCAACTTCAGATATATATATATATATATATATATATATATATATATATATATATATATATATATATATATATATATATATATATATATATATATATATATATATATATATATATATCAGGAAAAGGAGAGCAAGTACTAAATATAACATATATTGCCAATGTTTCGGGCTCTGGACCCATCTTCTAGGCTAGAATATTAAAGGTTTATATAGGAACAATTGCTTAACAATTATGAGAACAATGATAATTAATGGCTTTAGGCTAAAAAATATCAAAATGTAATATAAAGGACAAAAATCTGTATATTAAGTTAAAAAATAAATAAATTCCAACAAAATTAATAAAGTTACAATTAGAAGAAAAGGAAAACCTTAAAAATACACTAAAATTTGTTACCTGATTCGGAGAAAGCTGTGAGCTGAATGAATGAAATTGAAAATTTATACTAACCACGAAAGATGTGATTTAGTATTAGTTGGTTCTCTGATCTATGTAATTGGTTGATCGAAAAACAACAAAAAAAAAATGTTAGCTAGTAGGTTGCTTAAGTGGTAATTAATTAATGCTAACTAGTTAGAAAAAACTCAAACGAAATTAATCAGGCAAAATATAGCGGTGTGGAAGTAGAGTCCTTATTTAAGTGAGGCTGATTGTATTTAATTAAAAGGGACTCAATTATTAGTAGGTCAGATTTAGATTTTGATGCAGATAATATTTCAAATTGATTATAATCTATAGGTATTTTACATGAATAGGAATGAGATCGGACAACAGAGTTTTCTTTTACGGAGAGATCCATTCTTGTTCTGTAACTGATCCTACGGTGAGCATCAATGCGAACCTTGAGAAGACGTTCCGTACATCCAATGTACGTTCCCAAAGAACATTTAGGACAAGTATATTTATATACTATTCTGGATTTACAAAAATTGGCGTTAAATTAAATTAAAATGCGGAAAGGAAATGTATAATTTTTTGCGGGGAACATTATAATTATTTATAGGCTTAAAGACATTATTTAAAAAGTTCCTAACGCAATTTATAAAAATATGGGGTGGATAGTTGTTTAATTTAAAAAAAAATTGCATTTTGATTTTTTTGTTTTGTTTTACATCCTATTACATTTTTAGCCTAAAGCCATTAATTATCATTGTTCTCATAATTATTAAGCAATTGTTCTTATATAAATTTCCAATATTCTAGCCTAGAAGATGGATCCAGAGCCCGAAACGTTGGCAGTATATGGTATATTCGAGTTAATGGTCCGATTCCTCGGGAAGCGCAAGCGCAATACGAAGAGTACAGCTAACACGACGAATTGGAACATTTAATAGAGATTCTGAACGTTTCGTACATCGGCTGTGTACATCCTCAACAGAGTATATATATATATATATATATATATATATATATATATATATATATATATATATATATATATATATATATATATATATATATATATATATATATATATATACGAGGGAAGGTCCAAAAGTTATCTACAAGTTAAAAGAAAGCAATAAAATCACTTTCAGTATTTCTCAATATACTTCCCTACATATTAACACACTTATTTGATCTCAAAATAAGCATCCGAATGCGAGTATAAAAGTTTTATCCTTTGACCTACAATGCTCAAAAGCTTCTTTCTTCACCTGAACTTAATTCAAAAAATGTTTCCTTACAAGTCAGATTTAAGTTTACAAAACAGATAACACAGGGAACAATGTATTTGGTGAATTGACAAAAGTACATTTTCCTACCTAATTCGAGCATACTGAATTCAATTCTGAAATCAGATTCTCTCTAAATGCTAAAGATTTTCCGTAATATTAATAACTAATATCATACAATAATTTTCATTTTATCACGCCTATCATCATGCCCTTAAGTAATTTTGAATTATCCTTTTGCGTTATTTATAGTAAAGCAGGGTTTTTTGCACAAACATTTTATTGCATTCGAGAATAAACTTAAATTATACATTAGGATTACAAATACTGTAATCAAATAGATGCTAATTTATTAATGACCGTACATCAGGCTGTAGGACCTCTTCTTGATTTCACTCGGGGCAAAATTTGCGTTTGTAAGTCTTCTCTGGCTGATCTCTTTTAATCGTCCAGCAGTAGTCTGCCTTCATGTGTCTATCCCAGTGACCTTGGTAGCGCTCTTCCATCGTCATGACATCCTGATAGAAGCGTTTCCCTTGTTCGTTGCTCAGGACTCCCAGATTCTCTTAGAATCGGTCGAGGTGACTATTTAGGAAATGCAGCTTCACACTCATGTTGCATTCCAGATCACGATATGATACAAGCATATTGGTAATCAGATCCTCGTAGTTATGTGCTTTTTTGTTTCTCAAAAAGTTACGAACAAGGGCAGAAAATGAGAACCAGGCTGCTTTCTCTGTTTCATTCATGGTGTTCACGAATCTAGAATCACTCAGAAGTCTTCGGATTTGGGGACCATCAAATACTGCTTTTATTTTTTCGTATGACAAAGCAGGAAACGCCGATACAATGTACTGAAAACAATTATTGTCAGTGCTCAATGCCTTGTCATACTGCTTCATCAACCCCAGTTTGAGATGAAGTGGAGGGAAAACGATTTTCTCTCGACTTAAGATTGGCTCATTAACAATGTTTGGCATTCCTGCTTCCAAATTTCCAGAACTGGCCAATCTTTTGGGGACCAGTATTTGTCACGGGCTCGACTGTCCCACATACAGATATAGCATGGAAACTTTGTATATGCCTTCTGTTGGCCAAGGAGGAAGTTGACCATCTTAAGGTCTATACATATGATCCAATTGTGTTCATGGTACTTAAGTAAATCCATGACCATTCTTATATCATCGTGAGTTTCTCGCAGATGGACAGAGTGACCGAGAGGAACTGCACCAAAGTCATTGCCATTATGCAAAAGGACACACTTGAGGCTATGCTTGGAGCTATCCAAACACAGTCTCCACTCAGCTGGGCTATGGGTGCAAAGTCCCAACTCGGTAAATAGACCAGGAACATCGTGGCAGTATACAAATTGTTTGTCATCAGAGAAATACTTAACAAATGTACTCTCCCTTGTTCGGTAATAATATGATACCAGTACTGACCTGTCAAGCATATGTCTTTCACTCAATCTGGATGCTAATTGTTCTGCAACTTACGTGGAGACCGCCAAATCACCTATCAAGTCATTCAAATCCTCTTGATTGAAACAGTGAGGAGCTAATGACTGTTCAGCACCTGATGATGAATCTGTAGACTCTGAATCCATTCCGTGGACGTCCATATCAGGTACATCATTTTCATCCTCGGAGGAAGCATATCCACTGAAAATCGGAACTGGTAAAGACTCAGAATGAGGTACTGGCCGGATCGCAGAGGGAATGTTGGGGTAGTCGATCTTGTGCCGATTTTTCTTGCCAATCCCATCAGTATTCATCAGACAGAAATAACAGTCCGATACATGATCCTTTGGCTCTCGCCACACCATGGAGATTCCAAAAGGAAGACCATTTCTCTTTTTTTTCGTCCACTCACGAAGATGTTCTACACAAATATGGCAAACAGCATGTGGAGCCCACTTCTTATCTTGATCGCCAAGAGGAACATCAAAATATGCCTTATAAGTACGGATCACAAAGTTTGATATATTGCGCCTTTGACGAACTACTAAGTTTTGACGAAGCCATCACTCTAACATGAGACCTGAAAAAAAACAATAATGTTAATATTTTGCACAATAACACTTATTATTATCTTACTACTATGTACTATGAAGTATTTGCTTTCTACAAGCACCCTCTCTGTCCGTCCGAAGGTCAGTTTTCGAGGAAACGAGAAAATAAAAATTACAGAATAACTATAGCATGTAGGTAAAAATGGATTATATATTTGAAATCAGCATGAAAAAACGAATTAAAATTGGCAGATAAAACTAAGTCACGAGAAAATGTGATTAAAATTGTTCCCCTGTGTAATAGTCGCCGTGAGAGCGGGTAGGTCTGGGCTGTAGCGAGGATGGCTGAGTTCTTGAAAGCCGCAATTCTTTTTGCAATTGCAGCAGTGTGAACTGGAGCATTATCATACAGGATAAAACAACGAGCTACGTTTTCTATGAGGTTGTCTCTCAACTTATGCAATAATGAAGCATAATATGTTCCATTTACAACCGTGTTTCTTTCTTGGTGGGGGGGCTCACCGGGGCGACGCCATTCCATCGATTCTCTTTTTCATAGAGGTTCATAGTGTAACAGGATGTCTCATCTTCAGTTACAATTGAACGAATAACATCAATTTCCGTACCTCGTCAAAGATTTAATAATTCTCTGCAAGTTATTTATATATATATATATATATATATATATATATATATATATATATATATATATATATATATATATATATATATATATATATATATATATATGTGTGTGTGTGTGTGTGTGTGAAGGAAGGGAAATAACAATAACACATGGTACGGTAGAAGCATAATAGCTCATAGGATCGTACATAGATTAGGAGAGAAGGTAGAAATAGATATCAAACGATATAAAAGAATATAAACTCTTTTACCCGTTGAAAAAGGTGAAATACTTGATGCGGTTCGAACCTATGTCATCGAAAGCTCTTCGCTTTTCAGGCCACGGCGCTAACCGGTAGGTTACCATCTACATCCTCGCTTAGCGTGTGGTAGTTTACAAAGCGGAGAGCGTTCAATGACAGGTTCGAACCGCACCGATTATTTCACTTTTTTCAACGCTTAAAAGAGTTTATATTATTTTATTCCAATACAAGATCTATCATCTTTTTGAACTACACTTTTATCTAGAGAAGATTACACTGAGATAATAATGATTTGTAAGTTTATTAGCAAAAAAAACCCTACTAAAAAATAAGAACACAATAAAAGATAATTTTCAATATTTAGCGGGAAACAACTTTAACATCATTCATAAAGTCAGAGTACACAACCTACACTAAATATTTAAAAATGTTTTATTGTGTTCTTATTTTTAGTTTTAAAATGCACTTTTTGCTAATAAACTTACAAATCATTATTTTCTTAGTGTAATCCCCTCTAGATAAAAGTGTAGTTCAAAAAAGTTGGTAGATCACGTATTGGAAGAGCATATATATACTTATCGGAATTGATAAGTTTTGATATATATATATATATATATATATATATATATATATATATATATGAAAGATAATGGTAAACCACAATATTTGAATCAAGATTTTATTTATAACTATCGGACTAGTTTCGGCAAGTTACAATATGCCATTTTCAACTAATAATAAGGAAACTAGGCAAGGAACACAGTATATATAAGGTAAACCACATCTTAAACAAAATGAAACCGCAGGAAACAATCTGGGGCAAACGACAAGCTAAACAAAATGAAATGAAACAGGAAACAATCTGGAAAATTGCTAATCTCCGAGAACCATTGCTTCCGGGGGTTTATAAATACGATTGGCGACTTTATTCGATATATATTTATTAAATTTGTATTGCCCTTCAGATAAATTGAAATTATCAACTTTGTTAGTGATGATGGATTCCACAATTCTCCTCTTAATATAATTGTTTGATTTATAAATGATTTTTGTTTAGTTGAAATCAATTCCATGGTCGTGCTTTTGCATGTGCGTAAAGAGACTTGAAGAGTTTGTACACCTTCTGATATCGGCTTGATGTTCTTTCATCCTCTTATTAAAGTGGCCCGACTCTCCGATGTATGCCAAATTGCAATTCTGGCATGGTATGCTGTATACTCCAGCACCGAGATTGATTGGACGCAGTCTAGTCAAGGATTTCCGTATGGTATTAGAATATTTAAATGTAATGTTTCTGTTATTTCCGTTCACATATGACTTCTTTTTTTTTGGGGGGGGGGGGAGGGTCAAGGCTGGAGCTTATGGAAACTAATAAATTTTTTAAAATCGTCTTTTTGCGGTATGGAGATGGCATAGAAGTTTTTTCGTGTTTTCGAATGGCATTTATTTATGAGGTGAATTAGGTATTTTAGTTCAATAAAATTGCAAATAAGGTGGTTAATTTCATCTTGAAGGAAGATTGGGTCGCACGTTCTATAGGCTTGGAGAAAGAGGGAAGAAAGAACAGATATCTTAACGGATTTGTCATGTAATGAGAAAAAATGTATGTAAGCATTTGAATATGTAGGCTTTCGATAGACTGAGCACTGAATATGATTATTTAAACGGTGGATATTTACGTCTAGAAACGGTAAAAAATTGGGTGTAACGAATTCAGGTTGTTGAAAAATGAGAGAACATAGATGTCGAGAAATTCATCTTCATTTATTGCGCATGAACAACGTTTCGAGCTGCCCACTCATCTTCGGGTTCTATAATACAAGAGTATAAGGGAATACCTAATTTACAATAAATCGGAATGTTAAAAAGTGTCTAAAAATTAGAATATTTAAAAGTGTCAAAAAATATCTAAAAGGGGAGATAATTTTCTTTTTCTATAATGCAAAAACTTAAGAAAATACATAATTTAAAATGAATTAAAATATTAAAATCCTAGATGGATACAAAGGAGAACCATTCAAACACTCACCAATGTTGGTCCGACTCCAGAGAGAAGTACGGGTGGGGGGATTGAAGTGGGAAGAGGTAAAATTGTGTTGGTTGTTGAGTTATGTCATAAGTAGGGAATCAGCGGAAGAGTCACAATTAAGAGGTAGTCGCACAGGATTACCTCATTATTATCTTGACCATTTATTATAAAGTTATTTATAGTTATGTCCTCCGCATTGCATTTCATTGCATGTGCTCTGATAGGGGATGGTTCTTTACGATTGCCTGGGTTTCCATTACAAACGCTGATGCCCATTGGTGAGGAGAACCTTGCTCTCAGGGGGCGAATCGTGCTGCCTATGTACATATCTTCCTTGGAGACACCGAGGACAAGTAAACTCGTATACAACATCTCTAGAGGGGGTTTATCCTTTTGCCTGAACCAACTCCCAATGTTGAATTTGTTTGCAAATACTAATTTAAAATTTTTATGGTAAAAATAGCAGTTAAATAATTTTGAAAACTTTTTTCGGAATTCTCTGTTAAGGGAAACAATTTCGGGAAGAATAAAATATTTTGTCTTTAGGGACATCGTAAGAAAGATTGGGAGGCAAATATTGGGAATTTAAAAAAAAATGAAAATTAATGTATTTACTATTGACTAGGGTTAGCAATTATTCTGGAAACAGGATCTAAGGAATTCAAATTATTTCTGCATTATAGAGAATGAAGAAGACAGGTGGAAGCCACGACGGATGAGTCTTGATGGAGCTCAGTTTGTATGATAAATCACATAAACTCGAAATTTATACTCGTATTATTGAACGTCGTTTTTCTATATATGGAAGTGGCCAAGCCTTGATTTGATTTTTTAAATAAAAAGTCAAAAAAGGTGGTGATACAATTTTATTTTTCAGTTTGCATGGGGAATTTGATATTAGGATGTGTCGTAGTATTGTAGTTGTTGCTTTATTATTCTTATTACTTATGAAAGACAACGGTACTTCTATATTGGCTGAGTGGATATTTACTTCCTGTATTATTGAGAGTGCCACAGCGTTTAATCATTTTTAAGGAAAGAGCCAGTTAAACACGTAAGGATCCAAGGAAACACCATGAATTTATCCAAAAATATGTATATCTTTTTTAATTTATCAATTAACAACCCAAAATAAAATATTTACAATCACATAATAAGTTTAACGGGGATAACAAATTCTTGAAATCAGGCCTATTTCAGACGCTAACCAAACCCAACTCGAAATAGGCTCCAAGTAAACAAACCAATTGCCGATTAGTTATTTTATGGTGACCCTTTTAGATTAGCATTAAACTCCAATTTAACTTTCACTCTTCTAACTGTAAATATGACGGGGTTCACTAAAAATTGTCTCTACTTCAGTTAATTTGAGTACCGTATTAAACTCCTACTAAATCAATACAAATATAAATGGTCATTGTGACTTACATGAACGAAAGGATCAGGGGTTGCCGGATGTCGCTATATTGGATTTTTTTACGGCGAGCGGCTGGATTTTTTTTCTTTCACGAGATAAGGTTGAGAGGGAGGGGGGCGATGTTAACTTCTTATTGCAACTTTGCCTCCTTTTACGTTTAAAAGATGGAGTTAGGTGTTTTGCTCTCTAGCTCAAGGAGTCCTCTTCTGGGTAGCTCATTAAGTCTTTTAGAATCCTCGTTTATTACGCCGAGTGCCCAACTGGTTTGGGGTATACGAAGTGATTTCTACCGTACTTTAAAAATGGAATCTCGTTGGGGATTAGTTTTTCTCCTCTCACTCTTACTGATATTGTGCTGTGAGAGTCATTCGAGGGTGAGCAGGTTTTCTTTTCTCCAGTCAGACTTCTTCTAAGTCTGTAAAGGATACTTCTGTATGGCACCGATATAAAACGTGACGTTTTTCTAAGTTATTCAAAACTGGGTGAAGGATCGATCTTCTCGAACTGGTCCTCTATCGGCTCTCACCGAATAATCCTTTCTCTTTCCTTATGGGGCTTATTTATAGCCTAGCGACCGCCCCATCTAAGGGAGAAGGGGCGAGGCTGCAGAGGGAAGAGCGAAAGATGAGGGGAGGGTAGCACCGCGGTGCCCAAGTCGGCTTCTTAATTAGAGGCACCACCAACCGTCACCATCCTTGGTGTTCTTTTTGTCTGGCACCGCTTTTTGTGGCGATTTAACCACGCGCCTCCGAACCTCGTAAGTAATTGGATCCTTTGAGCGCCTCGTAATGGCCTTTAGTGGTCACCTTGGCACATCGGCTCGCTCCCGACTACATATGCGGCGGGGAGATCAAAAGGGTAGGCCGTTTGACTGTTAGCCCGCCGGCTAACGTTCCAAGCCTCTCCTCATGTGGCACGATTCTCTCGCTTTCTCCGCAGGGAGGGACTTTAACGTATATGTCCGCCTGGCCCTCCGTGGGGCTTTATCTTGTAATTCCTCTACAGGATGAATGGAATTGAGATAATTTAAAAACTGGTACGCCTGGTCCTGGCTACCAAACTGCACAGCAGTCGTCTACAAATCTTCTGTAGAATAATGGCTTGAATGACGAAGGGCAAACTTGAAATAGGGTCTTCTCAAAATCTTTCATAAAGATATATGCGGCAATGTGGGCAATAAGCGAACCCATTGTTACACCATTTATCTGTTTATAAATTTTCTCATCGAACGAAAATATATCTTCTTCAAACACCATTTGTAAAAGTTGTTTGAATTTGTCTCCTGTAAAGTTGTGGAAAGTGTTGCAATTGTGAAATGCAAATTCTAAAATAATATATATGGTTTGATCAACTGGTATGATCGTAAATAACGAGGACATATCGTAGCTTACGAAAAATTTGGAGGAGTCAATTTTTTGTGGGAGAATTTCTTGTGCAAAGGAATAACTATTTCTTTTTATGGTGAATTGGTTCTGAGCTAATGGTGAAATGAGATTGACCAAGTATTTTGCGACTTTATAGGTTGGAAGCAAATACGAGGCAAGTAACGGTCTAAGGGGGATGTCTGGTTTGTGCAGTTTTGGTAGGCCATAAAAAAGACCAAGGCCACAGGCTGTGGTATCGTATTCATGTTGATTAATACCGACAGATAATTGCTTGTATCTGTCCGTATTAATCAGCATAAATATAACGTTCGTAGAGGTGAAAACAATAGTGCGTTTTTTGTATATATTTCCGAAAATGACCAATTAATTAATTGGAATTCGGCCAAATTTATCTATCGCCCCAATGACGCTATAAAAAGAAATATTGTTGAATGTTGATTTATAGGTAATTCCGATAACTTTAACATTTCCCCTGTTGCCTTTTCAAAATGGATGCTGTAATCAAAAAACCTTATTCTTAAAGAAATTAGTTTTGACTTATGTTCTTCGTCTTGTATGTAATATTCAGATTTATGGGTACCGAATGTGTGAATTTAATTATTTCATTCCTTTTCTATTAACTTTATTCTATTACTCTACCTCTCTCCCTCACTCTCCCCTCCTAACTTAGCTGCTTGCTTCTCATGTCTCTCCTAATCTTTTTTAGACTATCTACTTTTCCGTTAATCTTTTTATCCCATCTGGCTCTTTCTGCCTCTTCGTTCGACCTTGCTACCTATTCCTGATAAATCTTTAGGTGAATTTACCCTCCTTCTCCTACTTTCTCATTGGTGATTTCTTGTCTAAGAGGCGATCTTTTATTTTTTACTCTCTTATATATACCATTATTATATTTTTTTTACTTGTAGTTATCCTTGATAAGGAACTGAATAAAGTTCGAAAGTACTTGGAAAAAACTTTTCCTTTTTTCTGCGGGAAATTGCATTCATTGCTAACTACTTTGTGAGTTATTCATTTAATATATATATATATATATATATATATATATATATATATATATATATATATATATATATATATATATATATATATATTCTATACCCAGAGGGAAAATAGATATATGATTCTAAAGAAAAACTTCCCGCATGGTGAGGAAAATGGCAAGGCTTCATTAGAGAAAGACTCGTCTAATTTTTTATTGATAATAATAATAAATGGGTCGAAGACAAACTGTCCAGGGATCCTGTTCAAGTTGTTAGCGATGTCATGCGAGCACGGCCAAAGACTGATTCGGGAAACATAATTACCAGAATGCATTAATACTTTAGCTTGAATAAATCACTTTGTTCATTCCAACGTTCAGCTTCTGTCGTTTCTGCTGGTACTGTTCTTATTTCAATTTTCCATATTTGTCACTCGTGTTTGTGCTCTTATCCAAGTATTCCTTTATGGTCTTTCCATGTCATTTCTGACATACCTCGCTCTATTTTCTCAGAGGTGTCTTCATTTTCTGCATGATTGTTATGTTCTATGTCCAGGTTTTACCGTGGTATGCTCGCAATGGCAAAATGGGTTGATTATATACTCTGTTTAACCATAGACGCTTTTGAAGACTCAACGAAAACTTTTCTCCAGCATAATAATGTTTCTCTGCCTATTTCCCTTTCCATGCTGTCTTCACGATTCACAAACTATACTAAGTACACGTAGTCTTGTAGCTAATGCCAAAAAATAATCGTTAATTATAATTGCTTTTATTTTGCAAACACATTATTTATTATGTTCGCCTTTGAAATGTTCATTTCCAGTCCGATTTTAAGACTGGATTGTGTTATTTCTGTTATTGACAGAGATTCTTATGGACTTGAAGGTAATTATGCCATGTCGTCAAATAAGCGAGAGTGTCTTAAATTGGTAAAAATATTAATTCTGATTACCTTTTGTTTCCTGTTAAAAGTCCTGAAATTCTCTCCAAGTACTTATGTAAACAGTTTGGGGGAGATGGGGTCTCCTCTCCCATTCATTTTTTCGTATTTTTCTACTGTTTGAGTAATCCAGCTTCAATCCCAACATTGCGTGACTACATAATATGTAGGAAAGTATATCGATGTATGTTTTTTTGATTCCCTTGTTTCTGTAGTAATCTTCGAGTTCCTTGTAAGAGCTGTTGAACACCATATACATGACCGCATTATAGTTACTTCTGAAACCTAACTGTTCCAAAGGTTAATTGCAGTCGTGTTGGTTTTACTCTGTTGCTTATAACTTGGGTGAGCATTCTGTTTCAATTGGCCTGTAATTCTAAATTTTTCCCTCTCTCCTTTTTTTTAATATTGCAACTGATGTGGAAGAGCATGAGTTACATTGGAACTCGCTTTTCTTTTAAACATTTTTTTGAGAGAAGGCTAGAGTAGGTCAGCAAAACGTTCTCCCAGGCTTTTATTCGATTAACCTTCCCATGTGCTGTATCATTTTTCGCGCGCTCAGACAAGCGGCTGGTTGTTCCCTTAATCTTGCTCTTTTGTGGTTTGTTAAGTTTATTGACGAATCTAAATGCATGGACTGCCTTACATCAATAAAACCCCAGTCCTGCAGTGCGTAAAATCTAATTAACGGTTATACAAATATTCAAATATAACTTTCGAATTCCCCTTAAAATTACCTCGGGACTGAGATTATGCTGATACCTGGCATTCCATCGATTTAGGATCACCATTCGATTTGAGAAAGTTCCAATAAGAGGGGAGAAAAGGACCAGCTTGTCCTTTTCTAAACACGCGAAAACGCTGCAGTCTGGGGCTAATCTCGTCTGCTGCCAAGTACAAATTGCACTCTGGTATGATTTTCATTGTTTGGCCCTCACCATATTGATCTCTGCTGGTCTGTTATTCAGTTTGTTTCTTTGTGTTGGTCCTATGTTTGCGTTCTGCATTTTCATCACCTTCCCAGTGCTAAATTTCCAACCCTTCTGGTCTATAATATGTATAGTAATCATTTCTACTAAGTTTCAGCTTTAGTACCAGCAGCGCTGTTAAAATACATTACATGATGCCATGTAACATGTGAATAGATATATGAACCTAAGTTTTTGAGGAAATACAAACGGCCAGTTCAACCCAAACTTATGTCATTTTTGGTTAATAGATCATTTAGAAAATTATCTTAAGTAAAATGACATTCTGTAGCTAGTGTAGATAGAGGGGATAGGAAAAGGGGCTATACAAAATAAAGAAATCAAGTAACGTGAGGGAGTTGTGAACAGCTTCTTGCGTCGCCCTACCATCGGTGGCGAGGGGTTTATCGACTGCGCCATTCTAAACCTAAAATGAGTCATTTAAGCGAAGCTTTTAAACCACTCACTTCCACTTCTCGGCACGTTACACTAGCTCCAAGTCACAATTTGGCCACTCTTGGTCTAGAATATAGACTATCCTATCTCAATAATAATAATACTAACCATCGAGGTTCACAAGTACATTTCTTGTTATAGTTTTATCACAACACTAATTCCAAGATTTCTATAGGAATACATTTTTTTATGTTATTGTGAACACTTCTTTGGAGTTATCTTTGCTAAAGGTGATAAAGCTTAATCAATTCTGATTGGGGCCAAATTGCAAGCATTCTCTAATATCAAAAAACGAAAGAAACCAGTAAAATCATCTATGGGGACGTGCAGTAATTGAAGTTAATTAATATGGAGACAAAGGAAAGCAATTAATAGAAAGGAAGGCACCAAAACAAATAATTTATAGGTGAGTAATTGCTGTTTTGTCCTGTATGAAAACAAAACAAAAGTATATTTTTAAGGCTAATTTGTATCTATAAATTGAAAAGGGCATTCGTTTTTTTTTGTGTGAAAATAGTTTACAAGATATAACCATGTCTTTTTTTTACACTTAAAACACTTTTATCTCTCATATGCGCCATTTAAAAAACCTAGAAACCCAAATAAAACCTAGCTCAACCACTGCGCTTGGAAAGTAGTGGAATATAAAAGTAAAAAAAAAACAGTTTGTTTTCCTTAGGTATGGGTAAATGAAGCAATATTTTATGCTTACTAATTTGGCATTGGCTCAATCTATAGTTTTTAAATACACCTAAATCTTAACATGTAGGGTTGGGGTGTTCTTCAATACAACTCTGCTATTTTCAACTCCCATCCCGACAAACAGGAAACTCAAAGGCATTCCATAGTCGAAGGAAGACCTTTTATTATAAAACAATTCTCTTGAAGAGTTAATGGGTCTACAATATGAGAATGGTTGAGGGATGAGAAATAACAACATCGCCTAAGTCCACCAATGAGTAAATAACTAAGATTTTTCACACTACAGTAAATCGTTTTGGATACCAATGAATCGGCTTTACCGAGAGCCACATAAGAATGAGGTATGGTTAATTGATTGATTTGCCCGATTAACGCTAATGGTGCTGGAATGATTAAATGGAGTCAACTGCTTAGAAAACGAAGTCACGAAGGAATTACGAGAAAATGAAGGATTTGGATGGATAGAAAGTTAGGAAATTTGACTGAGAATGAATTGAACAGTTTGAACGATTGACTAAACGAGTGAAATGGTATGAATAACGGTTGATTAATTTCACGAATGATCTTAATTGAAGGAATATTGCAAAGTTGAAATATTTTTATGTCGATGCCTCTTTTTTTTGGGGGGGGGAGGCAATGAATATTCACTTTATTTTGCATTGTTCAATGTAAAGCGAAGTTTCCTTTCGTTGGTATGGCTAGTAATTTTGAGCGTCAGGACTGGCCAAGGAATGTGTGTATGTAGGTGGACCTTAATGCGGGAGTGTGCGTTTGTGTGCTTCGATTTAAGTAAACATTGATTATCTCTTTCTCCGTTCTGGAATCTTTCTTATTTGGTGTGTGTGTGTGTGTGTTAAAGAGGCTTATGCATTGTTAGGTGTCGCTCGTCAAAGTTGGGGCAATTTATGTTTAATTTTGTGACTTTGCTGGAAAAAACTGGGCTGCGAAAGGTGAAGGAAGCGAAAACTGACTTCCTACATCCAAAACACTTCAATATCTTTTCATATATTTTACTTTAAACATAAAATGATTAAGGCTTTCCCCGTGATAATAAGCCATCCTAATACAAGTGTATACAATTTTCAACATAAGCCTTTTACGGCCTCTGGGACCCTACCTTCTGAATCTGTCACCTTACCTTCTATTCCACGGACTCTTCTTTACCGCATGGGTGATCGTATTTTCTGGGCGGTCTCCCCTTCACTTAATTGGTGCCTTCAAGAGGCCTTGGGGTGTTTCGCCGCGTTACCTGCCCCTGTACCGGGATGAGAGGGTTCGCTACCACATAGAGGACATTGCATTTTCTTGATTCCACGTCACGCAACGATCAACATTCCCATCATAAACTTAACTTTATTTAATTAAATTTAGATAAAATCGAAAGAATTGGAGCCCTACTATTTGGAGATTTGCCAATCCTTAGGAATTATAATGGCTTTGATTTTTCTGTTTACAGTGAGCTCATAATGTTTTAATCATTTTACTCAGCTCATCATTGATAAATAAAATTCTGCTTTCTTATTAATTTTGCATCTTCTCGTTGAATGCAAAATTGATGACGGAAGAATATTTCTTTCTAAAGGCTTTGAAAATGGCAGCGAATTTTATCCCATAAATTTCCGGTCCATGTCTAAATTCAGCAACCTCCCCTCAGTTCTGAGAAAAAGTTCCATATGTACCGGAAACCCATAGTTTATATGCTCCTTTTTCTAGAAGAGAGCGAAATTTTGATGGGGGTCGAGCAAATATGAGGCGTAGTATTTTTCTGAGAGTCATTCTAAAAGAAAATTGAAAAGATAAAAAACAAGGTTTGATGATCAAAGTCGCGTGCTCTCACTTATTCTGATTTATGACCTTACGACCTTCAAAAATTTCAATAGTTCCCGGGCTAACTTTGGAAGGACCTTGGCAATTATATCATTCGATAGAGAATGTAAAACAACATAAGGGTTTCAAATTTCGTTAGAATCGGCCGAATAGTCATGATGTTATTGCCAAAACAAAATCATTTCCGGGCTAACCTTGTCAAGTATACCATTCGAAAGAGAATGTAAAACAACATACGGGTTTCAAATTTCGTTAGAATCGGCCGAATAGTTACAGTGTTATTACCGAAACCAAAAAAGCAAAACGGGGACTGACTGACGACATAGTGAGATATAATCGCATCCGACTAAAAATTATTTGTCCCATTTTTTTTCTCCCACTCGTTATTCTCGCTTTTCTCTAGTGTTTATTCTAGATTATCAACTACCTTACTTTGTACGTTAAACTACTTATTATATCACACATGTAACTACACATTACTTAAAAAAAAAGTTCACGGCGAGAGTAGGTCTAGAAGACAGGCTCGTCAATAGGTAATCTCTTGCACTGACAACTACGCTATTGAAGCGCAATTGCAAACTAGGGCTCATAAATTGCTTAAATAGATTTGTACGCATTATTATGTCTATATGATGGCGCTATTTACCTGATTTTATATTTATTGTAATAGTCAACAGTACCTAACCTAACCTAACGCAACTTAATCTAAGCAGACTGGCACCACCAAAATGATAACTTATTTCAAGCTTTTATGAAGGATGTTTCAGCTTTGTAAATTTGTACAATCCAAATAAGGAAAGGTAAGATTTTTTCGTATTAAAATATATGTTGAGGAGGGACTCAAAGTTTATTCTCAAATGTTTATTCTCTAGGTTGAATATTTCTGTGAATATTTACTAAAAACAAACTAAACAAACCCACAAAAATTAACCTAGCCTAAACATAAATTAAAAAAACTAACCACTCCCTAACTAAATGCTAGACAACCCCCTCCAGCTTATGCTAGGATTGAGCTTTTTGGAATGATCTTTTTCAATTAGGATTGAATTTTTTAAATAAGTAATACTAATTGATAATAGAATTAAGATAAAAATATAAAGTAATAATGGTCAAGATAACCTAACCTAACCTAACTTAATCTGGCCTAACCTACCTAACCTATGTAGCAGGATCGATTCGGTTTGAGAATTTCTGCCATTATATTTCTTTTATACCCGTTCGAATAATATATATATTTTTTGTTAGTTTAAATGTTTTTGACTTTGTTTTTTGTTTTTTTTGCTCTTTCTAAAAATTATTTTGCGGATTATTTTTTAAATATCCCAATAAGTTTCGTGGGGGTCATCAACTGATATTTTTGGTGGGGTCATTTCTAGGATTGAAATTTCTTGGGGGGTCCAAGTTCCGCCGAATATTAATCCAGCTCCAAGATTCCTTTTACCTTCGAGGAAATCTCTGATCACCTTTCCCCAGCTTACAATCAAACAAGAAGAGAGTTTTCTTCCCAAAACGAACTATTAATAACAAGATGGCCGCCAATCTATTTTTCGCTACAACAACATAATTATAAATTTCTGCGCCTTAATTAGTGAAAATGCTATAGAGTATACATCTATGATATACACTATATAGCAATTTTCATTTTTTTTTTCAAAATAAAAATATTTATAACAAAGCGCCTTCGCTTTAAAAAAAAAATTAGGTGATGGATACATATGGAACTCTTGTCGATTACCCAGAATCAAACACACATGGGAAAAGAAGTAGGTATAGAAGAGTTATATACCCTAAAAGTTCCCTTACACCAAAGGTATTCATTCTTCTCTTGGCAACTCTGTAGTGCTCACATTACAAAATTGAAAGCACCGAATAAAGAATACTGAATCCAGCTCCTCTTTACCTTTGAGGAAATCTCTGATTACCTTTACCTAGCCTACAATCAAGCACTAGCAAAAAGAAGGCTTTCTACTCTTTAGGAGTCAGGGCCTTGTGATTATTCGGCATTCACAGTAAAAGCAAACTAGCAGCCGCCAAGCCGAATCGAGAACCCCATTTGCCTGCCGCAAAAGTTGTACCAAAACTCGGTGACAAGCCACCCTTGGTAATCACACCACTCTCGAAGAGGCTTACCCAGTCTACACTACCTATAAAGACATCTGAAGACCTTCCAAGTTCCCGCCGAATATTAATCCAGCTCCAAGATTCCTTTTACTTTTGAGGAAATCTCTGATCACCTTTACCCAGCTTTCAATCATACAAGAAGAGAGTTTTCTTCCCTTTTGGAGTCAGTGCCTTGTGAATACCAGGTACTCCCAGCAGAATCAAACCGGTACCCGCCAAGCCGAGCCATGAAACCCATCGGACTACCCAGGAATGGTACCAAAACTACGGTGACAAATCACCCTTGATAAACACT
Source organism: Ceratothoa steindachneri (assembly GCA_963969495.1). NCBI lineage: Eukaryota > Metazoa > Arthropoda > Malacostraca > Isopoda > Cymothoidae > Ceratothoa > Ceratothoa steindachneri. The sequence goes on from OZ018326.1 coordinate 132,798,920, forward strand.
ACTCCCAAAGAGCTTGCACAGAGAAACCTCTTCATAACTGTGAGCATTGCAACTCTAGTTGTGTACGATCCATACATTTTCACTTCCCATTAACCACATCACTTTTTGCCAACATATGTCATGCCTTAAATAAATTATATATTTAATCTTGTTTGTATTACTGATTGTTTTATCAGGCAACTCTTCTGTCCAATTTTGCTTGGGGATCTATTGGCCGTCTATGTCAAAGGTTTCCAATACTTTCCTAAGTTACCTCACCGTCAACCTGTTGCACACATCAGTCTAACATGGAGTGCAAATAATAATAATAATGATGAATATAAAGTAAGAGCAGTTTAATATATAACGTTACTACAGAGGATATTAGCGAATAGTTGAAATGATGATCTCTGTTAGGCAATGAAGTATTGACGTCAGTATGATGTACAAATATAACATGCAAGAATGAAACTACACTTTCTCTTTGAGTGAAATTAACATTAATTTAAAAGCCGAACTTAATATATTGACTAGTGTAGTAAGAATTACTCAATACTTTCTGTACAATCATATATATATCCCATTTTGAGGTCCATTTATTTGTACTTTAGGAAAAACCCTATAGTAAACCTATCGTAAGCTCTCATACTTCTCCGCGTAGATATAGGTCATTTTTCGCAAATCCAAGACTAAAGAAGACCAATAGTCATTAATTGCCGGATAGAAATTTAAGTGTGCCATTTTTATCAACAGAAACAAGGCCTTGGATTTTCATGTGCTCGTATAGTTTTTCGAAATTGGGGGGTGGTCCCCTTATCGATTCTCTCCGACTTTGAGGAATGAACAAAAGATTAAATATATTTTGCAGGTTATTCTCCTTCAACATCGCAGATGGTCTTAAATACTTGGATTCATTGAGAAATGTAATTAAAGCCCCAGACCAAACATCCAAATCATCCGAAGTAGCCATCGTACAGAAGCAAAACTGAAAACAGAAAGAGGATCAATTTCAATAAGGTAGAACAAGGCGAGTGGGGGTTGGGGGGTGGATTTCCTAGTATCCACTAATAGGAGGGTTGGAAGACAAAAATATTAACGTTAGGCGAACGGAAAAAATATTCTTAAAATGAATATAGTTACCAGGTTTCGATACACGCCCAAGTTCTTAAATTATGAGTTATTTATAGGTCCTTAAACTAAGCCTCAATACTAAGTGAATGCACACTTTGAGACGAATGCTTTGGAACAAGGAGCGCCACGGATCGGGATACAATGTCCGACATTTAGATCGTCGGCCACTTATGAGCAATTTGCATTCAAAATTTAAGAAGCTATCTCCCGCAGGAAGTTTGAAAAGAGATATATATATATATATATATATATATATATATATATATATATATATATATATATATATATATATATATATATATATATACACATATATATATATATATATATATATATATATATATATATATGTGTGTGTGTGTGTGTGTGTGTGTGTGGTCCTAGTACGCGCCATGTACAGTGGGCGCAGAATTTTTTTAAACGATACATACGAGGGGCGTTCAATAAGTTTTGCAATTCGGATATAAGGAAACGAGATATGAGGAAAAGTGTTTTATTATTTTTCAATATAACTACCCTCGACTTCAATGCATTTGCGCCAATTGTCCCTGAGGCTTCGAATTCCCGACAAACAGAAATCTCCCGACTGCTGTTTAATCCACTCCTGGACTGCGAGCTAGACATCTTCATCGTCCCCAAACCGGCGTCCACGCAGTGCATCCTTGAGCTTGCGGAATAAAAAGTAGTTGCTAGGGGCCAGATCTGTACTGTAGGGGTGATTGTTAAGCTCCTCGAATTTGCACTCGCGCAGGGCAGCTTGTACAACTCTGGCCTTGTGGACAGGGGCATTGTCGTGGAGGAGCAGGACACCGCGAGTCAACTTGGCGCGCCGCTTCTGACGGATGCACTTCTTCAACCCAGCCAGTTCCTCGGCGTAATATTGGCTTGTGATGGTCCTTCCACGAGGCGCATAGTCTACCATCAACACTCTCTCAGAATCCCAGAAGATGGTGGCCATGATCTTCCCGGGTGAGAGTTGGGTTCGGAACTTGATTGGGCTCGGAGAGCCCCTGTGCTTCCAGGCCATGCTTTCGAGCTTGGTCTCGGGATCCCAGTGATGGACCCATTTTTCATCACCTGTCACTACGCGTGACTCGAATCCCTCCGTGTCTTGGTGTTACAGGAGCAGCAGCCCCTCCGAACTTTGACGACGTTGAAGTCGATCATGGGCGTCAGGTTTCTAAGGACCCAACGGGCAGAGACCTTGTCCATGGCCAAATTGTCGTGGATGATGTTGATAACACTTCCATGTGATATTCCAAGTTCTCGCTCGATTTCTTCGACCTTCACCCGTCGATTTTCGAGGATCATCCTCTCCACACGGGTCACATTGTCCTCGTTGGTCATGTCTGACGGGCGTCCTGGACGGGGGTCATCTTCAAGGGACTCACGACCATGGCAGAACTCCCTATTCCAGCGAGCAATGGTTGCATAGGAAGGGGCTGTGTCGGTGTACACTGCAACTATGCGTTCATGGATCTCTTTTGCATTCTTGCCTTCCTTGGTCAAAAATTTGATCACTGCGCGGTGCTCAACTTTCTCCATTGTTGAAAAGTTTGTGACTGACGATCCGCGATCAGCTACTGCTTCTTAAATAGACGAAGCAGGAGCGTGCGGCTGCAGGTCCTGACTTGTCATAACTTGTCCTAACACCCCCACAAACAGCCATTCCCCTACCTCTGTTTTGTCCTACCGATTCGCAAAACTTATTGACCGCCCTTCGTATTACGACACGCTAATTACTCCTACAACGCGCATCTCGCTCTTCTTTTCATTCTTCTGATATGGATATGAATAGATGCACTCTTTTAGACAGTGATCGCCGATGTGGTGTTTAGCCTTTTACCAAGAAGTAACTATCTGTTAAGTTGAAATGGCCCCAAAATTAAAAAAAAAAACAACTAGAAAGGAAAAATAGCAGTGTGTATCCAGAATAAAAAAAAATAAGTATAAATGTGAAAAAGGTAGTTCTTAAGAAAGTGGAAAACGGAATGAAAATAATGGAGCTCTTTAAATCTATGAATTTAGCAGAATCTACAGAAAGAGGAAAAAAGAAAAAGAAACATAAAATAAGGCAAAGTTCTATATATGTATCATCGGACATCGCTGCAAATATATGACGCCCCTATTTTATTTTTATTTTTTATTATTTTTTTTAATTGTCACTGCTCTGTTTTATTCATTGTATTTTCCCCCCTTTTGCTCATCGTGTCTTATAATCTCCCTCGTTAGGCTATCTCCATTTCTTTGAATCTGTTACCCTTTCCGTCTTCTCAGTTTGACCTTACTACCTGCTTCTTTTAATTCTTAATGTGAATCTTTACCTTCCCCCTTCCGTCTTCTTCATTGGTGATTTCTTGTTTTTGAGGCGGTCTTTCATACTTTTCTTTCGTATATATACCTCTAATATAATATTATTTTTTGTAGTTATCCTTGATAAAGAACTTAATAAAGTTCGAAAGTACTTGAAAACCCTTTTTCATTTTTTCCTGCGGGACATTGCATTCATATATATATATATATATATATATATATATATATATATATATATATATATATATATATATATATATATATATATATATATATATATATATATATATATATATATATATATATACAAAAAAAAATAATCACAAACCGCACGTGATCTTTAAATGCGTGAAATTCCCAAGGAAAGAAAACAACCGTCACCCGAAGCGCTTTCGTTGTTGAAACATCTTTAGGGGCAAATACAAAGGAAAGTGATAAGGAAAAATAGAGCAGACATATACAACAAAAACATGTGACGTCATAAATGAAAGACTAACGACACGTTATTAGCTCATTATTAGACCTATTATTAGCTCGGTTGGTTCGGTCTCTTATAAATTATCCAAGTGGTTGGTATCGATCCTGAGTCCTTTAAGTGTGACAATTTCTAACTTCAATATAAAAAAAAAATCACATTGATCTTATAGATAAACTTTATGAAGGTAAAGTGAATTTTGATTTTAAAATGGTAAGTTTTGACGTGGTGTCTTTATTAACCAAGGTCTCACTTACTTGCCGGAAGTTTTGAATGAAGTGTCATTACCTTTTTCCGCTAATCTTTGTATCAAGCTGAATGAATTGTGCATAAAAAAAATGTTCCTTTGGCTTTGATGGTAAATGGGATTTGCAACGCTTCGGAATGGCAATGGGAAATCCCCTCTCGCCTCTGCTTAGTTGCCTTTACAGGGAGTTTTTGGAATCGAAGTTCCTGCCAAGGATTTTGCCTAGAAATATTATTTGGCTTAGGTATGTCGATGATATTTTTTGTGCATAGCCCAATGATTGTAATGTTGAAGCTTTGCTGAACGAACTAAATAACTTAGTACCTTCCATAAAGTTCACTTTTGAAGTTGAAGTCGAAAGTAAGCTACGTTTTGGGACTGTATTGTTCATAGAACTGAACAAGGTTTTAAATTTTCTGTTTATAGAAAACCTACCTATGATTTTGGGGATGATGTGTCGTTAGTCTTTCATTTATGAAGTCACATGTTTTTGTTTTATATGTCCGCTCCATTTTTCCTCATCACTTACCTTTGTATTTGCCCCTAAAGATGTTTCAACAACGGAAGCGCTTGGGGTGACAGTTGTTTTCTTTCCTTGGGAATTTCACGCATATATATATATATATATATATATATATATATATATATATATATATATATATATATTTATAACTGAATCGCGAAAATAAGGAACGTGAGGAATTTATGAATAACGTTACAGCCACGAGGAAAATGAAACAACGGAGAACTGCGAGGCCTTTCGACTAATGGTCCTTTACTGAGCAGACTAAAAGACAGGGGAAAAGAGAAAGATATTTATACACCTGATTAATGAAAATATGGGATATAAAGATTAAAAGGGGTGGGATTAACAGATACCTGGAAAAAACCTATTAACAAGATGAGCCGTCAGGGTTAAAAAAAAAAAATATATATATTTTTTACGGGTTACAAAAGAAAGGGGGAGGCAATGCTTGGGAATCACATATGCAATATGAAAAAAAAAAAAAAGTTTACACATGATAACTAGAAAATATGACAAAAGAAAAATATGAGGAAAGGTTTTTTTATATAAATAAGCTAAAATAACTTCTATGTGGTAATCATTAATTCAGAAATTTTATCTTTAAAGTCATTCTTAAACATTCTTTTGATACAAGGGTCCAAAAAATACATTCCGGGGCTGAGATTAAAATTCGAAGTCAGTTGTATAAATGCCGATTCTAAAAGATTTCGTGAAAAAAAGTCATTTGATTTGGCAATCACAGAACTCTCCTTCCAATTAATACGATGGGAATTTTCACTCAAATGGATAAAAATGGCATTTGATGTTTGCCCAGTGCTTACAGAGTACTTATGTTGCTTAATACGCACATTCAGATCCTTGCTAGTTTGCCCAATATAAAATGAAGGGCAATCCAAACAAGGGATTTTATAAATTACGTTATTTGTTTCATTAGGGCAATTTTTTATTAACATTCTTTTTAAAGTATTTGTATAAGAGGAAACAAGATTTACATTAAGTGTTTTTAACAATGTTTTTACGGTTTCAAAGCCATTAAAATAAGGTAAAATGAGGATATTCTTGGGCGCTTCCTTCTCAATAGTACTTTCGTTATAAAACTTTTTTTTTGCTTTATTATAACAAATATCAAGTATATTTGCTGGATAACACAAGTCTGCACCGATTTTTCTTATAGATTCAATTTCCTGATCCAAATATTGAGGACTGACAATGCGCAACGCACGTAAAAACATAGAGGAAAAAATTGATATCTTAATATTAAGATGGTGGCCTGAATAAAAATGGACATAGGTTAAGTTGTTGGTTGGTTTCCTATAAATACTAAAATTGCAATTAAATGATTCCCTATGTATTAAGACATCTAAGAATGGAAGGCAATTGTCTTTCTCTAATTCATATTGCATATGTGATTCCCAAGCATTGCCTCCCCCTTTCTTTTGTAACCCGTAAAAAATATATATATATTTTTTTTTTAACCCTGACGGCTCATCTTGTTAATAGGTTTTTTCCAGGTATCTGTTAATCCCACCCCTTTTAATCTTTATATCCCATATTTTCATTAATCAGGTGTATAAATATCTTTCTCTTTTCCCCTGTCTTTTAGTCTGCTCAGTAAAGGACCATTAGTCGAAAGGCCTCGCAGTTCTCCGTTGTTTCATTTTCCTCGTGGCTGTAACGTTATTCATATATATATATATATATATATATATATATATATATATATATATATATATATATATTCATCGTAACACGTTTTGTTAAAAGCGACTGCTAATTTTGCGTTTGTGATTCTTTTTTCACATCTCTCAATTTGTCTTATATTTGCCTTTATGTCTGGATTGAGTCCATGTATAAGTTCTCCAAAGTTCATAATAGCACGATTTCGAAATTATAGCGAGGGAATAGAAGATTCCTTAGGTAAAAAACACTTTATTGATCTGACGCGTTTCGTTACAACTCGTAACATCTTCAGAGATTCAAGAAAATACAAGAGAAAATTATAAGAATTGTTTTATATATCATGGATAGACGGTAAACGTACAGACGAACATAGAAGTCACTCAGGTAGGGTGCACTGGCAAACTACTTGACAGGGTGGGACATGTCAAGAGCGCAGGTAGAAGATTAAATTTGCGGTCGTATCCAGATAGATAAAAGACCTGGATACCTGAGATTAGCTCTCTTTTGCCTTTATATTCCGATTCTTGTTGCTAGGTAGTATTCAATTTGAATTGAATTGAATATTAATTTTTGGTTGTTTTTCTTGTATGTGAATAGGAAATTATCAACCGATCTATACAACCTACGAATACTGAACAAAATATATCGCTCACTATATACTATCAAACTAGACGAACCGCCACCCTCATCATGAAAAACAATCTGAGGCCGAAACCTGAACCTAAGCAAAGAACCCATGTAATATATGAGTATAAATGCAACCTAGGAGACTGCAAGCTCCTCCCCCACTCATATATTTGTATGACTGAAACAAAGTTATCACGAAGAATGACCTACCACCTGACGAATGGTGCCCTCAAAAACCATACTAGCCAAAACCATGCAATAATTTTCAGCAGAAAAGTGTTAGAAGAGAACACTAAAATTATCGACTTCGCACCTGATCGGCGACAAATACTATTTCTAGAAGCTATTCACATACAAGAAAAACAACCCAAAATTAATATTCAATTGAATTCAAATGGATATATATATATATATATATATATATATATATATATATATATATATATATATATATATATATATATATATATATATATATATATATATATATATATATATATATATACCACGGAAGGAAACTGAATAAAAGACGGATTGGAGTTAGCACTTTTGTCTATTCGACATTTTCAAAGTCACAATGGTAAGAAAAAAAAGGACAGTATTTATACTAAGCACGTTTTCCTATGAGGTCAACTTTGCAATACTATCAGATAAGTGGGATTTTAGAAAAAGTGATAAAATTGGATCTAGCGAAAACAGCCCTGGGCTAATGTTGAGATTACTCTCCTTTGTGTGGGAGATTAAAAATAATTCCAGGATATTTCTCTTTATAAAATTATTACTATGTATTATTGTATCCGTTTTTAACCAGTTAATTCCGTGTCCCATCTTGGAATTGTGAACAGCTAAGGCATTATTCAGATATCCCTTAATTACTGCATTTTTGTGTTGTTGGGTCCTTATGGAAACATTTTTGGAAGTTTGGCCTACATAGAATAAATTACAATCTAAACATGGAATTCGGTAAATTACATTATTATCATTATTGGGTCTATGCTTTATTAAGAGATTTTTTTCTGTATGATTGTATTCAAAGGCTACCTTAATATTAAGTTGTTTTAGAATGAGCACTACAGACATAAAATTATCATGATAGGGTAAAATTAATAGGTTGTGTCTTATTTTTCTTATCATTGTGAGTTTGAAAATGTCGAATAGACGAAAGTACTAACTCTAATCCGTCTTTTATTCAGTTTCCTTCCGTGGTACATATTCATATTTATAGTTATCACGCGCTAAATTTCGTGATATTTCCCATATATATATATATATATATATATATATATATATATATATATATATATATATATATATATATATATCAACATACTCCAAAAAAACAATTAATAACGAAAAATTAGGGTCATTGAGGAAAGCGGAGTTGGAGACCCTCTCTTCACCAATTTTTATTACCTCTTAACAAGACTTTACCAGTGTCTTTCCGTCCCCCCACCCCAGCTGTTATATTCTCTGGGAATGAAAGTAGAAAATTTCTTTTTTTTTAAACTAAGAAGCAAAAAATAACGAGGCATCGTTTGCAAGAAGTTTTGAGATGGGAGGTAGAGTGAGGTCTTAAGAAGGCAAAATTCGTGGAAGGTACAAACCCTGACTACCTGGGACGCTCTTCAGAAGCAGATGGGGTGGGGGACTCTCGGATGTTTGGGTGTGTTGGTAGCCTTCAGAACGCGGTACTAAACAATGCGATCAGCGAACTCGGCCTAGGCAGGCACAAACACGCTGATATACAGGGTCAGAGAAATCAAATCCAATTTTCTTTCCCAGGGACTCGAATGACCAATGCTTGTATATTCCTTGCACCTTAGGGATATCAATCGTTGACATCACAAGTTGATATGGAAGTCGACATAAATTGATCATGTAACGTATGCTTCACTCGCCTCTGAAATCTGAGTCATCCCATTTCGGGTAATAATTCAAATCTAGCTTCTATTTTTACTACCTTGACCACGATTTGGATTTAAGCATTATTTTATTTTTTTTTACTGAAACCAGAATTTCCCTACAAACATCCTTCTTCCAACATTATATTTTAGACATTATTTTATTATTACTTGATTTTTCGTTTCTTCTATATTACCCCGAATTTTATTTATATTCCTATTTTGTCTATTATCATTGATTCCATGATTATTATTATTCACGCTTCTAAGCCAAATCTTCTCGTAATTCTCTCTTTTATCACTTTCTCGCTCTATTAATCTCAATTATTGTATTCGTATTCAAATATAACTCGTTACCAAAGCAGAGACAGAATTAAGTGTCACGAAAAAGGAAAAAGCAAACCAGACAAGATAAATGATAGAAAATACAAAAAGAGATGCTACCGCATTATTTTTAGTAAAAGTAAGATGCGAATACCAACGAATACATCTCCGCCAGAAAAGTGAAGAGAAGTTTGTGAAGTGAATAGGTGTAGATGGTGCACATAGCCCGAGTAATGTGAAGAGGAGACTACCGGGACGCTTGCGACCGTAAGGAAGCGCAACTCTCCCTGATCTCCTTGGAGAAAAAAACTCTGAAACTATCAAGGTCTTGCAAGGTCCGTTTCGGTCCGACATGCAAAGGTTCCGGGTTCGAGTCCGACCCAAATACTAGCCCGTGTCAGGGCTCTAATGCGGAATTTTTGGTACCCTTCTCCTCGCGCCTAGACCCATAAACGGCTGAAAGATGGTGTTAAACCACGTGCCCTAACTGGATCATGTTTCTTCATGTTCTAAGATTTTTGGGGGGCAGGGGGGAGACGGCTACCAACGGGGGCATCATATTCACAATAATTAATATTTTAATATATACTTATGGAGGTACAAAAACCATTTACCTATATATTTAAATATGTCGCTATACTGTATATCCAGGCGGGGATCCAGTGGGGGAGCTGAGGGGGCTAAAGTCCCTCCCCCCAAATTTCATACCCGTTTATGTTTATCTTTCTTTTTTAAGCCATATTTGTATTCTGCCATTCAGAAAGAATTATGTAATAATATAGAATATATATATATATATATATATATATATATATATATATATATATATATATATATATATATATATATATATATATATATATATATATATAAAGTTTTTTAAACCGTTGCGATCGAATGTACCTTATATGATACGTTTAATATACGGATAAATCTAAAAAATAATTATTAAATTCAGTATTATACCTTTGAGGACGTTTATAAACGTCAATAAACTACAATTTCTAATTTTCTGATGCGTGGAAAAAATTCGGATCTGAAAGAGTTAGTGCTCACTTCCTTTCTAAGATGTTGTCATTTATAATCAATGTTGTTTAAGATTATCATTATTAATCATTAATGACCTTTTCTCAGACTTCTCAGAGGGAGGAATTCAGGTTAGCCCCTATCCCCCAAATTTTGATCCTGGATCCGCCACCGTGTATCTTTTCCTTATATTCTCCCTTCACCCTTATTTACTACTTTGTTTATAGATATATTCTTACAAACTTTCCGCGGGAGATTCTTTCCTTGGCTTTCGCTTTGAATAAAATGAAATACTAGCACCCAGACATGTTCGGGGATCCTGCAGAAGACAATTCACATAGCTTCCCGTGCCGCAGTGGAATTGACATCACGGATGAGGGAACTGAGATTCCAACTCCTCGAGAGCAATTATCGGACTCATTCTCTTTAAATGACCAAACGGCTTCCAGAACGGTCGCGTGGCGAAATCTCCAATGCCGAGCAGCATCTCACGATCTGCTCGGCTGTGAAGACAGGCGGAGCTCCCGGGAGATCCCCATGGGCCATAAGCAAGAGAGAGGCAGCGTGGAAGCCAACTCTCCCCCTCCCCGGTCTTGGAACCATCCGCGTACACCGGCACGGCTCCAGTGACATGAAATGTGCTTCAAGAAGGCTGAACGCACTACTTCCGATGTTGTCGAAGCTGTGGGAGCAGAGGCGTGGTGGTGAATATCCAATGTGGGTGTCTTCTGGGAAGGCGTCTTGGATAGAACTATTGGTGCTACCGGACGAGTATAAAATTAGAGCTGTCGGAAAGACGGCGGACTCGCCCTTGCAAGGTCATTACCCACTGTGCACCACTAAAATCGACTGACATCTAGACTGAGTTAAGGTGAAACCACCAAACTTAGCAATTGGTTGTTTTATTTTAGGGTGAGCTTGAGTTTTATGAGCCGAAAAAAGTTGTAGGTGCGCCATCTAGGACACACATGCCATTGGCTCCGTTTCCCTAACCAAATTAACATGTTAAATAAAACCACCTAAAAATCACCAAAGGTTAGAGGGACCCATAACAATAAACTGATCTAAAATAACCTTTGATTCTAGTGACCTCCGCATATATGTAGATTTGTATAGTACTGTTCATACGGTGAAGTAGCCAGAGATTAATTAACAAATCACCATTGAAACATTTTAATGACCCTTAATAAAATAATTGAGGTATATTAATTCACCTAAAAATACTGTACCGTGCAATGGGTGATGAATATCTACATGTAGTTTAATAGTTTTAATTTAATTAGATAAATAAATTTAAATTGTCTTTGAATTTAGATGTTTTTTCTTAATATTTTGTTACTTTTATTTGCATCGTCAATCTAAAACGTTTGATATTTTCAATAGTTTGTAACAATATTTTCAATAGTGTTCGTGAAACACATCAACTTTTGGACTGATTTAGGAGTCTGATTCAAAGGTGACCTCCTTATCTCAAACGAATGATAAAGGCAGCTAAGCCCTCGGTGATGATAATCAGGTGATAACACCATCGTTCTGTCTTCCCTGTCTTGTTTATGTGAGAAACTCAAAACAAAACTAATCAAGGTAAATTTATTACTTTGAAAACACTGATCCCTATCATAAAATAGAAATTAATTCGTCTTTTTTAGTAATTAACATTATCAATTGAATATTTTCCTCATGCTACCACTTTTATGCACGTTACAAAAATTACACACTTCTTGGGAGACCCGATTTAGATGTACATGGTCTTCGGGCTAAATTTGACGGCTTGCATAATAGATTCCCCCCCCCCCCGCGCAATATCTCAGTCCCAAGTCCATAGAGCATTCAGCAGCAGTCATAATGTCGGCATTTGATCTTCGGCGCAAATCATCATGATAAAAGTAACTCTTTTCCAATATTCAGATGGCTTCTAGTCTTCCTTGTCAGCTAACTTCTTCTCAGCTAAAACTTTACTATGGGTTAATTTGGGGTTTATGTCCACCCTCGAATTTTGTGGACGCTTTGTTATAAATATCTTTATTTTTTTTTTAAAATAGAGTATATCATAGATATACTCTATATAGCTTGTTGACTATTTAATGTGGGCAAATTTCTAATTATGAGGTTATGGCAAAAAATAGATTGGCCGCCATTTTCGCCATCTTGTGAGTTATATATTGTTTTAATCCATCAAAAGAATCAGTTCCGTAGGGGTTTATATAGTTTATTTTTTTATTTTTGTAAAACACCTAAACATTTATTTTCTAATTAAAATACTATAATTTTGAACATAATTCAAAATATTTATTTTCTATTTAAGATGCTACAGGGTGTTCGGAAAGTCACTGTGCACTTACATATTTATTAACATAAATGTTTCAATATAGAATACAGGAGGTAAATATGAATGACAATTATAAATTATGTTGAAAGTGACCCCCCTTGGCATCAATACAGGCTCGGACCCTTCTTATTTTGTTTCTAAACACCGCTATCAGTTGCTCGCTTGAAATAGACTGAATGAATGTTGGGGTCGAAATCTGAAATATAAAAAAAAATTATTAGAAAAGTGCACAGTGACTTTCCGAACACCCTGTATAATTGTGTAGCTACATGATTCGGCACTGATTTCCCTCATTCAAGGCCTAGTCTAGTGTAGGGGAATCGTCACTTCCACCCCACCCCCCCTCCCCGTTCACTCGTAGTGCAGTCACAAGGCGGTTACCGCAAAGACATCCGCCCCAGGCATCAAGAGTCCAGTGCGTAACCGCAGCGTCGCCTATTTCGGCGCCATGAAAGACCCTAAAGGTCAAAATGCAAGATCTCCCCCAGCAGAGTGAGATCCAGTTTCACGTCAAATAAGAAATTGGAGACGTGTTTCTCCCAAGCTCGAAGGCTAACGAGGAGCCGATGTAAGACTCGGTGGGAAAAACCGTTGGGCATAAGAACTCTCCTGGGGCCGTCCTCAAGCCCCTCCCCCCCTTACCACTCCCCCAGTGGGGTGACAAGGTATAAATGAGGAACACTGAGGAAAATCGAGGTAGTATACGTCAGACTCCAGGTGACGAGTCCTCGATTAAAACTGAGCTACCTAGACTGGAGAGGTAGAGTACTTGGCTCGCCAGACCAAGAAGTACCCTGCAAGAGAGGCAGAGCTACCTACCTTAAGGGGCTAAGAAGAAGCTCATCCTCGAGCTAGTCCCTGGTTATCAAACCAAACGATAAGTTAACTTTGGTAAGTTCAACTTACTCTCGCCAGAGAGACTCCTCATATCCTGGTGCACCTTAAACACCAGGGGTATTCCTCGTCCTTGAGGAATTAAGAAAAGAAAAAGGAAAAGTCCCCCCCCCTCAAGCCCGTTACTCGGTGGCCACACCGAACTCCTAAGTTAACTTGGTAAGGAACCTAGTTCAAATTATTCTCGTCAGAGAAACCCCCCTCCGTTATACTCGCCCTTGAGGAAGACTGGAACTAAGAAGAAGCTCATCCTCGAGCTAGTTCCTGGTTACCAAACCGAACTTTAAGGAACTTTGTCTCGCCAGAGAAATCCCCCTCCGTTATCCTCGCCCTTGAAGAAGACCCTCCCCGAGTTCAGTCCTCGTCAAAGAGGAATTAAGTAACGAGGGAGAAAAGCTCCCCCTTGAGCTCGTTACTCGGTGGTCACACCGCACTCCAAGTTAATTTGGTTTAAGAACCCAGTTCGACTCCCTCTCGCCAGAGAGACCACGACGACCTGGGTGTTGCATAAAGCACCGTAATTGTTCTCGTCCGTGAAGACCCCCCCCCCCCCCCGGAATACCGTGTGGACCCCCCAGCTGTAACCCTCGCCAAAACGACCGTGTGATCTTACCCATCTACATCTGGCCAGACGGCACGCGTCGTGAGTCAATAATATTCCTGAGGCCTTTTAAACTCCAGATGAGTCCGTAAGCCTAATTCTTATATTATTGTTGTGTGTAGAGAAATTAACCAATTTTTGAGATCCAAACTAATTTAATTAATTCTTGTTTATGATATTATTCAGAGTATTGCTGTAGTTAATGTTTAGATGTTGTGTATTCAATGGTTAAAGTTAAAATATAAGTTTATTTGGGGATTATTGTGTGTTTCTCTTATATCCTTACGTGTTTCGGAACGGCTGTGTTCGTTAAGATATCCAGATATCAATATATTAGCACTCTTAGAACAAAAAGGGGGGGCATTCTACGACATATTATAAAAGCGGTGTCAGGTTTGTAGGTTTTTATTAGAAAGAACCCAGCAGTGTCTAATTAAGAAAGAGCCAACACGTAAAGAAATATCATAGCAGGAATAAGAGAATAATTGACGAGAGGAAAATTGGTAGAGTTAGGGGTGGTAACAATCTAAAGGTAATTGGTAGGTCAAGTGGTAAATTTGTTGTCGGAGTGGTACTTCAATCAACATAGTAGTGGGATTAAGGGTAAGTTATGCTGAGCGCTACCTGGTGAGTGGTGTTATAATTATCTGAGAATACAGAAAGGAAAATTTGACGGACCAACACAAAATGGATTCAACCTACAAGCCCAAATTCTGGGATTTGAAGGCGAGGATATGTATGCCTACATCCTTGAAGAATTGAGAATACAAGAGAAGAAGAAGAAGAAATAATAGAGTTTGATAGAAAAAGGGAAAATATAGAAATCCGGATGAACCGAAAAAGTGAAGAATCCTGAATACAGCGGAAAATAGAAATAGAGGAAAGAAGATTCTCAAGAGGAAGTAAGACAAACGAAAGAATAAGACAGTTGAAAAGAGAAACAAAAGAATTCAGAATAAGGATTGAAATGGAAGATGAAGAAGAAAGACTAAAGATAAAGCTGGAAGATGAAGAAAGAAGAACTCGACGGGAAAACGAAATAGCGAAAGCAGAACAAGAAGCCGAGGAAAGGAGAATGAAGAGTGAAAAAGAGTCGAAAGAGAGGAGAATAAAGATTAAAAAAAAATATATATGAAAGAAGAATACAGAGGGAAAAAGAACGTGCTCAAGCTGAAAGAGAAGAGAGAGAGAAGAAAAGGAAAGATTGCTCGCACTCGAAAGAGCACCTATCGAGAATCTTATAGAGGCCGAGGGAGTTGTAGCCCGGCCTGGACCTAAGAAAGGACCATCGAGGGAAACCCAGCCAAATGGGGTAACGATGGAAGAAGTAGAAAGTAGGGATGAGGTACCAGCATGTGTACCTAAGGAAGAACCTACGAGGAGAACCCAGCCAAATGGGGTTATCAGGGAAGAAGTAAAAGGTAGGGTAGATGTACGAGCAGGTGTACCTGAGGAACTACCTGCGAAGAGAGTCGAGTCAAATGAGTTGACAAGAAAGGAGGAAAGAGGTGTTATTGCGATACACCCAGATAAATTTAGGCAAATGGTAGACGCGGATGAGTATCCCCTACCCCTAGTAGTCACTCCCCGAACGGAACGTCCACGGAGTTACCGCTAAGACGCCAAGTCGTAGTGAGCGCCACGCCCATTAACGACCTCGCAGGGAAAAGTTTTCTCGATCCCCCAAAATCGAACCCAGACACGATCTTCCCGTGTATTTGGTTAAAGGAGAGCTATGGGACCCACGCTCCCATCAATTATGCCCCGCTGCAACAGGCCGCTCTAGCCATAATGTTCAATTAACCAATTTTTGAGATCCAAACTAATTTAATTAATTCTTGTTTATGATATTATTCAGAGTATTGCTGTAGTTAATGTTTAGATGTTGTGTATTCAATGGTTAAAGTTAAAATATAAGTTTATTTTGGGATTATTGTGTGTTTCTCTTATATCCTTACGTGTTTCGGAACGGCTGTGTTCGTTAAGATATCCAGATATCAATATATTAGCACTCTTAGCACTCTTAGAACAAAAAGGGGCGGGGGGCATTCTACGAAATCTAGTCTAACCTAACAACACCTAGCTCCATGTTATTATTATTATTATTATTATTAAAGTTCCAAGCCACAACCCCAACTGGAAGAGCAAATAGCTATAAGCCCAAGGGCCCCAGCGGGGAAAGAAACCTGGTATGGAAAAAACGAAACAAAGATTAAGAAAAACATAATAAATAAATAGAAAATCAAAAAAAAAAAAAATTAAATGCTATAATGTTAAAAATATTATAATATTATATATGTGTGGATAATGAATAAAATATTAAAGTTATAAGTTTCTGTTAATTAAAAATGTATTAGCACCCACTTTAAATTTCTGAAGTTCCAAGGACTCAACAACAACACTAGGAAGTTCATCATAGTCTATTACACTGGTCAACACACTTTTTGCTGACTTATGGTTTGTGGTTGTTTTTAACTAATTTTGACGTTCTGATTTAAAATGTGGCATCCATTTTTTTTGGGTAATACATCTGGTGTTCTTTCTACAGCATATTCCTATTTTATGACGTCCTGCATGTATTTACTCGGTAAGGATAGTTTCCTAAGTGTTAGAGCTTCAAACCATAACTTAAAATGTCAACAGAATTTGAAAGGATAAATGTATCGTAAGATAACATCACCTATTACTAAATACATGCAGGTTATTTTTCTAACATAATGGAGAAAACACAAGCAATCGTACACATGTCTATACATTCATGAAAGAAATTTCGCTTGCGAGTGTGTCTGGGGTGTTTGATGTCTACACAGTCTCGTTGAATACTCCAACAGTAGTTTGTTTGTGTTCCATCGGCCTTGTTATCTTTCCTCCATAATCTTGATATATTGATGTAAACGTTCTCCGTGTTCATCATTCACGTTGCCAAGATTAGCAGGAAATTCATCAAGATGACTCTTGAGGAAATGAACCTTTATGCTCGTGTTGCAGCATAAACAATGAAAGCTATCAAGTAATGTCTCTACCAAATCCATGTAGTTAGCAGCCTTTTTGTTTCTAAGAAATCCTTTCACAACTGCCAAAAATGAATCCAATGCTCCTTTTACTATGCCAATCATCGAACTTGAGAAGTTTTGTTTTTCCATTAATTTTCTGATTTGTGGCCCATCTAAAACTCCAGCCTTTATTTTATCATAACTTAAGCCAGGAAATATTGTATATATGAATTTAAAACAGTCACCCTTCACATTAAGAGCTTTCACAAATTGTTTCATCCGTCCTTGTTTAATATGAAGGAGCGGAAAGATCATTTGCTCTCGCTCAACAAGTGGTTAGTGTATAATATTCTCCTCCACAACAGTCAAACTTTCTCTAGCTGGCCAGAGTTTCTGTTCCCATTGTTTATCCTTGGCTCGGCTGTCCCATAATCACAGGAAACACGGATACTTTGTATAGCCTCCTTGTTGGGCAAGTAAAAAATTTACCATTTTCAGATCTACACATATGATCCATTTGTGTTCATCGTATTTGAGTAACACACATTTTAGACTCTTCATAGAACTATCTATAAAAAGTCTTCATTCACTTGGATCATACTCTAAAACACCCATCGCGTTCAACAGTCCCGCCACGTCACAACAGTAAACAAATTCTTCTTCATTTTTAAAGAATGGCAAGAGACCTTTCTCCCTGTTCCGATAAAAAGTTACATTTGTTATTTCCTGTAACAAATTCTTCTCTTTAAGTCTAGAAGCTAACACATCTGCTAACTCTTTTGATAGGCCTAGGTCTCTAACTAAATCATTAAGTTCTAATTGGCTGAAGTTTCCACGTTCTTGGGTCGACGTATGTACAAAGTCTGGATCACTGCTAAGTTCATTGCTTACATCAGATTCTCGTATATCACTTACATCGTCAAGTGAAGGAAGTTCCTCGAATACAGGTACTAGAATTTCATCTGAATGAAGCATTGGACGAATTGCTGAATCAAGATTTGGGTAACTTATTTTATGTCGCGTTTTCTTGCTATAACCAGAAGCCTTTGTGAGACAAGAGTAGCAATCGTTTACATTTTTGGGGGGAGGTTCTCACCACACCATAGGAATGCCAAATCCTAGTTGTTCTCTTGTGCCCTTTGTCCATTGGAGTAGATTTTCAACACATGGTTTACAAACACTGTGCGGGGACCACGGTTTATCCTGATCACCTAATTTAATCTTAAAGTAAGCCAACTCTGCTCTTTTCACAAAGATACTAATGTTCATTCTTTGAGTTGGTGCAGTAAAACAACCACATAATAGCGAACGAGTCAGGGGAATTCAAACATTTGCTTCCTAATGAGGCCATAACTACTAAATGTTATTTCATAAAACAAATCTGAAAAAAACACATTATATTATACACAATTGCTTTATATATCTAGATGTGCATAAAGAGAAGTCTAAAGACATAGATAAAATAAAATGAGAAGAATACCAAACGCCTCCACTTCCGCCCACTTGGTCGTAAGATAGCCTGCTACTATGAGTGGGCCCAATATGGACCAGTTCATTAATAAAAAAACTTGACGTGATAGAAGAAAACTATTGCTATTTTTAAACTCAGTGGCCTCGAATTTCTCACGAACAGGTCTCAAACTTAAGTCAGCAGAAAAAAAGTTAAAATTTGTTTACCAGTGTTATATACGAGTATGATTTTGAAGTGATTTTTTTTAAATTAAAATATAATAACCAATTTTAAAGAAAATATCATTAATTTAAATAGCATTCGGGGGTGAGGTATCAAAACTAGAGTCCTAACGACATCTAGCAATCGCAATTTGGATTCGAATCTAAGGTTAGGTTTTCGAATTAAGAGTATTACGAGTATTTTTTTTAATTTGCGGGGATTGTGGAGGTGCAACCCCCGACAATTCAGTCGGGAGTATAGGGGCAGAAGCCCCCCCCATTTCTAAATTACCTTAAAAATGATATATAATACATTATGATGCGATTGCAATAGCCTAAAACAAAACAACCTAAAACCACTTTTTTATTTGCCCAAGAAAAACATTACATTAATAAACAATTGTTTTTAAATATATATATATATATATATATATATATATATATATATATATATATATATATATATATATATATATATATTAATAAAAATTATTGCAGTTACGCAATTAATTATGCGGTTATAAGGCTATTTTTTGGCAAACCAGTCTTCCTCAAAGCCTTCGGAAGGAGCTCTTCTCACATACACGAACGCCTATTTTAAGTGCTGCCTTTTCGTGTATGTGAGAAGAGCTCCTTCCGAAGACTTTGAGGAAGACTGGTTTGCCAAAAAATAGCCTTTTAACCGCATATATATATATATATATATATATATATATATATATATATATATATATATATATATATATATATATATATATATATATAATATATATATATATATATATATATATATATATATATATATATATATATATATATATATATATATATATATATATATATATAAATATATATATATCCTTAACTCTATAATTTAACTTTGTGAATTTTTGAAATTCTTGAATTTTTTTTTTTTGCTTAGTAGACAAGTAACCTTTCATGTTTTTGAGTTAGGTTTATTTGAAACTTTTATACGCAGGGCTGTTTTTTGTATGTTTCGAGCTTTTATCAAAGTTCTTTCCAAGAGTTCAGAAAAAAATAAATATAATTATCGAATGATTTGGAATGAAGAAACATAAAAATCGTGAAGTTCAAAAAATGTATTAAAATTAGAGCTTTGGCGCTTTTTTCTATCATTTCGTATATAAAACAAATTTAGATGAGAAAAGAGATCTGACGAAGGTTTTTCTATATATCAAACCGGGTGAAATAACTTTAAAAAAAGGTTTCAGGGTGTCTATGTTGAAAAAAGTGTGGAAAATTCTCAACTATATATAAATCTTCAAGGGATAAAGACAATATAATAAAAGGTGAAATAACTTTAAAAAAAAATATTTTTCGAGTATCTATATTGAAAAAGGAGTTCAGGGTGTTAAAATAGAGTCTATAAGGGGGAGTAAAAAAAGCGGTTTTGAATAGCAAATAGGCCATAGGCCACACTCCGAAAGAGTGCCTGTGGAACCAAGTTCTTTCTGTAAGAAAGAATACGAAGTATGGCTTGTATATATATATATATATATATATATATATATATATATATATATATATGTATATATATATATATATATATATATATATATATATATATATATATATATATATATATATATATATATATATATATATATATATATATATATATATATATATAAAATCATCTTCATCACTAACTCTATGATTTAAGAGGGGGTTTTTTAGTATTTGAATAATAATTTCATCTTAGTTTGGTTATGACTTAAGTCTATTTTAAATTTTTATCAAGGTAATTTCTAAGAATTTCTTTAGTTTGAAAAAAACAAAATAGTTTAGTTCAGAAAAAATAAATGTGATGATCCAATGTTTTATAATGTTTTAAAAGAAAATGAATTACAATTGGTGAAGTTCAGAAAATTTATTAAAATTTAAGTAAAGCTGCTTTTTTATTTTATCTATAACTATATTTTAGCAACGTGATTTTTTGAAAGGGGGAATTTTAGTTTAGAGTTCCTTTTTAAAATTATTATAATTGGCGAAGTTCAGAAAATTTATAAAAATTCAACCATGGCTGCTTTTTTTTAGATTTGAAATTTCAATCTTAGCAGCGAAGCCATTGCCTTAATATATATATATATATATATATATATATATATATATATATATATATATATATATATATATATATATATATATATATATATATATATAGTTAGTCATATGAGTTGCTGCTGACCAGTCTAATCTTCAATTTCACGGTGAAGGTAAGGACACATAGGAGGCTGAGGTACATGTGATTTATTTATGGAACAACGTTTCGGGCGTATCACCCATCTTCAGGTTCTAAAACATAAATTAATCTAATACAGTTAAAGAATATTAAAAATATTAAAAATAATTAGGTTAAGACTATGTAGGTAAATCAAAAATTAGAAAATAACTCAGGAATTTAAAAGTCAAGAGAATCAAATTATCAATCTAATATAACACTATTGAAACGAAAAAAAACTCACAAAAAACAAAAGTAAATAATTACAGTATAATATTGCTTACCGATAATTCAGGAATTTAAAAAGCAAGAGAATCAAATTATTAATCTAATGTAATCACTATTGACACGAAAAAAAAGCAAAAACACAAAAGTAAATAATTACAGTATAATATTGCTTACCGATGAAGTTCAGGAGAAATCACAAAGTGAAGAAATTAAAAAGGATGTAGCCGGCTTAAAGAAGGATAGGAATTTGATTGGTTGGTTGTTAAATAAGAGAAGGTTGGTTGGTTGTTGAATGAGGTAATTAAAATTAAGAAATAAGAAGAGGAACAGCGGTATTATCTATGTTGAGTGTAGGAGATTTTGTACGTATTAGTAGGGATTCCAAAATTCTTAGACTATATTCATTGTTATTATGACCAATTATTTTGAAGTTATCTATGGAACATTCTGTCTTGCATTGTATAATATGATTTCTAATTACAGAAGCTTCCTTCTTAGACAATATTTTTCCAGTGCGATGGCTTATTCCCATGTGAGAACAAAACCTCTCTTTCAATGAGCGAACCGTACTACCAATATATATATATATATATATATATATATATATATATATATATATATATATATATATATATATATATATATATATATATATATTATCCAAAAATTCGAGGGGGACCATAAACTCCCAAATAACTTTAATATGTATGCTCTCCAACGCCGTTAACTGTTCACCATTACGTCATCCTGTTCCTGAAAAAGAGGGGACATTAAATATCGTCAAATTTAGCTCGCACAGTGTGTACTTCATGGTCTTTGCCATATGTTGTCTCAACCATCGTTCCGACTTCATTATAAACCATAGGTTACCAATTATAAAGCCCAGTCCACGCCCCCTCTGTCTGTTTATAAATAAATTTAATACGCATCGATCTTAAAAATTGGGGTACTTCTACACATTCACGACTCCACCGTTTCTTGCAGAAAATATATTGGGTTGAGGAATAAGTTCTTGCGGTTTTATCAAATTTATTCATTACCATTAACAATTTTAGAAAAACTTCATTTTTAATTGATAACAATATGCAATTTAATCAATAATGTATTCTCCGTTGTTATTTACGACTTCTTCCCAACGTTCAACTAGTTTTTCGATGCCTCTGCAATAGAAATCTATGGATTTTGACTAGAAGAATTCGTCTAACCAGGTTCTTAATTCCACATCAGTATTGAACGAAACGCCCTGCAAATTGTTGGAGAGCGATCAGAACCAATGAAAATCTGATGGAGCCAAGTCTGGCGAATATGGAGGAGACGGCACGATTTCCCAATTAAGCATTTGGATGGTGTATTTTGTCATATTGGCAATGTGAGGACGAGCATTGTCGTGTTGCAGAAAGACTTCATAACGTCGCTGAGATCGATTTTCACGAATAGCTCCCGCGAGTCGATACATTTGTTGAACGTAGAGTTCTGCATTGACAATCTCGTTGTTCACAGGGAGCTTATAATAAATGATGCCTTCACAATCCCACCACACACACAACATCGCCTTTCGTGGATGAAGTCCTTGCTTTAATCCGCAGAACTGTTTTTTTGATTGTGGGATAAGCCATTGTTTTCGATGGTTCAACTTGACATAAACACACCACTTTTCGTCACCAGTGATGATTCAGTGAAGAAATATGTCCTTATATCCACAAGTAGCCTTGCGACGAGCAAGCAAACCTGCGGCAATCGTGGAGCGTTGAAGTTTGTTGCTTTCGCTCAAAGCGTGCGGAACCCATGCACAGAGTTTTTGAACTTTCCCCATCGAATGAAGGTGATTCACTACAGTTTTCTGATCACGCCAATTGTACACCTAATTCTCTAGTCGATTGACGAGGATTTTCATAAAGATGGTCGTTAAATCGATCTTCATATAACTTAATGGGGCAACCAGAACGTTCTTCGGTATTAAGATTGAAATGACCGTTTTTGAAACGTGAAAATCACCATTGAGCTGTCCTTTCTGATAGAGCATTTTCTCCGTACACATAGTCTACGCTGTTAAGAGACGTACCCTAACCTTTGCAAACTTTGATTTCATTATTTATTATTGTTTCTTAATATTTGCAAAAATCACGTCAACCGAACTTAAATCAACACAACATTAAAAAAACGCAAGAATTTATTCCTTAACCTAATACTTTCAATTTATTCTCTATCTCTAGGCCAAGGGTCTCCAAAGTGGTCGGTATCGACTATTCTAAGCGTCGATGAGGAATTTCGCTAATTTTCCATGATCTCCACAATTACAGTAAACAGTTTGTCTTTTTTCCCTCATATTTAATGGGATATATTTATAAAGGAGGGGAACACAGAACAACAGTTTCGTTGGGTTTTGTATGCAATTTTCCTTATTGATTTATTTTCAAGTACAGGCCTGGGGGTCGATGAGGAGTCCAAGATTCCACGAAGGGGTCAATGGGCAAAAAGGTTTTGGGACCCCTGCTCCAAGCCTATCTGAATTGTCTGTTGTTATTTTTTTTCGGCGGAGAAGGCACTATTTTCTGAGATTTTACCACTTGAAAGTAGTATTTTCCGAACCATTGAGCTATTATTTGCTGCTCCCAGCCCTATTGGTACGACATCATAAGCATCAAGGAAAGACGTCATAAGCACTTATTCAAGAATTGGTAAATTTGAGAAACATCCCCACTACGAATTTTTTGACATAAAATATATATTTTCTGACTTTTTTGGTGCCAGAAACGCGGTTATGATGCTCGTTGCCGCCGCAAAATGGCTTACGTTCGAATTAGCTTCACATTTATGTGAGCACAGCTACCACAAAAAGTAAGCATTGCTAGGTTTGCTAGGTTAGCGATTTATGATTGCCGTTGTCTCCCCAAATCGCTTAATTTCGCCCACAGTTGCTAATTTTCGTGGTAGCTCTGTTCATATAAATGTGTAGCTAACTCGAAATTGAGCCATTTGCGGAGGCAATGGACATCATATTCGCGTTCCTGGCCTCTAAATACGTCAGAAACAGTGGACGATCCAGGATAAAAATGAGGGGGAGGGGCTAAACTGAATTCGTCCCTCTGAGGTCTCTGAGAAAAGGGCATTGAACATTAATAATGGTTATCTTACACAACATTCATAATAAATAACAGTATATCACACTGGTGCACTATCAGCTCCGCAATTTTTTCCATACATCAGAAAATTAAGAATTGTAGATTTTGGACGTCATCTAAGGTATAATACTGAATTTAATAACTATTTTTGAGATTTACCTGCATTTTAGACATGTATCATATAAGATACAACCCCCACCCTCCCGGATCCGCGCCTGGTCAGAAAATATACTATTTTATGTCCAAAAATTCGTTTGGGTATATACTTGAAATTTACCCAAGAAATACACGCTCCCCACTATGGTGATATATTACCTACGGTGTAGGTTTGGGGTAATGGGTTACTTAAACAGGTTTAGTTTTAAGCTGTAGAATTACCAAAAGTGTTAAAGACGATATTTTTACCCCGGTAGAATTGTTGGAGAAAATGATTGAAATCTCGTGAAATCTAATTCAGCCTTACTACCGCACCATTCAAAAACCTGTTCCTTTCGGATTATGGTTTATATTTGATAAAAATCAACCAGAGCTTCAAAGAGGCCATAATATTCCCGTGAGAATATAAACAAACGTTGTTGCAACTAATATTCAATAAAGTGAAAGAAGAAAATGAGAACAAAGGGCTAAAATTAATGTAGGAAAGACGAAGTGTATGGGGATATCGAAGAATACACCAGTGCCAAGATTTGAATTACGTTGTGGAGACCAGACAGTGAAGCAGGTGGAGTCGTTTAAATACCTAGGAAGTGTGGCGAAGGAGGTTGTAAGAAGCGACACTGAAATCAAGAGAAGGATAAAAATAGCAAAGATGGCATTCGGAAATATTAGAAATATATTAGCGAACAAGAAATTAGCGATAAAAACGAGGAAAAGATTAATAAAGACGCACGTGTGGTCAACTTTGTTGTATGTAGTGGAGCGCTGGACATTGTCCGTAGTAATGGTGAAGAGACTGGAGGCGATGGAGATGTGGTGCTGGAGAAGAATGATGAAGATCCCGTGGACAGCGAGAAAAACGAACAAAGCAGTTTTGCAAATGGTAGGATAGAAGAGAGAATTGATAAAGATGGTGGGAGGAAAACAGTTGAGATTCTTCGGCCATGTGATGCGAAGGGAAGGAAAGGGAAGGAGGGGAAGAGGAAGGACAAGAGAAAAATTCATGGACAAACTGGTGAAGTTGTGGGAGGCGGAACGTCGCGCGAGCAGTTCATCAGAGCTACGCGGGACAAAGGAAGATGGATGTCCATGGTTGCCGATGTCCTGGATATGGCACAGCTGTAAAGTAAAGTATGTATGCCCACGTCGTGTCGCTAGAACAATCTTGAAGAACTTATAATAAATAACAAACTAGACGAACCGACAAAAAGCAACCTAGCTTTAACACAAACTTTAAAAAAAACCGGTTAGATTTCGGAAAATGCCCGCCCTCGATTTTTTTGATAATTCATATATATTTATGCTTATCAACAAGTATTTATGAATTTAGAGTCTTTTTCTTGTGCAAATTCCCCCCAAAGTGCTTCTTATGTTTCACTTAAATGTTGGTTAGTTTTTGTTGTTTGTTGTTTTGGGGAGTTAAATTTCGGAAAATGCTCGCCCTCGATTTTTGTGAGCGCTTTGTTAAAAAACAAACAAAAACAAGGTAAATCTGAAGATCCATACCCTGCGAGCTTCTCCGCTCGCGTTCGTATAATATTTCATCCATTTCCCAATATGTTTCACCTAACTGTCTCATTAACTCATTTTACTATTTCAGTTTTACCTAATGTTTTATTTTTTTTGGTTACTGGAAGCCGAGTTCAAGCCGTAATATGGGTTTCTACGGCCCCTATACGACCCGCTCGCTACACTCGCCCTCAGGAACAAGTAGTAAAACGACAGTTAATGAGACAGGTGAAACATACTGGAAAATGGACTAAATATTATGGATCTTGAGTTTTACCTAGTTTTTTTTATTATTTAATAGAGATATTTATAACAAAGCGCTCACAAAAATCAAGGGCAGGCATTTTCCGAAATTTACCTCTCCAAAACAACAACTAACTAACCTCCAATTCCCCACCTAGCCCTAGCATCATTTTTTTCGGCTCAAAACAAAACAAGATGGCTGCTAATCTATTTTTCATTATAACATATCGTAATATAACATAATTTCACGGATGACAAAAGCCACAAGGGCCTATCAAAGGTCATCCCCATCTGTCAAAACCCACCCACAAAATACATCCATAGGATTGTGTCAGATCATGCATCTACAATATACAATTAGAGCCATCCACAGGAATGTGTCAAAAACAAAAAAGCATCATCAGCAAGACTCGTCAAAATACAAATGAATCATAATATATAATAATAAAAAAACTGCATCCGTGGGAATGAGTCCAGAATAACTCCCTTCCCCCGCCCCCCAAAAGTTAACCTTCCCTCCCCATATAATCATCTAATCTGCGTTTGAAAACATTCAAGTTTGGACTGTCTACTGTCTCAGATGGCAAACTATCCCAGTAATCTAACACTCTATTGGTGAAAAAATACTTTTTAGCATCCAACCTGCACCTTTGTTTTTTTAAGTTGTGACCCTTAGTCCTATTACTACTTTCCAACTCAAATAACTTGGTAAAATCCAACTTATCCACCTCAGAACCAATTTTAATAAGCTCAATCATACCTCACTGCACACATCTTTCAAATAATAACATATTTAATACCCTCAGTCTATCTATAGGTATGGGTATTCGTACGAAATGTGCCCCTCTTATGTAAAGTGCGAAAAAGGAAGCTCTTCTCGTGTAGCAGGCCGGGTTAAGTGATCAAACGAGCTTCCTTAGGATAAAGGATAATATTCAGCCTGATTCTTTATTCCGTCGTAGATTGCGGGAACAGGTCTTGAAAGGATGAACGGTAAGGATAACCTTGCTTCTTGAATAATGACTGCTAATACTATCTTAAAATGATTTGATTTGATTAGCTAAGTAGTGAAATGTGTGGTAGGTGTGATAGGGGTGAAGAAGTTCATTAGGTTAGTTACCCTGGTTGCGAGGGCATCTCCTTCGTTTTACTGTTATATCTTTCTTCTTTTGTTGTGTTATTTATTTTATGCCTCCAGTGTTGGCATTTTTGACCGACAGAGTCGGCCTGAATCTTCCTTTTAAATATATATATTTATTTAATTTTATTTTTTTCTCCGTCGTAGCTTTCTAGCCTTTCAAGTTAGTCTTTTGTTAACTTTATTTAGCCTAATATTATTTTTTTGTGGGCATTTTGCCTCTTTTGTTTCCATATTCGTCTATTATTATTTTATTTTATTTCACTTCGCCTCTTTTGTTCATTTTTTATTTTATTCTTAAATTAGTTTATACTTTTTATTTCATTTTCTTTTGATGAGCTCTTCGCCTCTTTTACCTATTTTTATTTTATTTTAAATTAGTTTGTTTGATTTGGTTTTCTTGTTGTTGTTTTTTTCCATTGATGGTTTATTCGCCTCTTTTGTTTGGTTTTATTTTGATTTATTTCTCGTTTCTTTAAAACTTTTATGGACTTTTCGCCTCTTTTTATTGTTTGTCCTTTTATTTGTTTATTTTATGTGGTCTTATTCGTTATCTCTTCTTTGTTCGGTTTTCGTTTTTTGGTGTGTCTATATTAGTTGTTCTTTCTTGGTTTTCCCCTGTCTTTATGTTCCTATTTCTTGATCTTGGTTATTTATATATCGGGTTTATTGCCTCTCCCGCGTAGTTTCTTCCGCTTGGGAATAATGCTGACCCTGTAACTTTGTGTGGCTTTTGCTGCGGGATTGCAATGTTGAGGTTGTCTAGGGTGGGTATAATAGTTTGCTCTATCTTTTCCCAAGTCTTTCTCCCTAGCCTTTGAACTTCCGTATTAATTGGCTTAAGCCCTGCTCTTGCATGCAAGTCTATTTGCCTAATACGGTCGTTTCTTCTAGCTCCAGCTATTAACAGGGTGGCTTTATTTTGTACTCTCTGCATCATCCTGAGAAAAGTATAACTTGCCATCTGCGTTATCACTACCGGGTACACCAGGACGGAGCGTACTAAAGCAGTGTATAGCTTCTTCTTGTTTGGAACTTTAAGGTTCCGGAACCTGTATAGTATCCGAAGTTGCCTTTTGGCTAGGGAGACTCTGGTGTTGATATGGGTTTTGTACTCAGACTTGGTGAATCGTAAACCCAGGACGTTACCCTCTTCCGAGTACGGGTAGAGGTCGTCGTTGACGATGACGTCATCTATTTTCCGACGGTTCATTGAGATTATTTTGAATTTTTAGGCGGTTGGTTTTAATTTTCCACTTCCTTTCATATCTATTAATGTTGTTTATTTAGGCAGCTGTATACCTTGCCTGAACTCCGGCGTTCCTATAGGAGCTGGGGATGATTTGTGTGATGTCATCTGAAAATCGCAGATACATCGTGTCGTCCCGCACCGGAGCAGGGAGGTCTATTGCGTATACATGAGGTACAGCAACGGGCTCAGACAGCTGCCTTGTGGAACTCCCGCCATGAGTTCGAATTCTGGTCTTGAAAAGCTCTCCATAACATAGTCACAGAGGACCCTTTCCAGGAGTAGGTTCAGCTGAAGGTTCAGGATCTTGAATGGAGACCCCTCATCCAAACCTTATAGAAGGCCTTTTGTACATCGCGCAGCACCACATCTACGTATTTTCCCTCTGCTTTGCAGTGGGCTATTTTCTCCGTTAGGAGGGCGAGGGCAGTTTCCGTCCCTCGCCCCTTTCGGAACCCGTGCTGCAGGGAGTTGTGAGGTCCCAGTTCGGCTAGTTGGTCTTGAAGCCGGTTTGCTAGGATTTTTTCGTAGATTTTACCTACGAACTCAAGAAGAGAGATTGGCCTGTAATTCACCAGCTGATCTGGGAGCTAATCAGCCTTGGGTATAATAATGATTTTGGCCACCTTTAGACCATCGGGAAAGTAGCCCGTGTTCAGGAAGGCGTTAAAGATGTTGGTGATTCCCTGAATGATCTGCTGCGGGGCATTTTCCAGATTGCTTTTGGTGATGCCCGTCCAGCCTGGTGCCTTTTGTTTGAAGGACTTCACAGTGGCCATGACATCCTCTGTTATTGGATGACCATGTTCAACCAACTCTCTTCCCATGTCGGCGTCGTGGTGTGGATGCGTGTGGTATATTATCTGATTCAGATCTTCAATCAGACGGCCCTCGAATTCCTGGTCGTACTCTTCGTTGTCTTCTTCGGTGATAGAGAAGACTTTCTTCCAGTATGCTCGGAATCTTCCATCCAGAAACGCCGGGTCCTCTATATATTTCCCGTCTTCTTTGATCCAGCCTTTTCCTTTCTTTGCAAACCTTTCAGTTTCCTGATTTGGTGCCAGAATTTATCCGGGCTCAGCTCACTGTCTAATCCGGCTATAAGGTTGTCCCAGATCTCAGTCTGTTGGATGTTTATTGCATCCTTTAGTTCCAAGCTTAGCCGGCGTAGTAGCTCGCTTCTTTCCAGGCTTGGACCTTCCCGTCTAATCTCCCCGTACACTTCTCTATGCACATGTGCGATCCTCTTTACATCTTCTGTCCATCTGGGCTGAAGTAGAGTTTTGTATCCATTTTTGCGAAGCAGCCAGGTTGGGTTAAATTCCTAACGTGAGCATAGAGAATGCACGTCAGGATTTTTGTAGACTCTTTGTTCTCTATCTTCAAATATGTTTTCTTCGTTTCTGTTTCGTTGTACGCGGCTTTCGCTACTTGTGCGTAAGTAGTGTTTGATCTGCGTACCTCTTCCTGTTTATTGTCATTTTTCCTTTTGTTTATTATTTTCTTTTTGACCGGTGCATCTCTCGTAGTTGTTGCAGCAGTCCTTCCAGTGTTGTCCCTTCTCGCTGCACTTGGAGCACGTTTTTTCGGCTCTTGGTGGCGTGCTTCTCCATTTTGTAGCAGCAAAAGCAAAACAGGACTGAAGAGAATTATTCTCGCTCTATCTGGTCTCTACTCACATTGGCGTTGAACATAAGCAAGCCTTGTTCTTTCGCCTCTAGAGCCATCAAGGTTTCTGCGAATACAACCTTAAATACATGGAGATAGTCGCTATTGTCTCGGCTGTTCTTAAATTTAATGATATCTGCGACTTTAGCCCATTTTTGTCTAAGCCGAATTTCGTCTTTAATTTCGTCTATATTATGTTGTCCGATCCAAGGATCGAGCCTCCTGCAAACGACACTGCGATGAGCTTGTATTTATGGAGGGATAGCAGGCTGTAGTCCAATGGTTCTTAGGATTTCCAGAGCTTCTTCTTTCGTAATAGCTTCTACATCCTTTTCCCGCTCCAGATCACTACGCACCCAGATGGGACGTCTAGAAGCCTTACAAGAGCAATGTTTTCCGAACATTAGCTCAAATACCTTATCTCTGTTGGGCTTGTTCTGTCCGTTGATCACCCACAAGGAGATTCTTGTGCTATTCTCTTCGGCCATTTTGCACCCAGTGAGGCCCCACGGGGCCTTTCTGATTTATGCCTCTTCTTTTTTTTTCTGCTGGTGGTTAGACGATGGTTGAATATCTTAAGTCTTCTTTGTGAAGGTGATTTCTCGTTAAATGGGTTGAGTCAGTGACTAAAGCCCTCCTCGTAGCAGCGCAGCGTTAATGAACATAGATTGCCGGATGGGGAGATGATGATGATAGGTGATGCCGGGGGTCGCCTCACGAAGTGTGATTGTATGGCGGACTTTTTGTTGGTTACCGCGGAATCAACCATCCTTAACTGGGGGTGCCGCCCCTCGAGGGTTCGTGTACCAGTGCTGCAGCCGACATACATAGAGACGGGTGTTGCTTCCCTCTATGATCCTGGCTGGGCTCTCAGGGTGGAAAAGTGGGGGAGGGCCCCCCATTCTCATCCCCCAGAAGTTGCAGTCCTGCCTTCCCCCCTTGTCCGTGTGACTCAGACGCCGAGTTCCATAGTGGGCTACTCCTCAAACCTGCTTTCCTTGGCGCCCCCAATCATGTCTATCACAAAGAACGACAGAGTTGGTTAGAGATTAAATGAATGGCAATCCAATTCACGCCCGCTTGGCTGCCCCTCAGAGGGGGGAGGGGAGTAGAGGGGTTTAGGCCAACATGTGTCACTTATTCACAGCTCCAAATGTATTTTTATCTCTTTAAATTCCCCTTAGGGAAAGTGAAAATAAATTCCACGTTTGTGAATTGGCTCTCTATTTCCTCTACCTCCTATATCGGGTATCAACCTTCTTCTGAGTTAACGTTGTTTATTCAATGAATTCTGAGCAGTCACTATCTTAAACCACAAAATACAGCTATATAAATAGTCATTCCATCTAGTCATAATTATGCAAATTTCAACTAATCAGGATTAAGCAGATTTTTAATGACAATCTTATGTTTAATTTATTCATTGAGCTTTAAAACAAATTTTATGTTTTACACAAGCACTGCCAAAATTTATCAATCACAATCAAATAGATTTTTAGGAACAATTTACGTTCAAACACAAACAAACATAAGATGCGCTGAAATTGGATAAAGGTTTTTCGGTTTTGAATTCTTGGGCGAAATAAATTTGCTTTTGGTATGTCGCTACCGGGTAAAGGAAGTAACGGTTAAGAGTAGTCTAAAAAATGCCTTCACTCAGAAAAAGATTTTGAGCATTTACAGCCTCCTCAAGATCATTTACATAAACTATGAATAATATAGGTCCTAAAACGGATCCCTGAGGTACGCCATTGATAACGCCCCTTCCCTGTGACCTCACCCCATTCAGCACAACTCTCTGTTTCCTGTCTTTCAGCCATTCAGCTATCCAATTCAAAACTTTACCACATATCCCATGCATTTTTAATTTGTGAACTAGTCTCATATGTGGAACCTTAACAAAAGCTTATCTAAAATCTAAGTAAATTACATAAACATTCTTTCCCTTATCTAACTGTTTAGTAACATAATCCATAAAATCCAGTAAATTTGTTAAACACGATCTACCTCTTCTAACCCATGCTGGGCATCATTTATTAACCTACTACTCTCAAGATGATCAGAAATCCCCTTCTTAACTATCTTCTCATGAATTTTACAAACTATAGAAGTTAAGCTTACCGGCCTAAAGTTATTGGGGTCCTCTTTACTTTGTAGATAACTTAAGAGTAGGAAAGGGGCGCAAAGATAAATAAATAAAGAAAAGTAGCGAAACGATAGTTCTAAACTACCCGGCCATCCTGAGTACCCCTAAAAAGACTCATTCAAGCAAAGCATTTAAGCCGCTCGCCTGAACTTCTCGCACGCCACACAAGCCCCCTCCTTGAATCAGAGCGTATTTTGAGGATTGAGGAGAACGGCGTCAGGAAATGTTATTTCGAGGACTAAAGTCCCCCCCCCCGGCCTCCCGCGTCTGGACACTATTGTAGATAGCTTAGAGTAGGAAAGGGGGAAAAGAAAAATAAGGAAAGAAAAGTAGCGAAACGAGATTCTAACGCGCTTCCCGCGTCGCTGGACAGCCGTTAGCGTCCTGAGTCCCCCCAAAAGACTCATTCAAGCAAAGCATTTAAGCCGCTCGAAATTTGTGGAGTTTGTTGATGTTCTAACTTTCGCTATTGCTAAGTTAAAACGAAGCATCTGATGATCACTATTTCCTTATGCTTCTCGCCAGTCATTTCCTGACCCAAGTGATTATCATTTGCAAGAACCAGATCTAATAATAATGGTTTAGTTTCACAAAAATAGGTAAACGAAACATACAAAATTTAATACATTAGTAATTATAAATAAAATCTATGCATTACTAAATAATATAATTGAGCAGAAGTGCAGGCATTTACTAAATAATAAAGAAGAAAGGAAAAAGCAAAATAACAAAACAAATACAACGCCGTAATTGGCTACATGTGCCCGGGTATGCTCCGAATGTTGCACTAAGAGGGGAGGTTGGCACGTCATCAGTAGAAGTAAGAGATATCAGAAAAAAATAGTTATGTATGGTATATAAAGAACAAGGGAAATGATTTGTTGAAGAAAGTTCTTGACGATATGTGGAATAACCCTAGGTGTATGAGATGGATACAACAACTGAAAACTTATATGAGCAATATTGGTCTAAGGAATGCAGATCAACTGAAACATAAGCAAGGAAGAAGTTGAAAATAGAATTTCCCTTTATGATGATACATACTGGAGGAAGGAATTAGAAGAGAAAACAACAATTACACTATATAATCAATACAAGTTGACCATTCAAGAAGAAGAATTTTATTAAAATTCTAATAAATCAGTGTTGTTATTCAGAGCTCGAGCAAATACACTTCACTAAACGAGAAAAAAAAGATTTACAGATGGGGAAATAAATTGTAGGATGTGTGATTCAGGACTAGAAGAAAATGTAGAACATTTACCATGGAATGTACTACCTTAATAGATATAAGAAGATTTGGAATGGAGTGTAAGTAAATGAGTGAAATACTGCTTTTTACAGGGGAGAAGAAAGACAAAGATAAATGGTGGTGAAATTTAAGAAGCTGAGGATTAAAAAAAAAAAATACTGATAGTCCAGTGCTGATACACAAGCTATACCCGACGCCTTCATCTGATCTCATCTGACCTGACGTCATAAGGCCTAGAGTGTAGCCCAGAAAAACCACCTCTAAACTGTAGTATTACCATTAGACATTTCCTTGCCCTAATTAGTTGGGTTTTTTTTAAGTAGAATAAATCCTTTAAAAGAAAGTATCTTCCCGATTGCGTTGGAGTTGTTAATCTGTAGAATTACCAAATTTGGAATCAGCTGTGCACAGAGTTGGTCAAACGAACCTCCTTTGTGTAGTAGTTTCAAAATTCTACAAACATTTTTTTTTATGTGGCTCTGGTCGCTTTAAGTTAAAGTGATGTATGTAACATGTTCCGGAACGGAATCTGCTTATTGGCACACAACTTTGTTTGGCAATAGGAGTGGGTGGTGAGTTATCTCGGTGGATACAAAGCTTCATAACATAACATAATTACACGGATGACAAAAGCCACAAGGGCCTATCAAAGGTCATCCGCCTCCATCAAAACCCACCCACAAAAAGCACCATCACCAGGGGAAGACAAAATCAAAGTCCCCCACAATATAATATAACGGATGACAAAAGCCACAAGGGCTCATCATAGGTCATCTGAGTCAAGCGGCCTCTTTTTCAAGGCACCCAAACTCCCAGGAAAACTACATCCAGAGGATTGCATCCAGAAACAAGGGTATCACCAATCAAGGCTTGTAAGAACTAAATCATGCAGCTATAGATATATACAAACAATATTAATATATACAAAACTTAGGAACCATCACAACCTTCCCTTCCCATAAACTCATCCAACCTACTCTTAAATACATTTAGATTTGGACTACCTACTACCCTCTGCGGCAATTTGTTCCAGAAGTCTACCACTCTATTGGTGAAAAAATATTTTCTTAAATCCAACCTACACCCTTGCTTTTTAATTTTCAAGTGGTGACCTCTAGTCCGATTTCCATCATCTAACTCAAAAAACTTGCTAACATCCAATTTATCAAAGAGTAAGTGTAAGAGGAACATAACATACCATAATTTCATGGATGACAAAAGCCACAAGGGCCTATCAAAGGTCATCTGTATCCATCAAATCCCACCCACATAATGCATCCATAGGATTTTGTCAGACCATGCATCTAAAATATATAATTTAAAGCCTCCATAGGAGTCTGTCAAAAACGAAATCAAAGTCCTCCAAAATATACAATAAAAAGAAACTGCATCCACAGGAATGAGTCTAGAAACTCCCCCATACTAGGAGCTGCCAAGTGTAGGCCATGAATGGTCGGTAAATATGTAGATTAGTGGCCCGGCCTAAAAAAATTTGTGTGTAAATATTATCGTTCACTCGTGTCGGAATATTCATGTGCGTTTGAGTCCTTTTCAAATTATTATTCTATAAACAATTAGGATTATATACTGGGGATCATCGTAGTGTAGTCCCCCCATTGTGTTTACCCCCACACGAGCCGTCAACTTAAATGTACTCCAAAAACGTGAAACATTTTGGAACACGGATAAAATAGTATGTCCCATCGTTCGCGCCGATAATCTACATATTTCCCGAATGGTCTTTTGCAGTCTCCTTCTTTTCTTATGTTCTTATACCAAAAAGTAAGAAATTAACCCTCCATCCCCACATAATCATCCAATCTGCGCTTGAAAACATTCAAGTTTGGGCTGTCTACAGTCTCAGGTGGTAAAATAACCGAGAATGCTGTAAAAGTTCCAAATTTTCATAAGGGAGATTATGTAAAACTCCGAAGCTTGCTAAATTTTGTAGACTGGGATATAGAATTCAGAGGTAAAAATGCTTATGGGGTGTGGGATACTTTCAAGCATATAATAAATGTAGTTCAAGAACAATGTATCCCAATGAAGGTCATTAGGAACAAAAGTAGGAAACTATTATGGTGGAATCAGGAGATAGCTAGAAAAATTTCAAAGAAAAGGGCATATAAAAAATTATAGGTTAAAAATAATATTCAAAATTTAAGTGATTATAGAATGGCTAGGAATGAGTTAAATAAGATTATAAAGAAGAACAAAAGGGTGTCAGAAATTAAATTAGCTCAGGATAGTAACAAAGATCCTAGAAAGTTCTTTAGTTACTATAAAATTAATAATAAGTCTGGCAGAGTTAAAATAGGGCCTATCAAATGTGAAGGGGTTGTGAGAGAAACTGATCAGGAAATAGTTGAGGTACTAAATGGTTATTTTGCATCATTATTTACAAAGGAGAAGCTAAATAGTCTTATGTATAGTACTCATGGGTCAGGGAAAGAGGTGTTTACTACTATTAGTGTGGATTGGAGGATGATAAAAGAACTAATAGGTGAGTTAGATACTACCAAGGCCTCCGGCTGTGATAATATTCATTCTAGGATACTTAAAGAAGGGGTAGAAAGTATCTCAATAGCTCTGGAGAAGTTGTATAATAGGTCACTGGAATATGGAGAAATACCCGATGATTGGAAGAGAGCGAATGTAGTCCCCATTTTCAAGAAGGGTAGTAAAGAGGATCCAAATAACTTTAGACCGGTTAGCCTAACTCCTGTAGTCTAAAATTCTTGAGAAAATAGTTAAAAAAGGAATTTGCCAACATCTAGAGAGGGAGGAGTTAATCAGCGATGCTCAGCATGGGTTTAAGATCAGGTAGATCATGTTTGACTAATTTACTAGACTTTCTGGAGTTTGTAACAGATCAAGTAGATAAGGGAGAGAATGTAGATATAATTTACTTAGATTTTAGTAAAGCATTTGATAAGGTACCACATAGGAGACTAGTTCATAAATTAAAAATGATTGGGATATGTGGGGGTGTTTCAATTTGGATAGCTGAGTGGCTGAAAGACAGGAAGCAAAGGGTAGTGCTAAATGGTGTAAAGTCAGAGTGGAGGGATGTTATCAGTGGGGTTCCTCAGGGATCAGTTCTCGGTCCATTATTATTTGTCATCTATATAAACGATCTTGGGGAGGCAGTTAATAATAAAGTGTCAATTTTTGCGGATGATACCAAATTAGCAGCTGTAGTTAAAGATATTGATGATAATTTTAAAGTGCAAGGGGATTTAAATAAATTGTTATCCCGGGCACATAAGTGGCAAATGACTTTCAACCTTGATAAGTGCAAAGTTATTAACATGGGAAAAGATAATAGAGAATTTAACTATGAAATGGATGGGCATTGGCTGAGCTCAGTAGAGGATGAGAAAGATCTAGGAGTAGTAACATAACATAACATAATTTCACGGATGACAAAAGCCACAAGGGCCTATCAAAGGTCATCCGTATCCATCAAATCCACCCACATAAAGCATCCATAGAATTTTGTCAGATCATGCATCTACAATATATAATTTAACAATCCATAGGAATGTCCAACCATGCATCTACAATATATAATTTAAAGCCTCCATAGGAGTCTGTCAAAAACAAAATCAAAGTCCCCCAAAATATACAATAAAAAGAAACTGCATCCACATGAATGAGTCAAGAAACATATCCACATACCGAAAGTAAGAAATTAACTCTCCATCCCCATATAATCATCCAATCTGCGCTTGAAAACATTAAAGTTTGGGCTGTCTACAGTCTCAGGTGGCAAACTATTCCAATAATCCACCATTCTGTTAGCGAAAAAAGATTTTCTAACATCCAGTCTGCACCTCTGTTTTTTAATCTTTAAGTGGTGCCCTCTAGTTCTATTACTACCTTCTAACTCAAATAACTTGCTGAAATCCAATTTATCCATACCAGAAAAGATTTTAAAAAGCTCAATCATATCTCCCCTCACACACCTTCTTTCAAATGAGAACACATTTAATACCCTCAGTCTATCTTCATATTCATGGTATTAACATAACATAACATAACATAATTTAACGGATGACAAAAGCCACAAGGGCCTATCAAAGGTCATCCGTATCCATCAAATCCCACCCATATAATGCATCCATAGGATTTTGTCAGATCATGCAGCTACAATATACAATTTAACAATCCATAGGAATGTCCAACCATGCATCTACAATATATAATTTAAAGCCTCCATAGGAGTCTGTCAAAAACAAAAACAAAATCCCCCAAAATATACAATAAAAAGAAACTGCATCCACAGGAATGAGTCAAGAAACATATCCACATACCAAAAAGTAAGAAATTAACCCTCCATCCCCATATAATCATCCAATCTGCGCTTGAAAACATTCAAGTTTGGGCTGTCTACAGTCTCAGGTGGCAAACTATTCCAATAATCTACCACTCTGTTAGTGAAAAAATATTTTCTAACATCCAGTCTGCACCTCTGTTTTTTAATCTTTAAGTGATGGCCTCTAGTTCTATTACTACCTTCTAACTCAAATAACTTGCTGAAATCTAATTTATCCATCCCAGAAAAGATTTTAAAAAGCTCAATCATATCTCCCCTCACACACCTTCTTTCAAATGAAAACATATTTAATACCCTCAGTCTATCTTCATATTCAAGGTGCTTCAGGGATGGTATTATTTTTGTTGCCCTCCTTTGTACTGACTCTAATAAGTTTATATCATGTCTAAAATGTGGTGACCATGCCTGTATACAGTACTCTAAATGTGGCCTGACATAAGAGTTGTATAGTTTAAGGATGACCTCCTTACTCTTGTAGCTAACATTTCTTTTAATGTAACCTAGCACCCTATTTGCTCTATTTTTTGCCTCAATACACTGCTTTGAAAATTTCAGTGACCTATCTACTACCACTCCTAAGTCTTTCTCATCTTCAACTGAATTAAGCCAATATCCATCCATCTCATAGCTAAATTCCCTATTATCTCTCCCCATGTTAATAACTTTGCATTTATTAAGGTTAAAAGTCATCTGCCACTTCTGAGCCCAAGCTAACAGCTTATCTAAGTCACCCTGCACTTTAAAGCTACCCTCAACCTCTTTGACTACAGCTGCCAATTTAGTGTCATCAGCAAAAATTGACACTTTGCTATTTACACCTTGCCCAAGATCATTTACATAGATTATAAATAATAAAGGGCCTAAAACTGATCCCTGAGGTACGCCACTAATAACATTCCTCCACTCTGACCTCACTCCATTCAGTACAACTCTGTTTCCTATTTTTCAGCCATTCAGTTATCCAATTTAAAACGTTCCCACATATCCCATGCAGCTTTAATTTATGAACTAGTCTTCTATGTGGAACCTTATCAAAAGCTTTGCTGAAATCTAAGTAGATCACATCAACTTTCTCACCCCTATCTAATTCTTTAGTTACATAATCCATAAAATCCAGTAAATTAGTTAAACACGATCTATCTTTTCTAAAACCATGCTGAGCATCATTAATTAACCTGCTACTCTCTAGATGATCAGAAATTCCCTTCTTAACCATCTTCTCAAGAATTTTACAGACTATAGAAGTTAAGCTTACTGGTCTAAAGTTATTTGGGTCCTCTTTGCTTCCCTTTTTAAAAATTGGCACTACATTTGCCAATTTCCAATCATTTGGTATTTCTCCAGACTCTAGTGATCTAATAAATATCTTCTCGAGAGCTACTGCAATACTTTCTACACCTTCTTTGAGTATCCTAGAATGAATGTTGTCAGGGCCAGATGCCTTACTAGTATTTAACTGAATTATAAGCCCTTTAATTTCTTCTCTGTCTATATTAATAGAATTTATCACTACTTCCCTTGACCTAGAATTATCATCAATTAATCTAACTGGTTTCTCTTCTGTGAATACTGAAGCAAAATGATCATTAAGGACCTCTACTATTTCCTCATCAGATTCTTTCAAAACCCCTTCATATTTAATAGGCCCTATTTTATCACTGTTAGATTGATTATTGATTCTATAATAGCTAAAGAATTTTTTAGGATCTTTATTATTATTTTTAGCTAAATTAATTTCTGCTGTCCTTTTGGTCTTCTTAATAATCTTATTTAGTTCATTTCTGGTTGACCTATAATGGTTTAAATTATCTAAACTACTCTCACTTTGTAATCTCTGGTATGCCCTTTTTTTCTCTGAAACTTTATTAGCTATTTCTTGGTTCCACCATAATGGTTTCCTACATTTCTTCCTAATAGACTTCATCGGAATACACTGTTCCTGAACCATGTTTAATATAGTCTTAAAAATATCCCACATCTCATAAGTATTCTTTCCATGGAATTCTATATCCCACCTAATCTGATTTAGCATGCTGCGTAATTTATCGTAATCTCCCCTATAAAAATTTGGAATTTTCGTGGAGTTTGTCGTTGTTCTACCCTTAACTATTAGCAAATTAAACCGAACCATCTGATGATCACTGTTTCCCAATGATTCCCCTACACTCAATCCTTGAACTAAGTGATCATCATTTGAAAGAATTAGATCTAATATATTGGCACCCCTTGTTGGCTTATTAACAAATTGGATCAAAAAGTTATCCTCAAAACACTCCATAAACTTACAACTTGCTCTATCTCTTCCTATCATATTTTCCCAGTCTACAGAAGTTAAATTAAAGTCACCAAGAATAACTGTATCTTCTTTGCATCCTTTACTTATTTCCCTAATCATTAACTCATCGATACAATCAGTCTGTCCTGGTGGTCTATAAAAAGCTCCCAAGTGTATTTTCCTATTTTTACCAACCTTAATATCTATCCATAATGATTCACCTTCTCCTTGCTTTATAGAGTTATTTAGATTTGAAGAAATGCTATTTCTGATATAAATAATCAACCCACCACCAGTCCTATCTCTCCTTTGACTAATGTACATAGTATAACCCTCTAGTTCAAATTCACTGACATTATCATTAAATATATTTTCATTAACCCATGATTCAACTATACATATTATATCTATATCTTCATGAATGATATAACTAAATAATTCATCCTTCTTATTTCTAAGACTACGAGCATTTGTGTAAAGACAACTCAGCCCACCTATCCCTGAAGCACCTGAGGGCCTATCTCCTCTGCATCTCCTTTCTCTCTTTCCCCGACCCTGTACTCTTGTATTTCCCTGACCACTATCACTACTCAAGTAGTTTAACCCTAAAGCACTTCCATTAGCCTGCCTACCTTCTACAAATCTGTGTTTGCTTCCTTTCCCTGCCTCACTTTGAGCCATTAAATTTCCCTGACCACTATCAAAACCTAGTTTCCCGCCTCTAAAGACCTAATAACACTATCTAATTCCCGCCACAAAACCTCAACCCCATCTTTGTTGCTTTCCTTTGGGCTGTCTACATTAAGTCATTAAGGTTTTCTAAGCAGTGTATTGAAGCAAGAAATAGGGCAAATAGAGTGCTGGGTTTCATTAAGAGAAATGTCAGTTACAAAAGTAAGGAGGTTATTCTAAAACTCTATAACTCTTATGTTAGGCCACATCTAGAGTACTGTATACAGGCATGGTCCCCACATTTTAGACATGATATTAACCTTCTCGAGTCAGTGCAACAAAGATTATTCCTTCCCTGAGGCACCTTAAATATATAGATAGACTGAGGGTATTAAATATGTTCTTGTTCGAAAGAGGTGTGTGAGAGGGGATATGATTGAGCTCTTTAAAAAATTTTCTGGGATAGATAAATTGGATGTTAGCAGGTTTTTTGAGTTAGATGATGGAAATCGGACTAGAGGTCACCACTTGAAAATTAAAAAGCAAGGGTGTAGGTTGGATTTAAGAAAATATTTTTTCACCAATAGAGTGGTAGACTTCTGGAACAAATTGTCGCGGAGGGTAGTAGGTAGTCCAAACTTAAATGTATTTAAGAGTAGGTTGGATGAGTTTATGGGGAGGGAAGGTTGTGATGGTTCCTAAGTTTTGTATATATTAATATTGTTTGTATATATCTATAGCTGTATGATTTAGTTCTTGACAAGCCTTGATTGGCGATACCCTTGTTTGTGGACGCAATCCTCTGGATGTAGTTTTCCTGGGAGTTTGGGTGCCTTAAAAAAAAGAGGCCGTTTGACTCGGATGACCTATGATGAGCCCTTGTGGCTTTTGTCATCTGTTATATTATATTGTGGGGGACTTTGGTGATGGTGCTTTTTGTGGGTGGGTTTTGATGGATGCGGATGACCTTTGATAGCCCCTTGTGGCTTTTGTCATCCGTGAAATTATGTTATGTTATGTTAACTATTCCAATAATCCACCACTCTGTTAGCGAAAAAATATTTTCTAACATCCAGTCTGCACCTCTGTTTTTTAATCTTTAAGTGGTAACCTCTAGTCCTATTACTTCCTTCAACTCAAATAACTTGCTGAAATCCAATTTATCCACCCCAGAAAAGATTTTAAAAAGCTCAATCATATCTCCCCTCACACACCTTCTTTCAAATGAGAACATATTTAATACCCTCAGTCTATCTTCATATTCAAGGTGCTTCAGGGATGGTATTATTTTTGTTGCCCTCCTTTGTACTGACTCTAACAAGCTTATATCATGTCTAAAATGACCTACTGGCCTCCACTGGCCTCCCCAGTGGACGGTGAGATTCTGCAAGAAGACATCAACAAGCTGCCAGAGTGGAGCCAGAAATGGCTAATGCAATTCAACAGCAGTAAATGTAAGATCATATACATTGGGAAGAACAACCCAGGATATATCGGGGACACTCTACTTGAGGAATCAGAGGCAGAAAAGGATCTGGGATTCCTCATCTCAAAGGACCTAAAGCCTACTCTGCAGGTCTCAAAGGCAGCTGCTAGGGCAAATTCCATCATGGGACTCCTATGAAAAACCTTCACATATATGGACACCCAAATGTTCCTACCCTTGTATAAGGTACTGATCAGGCCATGGCTTGAATACTGCATCCAGGTCTGGTCACCATACTCCAAGAGGGACATGAAGAAGCTAGATCAGGTCCAGCGGCATGCTACCAAGCTAGTGCCAGAACTGGCAGACTTGCCCTATGAGGAGAGGTTAGCCCACCTTGGACTTACCACACTTGAACGGAGGGTCCGAGGTGACATGATTGAGGCCTTCAAAATACTCAAGGGTGTGGTCAAGGTGGGAGATGGGAGCTTTCTCCAACTTGCTCCAAGAGGTGATCACCCAGAGACCAGAGTACACAGCCTGAAGTTGGAGAAGCTATGGTACAGGACCACCAAGAGAAACAAATTCTTCAATGCGAGGATTACAAACAAGTCAAATAGTCTCACCGAGTATATAGTTAGTAACCCTAGTGTTAACAGCTTTAAAAATAGGTATGACCAGTACGAGACTCAAAACCAGAGAAGAGGCCCTTTATACGAGCACTGACTCCCCTGCCTCTTAATTCTCACTAAGGTAAGCATACGTACCTCTCATGTTAGAATCATGATTTCCTTTTCTTTTGTTGCGTAGATGGTTTCCTCTTGCACAATGATGATTTATTTGCCTGTAGCTGTCTATGTTCCAAGTAAATCCTATGACTAAAATGTTTAGATCTTGCCTCAGACTTGTCAGGGGAATCAATATTAGTGCAAATGGTATTTGGGCTTTTGTAGGTTACAAACTTAGCACTGCCCTTTTCTTCTCATGTCATGTAGATTGGATAGATTTATGAATGAGGATGCTAGGTGGTACTGAACTGGTTGATGGGAACAGGAGCTGCCATGTCTAGGCTATTGATTAGCCTTGTGCAGACTCTTTTTTCTTATGAACTCACATTGGTATAGCAATGTGGGAGTGGTTAGTCTCATCTTTCCCAATATTCATCTGAAGTTTTTTTGAAATCAAGCTTTTATCTTAAATAATTGCTAATTAATTTATTTCAGGTTCATGGATGAGCTTTGTCTTTCACCTAAAAATATTAAGATCAATACATTTTTGGCAAAATTAAATAATTTAGCCCCATTACACAATTTGGCAGTGTTACACTACTCTGATCCATGAGATCCAATTGCTCATATGTGAGTGTTTGATCTCATGCAATAAACTTGTGGCTCTCCAACATTAGGGTCTCAGGCAATGAAGCTGCTCTGTTGGCTTCATGTATGTCCAGATGACCTTCCATTCACTGATCTTTCCCATGTGAAGGAGATTCTTAATTCACAATGCTCTATCTATTCCATCCCTCATCGCTACTTCTTTATTATCTTCCTACCCTAACTCAGAACACTTGTATTTAATCTTGGTTGTTGGTGCCTTGTTCTCCACACATACATATTAGAACACAAAAGGCCTTACAAATGGATCTCAGCCATGCAAAAGAATGACTATATATAACAATGCGCGTCAAAGAAATGCCAA
This sequence comes from Ceratothoa steindachneri, assembly GCA_963969495.1. Taxonomy (NCBI): domain Eukaryota; kingdom Metazoa; phylum Arthropoda; class Malacostraca; order Isopoda; family Cymothoidae; genus Ceratothoa; species Ceratothoa steindachneri. Next base: position 132,843,000 of record OZ018326.1, read on the forward strand.
CCAAAGACCGACCGAAATAGGTCCGAATATTGGGTGCACCCTTAACTAAATAACAGAGAGAGACAAGTCAGGGAAAATGGGAGGTGGGCTCACTTTCTGAGGGGTCTGGGACTCGGCAAAGCCTTTGACTTCAGGAACCTGGGACACTCATTAGTCCCAAATCCTATGTTGGAGTAGGTGAGGTGCTAGCCCGAGAGCCTGCCCTGATGGTGCTTGGCATGGGCGCGGTGGTCTGCATTTCAGGAAATGACCTAATTCTCTATATCAGTCAAGAAGTTTAGGTTGGTAGATGAGGCCGTTAAGTTCTCCGGCAACCTCATTGCTGTGGGCCTAGCTACTATTCCTAGAAGGTCTGGCCATTTTGCACACCGACCACTCCCATGGTGGTTGACCGAGTGTGAGATTGCCCTCAAACAGAAGCATTATGCCTACATGTGCTATAAGGGCCGCCCGAATGATTTCACTGTTGGTGAATTTCATCGGGCTAGGGCTAGGTTCCAATATATTTCAAAGCACACCCGCCGCTCTTCTTGGCGGGCATACGTGTCTTCACTTAACGGGAAGACCCCTCTAGCAGAGGTGTGGAAGCGAGTCAAAAGGATTTGGGGCAACTTCTCACAGGACATCCCTCCCATTCTCCAGGAGAATGGGACCGCAGTCTCGGACCCAGCATCCGTGGCAGAATCCTTCGCAACCGCTTTCTCTGCATTCTCTAGCCGGGATGCTGCTTCGCCAGCATTCAATGCACCACGTGATGTTGCGGAAGACCACTGGCTGGACTTTACCTTCAATGACAGGTTTACTGTGAGTGAGTTGCGCTCCGCTCTTGCTTCGTGTGTGGACACTGCCTATGGTCCGGATGATATCCCGTACGCCATGCTTCGACACTTGGGTGAGCGAGGCATGGCCTTTCTCTTAGATTTTTTCAACAGGATCTGGGTGGAAGGTCTTCTCCCAGACTCCTGGCAATCGATACTGTGCTCGCCTTTCGCAAACCGGGGAGAGATCACTCTACTCCGACCTCTTGCGTTTGCAAGTTGATGGAGAAATTGGTAAATGTTAGACTAGCCTTTTTCCTGGACAGTGGAGGCCATCTGTCTTCCGCACAGTGCGGCTTCCGCAAGTTCCACTCCACGTCGGATGCTCTGCTCCGACTGGAAAATGCCGTCTGCGAGGCCTTCCTTGGTAGACAGCACTACGGTAGATGCCACGGTTTTGGCGAGCCGGGCGGATGTCGAGATTATCTTCTGCTGGGTTCCTGGACATGTAGGAATTGCGGGGAATGAGGGCGCCAAAGAGTCCGCTAGGACCGGGTTTCCGGACAAGCGTTTCGCTCTTCCTCACACCGACTACATTGCAAGAATACGGCAGCTCTTCGGACTGCTTGGCAAAGAAGATGGGAGACGGTCAAAGGGAACTTAAAGTTGCGTGCCATTGCGCCGCAACTGTTCCCATGGACCTATCGCCCAATGCCGCGATGGCTTCAGGTCGCTTTCTGTCATCTCTGAATCTGCGTGCCATTGCTCTGCGACTGTTCCCATGGACCTCTCCCCCAATGCCGGTGACGGCTTCAGGTCGCTTTCTGTCGTCTCTGAATCGGTCATATTTGTGCGATGCATCGCTATTTGATGGAGCGCTCGCCTGCGCCCTATTGTGACAACTGCGTCGTCCCCCAGATTGTTTGGCACATTCTTGTCGAATGTCCCAGTCTGGGTGATCTTCGCGCACGTTACCTGTCCCGGTACCGTGGTGGGCGGGGCCTTCTCCTTTTTATTTAACTAGTTGTTTGTTTTTTTTTGGTCGCACGCTCCTGCGCCGGGGGAGGGGGACCTTCCCCCGATGCCGGAGATTGCTTCCTGATTGTTTTGATCTTCTTATTTTATCATTGTTTTCATGGCTGTGGTAGTCAGCTGAGTGTGAAATGGCCCTCAAGCAGAAGCGCTATACCTCCTGTTCTCCAGGAGAATGGGACCACAATCTTGGACCCCACGTCTCTGGCGGAATCCTTCACGACCACATTCTCTAGCCGGGATGCTGCTCCACGAGCATTCAATGCGTGTCATGTCATGGAAGGCCGCTGACTGGAATTTACCTCACAAGGTGGAGAAACCCTTCAATGATGTTTACTTTGAATGAGTTGTGTTCCACTCTCACTTAGTGTGCTGACACTGTCCCTGTTCCAGAAGATGTCCTGTACGCCATGCTTTGAAACCTGGGTGAGCGAGAGCATTGCCTTTCTGTTAGATTTGTTCAATAGGATCTGGGTAGAGAGTATCCTCCAAGATTCCTGGTGAATCTCGCTACTCCGCTCCCTTTTCGCAAACCGGGGAGAGGTCACTCTACTCCGGCCAGTTTCTGCCCAATCTCTCTAACCTCTTGCATGTGCAAGTTGATGGAGAAATTGGTAAATGTTAGATTAGCCCTTTTTCCTGGACAGTGGAGGTCATCTGTCTTCTGCACAGTGAGGTTTCTGCAAGTTCGACTCTATGTCGGATGCTCCTCTCCCACTGGAAAATGCCGTCTGCGAGGTCTTCCTTGGTAGACACCACTACGGTACATTTTTTTCCGATCTGGAGAAGGCCTATGATACTGCATGGCGATGCTGTATCGTGGAGACTCCACACGATGGGGGCAAGGGGACACCTCCCAATCTTCATATCGTTGATTCCGTGTATGGGTGCGGGAGCTCCCTCCCGCCCAATGGAGCAGGAAGAGAGTGTCCCACAGGGAAGTGTCCTCAGGGTTACACTCTTTGCCCTGAGCATCATCGGAAGATGTTCTCGCTATGCTCTATGTGGATGACCTTTCGTTCTCTTTTGGTGCCACCCAGATGCCAACTCTGGAGCATTGAACCGCGTCTCTTGCTATGCCAAAGCGCACAGGTTTCGGTTTTCCTTGGCTAAGATTAAGGTGGTACACTTACTTCTGCCGCCATCTACAGCTCCACCCTGACCCAGACTTGTTTCTTAATGGGTATGCCTGGAAGTGGTTGAATTGCACCGTTTCCTTGGTCTTGTATTTGACTGGCGCCTCACCTGGTAGGCTCATATTCGCAGCCTTAGGGTCTCTTGTACCTGCACCATGGATATTCTCCATTCCGTGATGTTCAGCGCTTGCGGTGCTCATAGGGCTACTGTCTTACTTTTTTATTGATCCTTTGTTCGTTTGAAGCTCGACTACATGCAGACCTTCCCCCTATACTGGAGCTTGCTTATTGCTTTTTTCTTTGTTTTTTTTTAGCATCCTCTTTTAAAGATTCCTAATATTAGGCAATGTTGAATACAGCGACTATTGCCCAAGTAGGTAGTTGCCAGATGATCTCTTAAAATAAAAAAATCCTGATATTACCCCTGCCACTCTTACTTTTGACCTCAATTTACTATATAGTACCATCGCCAGCTTAACTACCCTTTCTGGTACGTACATTTTGTTTTCTCAGTGGCCACTGTATGGCTTCTCTGGGTAGCTTATCAAATGTCTTCTCCAAATTGACAAACACATGATATAATCTCTTTTCTTCTCACTAAATCGCTCTAAATCTGCCTTTCATAAAACCAAATTGATTGTCTCCAACCCTTACAATCTCCTTCAACCGTCTATTCAATATCCTCTCCCAAATCTTCATACCATGCTCCAGCAGTCTCAGTCCTTTGTAGTTCTTACACTGCAGTACTTCCTCTTTAGATTTATACAATGGTATGGTTATTTCCCCACTCCTCCATCACCCGCTCCTCCCGCAAAATCTTTCTGAACACCTCCATCAGTGCATCTATTCCCTCCTGCACCCGCATATTTAAGCATATTGCTGGTAACCCCTGATGGTCCAGCCGCTTTCTCATTTTTCATCTCTCTCAGTGCCTTTCTAACTTCCTCCTCAGTGATGTTGAATACTGGACTCTCCACTGCATCCACCTCTTCCATTATATTATTATTTTCTTCATTCACGATTTTGGTAAAATACCCCCTCCACCACTCTGCTGCTTCCTCCTCATCTACCTTGATGGTTCCATCATCATCTTTTATGAAATTAGGGCTCTCTACATCCTTCTTATCCTTTCTCATTTGTCTCGCTATGCGGAACATCTTCCTCTGTCCCTACAATGTATTTAAGTTACTACTCCATTCCTCCTATGCGCTTTTCTTTGATTTGGCCACTTCTTTTCTTGTCTCTTTCACTTTGCCTTATAAATTCCACCACCATGTTTCTCTCTCCCTTCCTCCTCTTCTTGATGTCTCTCCACAAACTTCCCTTCCGGCACTTAGGATATTAGCTTCAACTTGCCTTCCCTTACCATTTTCCCTCTCCATCCTCTCTGCTCATTTCTCTACAAACACACTTTTCAGTTCTTGATCTCAGCGCATGTTAACTGTCCTGGTACCACAACAAGCAGGGTCGCTACCGCTTGTCCCTTGTACTCATGACTGGTTCATGGACTTTACGACTTTTTGGAGAAGGTTGGCCTCCTCCACTTTATTTGACCTTTTTTGTGTGTTTCTCTTTGTAGGTCACTTATTCCTGTACCAGGGGGGGTGGCGGGCCTACCCCCCACGCTGGAGCACTTCCTTCTTGCCTTTTATTGTTAATTTCTTTAAGCCTTTGTTCTTTTTTATCGTTATTTGTTAGTTACATATTTGTTTTTTAATATAGCCAAGTAGTAGGGTGTGTTGTGTCCATTCAGTTGTTGATCTCTGAGCTTCCATATCTTTATTTTATTTTGATCTTAACCCTTTTTATGTCCTGAATGGATGTATAAAAATGAAAAGCATTTATTACATTTAGCGTTTCGATTATGGGGTAAATGGTTAGTGGCAAATGGTGCACAAATCTGATGCAACCCTTGTGTGAACTTAAAGAGAACGCTTGTCGTACTCGTCACACTCGCTTGCTAGAATCCACACATGTAATTTCTCTAGCTATAAGCCTTTATTTTCTCTGTGGCAAATTTGTCATATACTACAGGTATAAAGGGTTAAAATTGCTTTTTAGTAATAGTTTCAAATCATTGTTGTGTGTTTGCATTGCATCCCTCCTGAACTTTAATAGGAGTCCTGGACTGTTTGCCATCTATAGGATATATTTCTGTTTATGAAGTCCTTCACCTCTCAATGTTTGCCTTTTATGTTTCCTTTTATTTTCCATATATTTCCATTGCTTCCCATATCTTGACTCCACAAGAGGTTGGCCCATTTTAAACTTGTATGGTGTGGGATGCCCTCCCACTGCCGTGCTCCCGGTAGTCTCCTACTAGATTGAGACTACCTGGGTTTTATGGCTTTATTCCTTGTGGATATTTCCATTTTGCACTTTCTTTACAAAATGCTTCTCACCTCTTGGCTAGCAGGTAATTTTGCAGCCTAATTACAGAGTAGCTTTGCGTTAGAAGGGTGTGTACATGTTTTTTTAACCTTCCCTCTTGGTTCTGGTTTATCCACCTGCACAGGGATGTCAGTTGTAGTATTAGGAACCTTGCTGCTGCTGACATCTGGAGGATTGTGTGCCCTCCTAGCCTCAATGCCTGCATGATGATCAACAATTGTATTTTTATACCTATTTGCACATATCCTTACCACTTTACAGATCCTTATAAAATTCTTGTTTGTATCTCACTTTAAAATCAAGGTTGGAAATTCCCATATCTTCATCCCTTTCTGGTGGAATTTCCTTCATTTGTTTTTTATTTACTAGTTTTAAGTAAATATCTAGCACCACTTTTTATTTTCCATATCTTTACCACATTGTTTATAAACCCTTGATAGATTTGTGGTAGAAATGCTCTTGCGCAGTAGTTGGATGAAGTAGAATTATTGGTTTATCCTCTGATACAAGACTTGAAAATAATGATGGCTTGAGATATGTTTTTCAAATTGATTTTCAACACACCATTATGAAAAATAAGTCAAGGGGAATAATTAATTCCTTATAAAATCTGGATCTGCTTTTTTTTATAATTTACAATTTATGATAAACAAGTGGCTTCAAATATAAATAAAAACTTTCATGTGAAGGACTTTTAATGGTATGAGTACAGAACCCATTTTGGAGCATCATGCCCTGCAGGTGGGTACTTTCTGTAGATGGCTATACTTGGTACATTGAGACATAGCATGTACTCCCAGCCTGAGTGTAAATAGGGAAGTCCCTTTTACTTGGGAGATAATTGGAATTTTGTATATAAAACTAATCATAAATAGCTGCAACAGTTCACTTTATTTAACATATTCACATTCTCCATGAATAATAGCTGATAATATTTTGTCCTTGTATTCCTTTTTAAACTGATGAGAAAATGTGATAAGAGATAACCTACTAAAAGTGCACTGAATAATGTGATTTCTTACTGTGAGCTCCTTGATCTTTATGCACCACTGACCATGTATAGTCCCCCATCATAGTAGTGTCCCATCTTCCTTGGTATCTTTTCTCCATTACAGCAATGTCCTGATGGAACTGCTCACCGTGCTCCTCACTCACTTCTCCCAAATTTTCAGAAAAAAACTCCAAATGTGAATGCAAAAAGTGCACCTTTAGTGACATTCTGCATCCTAAATTCTTATAACTCTAAAAGTTTTGCTACCAGCTGCTTGTAGTTTGGGTCTTTATTTTTACCAAGTAATCCATTAACTATATTTCAAAATGTACACCATGCCTCACTTTCGACATCACTCATTGCATTCTCAAGTTGTACTGACTTCAACATTTTCCTTACTTGGGGTACAGTAAATATACCACCCTTAACTTTAGCTTTGGAAAGAGTAGACGAATCTCTTGAAATGCTTCTCCACCATGATCTAATGCTTTTACAAACTGTTTAACCAAACCAAGCTTTATATGAAGTGGAGGTAGCAAAACTTTGGTAGGCTCTACAAGAGTCTGTCTAATAACATTTAGTTTTATTGGTTGCAAGTCATCTTGAGGAGGGCACTCAACCTTCTGGTAATGTTCATGATCAGCCCTACTGTCCCATAGGCAAAGAAAACATGAATACTTGGTGTACCCACCCTGCAATCAGAGTAAGAAGGCAAGCACTTAAAATCACCACAAACATCCTATTTAAACTTAGTATAGTTTACCTTCTTGAGCTTTTTTACATTGTCATATTCTTCTTTCATCTGTACCAAGTATGCTATAGGCAGGGATGGATACTATTCCCATTATGTAGTAAAACAGCTTTGAGGCTTTTTGTATGAAAAGTTGCCATTCTTCAGTTTTGTGATCAATTCCAATAGCTGTAAACAAGCCATTAATATCTTGGCAGAAGCAGAGATCCTCACTTATATCAAAATATACTTAAAATTCCTCATAGGGCTTCCTGTATACTGTTGATCTGCAGTCCTCCCCTAACAAATTCCATTCATTAAGTCAATGCCAAAAGCTCAGCTACTGACGTAGTGAGACCCAAGTCCCTGATGAGATCATCCAGTTCACATTGATTTGGAAAGTGTGGGTGGGTACTCATTCTTGGCTCAAACGTTTCATCCATTTCTTCATTGTCACAACCTTCCGACTCTCTTGATCAGACCTCCATCATACCCTCTACCTGAAACAAATATATAAAAAGAGATGCATTTAATAGCTGGGGCATAAATATGGATTGCATGTGTAATCACATTACAAGAAACTTTAGCTAGATGTTTTGAATATTTCAGTATTGATTCTGTTACAAAGAATATAGCTTACAATTTGATAGCATTTACTTACATTTCCTGGAACCAATTAGGTATCATCATGCGGCACAGGTGCAATAGAGGATGAAATGTTGGGATATGGAAGGGATTTTCTTCCCTTAACTTTTCTGTATTTTGATATGTCAATCATGCAAAAATAGCAATCATTGTGATGATTTTTGTGGCTTTCACCAAACTCTTGACACAGTACATGGCATTTCTTTTCTTGCACCTCTCAGCCACATAACACATGAGGGGCCTATGTTTCTTCTTAGTCACCTATACTCATTCCAAAGTACAGTCTATAATCAATCTAGTACTTTGCACCTTTCACAATTTTATGTGATACATGCTTAGGTCCAACATAGAGACCACACACACAACAGAGCGAATCTGGTGAATTTCTGCATCCTCTTGTAGCCATAATAAAGAAAGTCAATATTTATCTTATAAACCTGAAAAATAAAATAAATAAATTAGCGACAAACGTAAGTGTGCTTTACCAGTACCCCATATATTTCTTTATATTAGCATAATTTGTTATATCTTTCAAACGGTCAGTGGTAGAGAAAAGGTAAGGACATATTTTGGAATTGGCGCAAAATTTAGTATTAAAAACTAAAAAAAAATGAGAAACAAATATTTTGTGAAAATTTGTTACCCAGTGTAATCAATCGGTCCACTTTAATCTATAACTATCCCCTCTACCTTGTACCCCCCCTCCCATTAGCTAGGATTAAGGAGCCACATGGAGTAAGTAACCATGTCTAATTCATTATATATACCTGGTGGGATTGCATACCCTCCTAGGAAAACCTAGTACTGGGGTATGGTAATACTGGGTGATCACCCACCCCACTCCTTAGTGGACCCACCTATCTCTACTTCGCTTTATTACATAGCCTTGTCTACCTTCTTCCTAGTTTTGTTGTTATTCTCCACCCTCTTACCATAATCTTATTCCAGTGGCAGGATGTGCTGTGAGGTCCCTACTCGCTGCAAGGGCCAAATGCTTGCTGGCTAAGGGAAGTGTATGTGCTGTGTCATTGACTCTGTTCACCACTTACACTGTGCATATAAGGTGGCTATGCAGCACCATCCTTTTTGGTTTATAGCTACAGGACAAAGTCACCATTATGGTGGATTGGGTTGTCTATTGTAGGCCTTATTTGTGCAAATGAGCACATTCTGGAATTTTCTGATCTTATGGGGATTTTTTCCCTAACTCCCTAAGGCATTGAGAGGGCATAGTACAGTGGGCGCAAAGGAAATGTTAACCTCTTAAATGCAATGGAAATGTTAACTCGAATTTCGTGGTTAACTTTTTTACTGCGTTCCCGCCATATAGGTAGTGGGAGGAGCTTGGTATGACACATGTACCTGCAGCCAGGGCTCCCTCGCAACTTTCCGCCAGGCTCAGTTTAAGTGTGCTCGCAGAGCTCAGACAGTGTACATCTGTGTTATGCTTCCCCACAGACCGCATCTTTTTCACCTTTCTGCTGACTTTGATGCCCTACCAGACACCACCATACCATCGCAATGGGGCGTAGCAAGCTGACAATGGAGGAGAAGACCCATGCCCTAACCCTAATGGAGCAGGGAGTGCCAGTAAAACGTGTAGCTGCTGACCTGAACGTGAGCCGTGTGTCACTCTTTAAGCTAAAAAAAGCAGCCACCACACTCCCTCCCGGCACCGCACCGCCTCACAAACCTGGCTCTGGGGGCAAGAAGAAGACAAGGTTTTGCTATGTGAGGTGAACAAGGACCCTTCGATAACAGCGGCTGAATTGTAGGGGAAACATCCTGACTTCCTCCACAATGACGCTATTTGTACGATCCAGCACCGGCTACAAAAAGACCTGGGTTTGCCGTGCCGCCAAGAAACCGCTGCTGACAGAGGGTATGAAGAAAAAATGGCTAGCTTTCGCGAAGAAATATCAAGATTGGACACCAGAGCAGTAGAAGAAAGTCATGTGGAGTGAGGAGAGTAGTTTTTGGCTCATCAGGGGTGGCTCGAAAGTGGTGTGGCGGCCCAGTGATGTGAGTAGATATGACCACCGCTACACCATGAAGACCGTGAAGCACCCCGCTGGCTTCATGGTTTGGGAATGCTTCAGTGGGGAGAAGGGCAGGGGTGGTCTCTATTTCCTCCCCAAGAACATCACCATGAAGGGAAAGAATTACATTGAGGTTTTGGAGGAACATCTGCTCCATTTCTACGCTCTCCATAGCTGCGACTTTTTTATGCACGATGGCACCCCTGCACACAAGGCACGAGCTGTCAAAGACTTCCTTAATGAGTAGAACATCAAAGTTTTGGACTGGCCAGGCAACTCACCCAACTTAAACCCCATAGAGAATGCCTGGAACCAAATGAAAAATGAAGTTGCTAAGTCCCGGCCCACCTCGATCCCCGCCCTGAAGGAGACACTCATTAAGCTGTGGGTGGCAATGGACGGCTCCTACTTCGAGAATCTTGCAACATCCATTCCCAAGAGGATCCTGGAGGTGTTGAAGACCTGTGGGAACATGGCAAAGTACTAAATGTAAAGAAATGTAAGTAAAAGGACACAATAAAACAAACTTGAAATGTACTTTTGTGCTTAATTATCCAAAAATTCTTAATGTTGACATTTCCTTTGCGCCCACTGTATATACTTCACATGCAAGTTTTTTTTTTTAACTCACTATGGCCACACAGGCCCGAGAGCTACAGAGCTATAAACTCAAATAGTTCAGGGTATTAATGATGTCTCTCAGTGGCATAGGCACTGTCAAGATTGACTTAGGGAAGCACCAGGCTTGCTTATACAGGCGCATAATGCACTGTGTGTCACAGAGTGAGTGGCATCAACAAGCTGGCTCTCAATGGGGGACATGTGGAAGCCACTGCACACCAGGCAGAGACCAGCCCCCGGCAAGATCAAGGTGCAGGTCAGTACAGGGCATGGCCTGATGAGCCCCACCAACCCTTGCCCCTCTAAGGAAGTTAGCCCTATTGAGCCACTCTCACTGAGAGTGGTTAATTCTATGCTGCCCGCCTACTTTCTTGGCAGTCTACATGCTAAGAAGCATGCTCCTGCCTTGTCTATTTAAGAAGCAGTAGCTGATCGCAGACTGTCAGTCACAAATTTTTCAACAATGGAGAAGGTTGAGCGCCGCGCAGTGATAAAATTTTTGACCAAGGAAGGCAAGAATGCAAAGAGAGATCCATGAACGCATGGCTGCAGTGTACACTGACACCACCCCTTCCTATGCAACCATTGCTTGCTGGAATAGGGAGTTCTGCCATGGTCGTGAGTCCCTTGAAGATGACCCCCATCCAGGACGCCGGTCAGACGTGACCAACGAGGACAATGTGGTCCGTGTGGAGAGGATGAAGGTTGAAGAAATTGAGCGAGAACTTGGAATATCACATGGAAGTGTTATCAACATCATCCACGACAATTTGGCCATGACCAAGGTCTCTGCCCGTTGGGTCCCTAGAAACCTGACGCCCCATGATCGACTTCAACATCATCAAAGTCCACAAGGCCAGAGTTGCACAAGCTGCCCTGCGCGAGTGCGGATTCGAGGAGCTCAACCTGTCATAACTTGTCCTAACACCCCCACAAACAGCCATCCCCCTTCCTCTGTTTTGCCCTACCGATTCGCAAAACTTATTTACCGCCCCTCGTAGCTCTCAAGCCAGTGTCACCTCTGGTTCTGTCCAGGATGCAACCCTGAAGGGTACCACATTTGACCATTTGCTGCCATACTCTGCTCCCAAAGCTTCCACAGTGTTGGGAGTATTGCATTCATACTTTTGGGAGCATATTTCTTAATGCTAGATTTGTGCCAGTGTATTAAGATAGATCGATATCTGAAGAAAGGGTCAGCTTGCATGCTGTGTGCCATTTCTTTGAAGTTGTTTGGGCTCTACTAGGTATAGTCCCTCACTACCCAGATGCTTGCAATACACCCCTCGGTGTATTGCCTAATTTGGGGATGGAGTTGTGATTTATAGTGACTCATAATGACCTAAGTGCTCTTGAGGCATTGGAAGTGTTGCAGTATCTGTGATGATACAGCTGTCGCTAGCCATAGGGATGCTCTTCCCCACACTTGTGATAATCAGGTCAACCTAGTGGGCTGCCTGACAAAGAAGATGGAAGACTGCTGATGGGAATCCAAAGTTCTGCACCATCTCACAACAAATGATGGCTGTAGGTTGTATTCTGCTGTCTCTGACTCATGCACACTCACAATACTCAGTGCCATTTGATGGATTACTCCCCCTCAGATGACTGAGCTGTCCGGATGACTGAGCCGGACTGCCCACGTGAGGAACATGTTGCTAAACCGGCGCCTTGCAGACCTCTGTACGGCGGAGGGTGTCTTTTTTGTGGACCCATACGCCGTATTCTATCGTAGAAAAGACCTCTACCAAAGGGATGGGGTGCACCTCTCCTTTAAGGGCAAGGCTTTCCTATCCAACCTCATCCAGGATGTCGTGGAGCTCACCCAAAGGAGTGTCTGGCCCATTGGGAAGGCGGACGTATGCCAGTACGCCCAAGTCACTCCCCAAACAACCTTCTCGGAGGTTGTCAAAAATGGTGCTACCGCGACAACCAAGAAGCCGGGAAACGGAAGAGTATAGGGGGTCCTACATTAGGGAACTCCCTGAAAGTTCTTCTGTTCAATGCGAGGTCAATCAGGAACAAGTTTCCTGAGCTCTGTGGCCTCGTAGCGACGGAAGAACCCGAAATGGTAGCCATAACAGAATTGTGGATAAAAACCTCAAACCGAGACTTTGAAGGCGAATTCACGGTTTCTGGCTACCAACTCTTCCACAAAGATAGGCGAGACAGAGAGGGTGGGCAGTGTAATGTTGTATGTCAAGGATACAATCAAATCTACAAACTCCAACATTATATCCGATCACGAGCTCCTAGGCGTTGACCTAGAGATAGGTCCTGCCAAATACAGGACCCTGGTGCTTTACAGACCCCCTTCCCAACCTGTTGAGAAGGACAGGGAACTGTACCAGCTGCTGGGTGAGCTGGTTCAAGGCAGAGTGTGCATCGTTATGGGCGATTTCAACAGCCAAGTTGACTGGGAAACCAGAGCAGCCTGTGGCGAGAGCGCGCTACTCCTGGAGTTCGCCAACAACGAGTTCCTCACTCAATGGGTCAGAGAACAGACGAGAGGAGACAATATCCTCTACTTGGTCTTCACATCTGAGGATGATATCGTTGAGGATCTCTCTGTAGGCGAAGAGCTCGGTGGCAGTGATCACCAGCTAGTTAGATTTAGCGTCAAGATCCCGAAGGTAAGGTCTGTTGCCAGTCAATCAAGGAAACTTGACTTGAGAAGAGCAGACTTTGCAAGCCTTCGTGCTGGGTTGACTGATGTAAGACTAGCGGTATGCGAAGAGGTTGAGGATTCGTGGAACAATTTCAAAAATAAGTTCATGAGTCTTCAATCAAGTTGCATCCCTCTGAAATGCTCCGTCGATCTTCTGTTCAAGCAAAGTGGTTTAATCGAGAAATCGGCCAACTGCTTAGGGAGAAGAGAAATGCGTACCGGCGATCGAAGATCTGTGCTCCTTTGACGAGTACCGGAGGCTAGCCAGGGGAGTGAAGTCCAGCATAAGGGCGGCTAAGCGTACTGAGGAACTCCGAGTGGCGAGACTCTGCAAGGAGAATCCCAAGGATTTGGCTATGTAAATAGCCGTAAACTAATCCATCATAGGATTGGGCCCTTAGTGGACGAGGGGGGTGCATTAACTCACTCAGATGCAGAAAATGCTAACCTTCTCAATGACTACTTCTCTTCAGTGTTTACTAAAGAGTGTGGTCCCATCCCCCAACCCACGGATTCCTACTCAGGGAAAAAGCTGGAGGCAATGGACTTCACCGAAGAGAAATAAAGAAAAGGATCGCTGACCTAAAGACGAATAAGTCCCCTGGACCGGACAGGTTTCTATCCAAGGTGTTGAAGGAAGTGTGCAATGAAGTATCACGACATCTGTGCGCTATCTTTAACATGTCAATCCGGACCGGATGCGTTCCTAGAGACTGGCGTGAGGCGGAGGTGACTCCGATCTTCAAGAAAGGAGACCCCAGCCATCCGTCAAACTACCGACCTATCAGTCTGACTTCGATAGTCGGTAAACTCATGGAAAGCATGATGGTGGACAAAATGACGTCGTATTAAGAGTCAAACCTGCTACTGAGGAGTTCCCAGCACGGCTTCCGAAGGCAATGGTCATGCCGGACGAAACTTGTGGAATTCTTCCACTTCGTCTTCAGTGAGCACGATCGGGACAAGGCGGTGGATGTGGTGTACTTAGACTTTCAGAAAGCCTTTGATAAGGTACCACACTGCCGCCTTCTCCGGAAAGTGCGAGCGCTGGGCATAGACGGAAAGTAGCCGGCTGGATCGAGAACTGGCTAAGTGGCAGACGGCAATGGGTGGTGGTGAATGGACAGGCTTCTGAGTGGGTGCCCGTTACTAGCGGGGTGCCTCAAGGTTCTGTCCTGGGACCACTACTATTCATCATCTATGTCAACGACATGGACGGTGACATGGTTGCCAAGATTTCCAAATTTGCCGACGATACCAAGCTTGGTATGAACGTTGGCAAAGGATGGAAATACTGCCCGCCTGCAGGAAGATCTTGGGAAGATTGGGGAGTGGTCGGACACGTGGCAAATGCCTTTTAACGTGGGGAAATGCAAAGTAATGCATATCGGCCACAGAAACCCCCAATCTCAGTATATCCTTAAGGGCACTGCTCTTGAATCGAGTGACACTGAGAAAGACTTGGGTGTAACTATCAATAGCGACCTCAAGTTCTCGAAACAGTGCATCGAGGCAGAGAAGAAAGCCCAAAGGATGCTAGGCTATATTAAGCACCAGTTTGGATATCGGAACCAGGAGATTGTACTGTGCTTGTACAACTCACTTGTCCGTACAATTTTGGAGTCCTTCATTGCAAAAGGAGATTGCGAGATTGGAACGCGTACAAGCCAGGGCAACCAAGCTGATTCCCTCTATCCAAATAAAATTTATGAGGATAGACTAAGGGAATTAGATATGTTCTCGCTGGAAACCCGTAGACTGCGTGGTCAGCTCATCAAAGTTTTCAAAATACTTTGAGGGTTCGACAATGTTGACTACCGGGATATTTTCACACTGAGTGAGAACAGAACGCGCAATCACAGCTTCAAACTTGAACTGAAGCGTTACAATCGCAATCTGTGTGGAATTTTTTTCTCTTACAGTATCTGCGGTAAGTGGAACGCACTTCCAGTGGAAGTTGTCAACAGTGAATCTGTTGACCAGTTCAAGTCAAGACTAGACAAGGTCTTGAAAAGTGGCCGTTTAGGGCCGCAAAACAATTGAGCAGCCATGTGCCCGCTCGATTGCTAGTCCAAAGGTACCCTCCTTGAATGGACCGTAAGGTCTCCTAGTGTACCTTCTTTCCTTGTTGTAACTCTTCGGCACATTCTTGTAGTGTGTCCCAGTTGGGGGGATCTTTGCGCATGTTACATCCTGTGGAACTAGGATGAACTGGTTCACTACTGCTTGTCCCTTATTCTCAGGATGGGTTCCTTCACATTGGATTGTGGCATAAGAGAATTTTTGGATGAGGCATCCTTCATTGTATTTAGATTTTGGATGTTGGTTTCATCTTAGGCTCTGGAGTGAGAGAGGCCTCCCTCTGATGCCAGAGCAGGCCTTTTTTCCTTTTGGTTTCAGTTGGTTTTGTTCTGTTTTTTTCCTTTTGGGGGAGGTATTAGTTTATTTTTTTAATGTAGCCTAAGAATTAGGTTGAATGCTTTTTCATCGACCATGTCCTCAGACGAGGTTGCCAGAAAAATGCTCTTGAGAGAAAAAAAACTGAGCATCACTCTCCCATCTTTCAGCTATATAAAGACTATGTATTGCCATAATTGGTTCTGTACTCATACCATTAAAAGTCATTCTCATCAAAGCTTTTATTAACATATCAATGTATACACTACATTAATACCTGCAACTGGGTTTGAATTTATATTTTGGGCTTCCTATGCTTCTTGTTTTAATCTTGTTTTGTTAATAAGAAAATGTTCCCTTGAAATTGCTACCTCATACTGAGGTCTCTGCCATGAATTGTCTTTAATTTTCAGTTTTTTTTTCAATAAAATGAAATTTTTAAAGATTTGAAAATCAAAACAACTTCTTCCTTTGATTTGTTACACAGCAGTTTTGTTGGATTTATAATAAATTTTACAGTGCCCATGTATTTTATTAAGGTTAACAAAGCTTCCTATTGATATTAACTTTATTTTTCTTTTTTATTTACCATTTACCTTTATTTCTGTTCTCCATCTAGTCAAAATGCTGTCATTGGTGATATATTTAAAAAATATATTTTAAAACTTTTAACTCTTCGATTTTAACATTATTTTTTTACATATATTTTAGGTAGTTTTGGATTATTTAAATAAAGTCATTATAGTTTATTAAAATGTTGGAGGACTGTTATAGCCCAAGCCATAAAGAGATATATTTAGATGCATCCTTCAAATTATAGCCGAACTGGAAGGAAGTGGAAACACATTCAAAGGGATAGCCAGAGCAGAAATGATGCTAATGAAAAACCACCTCTTCTAAAGTCCACTGCCTCTTCTGGCCCTGATGTGGTTATTAATCACAACTTGGCTCCCTCATTGAGATTATCAAATCCAGAGATTTCAAATGTAGAAATGAGTGAATCTATCAACACCAATGCACACGACTCTGGTGGTTTGGCAAATGAGCAACCTAATAATTTAAACAATCCAGCAAAATTGCCACAGTCTGTTCAATTAAATAAACAAATTGTTCAAGAAGGTGGTCAAGATTGCACCAATGATTCAGCAGTTCGTCGGAGATCTGGTTCATGGACTGGAGTGAATGAAAGCGATGATGGTTAGTAATTTGTTATGATCCGTTTTTAAATGAGATTTAGTTTTGGCAAAAAGTTATTTTTAAACTTTATGACTATTTAGTTTTCCTAATTTATAATGTTAAGTATTTAATTATTTTATAATTTGTTCTTTTTAATTTAGCAAAGATATTCAACATTTCCTTCCCTCAACTCTTGATTGTTGTAAAAGCTATAAAGGCTCAATAAATCTATCCATAGCAAAATAGCAGTTGAGGGATTAGTTCCAATTAAAATAAGTCCATTTCAGCCATGTTGAACTATATGGTTTAAATCATCTATCATGGTTGATAAAATATCTAAAAATTTCCAGAAAATGTGACAAGGTGTCTCTAGGATGGTATTATCTTAGTGGCTTTTCTCTGAACTGTCTCTAGCTTATCAACATCCTGTCTCCAATGCGGACACCATGCCTGAATACAGTAATCCAGATAACCCCTGACAGGTGTCAAGGAGGATGAGGAAAATCAAGGCTCCCATCTCACCGTTGCCATGTGGCGAATGGACCATGTCTCCCTGAGATGGACATGGTTGAACCTGGGCTCTCTGCCAAACACTGAAACTAGATCCGCCCCTGTGCTTTAATAGTTAACATTTTTATTCATAAAACCAAGTACCTTATTTGCCCTATTTCTGGCTATTAACCACTGTGGAGCTCTCATTGGCCTAGTGGATAAGGCATTGGATTTCTAATATATAGGTACTAGGTTCAATCTCAGTGAGAGCAGACACTAAACCCGCATTTGTCAAGGAGTGGCTGTCTGTTGCCAGGTCTGATGTGCTTACCATTGCCAGGATAGGTAACTCATACACGTCATCACCGACATAGCTAATCACAAGGCCGCTCTTTCCATTTTTATCTTGTCAGCACAACATATCCATACTCTCCCATCCTAGAACTTGCCTCCCCTGGGTCATGAAGGGTTTTCTGAGTGTTGGTTGGTTTAAAAAAATGCAATACCCGACACCTGCTGACTTAGCAGCAATTGTCATTCTGATTTCATGCAAATTTCATTATCTATTCAGGGATCCCATCCACGAGTAAGGAATGGATGGCAGCATGATTTACTAACACTTTAGAAAACTTAAAAGAGCTTTCATTGATTACTCCATGGACTATTTCTTCTCCCACTGCTTCCAGGTACCCTCATTCTGCTTCTTAATTAAATTCCCCTTTTATCTTTTCCAATTTCTACTCTTAACTAGTCTATATATTTTAATTCCCCAAACTTTACCACTTTCATTCTGAACTTCTTTTTAAGAAATTGACTAATGCCTTCAGTTTTACTTGTTCAATATGAAAATAAATTTATTTCTTCAACTAACTTATTATGTGAGCCAGGACAATGTAGGGGAGTGCATTAAAGTAGAAATGCTAATCCCCAAAATATGTAGGAATAAATGCAGGGATAATTTAGTTTTATTTGGGGCCTATGGTGGCTCAGGCTAGTGGAAATGTGCTTCCATTTCTTGGATGGGAGCGTTCTGACAAATGTGTCAGAAAATCTGAAAATTTCATGTGATGTAGGTTTAGCTGCCTGTATACCGAGGGCAACTATGTAAGGCTAGGGTGATCTTATGGAAAACAATCTGTCCCTTAAGTGTCTCCTCATTGTGGATAATGCTTCCTTCCAAACAGTAACTTCCCTCTCCCTTCCTTTCCTCACTACTATCCACTCTTCTAGCACTTATCCTCCACAAAACTGTAAAATTATAAAATAAAGTTTATTAAATTTAGTATCAGTACTTTCTCTTATATTTCCTTTTTATAAAACTCTTACAAAACCTTAAAAGTACAATTATCTTGGTTGCTGGAATGGATTAATTAAATTTACATTAATTTTAATTTAAAATAAAATGGAATAAATTTATGATCAAGTTGAGATGCAAACAGGGTCTCAGAACAAATTAAGTTGAGGTTCCACTATATAAAATCATACTGATTGTCATATTGTATATATATACCATTTTTGCAACATTCTTATTATCCCAAAACATTTTTGTAGGTTTTTATCATGAAAATACATTTTTTGCACTATTTTCAAGCTGAAAAAGCTTCTTCTTTTTTAAAGCATTTTTATGATGAAAAATATATAGAAACTACTAAATTGGACAATGCTACTAGGTGTATTTAAGTTTCTGACATAAATTGCATATTCTCTTCCTTTCACTTCATTACTTTTTATGAACTATCACAAACTTTATATCATAATGCCCTTGTTGGTTTTTGTTTCTTTGTTTTCAGTGTCATTATTTAGCAAATATCAGCATAGTGCAGTAGGGACATAAAATAACCAGCTGGGCATTGTGGATGATGACTTAATGTGATCTTAGCCATGCTTAAATTGGTTGTTGATTCTGGTTTAAGAACCTGATGGTCTTGTCTACTTGAGACATCTTATTGTATTGATTTCCTTCTTCATTTGTACTGAATTCTGTTTATCTCCATTTTATTGACTTCAATACATGCCAACTGCCCAGCAATCAAGGCTGTTTTTTTAAACTATCCACCCTGTAGGGCAAGAAAAAAATAAGAGTTGTAGTGGTCAGTCATTTTCAAGTTGATATGAGTTGACCACCCAACCTGCTATGCCATCCTGGTGTGGGATCACCCCACTTAGATGGAATTTGCATGAGCTGCAATCAAACTCTCACTTCCTAACTGATGTATAGAGTGTTAGCACAAGAGGGGTGCTATAAAATTCCCACAGCATGCAACAGCCTCCCTTTACTCTAACCTAGTCCCCACAGGAATAGGCGCAGCCCCACTTAATTGTGGTAATGTTAGTGAGGCCATCAGTACAGGCTGCATGATCAAAGACTCTTAATCACCCAAGCGGTCGAAGGGAGCAGAGGCTGCAACAGCAACATACATGCCAATGCTGCTGCTCATTAAGTGTGGTTAAACTAAAGAAGTAACTTTGAAAGAAATAGAAACATTTTCACTTGTATATCTAAGCCTAATTTTATATCTTTTCAGATATGGCATTTATTTCTAGAAATAATGCCCAACCTTCTCCCAGAATGGAGCAAAGTCGATCCTTTGATGATTCTTTCACCTCTTCCTCGATTCCAGACATCTCCATTTATGGACACACTTATCAAAATAATTATAACTCCAACTCATCTGAAAATACCATGCCTCCACACTGCCAGTGTACAAATGAAGAAACAATTAAAAGAAGACTGAAGTAAGTAACCAACCTGGCAAGCGTGTTCCTCTCTCTATTTCATTAGCTCAATAGGAATTGAAAGTATTAATCTTGAAGAAATGACTGATATCCTGGCATACATTTGTCCTCTTATGAGCCTTAGTCAAGTGGCATTGTATACTGGGAGGGCAGAAAGCCTGCTGGCTAGGGTAAGTATAAGGCATGGAGTATGTTGGGCCATCGACTCTGCCCACATATAAGGTGGCTACGCCAGCTTAATCTTTTATGGTTAAAGCTTGAGGACAATTTCTCCTGAATATGGGGCTGAGATGGCAAAGTCCATCAACGCTGGACCTCTCAAGTCAGGAGGTTATAGTATGTACTTTCCATGTGCCCTTTCCTCTCTTTTTTTGCCTTCTCTAGGTGTCCGGGAGGATGAGGAAAATCAAGGGTCCCCTCTCACCATCGCCATGTGGCAAATGGATCATGTCTTCCTGAGATGGACATGGTCCCAGGATCTTCCATGCGGTTGAACCCGGGCTCTGTGCCAAACACTGAAATTAGATCCTTTCCTGTGCAAGCTTCTCCATGTGGATTGGGTCCCCAAGGACTAAGAAGGAGAGGAGGAACCACTTCTCCAAGGGGTGCTCCTTTAACAGCTAAGACCTTCTCCATCTCAAAGAAGGATCTTGCTGAGGTTGGTCAATCCGGCGGCGGAGAGAAGAGGATACATTCCCCACCTTCCTCTCCCCAAAAGAAGAGGAACAAGAAGACAAAGATGATTATAGGACCCTCTACCTCCGTGTGGGCTCTGGAGATGGATAGGTCCGTTGCTGCTTCAGGCAATCGACCAGGCCAAGGAGCGAGGCACCCTCGGGTAGGAGCGGGGACACAGACCAAGACCAAGGTCGCAAGTGTGCTGAGCGGTGCCCCTCATTGAGAGACTACCTGGCGTTCTTGAGCATGCTGGCTTCAAAAGACTTTTAGTTCTTTGCTCCACTGATGGCAGCATGTTGGCCAAGGGCAACATGATCCATTATAGGAGAGCATTAGGTAGTTTGATCGCTAGAAAGCTGAAGGTAACACATTTCTCAGACGGCACCCTTCTGGTGAATACAGCGGATCCCTCTGAGGCGGTCAGGATTAGTGTCATTCAGACACTTAATGGATCGCCAATGAGTGTGCTGCTGCACTCTACCATGGAATTTGTGAAAGAAGTGTTTTACACAGGGGAATTTGTGGATTACTCCTTAGAAGACCGCCTAGAGCTGTCGAGGCTGAATGTGTGATGAGAAAACAGGGAGGGGCCTTGAGATCCACCCCTACACTCTTTGGTATGTTCGACTGTGACAAGCTCCCTGAGTTGGTGCATGCCGGTTGGTATCGCTACTGCGTGAAGGCATTTGTGCCATTGCTTCAAAGGTGGTACTACTGCCACCACTTCGGCCATATGAATCGATCATGTAGACGTCTGTGTAAGTTGCTCCAAGGCCATACACAATCAGTCCTATTGTGTATGGCCAAGTGTGTCACTTGTGGAGAGACAATCTCGCTTCTTCAAAGTAATCGGATGTGTATCTCCTGTAAAAGGAAGTCCTGGCCATTCAGGCTATGATGGATTGTCTTTTATTTTTTGAGGCTAAGGACTTGATCCCCTCCCACCCCAATGCTGCCTGAGACATCTTATGCCTCAATTTTTTAAAAAAATGAACCCTCTGCTCCTTGCCCCTTCAGGCCTATAAGCAAGGTCATTTTTGCGCCCCCTTTCCTCAGGGTGACTGTTTCTCATAATGTGAAACTGCCGCAAGCCTCCACCGATTCATTAGAGTCACAGGAAGCAATACCTATGAAGTTGGTCATGAGGCCGTCTTCCAGGGTTTCTAAAGCTGCCCCTGAAAGGACAGTTTTGGCTCCCACGCTCACACCTAAGGCTGGACTGGGTGGCTCAGAGATGCTGGATCCTCCAAAGTAGGGACCACCACCGCCTCTGAAGCTGTCTTGCCCTGCCTGCCAAAGGTTTTGACGCAGAGGCAGGAAAAGACTTGCATAACAAGCCCAACCTCCGCAGATAAGTCCTTGAAGCCGACAGTGCCTGGAGTTCTGCCTCCAGGAAGTGTATGGCCATTCCCGTGAAGGTCTTCTCATTGAACCATGCCCCCTCCTCTGAGCTAGGACTGGAGTGCATATTCCAAGCCAACTAGGAAGAGCTGCAAAGCTTCATCTCCTGCCCTTTCCCATTAGCTATTTTTTTACTGGAGATCATTCTGGGTGCTTAGCCCCCCCTCTCCAGGGTATAAGGGTTTTACGACCCAACCACCACTGGATTGGGGTCGGGTGGGAGGATGTTCCATTTACACTTGGCATGACGTCTCCATTCTTCGCTTTGCTTTAAATACCTCCTTTCAGGCAGTAGCAGTACAGCTGCACCTAGATAGGAGGTATACTGTTATTTCTGTGAACATCCGACCATCACCCGACTTCAACTCTAGGGGATTTCCGCCACATCATGGCATGGGAGCCAAGGCCCTTTCTACTTACTGCTCAGGGATTTGAAGAATTAAATGTTATACTCCTTTTTCCTGGACAGAAGAGTCTACCTGTCTTCTGCAAATTCCACTCCACACTGGATGCTCTGTTCTGAAGGTAAAATGCCCTTTGCAATGCCTTCATTCATAGACAGCACTACAGCACGGTATGAGAATCACACATATTTTGGTTTTCCTTGGCCAAAACTAAAGTGGTGCACTTCTGCCACTCCACAGCTCCACCCTGACCTGGACTTGTTCTTAAATGGGTTTTACCTGGAAGTGCTAGATTCGCTCCATTTCATTAGTCTCTTTTTCGATTGATGCCTCACCTGGGAGCTCATATTTGCAGCTTTAGGGTCTCTTGCACCCACTCCATGGACATTATTCGATTTGTGATGTTCAGCACCTGTGGTGCTAATAGGGCTACTGCCTTGCTTTTCTATCAAGCCATTGTTCGTTTGAAGATTCACTACAGATGCCCGATGCAAGTTTTATGTATCCACAATTGAGCATGTATTGTTGAAGGTTGACTCGACCCACCACACTGGTGTCTGATGCTTTCTGCACGTTTCCCCATTGAGAGCCTACTTGTCGATCCTGTGGAGATGTCACTCGCTCTGCGACATGCACACTGCATTATATGCCTGTATGCACGAGCCTGGGGCCTCCCTCATTCTACATCCCCAGCCATTCTTGATGGTGCCTATTCAGCTGAAAGAGTCCAGTCATACCCTAAGCCCTTTGGGTTTAGGGCTAGGAAACTCTTTTGACAGCTCAGTGTAGCTCTCGGGCCCATGGCGCCTCTGGTTCTGCCCAGGACACCAACCTGGAGGCTACCACCTTTGACTATTTGCCACTATACCTCTGCTCCCAAAGGTTCTACAGTGCTGGGAGTATTGCATTCAGCCTTTTGGGAGCACACCTTGTGTTAAGCTTGATCTGTTCCAGTGTATATGGATGGCTCCAAGTCAATGGGGGGGGGGGGGCAGTATCTACCAGATACTGCATCTGTGACTGTTCACATTCTTGTTGAATGTCCCAGTTTGTGCACTTTACCTGTCCCGGGATGAGCGGAGTCGCTACAGCTTGTCCCTTGGACTCTGGAATAGGTCCTATGTTCCTACATTGGGGGAAGGTGGGCCTTGCCCCGACTCCCCAACATGTTGCTTGTTTTGTTTGTTTTTGCAAATTTTAGAATAACCTTTTATTAGGCTAGAATTTAATTATGGTGACATGCCCTTGAAAGCAGTCACAAGTTGAGCGAATTAAAAAAAAGAAAAGGAAACCTTTATGCTGGTTTCTAACTAGGCTCCTCCAGCAATCATTTGCATGCTACTTTTGTCATTTTCCAACAAAAAGAGCAAAGAAAGTTTTGTTTCAGAATGTCTAAAGAAAATTCCTGTGCATTGATGTGTACACATACTCTTATTTCATTTCACATATATGTGCATTAGTATTCTCCCTCTTTTAAACCCATCCACTCTTTCTCCCATCTTGCTTGCATATATTCCTCACATTAATGCAGGGTAACTGTAAGAGGCCTGCTACAGTCATTTTTCACTTGTGGTACAATGAATTCTGGGGATTCCAAGACCAGTGTTCCCTACCTATACCAGAAATAGGTATGGGTATTTTCCAAGCTTTTCATATTACCTATTTGGATCCTATATATCTTTAAACTTTGGCATATGAAACTTGGGTTTAGGTAATCTTCTATCCCCTGCTATTGTGCATAACTTCTTCAGCAGAATCTTAGCAATGTATTGATTGATATTTACTTTGAGAGATCCACCAAAATATTTTCCATTCTTATCATTTCAGGTTCTTTTTCATGAATCCAATTGAGAAGTGGCATGCTAAAAAACGGTTACCATGGAAGCTTTTGATTCAAATTGTGAAGATTATTATCTGTACAGCCCAGGTATTTATTAAGTTTAGTTTTAATTTTAAACTGATAAAAGTTAATAGTTGACATACAGCTAGAGAGAATGAAGCTGAAAAAATTCTTGGTTAGTCAAGACTTTTCAAAAGCTGAGGTACTAAATGAAATGTATCAAAGAATGTAAACACCCAAGTGCCCGAAACGTATTTACACAATGGCTAAAGCCAGAGATACATCAACCAAAGACTTGACTTAAATCAAACAAATAGAAGTTTTAGAGCTACGGTGAAGAAATTATCAGGGAATTAAACTGAAGATTTATGAGAGAATAATAGAATCAAGATTAAGAACAGAGACCTGAGTGAGGAAGGAACAGTTTGGATTCATACTGATAAGAGGACTCACAGATGAGGCCTTTTTTTTATTGAGGTGGGTCATTGAGAAATATGAGAAACAAGAAGAGTTACACATAGTGTTTGTTGATTTAGAAAGAACTTATAATTCAGTACCCAGGCAGGAAGTGTGGATGTGTATGAAAGAGAAAGTTTCTTTGTAGAAAAGTATGTAAAATTGCTAAAAGCCATGTATGAGGGAGTAACTACCCAAGTGAAAAACAGGGTGGGTTTTACAAAAAAGTTTGGAGTGAAAGAGCAATTGCATCAGGATTTTACTTTAAGCCCATATACTTTTGGCCTTTTGATGGATGCGTCCGTGATGAGTGTCGAGGGCATTGTACTGATTGCTGACAGTAGAAATGGTGGAATATAGAAATTTACCAGAGGATTCAATTGGCATGAAGAAATTGAAAGAAAATGTCAGGAACTATATGCGATAAGATCATTGCGCTAGTAAAAGGTAAAGCATATAAAACTTCTTAGGCAGCAATGACCTATGGGGCAGAGACATAGCCCATGAAGAGGTCACAGGAAATGAAAATGGTATACAGGGTGAGAATGCTGGTTAAAATTTGGAATGAGAAAATAAGAGGGACAATAAAAGTAGTAGATGTATCAAAGAAATTACACAAGCGATTGCGCTACTGGTATGGTCATGTTATGAGAAGAGATGAGACTATGTTGATAGAAGAATGATGAATATGGCAGTGGAGGAGAGGAGAGGAAGGCCAAGATTAAGGATAGGGTGGCACAAGAGGGGATTAGCAGAAGAGGTTGTGCTCAATCAGGAGTGGAAGCAGCAACTCCATATGAATATGGGAAAAACTTGAAGTGAAAGAAGATTGGTCTTATATGAAAGAGTTGACCCAGTTTCACTTAAAAAAAACAATTAGATTCAATATAGCTTTTCTCTAGAATTTTAAGTTTTATCAAGTTTGGGATAATATTGGCTTAGTCAATTCACATCAACAATCATTTGAAAATTCTTTTTCTGTGTAAATGCCTAGAAACATAAAAACATGATTAATGTAAAAAAGAATTCATGATTTTAGGATGTCATCAGAAAAAAGTTTAAGAAAGTCTTATTTCAGAAATAAAAATGACAGCCAATTTTATAAGTTAGGTAGTTTAGGTTTTGGTTAGTTATATATATATCAGGTTTGAACAGACGTTTTACTCTATGAGCTTTATAAAGGTGTCAATGTAAGTACAGCGGCAAAATCCATTCAGGGCACTTAGGGTTGATGCCATAAATGAAAAAGTTTCAGGAAATGGTTTTCCTGTTTCTGAGGTGGGGATTTCAGTCTATAAGATGGACCAAAAGAAGGTTGTGCAAAAGAACTTGATTCTGAAAAGTTGGAAGCTGTTTTAACAGCAAATACTGCTACAACTTCTAGGGAACTCGCGGAAGAATTTAACGTAACCCATATGAATGTCTTATGGCAACTGAAAAGGATGGGAATGGTTCCAGTGATTGAAATTTGTCCACAGCGAATCTGCAACAGCATGTTGCTTACTGTGAGTCATTGCTTTCATGACACCTTCAGGCACCATTTTTGGACAGGCTCATTACTGGTGATGAGAAGTGGATCCTTTATCATACTGTTAAAAGCCAACATTTGTGGATCAGTTTAGAGTGATAGTAATAGAAGTTTAGCGAGAAGTTACAGTTTCATTAGCATTTAAAAACTATTATAATTGTAGTAATTATAAACTTGACACTTTTAAGGCTACAGGCGTTTCAATAATGTGGTGGCCCATTATGGGTCAGGTTTAGCAGGTTTTGTGGCCCCCTCAGTGGTTGGGGTCCTACGCCATGGTGTAATTGGCATATAAGTAAGTCCGGCCCTGTAGGTACTCATCATAAACTGAACCCAATAACTACACCATAGCAAGTTTGAATACCTTCCAATAACTTTATTATGGTAGTAGGGAATAAGAATCAATAAGTAGATTCTGATACTTTATAAATTTACTGAGTAATATTGGTTATATCCATTACAAAATAAAAAAAATTGTTTTTGGAAAGAAATACAAACTAAACTATTAACTTATTATGCCTAAATAATTTGTATATTAGATTTGTGAATGTGACTACACTGACTAGTATTGAGACGAGTGGCTGTTAAGTGCTGTACGAAGAAATACCAGCTTACTGGCCTTCTCAGTTCCTAGTTTGTTTGAGGTTTTGGAGTGTACATATCCAAAAGTAGAAATACTATACACTTGAGCTTGAAGCTGTGGCAGTTAAAAATGCTTCAACATTTTCTAGTCTTTTTGAAGTAGGCTCAAGTGGATATGGATTGTATTTCTAGAAGTTTTTTGGTCATCTAAACTAAAGTTTTAAAGTTAGCAGAAATCCAAAGTACCCAACAGGTAGGTCACATAAATACCTTTATTTTCTATATACAGAACTTTGAAATATGTTTACCAGTTCAGATTTATGGTGTCATTTTTGAAAAAAAGTGTTTTTGTACTGATAGTGATCATGTTGGTCACACTCTGTATGCCCTTGGTACTATTTTTTGCAATTTTTTTGATATGCCACAACTGAAATTAAAGGATTTACTACCAATACATGATACACAAATGTTATGAAAAGACATAACAGGTGGCCCAAAAGTTACTTCACATTTGTAAAAATTAATAACACAAAAACTAATTAAGTTATAAAAGTGGGTGATATATAAAATGAAAGAGGAGATCTTGGATTTTTATTATTTAAATATAATATCCTTCAAGTGTTCTCCATATTGATAAAACAAAGGCGGATTCTTTGCAACATATTTTCCATGACATTTTCCAAAACATCAGGAGTGATTTTGTCGATTTCTTCAATGATGTTTTGTTTCAATTCTTGAAGATTATTAGGTTTAT
Organism: Ceratothoa steindachneri; assembly: GCA_963969495.1. NCBI lineage: Eukaryota > Metazoa > Arthropoda > Malacostraca > Isopoda > Cymothoidae > Ceratothoa > Ceratothoa steindachneri. The sequence goes on from OZ018326.1 coordinate 132,870,455, forward strand.
TTACGTATACCTTTTCTTTAAGGTATCCCCAAAGGAAAAAATCTGGAGGGGTAAAATCAGGTGATTGTGGTGGCCAAGAAATGTCACCTAAATGTGAAATTAACCGACCAGGGAAGGCTGCTCTTAGTGTTGCCATGGTTTCTCTCACTGTGTGTGGTGTCGCCCCATCCCTTTGAAACCATATATCGTGCATATCCAAATCTTTCAGTTCTGGCAATAAATAATATTGTATCATTTCTCTGTAAGTGCCTCCTGTTACTGTCACTGTTTTTCCATCAGCATCCTCAAAGAAGTAGGGACCAATGATTCTTGAACTGATTATGCCTCACCAGACTATAACTTTCTGTGCATGAAGAGGCTGCTCGTGAATTATCATGGAGTTTTCAGCACACCAGAATCTGCAATTTTGTTTATTAACATATCCAGTAATGTGAAAATGGGCTTCATCGGACATGATTAGGTGCGAGGTAAAAGTCAGATCATTTATTAGTCCCCAAAATGTGTGTGCAAAGTTTATTCTTTTTTTGATGGTCTGCAATATTTAATTGTTGAGTTATTTGAATTTTGTATAGATGAAATTTCAATTCTTTTGTTAGGATGCGTTGCAATGATGTTCGAGAAATTCCTTGATGACTGGAACGTATCCTAGTTGATGTTTGTGGCTGTTGTTGAACACTGGTTAACACACGCTGAATGACGCCTGCATTTCGCACAGATCTCGGTCTAGCAGAGCATTCTTTATCACCTGTAGACCCGGATTCTCTAAAGCTTGATACCATTGCAAGAATGCAATGCCTTGAGGGACTGTTTTGTTGATTAAATGCTGTTTTAAAGTCCCTCTGCACAGTAACAATTGATCCATTATGTTTTAAATAAGTAGTCACAATTCTTGCTTGCTGTTCTTTGCTGTATCTTGCCATTCTTGGTTAATAATTAGTTGGGTATTATTGTGTATTATATTCTTTATATACGTATTATAGATACACAATAAAAATGTGAAGTAACTTTTGTACCACAATAAAATCCCAAGATTTCCTCTTCCATTTTATATATCACCCACTTTTATAACTTAATTAGTTTTTGTGTTATTAATTTTTTAAAATGTGAAGTAACTTTTGGGCCACCCGTTATAATATAAAAAAATGTTTAGAATTGTTATTTTACAAAAATTTACATACGAGGGGCAGTCAATAAGTTTTGTGAATCAGTAGGGCAAAACAGAGGAAGGGGGATGGCTATTAGTGGGTGTGTTAGGATAAGTTATGACAAGTCAGGGCCTGCAGCCGCACGCTCCTGCCTCATCTATTTAAGAAGCAGTAGCTGATCGCAGATCGTCAGTCACCAATCTTTCAACAATGTAGAAGGTTGAGCACTGCGCAGTGATCAAATATTTGACCAAGGAAGGCAAGAATGCAAAAGAGATCCATGAATGCATGGTTGCAGTGTACACCGACACCGCCCATTCCTATGCAACCATTGCTCGCTGGAAGAGGGATTTCCGCTATGGTCGTGAGTCCCTTGAAGATGACCCCCATCGAGGAAGCCTGTCAGACGTGACCAATGAGGACAATGTGGCCCGTGTAGAGAGGATGATCCTCGAAAATCGACGGGTAGAGGTTGAAGAAATCGAGCGAGAACTTGGAATATCACATGGATGTGTTATCAACATTACCCACGACAATTTGGCCATGACCAAGATCTCTGCCTGTTGGGTCCCTAGAAACCTGACGCCCCATGATCGACTTCAACATCGTCAAAGTCCACAAGGCCAGAGTTGCACAAGCTGCCCTGCGTGAGTGCGGATTCGAGGAGCTCAACCATCTCCCTACAGTCTAGATCTGGCCCCTAGCGACTACTTTTTATTCCGCCAGTTCAAGGCTGCACTGCGTGGATGCCGGTTTGGGGATGATGAAGATGTCCAGCTTGCCATCCAGGAGTGGATTGAACAGCAGTCAGGATGTAGCGGGCTGAAAAAATTTAGACTAACCCCAATCGATCCAACCCGCTTCCTACACTAATCCGGACGTGAGAAATCGAAGGAGAATGAAACGGATTGTATGTACAGTCCTTTACTAACAAAGAAATACAATATTTACAAAATTCCTCACGCTCCTTATTTTTGTGATTCAGTTATACATATATATATATATATATATATATATATATATATATATATATATACTAAAACAATCCTATCTTGGAACCCAATCAATCAAAAAAATATATATATTAATACTAAGAGTCAGCAAATACAAAAAGGGACAACCAAAACAAGAGACAACAAAAAGTTTTCTTACGTGGCACCACGGTTTACGATTTGCCAGCCTCCCTGGGGAAAAATCTTGTCAGCAGTCACTCTTGTGACAAAATTGGGTGTGCGGGTCTTATGGTGCCTGCCTCCTTGGAGCTCAATTTTCTTCAAGATCCAGTCAATTATTATTAGAAGACCTCTTAAATTTTCTTTAAATTTCTCCAAAATGTTTTCATTCCAGTCGCTCTTGCAAAATGCAGGCAATGCAGACATCAAACTCCTCCCTAGCCTTACCATTCATAAAACCCGAAAAATCAGCCACACTAGGTTCATTCAGCCCAAACACACTTTCATTCATACGGTTCCTCAAACCAGAAAAATCAGGCACAGGCAGCTCACTCACTCATCTACTTATACCAGCCAAATCACTCACATGTTTACGCAAAAACTCAATTTCCCTTTCAAGATCCCCCATACCAGAAAGACTCTGCTCGGACTTACTTTCATTCGTACTTGCATTCTTCCTTTCACTCTTCTTTGTACGCTTTCTACTCCTCGAGACTAAGACTAGCTCTTTCCCAGACAGATCCATACTATCACATTCAATCTCATCATCATGCACTTTACCTCTCTCTCTACACAGTCCATACACCGGATGGCTCACCAGGTAGTCAGGAGGTTCTCTCCATCTCCTTAACTGATTCTGATGAGCCCGCACACTCTCAGTCATACCGTCATTCAAACTCTCCAAAACATACGTCACCCCATTTTCCCAAACTCTCACAACTCTATAAGGTCCATCAAACTTCTCAGTCATCTTTGACACATTCAACCTACCCTTCACTTCTTTCACCTTCAATACTTTCGCACCCAATTCAAATGAATGGAAACTTTCATGTGCCTCACGCCATACACTCTGCTCACTTTCACTCAAATGAAACCTATCTTTCACTTGCCTTTCAAAATTCATCACAAACTGACATGGGGACATTCCAGTTGCACTATGCACAGTTGAATTATACGCCCACAACACACTCCCCAGACATACATCCTAGTCATTCACTGTCGTACTCATCATTCTCAACATCTCACACAAGGTTCTTATTGTACGTTCGGCCAATCCATTTGAAGACGGTACATACGGAGTTGTTCTCACATGCTCCACACCATTCTCTCTCAACATTTGCTCAAACACTTCTCCTACAAATTCAGGCCCATTATCACTCAGACATCTTCTAGGCTTCCATACACACATAGGAAAAAACAACTGCTCAACCACACACGCAGCAGTCACACTCCTTTTATCTCTCACAGGCGCTGCATACACAAACTTACTTTTATGATCAACCATCACAACCATACCAACATTCCCAGCACTCATACGCGGCAAAGACACACAATCAATCACTACCAATTCAAATGGTTCTTTCGCATCAACTTTCAACATCGTGGTTTCACTTGCACACCTTGCACCTTTTGTTTCCGACACCTTTCACACGTAGTTGCAACATCATTCACAACAGTTCTCAGAAATGGATGGAACACACGCTCCTTCATACACTCTTACAGCTTAAACTTACCCATATGCCCATAATTATCATGCACAACCTTCACCAGACCAATCATACCAACTAAGGACATCACAGGTACATACATATCATCACCACCCTTCACATGCTTCAAAAAATATACAACATCCATACAAACAACAAAATTCTTAGCATACCTTTTAAAATCACTTAAACACTCAGGCCATTCATTCAAATCAACACACGTCATTACACACCTCTTCAACCTACTAACAAAAGAACACATCTCTTGCATCTCTAGAATATCATCATCAGTTAAAATCTCTATTCTCATCATCCATGACCAACTCAATCATACCACAAAATTTGACAACATTTTTCGCACACTCATTCAACCTCATCACCTCACATTTACCTTTCATAATACAATCCTTATCAGCATCCAAAGACAAATCATTCAATCTCATAAAGTCTACACCAAGCAGAAAACAACATGGCATTTGCTCATCTTTCAGAATTACAAAGTCATGCTTCACATTCACACCATTACCCAAACTCACTTTCAGACTAACCTGTTCCCATGCTACTATCATGCCATTCCCTAATCCACTTATCCGTAACTTTACAGGTTTATGCTCGCAACATCTAAACTCTTCATACTTACTCAGAATACTCTCATTCACTAAAGACACTTGCACTCCAGTATCAATCAAACCACAGAAAAGCCTTTCACCAACTTTCACTCTCGCTTCCATCATATCAGGTCCACCATGTTCGCAATACACAGAAGGAACAAGCACACCAACATCAGCACTGACATCCACACCATCATCAACTCCCACATCATCACTCACCACACACTCATCTTCATCCAGACAATCATTCTTCTCTCTCATATATGAACACTTTTCAATCACCCAATTGTAGTGCACACCGCTCAAACATTGCAGATGTACCACATTAGGATTCCAACCCTTCATCTTCTCATCCTTGTACACAATCGGCCTCTCACCACCAAAGTGCACATAAACAATCACTCCATACAAATGACTCACGACAATCAACACTTCCTGAAAAATGGCGGGACCCCTTGCATACACATCGCTCTCAATTCTTTCACGAAGTTCCACACCTTTGCCATACCAATGCTTTCAGGCTTCCTACATACTTCATTCATTACCTCCTTCCTTAAATCATCCACACTATCGGGCACTCTCACGTCTACTCCATCACTCTTCAAATCTTGCAAACCATTCCATACACTCTCAAACAAGGAATCACCACCACCCTTAATCTCTTTTCCATTCATAATCCCTTTCGGCAAATACTCAGGATCACTCACTCCACACACATTTTCATCATTCATACCAGGATACCTTGACATCAAATCAGCCACTCCATTCTGTTCACCAGGCACATAGTCAAAGTCACTCAAATCTTCCAAAGTCCTTGCAATCCTATCAGCCCACTTCATACGCTGCAGATACACAAGGGGTTGATGATCTGTTTTGATCACAAACCTCACACCATACAAAAACGGACGCAACACTTTCAAACAATATCTTATCGCAGCCAACTCTCGTTCCACATTCGAATACTTTTGTTCTGCAACATTCATAGCCTTGGATACATACCCAATTATTCGCCTGACATTCTCTCCATTTAAACGCTGCTTTTGCATCAGAAAACCTCCCATACAATATCCACTCGCATCTGTATAAAATTCAAGCATTTTTAGTTAGCATTCACACTATAATCTGGGTAAGCCAATTCAACATCTTCAGCCGCTGCCTCTTTCAGTCTCTCATACGCCTCATTCATCTTATCATTCCACCTGACAACTGTACTACCTTTCTTGCCCATCCACTTAGTCAGAGGCTTACTCACACCAGAACAATCACGTATAAACTTTCGCTGGAACTCAATCAAACCCCAAAACGACCAGTTGCTTCACAGTGTCCCGTTTCGGAAACATTCGCACCTTCTCAACATACTTCGGCGACTTTCGTATCCCACTCTCACTCACCATATGACCAAGGAATTCCACTTTCGCAAACCATTTACACCGCCACTTTCACCTTCACACCAACACTCTCCAACGTTCTCAACATCATTCACCAATCTCATATGCTCCTCAAAACTCTCAGTCATAATCAAAATATCATCTATAAACACAATCACATTCTTACTCGCAAACTTACTCAACACAACATTCATTGCCCGCTGGAAGGCTCCGGGAGCATTAGTTAACCCAAAGCTGAGATTCAGGAACTGGTAATGCCTCTTTGTGGAAGAAAAGGCAGTTACTGGTCGGCTCTCCTCAGCAATGGGCATCTGGTAATACCCCCGTACCAGATCCAGCTTCGTAAACCACTCCATCCCATGCATACTATACACACACTCAGATATCATACATATTGGAAACCTTTCTTTCACAGTCCTTTCATTCACCTTTTGATAATCCACACACAGACGCAATCTTCCATCCTGCTTACGTACAGGCACAATTGGATTATTCCATGCACTCTCACTCTCTTCAATCACCCCCAATTGCTCCAATTCCAAACACTGCTCCTCAATCTCATCAGCAACCGGACGTGGGAAATGCCTCGGCCGCTGATAGATTGGGGAATCCTCCTTCAGGACAATCTTGAATTCCGGGAGCTTTGCAACCCCGAAATCCAGATCACCCTTACTGAGGGCTCCCTTTCGTTCAAATATCATTCGATACACATCCTCCCTTCCATACTCAGTCAAACATCCATCCAATTTCACCATGTCCTTCACCTCATTATACATCCATTCACATGTCTTTTCATTTGCAACGTTTACCCTGATATCCGTGCTATCATCCATACCTTCCTCAGTGACAGTGGAGAGGTGTCCTAGTACATCTCCGACTTGGATACCCCTCACCTGTCCTTTCACCCTGGGGTCCGCCTGCACACATACAAAAGGATCATTCATTCTCATCAAGCCATCAAACACACAAGCAACACGCCTTACCTTATAATATGCATCCTTTCTATCCAATATCACAGTGTTCTCACCCACATTCAAACTAACATCCTTACTCCAACTCACTCTAACAGACACCCTTTCACCCCCTCACAAGCCTTACATTCTCCATAGCAGTCACCTCAATACCAGTAAACACACCCCTCAAAATACTACCATCTTTTCCTACATATAACTTATACACCCCATTTTTACCAATCTTTCTCTCAATCTGATCACTTGCAGGATGCACAACCATATGATTCATTTTCATAAAATCATAGCCCAAAATCACACCATACTCACTACTCACCAATACATACGGTTTTCCCCCCCCCACCTTCCTGTAAGGGGCGCGGCGATTTGCCATCCTGGCCGCCGTGCTGACGGGACTCAGCACCCCGTCCGACCCCAGCTTAGCCTCTTCTCCTTCCTTCAAAACACTTGTTTCCTCGCTTTTCATACAACCTCTCCCACAACTTTCTCTGGTCAGCCTCAAATTTCACAGGGTAGATGCTGACCTTCTTCTCAAGCCAACCGTCCCGGATCGGGGTTGAGGGGGGAGGGGACAACGTTCCCTAACCCCTGAGCTCCGGTTTGGGATGTTTTTTTTTAAGAACCTGCTTCATCCCCACCCATACCTTCCTCACATCCCTTTTCCTCTCCTCTTCACAATCTATCCTTTTTACGCTGTGTTCAAGGTGGAGCCGCCATGCCGATGGACTGCCAGGCCACCAGGCGGGAGGGGTGTCCAAAATGGCAGCGCCTGGCTCTGCCAGGCCTGTAAGCACCTCTTGCAGTGCGGGCAACTGCAAGAGGTGATGAGCGATTGCATCCTGTGAAATATAGAGGGTCACCATGCCCAATGATGAGAAACAGAAAAATCTTTCCTTAATTCTCCCTGTGTCACCAACAGAGCCGCCCTCGGACAGCTCCACCCCCCAAAAATGGAGGCCCTTCCCCCTGTGCTTGCTCAGGGGACCCTCCATATCTCTCTAACCAGAGAGGAGGCTTACTCCTCTCCTTCGCTTACGGGTGTAGGGGACTCCCCCTCACCCCCTTCTCTGGAGGTGCTTTCGGGCACCTCCCTTTTTCCAGCGGCAGTCCCCTCTATTCTTTCCAAGGGGACTGCCAAGAAAGCCAACAGGCAGCCCTTAGCCAGCCGCTCCACATCGAAACGGCTCGGTAGGGCAAACCCCCTTAGGGGGGAGAGGGAAGCCAGGCCCCTTCGGTCGCTTCCCTCAAAAGACCTGCTGGCAAGAATATTAAACCTATGCCGGAGTCAAGGCCTGTGCCTCCCCACACATGACTAGTGACGATACTGCCAACGGGACCTGCGATGTCTTGCGGGGGGGGGGGGATGGCCAACTGGAGGCTCCCCCCAGAGATAGACATGGTCCTTGAGGAAACCCAGCCTCAGACGGTAGGGCCTTCCTTGGAGGGGAATCCGGGCTCGGTTCCAAGCACCCAACTCGAATCTGCCCATATGCAAGGTCCTCCTCAAACAGCTAGGGTTTCTGAAGCAGTACAAGGAGGGGAGGGATCTCCTCCGACCGTGCCCCCACGACTACCAGGACCTTCTCCATTTCGGAGAATGACCTGGCTGAGGCCGGCCCATCTGGCCTGGGGGTTCCTTCCGGCGGAGGTGAGAAGTGGGTTCATTTCTCGCCCTCCTCTCGAAAAAAGAAAAAGACGAAAAAGACAAAGACTAGGAACACTCGCGGCTCCTCTCCACCCGAGGGGGCCACGGGAACGGATGGGTCTGCTGCCACTTTGGCAAGCGACCAAGCCAAGATCGGCACATCTGGCCCCTTTGCCCCTCCGATTGCGGAGCCACTGACTAAAACTAAAAGTGCACAGGGTGGAGCCTCGATTACATCGGGGCCCCTTATTCAGAGGTTACCTGGCGTTTTCGAGCCCGCTGGCTTCAAACGCTTCCTCGTTATTCGCTCCACTGATGGCACCATGTTGGCCAAGGGTAACATGATCCATCAGAGGAGAGGATTAGGTAGTGCAATTGGTAGAGAGCCGAAGGTGACCCGTTTCTCGGACGGGAGCCTTCTGGCGAATGCGGCGAATCCCGCCGAGGCGGCCAAGATAAGTGCTCTTCGGACACTTCATGGCACCCCGGTGAGTGTGACGCCGCACTCTACCATGAACTTTGTGAAAGGAGTAGTTTATGCGAGGGAACTCGTTGACTACTTCATTGAGGACATCACCCTAGAGCTGGCCGACCATGAGGCGGTCAAGGTCGAACGTGTGATGAGAAAACAGGGAGGGGCCTCGAGACCCACCCCTACACTCTTCGTCATGTTAGACTGTGACAAGCTCCCTGAGTCGGTGCGTGCCGGTTGGTACCGCTACCGCGTGAAGGCATTCGTGCCACTGCCGCGGCGGTGCTATTACTGTCACCGCTTCGGCCATACGAATTGTTCTTGTGGACGTGCAAAGTCGGGGTCACCCGAAGTTTGTGTAAATTGCTTCAAAGCCGCACATGATAAGTCCAAATCGTGTGTGGCCAAGTGTGTCAATTGCGGAGAGCCACACCCCGCTTCTTCGAAGCAATGTGGTGCATATGTCCTTGAGAAAGAAATCCTGGCCGTTCAGGCCCAGGATCGACTCTCATTCCGCGAGGCTAAGGACTTGGTCCTGGCGTGCCCGGCTCTGCCTGGGACGTCATATGCCTCAATAGTTAGAAAGGCACCCTCTGCTCCTGGCCCATCCAGGCCAACGAGCACGTTTGTTTCCGCGCCCATTCGGAGCCCTTCTGCAGGCTCTACTCAACCCGGGTGCTCCCCTGGTAAAGCTGGCGGCCAAAAGGGTTTCACATCCAACCCCGGCTAAAACCAGGACTCCCCCCCCCTCTCTCCCCAGCGTGACCGTTTCCCGTTAGGCGAAACGGGCACGCGCCTCCACCGAGTCGTCAGACTCACAGGAGGCAACACCCCTCAAGATGGTCGCTAGGCCATCTTCAGGGGTTCCTAAAGCTGTCCCTCGAAAGGAGAACAGCAACAAAGGAGCTTCGGCTCCTAAGCCCACGCCCCGAGGTGGAGCGAGTGGCTCGGAGACGGTGGTTCCTTGAAAAGAGGGGCCCCCGCCTCCGAAGCCGCAACGCCCGCCTAAGGTTTCGAGGCGGAGGGAGGAAAAGACTCGCATGGCGAGCCCAACCTCCCCCAATAATTCCTCGAAGGCGACAGCGCCTTTAGCGCTTTTTCCGGCCAACAGCGCCCGGGGTTCTGCCCCCGGGAAGCGTACGGCTATTTCCTTGAGGGGCTTCAATTCGAGGAGGGCCCCCGCGTCTCCCCCGAGCTAGGCTTGGAGGGCATATTTCTTCAATGGAATTGCCATGGACTTCGGGCCAACTGGGAGGAGCTGCGGAGGCTCGTCTCGTCCCGTTCCCCGTTAGCTATCTTTTTGCAGGAGACCATGCTAGGCGCGTGCCCCCTGCCCGCCCTCCCGGAGTATAAGGGTCTTGCCACCCCACCACTGCGGGATGGCCGGGCTGGGGGATGCGCGGTTTACACCCGGCATGATGTCTCCGTTCTTCCTTTCTCTTTATATACCTCCTTTCAGGCAGTGACTCTGCAGCTGCACCTGGATAGGAGGCATACTATCATTTCTGTGTACATTCCACCGTCACCTACTTCGACGCGGGGGACTTACGCCGCGTCGTGGCACGGTTGCCGAGGCTCTATCTCTTGCTTGGAGATCTGAACGGCAGGAATCCTCTCTGGGGAGATTACTCCATAAATCCCAGGGGACAAGTCCTTGCCGATCTGATCGAAGAGCTTGAGATGGGTGTCCGAAACGTGGATGAGTTTACGATTCACTGTCCGAGAACCGCTTCATTTTCTTGCCTTGACCTAACTTTGTGCTCTTCGGATGCACAGCCTGATTTTGATTGGGGGGTGGTCGATGACCTCCATGGTAGTGATCACTTTCCTATTCAAATAGCATTTTCAGGGCAACTGCCGCCTGAGAGCCCACCTCGGTGGTGCTTGGCGCGGGCGCGGTGGCCTGCATTCCAGGAAAGACTGAATTCTCTATCTCAGTCGAGGAGTTTAGGTCGGTAGATGAGGCCGTTGAGTTCTTCTCCGGCAACCTCATCGCCGTGGGCCTGACTAATATTCCTAGGACGTCTGGCCGTTTTGCACGCCGACCACTCCCATGGTGGTGGGCCGAGTGTGAAACGGCCCTCAAACAGAAGCGTTATTCCTACATGCACTATAAGCGCCGCCCAAACGATTTCACTGTCGGTGAATTTCGTCGGGCTAGGGCTAGTTTCCGGTATATTTCGAAGCACGCCTGCCGCTCTTCTTGGCGGGCATACGTGTCTTCACTTAACGGGAAGACCCCTTTAACTGAGGTGTGGAAGCGAGTCAAAAGGATTCGGGGCAAGTTCTCGCAGGACCTCTCTCCCGTTCTGCAGGAGAATGGGACCGCAACCTCGGACCCCGCGTCCGTGGCAGAATCCTTAGCAACCTCTTTTTCCGCATTCTCTAGCCGGGATGCTGCTCCGGCAGCATTTAATGCAAGTCGTCATGTCGCGGAAAGCCGCCGACTGGACTTTACCTCCAGAGGCGGAGAACCCTTCAACGACAAGTTTACTGTAAGCGAGTTGCGGTCCGCTCTCGCTTCGTGCGCGGACACCGCCCATGTCCGGACGATGTCCCGTACGCCATGCTTCGACACCTGGGTGAGTGAGGCATGGCCTTTCTGTTAGATTTGTTAAACAGGATCTGGGTTGAGGGTCTTCTCCCAGACTCCTGGCGAATCGCTACTGTGCTCGCCTTTCGCAAACTGGGGAGAGACCACTCTACTCCGACCGGTTTCCGCCCAATTTCTCTAACTTCTTGCGTGTGCAAGTTGATGGAGAAATTGGTAAATGTTAGATTAGCCTTTTTCCTGGACAGCGGAGGCCATCTGTCTTCTGCACAGTGCGGCTTACGCAAGTTCCACTCCACATCGGATGCTCTGCTCCGACTGGAAAATGCCGTCTGCGACGCTTTCATTCGTGACAGCACTACGCCACGGTGTTTTTCGATCTGGAGAAGGCCTATGATACCGCATGGCGATACGGTATCATGGAGACTCTCCACACGATGGGGGCGAGGGGACGCCTGCCAATGTTTATATCTGAATTTTTGCGAGATCGTCGATTCCGCGTACGGGTGGGGGGAGCCCTCTCCGGTCCAAAGGAGCAGGAAAAGGGTGTCCCGCAGGGAAGTGTCCTCAGTGTCACACTCTTTGCCCTGAGCATCCATGGCATCACCTCGGTGCTGCCGGAAGATGTTCTCGCTCCTCTACGTGGACGACCTATCGATCTCTTTTGGCGCGGCCCAGATGCCAACTCTGGAGCGTCGACTCCAACAGGCATTGAACCGCGTCTCTCGCTATGCCGAAGCGCACAGGTTTCGGTTTTGTTTGGCTAAGACTAAGGTGGTGCACTTTTGCCGCCATCCACGTCTTCACCCCGATCCAGATTTGTTTCTTAATGGGGTGCGCCTGGAAGTGGTTGAATCGCACCTTTTCCTTGGTCTTGTATTCGACCGACGCCTCACCTGGGAGGCTCATATTCGCAACCTTAGGGTCTCTTGTACCCGCGCCATGGACATTCTCCGTTCCGTGACGTTCAGCGCTTATAGGGCTACCGCCCGACTTTTTTATCGATCCTTTGTTCGTTCGAAGCTCGACTACGGATGCGAGTTTTATGCATCCACAGCCGACCGTTTATGGCGGAAGGTGGATTCGATCCACCACACCGGCCTTCGCCTTGCGACCGGTTCCTTCCGCACTTTCCCCATTGAGAGCCTGTTGGTCGATGCTGGGGAGATGCCACTCGCTCTGCGCCGCGTGCAGTGCATCACTCGCCTGTACGCGCGAGCCCGGCGCCTCCCTCAGTCGCCAACAGCTCTCACTGCATCCGCAGCTGATCTCGACGGTGCCTATGCCGCTGAGAGACGCCAGTCATGGCCTAAGCCCTTTGTGTTTAGGGCCAGGAAACTCCTTCGAGAGCTAGGTATAGCTCTCGGGCCGGTAGCGCCCCTGGTTCTGTCCGGGACGCCACCCTGGAGGGTACCACATTTGGCTATTTGTTGCCACGCCTCTGCTCCCAAAGCTTGTACAGCGCCGGGAGTATTGCGTTCGACCTTTTTGGAGCACACCTCGTGTCACGCTGGAACCGTGCCTGTATATACGGATGGCTCCATGTCCCAAGAGGAGGTCGGCTTCCACGCCGTATTCCCTCTGTTTGAAGTCGCGGGGCTCTACCAGGCGCTGCGTCTGTCTTCACGGCCAAGCTGGTCGCAATACACCACTCGGTACGAGAGATTACGCGACGTGCCCGGTTCGGAGACCGGATTGTGATCTATAGCGACTCACAAAGCGCCCTGAGTGCTCTCAAGGCATTGGAATCTCTGCATCCCCTGATTCGCGATATCTGTGACGCCACGGTTATGGCGAGCCGGGCAGATGTCGAGATTATCTTCTGCTGGGTTCCTGGACATGTAGGAATTTCAGGGAATGAGCGCGCCGATGTGGGCGCCAAAGAGTCCGCGAGGACTCTGCGACCGGACCAGCGTTTCGCTCTTCCTCACACCGACTACATGGCAGGAATACCGGCAGCCTTCGGACTGCTTGGCAAAGAAGATGGGAGACGGTCGAATGGAACTTAAAGTTGCGTGCCAATGCGCCGCGACTGTTCCCATGGACCTATCCCCCAATGTCGCGACGGCTTCAGGTCGCTTTCTGTCGTCTCCGAATCGGACACACTCGTGTGACGCATCGCTATTTTATGGAGCGCTCGCTTGCGCCCTATTGCGATGACTGCGTCGTCCCCCAGACTGTTCGGCACATTCTTGTAAAATGTCTCAGTCTGGGCGATCTTCGTGCACGTTACCTGTCCCGGTACCGGGATGGGCGGGGTTGCTACCGCCTGTCCTTTGTACTCGTGAGAGTGCATGCACATTGACTGGTGGACTTGTTGACTATTTTGGGGAGGCCGGTCTTCTCCCTTTCATTTAACTAGGTTATTGTTATTTCTTTTTATTGTTGTTTTCTGTTCAAATTTTTTAAAGTAGCCTAGAACTAGGCTGTTTGTTTACGGCGACTTATGCCTAAGTGGGCAGTCGCCAGATAGCCCCTTGATTTTTTTTTTTTAAATACTGTTTTTCCCTTTAGTTCTGCCTTGCATTTCAGCATTTCCTCATTATGAACCTTGTCAAGAATGCTTTCTTCAATGTCTTTTCTTGTAAAAGGTTCATAACTACAAAAATAGCAACTGTTTGATCAAATAGTCTGAGGAAGCACTGTTCTGCTACACCATAAGTATGCACACATGACATGACCCACTTGATTAATGTCATTATAATAAACATATAAAACTAATAGAAGTCCATAAATATAGTAGAGAGCACTCAGCACTACCCTTTCATAAGCACAGCTCATTAGAATCTATGTGTAGATGCCAATCAGATTGCATTATTATACTTTGATCAAACATGTTTGATACAGGAACAGACAAGCTTTGTTCCACACTTAAACAACCTTGCTTACTTGCTTATCATTTAACATCTTTCTTTTTCTGATATTCGGGGTTGGATGGAAGGATCGTTTTCCAACTCGAATGCATTCCAGCAGAAGCTTGGATAGTACCCCCAAGGAAAACAATTTTAATGCCATTCCTTAGGGGCGTTGATTGCGAAGAACTGACCTCCTAACCTCACCACACCTTGTGGACTCAGTACACTACTGCATTCCAGATAGCCACACATAATCGCAGCTTGCCAACTGCAAAGACTCAACTACCAACCTGCAGCCCACTTGGCTACTTAAACAACCATCAATGCTGTAAAACTACCTGATAAAATTAGGAATAAATGGTATTGGTTGACATAAACTATATTTTTTGTGTTTCAATCATAGAATTTATAGTATTATATAATATGTAGATTCGTTGTGATGCATTTGGGTAGGTATTTATAAAAAACTTATTTATACTTTAAAGAATTTGAATCCTAGGTTAATTGAAGCTGGTAAAAACTGAACCCATCTCTGATTTTTAATTACTTCAATAAAGTTACTAAGTTAGTCTGTTAATTCGTACCTACTAGTTTTTGCATAATCAGTGGTCCAGTGGGATATACTTCAAAACATTTGCTGAAATTTGGTGCACATAGTTGTATAAACAATATGTAATTAGTAATTTAACCTCCTCCCGGGCTTCCATCCAACTCTGACTGCAATTAACCTTTTCAATTGAAAGCCCCTTCTCACACAGCTTGAATGACCTTGGTTTGGAAATATTGCTTTATTCTCCTGACTTTGCTCCTTCTGATTATCACTTGCTTAGTAGATTACAGAACCATTTGGATGGTCTTGGGATGAAAGCAAGAGAAGAGGTTTAAAATGAGTTGGATTCATATTTTGCATCAAAATTTAGTCAATTTTACAAGTGTGGCATTTATAAACTTGTGGATAGATGAATGAGGGTCTAGAAAGCAATGGAGGTCATGTTTATAATTAAATATTTCAATAGTTAAGTTTTTTTATTTTTAATATATACTCTAAAATCAGACATTACTTTAATTCCAACCTAATAGTTTTGGAATGAAAAATGGGTTATTTAAGGAAAATTGAAGGTGATTTTAAAGAAATTATTTTTTGGTGTAAATGAACATTTTTTGAGATAAAAATATATAGAAATAATCAATTTTATATAAAAAAATTCCAGATAGATTCTTTGATTGCAGCTTCACTTTAGCCTAACAAACCTACTTTATTTTTAAAAGATGACTTGGCTAAATCCCTGATATTTAGTAAGTTTAAATAATTTTTACCATTAAAGAAAAAAGGTATAGTTAGCAGTGTAGGCTTGGTCAAATTTATTTAGCAAATTATCATATATTTTCCATTATTTCCAGTTGTGTATGTTTGCATCTCAGCGGTATAATCATGTAACATACTTATGGGATACAAAAGTCACTTTTTCCCATCTTTTCCTCAAAGATTGGGATACCTCAAGAGAAATAACTGCTTATCCTCCAGCTACTGGCCCACTGGCCATTTATGAAGTGGAGAATTTCTATGAATTTATGGATTTCAGCATAAAAGCAGTAAGAATAATTAAGGTTTATTCCAGAAAAATGGAGTTACTTTTTTTACCTTTTTTAATGGTCATCTACAATTAATATCTGGAGTATATACATTGGGAACCTATAATTTAAAATATAGTTTCTGAATGATAGCCCCCCTCCTACAGTGGGGCACCTAGTAGAACCTGTTACACTTGGTACCTAGAGGTGCTACACACCCTCCCGCCCTGAATCCAAATTAAGGAAGCCCTGGAAAAGTCACTTTCCCTGCAACCCCACTCAGCACTGATTTACCTTTTATTATTAATAGCATTATTATTATCATTCTTATTGTTAGTAAATAGTATTATTTATTTGTACAATTTTTATATTATTAGAACATTATTATTTAAAAATATTTATCATTATTTAAAATCATTTACATATTACTATTTATTATCATAGCTTGATCCATGTGAGTTCCTTTATCCTTAGGGATCTGGAGACACCCATTCCCTCTGGGGAGACTGCCTGATTAATTCCAGGCGTGAGGTCCCTGCGGATATGATCAAAGAGCTGGAGATTGTGTCATAAATATGGATGAGTAGTCATTACTTATCATTGTCCGAGAAAAGCTTAATTTTCTGCCTAGAACTCTAGATCTATCGCTGCTCTCTCAATGTATATCCTGATTTAGGGTATCATGACCTTAATGGTAGTGATCACTTGCGTATCCAAAGATCTTTTTTTCTGTCACTGCTTCCAGAGAAACACCACCATGGTTGTGCTTGAAGTGTCAGTGGCCCACATTTCAGGAAATGACTGATTTCTCTATCATTCAAGGAGTTTAGGTTGGTTTATGAGGCCATTGAGTTCTCTGGCACCCTCATTATAGCAGGGTGGGGCAAATCAAAAAACCTGAGTTTTATTCCCCATTTTTTTGGGGGGGGCTTTTTCAATTGAAATTTGAAAAAACCCGGGTTTGTTTTGTTTTTTTCAAAATTACTTTTTTTTCAAGAAATGAATGCTACTTATCATTATTTTATTCAAAATTCATATTTGTTCATAATTTCAACAAATATCTATCAAATTAAGGTTATTTCTCTGATACTGACCCATAATAATTCCTCTCCTTCTACAGGTTATGGCTATCATGGGTACCCACAATTCTCGATCATTTATCTGTTACTGTGATCTATTCTTACTATAATATAATTATTAAACTAAGTAATTATTAATATTATATAAAAATAGAGATAGCTATTCTTTTTCTATGTTATTCTAATACTTGTAGCATTTGTTTTTTGAAAAAACAAAACAGAATAAAACCCAGGTTTTATTGGGCTCTTTCAAAATTTGGGTTTTTTTTTGCCAACCCTGCATTATAGTGGGCTTGCCTACCATTCCAAGAATGTCTAGCCATTTTGCATGCCATCTGCTTCTTTAGTGAGAGAAGCAACATCCTTATAGGCCAGGGATGGCGAACCATTGACCTGACCCTGTGGTTCATAATTTTCTAAAGACCCACTGATGTTTTTATTTATATTTCAATATTACAGTACCTATTTTTTAATGTTTTCTTCAAGGTTTTCAATTTTAAAAATATTTTTGTCCCATTTGATAATTATTTCCTTTTTATACCAAAATAAATAGCTGGTAAGCATGTCTCTCTTACCAGAGTTGCAATGAAGAAATTTTGGGACTAACTGCAAATTAATTCTCAGTAGCTTGAGTTTTAGGCTCATAATGTGTTGTTCAGCCCACAAACATAAACTTGGTTATGATTATATATAAGTCAGTTTAATTTGAATAATGAATGAAGAATTTTGAAACAAACTTGAAAATGCAATTTGCACTCATAATTTTACTAGTTTTTAAATAAATATTTTGCCTTTTAAAAGTCAACATTTTATTAGTATTCTTATGAAGAAGTATTCAAATAATTAGATATTTCCTTTTCAACAATAAAATACCATAATCTTAAAAAATGTATCCACTTTTAACTGATTACAATTGTGTATGAATGTTTCTCTTTCCTTGCAGCCTAAGCAGCTTAAGCTATCTTTCAGTGTCAATTTGCATTCTCTAAAAGTGTTTTCTTGTCACCAATTTTCTGAATATTTTGAATTCAGTTGTGGATCATTCCTTTTAGAGTGCAGAAATTATAATCCATAAAAAAATGACTATAAAGATGAGGAAAATGAGTTTGGAATGT
The DNA here is from genome assembly GCA_963969495.1 of Ceratothoa steindachneri. NCBI lineage: Eukaryota > Metazoa > Arthropoda > Malacostraca > Isopoda > Cymothoidae > Ceratothoa > Ceratothoa steindachneri. The sequence goes on from OZ018326.1 coordinate 132,888,518, forward strand.
AGTGGAAATGAGAGGTTATTTCATGAACAGTGAAGTATCAAAAATGGTGGTATTGAACAAAATACAAAGGCTTTTTGCTCTCTTTGCAAGGAGTCAAATTATTATGCGAAAAAGTAAAGCAGCACAAACAACAATGTAACAATTTCAAAAGTATGTTTAAATCAAATAACAATATTTCAACAGGTAGTTTTCAGTTAAGTAACCTTCTAATGGTAATTATTTAAAAGAATCTTTTTTAAACTACTTAAAATTTTTATTTGAAGTCTTTCACAATAAAGATGAGATTCTTAAATGAATTAATGAGTTGCCAGTCACTAGAAATACAGTGAAAGATAGAATAGTTGTGGACAAAGATGTAACCAATCAACATTTACTAGATTTGAATAATGTAGAATTTTTTCAATTTGTTTGGATGAGAGTACAGATGTTACATCACTTGCCTGTCTACTAGTTATTCCAAGATTTCCTTCCAGAAATCTAATGAAGGAAGAGCTAATTAAATTGATGATACTTGGAAAAAAAATAGAGTTCAAGATATTATGAATGAATTTATTGAACTTGGCATTAACTTCAGAAATATTGTATCTGTGACAACTGATGGAGCTCCAAGTATGATTTGAAAACATGTTGGATTTGTGCAATTACTGAAACAGCAAGTAAATCACAATTTAGTTGAATTTCATTATATTCTGCATCAAGAATCTGTGTGCAAAATGTAGTTTGAACTCACTAGAAAATGTTATGTCCATTGTAACAAAGATTGTGAATTTTATAGTTGCTCATGCTCTTAATAAACGCCATGTATAACATGTATAACAATGTCAGGTGGTTAAGTCATCAGGTATTGAACCGATTTGTTGTTGTTAGAAAAAATAAGACTTTTTCTTGAGTGAAAAAGGATATGACTATCCAGAACTGACATATAATTGGTTGAATGACTTAGATGTTTGCTGATTTAACATTGCATTACAATACCTTGAATAAAAAATTGCAGGGTTGGGGATATGTTGCACCAGCAATATTTGAGCATATTAAAGCTTTTGAAAAAACCTTTTCAAGAGATCTGGAAGAAAACAAGATGAATTATTTTTCATTATTACAGAAGCACTTGTCAACTTCCAATTTTTTAACTGAAAATGCAGGAAAGGAAGAAAATGTACAAGTATTCTTCAGTAATAAAAATTGCCGAGCATTCACTTTCAGAAATGTTTTCCCAATTCTGAGAATTCGATGCCACCTAACAATGTATCCAATTCCCTATTCTCTGGTTGAAGATCTTAAGCTATCAAAGTTTGATTAACTTGACCTTAGTAACTTGGAAATGGAATTAGTTGACTTTCAAGAAAGTGCAGTATGGAAAGCAAAATATATTGACCTTAACCTAAACTCTTTTGACAATATTTGGTTCCTCTTATGTGAAACATTTTCATCCATGAATTTTTTTAAATCAACCACCTGTCTCAGTATGGATATGGGTACTGCATGGGTGAGACTGAAGATAACAAGTTATGAACCTCAAAACATTAACAGCTAATATCCCAAACAACTTCCCCATGGGTGAATTTCATTGAGCCAGGGCTAGGTTTCCTATGTGCCTTACGCGGCGATTTGCCATCCTGGCCGCCGTGCTGATGGGACTCAGCACCCCGTCCGACCCCAGCTTAGCCTCTTCTCCTTCCTTCAAAACACTTGTTTCCTCGCTTTTCATACAACCTCTCTCACAACTTTCAATGGTCAGCCTCTAATTTCACAGGGTAGATGCTGACCTTCTTCTTAAGTCAACCGTCCCGGATCGGGGATGAGGGGGGAGGGGACAATGTTCCCTAACCCCTGAGCTCCGGTCTGGGGTGGTTGGTTTTTAACAACCTGCTTTATCCCCACCCATATCTTCCTCACATCCCTTTTCCTCTCCTCTTCACAATCTATATATTTTTTACGCTGTGTTCAAGGTGGAGCCGCCATGCCGATGGACTGCCAGGCCACCAGGCGGGAGGGGTGGTCTTAAATGGCGGCGCCTGGCTCTGTCCAGGCTTGTAAGCACCTCTTGCAGTGCGGGCTACTGCGAGAGGTGATGCGCGATTGCATCCTGTGTCAAAAAGAGGATCACCATGCCCAATGATGAGTTTAAAAAAAAAAAAACACAACCCCCAACTTTCCCTATAACATCGACGGAGCCGCCGTTGGGCAGCTCCAGCAAAAATATGGAGGTCTATCCTCCCCTGTGCTTGCTCAGGAGACCCTCCATATATCTCTAACCGGAGAGGAGGCTTACTCCTCTCCTTCGCTTACGGGTGTAGGGGACTCCCCCTCACCCCCTTCTCTGGAGGTGCTTTCGGGCGCCTTCCTTTTACCAGCGGCAGTCCCCTCTGTTCTTTCCAAGGGGACTGCGAAGAAAGCCAGCAGGCAGCCCTTAGCCAGCCGTTCCACATCGAAGTGGCTTGGTAGGGCAAACCCCCTTAGGGGGGAGAGGGAAGCCAGGCCCCTTCGGTCGCTTCCCTCAAAAGACCTGCTGGCAAGAATACTGAACCTTGCCGGGGTCAAGGCTCATGCTTCCCCAAAGAAGACTAGTGATGATACTGCCAATGGGACCTGCGATGTCTTGGCGGGGGGATGGTTAACTGGAGGCCCCCCCTGAGATAGACATGGTCCTTGAGGAAACCCAGCCTCAGACGGTAGGGCCTTGCATGGGGGGGAATCCGGGCTCGGCGCCAAGCACCGAACCCGAATCCGCCCCGATGCAAGGTCCTCCTCAAATGGCTGTGGTTTCCGAAGCAGTACAAGGAGGGGAGGGATCTCCTCCGACCAGTGCCCCCACGACTATCAGGACCTTCTCCATTTCAGAGAATGACCTGGCTGAGGCCAGTCCACCTGGCATGGGGGCTTCTTCCGGCGGAGGTGAGAAGCGGGTTCATTCCCCGCCCTCCTCTCCAAAAAAGAAAAAGACAAAAAAGACTCAGGGCTCCTCTCCATCCGCGGGGACGGATGGGTCTGCTGCCACTCTGGCAAGCGACCAAGCCAAGATCGGCACATCCGCCCCCTCTGCCCCCTCCCGGTTGCGGAGCCCCTGACTAAAACTAATACCAAGAGTGCACAGGGCGGAGCCTCGATGACATCGGGGCCCCTGATTCAGAGGTTACCTGGCGTTTTCGAGCCCGCTGGCTTCAAACGCTTCCTCGTTATTCGCTCCACTGATGGCACCATGTTGTATAAGGGCAACATGATCCATCAGAGGAGAGCATTAGCTAGTGCAATTGGTAGAGAGCCGAAGGTAACCCGTTTCTCGGACGGCAGCCTTCTGGCGAATCCCGCCGAGGCGGCCAAGATAAGTGCTCTTCGGACACTTCATGGCCCCCCGGTGAGTGTGACGCCGCACTCTACCATGAACTTTGTGAAAGGAGTAGTTTATGCGAGGGAACTCGTTGACTACTCCATTGAGGACATCACCCTAGAGCTGGCTGACCATGGGGCGGTCAAGGTCGAACGTGTGATGAGAAAACAGGGAGGGGCCTCGAGACCCACCCCTACACTCTTCGTCACGTTCGACTGTGACAAGCTCCCTGAGTCGGTGCGTGCCGGTTGGTACCGCTACCGCGTGAAGGCATTCGTGCCACTGCCGCGGCGGTGCTATTACTGTCACCGCTTCGGCCATACGAATCGCTCATGTAGACGTGCAAAGTCGGGGTCACCTGAAGTCTGTGTAAATTGCTCCAAGGTCGCACACGATAAGTCCAAATCGTGTGTGGCCAAGTGTGTCAATTGCGGAGAGCCGCACCCTGCTTCTTCGAAGCAATGTGGTGCATATCTCCTTGAGAAAGAAATCCTGGCTGTTCAGGCCCAGGATCGACTCTCATTCCGCGAGGCAAAAGACTTAGTCCTGGCGTGCCTGGCTCTGCCTGGGACGTCATATGCCTCAATAGTTAGAAAGGCACCCTCTGCACGCTCGAATGAGCGCGTTTTTTTCCACGCTCATTTGGAGCCCTTCTGCGTGCTCTACCCAACCCGGGCGCTTCCTTGGTAAAGCTGGCGGCAAAAAGGGTTCATACCCTGCCCCGGCTAAAACCAGGGCTTCCCCCTCTTCCCCCAGCGTGACCGTTTCCCGTAAAGCGAAACGGCCACGCGCCTCCACCGAGTCGTTAGACTCACAGGAGGCAACACCCCTGAAGATGGTCGCTAGGCCATCTTCCGGCGTTCCTAAAGCTGTTCCCCGAAAGGAGGACAGCAACAAAGGAGCTTCGGCTCCTTCGCCCACGCCCCGAGGTGGAGCGAGTGGCTCGGAGACGGTGGTTTCTTGAAAAGAGGGCCCCCCGCCTCCGAAGCCCCAACGCCCGCCTAAGGTTTCGAGGCGGAGGGAGGAAAAGACTCGCATGGTGAGCCCAACCTCCCCCGAAAAGTCCTCGAAGGCGACAGCGCCTCCAGCGCTTTGTCCGGCCAACAGCGCCCGGGGTTCTGCCCCCGGGAAGCGTACGGCCATTCCCGTGAGGGTCTTCAATTCGAGGAGGGCCCCCGCGTCTCCTCCGAGCTAGGCCTGGAGGGCATATTCCTTCAATGGAATTGCCGTGGACTCCGGGCCAACTGGGAGGAGCTGCGGAGGCTCGTCTCGTCCCGTTCCATGTTAGCTATTTTTTTGCAGGAGACCATGCTAGGTGCGTGCCCCCTGCCTGCCCTCCCAGGGTATAAGGGTCTTTCGACCCCACCACCGTGGGATGGCCGCGCTGGGGGATGCGCGGTTTTCACCCGGCATGATGTCTCCGTTCTTCCTTTCTCTTTAGATACCTCCTTTCAGGCAGTGGCTGTGCAGCTGCACCTGGATAGGAGGTATACTTTCATTTCTGCGTACATTCCACCATCAGCTGACTTCGACGTGGGGGACTTCCGCCGCGTCGTGGCACGGTTGCCGAGGCCCTATCTCTTGCTTGGAGATCTGAATGGCAGGCATCCTCTCTGGGGAGATTACTCCATAAATCCCAGGGGACAAGTCCTTGCCGATCTGATCGAAGAGCTTGAGATGGGTGTCCCAAACGTGGATGAGTTTACGCATCACTGTCCGAGAACTGCTTCATTTTCTTGCCTTGACCTATCTTTGTGCTCTTCGGATGCACGGCCTGATTTTGATTGGGGGGTGGTCGATGACCTCCATGCTAGTGATCACTTTCCCATTCAAATATCATTTTCAGGGCAACTGCCGCCTGAGAGACTGTAGTAGTTTGGTTGCTTGCCTCCCCTCCCCTATGTCTATTCTTTTTTCTTCTTTTGCAGAATGTGTGTGTGTGTGGATCGTGTGATCACCATCTTTGCTTTGTGTTGGGGGACTCGATGGATCTCTATCGTGCTCCCCCATTCATCTCCTGTTTTCTTTTAGGCGGATTCTTTCAGCAAATATTGTTAGTTTAATAGTTTGGAAGTCATTAGTTGTGACTGAAGAAGGAAGAACCGCCTGGACGGAGGATAGGTGAGTGAAGATTGTGTGAGAGTGGATATGGTTGAATGAGTTAGGAGTAAAGATGTTTGAGTGTGGCAGTGAATAGGTGACTGAATGTGCCTTCTCTTTTCCACTTCCGTGGTACCGATTGTCGCCGACATTTGGCTTTCAGAGACGGCTGAAGCAAATCCTGACCCTCGCAAGTGTGCCTACCTTTTGGGGCAATTTTCTAATGTGTGGACCTTGGCCAGCACCTTCCAGTCTCCAGGGAGTGGTTGAAGCAGCATCCAACCGACTGTGACCCAGCAGTTGGTACCAACAAGCTTCCCAGCAACCCCAAATCCTCGGCTTTGCCGAGTCCTGGACCCCTCAGAATCCCGCAGAAAGTGATCCACCTCCCACTTTCTCCAATACGTCTCACTCGATTAGATAGTTAAGGGTGCACCCATCTTTCGCGATATCTTGGTTCTAATATTCGTTGCGTGGTCAAGATCTTATTGTAAGGCCTTTTGTGTAAATATACATGTGTTTGTTGGCCAAGGTATTATTGTGAGGCCAACTATATATATTTTTTTTGTTTGTGTGTTTAGAAATTGTAAATATTTTGGTGATTGGTTGAATTTGCATTTTTATTATTTACTGGGGTTGTGGTTGATCGCCATTATTCATTGGTTTTTAATAAATTTAGAAAATACTCTCTCTCCTCAATACACTCTCCTTGAACCACCGAGCGGACCTTGTCAGGGCGGCGGGAACTTTTGGCTGGGGACTCGCGATCCCGCCGCTACATATTTTTGGCGCCCGAATAGGGACTGCCCGGTGGTTTGAGGAAGGAGAGGAGTGAGAGCCTGTGTCTTTTGTCCCTAATGGAGGAGGAACAGATTGGGACCATGGAGTTGGAGATGAGAAGACTAAATGAGTTAGTGCGGCAGAAAGACAGAGAAAATGCGCATTTGAGAGAAGAGAATGATAGTTTGAAAAGGAAAATGAGGGAGATGGAAGTGAGAATGGAAGAGAGGATTAAAGACAGTGAGGTGCGAATGGAGGAAAGATTGATGCGAATGCTGAATGAGAAAATGGGAGAACCAGGTGCAATTGGTGGGGGTGTGGCCTCGACTCCACTTGGAATTGATATGACTGATAAAAAGGGATTGACAGGCATAAAGGAACCCCTGCAAATGACTAGGCATCGAAAAAAGAAGACCCCAAAGACTAGATGCCCAGACCGACAGGAAAGGACCCGATTGGCTAGTATTGACTCCTTATATTTCAGCTCGAATGAAGGCATGAGTGAAAGTGGGAGAGAAGTGAGTGATAGTGAAAGTGATGCTGAGGTTCATCGGAGTATACTGATCAGGGAAGTGCCAAAGTTAAGTAAGTTTAGAGTGGAAGGAGCAAAAGATGTGAAAGTGTTTTTGAAAGAGTATGAAAATTATTGTAAGGAAAAATTTGGAGAGAATAATAGGTTTTGGGTGAAAGAGTTGTGCGAGTTTCTGGGTGGGCGTATGAAGGATTTTTACCGGACGATTATTAGCGTGGGTGAGCCCAAGTGGGAGGTTATGAAAGAGAGAATAATAGAGCACTGTAAGCGGATGAAGACAAGTGTGAAATATAAGAAAACAAATGGGTTTGAGGAAGCGAGAATGGGGAAGAATGAGGATGTGAATTCTTATGCGCATCGCTTAGAGTCCTTGGCACGAATGAGATTTGGAGATGACGGAATAAATGGGAATAAGGAGCTGATGAAGAAGTTTTTAAATACGGTTCCAAATGAAGTGAGTGAGTATGTGACGTATAAGAGGAAAGAGAAGATGAAATGGGCTGGTGAAAGATTGCTATGGAAGGATGTACTGGAGATGTTAGAGGACCGTGAATTTGAGGATTATGGAAGGGAGGAGGCCTCGATTCACACTGTGCGCAACTCAAGTATCAGTAAGTTGCCCCAGTTCCGGTCCTATCGGGATGCGCTGATAGAGAACCTGATCGATGTGATGACAAGATTTTTAGAAAATTATTACGGGCAGAATGAACAACAGTGTGTGTATGTTGGTCGCCAACCGAGAGGGAGTAAAAGTAGGAGTGAGAGTCGGAATGGGTGGAGTAGGGTTCAGAATGGTCGGAATATTGGTCGCACAAATGGTAGGAATGACAGTAGATCTAGAGTAAATGAGCCTAGGTGTCTGAGGTGCAAGAAAGTTGGGCATATGAGGGTTGACTGTCGCTGGTCACAAGGAAGTTGCTTTGGCTGTGGACAAATGGGGCACATGATAAAAGATTGTAGTCGTGCGAGGGAAAGAGCGTGTTATGGATGTGGAAGAATGGGCCACTTGGTACGAGATTGCAGGGAAGGTGGTCGAGTAAATATGAGTGGACCTGGAGTGTGTGGTAATTGTGGGCAGATAGGGCATTATGCCAGGATGTGTGCCAGTCCAAGAGCTACCTGTGGTAAATGCGGAATGGTAGGTCATGCAACAAGGTTGTGTAGGACTGGAGAAAGATGCATGAATGAAAGAATGGATGGGAATGATGCAAGTAATCGAGAGGATACGACTCAGGGAAACTAAGGAATGAGAGGGTTCCTTCTGGGGAATTCTCTGGAGTGCAAGTGATGAATGTGAGAGAAGGATTGTCAAATCGTGGAGTGAATTGGGGTCAGAGAGTGAATAGGTGTATGTGTGTTAAAATTAAGTGTGGAGAACGAGAAGTTAGTGCATTGATTGATACAGGATGTAAGGTGAATGTGGTGTACTATGAAGCATTTGTAGGAATGAAAGTAAGCGAAGTTAAGGATCGTGGATATCATTTGACTGGATTAGGTGAACAGGATGTGCCGATTGTTGCAAGGGTTAGAGAAAGTGTTTTGATTGCCGATGTCCGGATGAATGAAGATGAATTTTGTGTTGTAGAAGGTGCAAACAAGAAGTATGACATGCTATTAGGCTATAAGTTTTTGAAAGCGAATGGTATTGTGATTCACCCGGATTTAGAGATGATTGAATGTAAGAAGAATGGAAGTATGAAGTTTCAATGGTATTTGAATCCAGATGGAAGTGTGAGAGTGAACATCATGAAAGGTCTGGAGGTATATGCGATTGAGAGTGTGCCTGTCAAGCAGAATGAAACATTGAGTGTAAGGATTGGATGGAATTCGGATGTTGAGATAAATGAGAATGATGGGAATATTTATGTCTTGGATGGTAGTGCTGCGAACTATCGATTAAGGCGAGTGGTGCATGTGTTTGATGGTATAATTGATATGAAAGATCCGCGTGTCTGCATGCAAGTTTGGCCTGATCTGCGAAGGAAGAGTCTTAGAGGAGTGCAAGTGGGAGATAAATTGGGTGTGTTAAATACAGTGGTGAATATGGAGAATGATATGCATGTGGTGAATGCAAATGTGTTTTCCGTGAGTGTAACGTCGAATGTTTGGAAGTATGAAGATTTGATTGAGCAAGTGAAATTGGAAGAAAAGTTGAGTGAAGGTGAGAAGCAAAAAGTTTACAGGATGTTGTGGAATAGGAGAGGTGCTTTGAGTCAAGGGGATGAGGACTTTGGCAACGCTCGCTTGCCTGAGTTCAAAATAATTTTGAGCGACGATATGCCAATATATCAAAGGCCTCGTCATTTCCCTGCCCCTGTGGCTCAAGAGATTGAGGAACAGTGTGAGGAATTAAAGAGAATTGGCGTGATTGAGCCGAGTGTGAGTGCCTGGAATAGTCCGATTGTACCTGTACGAAAGCCAGATGGACGTTTGCGACTGTGTATTGACTATAGAAGAGTGAATGAACGAACGTTGAAAGACAAGTTTCCTATGAGTGTTGTGTCTGAATGTGTGTACAGTATGTATGGAATGAAAGTGTTTTCTAAGATGGATCTGGTACGTGGATACTACCAGATGCCTGTGGCTGAAGAGAGTAAGCCTATTACGGCGTTCTCTACCTCAAAGCGCCATTATCAGTTTAGAAACCTGAGCTTTGGGTTGGCGAACGCCCCAGCTGCTTTTCAGCGTGCTATGAATGTAGAGTTGAGTGGTTTTCCGTGTAAGAATGTACGAGTGTTTTTGGATGATATTTTGGTGATGAGTGAGAACATGGAAGAACATATGACCTTGGTGAATGATGTTTTAAGAAAGTTGGAAGAGGTTGGTGTCAAAGTGAAGTTTTCTAAATGTGTATGGTTTGCTAGTGAAGTTGAGTTTTTAGGACATAAAGTGAGTGCGGTTGGATTGCGTAAATCGGAGAAGTTCGTGGGAAAGGTTAGGAATTTTCCTAAGCCTACCACAGTGAGAGAGTTGCGTGGATTTCTTGGTTTAGTTGAGTTTGGAAGAAAGTTTATGAAAGATTGTTCAGGTGTAATGAAACCGTTGAGTGTATGGACTGGGAAAAAGAAGAGTACTGTGATTAAGTGGAATGACTCTATGAATGCAGCGTTTGAAAAGTTAAAAGCGGAAGTTGCAAAAGATGTGGAACTTGCGTATCCAGCATATGGAACAAATGCAGGAATGCTTGAAGTGTATACGGATGCAAGTGGTCATTCGATGGGTGGATGTTTGATGCAAGATCAAGTTGTGAATGGGGTTGAAAGAAAGCGAGTAATTGCGTATGTTTCCAAGGCGTTTAGTGTGGCAGAGCGTGCATATTCAACGATTGAAAGAGAGCTGGCTGCGTTAAGATTCTGTCTCAAGTCGTTACGACCATTTCTGTATGGAGTACGGTTTGTAGTGAGAACAGATCACCAGCCACTAGTGTATTTGCAGCGTATGAGGTTAGTTGATAGTAGGCTTGCAAGGATGATAGAGGATTTGAGTGATTTTGATTTTGTGGTTGAGTATTTGCCAGGTGAAAGGAATGTGATTGCTGATTTGATGTCACGTTTGCCTTGTAGTTTGAATGAGAGTGAGGTTGTAAGCATAAATCCTGAGTATTTGCCAGCAGGTGTAGTTGTTGGAAGAAAATGTAAGGGTGGAGGTGATTCTATGTTTGAAAGTGTGTTATATGGTTTACGAGACTTGGTGAAAGATGGATTGCTTGAAAAGGTGCCAGAAAGTGTGAATGCATTACGAAAGGTGGTTATGGAAGAAGCGTGTAAGAGACCAGAGCAATTGGGAATGGAAAATTCAAGTAGGTTAAGAAAAGAGTTAAGAAGTATGTGTATGCCAGGAGTGATGATGTTTCAGGAAGTGTTAGCGATAGTGAGTAAGCTGTTTGGTGTGAGAGTATATGTGCATTATGGTGTGGAGAAGCCAGTGATGTATCGTGGTAAAGGTGTAGACCGAGTGAATGGGTGTGAGTTGTATCTGCAATGTTTGAGTGGTGTGCATTATAATTGGCTGATTGAGAAGAAGAATTATGTAAGAAGAGAGATTGACTACGTTTGCGAAGGAATTGTTCCTGTTAGTGAAGATGAAGGTTTGGATGCTGCAGAAGTGTTTGTGGAACAGACCGAAGTGTTGAATATAATGTGTGAACATGGACTTGAAGAGAGAGTGCAAGTTACCTTGACTATGAATGGGAAGAGCTATTGTGGAATGATTGACACAGGTGCACAAATTTCCTTGGTGAATGCAAAGGTTGTGCATGATGCTGACAATATGAGTTTGAATGTTTCTAGAAAAGGTGTGACAGTTTCGATAAGTGGACTCGGAAGTGGACGTATTATGGCATGGGAGGAAGTGAGTTTGTCTGTAAGCATGGGGAAGTTGAATGATATATTGCATGAATTTGTTGTGCTAAGTGAGAATGAATTACCTTATTGTTTTCTGTTTGGGATTGATTTTCTGCGTAAGAATAGGATTTCAGTGGATGTATGTAATGAATGTTTAGTGAAAGATGGTGTAACAGTTGGGAAGTTGCAGAGTGAGCTTGTAGGCTCAACTGGATTTGTAGGAGTGGCAGGTGTCGATTTGAGTGAAGAGCTGTTGACTGCTGAAGATATAGAGAGCATGCAAGAGTCATGTCCGATGGTGCGTGAATTGAAAGATAGCGTGATGACCAGTGTTCCTGTGAATGAATGGAGTTGCATATTAAGAGAGTTTAGAAGGTTTGCTGGAAAGTTTGTAGTGTGCAAGGGTTTAGTGTATTTTGTGCAATGTATAGATGATGAGGATGTATATATTCCGGCGTTTTCTGTGTGTGGCACAATTGGAATGGTGAAGATTGTGCATGATAGGTTTGGACATATGGGTAAGAATAAATTGTGGGAATGTATGAAAGGATGTATATTTAGTCCCTTTTTGAGAAAGATTTGCGTGGACGTAGCGACTACATGTGAAGTGTGCCAGAAGAGAAAGTATCAGAGAGTGTATGCCGCCCCACCTGTATTAAAGTTGAGTGTGAATGAACCCTTTGAAATGGTAGCGATCGATTGCGTGTCTTTTCCGAGGACTGCAAGAGGGTATGTAGGGATGATTGTGATGGTGGATCATAAGAGCAAATTTGCGTATGCTGCACCTGTGACAAATAAATCTTCATTGACTGTTGCTAGAGAAGTGAGTGAGAGAATGTTGCCCATGTGCATGGGTAAGTCTGTGCGAATGTTGAGTGACAATGGACCTGAGTTTGTAGGACGTGCTTTTGAGGAGATGTTGAGTGAATGGGGAATAGATCATGTGCGAACGACGCCGTATATGCCTAGTGCGAATGGTTTGGCTGAAAGGACGATAAGAACTTTGAGTGAGATGTTACGATTGATGGTGAAAGATGGGAAAGAATGGGATGAATGTTTGGGAAGAGTGCTTTGGGCGTATAACATGACAGTGCATAAGGCGATTGGAATGTCACCATGTAAGTATTTGATGAACTTTGAACGAATGATTAGGCCACATATGGGACTTAGTGAGAAGGATCGTGAGTTGTGGAGAAAAGGGAATGAAAGGTTTGAGAGTTTTTCTGTGGGTGATAAAGTACTAAAGGAGATTGAGACAAAAGGTAGACTGAATGTGGATAAGTTGAAAGAGAAATTTGAAGGTCCGTTTGTAGTAAGAAAGGTTTGGTCAAATGGGGTAAGTTATGTGATAGTTCGTGAAAGAGAGGATGGAAGTTTGGATGAACGTAGAGCGCATCAAGGTCAGTTGCGAAAGTGGAGTGAACCTCCTCAATATTTGGTGCAACATCCGGTGAATGAATATCTGTCTGAAAGAATGGAAGACTGTGAAATGGTGGATGATATAGCTAGTGCTTTAGAGGGGAAGCAGTTAGTGTTAGTTGAACATCGAAGGGGGAAGCGTAAGAGTAAACGGTTGAGAAAGGATGAATGGATGGAACAGTTTGGTGAGAGTGATGTGAGAGAGTTTTCTGGGTTTGTGCAAGATCGAGATGGAATATATGATAGAACGTACAGTATTTGTAAGTTTCCGTTAAATGAGTCTGAGTCTATGCTAGAGAGTATAAATGGGATAAGTGCGAAATTGGAACAAGAGTCGATAAATGCTATGAAAGAATGGGAAGGTTTGATGGATGTAGTAGAGAGGTTAGTTGAGGATTTGAGTGGGATTGGTCAGGGAATGTCGGATGTGTGTGTGGATGAAGTACATAGAGAAGGGGCCATGGACAGACATGAGGAGACATTACGACAGATGACAGAGACAGTTGATGGACCTGTGACTAGGAGGAGAGGCAGAGTGAAAGAGTATGACTGGGTGATGTCGAAAGCATTGTGAATGAATGAAGATGGGGATTGAGACATGGTGAGGTGAGGCGAATTTAGCTGGGAGGGATGTAGTAGTTTGGTTGTCCGCCTCCCCTCCCCTATGTCTAATCTTTTTTCTTCTTTTGCAGAATGTGTGTGTGTGTGGATCGTGTGATCACCATCTTTGCTTTGTGTGGGGGGACTCAATGGATCTCTATCGTGCTCCCCCATTCATCTCCTGTTTTCTTTTAGGCGGATTCTTTCAGCAAATATTGTTAGTTTAATAGTTTGGAAGTCATTAATTGTGACTGAAGAAGGAAGAACCGCCTGGACGGAGGATAGGTGAGTGAAGATTGTGTGAGAGTGGATATGGTTGAATGAGTTAGGAGTAAAGATGTTTGAGTGTGGCAGTGAATAGGTGACTGAATGTGCCTTCTCTTTTCCAGTTCCGTGGTACCGATTGTCGCCGACATCTGGCTTTCAGAGACGGCTGAAGCAAATCCTGACCCTCGCAAGTGTGCCTACCTTTTGGGGCAATTTTCTAACGTGTGGACCTTGGCCAGCACCTTCCAGTCTCCAGGGAGTGGTTGAAGCAGCATCCAACCGACTGTGACCCAGCAGTTGGTACCAACAAGCTTCCCAGCAACCCCAAATCCTCGGCTTTGCCGAGTCCTGGACCCCTCAGAATCCTGCAGAAAGTGATCCACCTCCCACTTTCTCCAATATGTCTCACTCGATTAGATAGTTAAGGGTGCACCCATCTTTCGCGATATCTTGGTTCTAATATTCGTTGCATGGCCAAGATCTTATTGTAAGGCCTTTTGTGTAAATATACATGTGTTTGTTGGCCAAGGTATTATTGTGAGGCCAACTATATATATTTTTTTTGTTTGTGTGTTTAGAAATTGTAAATATTTTGGTGATTGGTTGAATTTGCATTTTTATTATTTACTGGGGTTGTGGTTGATCGCCATTATTCATTGGTTTTTAATAAATTTAGAAAATACTCTCTCTCCTCAATACACTCTCCTTGAACCACCGAGCGGACCTTGTCAGGGCGGCGGGAACTTTTGGCTGGGGACTCGCGATCCCGCCGCTACAAGACCACCTCGGTGGTGCTTGGCGCGGTGGCCTGCATTTCAGGAAATGACTGAATTCTCTATCTCATTCGAGGAGTTTAGTTCGGTAGATGAGGCCGTTGAGTTCTTCTCCGGCAACCTCATCGCCGTGGGCCTGACTACTATTCCTAGGACATCTGGCCGTTTTGCACGCCGACCACTCCCATGGTGGTCGGCCGAGTGTGAGACAGCCTTCAAACAGAAGCGTTATGCCTACATGCGCTATAAGCGCCGCCCGAACGATTTCACTGTCGCTGAATTTCGTCGGGCTAGGGCTAGGTTCCGGTATATTTCGAAGCACGCCCGCCGCTCTTCTTGGCGGGCATACGTGTCTTCACTTAACGGGAAGACCCCTCTAGCTGAGGTGTAAAAACGAGTCAAAAGGATTCGGGGCAAGTTCTCGCAGGACCTCCCTCCCGTTCTCCAGGAGAATGGGACCGCAATCTCGGACCCCGCGTCCGTGGCGGAATCCTTCGCGACCGCTTTTTCTGCATTCTCTAGCCGTGATGCTGCTCCGCCAGCATTCAATGCACGTCGTGATGTCGCGGAAGGCCGCCGGCTGGACTTTACCTCCAGAGGCGGAGAACCCTTCAACGACAAGTTTACTGTAAGCGAGTTGCGGTCCGCTCTCGCTTCGTGCGCGGCACCGCCCATGGTCCGGACGATGTCCCGTACACCATGCTTCGACATCTAGGTGAGAGAGGCATGGCCTTTCTGTTAGATTTGTTCAACAGGATCTGGGTGGAAGGTCTTCTCCCAGACTCCTGGCGAATCGCTACTGTGCTTGCCTTTAGCAAACCGGGGAGAGATCACTCTACTCCGACCGGTTTCCGCCCAATCTCTCTAACCTCTTGCGTGTGCAAGTTGATGGAGAAATTGGTAAATGTTAGATTAGCCTTTTTCCTGGACAGCGGAGGCCATCTGTCTTCCGCACAGTGCGGCTTCCGCAAGTTCCACTCCACGTCGGATGCTCTGCTCCGACTGGAAAATGCCGTCTGCGAGGCTTTCCTTCGTAGACAGCACTACGCCACGGTGTTTTTCGATCTGGAGAAGGCCTATGATACCGCATGGCGATACGGTATCATGGAGACTCTCCACACGATGGGGGCGAGGGGACGCCTCCCAATTTTTATATCTGAATTTTTGCGAGATCGTCGATTCCGCGTACGGGTGGGGGTAGCCCTCTCCGGCCCAAAGGAGCAGGAAGAGGGTGTCCCGCAGGGAAGTGTCCTCAGTGTCACACTCTTTGCCCTGAGCATCAACGGCATCACCTCGGTGCTGCCGGAAGATGTTCTCGCTACGCTCTACGTGGACGACCTTTCGATCTCTTTTGGCGCGGCCCAGATGCCAACTCTGGAGCGTCGACTCCAACAGGCATTGAACCGCGTCTCTCGCTATGCCGAAGCGCACAGGTTTCGGTTTTCTTTGGCCAAGACTAAGGTGGTGCACTTCTGCCGCCATCCACGGCTTCACCCCGACCCAGATTTGTTTCTTAATGGGGTGCGCCTGGATGTGGTTGAATCGCACCGTTTCCTTGGTCTTGTATTCGACCGACGCCTCACCTGGGAGGCTCATATTCGCAGCCTTAGGGTCTCTTGTACCCGCGCCATGGACATTCTCCGTTCCGTGACGTTCAGCACTTGGGGCGCTGATAGGGCTTCTGCCTTACTTTTTTATCGATCCTTTGTTCGTTCGAAGCTCGACTACGGATGCGAGTTTTATGCATCCGCAGCCGAGCGTTTATTGCGGAAGGTGGATTCGATCCACCACACCGGCCTTCGCCTTGCGACCGGTGCCTTCCGCACTTCCCCCATTGAGAGCCTGTTGGTCGATGCTGGGGAGATGCCACTCGCTCTGCACCGCGTGCAGTGTATTACTCGACTGTACGTGCGAGCCGGGCGCCTCCCTCATTCGCCAACAGCTCTCACTGCATCCGCAGCTGATCTCGATGGTGCCTATGCTGTCGAGAGACGCCAGTCATACCCTAATCCTTTTGGGTTTAGGGCTAGGAAACTCCTTCGAGAGGTAGATATCGCTCTCGGGCCGGTGGCGCCCCTGGTTTTGCCCAGGACGCCACCCTGGAGGGTACCACATTTGGCTATTTGTCGCCACGCCTCTGCTCCCAAAGCTTGTACTGCGCCGGGAGTATTGCGTTCGACCTTTTTGGAGCACACATCGTGTCACGCTGGAACCGTGCCAGTGTATACGGGAGATTACGCGACGTGCCCGGTTCGGAGACCGGATTGTGATCTATAGCGACTCACAAAGCGCCCTGAGTGCTCTCGGGGCATTGGAATCTCCGCATCCCCTGGTTCGCGATATCCGTGACGCCACGGTTTTGGCGAGCCGGGCAGATGTCGAGATTATCTTCTGCTGGGTTCCTGGACATGTAGGAATTGCGGGGAATGAGCGCGCCGATGAGGGCGCCAAATAGTCCGCGAGGACTCTGCGACCGGACCAGCGTTTCGCTCTTCCTCACACCGACTACATGGCACGAATATAGGCAGCTCTTCGGACTGCTTGGCAAAGAAGATGGGAGACGGTCGAAGGGAACTTAAAGTTGCGTGCCATTGCGCCGCGACTGTTCCCATGGATCTATCCCCCAATGCCGCGGCGGCTTCAGGTTGCTTTCTGTCGTCTTCGAATCGGACACACTCGTGTTACGCATCGCTACTTGATGGAGCGCTCGCCTGCGCCCTATTGCAACGACTGCGTCGTCCCCCAGACTGTTCGGCATATTCTTGTCGAATGTCCCAGTCTGGGTGATCTTCGCGCACGATACCTGTCTCGGTACCGGGATGGGCGGGGTCGCTACCGCCTGTCCCTTGTACTCGGGACGAGTGCGTGCACCATGACTGGTGGACTTATTGACTTTTGGGGGGAGGCCGGCCTTCTCCCTTTCATTTAACCCGGTTTTATTGTTGTTGTTGTTTTTGTTATCGTTTTTGTTATTGCTTTGTTATTGTTATTTCTTTTTATTGTTGTTTCCTGTTGAATTATTTTGAAGTAGCCTAGAACTAGGCTGTTTGTTTACGGCAACTTATGCCTAAGTCGGCAGTCGCCAGATAGCCCCTTAATCAAAAAAAAAAAAAAATCTTAATTTTTGCGAGATCATCGATTCCGCGTACGGGTGGGGAGAGCCCTCCCTGGCCCAAAGGAGCAGGAAGAGGGTGTCCCGCAGGGAAGTGTCCTCAGTGTCACACTCTTTGCTCTGAGCATCAACGGCATCACCTCGGTGCTGCCGGAAGATGTTCTCGCTACGCTCTACGTGGACCCCCTATCGATCTCTTTTGGCGCGGCCCAGATGCCAACTCTGGAGCGTCGATTCCAACAGGCATGGAACCGCGTCTCTCGCTATGCCGAAGCGCACAGGTTTCTGTTTTCTTTGGCTAAGACTAAGGTGGTGCACTTCTACCGCCATCCACCCCGACCCAGATTTGTTTCTTAATGGGGTGCGCCTGGAAGTGGTTGAATCGCACCGTTTTCTTGGTCTTGTATTTCACCGACGCCTCACCTGGGAGGCTCATATTCGCAGCCTTAGAGTCTGTTGTACCCGCACCATGGATATTCTCCGTTCCGTGCCGTTCAGCGTTTGGGGCGCTGATACGGCTACTGCCCTACTTTTTTTTCGATCCTTTGTTCGTTCGAAGCTCGACTACGGATGCGAGTTTTATGCATCCGCAGCCGAGCGTTTATTGCAAAAGATGGACTTGAACCACCACACGAGCCTTCGGGTTGCGACCGGTGCCTTCCGCACTTCCCCCATTGAGAGCCTGTTGGTCGATTCTGGGGAGATGCTACTCGCTCTATGCCGCGTGTAGTGTATCCCTCGCCTGTACGCGCGAGCACGGCGCCTTCCTCAGTCGCCAACAACTCTCACTGCATCTGCAGCTGATCTCGATGGTGCCTATGCCGCCGAGAGACGCCAGTCATACCCTAAGCCCTTTGGGTTTAGGGCTAGGAAACTCCTTCGAGAGCTAGGTATAGCTCTCGGGCCGGTGGCGCCCCTGGTTCTGCCCAGGACGCCACCTTGGTGGGTACTACATTTGGCTATTCGTCGCCACGCATCTGCTCCCAAAGCTTGTACAGCGCCGGGAGTATTGCGTTCGACCTGTTTGGATCACACCTCGTGTCACGCTGGAACCGTGCCAGTGTATACGGATGGCTCCAAGTCCCAAGAGGGGGTCGGCTTCCACCCCATAGCCCCTCTGTTTGAAGTCAGCGGGGCTCTGCCAGGCGCTACGTCTCTCTTCACGGCCGAGCTGGTGGCAATACACCACTCGGTAGGGGAGATCACGCGACGTGCCCGCATCGGAGACCGGATTGTGATCTATAGCGACTCACAAAGTGCCCTGAATCTCCGCATCCCCTGGTTCGCGATATCCGTGACGCCACAGTTTTGGCAAGCCGGGCGGATGTTGAGATTATCTTCTGCTGGGTTCCTGGACATGTAGGAATTGCGGGGAATGAGGGCGCCAAAGATTATGCGAGGACTCTGCGATCGGACCAGCGTTTCGCTCTTCCTCACACCGACTACATGGCACGAATACGGGCAGCTTTTCGGACTGCTTGGCAAAGATGATGGGAAACGGTCGAAGGGAACTTAAAGTTGCGTGCCATTGTGCCGCGACTGTTCCCATCGATCTATCCCCCAATGCCGCGACGGCTTCAGGTCGCTTTCTGTCGTCTCCGAATCGGACACATTCTTCTGACGCAGCGCTCGCCTGCATCGTCCCCCAGACTGTTTGGCACATTCTTGTTGAATGTTGCCGTCTGGGTGATCTTCGCGCATGTTACCTGTCCCGGTACCGGGACGGGCGGGGTCGCTACCGCCTGTCCCTTGTACTCGGGACGAGTGCGTGCACATTTACTGGTGGACTGTTTGACTTTTGGGGAGAGGCTGGCCTTCTCCCTATTATTTAAGCAGGTTTTTTGGTTTGGTTTTGTTTTTTTTCCCTTATAGGTCACACACTCCTGCGCTAGGGGTACCTACCCCGATGCAGGAGCTTGCTTACTGCTTGCTTCCTTTTCCCCTTTTTGGGGTGGTGGTTGTTTTTTATCTTTTTGAATTTTATTTTAAAGTAGCCTAGTACTAGGCCAGTTTTTAATACGGCGACTAATGCCCAAGTAGGCAGTTGCCAGATGAGCTCTTAAAAAAATAAATAAATAAATAAATTTCTTCACTGTATATACATTTTACCCATTAATTTTCTCTTTATTTTCCCCAAACTCCCCGTCAATTGGCTAGTCATAGTGAAAACATCACTTCTGATTATAGCAAAGTTAAACTGCATTAGGTTTGGTTTTATGGCTGGAGATATCCATTATTTGGATTCCTTAGGTCTCCACTGAGAAATAAAAGGCATCAAAAAAAGTACAGATCGGTAATTAAATTGGTACAAAATTATCTTATTAGTAAGTCATTGTCATGTGATTTTCAGTTTTCTACGGTCAATGCAACTGCTGTTGGTGCTTATAAATATGACAAGAAAAATGGCACAATTGTTATGCCAGTGTTTTGCTTTGCTGAATATGGGCGTAAGAGTTTAAATCCTGACAATGAAACCTTTGTCTTCAATAGCACCATTCGTCAAGGTCTGTTGATCATAGTTTATTCTTTTGGTTTATTATTTTTGTTTCCAGCATCCTTATTCCTCGAACCTCTGCTTTACTTTAGGTTGCATTGCTTATTTATTTACTAATTCTAGAGATGCTCCAGGATATAGATGCAGTATTATGCTGGAGGGTATTTGTGATCATTGGTCCTTATCTCGCATTCAGCCTTTTTCAATTCTGTTCCACTCATTCTCTAGACTTGATGAGATGGTTTGTTATCTTTGTTAAAAGTTATTCTTCATTACTATTCCCTATTCATTTTGTTGTTTCTTTGTTTATTAAGTGCCATTACTCAATAAGTATCACTGTGTCAACACCGACCCCATAGGTGACCCATGTTTTATGTATTCCTGAAAATTTAAAATACCCCCCCTTCATTCCCAGTATTTTAAAAGTTAGGGAGGGTTGCTTTAATAGTCCTTGTGACTTGGGCTTCTTTATTCAGTTTGTTGCTTTTTGTGTCTTGCTTTTAACTTCCGACTGAGTGTGCATTCCCTCATTGGATTACCCTAGGGTTCCTTTCTTAATAAAAGGAGAATTCATTGATTTAAAATAATTTTCTCTCAATAGTATACATATTTTCAATAAATTCTCCCTGTGGTTAGGGAGTGAGAATGCCACCAATGTGGTGGCAGTTTCTTGTCACCAAAGACTAAATTTATCCATTGTATACCCACATATGATCTTTGCACTACTACCTCATTTACTATGTTCCCATGAGCAACGATGCTAGATTATTAATCCATCTTTCATAATAATCTAATGAATCCATTTAATTTCCTAGGATGAGAGAATTTCCCAATCATGCCTGCATTTAGCTATGCTATTCTTGTCTCAAAAAAATTTAGATCATCTTGTGCACATTTTTACTCTTCGCATGGCATTAATATGTCTAGTTATTGGGAAATGTGGTTAAGATAAAGAAAATTAATCCCTGATATTTTTATTTGTGAGAACGTGATTTTTCAGTTTGTGTTGATATTCCACCCTCGATCTTTAACCTAACTGCAAAATGGTCAACCAGAGAATTTTTAGCTTCCCGTAATATGAGCATCGATTTTGAAGTCCTCGTAGATGCCTCTTTTGCATTTAATTTAAAAATCCTGAAGCTTCAGTCAGACTTTCCTTTTGAAACCCCAGAATGCTACAGGCTGGAAAGTCTGGTGAGTACTGTTAGACTCTCAGGTTTGTCTCATTTGACTTTGTGTTAATGTTTTCCTTTGCCCATCAGAGTATTTATTAGTATTATACATATAGTTCCCTGCACCCCTTTTGTTCTCCCCAAGGAATGCCACACCTCTATTGGCCATTGTAATTGTCTGTTTCCTTCTGAATGTTCTAAAGTCCCATGGTTATTTTGGAACAATTGGCATTCTGTGAAGACTCTGCTTCCCTCTTACTCTAATCATTCACTTCACTATTATTTGCACCTTATATTTAAGTGCATCTTACAGACATTCTAATATGCACTATAAAGTATCTGCAAATACTCCTGCTTTCTCTCCACTGCACCGCTCACATTGCCTTTTCATCATTCAAGGTTGCACTTTCTCTTAGCAGTGCTAGCATACCCACATACAGCCTTTGCACTGCCACCTCATTTGCTATGTCTCCATGTTCACATTCACTCCTGATTCTTCCTTTCTCACTGCCTTCCTCTTATACACACTCCAACCAATTTAACTTTGCATCTCACATTCATGTTGTCATATTGGCCCATTTCTTCAGGCATACTCTTATATTCACCCTCCTTTTTTTTCCCATCCCATGTGTACTTACTCACATCAGGTGTTAATGCTGGAATAACTCATTTGTGACACTTTTCAGCACAGAACCAACAACTTATATTTATAATATAGGAGGAATGTTATAATGAATAAAGGTAATGGCTCTTTAGAGCATAGGATTGTAATTACTGAAATATTTGGTGTTATCTGTAAGTGGGCCAGGAAGAATATCTATACCATGTTCCAGTGTGTGTCATAAAAGGCAATAAAGTTTGGATAGGTGCCACTGGCTGGGGCAAGCGGTGTACCTAAAAGCTTGGTTCCTTCATGTGTGATTTGCAATGATGGTAATGGGAGGAGCTTTTGCAGCTCATGTCCAATCATGTAGGTTAATCAGCATCAATGAGTGTGTGGATTATGTGATGAGGGAAGAGGTAGTAAATTTGTTTATTAAGAGAGAAATTGCAGATACTTGCACTATGTGAGAAAAGCATGAAACAAAATGAATGTTTTGGAATGGAGTGTAATCAGGTATAGATCAGTAATAGAAGTAAAGAGGGTGTGGCAGTATGGCTGATTTAGGAGTGGCCTGATGCAATGGTTAGTTATGAATGTGCCAACTCAAATATTATGTTGGTGAAGTTGATATTTTCAAGGGTGTAAATGTGCGTAGTTGTAGTTTATGACTCTTCTAATGATGGAAGGTAAGTTTGAAATGACTTGGGGGTGGGTATTTTGGGATGGTTGTAGATGTGAATGAGTATATAGGTGGCAGCAAGTGATAAGGAATAACTGTATTTTTTGGCTCACCTAGAGTAAAGGTGGTGGTGGTTGGTGTTTTGGAATAAATTTGTGTGGCATTCACAATTTTTCAGCACAAAAATTTGCCTGGATACACATGTGTTGGGAAAAGGAGAGAGGGTATTTGAGAGATGAGTATCAGATTATTCAACCACACAATTATGCTATGCATACAAAGATATTAAAATTGAAACGAGTGATTAACCATATTAAAAAAAGCATCAAATGAAGTATTTAGATGGAAGATAAATGAGGACCGTATAAGGTCAAGAAGTTGTTCTCAAAAAAAAGTGAAAAAAGGTGAGAAACTAGAAGAATAGTTGTGTATGAACATCTAGGATAAGAATGGTACGGTACCAGTGAGCAATGAGGAGGTCAAAAGGAGATAGCAAGAGTACTTTGATAAGTTATATTATGTGGTTATAGTAGATAAAGCAAATGTGAATATGAGTAGCTTTAAGGATGTAAACTGGGTGCTATACTGAGGTATGGAAAAGATAAGCATGCAGATGTTGTTAATGTTGTGAAAGGTAATAAAAATGAGAAGGCAGCATGAATAGATTCCATAGTTGCTGAAATGCTAAAAAGTAGAGATGTGCCGAGTACTCAGCATCAGCAAAATTTTGCCGATTCTTCGTCAAAATTTTAGCTTTTTATACAGTTTTGGTGGCTGAATTGGGCCAGACAACATACTTTGTGTTACTAGCTACTACAGCTTTATTAAGTAACACCTTTATTGTTTAATTCTGGTTAGATTATAGTATATGCTTTCAGGGAGGCTTGAACGAAAGTAGCAAGCTACAGTGATATAATTACTAAAAAGTGAAAAAAAATACTCAACCCTATGATTTTTCTAATAAATGTGGTTTCAATGATTAGTATTTCGTCTTTGAATTTTAAGTCTTATATAGCGGTTCACCTACTCAGGGACGTTTTATGGTGTTCCTTATCCATGGACATTGTCCATTTATCATGATCTACTGGCCCCGTGTCAAAATGTATAAAGAAACTAAAAGAGATGAAAACAGTGGATCCGAATGGCTTCAATCCGAAACGAGATAAAGCACTAACTAATAAAAAGAAAAGTGTAAATATACTAACAAAATGTTTAAAAAAACGAAGTAAAAAGTAAAAGGAAAGCAGTGAGCTGAGAAAAAATAAAAACAAAAATGCTAAAGAAAGTAAAAAACCCCCACTAAAATAAAAGAACTTTGGCCAATAGCCATATCAAATATCTCGTATATAAGAAATGTGAAAAAAAAGAAATAATAATAAAAAAAGAGGGCTTAAAAATGAAAATCGAAAAAATGGCGTTCAGGAGGTGCCGTTGGAAAGGTTATACTTCAACACTCAACTAAACTATAAAAAGTAAACTAACACACCTAACTTGCTGACACAAACGTCTCTTCAGAGTGATTTTCAATCAGAATTTTTGTCAGTGAATATAAAAACCTTAGGTTTAGTAACGAAATAAGGATGTAAAAAGCAATATAGGTGGCTATAGCCCTAAATACATCAGCGAAGAGACGCCTGTTTTAAGCAAGAAAAAAGTTAATCCCGCTGCATAACCAATATTGACAACCCGAGACGCACAATTCGCTAATTAAAATGGGTACAGATGCTATTTTTAATTTACGTAGTTTACGTTAGGGATTTGAAGAGTAATGGCTTCAAATAAGTTTGACCTCCACACGCACACCCCGCAGCAGCGATCCCTCAACCTCCTTCAACGTTAATGGCTATATATATGTAGAAAGGCTAAGCGAAAAGTAGGAATTCAGACAGTTAGCCCCAGAGAAACGTTCTCGGTTCCCACGTTCGTTATAACCCAGTTACGAACCCGAAAAGATGACCATTTTCGAAGCCGATCGTTCCCAAGAGAACTCAGAAGAGACTAGTAAAATGATAAATTCTACAAAGTTCTACCGAGCAAGGAAGACAATTTCTCGTTCTCGTGAGAAATTGTCTTCCTTGCTCGGTAGAACCAGAAGAAAGATTCATTAATCTAAAGGAATACCTATCGGGAGCCGTAGATAAGTGAATCGACCGAAAACCTCAGAATTTCCACCTACGAACGCGCAACTAACCAATGCCTACCTTTTTGGCTGGAGAGAATCTACGCCAGTCAGCTGGGATCTGTCTACCATAGACCCAAAACCGCACCGAGACGGTGACGTTCACGTACAACCAGCCAACCCTTGAAAAAAATAGCGGTAACTCAAACATTTTTTTAGTATTTTGTTGAATCTATCCACAGTTCGTATTGTTGGGCGATTACTGAATTCGTTAAAACGAACGGTGGCCCAAATTTATCTGGGTAGCCCGTTGTAATATTCCTTTAGTAAGCCAGTGAATTGAAATTTTTTTCGAAAATTAACATTTGCGTATTTAAGGGAGTGTAAATTAATTATTTTATGAGTCAAGCCTTATATTAATTAGTGAGTTAATTTTTTAAAACTATTTTTTGTTATGATTGATTAGTTTGTTGTAAAATAAACTACTATTTTTGGTTAATGTTTCCATCTATCGCTTAAACGAAAGTTTGGGCAATATTAGTAGTCATAATTCGAGATTCTACCTTAGTTTGTGATATTAATCCCTTGAAGCGGTAATAACTGCCTTACTCGAGTACATACGAGGTGCAAGGCACCATCTTTTAACCTCGGCATCGGTCAAAAATATATATAAAACTACTACATAATAAATTAGTTAGTTGTTTTGCTCCTTGTTGAATAAGAACAAATTATTGCCAAATCGTCCAAGTATAGATAAACACAATAGCAAGATAAATTCGGGTTAGGATTTTTGTGTGTGGCTAATTGAAGGTATTCAACCCGTCAGGGGGTGAAAAAGGAAGTTTTGTTTTGGTGCCGATTGCTAACCTAGTTAATTTAAAGGTTAGGTTAAGCAGAGCGCTAAGTGTTTAGTGGTGGTATAAGTTCCGTTCGCTTTAAGTATGCCCCTTATCAATTAGTTGAAAATGTTACCGCGCCCCTCCCGTACGAAACATCCCCTTCGTCAGCGCCTTATGCGTTCCCCTCAGATCCATCAGAGTGCCTGGTGAATTACATAATAGATATGAGATCACCCGGAAGAGTAAATTCGATTCTGGGGCGGTAAATGGTAATCCCTTGAAGCACTCTTACCTGGTCTAACGCCAAAAAATATTGATCGTAATTATTATTAAGATTTCCTTGCCTATGAGAGAGACGAACGATGCTATGTCAAAACGTTAGTAACGCCATTATCGATTGTCGATGGGAATGAAAAAAAATTTGCAATGCTCGGCCTATGCGCTCTTAATACTCGTATATGTATAAATAGGATTAATCTTCGCACTGAATTGTGAAGTATATATAATGTCATGGGGATTACACTTGAAATCACCTGACTAGGATGCTTGCGTCTTAATTGCACCCGCCCGACAGAATGAATTGAATAATATTACGGAATTAAGCACTGAATTAATCACTTGTAATACTTGAGGTAATGAGCTCGGGATGGAAATTATAGTTAACGATTAAACTGGTGAAGTTAGAGGAGGGGATAATTCACTTTAACGATACCTTTGAGATCGTAAATATTTGGAGAATGACGGTGAATGTCTTCTTCTTCTGACGATGTTCGCACTTAGCCCGATCGTTCTAGGTTACCGAATGTGGGGGGTAATCCTAGATCGGTGTCCTGATATAATGATCCTAAGCCAGTCAAACTGTGACTCATCGGAATTCTTCTCCTCGAAGTGTCCATTCCAATTATTGGCACCTGGAGTGGGTAGCCAAAAATGATTACCTAGCTGCGTCTAGGGTGATCCGCAGAGAGAGGTCCTGTGTAACCTCTGACTCTGAAGGGGGAAGGGTTCTGCGAAAAGTTTAGCACCTAGAAGTACCCTAATGGCAACAACAAATTCCCTGAAGTTTCTTCCTTGCAATGGGCGAACAGTTTCCTTTGTGCGACTAGCTCCACATACAACGTAGGTCCAAGATCTTCTGCCTGACTCCAGGAAAAATTTCCTCTTTTATTTCCCTCAAGAGCTAAAATCGAGAGAAAGCACCGGATTCTCATAAAATTCTTATCATCGCGCGAAAAGATCTTTCGTCTGCCACCAGGACATGCCAAACATTCACACCTCGGCGCCATCCGAGCTTTCCTCGTCTCAAGCCGCAGGTTTATGACGGCGCGAAGAAACTCGGGCCTTCGTCAGCTGGCAGGTGTCTTTTGAGGCAGTCATTTTCCTGTGTGGCCGGCCGCCAATTTGGTTATCTCAAAGGCGTGAAAAGGGGTGAAGGGGATTCGATGCGAAAAGGCGAATTTGGAATAAGGTGTAGGGGGGAGAACACGCAGCTGTGTCTGTGTATTTATGTATATACTAATGCATGGAGGTATTTAGACTTCCACAGGTATATAGGCTATTCCTAATATGAAAGGAAATGAAATAAATTCTGTAAAGATCCATATTCATTTTGTATCCTAAAACCTTCCATCAAAAGCTATCAAATTCCATAAACTCAATGGCTATTGAAAAGTTAAAAAAAGAAAACACTAAAAAATACTCCATTGCTTTGTCTATTGGCTTCCAAATTCCAAGCTTCCAACAGTTGAGTAATATAGTTATGGAAGCTAATTATAAAGTATCTAATAAATTAAGCATAATACACTAAAAATAAATATTAGGCAGAATCGGCATCAGCAAAAATTTTGGAATCTGCACAACTCTACTAAAAAGTGGTGCTAATTTTGTTATGGAATGAAAGTAGTGGCTGTCTTGTAAGGCATTTCAAAGTAGAGTGCCTGGAGATGGAGAGAATGCTGTCAGCATACCATTCAATAAGGGTGAAGAGGAGAAAGATGGATGTAAGACCTACATAGGGATAAGTTTGTTTGGTGATGTAGACAAGATGTATGGAAAACTTTTGATATAGTGTGTAAGAAGAATAACAGGGATTGATAGAGGATGGGCAAGGTTGGTTTAGATTGGGAAGGGTTGTGTGGATCAAGTATTTACACTGAGTCAGCTAACTGAAAATACAAAGGATGAAAGATGTAAGGCACATGCTTGTGTTCAGGAACTGGAGAAAGCTTATGATGTGTAAAAAGAGAACATTATAGCAGGTTCTAAGAATGTTTGAGCAAGTGACAAACAGTTTGATGGAGTGAAAAATATTTTTGTTGGAAGCAAGGCGTATGTTCAGGTGAAAGATGGCTTAGTGATTGGTTTGTCATATGTGAGGGGGTCATATTAGAAATATGAACAGGATTCAGGGAAATGTGCGAGAGATTGATGAGGGATGGTTTTATTTGTTGGTATAATCTTATGACCTATTGTTAGTGGCTCAAGGTGAGAGCTTTGGAAATGATGTTAGCTATGTGTGAAGAGGGGCCTGGAAGTAAATGTAAAAAAGCCTAAGGTGATGGTATTACCCTTGAACAAGTGCAAAGTCTTCTGTGTCTGGGATGTAACATGAATGATGGTAGCACAAATGAAGAAAATTGCGACCAAAAACTTTTAAATGGTAGGAAATTCTCTTTGATGATGAAAGTATTAGTGAATGTTTGAGTGTGGAATGTACCAGAAAGCTGCATGAGGGTATGAGTGTTTGAGAGAGAAAGGGTTGACTAAAGAGTAAGTGGATAAGTGTACATAAAGGGGTTTCGTAAGTGGTATACTTAGGACCTTCTGCCGGAATTCACCCTGACTTGATCAGATGCTATTTTCCATAAATTTTTGCTTCCACTAACTTAACCATTTTCAAAAACTTTGTGGCAGAGATGTTCATATTAGTTTCTGCTTCTTAGGTTTAACCAAGAATAGCAAATAAGTTAGTTCAGGAGTCTCTAAAAAGTATTGATTTCCGATTCCTTGATTTAATTTTTATCATCAATGAACATAAGAATTTGACCTAAAGTGCCTATACAATTATAACTTAATATTGTTTTCTATTTTGAGCATCTAACATATTTATAATTTTTAATGCATCGATAATTATGGTTAAAATTTACATGATTCTATTCCCATGGCCGCAAAGTATATTATCAAGATAAATTCTTGCATTTTTTTAAATATTGTGTTGATTTAAGTTTGGTTGACATGATTTGTGCACATATTAAGAAACAATAATAAATAATGAGAGCAAAATTTGCAAAGGTCTCTTAACAGCGTAGACTATTAGGCTTTTGCTTAGGCTACATCTTGAAGTTGAGTAATAAGTCATTGCGATTTATTTAAAAGTTGTGTTAATTTAATTTTTGTTCTTTACCCTCAAAATGGACTGTCAAGTTGAAAGAAAGGCGCATTTTCGACACTTGTTGTTATTCATTTTCAATCGAGACAGGAACAATGCAAACGCAGCCAAAGCTAGTCGCGATATTTGTGCTGTGTACAGAGAAAATGCTTTATCAGAAAGGACAGCTCAATAGTGGTTTTCACATTTCAAAAACGGTCATTTCATTCTTAATGATGAAGATAGTTCTGGTCGCCCCATTAAGTTGGATGAAGATCAATTGAACGACCTTCCCTATGAAAATCCTCGTCATTCGACTAGAGAATTGGCTGTACAATTGGCGTGTGATCAGAAAACTGTAGTGAATCACCTTCATTCGATGGGGAAAGTTCAAAAACTTGGTGCATGGGTTCCGCACGCTTTGAGCGAAAGCAACGAACTTCAACGCTCGACGATTGCCGCAGGTTTACTTGCCTGTCACAAGGCTAATCGTGGATATAAGGACAGATTTCTTTACCGCATCATCACTGGCGACGAAAAGTGGTGTGTTTATATCAACATGAACCATCAAAAACAATGGCTTAGCCCCATTAAAAAACCACTCCCGCGATTAAAGCAAGGACTTCATCCACGGAAGACGATGCTGTGTGTGTGTGGTGGGATTGTGAAGGCATCATTCTTTATGAGCTCCTTGCGAACAACGAGATTGTCAATGCAGAACTCTACGTTCAACAAATGTATCGACTCGCCGAAGCTATTCGTGAAAAGCGACCTCATTGACGTTATGGAGTCCTTTTGCAATACAACAATGCTCGTCCTCACATTGCCAATATGACAAAAGACGCCATCCAAATGCTTAATTGGGAAATCCTGCCGCATCTCCATATTCGCCAGACTTGGCTCCATCAGATTTCCATCTGTTCCGATCGCTCTTCAACAATTTGCGCGGCGTTTCGTTCAATACTGATGTGGAATTAAGAACCTGGTTAGACAAATTCTTTGAGTCAAAATCCAGAGATTTTTATTGCAGAGGCATCGAAAAACTAGTTGAACGTTGGGAAGAAGTCGTAAATTACAACAGAGAATACATTATTGATTAAATTGCATATTGTTATCAATTAAAAATTAAGTTTTTCTAAAATTGTTAATGGTAATGAATAAATTTGATAAAACTGCAAGAACTTATTCCTCACACCAATAAAAGATAACATCAATACAAGCACTGCTAAAACTATTAATTTGAAATTCAATTTATTATGATTCTAATAAATAAAATGTTTGAAGTTTAGGTCTGTTAGTGTGATTTGATATCAAGTATTCCTAATTGAAATAATTATGTATTTTCCAATTACTACTGTTTTGATTTATGAATTTGTATTTCCTTTCTCATGTAAGATGTTATCGAGTCATATTTTAATGGAGACAGAGCTTTGGGTAGTTTGTACTTTATTTTTGAAAAGAGTGGGTGCCTACGTTAGTTTTTAAAAAGCAAATTTGAAGTTGTTTATTTTTCTGCTGACTCCCCATCCCCTAGTCTTATAATAATAATTGCCATTTTTCCCAAATAAATTTTCCTCACACTGCATGAATACTCCAAATACACCCCACTACATCCTACTTCCTTATAGCCTAATGAACAAGTTACCAATCCTTTTTTTTTTCTTGCCACTTTGCTTTTATAATATGGGGCTCTATGTGCTTTAGTATCCCTTTTAGTGATGGTCTATCTTTATCTTTGGAATTAAGGTCCCAACTTGTGCCCCTTACAAAGCACCTCCATGCACATTATCAACCTACGCACTATGTGGTGGCAGCTTTCCAGACCAGTAGACCCCAGCAGGGCTTAGTCACCTATTAGAAACATGCTGGGGCATGGTTTGGATATTCTTCAGTCACACATCCAGGAGGTAATAATGGTGATTTAGCATCTTTCCTAATTTTTTTTTATTGCAGATCATCTATGATAACAGCGACCACGATGGACAAATGCTGGTCGATATGGACGTTGGTGCAAAGGTGTTAGACTGTGAAGGAGCTGTGGACACAATGACTACCTCAGACAAAACATATATGGAGTCATTTCGAAGTATTTTAAACATGTTGACGATCCTGATCTGTTTCATCTCCTTTTGTATGTGTTGCAGAACCCTGTATAGAGCAAATATATTGAAGAAAGTGAGTCAAATTTATTTTTACCAATGTGCATTCATTCATGCTTTAAAATGCATGCTTCCACTGCAGCATTTGTTCTAGTCTTTGTTCCTATTACTTGGTGGAAAGATGCTTTCCACCAGTTGTGGGCAGGATCGGGTTCCATCGTACTGAATTTCTGCTATTCGTGCCAATTGCGAAGACCCTTCCTGGAACTTGACCCTCTTATCATATCAGTGTGCACAGAATTCACCAAAAAATATTCTTTCAGTTCTTCTTTATGTTACTCCCAGTTAAGGTCTACCCCTTAGTCAGGCAGCCACAACTAACTCCACTGACTAGATGAGGCTCTCCCAGAGATTCAGCATCCATGTATATCTAGGTTTTGTCTGAGTTGGGTATGTTGTGAATGCATTGAACTGTGTCTGGTTCCTGGTGGAAATGGGAGCAGATGTCTCTGGATTGGTCATGCCAGTGCGATCGTTGTCCAAGTTTAATTTTGGGTGCTGACCACTGAAGCCTTGCCAGAGTGACCCATATGTGACCTGGAGATTGGATGCTTTGCTGTGTTGGGTTGGGTGTGTGTGTACTTTTTTTGGTAATGGTAGCCTGGCTACAGGGTTGGAAGGATGCTTTGATGTATCTGTATATAGTTTGTTCTTGTGTTTTACATGGTGGTGGTATTGAATGTGATGACAGGTTAATATAGTGTTTTATGGGTATGACTTTTGTTTCAGTATGGGTGGTTTATTGGTGTGCTCTGGGTATATCCTGTCGTGAGGCGAGTGCTTTGTTTTCGCTTTTTTCTAGTCTTCTGATGGAACCAACTGGGTGCTCAGGTCATGGAAGCATCTGTAGGTGATTCAAGAACAAATAACTGCTTGTAAGTGTGGGAGATTGATTCCTTGGATTGCCCTAATGGGGGTGCCTGTGAGTGCTTGCAGTGTATTCATTTGGTGTGTTTTTTATATGTTGTCGGAAAGTTAGTCCTGTATCCTATGTGACAGCAAGCAGTGTACCTGTTCTGTTTAAGAGGAGTAGGGTCTTTGATAGGATGATGCAGGGGTGTTTGTTGTACTACAGTTTGTGGATTTTAAGTGGATAACTGAGGATTTTGCATGTTTGGCCTATCCTAGAAGATTGTTTCGTCTTTGCAGATCAGTCCCCTAAGATTTCCAAGGATTCCATACTTTGAGTTTAGTATCTATCTACCATTCAGATCAAAGACTGGACATTGCCAAAGGATAAAAAAAGAGTTGTAGTTAAAATAATATGGTCCTTTAACTTGTATTTTATTACTTCACTCCTCTTGGAAGAAAGACCCTCAATTCTTATCCCTCCCTTGAGATTTCTTTGTGTGTGACATGTATTTATTCCAGAATTTAGAATTAATTTTTTTTTAATCTGAGTAGTAAACAAACTTTTCCTATTCTTGAAAGGAAATTTTAAAGTAGCCTAGAACTAGGCCAGTTTTAATACGGCGACTAATGCCCAAGTAGGCAGTCGCCAGATGAGCTCGTAAAAAAACCCCCCAAAAAACCTAGATTGGTTCATCATTTTTGCTCTTAATCCATCAATAAGAAATATTATCTTCTGTATAGTCCTTACAATGGCTGGGTGTTGACTTGCATCAAATTTAGAATGAAGAAAAATGGCTGAGATAGAATTGGTTACTACCCTTACCTCTTCACTTCATCCTCTTCACTTCATACAAATCCTGGCTTGGCCATGGCATTCATCCATTTCTAAGCCTCATTGGTCATGGCACCTAGAACTTAGATATGCCAAATCAGGTGTCAGTTCCTTGAGCCCAAGGACTTCAAACACATCCTTTAAATTGTATCCAACTAAGCCTACCATAGACGATTCATTCTGCCGGCCTATTTAACTTTTCTTCAAATATATTCTCTCGGAGACAATCCGCTCTTGTGCATTCATATCTTTTATCCTTTGATTTTAGATCAATCCACTCATATTCCTTATGACGTTTAGACCTCTACTTCTTAGCTTTTTCATTTTAAATGAGCCTATTGTCTATTACAAAGCTTGATAATAATTCTACCATAGCAATCTCAAATCACATGCTTCTACCCAACCATAACACAGTACCGCTTGCCCTTCAATAATTCATCCACACTCGTTTGCATTTCCTTTATCCTCTTAAGCATACTTGACACAAACTCTGCTTTCCTTTTCCTTTTTGTCCCAATCCACTTTCTCACATTTTTGTTCCGCGCAGCTCACTCAGCCATTCCTCGCATTAAGACAAAGCCTATTAGGTTACCATAAACCAGTAGAGGCACCACAAGCTCTCACCTTGTTCCAAGGTGACAAGATATTCCTTAAATCATTATAGTGAAGTTGGTTCTCAATCTGGTTAGAAATTTGTTTCCTAATGGGGTGCGCCTGGATGTGGTTGAGTCGCACCGTTTCCTTGGTCTTGTATTCGACCGACGCCTCACCTGGGAGGCTCATATTCGCAGCCTTAGGGTCTCTTGTACCCGCGCCATGGACATTCTCCGTTCCGTGACGTTCAGCGCTTGGGGCGCTGATAGGGCTACCGCCTTACTTTTTTATCGATCCTTTGTTCGCTCGAAGCTCGACTACGGATGCGAGTTTTATGCATCCGCAGCCGAGCGTTTATTGCGGAAGGTGGATTCGATCCACCACACCGGCCTTCGCCTTGCGACCGGTGCCTTCCGCACTTCCCCCATTGAGAGCCTGTTGGTCGATGCTGGGGAGATGCCACTCGCTCTGCGCCGCGTGCAGTGCATCACCCGCCTGTACGCGCGAGCTCGGCGGCTCCCTCAGTCGCCAACAGCTCTCACTGCATCCGCAGCTGATCTCGATGGTGCCTATGCCGCCGAGAGACGCCAGTCATACCCTAAGCCTTTTGGGTTTAGGGCCAGGAAACTCCTTCGAGAGGTAGATATAGCTCTCGGGCCGGTGGTGCCCCTGGTTCTGCCCAGGACGCCACCCTGGAGGGTACCATATTTGGCTATTTGTCGCCACGCCTCTGCTCCCAAAGCTTGTACTGCGCCGGGAGTATTGCGTTCGACCTTTTTGGAGCACACATCGTGTCACGCTGGTACCGTGCCAGTGTATACGGATGGCTCCAAGTCCCAAGAGGGGGTCGGCTTCCACGCCGTATCCCCTCTGTTTGAAGTCAGCGGGGCTCTACCAGGCGCTGCGTCTGTCTTCACGGCCGAGCTGGTGGCAATACACCACTCGGTACGGGAGATTACACGACGTGCCCGGTTCGGAGACCGGATTGTGATCTATAGCGACTCACAAAGCGCCCTGAGTGCTCTCGGGGCATTGGAATCTCCGCATCCCCTGGTTCGCGAAATCCGTGACGCCACGGTTTTGGCGAGCCGGGCAGATGTCGAGATTATCTTCTGCTGGGTTCCTGGACATGTAGGAATTGCGGGGAATGAGGGCGCCAAAGAGTCCGCGAGGACTCTGCGACCGGACCAGCGTTTCGCTCTTCCTTACACTGACTACATGGCAGGAATACGGGCAGCTCTTCGGACTGCTTGGCAAAGAAGATGGGAGACGGTCGAGGGGAACTTAAAGTTGCGTGCCATTGCGCCGCGACTGTTCCCATGGACCTATCCCCCAATGCCGCGGCGGCTTCAGGTTGCTTTCTGTCGTCTCCGAATCGGCCACACTCGTGTGACGCATCGCTATTTGATGGAGCGCTCGCCTGCGCCCTATTGCAACGACTGCGTCGTTCCCCAGACTGTTCGGCACATTCTTGTCGAATGTCCCATTCTGGGTGATCTTCGCGCACGACACCTGTCACGGTACCGGGATGGGCGGGGTCGCTACCGCCTGTCCCTTGTACTCGGGATGAGTGCGTGCACATCGACTGGTGGACTTATTGACTTTTTGGGGGAGGCTGGCCTTCTCCCTATTATTTAAGCATAGTTTGTTTTTTGTTTTGTTTTGTTTCATGCATTTGTTTTTGTTTTTTTCCCTTCCCCCATTTAGGGTGTTTTTTTTTGTTGTTTTTTTTTCTTCGTTTAATTTTATTTTAAAGTAGCCTAGAACTAGGCCAGTTTTAATACGGCGACTAATGCCCATGTAGGCAGTCGCCAGATGAGCTCTTAAAAAAAAAAAAAAAAATCAACCCGGTTAGTAACCCGGTTCTCCCATCCATTTGCCCACCCCCCACCCCCAACTTTCCTGGAAGCTCTATGCATTTTATTAAATATATTCCTTTTCTTTTCCATAAGGTCGTAAACAATCATTTCCGAATCCGTTTTGGTCGTGATCTCAATACTTGGGAGAAGTTTGAGTTTGTGAACTTGTGGTATGCATTGATATGCATCAATGACCTTCTGATCATCATTGGTTCCATCATTAAAATGAGCTTGGAAAGTCAGGTGGGTCTTTCAGCCTTGTCTATAATAAGGTAGGGATGAGAAGGACCTGTGGTGATAAAAGCTTCATTCTAGTCAAATACGCCATCTGTGCCTTTTTAATCGTGGGCGAGATTGCCAGGACCGAATAATGAAGTTAAGCATAAAGATCAGAACGACAATTGCTGGCAAGCCAATAGTACTAGGGGCCTGTCCTCCGATGTACTGTACCTACTACTGCTGCGATGGTACGTAGCTCATACATAGGTCATTTCAATAGAGTTAATCACAACATTGCTGTCTTTCCTTCCTGTCTTAACAGTGCAATATATCCTCTATCTCCCGCATTCCGAACCCTTCCGGTGTGGTACTTATGTTAACCTTTCCCTCCCCGGGTTACGAAGGGTTCTCCGATCGCTTGTCGGTGTCAAAGTACAACAGTACCCGACACCAACACCCCTGCCCATCAAGGACCTGACCCTGGTGCCCCCGGGCTGGCCATTGGTAGTCATTCCTTTATGCAACTTTCATTATCCACGATTGAAAGAGAGGTGGCGTAACTTAGTGCTAATGAGAGCTCCTACTCTGACACAGTGTACATTGAGGAACCATGCAC
Organism: Ceratothoa steindachneri; assembly: GCA_963969495.1. NCBI lineage: Eukaryota > Metazoa > Arthropoda > Malacostraca > Isopoda > Cymothoidae > Ceratothoa > Ceratothoa steindachneri. The sequence goes on from OZ018326.1 coordinate 132,924,177, forward strand.
GTTTGGTTTTCTCACTGTATGAAAGGTGTAGTACTGTTTGAATACTACTGTCGTGAATACCCATTCCTGGATCCACCAAATGCGAAACTTAAGAATCGATTTCCTAAGGTAAAAGAAATCATAATCCAGGTGGGGGTTTAGTTCACTCCTGAACTTAGAAGAAACCTTGTACAACTCATCACTGGTGTGTACAAACACAAAATGTGCACTGATTTTAAAAATAGTTTTGAGCTGGGCGTTCGGTCGTAATTGTTGATTTTTATTGATAATGCAAGATGTATTGTTTAATATTTGTTGATTCGGTCTAATGAAAGAGATGTATGGATTTATTTTCACAACCTGCTAAAAAACTTTGCCCTCCCAATTTTTTCTCCTGCCTATCCACCTCAATTCTTTAACCTTTATCGCCTTGATCATTTCGGATAGTATTTTCTATGTAAAAGGCTACCATGTAGCTCTTGCTTGACTAGTTGATAAGGCGGTGGATTTCCACGCCCTTATTCCTTACAATAGTGGAACCCTTCAAATTTTGGTCTTGGCAAGGAGGTAGTCACATATTGGTGGCACACACTTTACTTACTCCGCCACGAGGTCCACTACTTTTGTTGACTGAGGATATTTTGTGTCTGTGGGGATCAAGGTTTGGCTATTTTCTCATTGGGTGTTTTGTGATCTGAGAGGTGGTCACAGCTTGGATATTTTAGTCCGTCTCTGGTCTATGAGGTGTTTATAGTATTGCAGTTTTGGGTGGTGGCCTTACCTGAATCTTGAAAGAGTTACTACTGTTTCTGGAGAGAGAATATTCTTGCTTTTTGTGTGGGGAAGGTGAGTGTAGTATGGGATTGTTTGGAAACAAGGAAACAAAAAGTTGAGAGCTCGACGTAGCTCTCGGGCCAGTGGTGCTGCTGTTTCAGCCCAGGATGCCACTGGATGGTCCTACTTGAACGCTTGTCGCCATGGCTCTCCTCCCAAAGGTTCTGCAGTATTGGGAGTAATGCAGTGTCAGTGTACATGAATGGCTCCAGATCCCATCCTCTCACGAGCTTGACTATGGATGCAAGTTTTATGCATCTGCAGCCGAGCGAGTATTGTGGAAGGTGGACTTGATCCACCATACCGGCCTTCGCCTGGCGACCGATGCCTTCCGCACGTCCCCCAATTAGAGCCTACTTGTCGAAGCTGTTGAGATGCCACTCGCTCTGTGCCGTGCACAGTGAATTATCTGCATGTACGCCGAGCCTGGCGCCTCTCTCAGTCGCCAACAGCTCTGACTACATCCGCGTATATGCCGAGAGACGCCAGTCATACCCTAAATCAAAAGGCTAGGAAACTCCTTCGAGAGCTCGGTATAGCTCTCTGGACAGTACCACCTTTGACTATTTGTCGCCACGCATCTGCTCCCAAAGCTTGTACGGCGCCGGGAGTCTTTCGTTCGACTTTTTTGGAGCACACCTTGTGTCACGCTGGAACCGTGCCAGTGTATACGGATAGCTCCAAATCCCAAGAGGGGGTCGACCTCCGCGCCGTATCCTCTCTGTTTGAAGTCAGCGGGGCTCTGCCAGGTGCTGCGTCTGTCTTCATGGCCAAGCTGGTGGCAATACACCACTCGGTACGGGAGATTACGCGACGTGCCCGGTTCGGAGACCGGATTGTGATCTATAGCGACTCACAAAGCGCCCTGAGTGCTCTCGTGGCATTGGAATCTCCGCATCCCCTGGTTCGCGATATCCGTGACACCACGGTTTTGGCAAGCCGGGCGGATGTCGAGATTATCTTCTGCTGGGTTCCTGGACATGTAGGAATTGCGGGGAATGAGGGCGGGCTTTTCCCCGTCGACGGAGCTCGCTCTATATTTTTTTCAATTTGTTTGTTTGTCTTTTGCTTTTTGTTTGTATTTTTATTTGGCTTTTTATATAGCCTAGATTTATGCTAGCTTGAGTACGGCGACTTATGCCCTAGAAGACAGTCGCCAGTCAAGGACATTTTCCTTTGAATGAATTGCTATGGATGATGGATGAACTCCTCTTTAGCTATTTGTCTACCGGGAACCATGATGGGGGGCTTGCCTCTTGCCTATTCTCCCTGGGAATACGGTTTTGCAACCCCACCTTCGTGAAATGTAGACCCGGCAGGTGGATGCGCAATTTACACCCAACATGATGTCCCCTTTTTCTGGTTGTAAATAGCTCTTTTCACGCAGTGCAGCTTCACCTTTTTCTTCTCTGGGTATGATGGGCGTCGGTCGCTGAGGCAACCCTTCGCCCAGAATTACCGATCGGTATCAATCTTGCTCTACAGGCGTGGCAGTTCTCCTCGACTTCAGGAAGTCGCATGTGAGTCAATTTCTCTTCGATCAGTGGGGTCCCTTGGTGCGCCGCCTATTATGGTTTGATGGATAGTTGGTGGATCCCCAGTGATACAAGGCGTTTTTTGACTGTGACTCGGTGGGAGTAGTATCTGGGGCATTGCAGAATGAAGTGTTCTATGGTGTCCTCAAACCGGTGGCACCACGGGCATCCAGGAGAAGTGGTCAGTCTAATTCGATATAGGTGGCTCTGAAGTCTGGTGTGTCCAATGCGGAGGCGAGTTAGGGCTGTGTCTATTCTTCCGTTGGGGTGACGTGAGAGGCGGAGAACCCTTCAATAACAGGTTTTCTCTGAGTGAGTTGCGTTCCGCTCTCGCTTTGTGCGCGGACACCGCCCCTGGTCCGGACGATGTCTCGTACGCCATGCTTCGCCACCTGGTTGAGCGAAGCATGGCCTTTCTCTTAGATTTGTTCAACAGGATCTGGGTAGAGGGTATCCTCCCAGATTCCTGATGAATCGCTACTGTGCTCGCATTTCGCAAACAGGGGAGAGATTACTCTATCCTGGCCTATTTCCGCCCAATTTCTCTTAACCTCCTGTGTGTGCAAGTTGATGGAGAAATTGGTAAATGTTAGATTAGCCTTTTTCCTGGACAGCGAAGGCCATCTGTCTTCTGCACAGTTCGGCTTCGCGCAAGTTCCACTCCACGTCGGATGCTCTGCTCCGACTGGATAATGCCGTCTGCGAGGCCTTCCTTCATATACAGCACTACGCCACGGTATTTTTCGATTTGGAGAAGGCCTATGATACTGCATTGCGATATGGTTTCATGGAGACTCTCCATACGATGGGGTCGAGAAGATGCTTCCAAATCTCTATATCTGAATTTTTGCGAGATCATCGATTCCGCGTAAATATGCCTAGAGTATGGCATAGAGTTCTGTGGTGAGAACTCTGTGATGGCCTGTAAGTTTCCAGGTCTGGTAAAGGGAAAGATCTGATCTTCAACTACGCCTTGATAGGACATATAGTGTCATGTGTACATTTCACTGTCAGTCGACTTCGACGTGGGGATCTTTTCTCCTCCTTGGGGCTTTAAATGGTGGCACTCCCTCCAATTGGTGGTGGTGGGGGGGATGTCTATGCGACCAATTCCTGGGGCCAGGCCCTTGCAGATCTGATTGAAGAGCATGAGATAGGTGTCCTAAATGTGAATGAATTCACTTATTGCCCAAGAATCGCTTCATTTTCTTTCCTAAATCTAGCCTTATACTCTCTGGACACAACTGATTTTGATGGGATGGTAGTCATTAACCTTTATAGTAGTGATCACTTTCCCATTCAAATTTGTTTGCTGCCTGAGAAACCACCTCTGTGGTGCTTGGAACGTATTCAGTGGCCTGGATTCGAGTAAATCACTGATTTCCCTATCTCAGTCGAGGTATTTAGGTTGGTTGATGAGGCCTCTGCCTAATTTCCAATCCACAAATGTTTGGCCGTTTTGCACTCCATATACTCCTTTGATAGTTGACTGAGTGTGAGCCGGCCTTCAGAAAAAATTAATATGCTTATAACTGCAACAAGTGCTGCCAGAACAATTTCATCTTTTAGGTTTCAAAGCATGCTCGCGGCTCTTCTTGTTGGGTATATTTTTCTTTGCTCAAAATAGAAGACTTCTATTGTAGAAGCGTGTCAAAAGGATGTGAGGCAATTTATATCAGGACTCCAGTTCCATTTTCCAAGAGGATGGGACCATGGCAGAGTGCTTCGCCTTCTCCAGACAGGATGCTGCTCCTTCAGCATTTTAAATATATTGTGTAGTCCGTGTAGGGCAAAGACTAGACCACCTCCAGAGGCGGGAACCCTTCAAAGAGGCATTCAGCTTGCTTCATGCCTGGATATTCCCCTGGTCCAGCCCCCTATCCCGTACACCATGCTTGACAGTTGAGTGAGCTTTGCATGGTCCTTTTGTTAGCCTTATTCAACAGGATCTTGATGGAGAGTATCTTCCAGATTCCTGGCCAATGACTACCATGCTTGCTTTTTGCATGCCAGGGACGAGGGGTGAGATCACTCAACCCCGGTCTGTTTCCGCCCCATTTCCCTTAACCTTGTGTGTGTGTGTGTGCAAGTTGGAGAGATTGGTTGACATTAAGTTAGCTCCATTTTCTTTAAAGTGCACCCTTGCAAGTTCCACTCCATGTTGGATGCTTTGCTTCACTTGGAAAAAAGCTATCTCCGAGGTCTTCCTTCATGGCCAATACTTTGCCACATGTGTTGTTTGATCTGGACAAGCCTGTGATATTCCATGGCGATGCGGCATCATCAAGACCCACCATACAATGGGGATGAGGTGATGCCTCCCAACTTTCTTGCCCGACTCTGCACTGCCTCCAAATTCATGATGCATCTAGTCCTAAACAAAATCCTCCTACTCTATGCCTCCCAACACAAATTTTCCACCTATTGCATTCACTCAACAACCATGTACTCACCAATATCACCCAGCTTATATCAGAAGGCTTCAACCAACCCACATGTTCCTAACGAGTATAAGTAATACATTGTGACAAGCTGTCATGTACACAATGTAGTCCTGCAAGGATTTCTACCCCCCCTCCCCTCACTTTTCAAACTTTTCCACTGTGTTATCCCTCCCTAAAACCCTAACATCACAATCTACAGCTATGCTAACGTTACATCGCAAGTTTTGAGCAATTGGCTGCTACAGAACTTAATGACAAATCTCACCTTCAAATGTCCTCTGTTACCCTTGTTACGGGGTGTCAGATGTAGCGTGGTCAACATTGCTGCAACTAATATCTGGAGGGTACATGCCCTTCCTCCCCCAATGCCTACAGTTGAATGTCATCTTGCATGGGAAGGTAGTCATTAACCTTTATAGTAGTGATCACTTTCCGATTCAAATTTGTTTGCTGCCTGAGAAGCCACCTCTGTGGTGCTTGGAACGTATGCTGGATTCAAAATATGTTAATAGAACTACATTGGAAGAGCGTAGTATTTATTATCTTGAGACCAATTTTGGCATGGAGTTTGTCATGTCAGCCTCAGTCGAACACTAAGAATACATGCAGTCCCACTAAGTGTACAATATATATATAGTTTACAGAGATCCAATTGGAGTTCCTAATCAGGGGGTGGGAATTTAAGTTCATTAAAGATATCTTTAAGATTAGATCTTTGGTGTAGGGGCTGCATTTGTATTGCCCATCCAAAAGGTTAAAGTTGGGGATTTCATCTATAAGGGTGGATTCAATGACCTTTCTTTTGCGAAAGTCCTTACACGGGTAGATTAGTTTGGCCTGTTTAAGTCTATCGGGTGGTTAAAGTTATTAGTGTGTGTGAAAAGACTAGAGGCTGGGTTTCCCTGTCTAATGTCTCCTCTGTATTTGACTGAGGCTGGCATGACAAACTCCAGGCCGAAACTGGTCTCGAGATAATAAATACTATGCTCCTCCACAGTGGTTTTATTAACATATATATATATATATATATATATATATATATATATAATGTGTCTGTGTGTGTGTGTATATATATATATATATATATATATATATATATATATATATATATATATATATATATATATATATATATATATATATATATATATATATATATATATATATATGCATACATACACACACATACACACACACACACACATTTTGGGATCCCTTATTTTCACCATGTAAATTACAGATTCTCTCCTTACAAACATTTTTCAGGAGATGCCCTCATTTGTTTTAATTTTTTTAATGCTATCAACTGCCCCCCTTCCCCGCCATAAACAGAATCCCTAAGGATCTTCGTGGGTGCAATTTAAATAAGGGAGTTAGTTGTAATTAAAATAGTGAATAAGTTAAGTAGGAGACTAATAGAAGTTGATTTGAGCTTGGGAGAATAAAGCCGTAATCATTGTGTCCTAACACTAATGAGCCTCAAGCCTTTTTTTCCCTCTAGATTGATTAGGAATGAAGAGAAGAATGGGCTTCTTCACTGCCTCTACTCCCATTCACGCTTGTCTTTTCCACAAGAGAGTGTCAGATGTAGCCTGAGTAACCATACTGCAGCTCACATCTGGAGTAGTGGGTCATACACTGTCCGAAGGTGGATCTGTGGTTATAAATCTTCTACACTTGTTCATTTCCTCCCTCTTCACCACTTTCTTTACAGATCTCTCAACAAACTTTCTGGCTTCCCTCATTCATTTTTGCTTCTTAGTTTTAAGTAAAAAAAAAAAATTTTTTTAGTCTCCCTTTGGCATTTTTCATATTATATAGTTGAATAGAGAATGTTTAAAAGTAAGTTTCAGCTTACTGTTTCAGATGCATTGTTTTAATCTTTGGTCTTCTCCGCAAAATCATAGTTTTGTGAGTATAAAAATAAATTTTTAAAATTATGCTGGAAATCTCATTCAATGTTCAGTCTATTTCAAAAGCATTCAACTGGTTCACGCTGCTCAAATAATGCTTCTTATTTTGATTCAGATTTTAATATTAATTGGTCCTGAATGATAATTAGAACTGGAAATTCCATTCATGCCTCAGCTTCCTATTTCAAAGGATTTTCACAGCTACACCCACAGACCACTTCCACTGTGAAACCAAAGTCCTCAAGGTCAAGCAAGGCTCACCTTGACATTAAGACATACAAAAACTAGCTGCAGCCTCCACAAACCTAGAGCATCCATTACATTATATGGCAGAGCAACCATTCCTACAAAGGAACAATAAAACAAAACCCAATTTATACTACATGAAAGATAAATTCAACTCTCCTACCCTACTCACCCCAAACCAGCTTCCAGAAATGTATCCATACCCACTCTTCTGAAATCCTCCTCCTTTCCTCATGATGACAATCCACCTGGTGACGCGGTGGTGTGGACATCACCCAGTCATCCTGAGCTACCAAAAAAGGCTGGATACGACTATCATGGATGCCTGTCCAGAATGCAATACTGCACCACACACAAACAATAGAAGACTGCATGACCCACAATCACACACTGACAACATAATATAACAGTGGTGGCTGGCTCATTTGGAGGTGCTGCAGAGCTGCAGTCCTCCCGAGACAATCGTTCCAAGCATGTCTCTGTCGACTTCACACAAGAATAATATACAATTAACAAATGACAACAAGAAAAGTCATTATTTTCAATACATTATTGACTAAATTTTCATTGAAGACACACAAAAAATTGAAGTTTCTTTCATAATTTGCCGAGCTATACAGCTAATGCTTTTGCACTAAGTCTTGCAGAAAAATGAGCTGGATTTGATGCACCTCAGCCTATTGTTTACATTGAGACTCAATGCTTATGGTGTTATGCATCATTGTTGTTTGTTTTACTATTGAACTTCAACATTTAAACCCTTCAACATAATGCACTCTTGTTAGCATCATACCATGCCTTGCTATAAATTGCGATTAGAATGTAAATATGTCATAATGCTCATAAAAGGCTTCTCTGATATGTTCATAAGGCTGTTCGATGATGCAACATCAATTAATCCAGGAGTTGCCACTCACAGTAAATTTATTGCATGCAATACTCGTGCAGGTCTCAAGCAAAAGAAACACCCCCCCTCCCCCCCCAACTTCACACTCTCACTCTTTTTGAACCTTTGGCTGGTAGTTCACAAATGCATCCAAAAGAGAGATGCAGTGTGTGTTTCCCTAAACATAAACAAGAAAGTGTTGCATTGGATGCCCAGAAAAACCAGGCCTATGCATCGTAGAAAACTTCAAAGAATGACATAATAAATAAGATTCTTTTAAGCTTACCATTGCCATGTGATTTTCAATATTCTTATTACATATATATATGTAGAACATATCTGAAAAATATATACATTTTATTTATAATTTGCTTCAAACCCTCTCCAAGAAACTGGTGTTTTGTGGTAGGTCAAAAAAGTCATTTTTCATTACTGATAACACTTCTCACATTGTGAGGAAGGGGTTAACAGTATTTTGATTACCATTTGAGACCATGACAATGAAAAGTAGAGTGACTGCAGTTAAGCATTTGCAAAATATAAAGTTACAACTGACATTAAATGAAAAGATGGAAATAAAAGCCAAAGAAAACTTTTTTGTCCATTCAACAAAGTAGTATAAACAGGTACAAAGTAGATGCTCTTCTTTTTAATGTGTTTATCAGAAATGTGAAGAGAAAAATGCTTTATTTTTCTTTCCATGCCTATTGCATGGTTGTGACCCATCATGGACAAAAAGTGGTGTTAGAGACTTGAGCTACTTACCACAGAAAATAGTGAAACATGAGCAGTTATCCAAACACATGAATAATATGATTGATTTATCATTGCTTAATAGAGTAAACATTGCAGCTCATATTGATGCAGGTTACAAGGTCTCAGTTGCAAAGCACAATGAACATGTCAAGAAAAATATGTTTTGTCCAAAATCATAAACTGCAGTTTTGAGTTTCCTCTGAAAGCACATGATGGAACCATGAGGTAAAAATATATTGAGACTTTGTTGATCCCGACTGTCAACTTTATTCCAGTTTACCAGCTCACTTAAATAATGCTACAGTTTTTAAAGAAACATCTAAATCAATACAGAATATACTTTTAGAATCTGTTAGAAATGTGCAAAGATAAGATCAAGGAAGAAATAAAGAATGCAGAATATTTATGTGTGATGAAACAATGGATATTTATGATAAAATACAGATGGTAATTGTTCTAAAGTATGACAGCTGAGACAGCTGAAACATTATCAAGGGTATTATGCAAAGAGTACCAGGTTTACCAGCTCACTTAAATAATGCTACAGTTTTTAAAGAAACATCTAAATCAATACAGAATATACTTTTAGAATCTGTTAGAAATGCTACAGTTTTTAAAGAAACATCTAAATCAATACAGAATATACTTTTAGAATCTGTTAGAAATGTGCAAAGATAAGATCAAGGAAGAAATAAAGAATGCAGAATATTTATGTGTGATGAAACAATGGATATTTATGATAAAATACAGATGGTAATTGTTCTAAAGTATGACAGCTGAGACAGCTGAAACATTATCAAGGGTATTATGCAAAGAGTACCAGGTTTTAATTAATGATTGTCCACTCAAACTTATGTTAGGTGTACAAACCAGAATAAAAAAAAATGTATTACAATATTCATTTTATTCACTCCTATGCACAGGAGCTAAACTTGTTTTTCAAAAGGCAACATCACAGAATTCTAATATTCAAGTATTTTTTAACACTTTCTCCTAAATACTAGCATTTAAAAAAAAAATTCTCCACAAAGAATCGCTGCATTTGGGAATGTTACTGGTTGTCAAATTCCAAGACCATCTACAACTTGTTTAGATTTCAAAAGCAGAACTGGAAATGCTGTAAATGATAAAATATTCAGGAAGCATCTAATTGATAGATACTGGATCAGCAGCAGCTAGTATGAAGAGAATTCTGACTTGTGTTTTGGTTGAAAGTTTTCTCCAGCCTAATGTTTCATGTTTTCTCAGCTTCAAGCTGCAGTTCAGAAGTTAAGAGATGAATGGGATTCTATAAAGTGTCCTCCTGAACAGAAAATAAGAAAAATTAATACAGATAGATCATTTGCTTCAAAAGAGGTTTGTGACATAATTTTGTTGGTGTAAAGAGAGGTTCAGCTTTACTAACGATTTGGAAAATGGTAGTTACTTTTTGTGAATAATTTTCCTGTGTATGTCAAAGATTTGTCAAGTACTCCACTTGCACAGGCAGCTGAAGCCGATCCTATGCTGGATAAAGACAATTTAAGAACTAAACATACTGAACTGTGCACAACAAACATTATGTGTAACTCAGAAAAACTCATTGACCCGCTGGCTATGCTAAATTATAATATTTTCAGAGACTGTCAAGCTGCTGAAAATATTTTATTACACCCCAATGACAATGGAAAAAGCTGAAAGGTGCTTTTCAATTTTAAAGAGAATTAAAATTGCACCCCAATGACAATGGCAAAAGCTGAAATGTACTTTTCAATTTTAAAAAGAATTAATACATTTTTGTGCAGTACCATGACAAATAAAAGACTGTCTGCCTCAGGTATAATATCAATTGAAAACAATGATAACTGAAATGAATGACTTCAGTTTTATAAGTATTAGAATTTTACCATCACAACGTTAGCTATTCATGCATCCACCAGCCACAACTACTACTTGTACCATCCATTCTACCACCACCACAACTGACATGACTTGCAAATTCATGGACTTAAACTTATACCTGAGGTAGGTCATACTTGTGTACACTTGTGTGTGAAATAGGCAGTTCCTCCATTCTATTTTTCCACAGCCGCCACTGCAACATACACTTCCTGAGGGTTGTATGACTGCTTGGACACATTCTGAGAATCATCCACAACAATAACTACACACCTCCATTCCTATCCCTACCAATGAGCCCCCAAAATAATCCCCATCACCCATTCATTACATTCACCCATCAAAATCCATCCTGGATCACTGAATCAGATTTTCTCTGGTCATTTTTTGTTGAGATAGGACCCATCCTGATATGAATACAAAAATAGATTAAACCTTGCCTAATGACCCCTGGTGCGACCTCCAGCAACTTGGAAACTTTGCCCATCTCATCCTATCCTCACCATCTCAGAACCACTTTAAAAGACCACATGCTGTGGCATTATTCGTGAGTGCTGCTGCATTTGACTGAAGAGAACCTGGGTGCCAACAAATAGTGCTTCTTGATTTTGATTCAGATTTTTATTACTCAATTGATCCTGATTGACAAAATGCCAAGATTATTCAATGGCATTTTTTTTGCTTAGCAAATTCATGCCTCAGCTTATTAATTCCAAAGGCTAGAGCTGGTTCACACTACCTAAATAATGCTTCTTCGATTTGATTCCATTTTTATTATTGGTCCTGATTGACCAAATTGTAAGAATATTTGTGGGATTTGCTGACTTGATGTTAAATTTGACTGATTTGACTCTAGGGAAATGACTCGATAAATAATGTTGTAGCTTCTTTTTACTTGGGTTCCAGTCTAATAACTTGATGTACTTTGAACTACAGAAATGCACTAAGAGTTGGAGGACAAGATATATGTTGGAGTATTCTTGAGGTAATTACAATCATTCATGGAGAGTAATGTACAAATCTAAAATATTGATACAGATACTTGCTGGATTTTTTAGATGAGGTGAAGCAAGGAAATACATATCAATATTGACAAAGGCCAGTATATCTGACTTTTATGTTGAATAGTGAAATTGTGTTTGTAATCAATGTTTATATGCCCCTCCAAACCCTCACATCAAGTCCCCAAAATATTGGAGAATGGAATAATAACTTGATTCATCTGTAAATATTTAATGCTCATCTGACTTATCTCAAATACTTAGCTAATGGTTGTGTTAGGCATCTTGCATCTTAGAAATTTTCCTTAATACACTATACCTAACTGGAATCATATGAGTTATTCTAAAAACAGGAGAACTTCTATACTTGGCTCACCTTTTAGTCATCAAATTCATTATTTATCTCTCTAAGAAAAATGGCCACAATATTCATCCCGAACAGGCTGGCCACACATTTCGCTGAAACCTTTTTAATCTTGTGATTCTCTGAACCTTTTATAATATTAATGAAAAAAGTGTCTGTGGCCCCCAAAAGTGTGTAGAAAAGAAACCTAAAAGAAAAGCTGAGAAAACTGCAATAGAGAATTTTAAAAAATAATTCAAAGTGGAACATATTTTGCTGATCTTGTGATTGAATTTGGCATGTCTAGAACTAGTGTGTGTTGCATAATTAAAATAAAGCCACAATCAGAACATTGGCAAAAGGAGTAAAAATTCTTGCATCTAAAAGTTTACAGACACTTGAAGACATGGAAAAACTTTTATTCGTTTGGATCACTGAAAAGCAAATGGCTGCTGATAGTGTGTCTGAATCAGGATCTGCGAAAAGGCGAAGCAGTTACAGGATTTTACAGGTCTCGTTGCAATATGTAATGTATTTTGAGTTAAAAATATTTTATATGCCATAACTTTTGAGAGTCAAGAATGAATTATTACAATTTAAGCCAAGGTCTATGGGAAAAATTTATATTTAACTACCTTGCGAATGGATTGTGGCTGAATATAGGAGTTACACTGTATCTATCTTAATTTGGCAAATCTATAATAATACTCTTTTTTTTTATATATATTTCCTACTTCTTAGCATGATTTCACTGAATAAATGTGAAAATCCAATTTAGTGATGAAAGTAGCACCACAATTACCTATTCTGACATCATTAAATATTGAGGTACAACTTTATATTTTGAGTATTTGTGGTTTTGTAAAGAGTTCTGTGAAGATGAAAATGTACCCTACTATGTCTAATATTTGTTCTTTCTATTGAATCTTTTTAATGTCTTTGTTCTATCCCTGTTTTTTCTGCACAGGAACACCTAGGTTAGGGGCTATGGCCTAGCTGAGTGGAGATGCCACTCTCAGGTTAGCAAGTTTGGTAATATTGGGTGTGGTTAGTTACTGGTTGGCATCCCAATTTGGGTTGATTTTGTGGCAGTTGCTATATGCTGTAGCAGCTCATAGATCTGACCCCATGTTAAATTGTAGGTTCCCACTGAGAATACCCTTGGAACAGAAGTGCCATTTCATTGTAAAAACCTTTTAAAAATACCCTGGGTGGATTACACAATTTTCACTACTCAACTCATTTCAAGGGAGGAAAATGACTTTAAGTTTGTGATATATTTTTTGTATGCATTTTATTTAAGGATTATGAAGGTTACTTGGACAAATGGAATGCCTGCTCATTACTTCTTGGCACTGGAAATCTTCTGATTTGGTTTGGCTGTCTTCGTTATCTTGGATTTTTCAAAACATACAATGTAAGCTATCTTTTGTTATTTAAGTTTACTACCACCTCCTATTTAATTGGTTTGAAAATTATAGGTTCCCTGCCAAGCCCATTCTTGGGGCCAGTATCTGGACATGAGGGGAGAGACTGAAATAGTCATTATTATACTTAGTTTATTGTATTTATCTTTTAAAATCATTCTTTTGCCACTAGATGCTGTACACACGATGTACCACTTCCAATAAATTTTCAATGTCATTGATTAAAAAAATCCAATTTTCTGTTTAGGTCTTAATCCTCACAATCAAACGCTGCTTCCCAAATGTCCTCCGCTATTCCATTTGTATTCTGATGGTCTTTGCTGGGTACTCCTTTTGTGGATGGCTTGTTTTAGGACCTTACCATTTCAAGGCAAGTGTTGTTTATCATCTATCATGCTATTTGTCGAGGGAATGGGCAGTTTAAGTTAGCATTTTTATATGTTGCTGCACATGTGTGCTTTTGTAGGTTTGAAATACCTGCGCATAACCTAACAGCCATTTACCATTCAACAGTTATTTTAACAATTTTTTTAATCTCTCAAATGTGGGTGTCTGGTATAGCATAGACAACTATACAACTATGTGACAACTCATCTAGGAGGGTTGTGTGCTCTTTCAACCCTAATGCTGGCAGTGGTATCTGCCTTAATTTGGCGAGTGGGAAGGTTCTGGAGATTTAGATGACTTGTGCCGCCAAGGTACTCCAGTCATACCTTAAACCCTTTGCGTTGTAAGGCTAGGAAACTTATTCGAGAGCTCAGTATAGCTCTCGGGCCGGTGGCCCCCGTAAGGGGCGCGGCGATTTGCCATCCTGGCTGCCGTGTTGACGGGATCCAGCGCCCCGTCCGGCCCCAGCTTAGCCTCTTTTCCTTCCTTCAGATAGCCTGTATTCCTATCCTACCTCGTCGCTTTTCATACAACCTCTCCCACAACTTTCTCTGGTCAGCCTCTAATTTCACAGGGTAGAAGCTGACCTTCTTCTCAGCCAATCGTCCCGGATCGGGGCTGAGGGGGGAGGGGACAATGTCCCCTAACCCCTGAGCTCCGGTCTGGGGTGGTTGGCTTTTAACAACCTGCTTCATCCCCACCCATACCTTCCTCACATCCCTTTTCCTCTCGTCTTCAAAATCTATCTTTTTTTTACACCGTGTTCAAGGTGGAGCCGCCATGCCGAAGGACTGCCAGGCCACCAGGCGGGAGGGGTGGTCCCAAATGGTGGCGCCGGGCCTGTAAGCACCTCTTGCAGTTCGGGCAACTGCAAGAGGTGGTGAGCGATTGCGTCCCGTAAAACAAAGAGGGTCACCATGCCCAATGATACAAAAAAAAAACATCTCCCCCTAATTCCCCCTAAAACAACGGAGCCGCCCTCGTGCAGCTCCACAGAAAAGATGGAGGTCTCCCCCCCTGTGCTTGCGCAGGGGACCTTCCATACCTCTTTAACCGGAGAGGAGGCTTACTCCTCTCTTACGCTTACGGGTGTAGGGAACTCTCCCTAACCCCCTCACTGGAGGTGCTTTCGGGCAACTCGCTTTTTCCAGCGGCAGTCCCCTCTTTTCTTTCCATGGGGACTGCCAAGAAAGCCAGCAGGCAGCCCTTAGCCAGCCGCTCCCCATCGAAGCGGCTCGGTAGGGCAAACCCCCTTAGGGGGGAGAGGGAAGCCAGGCCCCTTCGGTCGCTTCCCTCAAAAAACCTGCTGGCAAGGATATTGAACCTTGCCGGGGTTAAGGCCTGTGCCTCCCCACAAAAGACTCTTGACGCTGCCAAGGGGACCTGCGATGTCCTGAGAGGGGATGGCCAACTGGAGGCCCCTCCTGTGATAGACATGGTCCTTGAGGAGACCCAGCCTCAGACGGTAGGGCCTTGCATGGGGGGGAATCCGGGCTCGGCGCCAAGCACCGAACCCGAATCCGCCCCTATGCAAGGTCCCCCTCAAACGGCTGGAGATTCTCAGGCACTACAAGGAGGGGAGGGATCTCCTCCGACCGGTTCCCCCACGACTACCAGGACCTTCTCCATTTCGGAGAATGACCTGGCTGAGGCCGGCCCATCTGGCCTGGGGGTTCCTTCTGGCGGAGGTGAGAAGCGGGTTCATTCCCCGCCCTCCTCTCCAAAAAAGAAAAAGACAAAAAAGACTCGGGGCTCCTCTCCATCCGCGGGGGCTGCGGGGACGGATGGGTCTGCTGCCACTCTGGCAAGCGACCAAGCCAAGATCAGCACATCCGCCCCCTCTGCCCCCCCGGTTGCGGAGCCCCTGACTAAGACTAATACCAAGAGTGCACAGGGCATGGCCTCGATGACATCGGGGCCCCTGATTCAGAGGTTACCTGGCATTTTCGAGCCCGCTGGCTTCAAACGCTTCCTCGTTATTCGCTCCACTGATGGCACCATGTTGTCCAAGGGCAACATGATCCATCAGAGGAGAGGATTAGCTAGTGCAATTGGTAGAGAGCCGAAGGTGACCCGTTTCTCGGACCGGAGCCTTCTGGCGAATGCGGCGAGTCCCGCCGAGGCGGCCAAGATAAGTGCTCTTCGGACACTTCATGGCACCCCGGTGAGTGTGACGCCGCACTCTACCATGAACTTTGTGAAAGGAGTAGTTTATGCGAGGGAACTCGTTGACTACTCCATTGAGGACATCACCCTAGAGCTGGCCGACCATGGGGCGGTCAAGGTCGAACGTGTGATGAGAAAACAGGGAGGGGCCTCGAGACCCACCCCTACACTCTTCGTCACATTCGACTGTGACAAGCTCCCAGAGTCGGTGCGTGCCGGTTGGTACCGCTACCGCGTGAAGGCATTCGTGCCACTGCCGCGGCGGTGCTATTACTGTCACCGCTTCGGCCATACGAATCGCGCATGTAGACGTGCAAAGTCGGGGTCACCCGAAGTCTGTGTAAATTGCTCCAAGGTCGCACACGATAAGTCCAAATCGTGTGTGGCCAAGTGTGTCAATTGCGGAGAGCCGCTCCCTGCTTCTTCGAAGCAATGTGGTGCATATCTCCTTGAGAAAGAAATCCTAGCCGTTCAGGCCCAGGATCGTCTCTCATTCCGCGAGGCTAAGGACTTGGTCCTAGCACGCCCGGCTCTGCCTGGGACGTCATATGCCTCAATAGTTAGAAAGGCACCCTCTGCTCCTGGCCCATCCAGGCCAACGAGCACGGTTGTTTCCGCGCCCATTCGGAGCCCTTCTGCGGGCTCTACCCAACCCGGGCGCTCCACTGGTAAAGGATGCGGAAAAAAGGGTTCATACCCAGCCCCGGCTAAAACCAGGGCTTCCCCCTCTTCCCCCAGCGTGACCGTTTCCCGTAAGGCGAAACGGCCACGCGCATCCACCGAGTCAGCTCACAGAAGGCAACACCCCTGAAGATGGTCGCTAGGCCATCTTTCGGGGTTCCTAAAGCTGTCCCCCGAAAGGAGAACAGCAACAAAGGAGCTTCGGCTCCTTCGCCCACTCCCCGAGGTGTAGCGGGTGGCTCGGAGACGGTGGTTCCTCGAAATGAGGGCCTCCCGCCTCCGAAGCCGCAACGCCCGCCTAAGGTTTCGAGCCGGAGGGAGGAAAAGACTCGCGTGGCGAGCCCAACCTCCCCCAATAAGTCCTCGAAGGCGAGAGCGCCTTTAGCGCTTTGTCCGGCCAACAGCGGCCGGGGTTCTTCCCCCGGGAAGCGTACAGCCATTCCCGTGAGGGTCTTCAGTTCGAGGAGGGCCCCCGCGTCTCCTCCGAGCTAGGCCTGGAGGGCATATTCCTTCAATGGAATTGCCGTGGACTCCGGGCCAACTGGGAGGAGCTGCGGAGGCTCGTCTCCTCCCGCTCCCCGTTAGCTATCTTTTTGCAGGAGACCATGCTAGGCGCGTGCTTTCTGCCCGCCCTCCCGCGGTATAGGGGTCTTGTGACCCCACCACCGAGGGATGGCCGGGCTGGGGGATGCGTGGTTTACACCCGGCATGATGTCTCCGTTCTTCCTTTCTCTTTAGATACCTCCTTTCAGGCAGTGGCTGTGCAGCTGAACCGGATAGGAGGTATACTCTGATTTCTGCGTACATTCCACCGTCAGCTGACTTCGACGTGGGGGACTTCCGCCGCGTCGTGGCACGGTTGCCGAGGCCCTATCTCTTGCTTGGAGATCTGAACGGCAGGCATTCTCTCTGGGGAGATTACTCCATAAATCCCAGGGGACAAGTCCTTGCCGATCTGATCCAAGAGCTTAAGATGGGTGTCCTAAACGTGGATGAGTTTACGCATCACTGTCCGAGAACCGCTTCATTTTCTTGCCTTGACCTATCTTTGTGCTCTTCGGATGCACAGCCTGATTTTGATTGGGGGGTGGTCGATGACCTCCATGGTAGTGATCACTTTCCCATTCAAATATCATTTTCAGGGCAACTGCCGCCTGAGAAACCTCCTCGGTGGTGCTTGGCGCGGGCGCGGTGGCCTGCATTTCAGGAAATGACTGAATTCTCTATCTCAGTCGAGGAGTTTAGGTAGGTAGATGAGGCCGTTGAGTTCTTCTCCGGCAACCTCATCGCCGTGGGCCTGACTACTATTCCTAGGACGTCTGACCGTTTTGCACGCCGACCACTCCCATGGTGGTGGGCCGAGTGTGAGACGGCCCTCAAACAGAATCGTTATGCCTACATGCGCTATAAGCGCCTCCCGAACCATTTCACTCTCGCTGAATTTCGTCGGGCTAGGGCTTGGTTCCGGTATATTTCGAAGCACGCCCGCCGCTCTTCTTGGCGGGCATACGTGTCTTCACTTAACGGGAAGACCCCTTTAGCTGAGGTGTGGAAGCGAGTCAAAA
Organism: Ceratothoa steindachneri; assembly: GCA_963969495.1. NCBI lineage: Eukaryota > Metazoa > Arthropoda > Malacostraca > Isopoda > Cymothoidae > Ceratothoa > Ceratothoa steindachneri. The sequence continues at coordinate 132,942,218 of OZ018326.1, forward strand.
GGATTCGGGGCAAGTTCTCGCAGGACCCCCCTCCCGTTCTCCAGGAGAATGGGACCGCAATCTCGGACCCCGCGTCCGTGGCGGAATCCTTAGCGACCGCTTTTTCCGCATTCTCCGCCAGCATTCAATGCACGTCGTGATGTCGCGGAAGGCCGCCGGCTGGACTTTACCTCCAGAGGCGGAGAACCCTTCAACGACAAGTTTACTATGAGTGAGTGTTGCTCCGCTCTCGCTTCGTGCGCGGACACCACCCATGGTCCGGACGATATCCCGTACGCCATGCTTCGACACCTGGGTGAGCGAGGCATGGCCTTTCTGTTAGATTTGTTCAACAGGATCTGGGTGGAAGGTCTTCTCCCAGACTCCTGGCGAATCGCTACTGTGCTCGCCTTTCGCAAGCCGGGGAGAGATCACTCTACTCCGACCGGTTTCCGCCCAATCTCTCTAACCTCTTGCGTGTGCAAGTTGATGGAGAAATTGGTAAATGTTAGATTAGCCTTTTTCTTGGACAGCGGAGGCCCTCTCTCTTCCGCACAGTGCGGCTTCCCCAAGTTCCACTCCACGTCGGATGCTCTGCTCCGACTGGAAAATGCCGTCTGCGAGGCTTTCCTTCGTAGACAGCACTACGCCACGGCGTTTTTCGATCTGGAGAAGGCCTATGATACCGCATGGCGATACGGTATCATGGAGACTCTCCACACGATGGGGGCGAGGGGACGCCTCCCAATGTTTATATCTGAATTTTTGCGAGATCGTCGATTCCGCGTACGGGTGGGGGGGAGCCCTCTCCGGCCCAAAGGAGCAGGAAGAGGGCGTCCCGCAGGGAAGTGTCCTCAGTGTCACACTCTTTGCCCTGAGCATCAACGGCATCACCTCGGTGCTGCCGGAAGATGTTCTCGCTACGCTCTACGTGGACGACCTTTCGATCTCTTTTGGCGCTGCCCAGATGCCAACTCTGGAGCGTCGACTCCAACAGGCATTGAACCGCGTCTCTCGCTATGCCGAAGCGCACAGGTTTCGGTTTTCTTTGGCCAAGACTAAGGTGGTGCACTTCTGCCGCCATCCACGGCTTCACCCCGACCCAGATTTGTTTCTTAATGGGGTGTGCCTGGATGTGGTTGAGTCGCACCGTTTCCTTGGTCTTGTATTCGACCGACGCCTCACCTGCGAGGCTCATATTAGCAACCTTAGGGTTTCTTGTACCCGCGCCATGGACATTCTCCGTTCCGTGACGTTCAGCGCTTGGAGCGCTGATACGGCTACGGCCCTACTTTTTTATCGATCCTTTGTTCGTTCGAAGCTCGACTACGCATGCGAGTTTTATGCATCCGCAGCCGAGCGTTTATTGCGGAAGGTGGATTCGATTCACCACACCGGCCTTCGCCTTGCGACCGGTGCCTTCCGCAGTTCCCCCATTGAGAGCCTGTTGGTCGATGCTGGGGAGATGCCACTCGCTCTGTGCGGCGTGCAGTGCATCACTCGCCTGTACACGCCAGCCCGGCGTCTCCCCCAGTCGCCAACAGCTCTCACTGCATCCGCAGCTGATCTCGATGGTGCCTATGCCGCCGAGAGACGCCAGTCATACCCTAAGCCCTCTGGGTTTAGGGCCAGGAAACTCCTTCGAGAGGTAGATATAGCTCTCGGGCCGGTGGTGCCCCTGGTTCTGCCCAGGACGCCACCCTGGAGGGTACCACATTTGGCTATTTGTCGCCACGCCTCTGCTCCCAAAGCTTGTACTGCGCCGGGAGTATTGCGTTCGACCTTTTTGGAGCACACATCATGTCACGCTGGAACCGTGCCAGTGTATACGGATGGCTCCAAGTCCCAAGAGGGGGTCGGTTTCCACGCCGTATCCCCTCTGTTTGAAGTCAGCGGGGCTCTACCAGGCGCTGCGTCTGTCTTCACGGCCGAGCTGGTGGCAATACACCACTCGGTACGGGAGATTACGCGACGTGCCCGGTTCGGAGACCGGATTGTGATCTATAGCGACTCACAAAGCGCCCCGAGTGCTCTCGTGGCATTGGAATCTCCGCATCCCCTGGTTCACGATATCCGTGACGCCATGGTTTTGGCGAGCCGGGCAGATGTCGAGATTATCTTCTGCTGGGTTCCTGGACATGTAGGAATTGCGGGGAATGAGCGCGCCAAAGAGTCCACGAGGACTCTCCGACTGGACCAGCATTTCGCTCTTCCTCACACCGACTACATGGCAGGAATACGGGCAGCTCTTCGGACTTCTTGGCAAAGAAGATGGGAGACGGTCGAAGGGAACTTAAAGTTGCGTGCCATTGCGCCGCGACTGTTCCCATGGACCTATCCCCCAAAGCCGCGGCGGCTTCAGGTTGCTTTCTGTCGTCTCCGAATCGGACACACTCGTGTGACGCATCGCTATTTGATGGAGCGCTCGCCTCTGCCCTATTGCAACGACTGCGTCGTCCCCCAGACTGTCGAATGTCCCAGTCTGGGTGATCTTCGCGCACGATACCTGTCCCGGTATCGGGATGGGCGGGGTCGCTACCGCCTGTCCCTTGTACTCGGGACAGATTCGTGCACATTGACTTGTGGACTTGTTGACTTCTTGGGGGAGGCCGGCCTTCTCCCTATTATTTAAGTAAGTTTTTTTTTGTTTTGTTTTTTGCATTTTTGGGGGGGGGTTTCCCCTTTGGTCGCACGCTCCTGCGCCGGCGAGACCTCTCCTCGACGCACCAGCTTGCTTCCTTTCCCCCTTTTTGGTGTGACGCATCGCTATCTGATGGAGCGCTCGCCTGCGCCCTATTGCAACGACTGCGTCGTCCCCCAGACTGTTCGGCACATTCTTGTCGAATGTCCCAGTCTGGGTGATCTTCGCGCACGACACCTGTCCCGGTACCGGGATGGGCGGGGTCGCTACCGCCTGTCCCTTGTTCTCGGGATGAGTGCGTGTACTTTGACTGGTGGACTTATTGACTTTTGGGGGGAGGCCGGCCTTCTCCCTTTTATTTAACGCGATTTAATTGTTCTTGTTGTTTTTGTAATTGTTTTGTTATTGCTTTGTTATTGTTATTGTTATTCCTTTTTATTGTTTTCTGTTTAATTTTTTAAAGTAGCCTAAATTAGGCTGTTTGTTTACGGCAACTTATGCCTTAGTCGGCAGTCGCCAGATAGCCCCTTAATTAAAAAAAAAAAAAAAATTCCCCCTTTTTGGGGTGTTGTTTTTTGTTGTTTTTTTATCTCTAATTTTGTTTTAAAGTAGCTTAGAACTTGGCTAGTTCTAATACGGCGACTAATGCCCAAGTAGGCAGTCGCCAGATGAGCTCTTTAAAAAAAAAAAAAAATTCGGGCCGGTGGCACCTCTGGTGGTTCTGGCCAGAATGCCACCCTGGAGGGTACCACCTTTGACTATTTGTCGCCTCACCTATGCTCCCAAAGTTTCTACAACACTGGGAGTATCGCGTTCAGCTTTTTTGGAGCACACTTCGTGTCACGCTGGAACCGTGCTAGTGTATACGGATGAATCCAATTCCCAGGAGGGGGATTGGTTTCCACACCATATCCTCTCTGTTTGAATTCAGCCAGGCGCAGTGTCTGTCTTCACGGCCAAGCTGGTTGCAATACATCGCTCGTTACGGGAGATAACGCGTTGTGCCCGGTTCGGAGACCGGATTGTGATCTATAGCGACTCACAAAGCGCCTTGAGTACTCTCAGTGCATTGGAATCTCCACACACCCTGGTTCGCAGTATCCGTGGTTTTCGCACTGTTTTTCTGGTCTTGTATTTGACCGATGCCTCACCTAGCTAGGAGGCTCATAGTTGCAGCCTTAGGGTCTCTTGTACCCGCGCCATGGATATTCTTCGCTCCGTGTTCCTTCGAATCTCGACTACGGATGCGAGTTTTATGCATCCGCAGCCAAGTGTGTATTGCGGAAGGTGGACTCGATCTACCACAGCGTCCTTCGCCTGGTTAGCGGTGCTTTCCGCACTTTACCCATTGAGAGCCTACTAGTCGATGCTGGGGAGATGCCACTCTCTTTGCGCCGTGCACAATGCATTATTCGCCTGTACGCGCCAACAGCTCTCACTGCATTTGCAGTTGATCTCGATGGTGCCTATGCCACCGAGAGACACCAGTTATACCCTAAGCCCTTCGTGTTTAGGGCCAGCAAACTCTGAGAACTAGGTATAACTCTCGGGCTGGCGGTGCCCCTGGTTCTGCTCAGGACGCAACCCTGGAGGGTACCACTTGACCATTTGTCAACACGCCTCTGCTCCCAAAGCTTGTACAGTGCCGTGAGTATTGCGTTCTGCCCTTTTGGACCACACTTCGTGTTACGCTGGAACCGTGCTAGTGTATGCGGTTGGCTCCATGTCCCAAGAGGGGGTCGGCTTCCACGCCCTATCCCCTCTGTTTCAAGTCAGCGGGGCTCTACCAGGCGCTGCGTCTGTCTTCACGGCCGAGCTGTTTGCAATTCACCGCTTGGTCCGGGAGATTACGTGACGTGCCCAGTTTGGAGACCGGATTGTGATTTATAGCGACTCGCAAAGCGCCCTGATTGCTCTTGGAGCACTGGAATTTCCGTATCTCCTGGTTCGCGATATTCGTGACGTCACGGTTTTGGCGAGCATGGCGGATGTCGAGATTATATTCTGCTGGGTTCCTGGACATGTAGGAATTGCGGGGAATGAGCGAGCTGATGAAGTAGCCAAAGAGTCCGTGAAGACTGGGTGACCAGACGAGTGTTTCGCTCTTCCTCACACCGATTTACATGGCAGGAATACGGGCATCTCCGGGCTGCTTGGCAAAGAAGATGGGAGACGGTCGAGGGGAACCTAAAGTTTCGTGCCATTGCGCCGTGACTGTTCTCATGGACCCCCCCCCCCCCCCAATGCCGCGACGGCTTGAAGTTGCTTTCTGTCGTCTCCAAATTGGACACACTCGCGGGACGACTGCCATTTGATGCTGCGTTCACCTGCACCATATTGTGATGACTGCGTTGTCCCCCAGACTGCTCCGACCATTCTTGTTGAATGTCCCACTCTGGGTGATCTTCGCGCACGCTACCTGTCGCTAGTACCGGGATGAGCGGGGTCGCTACCGCTTATCCTTTGTACTCGAGACGAGTACAAAGTACGCAAAGTTTCACGTTCCTGCGTCGGGGAAGGGTGGACCTCCCCCCGACGCCAGAGCGTGCTTCTGCCTTTTTCCTTTTTTTTATTGTTATTCTTGGGTGGAGTTTTTAAAATATTGTTAGTTTAATGTAACCTAGTACTAGGCTGTCGTGAGTACAGTGACTTATGCCCAAGTAGGCAGTCGCCAGATGAGCCTTGAAAAAAGAATTACTATCTTTCAAGCCGCTTTCGGTCAGCTCCACTACTGAAAAAAAGGTAGCCCCCTCCAACGCTCTTGTACTGGAGAGGAGGCTTACGGGTGCGTGAGCTTCCCCTTCTGTGGAGTCGCCCATGGACTATTCTCATCTTACGACCAATGGCAGTCCCCATTTTCTATCACAGGGGACTTCCAAGAGAGTAGGCAGGCGGCCTATAATCAAGAGCAAATTGATAGGCCCAGCCCCCTTAGGCGAGCAAGGGAAAGCAGTGCCCCCTACAGTCTTGTAGTCATGTATTTTGACATTGCAAGGCATCTGCATCCCTACTCCTTCTCTTCCCCGATGGAGGTTGGTTCACTGGCCAGAGGTTTGACTCCGACTGAAGCGGGATGATGGGCATATGGAAACCTTTCCCTGAGCTAGACTTGATCCCAGATTTGATCCACCAACAGTTGGCAGAATCTTCCATGAGGGTGAACCTGGGCTCGGTCTCAAACACCGAAACTGAATCCGCCCCTGTGCAAGCTTTTCTTCATGTGGCTCGGGGCCCCCGATGAATCACAAGGAGAGGAAGAACCTCCTTCCCCGGCTGGTGCCACTTTGACAGCCAAGACTTCCATCTTGGAGAAGGATCGTGCTGAGGCCAGTCCGTTCGGCTTACGCGCTGCTTCCGGCGGCAAAGATAAGCGAGTTTATTCTGGACCTACACTGCCGAGTCGGTGCTACTACTTCCACTGCTTCGACCATACGAATCGCTCCTGTAGACGTGCAAAGTCCAGTTACCCCGAGTCTGTAAGTTGTTCCAAGGCTGTATTAATTAGTCCCTGTCGTGTATGACCAAGTGTGTCATTTGAGAACAACCGCACTACGCTTCTTCCAAGCAATGTGGTGCGTATCTCCTCTAGAAGGATATCCTGGCCTTTCCGGCTACGCATCGTCTCTCATTTTGCGAGGCTAAGGACTTGATCCTGCGGGGCCTGGCCACACCTGACGTACGAGCACAGTCGTTTCCGTACCCATTCGGGAACCCTTCTCTGGGTTATACTCACCCCGGGCGCTTTCCTGGTAGAGCTGTCCTCACAAATTGCTCACACCCAGCCTCGGCTAAAACCAGGGCTCCCTGTCCCATCACCCAACGTGACCGTTTCCTGTAAGGCGAAATGGCTGCGCTGAGTCGTTAGACTCAGGAGGCAAACCCCTGAAGGTGGTCGTGATGCCATCTTCTGGCGTTCTTAAAGCTGTCCCCCGAAAGGAAGACAGCAGCAAAGGATCTTCGGTTCCTACGTCCCCACCCAAGGCCTGGCTGTGTGGTTCAGAGACGGAGGATCCTTGAAAGTAGGGAGGAACCGACTCTCATAGCGAGCCCTCCTCCCACGATAATTTCTGGAAGGCGACAGCGCCTTGTTCGGCCGTGGTTCTGCCTACAAGAAGCGTGCAGCCATTCCCGTGAGAGTCTTCTCTTCGAAGAGGGCCCCGCATCTCCGAGCTAAGCCTGGTGGGCAAATTCCTTCAATGGAATTGCCGCGGACACCGGGCCAACTGGGAGGATCTGCAGAGGCTCTTCTCCTCCCGCTCCTCTTTAGCTAAGTTTTTGTCGGAGACCATGCTGGGCGCGTACCCCCTGCCCACTCTCTCAGGGTATAAGGATTTTGCGACCCCACCACCAAGGGATTGGGGTCTAGCAGGAGGATGCGCCATTTACACACGGCATGATGTCTCCATTCTTCCTTTGTCTTTAGATACTTCCTTTCAGGCAGTAGCAGTACAGCTGTACCTGGAAAGGAGGTATACTGTTATTTCCGCGTACCTTCTATCGTCAGCCGACTTCGAAGCGAGGGATTTCTGCCGTATCGTGGCACGGTTGTCGCCCTTTCTACTGCTCGGGGATTTGAACAGTAGATAGCCCCTCTGTAAGACTACTCGATCAATCCCAGGGGTTAGGTCGTTGCCATCACTGTCCGAAAACTGCTTCGTTTTCCTGTCTTGATCTATCCCTGTGCTCTCTGGATGCACAGCCGGATTTTGGGTGGGAGGTGGTCGATGACCTCCATGGTAGTGATCTCTTTCCCATTCAAATATTTTCTGGACCGCTGCTGCTTGTCGTGCGCGTGATGTTCCGCATTTCAGAAAGCGACTCATTTTTCTTGCGTGATCACTTTTCGCCACCAGGGAGAGATCACTCTATCCCGTCCAGTTTCCGCCCAATCTCTTTAACCTGTCTTCACAGTGCGGCTTCCGCAAGTTCCACTCCACATCGGATGCTCTGCTTCGACTGGAAAATGCCGTCTGCGAGGCCTTCCTTCGTAAACAGCACTACGCCACGGTGTTTTTCGATCTGGAGAAAGCCTATGCTACCGCATGTCAAGACTTATGGAGTTTCCACACGATGGGTGCGAGGGGACGGCTCCCAAACTTTATTTCAGTTTTTGCGAGATCGTCGATTCCACGAACCGGTGGGGGGAGCCTTTTCTGGACCAATAGAGAAGGAACAGGGTGTCCCGCAGGGAATTGCCCTCGTTGCTGTCGGACGATGTTCTCCCTACGCTCTACGTAGACGACCTTTTGATTTCTCTTTGGTGCTGCCCAGATGCCAATTCTGGACGTCTACTCTAACAGGCCTTGAACCGCATCTCTTGCTTTGCCAAAGCTCACAGGTTTCGGTTTTCCTTGGCCAAAACTAAGGTGATGAACTTATGCCGCCATACACGGCTCCACCTCGGCCCAACCTTGTTCGTAAACGGGGTTCGCTTGCAAGTGATGGATTCGCCCCCTTTTTTAAGTCTTGGTTTTCGACCGGTTGACTCCTTGTTTGTGAGGCTATATTCGCAGCCTTAGAAACTCTTGTACCTGCGCCATGGACGTCCTTCGTTCCGTGACGTTGAGCACCTGGGGTCCTGATGGGGCTAGAGCCTATTCGTTGATGCTGGGGGAGATGTCACTTGCTCTGCGCCGTTTACGGTGGATTATGCGCATGTACGCGCGATCCCTCTGCCTCCCTCACTCGCGCCCGGCCCTCACTGCATCCGCAGGCGATCTCGACAGTGCTTATGCCGCCGAGAGACACTAGTCATACCCTAAGCCCTTTGGGTTTAGGGCTAGGAAACTCCTTCGAGAGCTTGGTGTAGCACTCGAGCCGGTACCCTCTAGGGTACCACTTTTGACTATTTGTTGCCGCGCCTCTGCTCGCAAAGGTTCTACTGCGCAGGGAGTACTGCGTTCGGCCTTTGTGGAGCACACTTCGTGTCACGCTGGATCCGTGCCAGTCTATACGGATGGCTCCAAGACCCAGGGAGAGGTCGGTTTCGCCAATGTATCCCCCTATGTTTAAACTCAACTGGGCTCTACCAGGCGCTGCGTTTGTCTTCTCGACCGAGCAGGTTTCAATACACCTCCAGGTACGGGAAATAACGTGCCGTGCGCAGTTCGGAGACCGGATTGTGATTTTTAGTGACACAAAGCGCTCTGAGTACCCTCGGGGCATTGGAATTTCCACACCCCTTTGTTAGCAGCATCTGTGATGCCACGGTTGCCAGGTGGATGTCGAGAATATCTTCTGAGTTCCTGAACATGTGGGAATTGCAGGAAATGAGGCCGCCAAAGAGTCCGTGGGGTCTGGGCGACCACACAAGTGTTTCGCTCTTCCTCACACCTACTACATGACAAAAATCAAAACACCCCTCCAGGTTGCTTGGCAAACAAGATGAGAGACGGACAAGGGGAACTTTAAAGGTACCGGCCATTGAGTCATGGTCCTACCCTACAATGCCGCGACAGATTCAGGTCACCTTATGCCGCCTTAGAATTGGGCAGACTCGCGGGACGCACCTCCATTTGATGGAGCGCTCCCCTGCGCCTTATTGTGACGACTGCGTTGTTCCCCAGACTATTTGTCACATTCTTGTTGACTGTTCCAGTCTGGGTGATCTTCGCGCTCGTTATTTGACCCCGTATCATGACGAGCTGACTCACTAACGCTTGTTCCCTGTACTCGGGATGGGTTCTTGGACATAGATTTGCGAACTATTTGACTTTTTGGAGGAGGTTGGCCTCCTCCACTTTAGTATACTCTTTGTTGTAGGTCGCATTTTTCTGCTCCCGGGGCAAACGCCCACCCCTCCAATGCCGGAGGGTGTTTCCTTCTTGCTGTTTTGGTTATTTTGTTCATTTGCTGGTTTCTTTGCTTTTTTTCTTTTCTTTTTATATCTTTATTTAGTTTTTGTATTTTTTTAATCTAGCCCCATATTCGCTGTAGCGTGATTCCAGTGACTCTTGCCTTTATAGGCAGTCGCCAGATGGGCTCCAAAATAATAAAAAAAAAAAATCCCACACTGTCCGTTACATTCTTGTCGAATATCTCACCGTGGTGATCTTCGCTCGCGTTACCAGTCATGATACTGAGACGGCCAAGGTCGCTCGCTACCTTTCGTTCCCTTTACTCGGGACAGCTTCGTGTACCACGGCCTGTGGACTCTTAGCCATCCTTGAGGAAGGCGGGACTCAAGCCGTGACTTGAACATGCACTTTCAATGTATTTTGTTGATTTGAGTTGCTTATTTTTACCTTTTTTTTTTTACTATTACTTTATTTTTACGCCAAAATATAAGTAATGAAAGTGAAATTTTGATGACTTGTACCTTTGATGTCAGTTGCCAGATGGGCCTCCTTTTAAAAGAGCACCCATTAAGTATTCCAATATTTGTTTTCCTCATTTTCTGTTCGTTTTGCAGTTTCGCTCTTTGTCTTCGACCACAGAGTGTCTCTACTCCCTCATCAATGGTGACGACATGTTCGCTACCTTCTCGTCCACCATCGGCAAAGACTTGATTGTTTGGTGGTTCTCAAGAATCTACCTCTATACATTTATCTCGCTCTTCATCTACGTTATTCTCTCTCTCTTCATCGCTATCATTACAGATGCGTACGATACCATAAAGGTGAGTTTCACTTATGATTCGTGTCGACCCACCCTTTTGCTTTGAAATCATAATTTCGACGACTATGCCCCCTTCAGTGTGTGTGTGTGTGTATATATATATATATATATATATATATATATATATATATATATATATATATATATATATATATATATATATATATATATATATATTTTTATTCTTTATTTTATTTTTATTTTATTTATTTTTTTACTTTTATTTTTATTTATATTTATTTATTTATTTTATACTACTTGGCAGAGATATTACGAAGAAGGCTTCCCCCAATCGCAGTTGATGTCCTTTGCTAACGAATGCCAAGCGGATCCCTGGAGCGGTGTCTTTCACGATGACGAAACGACTATCCAGGATATCGTTAATCATATTTGCTGTTGTTGCCCGGGGTAAGTTGTTGTTGCTCTCTCAGGCGCTGCGTCTGTCTCCGGTGTCACGACCGACCTGGTTGCAATACACCGCTCGGCTCCTTACGTACCCTGAAAAGCTGCACATCCTTTCGCCCTAAGTGCAAATTAGGGAAGGCCTGTCACTAGGTGGACTTGAACTTTTGATAGGACCCGAGAAAACTGTTGATGCGCTACTTTATCTTTTTATTATTATGGCTATCCCCCTCAACATTTTGTTTACCCTCACTTCGTACCAACAGGAACTGTTCTCACCTGGACAGAGTTCGGTCCGCTAGACATGGTATGGAGCCTTGGTGGACTGCATGCCATCATGAGATCACATAAGTCCTGGGTATGGTGAAAATAGGCTATCACCCACCCTACACTTTAGTGCACCCGCCTATTTCTACTTCTCTTTATTACATACCTGCCTACCCCCTTCCAAACCTGCTCTACATTCAGAGGTTCTGGTTGCCCGGTGCACTTTCGTCCTCTTATGGGTCCTTAGTCGAGCGGGCCGAAAGCCCGCTGGCTAGGGCAAATGTTAGGTACAGGGTGTGTTGAGCCGTCGACTCTGCTCACCTTCCACCAGTACACATAAAAGATGGCTACGGCGGCACCATCCCTTATGGTTAAAGCTCACGGACAAATTCACGTGTTTGGTGAGCTGGGTTGTCAAAGCCCATCTTAGCTCAAACCCGTGGGCCGAGTATCTGTAAAGAATCACATTCTGGAACTTTGGGATCCTATAGTATCTACTTTCCATACATTTTGTTCTTTTTCGTTTACCATAGCTACATTAGAGAGAGGAATAGTAGGCGAATGGAGGTTCCCCTCAAGTGCGGCCTCCCCCGTCCCCATACGTGCCGGGGAGGACGAGGTAAAACGAGGCACAACTTCAATCGGTGGAGGATCCCCCTTCCCACCATCCCCTTGCCATCTTTAGAGCCATCCTCGGGCAGCTCCACCTCTGAAAGGGAGGTGGCCCTCCAAACTTCCAGCAGAAAGGGCGTTTTTTTTTTTCTCTCTCTCTCTCTCTCTCCTTTCTTGAAGGGTTTTTCCCCTTACGCCCTTCCTTGTAGTCGCCCTTGTGTTACTCCCTCAGTAACAACGGTAGTCATCTCCCCCCCCCCTCTCCTATCACAGGGAACTGCCAAAACAGCAGACAGATGGCGCCAAATTGATCGCTCCCGGTAGGAGAGGCTCGATATGGTCAACCCCTTTAAAGGGGCGAAATATAGCAGGGCCGGCGTGCCTGCCCTCCCTCTCTTCCCCGATGGAGCTCGATTCGCCAGCCAGAGACTGGACGGTGGTGAAGGAACCTCGGATGGAATCTGTGATGCCTTGGGGCGGAGGGGGGAGGGGGTTGCCACATGGAGGCTCCCCACTCCCTAAGCTGGACATTATCCCGCAGGTGCTCAGCCACAGATGGCAGGATCTTCCATGGGGGCGAACCTGAGTTCGATCTCAAACACCGAACCTTAATTCACTCCTGTGCGAGCTTCTCGTGGCTCGGGCTCCCGAATTCGAAAGGAGAGGAGGGATGTCCTCCCCTGACTGGTGCTTCTTTGACAGCTAAGACCTCCATTTCGGAACAGGATCTTGCTGAAGCCTGTCCCTTCCCCGGCCTAGGGGCGCCTTCCGGAAATGGAGAAAAGCGGGTTCCTTTCACTACGCAGTGGCTCCGGGGAAGGACGCGTCCACTGCCGCTTCCGCAAGCGACTAGGCCAAGATCTCCACGCCCGACCCCGAGGCGCCTTCGGCTGTAGCATGTTAAACTTGTTACCTGGATGAGCTGGACATCCTCCCAGATTGAGTGCAAATGAGGGAAGCCCCGTCGTCACTGGGTTGACTCGAACTCTTTGATGGAGCCTGGGAAATTTTTTTGTGCACTTTCCCCTCGCCCCCTCTCAACACTACTTTACCTTTTTATTATTATTTTTATTATCATTCTTATTTGGTGTAATTATTATATTATTATGATTAGCTATTATTAGTATTATTTAATAATATTATTATTATTGATATCTCCTGAACCTTTTCTACCTGCACTTAGTACCAGGAGGACTGTTCCTACCTGGACAGAGTTCGGTCTGCTAGAGATGATGCCTCGGTGGACTGCATGCCATCCTGGGATCACCTAGCATCAGGATATAATAATAATGGTGATCACCCACCCTACTCGTTAGTGGACCCGCCTATCTCTACTTCTCTTTATTACATACCCTCCTACCCCTTTCCACACTTGCTCTCCTATCCACAGAGGTTCTGGTTGCCCGGCACACTTTCGTCCTTGTAGTCGAGTGGCACTGAATACCGTAAGGTCCCTCTCTGCTGCAAGGAATGAAAGTCCGCTGGCTAGGGCAAGTATTATGTACAGGATGTGCTGGGCCGTCCACTCTGCTCTCCTTCCTCCAGTACACCCATATGATAGCTACCCAGGCACCATCCTTTGTGGTTAAAGCTCGAGGACAATTTCGCCTGAATGGTGGACCGGGTTGGTAAAGCCCATCAACGCTGGACCGGCACCGCTTATGTATAAATGATCACATTCTTATATTTTGTGATTCTTTTGAGACTTTTTCTCTTAACCTCCCAAGTCATTGGGGGAGGGGTCATAGTATCTACTTTCCATGTGTCTGTTTTTTTTCTTTTTAATTTATGGTGACAATACAAGGCAAAAGTGGAGATCCGCCTCTAAGCGTGCCCCCGCCCTCTCCAGGTGTCGGGGAGGACGAGCTAAAACGAGACCGTTGGAGGGCGCCCTCCTCTCACCAATCCGTATGCATCGAAAAGACTTCGCCTTTGCCATCTTTCGATCCTCTCTTGGGCAGTTCCACTGAAAAGGTGGTTGCCCCCGTCCCCCTGTGCTTTTTCATGGGCCCCATCTCCCGGAGAGGAGGCGTACTCCTCTCCTAGGCCTACGGATGTGGTGGATTTTCCTTCTCTGGGGGCGTTCCGTCCAATTGGCATTCTTGCACACGGGTTTTTGATTTGGCTCTATTTTTTGACATACTCTAAGCTTACGATCCTACTCGACGCTCCTTTATCATCTCTAGTTTAGTTTTCACCCCCCCCCCCGACTTCGTTGATTTATACCCACTTTTATATCCCAGGACATCTGTAGCTTTGTGGTTTGCTTATGGATGTGTGGGGTGGGAAGATGTATTGTATAGGTTTATTAGCTTGTATTCTTTGTTTCTGACTTTGCCCCTAATGTGTTGTATCTTCAGTGTTTCGGTTTGCGATATAATGTTAGTGAAGGAAAGAGAATTGTGTACTAGTGTTAAGAGACTATATACTCTTGGAAGCATGTCTACTGTCTAGCCTTTGCGTATTGTATTGGTGGAAAGGGGGTGAAGTTTGTTTCTCGAAGCAGGGCTATGTGTACATTATATTTGCTGGAAATTTAGTATGTTTAGTTGTTCCTAAGAGTGATTGATTTGGGCGGAGGGGGGCTTTTCGTGCACGTCCAGTTTGGGCTATAATGTGCACGTCCAGTTTGGGCTATAATGTTCTGTATTGGGGAAGTTGGAGCAGTGGATGTGTATCCACCCAATGAATGAGAGAAAATAATTGATATGTATCTTGTTCTGGGAGTCTTAAGAATCCGAATCCAAATTCATTTTTACCTCCACAGATTTCGTACTCACTCAATCGTCGGCTATGAGGCTATCTCCACATAGCACGAAGTGTCCCGTCCGAAGACATCCCCATTGCAGTTGGTCTTTCATTAGATGTAACCCTAAGGTCCATAGTTTTACGGTCTCGCATCCATTATACTATGTCGTATCTTATCTCGTAGGAACTATTATTATACAGTAAACATATGAAATCTTACTCGCCCCCTGTGAATATCAAGTTTGCAACTTTTTATTTTAACCTATTTATTTAATAGGATTCTCAAGGAAACCTTGCCTAGTTTAAAGAACACTAGTCTTCTCTCTTTTTTTTTTATTCAAAAATGAATAAAATATGTCTGAAAATTCTTTTACCGAACTTGTTATAAGAATCGTTTAGAGTTTCGCCATGAATTTCAATCCCTTTTTAATGTGTACAAATTAGTGATGATTTTTCCCCTGAACAAACTCGGTTTTCTATCCTTCGTTGATATTAATTACGAAAGCAGGGTACTTCGAGGAGTCACTGAATGTTTGAAATGGTGGGGGGCGGGGGGGAGCCCGGAGATAGCATCCTCTGCAGTTCCGTTTTCGCTATATTTACCATGGTTGCTCTTGCAGAGGATTCTAGTGGGGAATGAGTGGGTTTCTTAAGAGTCTCATTTGAGATACCTCTAATCATCTTGGTTGTCTCCATCGCGATGTACAGATGCCACCGTAGCGATGCCCCCCCCCTCCCCCCCAAGGGAAGTCGCACTCCTGCTGGCATTATACTGTTCGGCAGTGACTATGCGAACTCATGTCTATTGATTTGTCTCTATTTATAGTTACCATTTGAATAATCATCTGGAGAGATAATTTGTTTATTGACTGCAACAATAACTTATTTATCACTCATTTATTTTAGCTTTCAGTCTCGTTTCTGGGACTAAGTTAATTTGAAGTTTTGTGTCAGTTTGTTGAAGATGAATTTACCTGTGAAAATTTTAAGTTTGTTTCCAGTCCATTAATGTACAAAAATTTATTTTTTTTATTATGTTCGTGTTTTTTTTTGTAATTGCACAAAAAGGGATTTTGTGTCATGAATAATTCACAATACTTAATCAAGAAAGATCATCGTCGTTTAGTTTCTACACTCGTTTTATGAAGTGCCGCCCCCTTTAAGTCCCCTGCAGGAGCTATTAAGTGAACTTTGTAGTTTTTTTTATGCAAACTTCTGGGCGGTTTATAAAACGCACTCTTGGTCTCAGTATTGCGGATTTACGAGCTATGCTATGGCAACCCCTGCCATTAGATCCTCTTGACTGTTTCTATCGTTTATATCCATCTTTGTCTTGCCCTCATGTTTCCTTCCATCGCTTCGAAGACTTCAACTGCTTTGTCACAATGTTGGATCAGTACTCATCCAATCGTGCTAGTCCCTATCTGGCCTTAGTTGCTTCTTACAATATGGGCAGGATGGCGATATAGCTATTCTCTTAACCAACGTACAGCCAGTCTCCTTTTTTAATGATTGAAAATTTCCTTTAAACCAAAGAATGTACCTAGAGTCCTATCTAATAATTCCCCATTTTAATTGTGCCCTGACACATGTATTTTGGTTGTAATTTAAAATTTTAAGTTCGGTATATGGTTGTAAATGCATTATATGTAAATTAATTAAAGTTATGATGCCGTATCGACTTTATAAATGGGAAACGATTTGGAATAATTTTATAAAAAGATTTGGATTTTCTCTGAATCATATTTGAATTTTCCCTTCGCCTGATTGCGGTTGACTCGTTTAGATTCTCGAAATCCTCCTTTCTTACAAAGCCTGAAAGAAGTCTTCTTCGTGTTGCGGCATTGATTCTTGGGGGAGAGAGAGAGATGCTTCGAAGGTGTATCGGGTATACTTCTGACGTTAGCGGTAGATGGGCGATGAAATCCTATGGGTGTGTCGGAACTCGAACGTGATGATTGGTTTCGTCCAGTGTCGCGCAACATATCAGAAAAAAGACCCAAAAGGCAAAATTTACGCTCGAACATGGCGAGCCTCTCTCGGATCCAGACGCAGAGTCGCGCAAAGCGAGGACCTTCTTTTCGTATAAGAAGATTGGGCAGGTTTTCGATGCAACGCCTTGAGCACCACCGTTGGCATAGTGCGCTGTTCTGGCTCATTCAAGGCCATGGTAATTAGAACCACAATTCATACAGGAATGGGAGTGCCGACAGGCACGACTAACATGTTCAAATACGTTTGCAGGAAACAGGGTCCGAGTAGTTCGACTTACGGGTTTACCAGTAATGCTTTGGGCATTAAGCTTACCCTGGAGATGGGTTAAATAGTAGTCTCTTAATTCATTCGAATGTACGACACCTTGGAGAAAATTCAGACAGGGTGGGGAGACGATACGGTTACGGGAACCGGTGATGAAAGACATCTGGCATGGCTCACACCGGGACTAAAACGATTCTTTGACGTCAAACAGGTCCATTTTTACAAGCGGGGTTTCAGACAAGGATCTCGAGACCAAAAGTCGTGGATAGTCTAGATTTAGTTTAATTAAGCTAAGGAACCAGTTGGGTTGCTGCCCAATCCAAGTAGATTCTAAATAGCAGTTCATATAAAACTAGGTAAATTAGTTATAAAAGAAGACAACTTTGTGATAATTTTTTGTAAAATTGATGTTTTAAAAGATACCTCTACCAAATGAATCTAAGACTGGTGAGGCGAGGGATAGTTAAAAGGGTCGGGAAACAGGACGACCGGAGAGTGGCGAAATAAGTGCATTTAGTAGAAAGTGGGCAACCGATTGGTCCATCACAAAACGGCAGCGAGGGCTGATTTGAGTATCAGCCGAAACAAGATGACCGTGAGTAAGTTTTATGTCGCTGATGCGAACTCGACAAAGGGCGACCTCTAAAGACCGTAGTCTCCGAAGGCCAAGAGCGAACAGACTCTTTATTTTATGTAATTTAAATGATGAACACCCATCCCATGCGTTCGGCCACAAATGAAAAATATAATCTCTTATAGAGAGAAAAAATCTCGAAAAGGCAGAGCAGTGTTCTCCGGGGACACGGAATAGGGTGACCGCGCTAGCTAATCAGCCCTCTCGTTACCTAGGACCCCTACATGCCCAGGGATCCAACAAAGTAGAATTCAATATTGGGACTTATTCTGGACCAGTCGGTTACAGATTTCTGTGACTAAGGATTTGAAGCATTAAAAGACCGAATTGAATGTAAAACACTCCTTAAGGCGGAGGAAATGAAATCGTTAAAAGGTAAAATTGGGATCAGTCTAAAATCTAAAAGAATGGTTGAAAAAGTTCAACGGTAAAAATAGAACTGCCAGCGGCATAGATAAAGTTAGAAACTCATGAGTAGGTGGCTGCGGAACCCACGTCATTGTCTTTCTTGGAACTATCCTTATACGAGGGGCGGTCAATAAGTTTTGCAATTCGGATATGAGGAAAAGTGTTTTATTATTTTTCAATATAACTACCCTCTACTTCAATGCACTTGCGCCATTTGTCCCTGAGGATTCGAATTCCCGACAACCAGAAATCTCCCGACTGCTGTTCAATCCACTCCTAGACGGCGAGCTGAACATCTTCATCGTCCCCAAACCGGCGTAAACGCAATGCAGCCTTGAGCTGGCGGAATAAAAAGTAGTCGCTGGGGGCCAGATCTGGACTGTAGGGGAGATGGTTGAGCTCCTCGAATCCGCACTCGCGCAGGGCAGCTTGTGCAACTCTGGCATTGTGGACTTTGACGACGTTGAAGTTGATCATGGGGCGTGAGGTTTCTAGGGACCCAACGGGCAGACCTTAGTCATGGCCAAATTGTCGTGAATTATGATGTTGATAACACTTCCATGTGATATTCCAAGTTCTCGCTCGATTTTAGAGGAGCATCCTCTCCACACGGGCCACATTGTACTCGTTGGTCACGTCTGACGGGCATCCTGGACAGGCGTCATCTTCAAAGGACTCACGACCATGGCGGAACTCCCTATAGTAGCGAGCAATGGTTGCATAGGAAGGGGCGGTGTCGGTTTACACTGCAGCCATGCGTTCATGGATCTCTTTTGCATTCTTGTTTTCCTTGGTCAAAAATTTGATCACTGCGTGGTGCTCAACCTTCTCCATTGTTGAAAATTTTGTGACTTACGATCTGCGATCAGCTACTGCTTTTTAAATAGACGAGGCAGGTCCTGACTTGTCATAACTTGTCCTAACACCTCCACAAACAGCCAGCCCCCTTCCTCTGTTTTGCCCTACCGATTCGCAAAACTTATTGACCGCCCCTCGTATATTTGGTAGTATTGAATGTGTGAGGTCGCATGCTCTAAGGATGCATTGCTCCACGGACGACTTCTCTAGGCACCACATGCTGTTACAGACTGTGGGGGGTGGAGCACACCAACTAGGGGTCAGCGATGACGGAAAGGAAAGGACTCTTAGAGAACCCAGGTTAGAGAGATGATTTCCTAACCGTAGGTTCAAAGGGCGGGGTTAGGATGGAAACCTTGCGAATGCCTCTGTTGACTCTGCAACATGCAGGCATCTGTAGACCTTTGATGCAGGGGCCTTCTGTACACAACAGAGAGATCGCATACAGACCTGTAGCTGATGATAGGGCAAGAGGAGCACCCCATTCTCACAGTATAGGCTGTTGGCGGGAGAAGTGCGAAAGGCTCCCCTGGAGAGACGAACTCCGATGTTGCAAATGGGGTTCAGCATTTTAAGAGCTGAGGGAGAAGCCGAAGAGTAAATTGATATCCCTAGTCCAATTTGGATTGGAGGAGTACAGTGTATAAACTCCACAGTGTTTGACAATCACTGCCCCACGAAGTGTGGGAGAGGACTTTCAAAATTTCTAGAGCCCGCAGACAGCCCGTTTGAAGACGGCGTGTAGCGGTCTACACCCCTACAAGTGGAAATATTTAATCATAACTATATATATATATATATATATATATATATATATATATATATATATATATATATATATATATATATATGAGAATGGATGGGGAGAAAGAAAAGTCCAGACACTACACAGAGCTCTTTATTGACGTTTCGCCTCTTGGCTTCCTCAGAATGGAACTGAAAAGAGAGATGGAAGATCGCCGCTCGACCATTCGTAGAGTTAGTCTGGGTCGCGGTCAATTGCTCTCCCACGGCCGTTTTCCCCTCGTCTCGACCCTTTCGCCTCTTCATTAATGAGCCTTGCCGCACCTGTCGCCAGCTTGAAGAAACCGTCCCGGTGATTTGTCGACCTATAGGAGAGAATATATGTAGCTTCAATAATCCTACGCTCACGTTTTGACAAACCTTTTTGAACTATACTCACCCCATCCCATTTGGGTAAATGCCCACATTCATCTATATGCACCACTAACGAGTTTGAAGTTTTATGTGCCCGGACGTCCCTCTTGTGCTCACTATGTCTAGTTTTAATGTCCCTACCAGTCTCACCGTAATAACTCTTGTCGCACCCTTCACACGGAATCTGATAGATTATGCTCCTATCCGTTTGGGCCCTAAACTTTTTGTGCGAAACCAATTCCTTGATCTTCGTCCCAGCATGATCGGCAACTAGCAAACCCGTTTTCCTGAGGGCCACATTTATGCTCTGCGCAGCCTTGCAGTAAGGCGCTGAAAGGTACCTGACCCCATCCAATGTGCCTGTCAAAGCCTCATTATCCGCGGTCCCATTTGTCGTGCTACTCATTTTGCCTCTTTCCGATATCCCGACCGCTTTATACCTCAACTTTATTAAGAGACCCTCCGGATATTTTAGTTTCATAAAAGCATTCTTAATGTAGTTATACTCATCAGTTAAAAACTGTCGAGTCTTTCATGTAATATATATATATATATATATATATATATATATATATATATATATATATATATATATATATATATATATATATATTATCTCAAGAAGGGTTGTAGCCATAACTTAAATCGTTTGATTGGTACGCCCGATCTCTCGAGCGTCTTCAAATAAAATCACATGTGTAGATAGAGGAGAATAGGAAAAGGGGCGAAGAAAAAATAATAGCGTAGGCGAGTTGCGAACAGCTTCCCGTGTCGCTGGACCACTGTTAGCCAGCGGCGAATTCACTCCGCACTCCTGAGTCTCCAAAAAGACTCATTCAAACAAAGCTTTTAAGCCGCTCGCCTGCACTTCTCGTACGCTATACAACCCCCCCTCCTAGAAGCGGAGCGTATTTTGAGGAAATGAAGAGAGCCCGTTTGGAAATGTTATCCAAGGCCTAACGCTCTCCCTCCAGGGTATGGGCACCATTGTATGTAAGGGGAATAGGAAAAGCGAAAAAGAACAAATAATAGCGTAGGCGAGTTGCGAACAGCTTGCCGCGTCGCTGGACCACTGATAGCCAGCGGTTAATCCACTCCGCCATCCTGAGTCTCAAAAAAGACTCATTGAAACGAAGCTTTTAAGCCGCTCGCCTGCACTTCTCGTACGCTATACATGCTTATTCATTCACTTTGCTCAGCTCATCGGAATCAGGTGTGTAATATTGGAATTTTAATTTTTAGCTAAATATGTCCCAAAAGAATCTCGTTTTAATATGTGATTCTTCTCTCATTTACAGGCCCTTCCAACTCCGTTGTAATCTATATATATATATATATATATATATATATATATATATATATATATATATATATATATATATATATATAGAGAGAGAGAGAGAGAGAGAGAGAGAGAGAGAGAGAGAGAGAGAGAGAGAGAGAGAGAGAGAGAGAGAGAGAGAGAGAGAGAGAGAGAGAGGTTGAGGATAAATCCCAAAATGAGACATGTAATATTTCTCATTTAATTAAGAACAACGTTTCGGGTATCTTACCCATCTTCTGGTCTATAAAAGAGATTTAGAAAAGGTTTAAATTACAAAAATTATAATGCACACAAAGTTTAAAAATAAATTATTTAGTTAATTGAAATTATGGCAAATCGTTTGAAAACTATTGAAATTTAGATATGGATCAATTATGGGTACTTTAAAATGCATAAATATAACACTAGTTGATACAATTATTGGTTGACACAGATATTAGTCACTAAATGAAGCAGCAATAGTAATAAATTATTTAATAAAATGAAAATGTGAAAAAATCATTTGAAAACTTGACACTAAATATAAATGCTATAAATATGGATAAATATAAGAATATACTAATTGGGGCAATTAATTGGTACACAAAAATATTAGTCACCTTTAGTGGACGGTAAAAGCGGAGAGACTGAGGAAAGATTATAGAGGAAACCGATTAGAGATTGGTAGGTTGTGAAAATATTTTGAGTGGTTTATGAAATGAGAAGGGGAAAAGCAGTTGAATCAGAATTTAAACTGGGATTTAGTTGTTTTATAAATAATGATTCGAGAATGCGCAGGGAAGTGGAGTCCTTTGCATGTCCTATAATTTGAAAGTTTTTGTGGGAAATTTCTGTCTTACACTTAATTGAATGATCTCGAATGGGAGAAGTTTCTTTATTGGTTAAGGTGGAGCCAGTGCGAGAGCTAATACCAAGATGAGAACAGACCCTAGCTCTAAGTGAGCGAACAGTGCTGCCAATGTAGATCCCCTGGTGGCACCTGGGGCAAATGAATTTATAGACAACTGAACAGCTCATTTCAGGTGGGATTCTGTCTTTAGTTCTGAAAAATTTTCCAATGTGAAAGTTGTTAAGAAAAACTATTTTGAAGTTGGTATGCGTGTAAAAACTTTTCAAAAGCTTATTAAGTTTTCGGCGTAAGGGTAGGTTGAGTGGGCCAATATCAGGAAGTAGACAATAGCGGACATCCTTGGGGACAGAGGAAATTTCTTGTGGAGGATGGTATATTTTATCAAAGAATTGACGGATACATTTTTGTACAAGTGAGGGCTGGAAACAATTCCTTTGAAAATAACCCATGAGAAAACTGAATTCAGAATGAACAAGAAAATAATCAGATGAAAGCTGAAAGCCACGGTGAAGGAGGGTTTTGATGTTGTTGATCTTATAAGAAATATCACAAAAACTGTAAAAGTTCATGCCGAGACCAGAAAAGGAGGATTTACGATAGACGGAAGTGGTGAAGTTGGGCGAGGAGCGTGATATGAGAAAATCCAGAAATGGTAATTTTCCATCTTTCTCTTTATCAATTATGAATTTTATATTTGAATGGCGATGATTCAAATATTCAAAGAATAAAAGAGACTGTTGTTCTGTTTTAAATATTAGAACCGTATCGTCAACAAAACGACGGTAAAATATCGGTTTCAAATCAGGAGGGCATTCTCGCAAAGCAACTTCTTCGAAGTTGGACATAAAAATGTCAGCAAGAAGAGGACCCATGGGGGAACCCATTCCAACACCATCAACTTGTTGATAGATGGAGTTGTTAAACAGAAAACAGTTGTCTCAAATGGTTAGTTCAAGAAGAGTCCGTAAAAGCGACGGTGTGAATTTATGAAAGGTCGAATCCGGTTCTGGAAAGGCCTTTTGGATGATTAGGTCTATGGTTTCATTTACAGGGATATTTGTAAAAAGGGAGACGATATCAAAGCTACACAAAAAGTCAGGACCAGGAAGTTTCAAGTTCCTGAATTCTTCAGCCAGAGAATAACTATTGTTAACTTTGTATTGATTAGTGGTAAAAGGGTTAAGTAGAGGTACTAGATATTTAGCCAACTTGTAGGTTGCCATTGGGTATGCAGCTAGTATGGGGCGGAGGGGAACATTAGGCTTGTGGATTTTAGGAAGGCCATACATAAGTCCGGGATTAGAGCCAGAGGAGAAAAGTTGTTTATAAGATCCATCGTCAATGATGTTAAGAGTTTTAAGTTTAGAAAGCAAGCGATTAACCTTATCATCCAGAATTTGGGAAAGTTTCGAGGGATCTTTGTCAAGAAGTTTAAATTTAGATGAATCAGAGAGGATGTTATTCATTTTGTTAATGTAATCAAATTTGTTGAGAATCACAACACCGTTACCTTTATCAGGCCGGGTAACAAAAATATCAGGATTGTTTCCGAGGTCACGAAGAAGCTTGAAATCATTCTTTTGTATGAAAAGGGAACTAAATCGAAGATTTTTCATTTTTATGTAAAATTCATTTGTAAGAAGGGAAAAAGATGATTTGAGATCTTTAAAGTTCCCAAGTATAGGAATAGGTTGTAAATCGTAAATGAATTCAGGAACTTGAAACTTCCTGGTCCTGACTTTTTGTGTAGCTTTGATATCGTCTCCCTTTTTACAAATATCCCCGTAAATGAAACCATAGACCTAATCATCCAAAAGGCCTTTCCAGAACCGGATTCGACCTTTCATAAATTCACACCGTCGCTTTTACGGACTCTTCTTGAACTAACCATTTGAGACAACTGTTTTCTGTTTAACAACTCCATCTATCAACAAGTTGATGGTGTTGGAATGGGTTCCCCCATGGGTCCTCTTCTTGCTGACATTTTTATGTCCAACTTCGAAGAAGTTGCTTTGCGAGAATGCCCTCCTGATTTGAAACCGATATTTTACCGTCGTTTTGTTGACGATACGGTTCTAATATTTAAAACAGAACAACAGTCTCTTTCATTCTTTGAATATTTGAATCATCGCCATTCAAATATAAAATTCACAATTGATAAAGAGAAAGATGGAAAATTACCATTTCTGGATTTTCTCATATCACGCTCCTCGCCCAACTTCACCACTTCCGTCTATCGTAAATCCTCCTTTTCTGGTCTCGGCATGAACTTTTACAGTTTTTGTGATATTTCTTATAAGATCAACAACATCAAAACCCTCCTTCACCGTGGCTTTCAGCTTTCATCTGATTATTTTCTTGTTCATTCTGAATTCAGTTTTCTCATGGGTTATTTTCAAAGGAATTGTTTCCAGCCCTCACTTGTACAAAAATGTATCCGTCAATTCTTTGATAAAATATACCATCCTCCACAAGAAATTTCCTCTGTCCCCAAGGATGTCCGCTATTGTCTACTTCCTGATATTGGCCCACTCAACCTACCCTTACGCCGAAAACTTAATAAGCTTTTGAAAAGTTTTTGCACGCATACCAACTTCAAAATAGTTTTTCTTAACAACTTTCACATTGGAAAATTTTTCAGAACTAAAGACAGAATCCCACCTGAAATGAGCTGTTCAGTTGTCTATAAATTCATTTGCCCCAGGTGCCACCAGGGGATCTACATTGGCAGCACTGTTCGCTCACTTAGAGCTAGGGTCTGTTCTCATCTTGGTATTAGCTCTCGCACTGGCTCCACCTTAACCAATAAAGAAACTTCTCCCATTCGAGATCATTCAATTAAGTGTAAGACAGAAATTTCCCACAAAAACTTTCAAATTATAGGACATGCAAAGGACTCCACTTCCCTGCGCATTCTCGAATCATTATTTATAAAACAACTAAATCCCAGTTTAAATTCTGATTCAACTGCTTTTCCCCTTCTCATTTCATAAACCACTCAAAATATTTTCACAACCTACCAATCTCTAATCGGTTTCCTCTATAATCTTTCCTCAGTCTCTCCGCTTTTACCGTCCACTAAAGGTGACTAATATTTTTGTGTACCAATTAATTGCCCCAATTAGTATATTCTTATATTTATCCATATTTATAGCATTTATATTTAGTGTCAAGTTTTCAAATGATTTTTTCACATTTTCATTTTATTAAATAATTTATTACTATTGCTGCTTCATTTAGTGACTAATATCTGTGTCAACCAATAATTGTATCAACTAGTGTTATATTTATGCATTTTAAAGTACCCATAATTGATCCATATCTAAATTTCAATAGTTTTCAAACGATTTGCCATAATTTCAATTAACTAAATAATTTATTTTTAAACTTTGTGTGCATTATAATTTTTGTAATTTAAACCTTTTCTAAATCTCTTTTATAGACCAGAAGATGGGTAAGATACCCGAAACGTTGTTCTTAATTAAATGAGAAATATTACATGTCTCATTTTGGGATTTATCCTCAACCTCAAAATAAGCCTTCTTAGAAGCAAACCTATAGAATATATATATATATATATATATATATATATATATATATATATATATATATATATATATATATATATATATATATATATAATATATATATATATATATAATCTATTTATTTCATCTATTTATCTATCTAATTTAATCCATACAATCTATTTATACCAATATTTATACATATCAATCAATTTAATATTTACCTCATCTATATAATATTGACCCAATCCATTTAACTATATAATCTATTTATCATATATTTATAATATTTATTCATTTAACATTCAACTATAATCTAATTAATATTTGTCAATCTAATTATCAATCATCATATGTGTACTCTAATTCTCATTAACTCATGCAAAGTTAATTCACCCGTGTAAAATTCAATCCAATCATAAATTGTATAATTTCACTTTTTAATCATAATTATTCATTCCATAATATATATTTTTCGTATCTTTTTTTTAATACACGTATTCCCACGACGTTGCCGATTTAGGCCTAAGGAAATTTCGTCTGCAATTTCAGACTTCCCGTTAGCAATTAACTTCCTTTCCCTTGTATAACAAAAATATAGGTTTGGGGGTTTATTGTGACCTGAGCTATCTAGTGTATTGGCGCAATAATCACCTAACAACCTATAGGCGTAGGGGTTGGTAACCAGGATAACTTGGTATCAAGAATTACGCCCAGAAACCGAACTCAGGAACGAACTCTATCTCAACACATTGAAGGGAGATAGGTGGCAGAACAAGAGCCCCCTACCCCGCTGGAAATACATTGCTTTTAGTTTTGCTCGTGGAAAAGCGGAATCCCCTAAGTTGTGCACTTTTCGAGACAGCATCAACTGCTAGTTGCAACCGACGCACTGCTGATGGAAGGCGGGGTGAGGAACAATAGAGGTTGTACAAATCAAGTAAGAAAATCATATTGTGGGTGGAGGTGCCGAATGATATCAAAATGGATCTCGTCGAGGCCAGGAGAAGTAAATCTACAAAGGGACAATGCCCTACACAACTTGCGGATGGTGAATAGGACATTAGACGGAAGGTTAGATTTTGTTGCAAAATTTAGAAGATAAGACTCTTCCTTTGATTTATATGCTATAAAATCCTTATTGTAACCACTGACACTGCTGACGACGCGGAAATGGTCGGGCAAAGCATTGCTGACCATCAGGCTGTCGTTCTCTAAGGATCCCTGTAAGTTGAATGTGGGGGTATTGTGGCTAGCATAACAGCCCCTGATCTTGTTAATCCTCTTCCAGATCTTTGTGGTAAGAGACATAGAGGAAATTGCTGAAACGTAGCGGCGCTATGAAATTCGGCGAGCCTTACGAAGGGTTCTTTGGCAAAGCTCCCGAGCTCACTTTCTGTCAACCTTTTACATAAGGTTCCGCCGGAATCGGGCATGAGCTAACTTGTATATTTTGAAGGCTGTCGCACACTCCGAGGTCCACCAGGGCACAGTTGAGCCACCCGTTACAGGTCACCTCCGTGGAATGGTCTGTATGGCTGCGTTGTAGATAATCGATGTGAACTACGCTACTGCTGCATCCACGCCATTGAAGGTCCCCAAGGAGGCATTTGTGAAAGACACCTCTTGGAAACCTTCCCAATCGGCATGGCCTAAGTCCCACTTGAGAGGCATGGTTGTATGAGGGCTAGGATGAACGGCCAACAAGACAGTAGGGAAGTGGTCACTCCCAGGGAGGTCGTCGAAAACTGACCATCGAAAATCGGTCAGGCAATCCGGGGAAGAGAGAGACAGGTCAAAACAGCTAATGGAATCGGTCTGGATATGATGAGAGGTAAAATCGCCGGTGTTTGAAACGCAAAGAAAGTCAGATAATAAATGAGACTCTAAAACACTGCCTTTGGCATTCCAGGTGATGTCGTCCAAATATGGGTAACGGGCCTTAAAATCTCCCAGTAGTAAAAATGGGGAGGGCAAATGATCTATAAGTTCTAAAAGGTAGGGTTTGACAATGGTAAAGAAGGAGGGAGGTAAACAGAGCAAACAGTTCGCTGTCAGCTCTCATGGAAAGCGGATCAATGCGCGTATCGTTTGCTCTTTCTGCTCTCCGTTGTTTAGCCGACTTTACACACATCGCTTCAGTTTGTTAACCGTTTCTGGTGCTTCATAGCCTTGTATGTGTGATTGTATTATTAGTTCCTAAATTATTAGTGCCTGTCTTATGGCTGGCTGCTAGCTACGCGTTTGTGAGTAATCTAGTGTTTTTATTACTTTATATTTTTCTTTTTCTCCGTGTTTTTCTTCGTATTATTCTCTTCCGTGCTCCTTTTACTTCTTTATCCCTATTATTGAGTCCTCTCCGTTCTTATCTAGCTTTTCTTTCCCTCGCTCTTAATGCTTCAGCCCAAATTCTTCTGGATTATTCTGCTTTGTGAGTAATCTAGTTCTTTTGCCCCGTGTTTTTCTTCGTATTATTTTCTTCCGTGCTCTTTTTACTTCTGTATCCCTATTATTGACTCCTCACCGTTCTTATTTACATTTTCTTTCCCTCGCTCTTCCTGCCTCAGCCTAAATTTCTTCTGGATTATTCTGCTTTCTGACCCACGTGGTCTCTTGTTTCATTCCCTCCCCTCCCTTAATTTTTCGCGCTGTTTTCCTCAGCCTTATATTTTTCTTTTTCTCCGTGTTTTTCTTCGTATTATTCTCTTCCGTGCTCCTTTTACTTCTTTATCCCTATTATTGAGTCCTCTCCGTTCTTATCTAGCTTTTCTTTCCCTCGCTCTTAATGCTTCAGCCCAAATTCTTCTGGATTATTCTGCTTTGTGAGTAATCTAGTTCTTTTGCCCCGTGTTTTTCTTCGTATTATTTTCTTCCGTGCTCTTTTTACTTCTGTATCCCTATTATTGACTCCTCACCGTTCTTATTTACATTTTCTTTCCCTCGCTCTTCCTGCCTCAGCCTAAATTTCTTCTGGATTATTCTGCTTTCTGACCCACGTGGTCTCTTGTTTCATTCCCTCCCCTCCCTTAATTTTTCGCGCTGTTTTCCTCAGCCTTAAATTATTCTGGATTATTCTGCTTTCTGACCCACGTGGTCACTTGTTTCATTCCCCCCTCCCCTAATTTTTTACCCTGTTTTATAGTTGCCTTGACACGTGCTTTGTACTTCGCCATTCTTGGTATATGTTTTTGTTTTTTTTTTGTTTTTTTTAGTAGATGTGTTTATTGAATTTGTTGCTTTTCTGTTACCCTTTTTTTGACATCATATTCTTCCCTGCTCATTTTTATTTTCGCTGTATCTCGCTCGGTTGGCTCTAGAATTAAAGCACTAGGAATCGCTCGAAATCAATCTCGTCCTATAAAAAGGGGATTTCGTTTATCTTCGGTCTTAAAAAAGTTATTTTTCATTGAACCGTCTACCCCGACCTACTCCTTCCCCCACGTCTCCCTCACTCCCCCCTTCAACCTCCCCATTCTCAGTTTATAATGCGTCTCTACTGAATGTTAGAAGCGTCGCTAATAAAGTGGAGTTCATTCACGACCTCCTGACTAATTCGCGTATCTCCCTCCTTGGTCTCAGTGAAACGTGGCTTGATCAGAGTGATAGCTGCTTGTCGCTAGCGACCCCTGATGGCTACATCTACTTCCATAACCCCCGGAATAAACGTGGCGGAGGGGTTGCTTTCATTCATAGTGCCTCTCTATCTCTCTCTCTGAATACCCTTCCATCCCCCACCCTCTTCTTTCTTTTGAGGCCCTTATATCTGTCTCTAATTATGTTCCCTCTCTAACAACTATTGTGCTCTACCGCCCCCCCCCAGCTCCTTCCTTGATCTTTTTCTTGACGAATTTAGTAACCTTCTCGCTAGTCTCTCCCCATTGGGTCATCTTCTCATCATGGGGGACTTCAACCTCCCAGTCACTAACCCTTATTTACCTGCCTTCTTTGAGATCCTTGACCTCTTCTCCCTTACTCAACACGTTTCTTCCCCAACACACTGCCATTGTAACATTTTAGACCTTGTAATTTCCGACTGTCAAATTTCCAACTTGACCACTTCTATCCTATCTAATGCTATTTCTGACCATTACCTTATTAACTTCAACATCTCAACCCACATTTCTTTGCCCTCTCTGCCTCCTCTCATCCCAAAACCCTATCGACGGCTAGCTTCCATTGATATCCCATCCCTCCTTAATGACGTTGCCTCTAATTTACCCCCCTCCCGACGCTATCGCCTCCGCTGACCAAATCATCTCATCCTTGAAGCAATCCCTCCTAACTTGCCTTAATGCCCACTCCCCCATTATTACTCCCTCGTCCTCTCGCCGTCACCGCGCCCCATGGTACTCGCTAGAACTACTACGCTCGAGACAGTCTTTACGGGCCCATGAAAGAGCTCTTCGTAAAACTCGCTCCCGTGGGCAAGATACAACTGCTCTTTCACCCTCTTACCGTCTTGCGACATCTCTCTACTTGGCTAAACTGAAATCTGCTCGTGAAGCCCATTCGCATAAATTGCTAGCCGACAATAAGAATGACCCCCATACCGTTTTCCGCCTCCTCTCTTCTCTTACATCCTCACACCAAGTCCCCACCCCCATCAGCCTAACCATCCTCTAGAAATTCTTCGCTGATAAGGTCATCAACCTTCGTGCCTTCCTCCCGCGACTGCCTGACCAGGCCTTTCACATTCTCCCTGACCTTCCCCTTCCCGGCCGCTCAACGTATTTCCTGCCGTGACTGCTTCCGAGCTGTCTGCCTTACTCTCGCGCTCTAAAAAATCTGGCTCTCCTAGTGACTCGTTTCCCCCAAGCTATTAATCAAAATATTGCCTGTCATACTCCCAATGCTCCTCCACCTGTTCAATACCTCCTTTGCTACTGGTGTTGTCCCTTCTTCGTTCAAATGTGCCCAAATCCATCCGATTCTTAAAAAAACAAAGCTTAACCCTTCCAACCCAGCTAGCTATCGCCCGATCTCGCAACTTCTACTCCTCTCTAAGGTCCCCGAGAGAGTAGTTGTTTCGCGAATTAATTCCCACATCGTTGCTTGTAATATTGATGAGACTTACCAATCAGGTTTTAAAGCTGGGCACTCTACCGAAACCGCTCTACTCAATGTTACTTATTGCTTACGTAGAGCTGCTGGCCGGGGCTCTGCCTCCATTCTAATTCTACTTGACTTCTCCTCTGCCTTTGATACTATTGACCATTCCGTCTTGCTTGATCGCCTCCACTCTTTCCTTGGCATTTCTGGCGTTGCTCTCGACTGGTTCCGCTCTTCCCTTTCGTCTCGCACCCAATCTGTAGTGATTAACGATGTCTCCTCTGACCCCACTCCCATTCGCTTTGGTGTCCCTCAAGGCTCTGTCCTCGGCCCTTTCCTCTTTGGTATCTACTTATTCCCTCTTAGCTCCCTCCTACGTAATCTCGATCTATCCTTCTACCTATATGCTGATGACACTCAAATCTTTATTTCCTCTTCCCCCTCGACCATTGCCCACTCAACCTGTGACCTCCTATTTGCCTATTCTTCTATCTCGGATTGGTTACCGGCTAACTTCCTCAAACTTAACCACTCCAAAACTGAAGTTCTTCTGGTTGGTACCCCCACTTTAGTATACAAATCCCTCTTTCCCTCCCTCCCTCTGGGTGGAAACTCTGTTGCTTTCTCTGACTCCGTTAGAAATCTGGGCGTTGTGTTCGATGAGCATCTCTCCTTAAAGCCCCACATCCACAATATTAGTAAATCTTCCCTTTGTTTCTTCCATAACTTCTCCCGCATTCGCTCTCACTTCGTCTTGAGACTGCTGTCCACACCTTCATTCCCTGCCGCCTTGATTACTGTAACTCTCATCTTGTAAATCTACCATCTTCCTCTCTACGTCCACTTCAGCTAGTCCAGAACTACGCTGCCCGACTACTCCTCCATCGCTCTTGCTTATCCCCTTTTAAGCCCCTGCTTCAGGAACTGCACTGGTTACCTATCAGATATCGTTCTCATTTCAAGATTCTTCTCTTCACTTTCAAGGTCCTTTACCAAAAGGCCCCAACCTACCTTTCCTCTTCTTCCCAACGTCTAGCCCCTCAGGCCCTTCGGTCATCTCATGCTCCTCTCTTGAATACTCCTCGTTCGTCCCTCTGCTCAATGGGCAACCGCTCCTTCTCAGTCTGTGCCCCAAAGCTTTGGAATGCTCTTCCAGCCGTAATTAGATCTGCTGCCTCACTTACCACTTTCAAGCGACTCCTGAAAACGTATCTGTTCAGGATTGCCTACTCACTCATCTGATCTTAGCCCACAGCCGAACGTGCGCTCTGTGAAGGCCTCCGGCCTTGAAGAGCGCATTATAAGAAATTTATTATTATTATTGTTATAACAGTTAAAAAACTTGTAAGAGAAACTCTCACGGCAGCAGCTTGAAGGGTAGTATGTAGGGGGATTGGAGATACATAGTGGGATGAGGAAACCATAAGTGACCCCCCCCCTCACGAGATGAGCCCCCGACAGGAGCAATTATAGAGTTGAAAATAAGAAAAACGGGTACCGTCGGAAAGGGCCGTGTACCCAGTTTGTTCTCCTGAAGACAAATAACAACTGGGTGGAGAGTCGTCAAAAAAACTCTGTGAGTTCTTCTGACTTGGGAAGAACACATTGACAACTGCATTGTAAAATGGAGGATATTATGTGGAACGGTTAGATACCACAGTAGATATCCCTTTCTCTTTAGTGGTTGAGGTTAAGTTTGAAGTGCGTCTTAAGGAGCTGGGGGACGCAAAGCAGATTTTGAAGGGCCTGCTATAGCAGGAAAGGAGATCCTGGAAGGAGCAGTGACAGTGGGCATGTTCGATGGTTTCGAGGAATCGTCCTAGGCCCTTTCCTGCAATTCGGGCTCACAGCTAGGCGGAAATGGAAGGTCGAGAAGAGATTTTCGAGTGGTAGATCCGGATTCATGGGCCGAGGGGACTTTTGATGTCTGGGGGGGTTGATCCAACAACCGCGACTGGTGATGCTGGAGTATCATCTGTTTCCATCGGATCATGAGTAGTAGGATGAGTAGAAGGAGCAGGCGATATGGGCAAAGTACAAGGAAATGGGTGTATTTCTGCTACCGCTTGGCCCGGTGGGGCCTAGTCCTGTGAAGGGCGGGACGGACTTGAGGGCAGAGAATATTCAGCAACAGGAGAAGAGTCCATTGAAGATTCTCGAGGCTCGTTCGAGTCAGCTCCAGCGGCTGCCCGCTTATTGGTGGTTGATGACCCAGGTGAGGAGTCTTTCCTCTTGCTAGGGGGCTTTGGATCCAGGAGCCACGTAGAAGAACCTTCACTGGTCGATATAGAAGATTCTTTCAGATACGTCAGATGTCTTCAAGTGTTTCACACTGAGCGTCGGTCCCGGCTAGAGCTGCTGGGGAGAGACGAGCAACATTAGGTATCTCTGTGTGAGAGCGATGCTTCGACTGTATATCGTGAATGCTTCTAACACTAATGATAGGGTGACGATGAGATGCTTCAGGCGGGTCGGAACTCGAACTTGTTGGTTGATTTCGCCCAGCATCACGCAAAACGTCTGAGAAGAGACGGCCCAGAGGTGAGGTTTGTACTCGTCAAACACATTGACCTTTGCAAGTGGTGTGCCAGATGACGAACTCATGACAAGAAAGCGGGGATAATCTAAATGTGTCTACATCGTTGGCATAGGGATCCAACGAGCAAGGGAAGGTTGAAAGGGGAGCTGAAAAACGTTTGGCACGAGAACCCTTACGAGAATTGGAGGTTTTAGGTTTATGGATAGCCATTGCAAAAGGAAAAAATTTCACATTCTCCCTCGAGACTCCCCACCATGAGGCCTACAAGGGCCCGGCACTACTACAACTCTAGATTCAGTTACGTCCGGTATGTCCTCTTGGAGAATGGATACGAATCCACCAAATCATCTTTATAGACCTAAGAGGCTGCCAGAGTTCTCCTACGCGCGAGCAAGGGGCCGGGCCAATGATGGGTTTCTCCTATGGCATCGGTAGACGAAGGCGGTGGAGATGCCCAGCCTCCTCCAACCTTCATGAAAGAACAATTCAGAATCAATCCAGAAAAACGAGCTGAGATCAGGTAACCGTAAGGACCACTAGATAAGAGAAAGAAGAGGAGGAGATAAAGGGCACTTAATAAAGTAATAGGCGGGGAGGGAGGAAAGAGGGGTATGTTAAAAGTCTGGTTGGCAGCACCATGGGAGCTCTAAGGGGCCTAGGGCTGACCCCTTCGCCACAAAAAGGCCAGAGCCTCTCTGGGACCAACCCCTGAAGAAAGAAAAGGTCCCAGAGAGGGAGGGGGGTCTAGATTTGGGGTTCATATCGTTGGCATAGGGATCTAGCGAACAAGGTTAACTGAGAAACGTTTGGCACGAGAACTCTTGTAAGAAGGGTAAGTTTTAGGTTTGAGGTAAGCCATAGCAAGCAAAATTAACTTCACATTCTCCCTCGGGACTCCCACACCACGGAAGCGTACAAGGACCCGGCGCTACTGCAGCTCTCGAGTCGGGAGCGTTCCGGTATGTCCTCGGAGAATGGTTTCGAATCCACCACACCATCTTACAGGGTAACTCCCCCCCCCCCCCCTCAACGGGCCTGCACACACTTTTTGTGATATATCCTTCATTTATTCATTCACTAATCACCTTTACTTTGCAGGACATGACAGAAGCCAAGCCTGTGAACACAACTAGATCTTAATGGGATCTCCAGTAAAGGATATACTGCGTCAAACATTACTACAAGACAGGCTCGTTCAAGAAGATGCCGGACACTTTGGTGCATCAGTTTGAATGTGAAAAAGCCCTTCCCAAGCAGAATTCAGGACTGGGTGGACCACTTCAAGAACTATGGGACAGTGGAGAACCTCAATACAGCCAGTGACAACCGTCCAAGCCATTCAGCACGCCCCAGGAAGCGTACAGCTGAGCTGCTCGAGTGCGTGAGAGAGTCAGTTCAACATAGTCCAAAACGCTCTGTGCGCAAGCGAAGTCAGTCCCTCGGTATATCCCGTGAGACTTGCAGGAGAGTGGTAGTAATGGATGTAAAGGCCTACCCATACAGATTACAGACGAAGCAAACCCTTACGGCCTCAGACAAGGAGCAGAGAAAGGCTATGGCAGTCAAAATACAAGATACTGGAGAAGATTCAGGAGACCCCAACTTTCCTTAACCTCCTTTGGACCTCAGATGAAGCTCACTTCCATCTTGAAGGAAAGGTAAACTTGAAGACAAATGTCTTCTGGGGGAACTCCAGACCAAACTTGATGGCTCACCGGTGAATGCGACCACGCACGCTACAGTGAATT
The DNA here is from genome assembly GCA_963969495.1 of Ceratothoa steindachneri. Classification (NCBI taxonomy): domain Eukaryota; kingdom Metazoa; phylum Arthropoda; class Malacostraca; order Isopoda; family Cymothoidae; genus Ceratothoa; species Ceratothoa steindachneri. The sequence continues at coordinate 132,976,838 of OZ018326.1, forward strand.
TTGTGAAAGGAGTGTTTTTTGCTCGGGAGCTCGTGAGCTACTCCTTAGAAGATATCACCGAAGAGCTGGCTGATCAAGGAGCAGTCAAAGTCGAGCATGTTATGATAAAACCGGGGCCTTGATACCTACCCTACTATTGCGTAAAAGCATTCGTACCACTGCCGCGGCAGTGCTACCTCGGTTACCTTTTCAACCATATGAATCGCTCCTGTAGACGCGCAAAGTCGGGTTTCCCGTCTGTGTAAGTTGCTCTAAAGCTAAGTGTGTACATTACAAGGAGATGCACCCAGCTTCATCGAAGCAAGGTAGCTCGTGGTGCAGTGATGCCAACTCAGTAAATGAGTTCAAAAATAAAATTGATAAATACTTGTGTTCATGTCACATGAAAGACATTGAAATTGTTCTCAATTAGTAAGTGTAATGGGTGTAAGTTAATGTAGATTGTATGGTGTATTTAAATATATATATAATTGCCAAACCTGATATGATATATGCCAATGACTAAATACAATTTGATATGTATATTGTAATGAGTGGCTTACAACAGGACTATGTCCTCTTGATCCGTACCTGTAAGATACTATAAGATGCATCCACTACTATGAGTGTTTGGAGGCTGAGTCTAGCATACTTTCAGTGGGTAGAAAGGAAATAATTTGTTTCTTTGATTAGCCAATTTTGATTGACTAATCTTGACTACTTAATTTTTGACTTAATGATTAAATGAATTAACTGCCAAATTGAATGTCGGTCTCTATATATTGTGTGCCATCTCCAAGGGGTGTGACCATGACTTGTCCGTGGGGTGAACCCAATGATATAATTTGTTCATTACTTCCACCCCTTGGGCAGAGTTCCAACAGCTATGTGTACCTGTTGTACCTACATATTTCCCATGTCTCAGATTTATCTTAATTATAGAGAATCGCTCATCTCTTATAGTTCTTTGTGAAATTTTGCTGTTGAAAGCCTGTATTTATTCAGCTTGCCTGTTGTCTCCCATTGTTACCTTTTTTGGTGTTAATTATTCTCAAGTTGTCCAAAATCAAAAGTAAACAAAGGTTGTGGGAGAGACTGAAGAGGATTAAATATATACAATCTGAGAGTCTTGTAAGGGAATACAGGAAAATACAAGAAGATTACTGAAGGACTAATAACCATGTGAGATTAGCTACCAGGAAAGAGATTAAGAATCAGGAAAAGGAGATGCTTCATATATATATTTATCCCCACCACCCAATACAATTACAAAACAATATCTGAAAAAAAAGTTATGTACAGAATAAACAAGAAAATGCAAATAATACAAACCTAAGGTAATAATATTAAGTGCATATGACAAATTGAGGAAATATATACAATAGTCTACACATGACTTTGTGAGCTTCCTCTCCCACTTAAATGTGGTTTTGCTCCAATCATAACTACAAGTCACCTCGACTTTATGGCCACTAATTTGCCCCAAGGCAGTCTTTTTAAAGTTCTCAAGCATTTAAATTGAGTCCTCTCGCTCTCCTTGAAAGTGGAGTATTGGAGGTGCTGGGGTCTGGCTAGATCCATTCCCATCCCTGTGTTCTTGCAACAATGGACCGGGGGGGAAGGACAGATGAGGTCCCCAAAATCATGCCAGACAGATTTCTCGGCTCCACACTCCATGACTCCTTCCTCACTTCTGAATGAGAGCCAGCAGCAGTACCTTAGGAACTGGAAAGGGGGGAAAAGAAATTATCCTATGCTTCACGTTAATGGTGTTACATATCCCCCCTCCCTTATATACATATATATATACCCCCACCCCCATCTACACACACAAAGTTCCCACCAATACACACCTGGCTTTGCATCCAGCTCCACTTGTTTTAGTTCACTCACTCAAAAATAAAAGTTTCAAGTTTTTGTTTTGTTTTAAATTTCACAACTGTTTCACAATTACTTTTATTTTCAAGGTCTCATTAATGATCTGTGGGAGGGAAAGGATCAGTCTCCGGTGAAAGACAGGGGGGGGGCACGATACTGCTTCCAGGCAACTTGTCCTCTCTTCTTCCCCGGAACCTGAAATAAAAGGTGGGCATCAGAGTGGGTACAGGTGAGTTGAGGCACCCCCCCTTCCCAAACTACCACAATCCTTTACTGTGTATCAAGTTCCGGAGGACTGCAAATATTACTGCAATTTTTAAAAAAGGAGATCGAAGCGACCCAAGCAACTACAGACCTGTCAGCCTTACTAGTATTATCTGTAAATTAATGGAATCAATTATTAGGGGAAACATGATCATGCATGTGAAGAGGTACCAAATGTTTAGTGTAAAGCAATTTTTGATTTTTATCTGGTAGATCCACTGTGCTTCAGATGATCAAGGTCCTGGACAAATGGAGACAGGCTTTTGATGAGGGCTGTGCAGTGGATGTTACCTATTGTGATTTCATGAAAGCCTTTGATAAAGTTCCACATAGAAAGCTGATAGAGAAGCTAAAAAGCTATAATTTTGGACTGGGTTATGTCAAGTAGATAACATCATTCTTAAGTGACAGAAAGCAGAGTGTTGGAGAATGGTGAAGTGTCAGAATAGAGGTTAGTACTGAGTGGCATGCCACAGGAATCAGTCTTGGGACCGTTACTGTTTGTCCTATACATAAACGATTTGCCTGATGTTGCAAAGAATAATTTTGATGTGTTTTTATATGTGGATGGTACAACAAAGATATTCAGAAAGATTGAACAGAATGAGGACTGTAGAAAATTACAAGAAGACATAGTTAGTTTGAAAAACTGGTCAGAGAAGTGTCTACTCAAATTTCACTCCACTAAGTATAAGGTAATGGATTGGAAAGTTGGATGTACCAGAGGTAGTCTATGACATGGTTCGGGATACAGATGGAAGCTGTAGCAACAGAGAAAGACCTGGAAATTACAAGTGATAGGCAGTTAACATTTGAAAAACATGCTGCAGAAAAAATAAACAGAGTTAATAGGCTAGTTGGGCTCATAAGGAGAATGTTTGTCTGTTTATATGAGACAATATTCAAATCTTTGTTCATAGTTTTAGTAAGACCAATTTTGAATATGCTAATCAAGCATGGTTCCCCTACAAAGTGAAGGATATCACAGCCATCAAAAATGTACAACGGTAGGCTACTAGACTGGTACCATCACTATGGGATCTGTCATATGAAGACATATTGAGAAAACTGAGTCTTCCAACTTTAGCCTACCACTGCTCTAAGGGAGACATGATAGAAGCATGCAAGATTCTGCAAGGAAAGGGAGGATGTTTGGTTGTGGAAGTTGGAGGTGATTTCAGAGGGCAATAACTCTTGTAGTGATATTAGACTCTGGGAAGTATGATTTCTTGTGGGTCTGTTGTTAATAGGATACTCCGGATTCTAGAGTTGATGCGAGGTCTGGCATAAATATGTAGGCTGTATTCTTCTCTTAATTGCTTTAGTGGGATGAAAGCAGTTTCCATGGCAGCAGGAGACTTGGTGGAGAGGTAACAGGGTCTTCTGGTCTGCTCCCCAGTGCTGGTGAGAGAGTTTTGACAGGAAGAGGTAAAGCATCTTTGCAGGTCTGTAATATGTGACCTCCATGTCATTTTGCTGTCAAAGGTCAGGTCTAGGAATCTGACTTGGTGTTTGAATTGAATTTGTTTTGCTTGTATTTTGAGTATGAGAGCAGGGTTCGTTTTTTTCCTGGAGAATGTTATTGCTGTCATCTTTTCAGGTGATACCATGAAACATGGTTGGTGGTGTAGATTGTTATTGTTTTGATGATTGTGATTGCATTTTACTCAAGAACCAAATGGCAAAATTGTCCACATAGAGTGACCATCTAAGGGGTGGGGGAACTTGGAGAGCGAAATCATTGACCGCAATTATGAGAGTCTTGTGCTCAATACACAACCTTGCATGACCCCTTCATTGTGTGCGTATATTTGTGATTTGGCTCCATGTAAGTGTACATAAAATCATCTGTTGGATAGGAAGTTGTGAATAAAAATAAGCAGGGAGATTCAAAAGTCCTTTCTCTGTAGTTATTCTAAGATGTACCGGTGCCATACAGAGTTGTAAGCTTTTTTTTGATTGAACAAGACTGCAGTTAATATTTTTCCCTCTGATAATGCCTGGCCAATATTTGGTAACACCCTTGCTAGTCACCATTCGTTTGGAAATAAGCCATTGTTCTAAAGGTTGTTGTATAGTCAATGGAGATAGCAGAGGCCTTTCAGGTGTATCTGATGTAGGATTTGATATGTAATTTGGTCATCATTCAGCGAGATATTTGGCGCATTCTGCAAGTGCAGTCTGTAGCTCTTTAATGGAAAAAGGATCATTGTGTGGGAGATGTTAGTTGGTAGAGAAGTCTAGATGATAATTTTTCATTTCAATCTTTCTTAGAATAAATGCATTGTTTTGGGATCCTTTATATATATTGTATAATGAGGTGCCAATGGTGTTACCAACATCTTTTTAGCAGCTTATGAGGTGGTGGTTGACTAAGTATTGGCAGTTGTATGGGGCTTATGTTTCATGACATTTTTTTGATTCACTTCTGGGCCTTAGGTAGAGTTGTCTCAGAAGTTATGGTAGATACATATGTCTGCCATAACTCACAACATGCAGTTGTAAAGGTGTGATGGACAAATGCGCTAAGTCTTTTATATGCTAGGTAGTTGGCTATAGATTTAGATGATCTGAAATGTCGATAAACTGTGTTGTGCTCTGATTTGGCTATTTTGCATCTTTCATTCCACCTGGTGGTTTAAGGAATTTTAATTGGAGTATATGTTGAGCAATAATTCTTGGGTGAAGCGTTGGATATCTGCTTGGTTAGCAGCTGTGTTGGCTGGCTACTCACCTAGTTATAGTTAAGAGGCTAGAGAGCTTAGAGCTCATTAGAGGTGCCTCTCTTTTCATAGTGGTCATCCAAAGCTCTCTTAAAACTACTTATTGATTTAGAATAAACCACCTTGGCAGGTAAAGAATTCCAATGTTTAATAATACGAACGTCAAAATACTTTCATCTCCCAAGCGTTTTTGTCGCCTACCATATCTGAAAACCTCACTTTCAAGAGTAAAGGATTTCTTTCTCTCAATATTTTCATAGCCATGCATGATTTTAAAAACTTATATTAGAAGATCACCCTTTCTCCTCCTTTCTTCCAATGTGGTAAGGTTAAGCTTTTCCAGCCTCTGCTCATAGGAAAGTTTTCTAAGTTCAGGAACAAGTTTGGTAGCACGCTGTTGTACCTTTTTTAGTTTATAAATTCAAGTTCATTTTTAGTAAAAACAAGGTCCAGCAAGGAAGGTTGATCAGCTCCTCTCTGGTAAAAATCTGCTCAACACCATCATCAGGTAGTAAATGGTTAATCCAGTCAATATGAGGATAGTTAAAATCACCACATATTATTAATTGATCAACATTAATCTCAGATAACATAGTAATTATAGCATTTATACCACTATTATAATCACAATTAGAATTTGGAGGAGGATAGATGCAAGCTGCCATTTTTATTTTACAAACAACTGTTTCCGTGCTTTTCACTAGATCATTGGTAAAAATCTCTTGAAAGTAAACTGTTATGACCTAAAATAGCAACTCCACCTCCACCATCAAATTTAGGTCTATCAATGTGGTAAATATTAAAAGTATCAAACCTAAAGTAATCATGTGTTAAATCAGAGGAACATAATTTGGTTTCTGTGACAAAAACATTATGTGGCTTCTCTTGATTAATATATGAACCAAAATTAATATCCTTATTCCTAATGCTATCAAGATTAGTATATATACACTTAAGTTTATTTAGATTGGATGTTTTATTTACAAGTGGATTATTTCTGCTAATTAAGCTGTTTGTTGCCTTATTTCCAACTTGAACAAACTCAAGTTCCGGACTAGCCTTTGAACTTCGTCAACTCGTCTGGTGAGCGCTCCAAGTTTTTTTTTCAGCTTTAGCCTTTAACTCCCTAAAGTCATTCCACTCATGAGTAGTATGGTCCTGAAACATTTTAATATTCTTAAACTTATTTTCTAAAGGGAGAGCATTCAACTTTTCTTGTCTCATGTTTCAAAAATTTAGCTTTAACATCCTCATGACTAAATTCAACTTTTAAATTTGATGCTCCAGAAGTACGGGATGTCCATCTATGAGTAACTTTAACATCCACCTCCTCAACACCAAGGCCTAGGGCATCTGATAATTCTTTAACCACAGACCTATATCATTGTCACCTGTGGGGCAATTTAAAATTACCATATCTTTTTCTTTTATTAAACTGGTCATAAATATCAGTTCTAAGTTGTATAGTCGCAGTCTTAACCTTAATATCTACAGCTGAATTAAATGCATCTTTATTATTAAAGTGGTACGTATCTTCAATTGACTGAACTCTAGTATTTAAGTCCATAATTTCACTTCTCAAAACAGAAAAATTTCTATCTTCACACAATGAACACAGTGATAGGGATGACTTTTAAGAGCAGTAAACATGGCAATGTACTCTGGGGTTAGGTTCTCACATGTGTCATGATGCCAAGTTAAAAACTTTTCACAAAATATCATACTCTGAGTCTGGGTTTTTTACAAGGACATTTATTGGTTCTTGGTATAGTACCAGCAGATGACACTTGTAGGTTAAGATTGCCTGGGGTATAAGCAATATTACTTGTTACAAGAGTGAAACCAGAGGATACCTGCAAATTTGCTGATGCAGATGCTCCACCTGTCCTTTGTGACCCTGTAGCTGCTTTATCTGCTTTTGGTGGCATTTTGACAAAGTAATTCCAAGAAATCTTGAGAACAAAACTATAATATACGAGGGGCGGCCAATAAGTTTTGCGAATCGGTAGGACAAGTTATGACAAGTCAGGACCTGCAGCCGCATGCTCCTGCCTCGTCTATTTAAGAAGCAGTAGCTGATCGCAGATCGTCAGTCACAAATTTTTCAATAATGGAGAAGGTTGAGCACTGCGCAGTGATCAAATTTTTGACCTAGGAAGGCAAGAATGCAAAAGAGATCCATGAACGCATGGTTGCAGTGTACACTGACACCGCCCCTCACTATGCAACCATTGCTCACTGGAATAGGGAGTTCTGCCATGGTCGTGAGTCCCTTGAAGATGACCCCCATCCAGGACTCGCATCAGACGTGACCAACGAGGACAATGTGGCCCATGTGGAGAGGATGATCATCGCAAATCGATCGGTGAAGGTCAAAGAAATCGAGTGAGAACATGGAATATCACATGGAAGTGGTATCAACATCATCCGCAATAATTTGGCCATGACCAAGGTCTCTGCCCGTTGGGTCCTTAGAAACCTCATGTCCCATGATCGACTTCAATGTCGTCAAAGTCCACAAGGCGAGAGTTGCACAAGCTGCCCTGCGTGAGTGCAGATTCAAGGAGCTCAACAATTTTCCCTATAGTCCAGATCTGGCCCCTAGCGACTACTTTTTATTCCACCAGCTCAAGGCTGCACTGCATGGACTTTGGTTTGGAGACGATGAAGATTTCCAGCTCACTGTTCAGGAGTGGATTGAACAGCAGTCGGGAGATTTCTGGTTGTCGGGAATTTGAAGCCTCAGGGACAAGTGGCACAAGTGCATTGAAGTCGAAGGTAGTTATATTGAAAAATAATAAACCCCTTTTCCTCATATCTCGTTTCCTTATATCCGAATTGCAAAACTTATTGACTGCCCCTCGTATCTTTAGACACTCCTTAACATGGGGTTTGGATTGCTCCTGTGTTTTTCTAAGTTTTGTACTAGAATTATTTGTTGATTATTGCTGTAAGTACTCTACTACATTGGGCAAGAGCTGCTTTATAAGTGGATGGGAGGTGGTACCTGTGTCTTCTGTATTTTCAGCAAGTTTCAGTGTTTTGTGTGTTGTGGTGATCAAGATGGCTGAGAGAAAACACAAAGTAAACAACCCATACCGGTAGTAGCAGTGGATACTGACAATGGAGAAGAAATCTACTGCTGTGGTAACTTTAATAAAGTGGTAGCTGGGTCAGATAAGACTCTGGCCTGTGAAGTTTGTGAAAACTGATTTCACATTGTCAGTTTTCCTGATCAAGTGTACCATTTTATGGTAGAAAAGGAGGAAAGAAAAGACAACAGCTACAGTGGTTTTGTAAGTACTGTAAGAGGGGTAGTATGAAATTGCACAAGAGGATCTTGAAAATTGAAGAGAAACAAAAAATAAGTGATCAAAAACAAGGTAAATTAAAGGAAGAATTGGATGAACTTAAACAAAGTATGTGCAGTGGTGACTAGTGTAAGAAAAGTTGCACAAGAGGTGGAAGATAACAAACATGAGATGAAACAGGGTTTTAAAATTTTGACAGAAGAGATAGTAGTGGCCTGGGGCACTATCAAAGACTTACAGAGTGACAACAAATAAGTTAAAGATTAGCTGTGTGTGGCGGAAGCTGCTATAGATTGGCTTAGGCCAAACGGAGTAGGTAGTGAAGGAATTCAAAATAGTCAGGAGCCCAGTGTGGAAGTAGTTATAGAGGTTATGAAAGAACTGTAGGAAAGGAAATCCTGTGAGAAAAACATAATATATTTGGAATAAATGAGGTTGATTCTACTGATAGGATTGCGCGACTCAAACAGGAGATCGGTATTGTTAGGAAGATCCTGACGCAATGTGATGTGCAGAATGTGAAAATACAGTTGCTCACTCAATAAGGTTATGTAAGTATGCATCTTCTAAGAAGAGACCAATTCTTGTGACATTTAAGGACATGGATACCAAGTTGAATCTCTTCAAAAAAGTCGAGAAGTTTCAGGACAACCAGAATTTTCTTTGAGTTACGCAAAGAGTCCATGAGGTTACATTATTGAAGGAGGCAAAAAACAAGACGGTAAACGGTAAACATGTATCATTTTAGAGTTAAAGCACTACTTAAAGGGTTAAACATGAATAAAGCACCAGGACCTCATCAAATTAATCCGTGGATTTTGAAGGAGTTAGCAAAAACAATAGCTTTACCCCTTAACATACTCTTCTTCTATTCGTTAAGATGTGAAGTGCCAAAAGAATGGAAGCTGGGGATTACTGCCGAATCAGCTTGACTTCAGTGGTTTGCAAGATACTGGCGATAGTTGTGAGGCACCACATTATGAGCCACATTATAAAAGTAATTTATTGTCTAATCAACAGTATGGCTTCCTTAATGGTAAATCTGCAGCACTTCAACTATTAAATGTACTGGATGTATGGACAGAAGCCCTTGACAATGATTCAGCTATAGATTGTGTTTACCTTGACTACCAGAAGGCCTTTGACAAGGTTCCCGACACGAGGAGGCTTTTAGGTAAATTACAGTCATATGGCATAGGCAACAACACTTAGATGGATTGAATCAATTTTGATAGGAAGGCAATAGACTGAGGGTAGCCAGAAGCAACTTGGACTGGCATACTGTAAAATCAGGAGTCCCACAAGGGTCGGTGCTTGGGCTAACACTTTTTGCCATTTACGTAAATGACCTCCCAGATCAAATTAAAACATATAATTATATGTTTGCTGATAAAACAAAGATTTTCAACACAATTAGATCAAGAACAGACAGTCAGGAGTTACAAATTGACCTTAATAATCTAGAAGAATGGAGTGCAAGGTGGCAGCTGAGATTACACTCTGACAAGTGTAAACACTTGCATGTAGGCAGGGAGACTGTAACAGGGTGGTGAGGGTGGACTCTGAGAAAGACATTGGAGTTATTGTAGATTCAAAGCTGAAATTTGAGCAACACATAAGGAAAATGTGACAGGTCCTTTGTCACCATTTATAAGGCTATCGTAGGTTTGTATTTTGACTATGCAAGTCTAGTCTGGCAACCATATAGTAAAAGGCTGATTGAGAGAATGGAGACCAAGTTATTGCCAGGCTCGAAGGACCTCCAGTACTACAGCCAGATTTTTCAGTTTATTGAAATAAATTTGAGACACTGATTGTTTTTGCATCATGTTCAGTAATCTTACTAGTAAAGAGAGGAAGTTGTCCTAATTGATATTGCGAAAGAAGTGACTGAACATGCCTTCCCCTTTCCAGCTCCTTGGCACTGGTGGTCTATCTACATCTGGTTTGAGAGGCAGTAGCAGCCACCCTTGACCCTCACCTACATTCCTGTGACTGTGAAAGGACCGTCCCGAAATGTGGGTCATTGAGGGCATCTGCCAGGTGGCTGGAACTCACACATCCTAGTCCCTTAAGACAGGACACCATTAAGGAATTCCTAGAAGAAAGTGGGCCTGCCTCCCTTCCCGATTTATGTGCATTGTATGCTAAGCTTGGGGCTGTAACCCAGTACTTTATTGTATACGATTTCATTTCCTCTGTGGAAGGCCTTTATTTACTGAATCCTATATATATATATATATATCTTTATTTCTTGTGCAATTTCTTTTTCGCCGTTGGCCAATATTTATTTGTAAAGCTGTACATAATTTTGGTTATTAATACTTGTGAAGGTTTGCGGTTTGCCATTTTTTCCTTTATTTACTGTTTTTTAAAAATAAAGTAAATATTAGGCTAGTCCCTACTTATCTACTTATCCTCCCATCAAACACTCAGGTGGCCATACCAAGGTGGCAGGCAGTGTGCCTGTAGGAAGTCTAGATCCTGCTGTGACAGCAGTCCATGCAACAGCTAGGAAATGGGAGTTCAATTGCAACTTAACCTCATGAGGGAAACTTGCAAGTGGGATTGTATTCAAGGGGGAGAGGGTCATATCCATTTGGAAATGATGTGACCACTTGACAGGGAAGTTGTTAATATCTGGCAGAGTAATAATGGCGTGCAGACGTAGGCTGTTCAATTGTTTGTTGCATGATGTGACATCATAGCTGGTGGTGTAATGGCGGCGGCGTGCCCGCTCTGCTGCAGTCGTTGTTCAGAGGTAAGCATGTGCAGGCATTCTCAACAAGTTAGTTTAAAAGATACAGCCTTGCCTGCCTGCATATATTTTGCTGTAAAGACAGGAATAGAACTGATAGCAGTGCTGTGATTGGCTGTGTGTGATGATGATGATACATGTAGGAGCTACCAACCTCTCCGCAAGTATGCCCAGCATATCTACCCAAAAGACAGTCAATCCTCTTACAGGCTGAACTTTTGTATCCATGCTCTCTGGGATTTTACCCTGCACTAGTAAGACCTCCATTCATGTTACTTATGGCCTAAGCTGATCATGGCATGAGTAAACAACCAGTATCCCAAATGTTTTAACAATAATAAAAACCCCATCCATAAGCTTGCCATGTCTTCTGTCATTATTGGTATACCATATCTATGTATGTCTTAAATTTGGTCTAATAATTAAGTTTTAAAAAATTATCTGATGCCTTTATAAATGTTTTCTGATTTCAGATATCAACATTTATTATCTTTGCACTATGGAAGAATTTGGGTTTATTGAAGATGATTATGTTGAATCGATTAAAAAGTCAACAGCTAAAAGGGAAAATAAATATGATGCATTTCAGTGTGAACCAGGTTGGTTTTTATCTGTTGATAGCTGTGATAAAGAATCGATTCAAGTCATAACAAAATTTAAAGCCGATTACCAGTTTACCAAAGGCAATTTGAAAGAAGCCATAAATTTATATCACAAATATATTGCTGAATATCCAAATGCAAGCATAACTTTAAGAAGAGAATGTTTAGAAGGCCTGTCAAGGTCATATATGGGATTAAACTGCTTTTGTTATGCCTTGAAATATTCTTGCCAATTAGAAGAAATATCCACAACACAGAGCTCTTATTCTGTAAGCTATAATTTATTATTTGATTGCTCAGTAACTGCTGGAAAGTATGAAGATGCTGTCATGTACTGTATCAAATTAGTGAATTTGCACTGTTTGAACAGTGACATCTGGTTGAAACTTGCATGTGCTCTAGCAAAATTATTTAATATGCAATTATCTGTGTCATCAAACTTTATAAAATCAGAATCTTTAATGGAAGGTACAAGAACTTGCTTGGGAAGGAAATATTTTTCTATTTGTGATTGTAAAGATTTGATAAGAGATAGTGTTAGAATGTCTAAAGACTCTGTTAAAAGAAAGCTTCCTATTATTAAATGTCTGTTGCATGCAGATTGTATTTTAAGAGCGGTCAGATCATCTACATCAGGATTTTCCTTGAAATATAATCTTGATTTACAAAAATTAATCTTGAAAGATATTGAAAGTCTGGATTTTGATTTGGAAAATCTCAAATTGTTAAGGGAGGATATCAAACAACATTATTTGATGATTAATAATAAAGCTGATAAAGATACTTGTTCTGAAACAAGTGATGATAGAATTAATGCATTTTCTATGAATGAAGATTATATTCAGAATATTTTAAATTGTATTAATTGGTTAAAATTTGAGAAGAATATATTGGCATTTGATTTTAATGAATTGTAAAAGTCACTAAGGTTAGTAATTAAAATATTTTTCAATTGTGCTGCTTGTTGCAGTGGCAAGGTTGATAAAGCTGGATACAGTAACAGTAATATAACCCTTTGTGGACCCAATTATTTGAATTATGTAATAGAGTTAGTTATTTACTACATCTATCCTTTGTGAATTGTGATGAGGTCCTCTAATTGGAAAATGAAATTCATATAAAGATCAGAATGACTGACTAAAAAATGAAGTTCTTATAAAGATCGGAATGAAAATTAGTGGCTAGCCCATGGGTACAAAGGGCCAGTTCATGTTGGAATGGAAAGGGCAGAATGAGTGGTATTGTTTACCTGGGAACTTTTGTGACCCAAGGGAGGGTTATAGGGTCTGCTACAAGGGGGTATGGATATGAAAACCCCTTTTGGAAAGCTTTTGATGAAAGTGATAGTGAGTGTGCATAGATTAGGAAGAGGCAGTGTTGTGTGTGGTGATGGATATAGTTGGAACTTCTGTCCACCTACCTCAGTCTCACTATACCATCTGAGTGGCAGCAGTTCACTGTATGAACTGAAATTTTTGCATCCACTCTCACAGGGAATTGAACCCAGTACACAAGTGTGGAAATTCACTGCCCATATCCGCTAGGCAAGTGAAAGCTCCATGTAATGGAGTAACGATGTTTATTTCATCACCTGTTCCTCATCAAGAAATTGTAAAAAGTTGTGATTTAAAAGAATAACATTGTCATTTTGCTAACTTGAAAAATGATTGGTTCAATACACATCTTTTTTTTACTTTGCTAGACTCTTATTTATACAAAAGGTTAACTTGAGCCTTATCAATAAAACAGAAACCAAGCATCCTTTACTTGTCCTCTAATGAACTACATAAGTTTAAAAAGTAACAAAGTTATACCTTTATACAATTAGAATTTTAAAAACCTGAAATGATATATGAGGGAACCTTTTGTTTACCTGATTAACACTGATAATTTATGTTTAGGATTGTGGATAGCAATATGGTGGGCCTTTCTGCTAAACCTATCTGTCCCTTTATAATTGCTTATAGACTTTTACCAAACTTAGAGTTACATATAGACTGGTAGCACTGACCTTTTATATAAAATATTTAAATGATATGTGATACCACTAACCTTTTAAATTAAATATTTAAAAGCTATAACTTCCTTTCATCTAATTTACCACTCACTTTAAATGTAAGATTCAGATTAAGTTACACCATGATGATTCAGTGAAGGAGTTGGTGATAAGTTTACTATTCCTTATGGCATATAGGATTTGTGACCCGCCTGTCCTATATAATGATTTGAACCATCCAACAAAGATATCATTTGACTTACAATATTCTCTATGATAATAAAAAAAAGCTCGCCGAACCCATCCAACAGAAACAAAAAGTTTATTTCACCATATTTCCCTAAGTAGAAATTTTCTTTCCAACAGATTTAACTTTTTCAAACTCACATAGAATAAATTTCTTCCCAACAGGAAATTTAACCTTTCAAACTCGCATACAATAAAATGGACTCTTTGCTTGAACCAGAGAATCAGAGAACAAGATAAAGGACTACCAAGTTCGTGCGGTTGTTATAGTTTCTATGTTGTGAAAACAGGCGGAAATATTGCATGCTTTATGTATAAATACAAAAATTACAACCTTTCACTTTGGAAAGAGAAGTCTCCTTATTTCTTTAGATTAAACTAAATTTTGTTATCCCTGTGGAAAAACTAACAATCAAAATATAACTTTGTGGTGGCAAATTTCTGAAATTGTTTTGAAAGCTAAAGAAAAGGGTGAAACTTCACCCAACCTTGGTATTGGGAAGAACGAGGAAGGTTACAACCCAGCTGGTTGAGAGGCTCACTTCCTACCATCTCACAGGAGGGTAGTACCATAGTAGACTATTACACCTGGTAGCTGGAGGAATGGTACATCCTCCCAATCTAAGAGACCTTACAGAAGGCCTGGGAAAGCTGGTGTATTTTCCAGTACATCCTCCCAATCTAAGAGACCTTACAGAAGGCCTTGGGAAGCTGGTGTATTCCCCCTGTCCTTCTATCCTACTCTGTCCCCTCCTTTTCCCTTATTTCTTCTACCTAGGTTTAGGGAACGGAACAGCTAGCTCATGCTGTGTCAGAAGAGAGACATTGGAGCTTGAATGATAAGATGTGTAGTTTTGCCCCAATAACCCATTCCATTGATATAATAAGCTGCCTTTTGGTAGGATCATAAAGCTGTACTGCTTACGGTGGGCAGGCTTTACTGCTTTGCTGGCTGCCAGGTTAACTAAAAGTCTCTGAGGTCCCATCTCTGGCACTGTCACAGGACATCTTCAGGTCCTGGTCATCTTGTCAATTAGTATGACCTAAGGAATTCTATCTGCTCTCTGGCTACTCAATATGGAGCTACAGTTTTTAGGGGGTAACTGTCTGCTGGGTATTTCAAGTCAGTGTGTGTCGCACAGGTGAGAACAGAACCCTTTAACATACCCATAGTTGGAGCCCTTGGAAGGTCATGATGGAATACACGGTATTGCAAAAGTCCTACACATGTTACAATGCTTTTAACAAAGGAGACAATGATAGTTTTGATACATCTAGAAAAGTTTTTATTGTTTTAACATAATTATTTGTTTAAATTGTAATATTATTCAATGATGGCTGCCCTCAGTGGCGGGCACGTTCTCCAGGCAAGACCTGAAGGTCATGCACACGTGGATGAAGTCATTCCTCATGCTGGCCCACAGAAGGTTGATAAAGGACTTAGCTCATCGATGTTGCTGTGTTGGACCTTACAGGCCTTTCCCTTGACATGCACCCACAATCTGTAATCAAGGGGATTGAGGCTAGGTGACTACGACACCCAAAATTCCTTCAGCCAGAAGTTCATGTTGGACCCCAACGCCTCTTGCATGCACAATTTTGGTTGCATTGGCTGGGGAACCGTCATGCTGAAAGATGTACTCTGCCTTCTTTGTGATCTTCCTCACCCAGGGCAGGACTTTTGTGTCAAAGATGTCCCTATAATCGGCTGTGGTGAGCATGTAACTAGCTGCAAATGGCACCAGCAGCATTTTCTCGGCATTTGAAGTCACAATGGCACACACAGGCTGAGTGCTTGGTTGTGGACACAGTTGACCTTGAGACGTCATTCTGCTTGTTGATTATCTGTGAAGTTCTCTCTCAGAAAAAATGAGAATTCACTTGCCATGACTTTTCAAGTCATTGAGAAGGTGACATCAGCGGTCCCGATGTTGTTCTTGCATACATTCATGAGCAGAGGCCTTTCCACACATCTCAAACTATTGCTGCCCTCCTCCTTGATGGCCCTGGACAGCGTGGGTACGAGATGTTCTTCGTGAGTGTAGTCATTTTGAACTTCAGAGCACTTTCAAAGACCTTTCTCACAGCCAAATGATTGACTACTTGTGGTCTGCCTGAATGAGGTCAATCTTTGAGGTCTTTCCTATTCCTTAACCCCTTCATGACTCTGTGGACAGTCATCAAAATAAAAATCTCACTGTACCTTGGTGTTGTGGGTGGGCAAGGCCCCTGACAATATGTGTCTGTAGAGGGGCTTTTTAGAGCCCACTTTGTGTCATGCTGGATATGTGCCTGTGTATACTGATGGCTCCAAGTCCCAGGAGGGGGTGGGGCAGTTTCCATGCTGTATCCCCTCTGTTTGAAGTCAGTGGGGCTCTGCATCTGTCTTCACATTCGAGCTGGTTGCAATACACTCCTCAGTTTTTTAGATAATGCATTGTGCACAGTTCCGAGACCAGATTGTGATCTTTAGCAACTCACTAAGTGCTCTGGTGCTTGGAAGTCATTGGAATCTCTGCACCGCCTGGTTCTAAGTATTTGTGATATCACTGGGTAAGGGTGGATGTTGAGATTATCTTCTTGGTTCCTGGACATGTAGGGAATGAGAGTGTCAAAGAGTTGCGAGGATTGGGCAACCAGACGAGTGTTTTGCTTTTCGTCACATTGACTACATGGCAGAAATCACATCAGTCCTCTGGGTTGGCTGGCAAAGTAGATGGAACATAAAGTTGTGTGCCATGCTGCCATTCCTGTGGACATTACCTCCCCCTTCCCCTGGGCTCAGATGGATTTCTCTCATCTTCAAATTGTGTACTCACGGGATGCACTGCCACATCTGCATTGTCTCTAGACTGCTCAGCACATTCTTGTTGAATGTCCCAGTCTGGGTAATCTTTGCACTCTTTACTTGTCCCAGTACCAGGGCAAACAGGGTTGGTACTGCTTGTCCCTTGTACTTGGGACATTTCATTCACCCAGACTTGTAGACTTTTTGAGCTCTTGGAGAGGCTAGTCTTTTTTTTCTTTTTTGTATTGGTCACATGCTCCGGACCTGGGGAGGAGATGCGTCTCCCGCCACCGCTGCCTGAGTGTGCTTACTTCCTGTGATAGAATAGCCTGAGACTGCCACGCCTCGCCCCTATCACATTCGAAACTCATGCTTCCCACGTGCATCCTGCGAGAGAGCGTAGAGCGGCGTTCTTATCGCCCACTATTCCCAAGTTTAATCAAGGAGGTTCAATGCCCCGTTTGCCTCAATCTGGCCAGATTGAATTAGCTTATGGGAAGATAAGATCTTTCCAAGCGCTACCGGGACATTCCATCGAAGTCTCCCCATTGTCCCCTACGCCGAGGGGCTGGCTTCGGCTATATGCGATAGAATTTCGCGTTTGAACCAGGTCGAGATTATCTTCATCAGGCATCACGCCGATCCGGTCTTCCTTGTGCACCTAGGAACTCTACCCCGAGAACCCCCTTATTGTCCAGAAGAGGACTATATCCTTGAGTGCTAAGGTTCGTGCCCCTCGAGACGCCAAGTCAACAGGCCGCCCCCCCCTGTTCAGAAAGAGAACAATTTTAGAACAGTGTTCTTCGAGCCTGTTCGACAAGGAACAGTTCTCCCTCCCCCTGTTGTTCAGAAAGAGAACAACTTTAGAACAGTCATTGTTCTTCGATCCCGTTCGACAAGAAACGGTTCTCGCCCTCCTGTTGTTGAGAAAGAGAACAACTTTAGAACCGTCATTGTTCTTCGAGCCCGTTCGACAAGAAACGGTTCTCGTTTCCCTGATATCACGTCAGTGATAAATTAATTTCCCCCTTTTAACGTTCTTCAAGAGAACGCTTGGTTACATTAATAACCTCAATTGTTCATCCAGAACATCTCCGATATCCTGTCTCAAGGATCACTCGTACTTCCAAGCTCCACTTTGCTCTCACTCCTCGAAGTCATTCCTTCCCCCCCTCGTTAAGAACAACTTCCCTAAAAAAACTCTTCTGGAAAAGAAATCGCCAGTTGGACTGAAGATTCCTTCAAATCGTCTACCTCTGCACGATGACCTTATAAATACGTAAGCTACGCATTGCATTTAACTATTTAACTTTGTGCCCGCGTAACTCTGTGCTTTAAACAGATTTTAGCCAACCCTTTCCCTTCTTGTTTGTTTTGTCATTTTAAATCCCTCCAAATCTTAATCCTCAGCTTAGTCAAATATTCCCATGACCTTTTTCGTTTCATGTGTATCTCCCATTTTAATCCCCGGTCATGTAAATATGTTCCATGTGTTGTTTTGTTAGATAAATTAATAAAATTATATTATTAATGTTGCAATATTATTTATCCTTGGGCTCCATTCCACTTCTTAAGTATATTGAAGATAAATAAGCCCTCTCCAGGCCTATTTATTTATTACGTAGAGTCATTCTCGGCCATCTGATCAACCCCGCACTCGAATATAGAATAATCCCCACAAAGAATAGATATATAGTATATCGTCGGGAGCCTATTCTACGACACTTCCTATTGTTCTTGCTGTTTTGTTTCTTTGGTTTGTCCGTACTTTTTTGTTTGTTTTTAAATGCAGCCTAGTAATAGGCGACAATTAATGTGCCCTTGGTGTGTCACAAGATGGTTACCATATGAAAGAAAAAAAGTATAGCTGCCTCTTCTTTATGTTGAAGCTGGTTGTAATATACCACTCAGTACGAGAGATTACAATCCATGCCTGGTTCGGAAACTGAATTGAGTTTCTTCAAGGAATTGAAGAATCACCATACCACCTAGTTCGTAGTATTCCTACTGATCTGAAGGGAGGATGTCAAGGGCTAGGTTCCGGTATGTTTGGAAGCACGCTCGCCGCTCTTCCTGGTGACATACGTGATTTCACTTAACGGGAAAACCCCTCTAGCAGAGGTGTGGAAGCAGGTCAAAAGGATTCAGGGCAAGTTCTTGCAGGACCTCCCTCCCATTCTCCATGAGAATGGTGTAGCGGCTGGTCCCGGAAACCGGTTTCCGTCCAATCTCTCTAACCTCTTGAGTGTGCAAGTTGATGTAGAAATTAGTAAATGTTAGATTAGCAGCCTTTTACCTGGACAGCGGAGGTCATCTGTCTTCTGCACAGTGCGGCTTCCACAAGTTCCACTCCAAGTCGGCTGTTCTGCTCCGACTGGAAAATGCCGTCTGCGAGGCCTTCCTTCGTAGACAGCACTACGCCACAGTGTTTTTCGATCTGGAGAAGGCCTATGATACCGCATGGCGATACGGTATCATGGAGACTCTCCACACGATGGGGCCAAGGGGACGCCTCGCATATCTGAATTTTTGCGAGATCGTCGATTCCGCGTAGAGCAGGAAGAGGGTGTCCCGCAGGAAAGTGTCTTCAGTGTAACACTCTTTGTCCTGAGCATCAACGGCATCACCTCGGTGCTGTCGGAAGATGTTCTCGCTACGCTCTACGTGCACGACCTTTCGATCTTTTTTGGCCCCGTAAGGGGCGCGGCGATTTGCCATCCTGGTCGCCGTGCTGACGACGGGGTGCTGACGGGACTCAGCACCCCGTCCGGCCCCAGCTTAGCCTCTCTTCCTTCCTTCAAAACACTTGTTTCCTCTCTTTTCACACAACCTCTCCCACAACTTTCTCTGGTCAGCCTCTAATTTCACAGGGTAGATGCTGACCTTCCTTTCAGCCAACCGTCCCGCTGAGGGGGTGGGGGACAATGTTCCCTAACCCCTGAGCTCCGGTCTGGGGTGGCTGGTTTTTAACTACCTGCTTCATCCCCACCCATACCTTCCTCACATCCCTTTTCCTCTCCTCTTCAAAATCTATCTTTTTTTACGCCGTGTCCAAGGTGGAGCCGCCATGCCGATGGACTGCCAGGCCACCAGGTGGGAGGGGTGGTCCCGAATGGCGGCGCCTGGCTCTGCCGGGCTTGTAAGCACCTCTCGCAGTGCGGGCTACTGCGAGGGGTGATGAGCTATTGCGTCCCGTGGCAAAAATAGGGTCACCATGCCCATAGATGAACAACCAAAAAAAAAAACCCAAACCCCTTTAACTCCCCCTTGCTCATCGACGGAGCCGCCCTTGGGCAGCTCCACCGAAAAAATGGAGGTCCCCCCCCCTGTGCAAGCACAGGGGAACCTCCATATTTCTCTAACCGGAGAGGAGGCTTACTCCTCTCCTTCGCCTACGGGTGCAGGGGACTCCCCCTCACCCCCTTCTCTGGAGGTGCTTTCGGGCACCTCCCTTTTCCCAGCGGAAGACCAACTTTTCTTTTCAAGGGGACTGCCAAGAAAGCCAGCAGGCAGCCCTTAGCCAGCCGCTCCCCATCAAAGCGGCTCGGTAGGGCAAACCCCCTTAGGGGGGAGAGGGAAGCCAGGCCCCTTTGGTCGCTTCCCTCAAAAGACCTGCTGGCAAGAATTTTAAACCTTGCCGGGGTCAAGGCCTGTGCCTCCCCATACAAGACAGGGGACCTGCGATGTCTTGGGAGGGGATGGCCAACTGGAGGCCCCTCCTGTGATAGACATGGTCCTTGAGGAGACCCAGCCCCAGACGGTAGGGCCTTCCATGGGGGGGAATTCGGGCTCGGCGCCAAGCACCGAACCCGAATCCGCCCCTATGCAAGGTCCTCCTCAAATGGCTGAGGGCTCCGAGGCAGTGGAAGGAGGGGAGGGATCTCCTCCGACAGGTGCCCCTACGACAACCAGGGCCTTCTCCATTTCGGAGAGGGACCTGGCTGAGGCTGGTCCATCTGGCCTGGGGACTTCTGCCGGCAGAGGTGAAAAGCGGGTTCATTCCCCGCCCTCCTCTCCGAAAAAGAAGAAGAAAAAGACTAAAAAGACCAAAAAGACTCGGGGCTCCTCTCCATCCGCGGGGGCTGCGGGGACGGATGGGTCTGCTGCCACTCTGGCAAGCGACCAAGCCAAGATCGGCACATCCGCCCCCTCTGCCCCCCCGGTTGCGGAGCCCCTGACAAAGAAGACTACTACCAAGAGTGCACAGGGCGGAGCCTCGATGACATCGGGGCCCCTGATTCAGAGGTTACCTGGCGTTTTCGAGCCCGCTGGCTTCAAACGCTTCCTCGTTATTCGCTCAACTGATGGCACCATGTTGTCCAAGGGCAACATGATCCATCAGAGGAGAGGATTAGCTAGTGCAATTGGTAGAGAGCCGAAGGTAACCCGTTTCTCGGACGGGAGCCTTCTGGCGAATGCGGCGAATCCCGCCGAGGCGGCTAAGATTAGTGCTCTTCGGACACTTCATGGCACCCCGGTGAGTGTGACGCCGCACTCTACCATGAACTTTGTGAAAGGAGTAGTTTATGCGAGGGAACTCGTTGACTACTCCATTGAGGACATCACCTTAGAGCTGGCCGACCATGGGGCGGTCAAGGTCGAACGTGTGATGAGAAAACAGGGAGGGGCCTCGAGACCCACCCCTACACTCTTCGTCACGTTCGACTGTGACAAGCTCCCTGAGTCGGTGCGTGCCGGTTGGTACCGCTACCGCGTGAAGGCATTCGTGCCACTTCCGTGGCGGTGCTATTACTGTCACCGCTTCGGCCATACGAATCGCTCATGTAGACGTGCAAAGTCGGGGTCACCCGAAGTCTGTGTAAATTGCCCCAAGGTCGCACACGATAAGTCCAAATCGTGTGTGGCCAAGTGTGTCAATTGCGGAGAGCCGCACCCTGCTTCTTCGAAGCAATGTGGTGCATATCTCCTTGAGAAAGAAATCCTGGCCGTTCAGGCCCAGGATCGACTCTCATTCCGCGAGGCAAAGGACTTGGTCCTGGCGCGCCCGGCTCTGCCTGGGACGTCATATGCCTCAATAGTTAGGAAGGCATCCTCTGCTCCCGGCCCATCCAGGCCAACGAGCACGGTTGTTTCCGCGCCCATTCGGAGCCCTTCTGCGGGCTCTACCCAACCCGGGCGCTCCCCTGGTAAAGCTGGCGGCAAAAAGGGCTCATACCCTGCCCCGGCTAAAACCAGGGCTCCCCCCTCTTCCCCCAGCGTGACCGTTTCCCGTAAGGCGAAACGGCCACGCGCCTCCACCGAGTCGTTAGACTCACAGGAGGCAACACCCCTGAAGATGGTCGCTAGGCCATCTTCCGGGGTTCCTAAAGCTGTCCCCCGAAAGGAGGACAGCAACAAAGGAGCTTCGGCTCCTTCGCCCACGCCCCGAGGTGGAGCGAGTGGCTCGGAGACGGTGGTTCCTCGAAAAGAGGGCCCCCCGCCTCCGAAGCCGCAACGCCCGCCTAAGGTTTCGAGGCGGAGGGAGGAAAAGACTCGCATGGCGAGCCCAACCTCCCCCAATAAGTCCTCGAAGGCGACAGCGCCTTCAGCGCTTTGTCCGGCCAACAGCGCCCGGGGTTCTGCCCCCGGGAAGCGTACGGCCATTCCCGTGAGGGTCTTCAATTCGAGGAGGGCCCCCGCGTCTCCTCCGAGCTAGGGTGGAGGGCATATTCCTTCAATGGAATTGCCGTGGACTCCGGGCCAACTGGGAGGAGCTGCGGAGGCTCGTCTCGTCCCGTTCCCCGTTAGCTATTTTTTTGCAGGAGACCATGCTAGGTGCGTGCCCCCTCCCTGCCCTCCCGGGGTATAAGGGTCTTGCGACCCCACCACCGCGGGATGGCCGGGCTGGGGGATGCGCAGTTTACACCCGGCATGATGTCTCCGTTCTTCCTTTCTCTTTAGATACCTCCTTTCAGGCAGTGGCTGTGCAGCTGCACCTGGATAGGAGGTATACTATCATTTCTGCGTACATTCCACCGTCAGCTGACTTCGACGCGGGGGACTTCCGCCGCGTCGTTGCACGGTTGCCGAGGCCCTATCTCTTGCTTGGAGATCTGAACGGCAGGCATCCTCTCTGGGGAGATTACTCCATAAATCCCAGGGGACAAGTCCTTGCCGATCTGATCGAAGAGCTTGAGATGGGTGTCCTAAACGTGGATGAGTTTACGCATCACTGTCCGAGAACCGCTTCATTTTCTTGCCTTGACCTATCTTTGTGCTCTTCGGATGCACAGCCTGATTTTGATTGGGGGGTGGTCGATGACCTCCATGGTAGTGATCACTTTCCCATTCAAATATCATTTTCAGGGCAACTGCCGCCTGAGAGACCACCTCGGTGGTGCTTGGCGCGGGCGCGGTGGCCTGCATTTCAGGAAATGACTGAATTCTCTATCTCAGTCGAGGAGTTTAGGTCGGTAGATGAGGCCGTTGAGTTCTTCTCCGGCAACCTCATCGCCGTGGGCCTGACTACTATTCCTAGGACGTCTGGCCGTTTTGCACGCCGACCACTCCCATGGTGGTCGGCCGAGTGTGAGACGGCCCTCAAACAGAAGCGTTATGCCTACATGCGCTATAAGCGCCGCCTGAACGATTTCACTGTCGCTGAATTTCGTCGGGCTAGGGCTAGGTTCCGGTATATTTCGAAGCACGCCCGCCGCTCTTCTTGGCGGGCATACGTGTCTTCACTTAACGGGAAGACCCCTTTAGCTGAGGTGTGGAAGCGAGTCAAAAGGATTCGGGGCAAGTTCTCGCAGGACCCCCCTCCCGTTCTCCAGGAGAATGGGACCGCAATCTCGGACCCCGCGTCCGTGGCGGAATCCTTAGCGACCGCTTTTTCCGCATTCTCTAGCCGTGATGCTGCTCCGCCAGCATTCAATGCACGTCGTGATGTCGCGGAAGGCCGCCGGCTGGACTTTACCTCCAGAGGCGGAGAACCCTTCAACGACAAGTTTACTGTGAGTGAGTTGCGTTCCGCTCTCGCTTCGTGCGCGGACACCGCCCATGGTCCGGACGATGTCCCGTACGCCATGCTTCGACACCTGGGAGAGCGAGGCATGGCCTTTCTGTTAGATTTGTTCAACAGGATCTGGGTGGAAGGTCTTCTCCCAGACTCCTGGCGAATCGCTACTGTGCTCGCCTTTCGCAAACCGGGGAGAGATCACTCTACTCCGACCGGTTTCCGCCCAATCTCTCTAACCTCTTGCGTGTGCAAGTTGATGGAAAAATTGGTAAATGTTAGATTAGCCTTTTTCCTGGACAGCGGAGGCCATCTGTCTTCCGCACAGTGCGGCTTCCGCAAGTTCCACTCCACGTCGGATGCTCTGCTCCGACTGGAAAATGCAGTCTGCGAGGCTTTCCTTCGTAGACAGCACTACGCCACGGTCTTTTTCGATTTGGAGAAGGCCTATGATACCGCATGGCGATACGGTATCATGGAGACTCTCCACACGATGGGGGCGAGGGGACGCCTTCCAATGTTTATATCTGAATTTTTGCGAGATCGTCGATTCCGCGTACGGGTGGGGGGAGCTCTCTCCGGCCCAAAGGAGCAGGAAGAGGGTGTCCCGCAGGGAAGTGTCCTCAGTGTCACACTCTTTGCCCTGAGCATCAACGGCATCACCTCGGTGCTGCCGGAAGATGTTCTCGCTACGCTCTACGTGGACGACCTTTCGATCTCTTTTGGCGCGGCCCAGATGCCAACTCTGGAGCGTCGACTCCAACAGGCATTGAACCGCGTCTCTCGCTATGCCGAAGCGCACAGGTTTCGGTTTTCTTTGGCCAAGACTAAGGTGGTGCACTTCTGCCGCCATCCACGGCTTCACCCCGACCCAGATTTGTTTCTTAATGGGGTGCGCCTGGATGTGGTTGAGTCGCACCGTTTCCTTGGTCTTGTATTCGACCGACGCCTCACCTGGGAGGCTCATATTCGCAGCCTTAGGGTCTCTTGTACCCGCGCCATGGACATTCTCCGTTCCGTGACGTTCAGCGCTTGGGGCGCTGATAGGGCTAATGCCTTACTTTTTTATCGATCCTTTGTTCGTTCGAAGCTCGACTACGGATGCGAGTTTTATGCATCCGCAGCTGAGCGTTTATTGCGGAAGGTGGATTCGATCCACCACACCGGCCTTCGCCTTGCGACCGGTGCCTTCCGCACTTCCCCCATTGAGAGCCTGTTGGTCGATGCTGGGGAGATGCCACTCGCTCTGCGCCGCGTGCAGTGCATCACTCGCCTTTACGCGCGAGCCCGGCGCCTCCCTCAGTCGCCAACAGCTCTCACTGCATCCGCAGCTGATCTCGATGGTGCCTATGCCGCCGAGAGACGCCAGTCATACCCTAAGCCCTTTGGGTTTAGGGCTAGGAAACTCCTTCGAGAGCTAGATATAGCTCTCGGGCCGGTGGCGCCCCTGGTTCTGCCCAGGACGCCACCCTGCCTCTTACCACATTTGGCTATTTGTCGCCACGCCTCTGCTCCCAAAGCTTGTACTGCGCCGGGAGTATTGCGTTCGACCTTTTTGGAGCACACATCGTGTCACGCTGGTACCGTGCCAGTGTATACGGATGGCTCCAAGTCCCAAGAGGGGGTCGGCTTCCACGCCGTATCCCCTCTGTTTGAAGTCAGCGGGGCTCTACCAGGCGCTGCGTCTGTCTTCACGGCCGAGCTGGTGGCAATACACCACTCGGTACGGGAGATTACGCGACGTGCCCGGTTCGGAGACCGGATTGTGATCTATAGCGACTCACAAAGCGCCCTGAGTGCTCTCGGGGCATTGGAATCTCCGCATTCCCTGGTTCGCGATATCCGTGACGCCACGGTTTTGGCGAGCCGGGCAGATGTCGAGATTGTCTTCTGCTGGGTTCCTGGACATGTAGGAATTGCGGGGAATGAGCGCGCCGATGAGGGCGCCAAAGAGTCCGCGAGGACTCTGCGACCGGACCAGCGTTTCGCTCTTCCTCACACCGACTACATGGCAGGAATACGGGCAGCTCTTCGGACTGCTTGGCAAAGAAGATGGGAGACGGTCGAAGGGAACTTAAAGTTGCGTGCCATTGCGCCGCGACTGTTCCCATGGACCTATCCCCCAATGCCGCGGCGGCTTCAGGTTGCTTTCTGTCGTCTCCGAATCGGACACACTCGTGTGACGCATCGCTATCTGGTGGAGCGCTCGCCTACGCCCTATTGCAACGACTGCGTCGTCCCCCAGACTGTTCGGCACATTCTTGTCGAATGTCCCAGTCTGGGTGATCTTCGCGCACGACACCTGTCCCGGTACCGGGATGGGCGGGGTCGCTACCGCCTGTCCCTTGTACTCGGGACGAGTGCGTGCACTTTGACTGGTGGACTTGCTAACTTTTTGGGGGAGGCCGGCCTTCTCCCTTTTTTAACCAGGCTTAATTTTTGTTGTTGTTGTTGTTGTTTTTGTTATTGTTATTTCTTTTTTTGTTGTTCCCTGTTCCATTTTTTGAAGTAGCCTAGAACTAGGCTGTTTGTTTACGGCGACTTATGCCTAAGTCGGCAGTCGCCAGATAGCCCCTTAAAAAAAAAAAAAAAAAATCGATCTTTTTTGGCGCGGCCCAGATGCCAACTCTGGAGCGTCGACTCCAACAGGCATTGATTGAGCTGCGTCTCTCGCTATGCCGAAGCGCACAGGTTTCGGTTTTCTTTGGCAAGACTAATGTGGTGCACTTCTGCCTCCAACCACGGCTCTACCCCGACCCAGATTTGTTTCTTAATGGGGTGCGCCTAGAAGTACTTGAATCGCACCGTTCCCTTGGTCTTGTATTTGACCGACGCGCTCACCTGCGAGGTTCATATTCGCAGCCATAGGGTCTATTGTACCCGCGCCATGAATATACTCCGTTCCGTGAGGTTCAGCGCTTGGGGCGATGATAGGGCTACTGCCTTACTTTTTTATCGATCCTTTGTTCGTTAGAAGCTCGACTACGGATGCGAGTTTTATGCATCCGCAGCCGAGCGTTTATTGCGGAAAGTGGATTCGATCCACCACACCGGCCTTCGCCTTGCAACCGGTGCCTTCCGCACTTCCCCCATTGAGAGCCTGTTGGTCGATGCTGGGGACCACCACGCTGGCCTTCGCCTTACGAACGGTGCCTTCCGCACTACCCTCCTCCCGTAAGGTGCGCGGTGATTTGCCATCCTGGCAGCCGTGCTGACGGGATCCAGCGCTCTGTCCGGCCTCAGCTTAGCCTCTCTTCCTTCCTTCAGATAGCCTGTATTTCTCCCCTACTTCGTCGCTATTCATACAACTTCTCCCACAACTTTCTCTGGTCAGCCTCTAATTTCACAGGGTAGATGCTGACCTTCTCAAGGTGACCGTCCCGGATCCGGGCTGAGGGGGAAGGGGACAACGTTCCCTAACCCTTGGGCTCCGGTTCGGGATGAGTTTTTTTTAACAATCTGCTTCATCCCCACCCATACCTTCCTCACATCCCTTTTCCTCTCCTCTTCACAATCTATCTTTTTACGCCGCGTCTAAGGTGGAGCCGCCATGCCGATGGACTGCCAGGCCACCAGGCGGGAGGGATGGTCCCAAATGGCGGCGCCTGGCTCTGCCAGGCCTGTAAGCACCTCTTGCAGTGTGGGCAACTGTAAGAGGTGATGAGCGATTGCATCCCATTTCACTGTCGGTGAATATCGTCCGGCTAGGGCTAGGGCTAGATTCCGGTAAATTTCGATGCACTCCAGCCGCTCTTGGCGGGCATACGGGTCGTTCACTTAACGAGAACCTTCCTCTAGCAGAGGTGTGCAAGCGAGTCGAAAGGATTCGGGGCAAGTTCTCCCAGGACCCCCCCTCTCGTTCTTCATGAGAATGGGACCGCAATCTCGGACCCCGCGTCCGTGGCGGAATCCTTCGCGACCGCTTTCTCTAGCCGGGATGCTGCCCCGCCAGCATTCAATGCACGTCGTCATGTCGCGGAAGGCCGCCGGCTGGACTTTACATCCAGAGACGGAGAACCCTTCAACGATAGGTTTACTGGGAGTGAGTTGCGCTTCGCTCTCGCTTCGTGCGCGGCCACCGCCCATGGTCCGGACGATGTTCCGTACGCCATGCTTCGACACCTGGGTGATCGAGGCATAGAATTTCTGTTAGATTTGTTCAACAATTCTGGGTGGAGGGTCTCCTCCCGGAATCCTGGTGAATCGCTAACTGTGCTCGCCTTTCACAAACCGGGGAGAGATTACTCTACTCCGGTCGGTTTCCGCCCAATCTCTCTAACCTCTTGCGTGTGCAAGTTGATGGAGAAATTGGTAAATGTTAGACTAGCATTTTTCCTGGACAGCGGAGGCCATCTGTCTTCTGCACAGTGCGGCTTCCACAAGTTCCACTCCAAGTCGGCTGTTCTGCTACGACTGGAAAATGCTGTCTGCGAGGCCTTCCTTCGTAGACAGTACTACGCCACGGTGTTTTTCGACCTAGAAAAGGCCTATGATACCTCATGGCGATACGGTATCATGGAGTCTCTCCACACTTTGGGGCGAGAGGACGCCTCCCAATCTTTATATCTGAATTTTTGAGAGATCGTCGATTCCGCGTACAGGCGGGGAGGAGAGCCCTCTCCGGCCCAATGGAGCAAGAAGAAGGGTGTCCCGCAGGGAAGTGTCCTCAGTGTCACACTCTTTGCCCTGAGCATCAACGGCATCACCTCGGTGCTGCCGGAAGATGTCCCCGCTACGCTCTACGTGCACGACCTTTCGATCTCTTTTGGCGCGGCCCAGATGCCAACTCTGGAGCGTCGACTCCAACAGGCATTGATTGAGCTGCGTCTCTCGCTATGCCGAAGCGCACAGGTTTCGATTTTCCTTGGCAAGACTAAGGTGGTGCACTTCTGCCACCATCCACGGCTCCACCCTGATCCAGACTAGTTTCTCAATGGGGTACGCCTGGAAGTGGTTGAATCGCACCGGTTCCTTGGTCTTGTATTTGACCGACGCGCTCACCTGCGAGGTTCATATTCGCAGCCATAGGGTCTATTGTACCCGCGCCATGAATATACTCCGTTCCGTGAGGTTCAGCGCTTGGGGCGATGATAGGGCTACTGCCTTACTTTTTTATCGATCCTTTGTTCGTTAGAAGCTCGACTACGGATGCGAGTTTTATGCATCCGCAGCCGAGCGTTTATTGCGGAAAGTGGATTCGATCCACCACACCGGCCTTCGCCTTGCAACCGGTGCCTTCCGCACTTCCCCCATTGAGAGCCTGTTGGTCGATGCTGGGGACCACCACGCTGGCCTTCGCCTTACGAACGGTGCCTTCCGCACTACCCTCCTCCCGTAAGGTGCGCGGTGATTTGCCATCCTGGCAGCCGTGCTGACGGGACCCAGCGCTCTGTCCGGCCCCAGCTTAGCCTCTCTTCCTTCCTTCAGATAGCCTGTATTTCTCCCCTACTTCGTCGCTATTCATACAACCTCTCCCACAACTTTCTCTGGTCAGCCTCTAATTTCACAGGGTAGATGCTGACCTTCTCAAGGTGACCGTCCCGGATCCGGGCTGAGGGGGAAGGGGACAACGTTCCCTAACCCTTGGGCTCCGGTTCGGGATGAGTTTTTTTTAACAATCTGCTTCATCCCCACCCATACCTTCCTCACATCCCTTTTCCTCTCCTCTTCACAATCTATCTTTTTACGCCGCGTCTAAGGTGGAGCCGCCATGCCGATGGACTGCCAGGCCACCAGGCGGGAGGGATGGTCCCAAATGGCGGCGCCTGGCTCTGCCAGGCCTGTAAGCACCTCTTGCAGTGTGGGCAACTGTAAGAGGTGATGAGCGATTGCATCCCATTTCACTGTCGGTGAATATCGTCCGGCTAGGGCTAGGGCTAGATTCCGGTAAATTTCGATGCACTCCAGCCGCTCTTGGCGGGCATACGGGTCGTTCACTTAACGAGAACATCCCTCTAGCAGAGGTGTGCAAGCGAGTCGAAAGGATTCGGGGCAAGTTCTCCCAGGACCCCCCTCTCGTTCTTCATGAGAATGGGACCGCAATCTCGGACCCCGCGTCCGTGGCGGAATCCTTCGCGACCGCTTTCTCTAGCCGGGATGCTGCCCCGCCAGCATTCAATGCACGTCGTCATGTCGCGGAAGGCCGCCGGCTGGACTTTACATCCAGAGACGGAGAACCCTTCAACGATAGGTTTACTGGGAGTGAGTTGCGCTCCGCTCTCGCTTCGTGCGCGGCCACCGCCCATGGTCCGGACGATGTTCCGTACGCCATGCTTCGACACCTGGGTGATCGAGGCATAGAATTTCTGTTAGATTTGTTCAACAATTCTGGGTGGAGGGTCTCCTCCCGGAATCCTGGTGAATCGCTAACTGTGCTCGCCTTTCACAAACCGGGGAGAGATTACTCTACTCCGGCCGGTTTCCGCCCAATCTCTCTAACCTCTTGCGTGTGCAAGTTGATGGAGAAATTGGTAAATGTTAGACTAGCATTTTTCCTGGACAGCGGAGGCCATCTGTCTTCTGCACAGTGCGGCTTCCACAAGTTCCACTCCAAGTCGGCTGTTCTGCTACGACTGGAAAATGCTGTCTGCGAGGCCTTCCTTCGTAGACAGTACTACGCCACGGTGTTTTTCGACCTAGAAAAGGCCTATGATACCTCATGGCGATACGGTATCATGGAGTCTCTCCACACTTTGGGGCGAGAGGACGCCTCCCAATCTTTATATCTGAATTTTTGAGAGATCGTCGATTCCGCGTACAGGCGGGGAGGAGAGCCCTCTCCGGCCCAATGGAGCAAGAAGAAGGGTGTCCCGCAGGGAAGTGTCCTCCGTGTCACACTCTTTGCCCTGAGCATCAACGGCATCACCTCGGTGCTGCCGGAAGATGTCCCCGCTACGCTCTACGTGCACGACCTTTCGATCTCTTTTGGCGCGGCCCAGATGCCAACTCTGGAGCGTCGACTCCAACAGGCATTGATTGAGCTGCGTCTCTCGCTATGCCGAAGCGCACAGGTTTCGATTTTCCTTGGCAAGACTAAGGTGGTGCACTTCTGCCACCATCCACGGCTCCACCCTGATCCAGACTAGTTTCTCAATGGGGTACGCCTGGAAGTGGTTGAATCGCACCGGTTCCTTGGTCCTGTATTTGACCGACGACTCACCTGGGAGGCTCATATTCGCAGCTTCTGCCTTACTTTTTTATCGATCCTTTGTTCGGTCGAAGCTCGACTACGGATGCGAGTTTTATGCATCCGCAGCTGAGCGTGTATTGCGGAAGGTGGACTCGATTCACCACACCGGCCTTCGCCTGGCGACCGGTGCCTTCCGCACTCCCCCATTGAGAGCCTACTTGTCGATGCTGAGGATATGCCACTCGCTCTACGCTGTGCACAGTGCATTATTCACCTGTACGCGCGAGCCCGGCGCCTCCCTCAGTCGCCAAAAGCTCTCATGCATCTGCAGCTGATTTCGACGCTGCCTATTCCGCCGAGATCTAGTTATACCCTAAGCTCTTTGGGCTTAGGGCTAGGAAACTCCTTTAAGCGCTAGGTATAGCTCTCGGGCCGGTGACGCCTCTGGTTCTACCCAGGACGCCACCCTGGAGGGTACCACCTTTGGCTATTTGTTGCCACGCCTCTGCTCCCAAAGCTTCTACAGCGCCGGGAATATTGCGCTCGACCTTTTCGGAGCACACCTCGTGTCACGCTAGACCCGTGTCAGTGTATACGGATGGCCCCAAGTCCGAAGAGGGGGTCGGCTTCCACGCCGTATCCCCTCTGTTTGAAGTCAGCGGTGGTCTGTCTTCACGGCCGAGCTGCTGGTAATACACCACTCGGTACGGGAGATTACGCGACGTGCCCGGTTCGGAGACTGTATTGTGATTTAGCGCGACTCACAAAGCATTGGGACTGCTGAGAATAGTATTTGTCGTGCCTGGCACTACTTGTAAATGTATGATATATTGTTATGCGGGCCTCTCAATCTTGCTTTGGGGTGGGGGGGCGCAAGTCCTGAGAACACTCTTGGTGTTGGAAAGGCGGAGGCCCAGGACGATCAACAACTGCACAGCATTGCAAGGGCCCACCACTTTTCTCTCCGGTTGTGTTAGCTTAGCCCTCCTTACCAAACTAACCCACAAGACAGTGGTTGGTAGGTGCCAGGGTATCTGCACACCGTACCTTTGAGACCCACTGTTGTTTACTGGCACACAAGATCACCCAGACGTTCTAGGAATAGTAATTAGCCCCCGTCGATCAGGTTACCAGAGTAGATCCTAACCGTCTCATCCACCGACCTGAACTCCTCGACTGGGATAGAGAAATCAGTCATTTCCTGAAATGTGGATGAAATTGCGTATCCTCCTGTCCGCTTCCCATTCTGTGGTGGTAGGATAGCAAAACCCTGGGTAGACGGCACACCCCCAGAATAGTCTCCTACAAAAAATGGGGAACGGGAGAAAAGTCTCCGCAGCTCATTCCCGTTGACCCGGAGTCCGCCACAATTCTATTAAAGGAATATGCTCCAGGCCTTACTAGGAGGTGATGCGGGTGGCCCCCTTCGAAGAGAAGACCCGGGAATGACCATGCGATTCCGGACACTGTCGCCTTCGAGGAGCTATCAGGGTAAGTTTGGCTCGCAATGAGACTCCTTCCGCGCCTCGAAGCCTTCGGCGGGCAGGGTGACTTCAGAGTCGGGGTTGGGTGCTCCTTTGGAGGCTTCATCGTCTCCGAGCCACCCAGTCCAGCCTTGGGTGAGGACGTAGAAGCCGAAGTTACCTGGCGTAAACCACTCCCTTCACGAAGTTCATGGTACAGGGGCGACGTCACACTCTCCTGCGAGCCATTAAATGTCCGGATGACACTAATCATTGCCGCCTCGGAGGGATCCGACGCATTCACCAGAAGGAACCCGTCCAAAAAAACTAGCTAATACTCTCGTTTGATGGACCATGTTGAGCTTGGCCAACATGCCGTCATTGGAACGAATAACCAAATATTTTTGAAGCAAGCGGGAATTCTTTTTTCTTAATAGAAACGCTAATGCTATTATAACCAAGGACAGGAGGATTAGAATAACGGCTATGATTTGGGTTGCAATGATGAATTTATGGAATCTTTTGATTGGAAGTCAAATATATAAATTATACTTTAAAAAGCATTGAGGGGCACCGACAAAATAAAAGCTCCGCTCAGCACACTTGCAACTTTGGTCTTAGTCTGGGCTCCCCCCCCCCCCGAGGGTACCTAGGGGCCGGACATGTCTATCTTGGCCTGGTCGCTTGCCGAAACGGCAGCGGATCCGTCTGTCACTGAAGCCCCCGCGGAGGGAGAGGAACCCTTAGTCCTTTTTCTTTTGGGGAGAGAGGGGTGGGGAAATGAACCCCCTTCTCTCCACCGTCGGAGGGACCACTCAGAAAGTACCTTCTCTGAGATGGAGGTCTTGACTTTCAAAAAAGCATCAGCCGCGTGGGAAGAGTTCCCTCCTCTCCTTCGGAGGCCCGTGCCCCACGAACAGAAGCTTGCACAGGGGCGGATATAGGGTTGGGTTTGCCAACGACCCCAGGTTCCCCCCCCACCCCCCGCCAAGGAAGGTCCTTTACGCCGCTGGGTCGCCTGCCGAACCACGTCCATTTCAAATGGGATATCCATGTGATGACCATCCCCCCTAAGAGGCATTCATTTAGGACCCCAATCGAAGACATTGGTTGTTCGTGTTTTGTCGACCCTTTCAGAATTAAAATGCAAGATGTTAAGGGGCACTTACCGACGGGCCTTGCTCTCCCTTGCCCCCTTAACGGGGTTCGCCCTATCGAGCCTCTTCCAACCGGAGCGGTCCATTTTGGGCCGCCAGTCTTCTCTCTTGGCAGTCCCATGTGATAGAAAAGGAGGGACTGCCGCTTCAATGAAGGGTTTGAGGGGGAAGTCACCGCACCTGTAGGCATAGGAGAGGAGTGTAGAGGGGCCCATCCACCGGTCGAAGGGGTGGCTCGATTTTCCTAGCCCTCACTGACACCTAGGGAGGGCGAGGCCCTGCTTGGAGATGAATTAACACTCTTTCTGTTATCAGGATAGTCTGGAAAAAAAGGGCTCATGGAAAGTAGATGCCATCCCAATGACTTGGGAGGTTAAGAGAAAAGTATCCAAAGGATCAGAAATTCCAGAATGTGATTATTTACAGATACTCAGTGCGTGGGTCGAACGTTGATGTGCTTGGCCAACCCGGCCCGCCATTCAGGCGAAATTGTCCTGGAACTTTAACTCTAATAAAGGAAGATGCTGGCGTAGCCATCTTATATGTGTACTAGAAGAAGGTGAGCAGGGTCGACGGCCTACCACCCCCGTACCTAATAATTGCGGGTTTTCGGCCTTAGCAACAGGTAGGGACCACACGGTATACACTGACACCCGACAAAGGCTCATAAGACGACGAAAGTGCGCCGGGCTGTAGAACCTCTGTGGATAGAGGAGCAGGCTTGGTACACAGGGCACGGTAGGGGTTAGCCCAAGAAGAGGCAGGCTAAGCTGGAGCCGGGCGGAGCGCTGAGCGCATCACCCTGCTCTTTACTGGGACGTATTATAAGGAAGGGGGGGGGGGGTAGTAAAGATAGTTTCTTGATTTTAGCTACTTTCCTTCATTTTCCGTCCTATGGAATTGCCGAAAGACTACATAGTAGGTTCTCTTGAGATGGTGAATAAATAAAAAAGCAAATGTCAGACAATTTATGTATACAAATGTGTTTAATAAATAGTTTTTGTATAGGAAGGGTAGCTTTGTCACTTGACAAAATGCCGTTTACGTTTTTGCTTTTGAAATTTGCCCCCTCCCGCCCGTCATACTCAGGTCAAATTTTGAGTCTTTGAAATGCCAATATAATGTTAAGTGTTACCCACCCGCGCCATAGACTTTAAACAATTTGCCTTTTTCAAAGATTCATTGTAGACTTTTAACCATAAGTTCTGTTAAACGAACCTTAGTTTAATGCGACGAGTTGGTGAAATTCCATGGAATGAATGTATACACTAACTTCCTTCCTTAGCTACGATCCTGCACTATAATAGCATTTAAATGTTCAACCCCTTTGGGCTGTGCATTCGATGTGCTTTTCTCTCTCAAACTACTTTCATGGTATTTAACGTAAGTGTAGATAAGTCCTCCTATAAAATTCAGAAGAAGACCTGAAATTAAAAAAAAGATAAATTCTTTGGGGGGAAAGGAGCTACAAGTAGAATATTTTTTGTTTAATCGTTGTGTGTCCACCGTGTACCAATTTTTTGAAGGTTGAGGGGTACTGAAAGTGTGCAAGGGGTTGGAAAATGGGTTGTGTTGTTACTTAAAACTAAGAAACGAATACCAACGAGGATATCGCCAGAAAGTTA
Organism: Ceratothoa steindachneri; assembly: GCA_963969495.1. Classification (NCBI taxonomy): domain Eukaryota; kingdom Metazoa; phylum Arthropoda; class Malacostraca; order Isopoda; family Cymothoidae; genus Ceratothoa; species Ceratothoa steindachneri. The sequence goes on from OZ018326.1 coordinate 133,011,712, forward strand.
TTAAGCATAGATTTGCAGAGACGATAAGGCAGGAAGGGCAGGTAATAAATAATCTAGATGTGATTGTAAATTTGACCTTTGCCGTGGGTCAGAGAATGGTGCATGCTGTCAAGACTCGATAAGGTGGGGATAGAGATGTCAATCTCTCGTATGACGAGACGTTTGCGTCCCGGGTGCAATAAGAAAAAGGAAATATAGGTCGCGGCCAAGCGGAGGTATGTAGTTGGGGGATGGTAAGGATGGTTTCAGAATACATATTATACGCTTCTTTTTTCCCATCCTGACAGACTAACCCATGCTAACGCACAATTATTACGTACTGAATGCAGTCTTGATGCTGATGAACAGAGGGCAAGCAGCAAATCCGGAGGAACACTCAGAAAAACTTGTTAATTTAACAGTAAAAGAGAAAGGCCCAAATTTGACCCAACAAGTAAGCACAAGAATATAGAACTATATAAAAAACAAGAGGAGCGGCTTCATCACTCCATACAGGATGAGCTTGCTCTTCGCGTGCAGACCTTCGGTCAGTGGCCTATACAGCCTATCCGGCAATGAGCTGTTGGTCTAAAAAGATAAAAAGGTTTCCAGTACATATCTCCTAATAATTTACTCTTGAGCGCTCTTTTTCACATCAATGTTTATTTTCTAGGCTTAAAAGGCAAGAACCCCCCACCACACTTTTATGGGAATTCCTTTGATATAAGAATAAAACAATCCTCATAACTTTTTTTCCCCCCCTCATCTAAATTTGCTATAATAATTTAACTTTGCTGCCTAGCTCATTTTTAGAGGCCAGTAGCTATTTCCTCCTGCTGAATATTAAAATTGAAAATATTTTAGAAAACCATTCAACCTTTTAAATATATGATAAAATAATTAAAAAAAAAAAAGCTATGCACAAATTTCAATAAATTTTCTCAACTCACCATTTGTAATTCACTCTTTTTAAAAACTCCCAAACATTCAGTAATCTTAATTATTTTATCTGAACTTCACCATTTGTAATTCTTTTTGGTTTTAAAAATTCTACATTCGATTATCATTTATTTTTTCTGAACACTATTTATAATTCTTTGCGTTTAAAAAAATTCCTAAACATTCGATAATCCTATTTATTTTTTTTCTAAACTTCATCATTTGTAATTCTTTTGTTTAAAAAAAAAAAATCCAACGTTAATATAGACGATTACGATAAACTAATGTGAAATCTTTTGTGCATGACTATATCCACAATATCCCCAAATTAGTTCTTGGTCTATTTTTACATACAAACTTTTTGGAAAAAAAAAAAAAAATCCCGTTAAAATAGTGTACTTGATTAGCAACGGTACACCTGAGAGCAAAGATACATGATCATATTTATTTATTTAATGGAAATAATGTGGCAGCAGCCCAATCCTAATGGACTCTCAATGGCACCACTGATAAAAAGGGGTCGCCGGAAAAAGGTCATAAGGGGCGTGGGAAACAATCAATAAAAATGGGGGAAAACAAAGCACTAAAAAAACCCAGCACAACACACACAGACGCACACCTAAATTACAGGCACACAACATATGTTCTAAAAACAAGGGCGACTGGGGCAATAAACAAATGACATGCGCCAGCCGCACGGGAGGGCACAAGACAAAAGATAAAATATAAATCTAAACACGAATGAAAAGACAATTTGTAAGAGATAAAACGCCACTTCGTGAAAAAAATGTGAGGGGGGACCACCAAAGAGAAAGCGAAGTCGAGCTGGGGGGGCGACGCCAGAAAAGGCAGGGAAGCAAGAATTTCGAAGAGTAGCAAGGCGGGGACAAACTACTAAGATGTGAACCACAGACAACTCGCCACCGCAAAAGGGACAACCATGCCTCCACCCGAAACTAAATAGCCATGGGTGAGTCGCGTGTGCCCAATTCGCAACCTCCCAAGACCGGAGTCACTGAGAGCTAGAAGACCAGGGACGGACAAAGCGTTTAATAAGGGTCAGCTTAGAGGGAGGGAACGAATCCCACTCTCTGCCACAAACGAAAGATATACGCCCTGATTACAGGGTAGGAGTCCCTAAAGGGCAGAGAGACGGCCGAATGGGCCAACCGATCGACCTCGTTGCCCGGGACCCCAGCATAACGCCACCCTGTAACGGGAGGCATTTCAAACCAGCCAGGGGAAGGAATACACAAAACTAAAGGGTGGGTGGTCGAAAAAAACGAATCGCTAAAAACAAGAAAATCCGAAGAATTGAGGGATAAAATCAAATTAAAAGCCAAAAGAATGGCAGTCAACTATGCGGTAAAAACGGATGCCACAAGAGGAAAAGCGGACCGAAAGAACTCCGTAGAGGACACCGCAGCCACCCCAACACCGAGGTCCGATTTCGGGCCGTCAGTATAGATGGAACGCTGGTGCGCATGAGAACACGCATGTTCAAGAAACAGGCACTTTAATAGACGGGGTCAGTAGACCCTTTTTCGAAACACCAGAAAGCTTTACAGACCTCAGGAGGGCGAACGCTCCAACACGGAGATGGCGGTAATGGGAGGGCCAAGACCCAGGAAGGCGAGATGGTCCCCAACCCGGAGCCCCAAGTAGAGATGGCCGCCGATCAAAATATGCCGAAGAGGACGGGGCAAAAAGGCACTCATGGACAGGGAAGGAAGGGTACTGCTGAACACGAAACAGTGATCGTAGGTACACCTGCAGCCGGTGATATCGCCAGGAAAGCACGCCACCCTCCACAAAGAGGCTAGGGATCGGCGAGGTGCAGAAGGTTCCACTACTAAGACGGGGCCCCAAGCGAACGAACAGAGTCAAGTAACTTCCAAGGCCAAAGAAGACGCTGAAGAGTACACCTGACAACCGTAGTCCAGCCGGGATTGAACCAGCGCCGAATAAAGCGACCTAAGTAGTGTGGGATAAAACCCAACCAAATCAATAGCCTTCAAACAGGAAGCCCTCAAGTGACGCAAATGGGGCATCCAAGTGAGCTTGCTATCAAGCGTTAAACCCAAGAACTTAAAAACGGGGACATACTCAATCGCCGTGCCGTCCAAGAAGATGGGACGGGGGGAAGGGCAAGAACCCCACGACCCCGATAAAAATGCATGGCCTTCGTTTTGGTGACCGAAAAACGGAAACCCTTGGAGACAGCACGACCCGATACAGCATCAATTGCCAGCTGTAATCGACGGGCAGCAAAAGGCAAGCGGGGAGATGAACAAAACAACGCCAAGTCATCCACGAAGAGAGAAGCCGAAACCCCCTCCGGAAGAGTTGACACCAGACTAATAATGGCAACGGCGAAACATGTCACACTTAAAACACACCCCTGGGGAACACCCTCCTCTTGAACCCGCAAGCCTGAGAAAGCATCCCCAATACGGACCTTAAATTTACGTGACGATAAGAATTCTTGAATAAAAACCAGTAAAAAGCCCCTCATACCTCAATCGTATAACTGACGTAAAACACCATACCTCCATGTGGTATCGTAGGCCTTATGAATGTCCAAGAACACTGCCAACACCTGATGCCTGGAGGAAAAAGCCGGTAAAACGTAGTTTTCCAAACGGATGCGGTAGTCAAGAGTACTACGACCGCTGCGAAAAGCACACTGAAATGGATAGAGGAGCGAGTTGTATTCTAAAAACCAAGTGAGGCAAACTTGAACCATCCTTTCGAATAACCTACTGAGGCAGCTCGTAAGAGCAATCGGGCGATAGTGACAGAGGTCCAAACCGTCCTTACCGGGCTTGAGAAAGGGCAGAACAACCCCGACACGCCAGGAGGACGGATAAATACCTTTGACTCAAAGCAGGTTGTAAAGGTCAACCAAAAATAACTCGGAGTTGGGATGGAAACAACGGAGAAAGTCGTAGTGGATGCAATCATCACCGGGAGAGTTGGAGCCACAGTGAGACAAAGCATCCCGCAGCTCATAGACGGAAAACAGAGCATTATAAGAGTAGGTAGCTCACGTGGTAAAATCTAAAAGGCGAGAGTCTATAGCGGCCTCGTGATCGAGAAACCGTCGAGGATAGCCACCAGCGCTACTCAACGAAGCAAAATGGTCAGCCAGAGCTTCGCTGACCAACCATCCACTCGACACAAACGAGCCTCCGATATCCAGAGTAGGGATGACGTGACCAGCGTAGCGACCACGGATCTTATTGACCCGCTTCCAAACCCGAGTCAACGACGTGGACGAAGAGATGTAAGATACGTACCGCCGCCAAGACTCACGGCGGGTACGACGAAGGGTCCTCTGGCGGATGGAACGAGCCCGATTCCGATCGACCTTATTCGAGACGGTCGGGTTCCGCCTATAACGGGAATGTGCAAATTGATAGGCAGAAATAGGTGACGCGCAATCCCTCGACCACCAGGGAAAGGTGGAGCGCCCCGCAACAGGGCACCTCCGTGGAACAAACCGCTCAGCAGCCTCGAAAATATGGGTCGTGAAATATGAGATCGCTGAATCAACGGTATCGAAGGAACCCAGGGCGGCATCAGTAAACTAAGCCTCCGGGAACCGAACCCAACCCAATTTGCTCGCTGCAGATCCCAACGATTAGGGACGGAAAGGCACGGGACATAAAGGGCGGGCGACAGGACGATCGGGAAGTGATCACTCCCGGAAAGGTCGTCCCGAATCGACCACCGGAAATCGAGGTTTAGAGCTATACCTAGCTCTAAACCTAAAAGGCTTAGGGTATGACTGGCGTCTCTGAGTGGCATAGGCACCGTCGAGATCAGTTGCGGATGCAGTGAGAGCTGTTGGCAACTGAGAGAGGCGCCGGGCTCGCGCGTACAGGAGAGTGATGCACTGTAGGCGGCGTAGAGCGAGTGGCATCTCCCCAGCATCGACGAACAGGCTCTCAATGGGAAAAGTGCGGAAGGCACCGGTCGCAAGGCGAAGGAAGGTCTGTGTGGTGGATCGAGTCCACCTTCCGCAATAAACGCTCGCTGCGAATGCATAAAACTCGCATCCCTCGTCGAGCTTCGAACGAACAAAGGATCGATAAAAAAGTAATGCAGTAGCCCAATCAGCGCCCCAAGCGCTGAACGTCACGGAACGGAGAATATCCATGGCGCGGGTACAAGAGACCCTAAAGCTGCGAATATGAGGCTCCCAGGTGAGGCGTCGGTCAAATAGAAGACCAAGGGAACAGTGCAATTCAACCACTTCCAGGCGGACCCCATTAAGAAACAAATCTGGGTCGGGGTGGAGCCGTTCCAGAGTTGGCATCTGGTCCGCGCCAAAAGAGATCGAAAGGTCGTCCACGTAGAGCGTAGCGAGGACATCTTCCGGCAGCACCGAGGTGATGCTGTTGATGCTCAGGGCAAAGAGTGTGACACTGAGGACACTTCCGTGCGGGACACCCTCTTCCTGCTCCTTTGGGTCGGAGAGGGCTCCCCCCACCCGTACGCGGAATCGACGATCTCTCAAAAAATTCAGATATAAATATTGGGAGGCGTCCTCTCGCCCCCATCGTGTGGAGAGTCTCCATGATACCGTATCGCCATGAGATATCATAGGCCTTCTCCAGATCGAAAAACACCGTGGCGTAGTGCTGTCTACACAGGAAGGCCTCGCAGGCGGCATTTTCCAGTTGGAGCAGAGCATCCGACGTGGAGTGGAACTTGCGGAAGCGGCACTGTGCAGAAGACAGATGGCCTCCGCTGTCCAGGAAAAAGGCTAATCTAACATTTATCAATTTCTCCATCAAAATCAGGCTGTGCATCCGAAGGTTAGAGAGATTCGGCGGAAACCGGCTGGGGTAGAGTGATCTCTCTCCGGTTTAAGAAAGGCGAGCACAGTAGCGATTCGCCAGGAATCTGAGAGGAGACCCTCCACCCAGATCCTGTTGAATAAATCTAAGAAAAAGGCCATGCTTCGCTCACCCAGGTGTCGAAGAATGGCGTACGGGACATCGTTCGGACCATGGGCGGTGTGCGGGCACGAAAAAAGAGCGAAGCGCAACTCGCTCCCAGTAAACCTGTCGTTGAAGGGTTCTCCGCCTCTGGAGGTAAAGTCCAGCCTGCGGCCTTCAGCGATATCACGACGTGCATTGAATGCTGGCGGAGCAGCATCCCGGCTAGAGAATGCGTAGAAAGCGGTCGCGAAGGATTCCGCCACGGACGCGGGGTCCGAGATTGCGGTCCCATTCTCCTGGAGAACGGGAGAGCGGTCCTGCGAGAACTTGCCCCGAATCCTTCTGACTCGCACCACGCCTCTAGCAGAGGGGTCTTCCTGTTAAGTAAAGACACGTATGCCCGCCAAGAAGAGCGGCGGGCGTGCTTCGAAATATACCGGAAACTGGCCCTAGCCCGAAGAAATTCACTAACAGTGAAATCGTTCGGGCTGCGCTTATAGCGCATGTAGGCATAACGCTTCTGTTTGAGGGCCGTCTTACACTCGGCCGACCACCATGGGAGTGGTCGGCGTGCAAAACGGCCAGACGTTCTGGGAATAGTAGTCAGGCCCGCGGCGATGAGGTTACCGCAGAAGAACTCAACGGCCTCATCTACCGACCTAAACTCCTCGACTGAGATAGAGAATTCAGTCATTTCCTGAAATGCAGGCCACCGCGCCCGCGCCAAGCACCACCGAGGTGGGCTCTCAGGCGGCAATTGCCCTGAAAATGATATTTGAATGGGAAAGTGATCACTACCATGGAGGTCATCGACCGCCCTCCAATCAAAATCAGGCTGTGCATCCGAAGAGCACAAATATAGATCAAGGCAAGAAAATGAAGCGGTTCTCGGGCAGTGATGCGTAAACTCATCCACATTTAGGACACCTATCTCAAGCTCTTCGATCAGATCGGCAAGGACTTGTCCCCTGGGATTTATTGAGTAGTCTCCCCATAGAGGATGTCTGCCGTTCAGATCTCCAAGCAAGAGAAAGGGCTTCGGCAACCGTGCCGCGACGGAAGTCCCCCGCGTCGAAGTTAGCTGACGGTGGAATATACGCAGAAATAATAGTATACTTTCTATCCAGGTGAAGCCGCACAGCAAATGCCTTAAAGGAGGTATCTAAAGTGAAAATAAGAACGGAGACATGATGCCAGGTGTAAACCGCGCATCCCCAAGCCCGGCCCCCATCTCCTGGTGGTGGGGTCGCAAAACCCTCATACCCTGGGAGAGCGAGCAGGGAGCTCGCGCCTAGCATGGTCTCCTGCAAAAAGATAACTAACGGAGAATGGCACGAGACGAGCCTCCGCAGGTCCTCCCAGTTGGCCCGGAGTCCGCGGCAATTCGATTGAAGGAATATGCCTTCGAGGCCTAGCTCGGAGGAGACGCGGGGGCCCTCTTCGAACAGAAGACCCTCACGGGAATGGCTGTACGTTTCCCGGAGGCAGAACCCTGGCCGCTGTTGGCCGGACAATGCGTTAAAGGGGCTGTCGTCTTCGAGGACTTATTGGAGGAGGTTGGGCTCGCCATGCGTGTCTTTTCCTCCCTCCGCCTCGAAATCTTAGGCGGTGGTTGCGGCTTCGGAGGCAGGGGGCTCTCTTTTCGAGGATCCACAGTCTCCGAGCCACTCAGCCCACCACTAGGTGTAGGCGAAGGAGCCGAAGCTCTTTTCTTGCTGTCTTCCTTTCGGGGGGCAGCTTTAGGAACCCGGGAAGATGGCATGGCGACTAACTTCAGGGGTGTTGCCTCCTGAGAGTCTAACGACTCGGTGGAGGCGCGTGGCCGTTTCAACTTACGGGAAACGGTCACGTTGAGGGAAGGGGGGGGGGGGAGCCCTGGTTTTAGCCGGGGCTGGGTGTGAACCCTTTGTGTGGCCAGCTTCATCAGGAAAGCGTTCGGTTTGAGTAGAACCGTAGAAGGGCTCCGAATGGGCGCGGAAACAACCGTGCTCGTTGGCATGGATGAGCCAGGAGCAGAGGGTGTCTTTCTAAGCATTGAGGCGTAAGACGTCCTAGGCAGCGCCGAGTGCGCCAGGACCAAGTCCTTGGCGTCACGGAATGAGAGTCGATCCTGGGCATGAACGGACAGGATTTCTTTCTCAAGGAGATATGCACCACATTGCTTCAAAGAAGCGGGGTGCGACTCTCCGCAATTGACACACTTGGTCACACACGATTTGGACTTATCGTGTGCGGCCTTGGAGCAATTTACACATACTTCAGGTGACCCCGACTTTGCACCTCTACATGAGCGATTCGTATGTCCAAAGCGGTGACAGTAATAGAACCTCCGCGGCAGTGGCACGAATCCCTTCACGCGGCAGGAGTACATACCGGCACACACCGACTTAGGAAGCTTGTCACAGTCGAACGTGACGAAGAGTGTAGTGGTGGGTCTCGAGGCCGCTCACTGTTTTCTCATCACACGTTCGACCTTGACCTCCCCATGGTCGGCCAGGTCTAAGGTGATGTCCTCTATTGGAGTAGTCAATGAGTTCCCTTGCATAAACTATTCCTTTCACAAAGTTCATGGTAGAGTGCGACGTCACAGTCACAGGCGTGCCATCAAGTGTCCGAAGGGCACTAATCATGGCCGCTTCGGAGGAATTCGATGCATTCGCCAGAAGGCTCCCTTCAGAGAAACGGGTCACCTTCGGCTCTCTACCAATCACACTAGCTAAAGCTCTCCTCTGATGGATCATGTTGCCCTTAGCCAACATGGTGCCATCAGTGGAGCGAATAACGAGGAAGCGTTTGAAGCCACCGGGCTCGAAGACGCCGGGGAATCTCTGAATAAGGGGCCTCGATGTTATCGAGGCTCCGCCCTGCGCACTTTTGGTGATAGTCAGGGGCTCCGCACCCGGGGGGGTTGGAGCATGGGCGAATGTGCCAATCTTGGCTTGGTCGCTTACCAAAATGGTAGCAGACCCATCCGTCCCCACAGACCCTGTGGATGGAGAGGAGCCCCGAGTCTTTTTAGTCTTTCTTTGTTTTGTTTTTTCTTTTTAGGTGAGGATGGCGGGGAATGAACCCTCTTCTCTCCTCCGGCGGCAGGAGCCCCCACGCCAGATGGACCGGCCTCAGCAAGGTCCTTCTTCGAGATGGAGAATGTCCTGGCAGTCGTAGGGGCACCGGTCGGATGAGGAGATCCCTCCCCTCCTTGTACTTCTTTGGAAACCTTAGCCATTTGAAGAGGACCTTGCATAGGAGCGGACTCGAGTTCGGTGCTTGCGCCGAGCCCGGATTCCCTCCCATGGAAGGCCCTACCGTCTGAGGCTGGGTGGCCTCAATGACCATGTCTATCTCGGGTGGCGCCTCCATTTGCCCACCCTCCCCCAGGACATCACAGGTCCTATTGGCAGCAGTGTCTTTAGTCTCGTCTTGGGAGGCACAGGCCTTGACCCCCCCCCCGCTAGGTTTAGTATTCTAGCCAGCTGGTCTTTTGAGGGAAGCGACCGAAGGGGCCTGGCTACCCTCTCCCCCCCTACCGAGCCACTTCAATGGGGAGCGGTCGGCTATGGGCTGCCTGCTGGCTTTCTTAGCAGTCCCCTTGGAAAGTAAAAGGGGGACTGCCGATGGAAAGAGGGAGTTGCCCGAAGGCACCTCCAGACAAGGGGGTGAGGGGGAGTTCACTAGACCAGTAGGTGAAGGAGAGGAGTAAGCCTCCTCTCGGGTTAGAGAAATTTGGAAGGTCCCCTGCGCAAGCACAGGGAGGGAGGGAAAACCTCCATTTTTTTCTTTGGAGCTGCCAGAAGGCGGCTCCGTTGATTGTGAGGGGGGAAGGGAAAGAAGGTTTGTTTTTTGATTTGCATCATTGGGCATGGTGACCCTAATTTTCTCACGGGATGCACACGCTCATCACCCCTGGAGGTAGCCCGCCCTGCAAGGGGTGCGTACAGGCTTGACAGAGCCAGGTGCCGCCATTTAAGACCACCCCTCCCGCCTGGTGGCCTGGCAGTCCCTCAGCATAGCTGTTCCACCTTGCACACGGCGTAAAATTTATAGTGTGTAGAGAGAAGGAAAAGGGATGTGAGGAAGGTATGGTTGGGGATGAAGCAAGTTGTTAAAAACCCACAATCCCAAACCGGAGCTCAGGGGGTAGGCAACATTGTCCCTTTCCCCCTCAGCCCCGATCCGGGATAGTTGGCTGTGAAGAAGGTCGGCATCTACCCTGTGAAAATAGAGGCCGACCAGAGAAAGTTGTGGGAGAGGTTGTAATTTAAGTGAGTAAGTAGGGGAGAAATACAGGCTGTCTGAAAGGAGAAGAGGCTAAGCTGGGGCCGGATGGGGCGCTAAGTCCCGTCAGCACGGCGGCCAGGAGAGCAAATCGCCGTGCCCCTTACGGGGTACATGAACATAAACAAACGGTAACATTCGCTCATAAAAAATGACAACCAGCACAGTTCATTGCAGAAATAAATTCCCAAGCTATACAGTAAGCGAAATTCTCTCCCACTTTGACAACAAATCAAAGAGGCAACAGCACGCTAACAAATTGTTAACAGGGGTTAAATAGGGCGATGTTACCTCGCCGTTGCTTTTTATAATATTTATCGACAAATGTATGAGGAACATATGAGTAGGAGAACATCAGAAAGAAACACAAGTATATGCGGATGACGTGGCAAATTCGATCACTGATTTACAAGAACTCATAAATGACTGGCACGAAGGTATGTTGCAAAAGGAAATGAAAATTAACACCAATGAAGGAAAAAACTGAGTTTATGGCTGTTAGTCGAGCCAGTGAAGAGTACTATATGTACATGGGAACGGATAAACTAAATCAAAGAACACACAAGAAACAGAAATTGATATCCATATTTCAAAATACAACAACAATGTAAGCATGATGTACTCTGTTAAAAGACAGGGAAAGCAAACTAATAATCTATAACGCTATCTTGAAGCCAATAATTATGTATGGAAGTGAATGCTCGACCCTTACCACCAGAACAGAGTAAAAAATACAAGCTGCTGAAATGAGTGTTCTAAGAACGATCAAGGTGGTATGGACACGTAATGAGAATGAACGAAGAAAAGCAGTCCAAAAGAGCATTGCTATGGATCCCCCAAGAAAAAAAGATCACCTGGAAGAACAAGAAAAAGATGGATTGAAGGAGTACAACAGGCAGTGGAGAGGAACATCCCTGTAGGAGGTGGAGGAGGAAAGAAAATTTGATCATCGCATGGAATGGAGACGGTTCCTTAAGAGCTCGCCGACTGACAGATAGTTGCTATCTGGTGAGAAAAGTAGTACGAGTTTTACCACTAATCTGCACTGATTTAAAATTCCTTTATTTCTCAGTGGGGACCTACTGATTAACGTGAATTCAGAACCAAGGGTATCTAAAGCGTACGGGAAGTCGACCAGAATCGAGACTACATCGGGCGACTAATCACACTCGATGTGATTTAATTTCGCTATGAATGTGCCTGGCAATCTAGGGACCAAACAGTCGCTAGTAAGGTTCAGTGGAGCGCTCCAGATGGCGCTGCCTCCCGCGATTATGCCCGATTCGGAAGGCATAGAAAAGGAACTGAAGCCATCGCGGCATTGAAGGTTATGGCCACGGCAAAAGACGCGACGCAATGGCATGCAATTTTAGATTCCCGTCGGCCGCATTCGATGATATTTGCCAAGGGCCAGAAGGTCTAATCCAATTCCAGTCAATGTAGTCAGAGTGGGAAGGAGCAAAATGCTACTCCGGTCGTCCATTCCCAGCAATTCCTATATGTCTAGGGACCAGTGAAGTGAATCTCTATATCCTCCCGGCTCGCGTAGCCGTGACGTGCAAGATACCGCGAATTAAGAAGTGCAGATATTCCAATGCGTTGAGGGCACTCAGCGCGCAATGCGAGTGGCTAAAGATAACAATCTGGTCTCCGAAACGGGGACGGAGCGTAATCTCCCGTACTGAGCAGTGCACTGCAACCAGCTGGACCGTGAAAAAAGACGCAGCGTTCGCAAGAGCCTAACCGACATTAAACGGGGCGAAGGCTTCAAATCCGACCCCATCTTGAGATTTGGAGCCACCCTGTACACTGACAAAGCGTGTCCAGTCAATGTAGTCAGAGTGGGAAGGAGCAAAATGCTACTCCGGTCGTCCATTCCCAGCAATTCCTATATGTCTAGGGACCAGTGAAGTGAATCTCTATATCCTCCCGGCTCGCGTAGCCGTGACGTGCAAGATACCGCGAATTAAGAAGTGCAGATATTCCAATGCGTTGAGGGCACTCAGCGCGCAATGCGAGTGGCTAAAGATAACAATCTGGTCTCCGAAACGGGGACGGAGCGTAATCTCCCGTACTGAGCAGTGCACTGCAACCAGCTGGACCGTGAAAAAAGACGCAGCGTTCGCAAGAGCCTAACCGACATTAAACGGGGCGAAGGCTTCAAATCCGACCCCATCTTGAGATTTGGAGCCACCCTGTACACTGACAAAGCGTGTGCTCCAAGAAGTTTGAAAGCAATATTCCGAGTGGTGTAGAAGCTTGGCGACAAATGTTTAGATGCGATACCATCCAGTGTGTCGTCCTGGGCAGAACCAGAGGGACCACCGGCCAGAGATCTAGGTCGAACTCTCGAAGGAGTTGCCTTGCCCTAAATACCAAAGCTTTAGGGTATGATGGTAGTCTCACGGCGGCATACGCACAGTCGATGTCGGCTACGGGTGGAATGAGAGACGTTGGCAACTGAGGGAGACACGCTAGGCTCGCGTGTACACATAATGGAATGTGTACGTCGTAAAGCGAGTGACATTTACCCAGCATCGACACGGAAGTTTCTACAGAGGATGAGCGGAAAGGACCGGTCCCTAAACTGAGACCAGTGTGGTGAATCGAGTATATCTTCTGCAATTCACGCTGGGCTGCGGATGCGTAAAACTCACATCCGTAGTCTAGTTTAGAATGAACAAAAAGAGGGGTAAAAAAGTAAAGTACCCCACCAGCAGTTCAAATGCTGAACGTCAAGTCGAGCCTCACTTAGGAGCAAGTCAGGGTCGGAGTAAGGCCGTGGGTGGCGACAGAAATGCACCACTTTTATCTTGACAAAGAAAACTACATAGCACTTCCTTGATTTCCACAAATCTGAAGCAACCCGATTGTCGAAGTTTAACTGGCCAGTCTACAATGAAAGCACCCCCACCCCACCCTCACATGAATACAAAATCAGATGAGCTCGTGTTCCCCTCGATTCTCTCAGAACCACTTCCAATATAATCTCTCTAAGAAACCTCTGGGGAAGACCGCATACGGTGGCAGCTTTCCTGAGAGCTGCCGGATCGAGTGAAGAGAACCCGGGAGTGAAGAAGAAAAACCCCCCCAAAAAACACAACTTCCTTTAAATAATTTTGAAACGAATCGACGAGTCGCTTCAAACGTTATGCGGTCTATTTCATTATCTAGCCGCCTATTGGAGGTGCGATGTGACCCGTGACCGCAGGCGTCTCCATTCAGACATTTTTATTCCGTCACGGAACTTGGCCCGCCACGAAAGGTTTCTTATTCGATGGATGATAGCAAAACATGGTACTACCACTCCGCTTGCATCACCATTAACAGCATCGAGGACCGGTCATGAGTGCTCTCGGGCTTGCCAACGATAGCTATTCTGATCTTTATTTGAATTTCACTATCTAACAAGGTGACGCATGTCGCAATTAACTACATTTTTATACATTCTATTCCATTTTCTTCCTTTTTTTATTATCTTATGATAGTGAGGCGTGCTTGAGCTTATCTTTTAGCCAATACCGTTATTATATTACTACTTTCCCTTATCTATCTTTTCTTCGCTATATTCATTTCCCAGAGAATGAAAATGCACTAGTTGGTTTGAGCAGTATCCTTTTAATTCGAAGGTATCATTCAAGTTGTGACTCTCATCACAGCATATTTTAAGGAACCGCTAATTTGATTTCCTCACCTGCCATCGTCCACGGGTCGTACTTCACGCCGCCAAAGGCAAAGAAACCGACAAATGTTTGGAGAGAAGCTTTGCCAATGCCGACCAGAGATGTGGTGAGAGCGGAATTCAACGACGTGCACAGGAAAAGGGAGTAATTCAGCACGAATCCCATCAATGCCAGAGTGAAAAATAGTAAAATAAATGAAAAATCTGAAATAAAAATAACTAATTATTAACTGAGTGGACGATTCAAAAATTGAAGCTTATGTGAACACAACTTAACACAATTATCAAAATTAAATCAATCTTGTATTTTGCACTTAACAGTTTTAGTTTTGTTCTTAATACGTGCATTACCAGCGATATTTTAACTTGTATTTTGACCTTTCTCAGTGAGCAAATAGTTTAAAGTGGGATCCGAACCACACCGCCACAGCATATGGCAGCCGGAATGAACAAACAGATTCGGGACACATGACATTTAGCCGCAGCCGATATGTCTTAACGTACCAGTGGATGAGAATCAAGAATAGGTCCCTTGTGGCTTCAGTTGTGTGTCGCAGGAGGTGACTAAACAATCACACCCATTTATGAAATGCAGAGAGACGATTGGGAGCCCACTTAAAAGAAGAATAATAATGTTCAATGGCTTTAGATCGTGTTGTGAGACAAATGGGTCATTCCACACAAAATCAGGCAACTTTTAAAAACACTTGCCAGGTGATCATCTTGGATTTTGTTAATTTTTGGATATGTTGATACATGTCATAAAAGAACTTCACATGCAAAAGTATAGCTCTGTACCTCAAACAGTTCCGGAAATATGGCCCACGTAATTTTGGGGGCTTTTTAGAGAACAAGTCGATTTTTCAAAATCGCTGACTTTGAGGCCTCATAAAACATGCAGAATCAGGGCCATAGATTCCAAAAAAGAAATCAAAACCAGTCTATCTCAAACCATCAAAGAGTTATAAGCAAGCAAAAACTGAAATATTGAACAAATCGTGACATCTGAACCAATTTCCAATTCAAAATATTCATACTTAGAAACTAGTAAAAGTTATAACTGATAGGATATGATGATATATGTCTTTTATTGTATTTAAAACCTTTTCTGGCAGTTGAACATACATAGCAGCTGAGAAATAGTGTCTCAAATATAGTTAATTTTCATGATTTTCAGAAAATGACTTTGACCTTTTTGACCCCGTGGAAACATTAGGACCCCCTTCAAATTTTTTGTGCTTGAAGGGAAAGGTCTATACACTAGCTATACTAAATATCTTATTTGTTCCATTATTCCTTCCTTCATTTTCCCAATGCTGAATTCAGGACACTATCAGCATTACAGCAGGGTCCCTTTATATCATGAATTCTGTATAACATGGTTTCTATTTGAAACCTCTGATATTTTGGGCTTCTAATGTATTGGGCTGATAGTTAGGGATGCTTGTAATGATACTCAATATTAGCATTGAAATTCCAATTTGCTTAGCAGGATGGCTGATGCAAAAGCTGAGTCTAGCAAATGGTGTATTGGAAATTATCTGAAGGAGTTACAAGGTGTTACAAGGAAAAGAAGTACCTCAAAGGCCTTGCGGCCCATGCCGAAGAGGCACTTTTTGCGGTTTCGATTCTTAGCACGTACTATTTACTTGCTATGTGATCAAGTTTTCAAATACAATTTGTCAAGTCTACTCTAGAACTGTTCGACACTGCTACTCTCAACAACTCCCGCTGGTAATCTATTTCGTGTGTCGCAAATATCATATGTGAATGACTTACCCACTGGAATGGTATTGAATCTGGACAGCTTCACCTTCCATCCATGATTTCGAGTCGTATTCCGGTTAAGGAGGATTGCCACAGCACTAATTTTTCACAGAAAAAAAGGTGTCTTATCTTTGGAAGACTTATTCAATGACAGTATTAAATTGTTAGAAGTAAGAACTGGATATAAATGCAAAGAAGGTGACTCACTTTGTTATCATCATGAGAAAGTCTTTTTGAGTAGATATCAAAGTTTGCAGACAAGTTGTGCTGACCCATTCCAGAAGCATAAAAATCGAGTGACTGGTAAGTTGAAATTCATTAGTTCTTTATGTAAAGTTACATTTTAGAAATAAGTTTGTCACATTATAGGGGCCTTGATATGATTTATTTATACACTAAATACAAAACTCATTACAGTTTTTGTGAACAGTATTTACAATTATCTAGTGCGGGAAATACCCCTAGCCCGAAGGCTGTACAACGTCAAAAAAATGAGACGAGGGAATAAGCCTAGTGTGTTGTTGAGTAGTAGAAGTTCTATCTATTTACTGTCCCCATCTTTTTCAGGATCAGTGCGGGTTGTGAAAAGCCCAAGAGCTGAAATGTACAACTTTAAACTTGGGCAGAAGGTCTGTCCACGTTGTGATACCCAGATGAAAGCACCTTCAGATTACCCCACGCATGAAGAAACAACACTCGAAGATACCAGCGAGCAGTCATTTGAAGAGGCCTTCGAATCCCTCAACTCAAGTGTTTTACTATTAGAATGTTCCCCAATTAAGACTAACATAAGAATGAGAGACAAGGTCAATTATGGTAAGCGGAAAGTATCGGAGGTTTAAGAAGTTGTAGCAAAAAAGGTAGCCACTGTTCTCAACATTACCGAAGAATCGATACAGTCACAGGATACCACCAAAGAAGCCTGTACAAAATGTTCTGACTGATTTATTTGATGAAGGAGAAATGGAAAAATGGCAAATCCAAACAGGACAAAATTCAAATATTGACACTTGTTCCAGAAAGCTGGACTATTGAAAAAATGTGCAATGAATTTGGTGTTTCAAAATATGCAATAAACCAAGCTAGAGATCTAAAAAAGCAATCTGGAATCCTTGCACGACCCGACGCCTATCTAGGGAATAAGACACTGTCACAAGTAATTATTACTGCTATTGAATTGTTTTATCAAGATGATGAGTTTTCCAGAATGTGCCCAGGAAAGAAAGACTTTGTTTCTGTCAGAATCAATGGTGAAAAAGTTCGCAAACAGAAAAGACTGATTTTGGTAAACATCGCAGAATTGTACGCAATTTTCAAGGCGAAGTTCCCCAATTTTAAGAATGGTATATCAAAGTTCTTTGAGCTTCGGCCCAAATGGTGTGTACATGTGAGGAATAAGAGCTCTCACTCTGTTTGTGTGTGTGAGAAACACCAGAATGCCAAGTTGTTACTCAATGGGTTACCCACCGCAGCCGTCAACGGTACTGATTACAAAGATATTTTGTCAATGGCTATTTGCGACATATCTAAGCGGCACTGTATGTTGAGAATCTGTGAAAAATGTCCTGGTGTTCAAAAAATTAGAGAACATTTGATGTCTGTGTTTACTGCTAATGAGCAAGAGCTTGATGATAACATATCATATAAACAGTGAGTTAGGAATGAGTCAGGTAAAACAACTCTGGAAACATTGTCTTGTACAGTTGAGAATTTTATTGACAAGTTCTGTTCAGTGTATGAAGCACTGCTTTCTCACCAGTTCATCACAAAAGGCCAAGCACAGCATCTAAGTAACCTGAAAGAAATCCTTTCTGAAAGTACTGGGCTTTTGTTAGACTTTGCTGAAAATTACAGTTTTGTTGCTCAAGATGCAGTTCAAGGCCACCACTGGGATAACAGTCAAGCCATACTGCACCCATTTGTCCTCTACTACATTGTAGATGACAAGCTGAATGTTTCGAATATGTGTGTGATATCAGATTGTATGAATCATGAAACCAATACTGTTCATGCTTTTCTAGAGGTTGTTATCAAACATATCAAAACGGTGATGCCCACTTTGACAGATATACAGTACTTCAGCGATGGTGCTGCTTCCCAGTATAAGAATTACAAAGACCTTGTGAATCTTTGCTGCCACAAAGATGATTTTGGAATACCTGCACAGTGGAATTTTTTTGCCACTAGTCACGGTAAGAGTCCCTGTAATGGCATAGGTGGGACTGTCAAACGTCTAGTTGCACGTGCTAGTTTGCAGGCCACTATCTCTGGACAAATTATAACCCCTCTAGAAATGCATGATTGGTGTGTCATCAATGTGAAAGGTATAAAATTCTTCTATGTATCAGCGACAGATGTGATTATCGAGGAATAGGCCGAAGGGTCGTTGGAGTTTTCCCCAACTCTTACATATATATCCTATTATCCCGAATGCGGAGGAGTCGTCGTACTAGTCCTTATACTTCGTTCGGCCCGTGCCCTGAATGGGTTTATTGACTCAGAGTGCTTAGAGGTTGCCTACGGAGGGATTGGAATGAACTTTGCCAGTAAGCGACCCAAAGGAAGTTAGATACACAAACAATATGAAAATAAAGTTTTAATGAACAATAAACAAGAAAATTATATATATATATATATATATATATATATATATATATATATATATATATATATATATATATATATATATATATATATATACAAATAAGGTTCTTTGAGAGATAAATGAATAAGTGAATCTCTGATATCTCACTTGGCTTGTAAATAACTATTCACTATGTAGATCCCTATACACTTGTAATGTTGGTAAGCTTCGCGGTGAAGTTGGGGAATGTGAAAGGGAAGGGTTACCTTGGAACCTGATGTTCGGGTGGCGCTGGTGAGAGAAGGTTCACGGTGAGATAAGGGGTGGAGACGATGAGGTAGGTTCTCCAGGGACCGACCTGATCCCACAATTTCATCACGATTCTGTTGGAAGAAGGCGGTGATGGGAGCTTCTTATTAAAGAGGGTCCCACGCTCGTGAACTCAAAGAATCTTGGGTGCCTCGGGGAGTGGGGGGCGAAGTGACCTATCGACGCGTAGGGTCACGGAGAAAAGCCGAGATGTAGTTTTCTTGCTTGGGAAACCAGAGTGAGGCCGTTTGTAACTTCGGCTCTGAAAACGTGAGTACGAGCCTGGGTCCGACTGACTTGCAGACCAACGGGGTAAGGAGCCTCCCTGACTGGGACCGATCTCCTCTATGAAGACTTGGTGCTTCGACGATTTACCACTACACAGAGATAGATGGCAATTCCTGCCCCGCCAGCCAGACGCTGTGCAAGCTCTACTACCGAGGGTTAAAAGAATTAATCTTTTATACTCGAAATTCGGGAGAGGTTCACATGGCTCCGGAAGTAGATTTGATATCAAGCGTCCTTCTTCGGGTGAGAGAGGCATGATTATCTCCTCCATTTCGTCCTTTGTAAACTTCCGGGAACCACCGGAAGTCAAGATGGGCTCCCATCTATCGATAACCAGTCCAGGGCGGAACGCGGTGGTTAGCTAAAATGGTCGTCGGGTTCTTCCGGCGGGAGACCATCAGATATCGGGCCGGAAGGGGAAGATTTGATAACTGGCCCGCCCGGAAGGAAGGTGGGGAAACGTGAATGCATTATGCTATTCTCCTACAGTCATCAATAGTTGTTAACGGTTCAAGTTAGAGGAAAGGTATAGTCGTGTGTCTACAGTCCCAGGTACACGTTCCCATCATAGTTTTGTGCCAGTTGGGGACATGAAACTTGAGATTAGGCGAATTTCAATAGACACCATCTTTAAAACAGTTCAGATGGGAGGCTTGCAGGGTATCAAGCCAGAAGATGATAGTGCTTTTGAGGTAGGAAAGTATGTAGCTTGCATGTATGATGAAGACTGGTATATTGGGATTGTAGAAGATCGCTCTGACGAACAGCACAACTTGCTTGTCAACTTAATGCAGAAAGGTGCAACAGAGCAGTACTTTCATGGCAATGAAAACATGACATCTGATGGATTCCTTTCCAAGATGTAATCTGCACAGTTGATGTCCCTAGTGCCGAAGGAGCAAGTGGCAGGCAGTATTTCTTGTTGAATTCCGATTTGCAAAGAGTCCTGCAATACCGTGAGAAATCATAGATATCTGATTGATCAATCTGTTTAGAAAGGAACTACCTGCATGATGATATAGTTATACTGTTAGTGTTTTTGTTCATTTTATGGTCATAACATAAGATATATTTTGTGGCACATACAATATCATACTTTCCATTAATCCGTACAGTGAGGTGTGTAAATACGATAAGTAAATTAGCCAAATCAATGGTAAAATAGTCTGTCCTAATATGCACGAATAAAAGATGGAACAAATAAGATATTTAGTATTGCTAGTGTATCGACCTTCCCCTTCAAGCACAAAAAATTTGAAGGGGGTCCTAATGTTTCCACGGGGTCAAAAAGGTCAAAGTCATTTTCTGAAAATCATGAAAATTGACTATATTTGAGACACTATTTCTCAGCTGCTATGTATGTTCAACTGCCAGAAAAGGTTTTAAATACAATGAAAGACATATCATCATATCCTATCAGTTATAACTTTTAGTATTGTTTCTAAGTATGAATATTTTGAATTGGAAGTTGGTTCAGATGTGACGATTTGTTTAATATTTCAGTTTTTGCTAGTTTATAACTCTTTGGTGGTTTGAGATAGACTGATTTTGATTGCTCTTTTGGAATTTATGGCCCTGATTCTGTAGGACCTGAACTTTTCAAACCTATATCTTTCAAACTGCATGTTTTATGAGGCCTCAAAGTCGGCGATTGAAAAATCGACTTAGTCTCTAAAAAGCCCCCAAAATTACGTGGGCCATATCTCCGGAACCGTTTGAGGTACAGAGCTATAATTTTGCATGTGAAGTTCTTTTATGACATGTATCAACATATCCAAACATGAAGAAAATCAAGGATGGTCACCGGTTTGGCATTGCCTGATTTCATGCGGAATGACTGAAATAGCGTGGGGGGGGAGGTGAGAGGAGACTCTTCTGCTGCATCTTAGCAACACGCAAATTCAATGGATCTTCATGATATCTCTCTTCATTTTTTAATTACTTTTTTAAACCTAGATTTCATCTGGCGACTGTCCACTAGGACAAAAGTCACTGTAATTACCTTACAAGTCAATGCTAAGCTAGATTAAAAGAACAACAAGAAACAAATATGCAAAAGACCAAAAACAAAGGCAAAAAACAAAAAAAGCAAGAAGGAAGCACGCTCTTTCATCTGGGAGAGGTCCGCCTACCCCAGGCGTGGGAACATGCGACCTACAACAAAGAGAGTCAAATAAAATGGGGAAGGCCAAGTCTCTTCCTGTTTCAATGGGCTGAAGAGGGTTCCCTCCGTAGGCGGAATCGACTCAGAAATTAAGATTGGGAGGCGTCCCCCTCGCCCACATCGTGCGGAGTGGCTCCATGATACCGTATCGCCATGCGGTATCATAGGTCGCCTCCAGATCGAAAAACACCGCGGCGTAGTGCTGTCTACGAAGGAAGGCCTCACAAACGGCACTTTCCAGTCGGAGTAGAGCATCCGATGTGGAGTGGAACTTGCGGAAGCCGCACTGTGCGGAAGACGAAAGATGGCCTGTGCTGTCCAGGAAAAAGGCTAGTCTAACATTTATCAATTTCTCCATCAACCTGCACATGGAGTTGGTTAGAGAGATTTGGCGGAAACCGGTCGGGGTAGAGTGATCTCTCCACGGTTTGCGAAAAGCGAGCCCAGTAGCCTGGGGAGATACCATCTACCCAGATCATGTTGAACGAATCCAACAGAGAAGCCATGCATCGCTCACCTAGGTCTCGGAACATGGCATAGGGGACAACATCATCTGGACCAGGGGCCGTGTCCGCGCTCGAAGCGAAAGAGAAACGTGACTCACTATTTGTAAGCCTGTCGTTGAAAGGCTCTCCGCCTATGGAAATAAAGTCCAGTCGGCGGCCTTCAGCTACATTGGGACATGCAGTGAATGTTGGCGGAGAAAGCAGGCGCGGACTCCACCACGGACGCGGGGTCGGAGATTGCAGCCCCATTTTCCTGGAGAACTGGAGGAAGGTCATACCAGAACCCACCTCAAATTCTTTTGACTCGCTTCCACACCTCTGCTAGAATGGTCTTCCCGTTAAGTGAAGACACACATGCCCGCCAGGAAGAGCGGTGTGTGTGCTTCGAAACATACCGTAACCTAGCCCTAGCTCTGAATTTAGCGAAGTTAAGCCACATCCAGTGTGTGTTGTCACCAGAGAGGGTCCCGATTCGGGTCAGCTTCACTGTAGCTTCGTTGCGCTGGCAGATACACGTAGTTGTGATCACAGATTAATAGGTAGATTCCCACAGGGATACAGGCAACTTTAATAAGTACAGATAGGTGGTAAAACTCTTTACCAATTTATTTTCTTCTTCCCGCTCAAATCTCAGTATTATCATGGAAGAGTTCATAGGCTGAACCAACAGCCTTAGTCACGGTAAAGGCATTAGAAGCCCGACTCGCCAATTAGCTTTCGAGTCGACACTGGTTAATCTTTCAATTCATTCGATCTTATTACACCCTCCTCGAAATTCAGCCTAAGATGAAACGTAACAGAGATTTGAACGTCTGCAACCTAAGATCGGAATGTATCGTGCTGGGTGTCGGATGAGGTTTCCACCACAACCTCTCCCTCACTCCACGCCCACAAACGACGTGGTTCACCACGGCGAGATTCAAAGAATTCATTTAAATCGAAAACTTCAACCTTAGAAAACGGAGTATCAGAAACGAGGATAGTCAAGCTCATGATCTAGTTGGATGGCATAGGGATCCAACTAGCGGGAATACTTAGACACCTGGTTGAGAACGCTTGTCATGATAACCCTCGTTGGAAGGGGAGACTACCCTAAAAGAAGCATCTTGAGAAGAGGATTGAGAAGATTTAGATACCATTGTACCAACATTAAATTCATGCTCACCATAACTCCCTATCCCAGTGGTTGGTTGGTTGGTTAAGATGTGCCTTGGCGCACAGTGGACAGTGATCGTGCACCCTACCCGGGTGGCCTACGAGGGACTGGCACTATTGCAACTGGTTTGTTCCTTTAGAGAGTAGATAGGAATCCAGCACACCCCTTTTATAACCAACCAGGAGAACCCTGCGACTGTCTGTCCAAGTTGAACGACGCGGGGTAAATGGGGACCAGTGAAGGTCTTCCCCTTGGGCAAGACATGAAGGAATTAGAGAGAGGGAAAAAATAAGGTAGGAGGGTGACGCTCTTTAAAAGAGAGAAAAAGCGAAGGCATATATGAATATATTAAAGAGATAAATAAAAGGGAGAAAATACAATCAAGGGGAAGAAGGAATGGGACTTAATAAAATTCCACTCACCATCATCGAAACTTGGACAGACCCCCACCTTGCCGTTAGAAGACAGGGACCTTTCCACAATGAGTCCCGAAACAACGTAGCTGGGTTCATCCATGGAACAAATTAACTCTTCTCTAAACGCCTAAATTACCGTTATACCACAGACATTCTTTGCAGATTGCATCAAGAAATTGTGTTGTAAATAAGGACGATTACTTCGAGCCTCATTCTATTAACAAAGATTGATTATGCTTCGTTTTCTATAATAAAGTTACCTAACGAACAAAACTGTTCACAACCCTGTGCATAAAAGGAAGTTCTTGGTACCAACACTAACAGGCCTTACCAGTCAAATACCGATGTTTCATGATTTGTTGTGGTTCACTCATCAAGAAAGAGACGAGAGTGAATGGACCGAGAGTGAGATAGGCATTGAAGTGAAGAATTTCCAGACTGGACACCTTGTTTTCGGACAACTTTTGGATGAGGGTTAAGTATATTCCTTGCACTAAGACACTTAACGTCCCAACAAAACAAGTGAAAGGATCAAACCGAAGATCCCGATAAACTGTTCGGATGATCTAGCATTAGTATTATAAAAAAAAGAGAAAGCTCCCTCTGGTGGGGATTATTATTTACTTAAAAATAAAAACCAATGTAAGCAAGCATCTACACTGGAAAGTTTTTTTGAAGGGGGTTTGAAGAGATTGGCGAGGTTAAAAGTGAAAATGCAAGCTTAAAGAGGATACTATTTGAAGCACTTAGCTATGAGATGGTGCACAACTCATCTCACCCTACTCAATCCTCGCATTCAATGACCTTGGGGCATGATGGACACTCATAAACTGATCTATTCATGTCTCCTTTTTTTCTTTCGAATCATCATCAGAGGATTCCCATAAAGTGGGGTCGGCGTCCATCAATATCCCTAAAAATATAACCCACCCCTCCCATCCCTTTATACCAAGCACAAAGCCTACTACCCATCTTTTTTGCCACATCAAATTGGTCCATAATAGCAACGGGGTGTTGTGCTGTGATCCTATCTATTCTTCTTCACCCCAAATTTGATCTTTGATTACTTTGTGGCCCCTCGGTTCTCGTCAGTACTGAGACAGGCCGCCACGGCAAACGGTCTTCTCCAATTGGAATGATCTGATAATAGGCTCCGAGGTGATCGAGAGAAGGGCAGGTAAAGATCGGATGAGCGGTCGTGTCTGTCGGTTGTAGCGGGGGCAGTCATGAGGTGTGTAAGGGTTTAGTCTGTTGAAATCGTGTAGTGAGGGGCGGTGTCCTGATCATAGGTATAGCGGCCACAATTTTTTTTACATTTTTTTAGGAACCCGTCATCAGACGGGTTACTAAGGCAAGTCGCCGTAGCCACGCTACAACCTAATAATAGGGTATATTAAAAAACAAACAAAAACAAAAAATACCCCAAAAGACAAAAAACAAACAAAATAAGTAAAAGCGAGAAGGGAGCACGATCGGGCATCGGGAGGAGGCCGGCCTCCCCGCCACCTACGCCAAAGAGTAATATTCCTCCAAAAAGGTCACATAGTCCACAAGTCTGTGTACACGAACCCGTCCTGAGTATAAGTGGTAGCAACCCAGCTCGTCCCGGTACCGGGATAGGCAACGTGCGCGCAGATCACCCAGACTGGGATATTCAACAAGAATGTGCCGAACAGTCTGGAGGACAACGTAGTTTTCGCAATAAGGCGCAGGCGAGCGCGCTCCAACAAATGGCGGTGCGTCTAGTTCGGAGATGGCAGAAAGCAACCTGAAGCGGTCGCAGCATTGGGAGGTAGGTGCATGGAAACAGTTTCAGCGCAAAGGAAAGAAACTTTAAGTTCCCTTCGGTCGTCTCCTGCTCGGCCATGAAGAAATACGCAGCGCATGGGCGAGCTGCGCCAACTTCAAACAGAGGGAATACGGCGTGGAAACCGACCACCTCTTAGAACTTGGAGCCATCTGTATACACTGGCAAGGTTCCAACGTGACACAAAGTGTGCTCCAAAAAGGGGGAACTCAATACTCCCGGGGCTATGAAAACTTTGGGAGAGAAGAGGCATGACAAATAGTCAAAGGTGGTACCCTCCAAGGTGGCGTCCTTGGCAGAACCAGAGGCGCTACCGGGCCGAGAGCTGCACCGAATTCTCAAAGGAGTTTCCTAGCCTAAACTCAAAGAGCTTACCGCGTGACTGGCGTCTCTTGGCGGTATAGGGACAGGCGAAATCAGCTGGCTGCGGATGCAGTGAGAGCTGTTGGCAAGTGAGGGAGGCGCTGGGCTCGCGCGTACAAGCGAATAATGTACTGTGCACGACGTAGAGAGAGTGGCATCTCCCCAGCATCGACTAGCAGGCTCCCAATGGCAGACGTAGGAAAGGCACAAATCGGCAAGCGAAGGCTGGTGTGGTGAATCGAGTCCACCTTGTGCAATATACGGTCGGATGTGGATGTATAAAACTCGTATCCGTAGTCGAGCTTCGAACAAACAAAGGATCGATAAAAAGTAAGGCAGTAGCCCTATCAGCGCCCCAAGCGCTGAACGTCACGGAATGGAGAAAATCAATGGCGCAGGATCTGGGTGGAGCCATGGATGGCGGCAGAAATGCACCACCTTAGTCTTGTCCAAGGAAAACCGAAACCGGTGCGCTTCGGCATAGCGAGAGACGCGGTTCAATGCCTGTTGAAGTCGACGCTCCAGAGTTGGCATCTGGGCTGCGCCAAAAGAGATCGAAAGGTCGTCCACGTAGACCGTAGCGAGAACATCCTCCGGCAGCACCGAGGTGATGCCGTTGATGCTCAGGGCAAAGAGTGTGACACTGATGACACTTCCCCGCGGGACACCCTCTTCCTGCTCCATTGGGCCGGAGAGGGTTCCCCCCACCCGTACGCGGATTCAACGATCTCTCAAAAATTCAGATATAAGGATTGGGAGGCGTCCTCTCGCCCCCATCGTGTGGAGATTCTCCATGATACCGTATCACTATGCGGTATCATAGGCCTTCTCCAGATCGAAAAACACCGTGGCATAGTACTGTCTAAGAAGGAAGGCCTCGCAGACGGCATTTGCCAGTCGGAGTAAAGCATCTGACGTGGAGTGGAACTTGC
The DNA here is from genome assembly GCA_963969495.1 of Ceratothoa steindachneri. NCBI lineage: Eukaryota > Metazoa > Arthropoda > Malacostraca > Isopoda > Cymothoidae > Ceratothoa > Ceratothoa steindachneri. The sequence goes on from OZ018326.1 coordinate 133,037,828, forward strand.
GGAAGCTGCACTCTGCAGAGATGGCCTCCGCTGTCCAGGAAAAAGGCTAATCTAACATTTACTAATTTCTCCATCAACTTGCACACGCAAGAAGTTAGAGAGATTGGGCAGAAACTGGCCGGAGTAGAGTGATATCTCCCCCGTTTGCCAAAGGCGAGTACAGTAGCGATTCGCAAGGAATGCGGGAGGAGATCCTGCACCCAGATACTGTTGAACAAATTTAACAGAAACGCCATGCCTCGCTAACCCATGTGTCGAAGCATGGCGTACGGGACATCGTCCGGACCATGGGCAGTGTCCGCGCACGAAGCAAGAGCGGAACGCAACTCACTCACAGTAAATAGGTCGTTGAAAGGTTCTCCGCCTCTGGACGTAAAGTCCAGTCGGCGGCCTTCTGCGACATCCCGCATTGCATTGAATGCTGGCGGAGCAGCATCCTGGCTAGAGAATGCGGAGAAAGCGGTCGCGAAGGATTCCGCCAAGCACGGGTCCGAGATTGTGGTCCCGTTCTCCTGAAGAATGGGAAGGGGGTCCTGTGAGAGCTTGCCTCAAATCATTTTGACTCGCCTCCACACCTCTGCTAGAGGGGTCTTCACGTTAAGTGAAGACACGTATGCCCGCCAAGAAGAGTGGCGGGCGTGCTTCGAAATATACCGGAACCTAGCCCGACAAAATTCACCGACAATGAAATCGTTCGGGCAGCGCTTATAGCGCATGTAGGCATAGCGCTTCTGTTTGAGGGCGGTCTCACACTCGGCCCACCATCACGGAAGTGGTAGGCGTGCAAAATGGCCAGACATTCTGTCAATATAGTCAGGCCCACAGCGATGAGGTTACCGGAGAAGAACTCAACGGTCTCGTCTACCGACCTAAACTCCTCGACTGAGATAGAAAATTCAGTCATTTCCTGAAATGCAGGCCACCGCGCCCGCGCCAAGCACCACCGAGGTGGGCTCTCAGGCAGCAGTTGCCCTGAAAATGATGTTTGAATGGGAAAGTGATCACTACCATGGAGGTCATCGACCACCCCCCAATCAAAATTAGGCTGTGCATCCGAAGAGCACAAAGATAGATCAAGGCAAGAAAATGAAGCGGTTCTCGGGCAGTGATGCGTAAACTCATCCACATTTAGGACACCTATCTCAAGCTCTTCCGATCAGATCAGCAAGGACTTGTCCCCTGGGATTTATTGAGTAATCTCCTAAGAGAGGATGTCTGCCGTTCAGATCTCCAAGCATGAGAAAGGCCCTCGGCAACCGTGCCACGACGCGGTGGAAATCCCCCGCGTCGAAGTCAGCTGATGGTGGAATGTACGCAGAAATAACAGTATACCTCCTATACAGATGAAGCTGCACAGCCACTGCCTTAAAGGAGGTATCTAAAGTGAAAAGAACGGAGACATCCCGCCGGGTGTAAACAGCGCATCCCCCAACCCAGCCCCCATCTCGTGGTGGTGGGGTCGCAGAACCCTTATACCCCGGGAGGGCGGGCAGGGCGCATGCGCCTAGCATGGTTTTCTTCAGAAAAATAGCTAACGGGGATCGGGACGAGACTAGCCTGCGCAGTTCCTCCCAGTTGGCCCGGACTCCACGGCAATTCCTTTGAAGTAATATGCCTTCCAGGCCTAGCTCGGAAGAGACGCGGGGGCCCTCTTCAAAGACAAGACCCTCACGGGGATGGCCGTACACTTCCCACAGGCAGAATCCCGGGCGCTGTTAGCCGAAAAATGCGCTGTCGCCTTCATGGACTTATTGGGGAAGGTTGGGCTCACCATGCGAGTCTTTTCCTCCTTCTGCCTTGAAACTTTAGGCGGGCGTTGCGGCTTCGGAGGCGGGGACGGGGGATATTTTTGAGGATCCACCGTCTCTGAGCCACTCAGCCTACCACTCGGCGTGGGCAAAGGAGCCAAAGCTCCTTCCGGGGGACAGCTTTAGGAACCCCGAAAGATGGCCTGGCGACCAACATCAGGGGTGTTGCCTCCTGCAAGTCTAACGACTCGGTGGAGGCGCGTGGCCGTTTCGCTTTACGGGAAATGGTCACGCTGGGGGAAGGGAGTGAGTCCTGTTTTTAGGGTGGGTGTGAACCATTTGTGCCACCAGCTTTACCAGGGGAGCACCTGGGTTGAGTAGACCCGCAGAAGGGTTCCGAATGGGCACGGAAACAACCGTGCTCGTTGGCCTGGATGGGCCAGGAGCAGAGGGTGTCTTTCTAACCATTCAGGTGTAGGACGTCCCAAGCAGAGCCGGGCACGCCAGGACCAAGTCCTTAGCCACACGGAATGAGAGTCGATCCTGGGCCTGAACGGACAGGATTTCGTTCTCAAGGAGATATGCACCACATTGCTTCGAAGAAGTGGGGTGCGGCTCTCCGCAATTGACACACTTGGCCACACACGATTTGGACTTATCGTGTGCGGCCTTGGAGCAATTTACATATACTTCGGGTGACCCCGACTTTGCACATCTACACGGGGGATTCGTATGGCCGAAGCGGTGACATTAATAGCACCTCCGCGGAAGTGGCACGAATGCCTTCACGCGGTAGGGCTACAAACTGGCACACACCGACTCAGGGAGCTTGTCACAGTCAAACGTGATGAAGAGTATAGGGGTGGGTCTCGAGGCCCATCCCTGTTTTCTCATCAAACGTTCGACCTTGACCGCCCCATGGTCAGCCAGCTCTAAGGTGATGTTCTCTATGGATTAGTCAACGAGTTCCCTCGCATAAACTACTCCTTTCACAAAGTTCATGGTAGAGTGCAGCATCACACTCACCGGGGTGCCATCAAGTGTCCGAAGAGCACTTATCTTGGCCGCCTTGGAGGGATTCACTGCATTTGCTAGAAGGCTCCCGTCCGATAAATAGGCCACCTTCGGCTCTCTAACAATTACACTAGCTAATGTTCTCCTCTGATGGATCATGTTGCCCTTGGCCAACATGCTGCAATCAGTGGAGCGAATAATGAGGAAGCATTTGAAGCCAGAGGGCTCAAAAATGCCAGGTAACCTCTGAATAAGGGGCCCAATGTAATTTCGTCTTAGTCAGGGTCAGGGGCTCCGCACCTGGGGGCTGAAAAGAGGGGCCGGATGTGCCAATCTTGGCTTGGTCGATTACCGAAGTGGCAGCAGACCCATCCATCCCTGCAGCCCCCGCAGATGGAGAGAAGCCCAGAGTCTTCTTAAGGCTTTTTTTTTAGGAGAGGAGGGCGGGGAATGAACCCGATTCTCCCCTCCACTGGCAGGAGGTCCCAGGCCAGATGGACCGGCCTCAGCCAGGTTCTTCTTCGAGATGGAGAAGGTCCTGGTAGTTGCAGCAGATCCCTCCCCTCCTTGTACTGCCTTGGAAACATGGGCCATTTGAGAAGGACCTTGCCGAGCCCAGATTCACTCCTATGGAAGGCCCTATCGTCTGAGGCTGGGTTGCCTCAAGGACCATGTCTATGTCAGGGGGGCCTCCAGTTGGCCATCCCCCCCACCCCCAGGACATCGCAGGTCCTATTGGCAGCATTGTCACTAGTCACGTGTGGGGAGGTACATGCCTTGACCCTGGCAAGGTTCAATATTTTTGCCAGCAGGTCTTTTGAGGGAAACGACCAAAGGGGCTTGGCTTCCCTCTCCCCCCTAAGGGGGTTTGCCCTACCGAGCCGCTTCAATGGGGAGTGGTCGGCTATGGGCTGCATGCTGGGCTGACTTTATTGGCAGTCCCCTTGGAAAGAAAAGGGGTGACTGCGGCTGGAAACAGGGAGGTGCCCGGAAGCACCTCCAGAGAAGGGGGTGAGGGGGAGTCCCCTACAACCATAGGCAAAGGAGAGGAGTAAGCCTCCTCTCCGATTAGAGAAATTTGGAGGGTCCCCTGGGCAAGCACAGGGAAGGAGGGACATCCATTTTTTCTGTGTAGCTGCCTGAGGCCCGCTCCGATGATGGAACTGGGGAAATTAAGGGGATTTTTTTATTTCTTCATCAATGGGCATGGTGACCCTCTTTTTATTACGGGAAGCAATAGCTCATCACCCCTCACAGTAGCCTACCCTGCAAGGGGTGCGTACAGGCCTGGCAGTCCCTCGGCGTGGCGGCTCCACCTTGGACACGGCGTAAAAAAATAGAATGTGAAGTGAGAAGGAAAGGGGATGTGAGAAAGGTATGGGTGGGGATCAAGGAGGTTGTTAAAAACCCACCATCCCGAACCGGAGCTCAGGGGTTAGGGAACATTGTCCCCTCCCCCCTCAGCCCCGATCCGGGACGGTTGGCTGAGAAGAAGCTCAGCATCTACCCTGTGAAATTAGAGGCTGACCAGGGAAAGTTGTGGGAGAGGTTGTATGAAAAGCGACGAAGTAGGGGAGAAATACAGGCTGTCTGAAAGAAAAGAGGCTAAGCTGAGGTTGGGCTGGGTGCTGAGTCCCGTCAGCACAGCGGCCAGAATGGCAAATCGCCGGGCACCTTACGGGGGTGCAAGAAGCGAGAGCGGAACGCAAGTCTCTTAATGTAAACTTCTTTTTAAAGTGTTCTACGCCTGTGGAAGTAAAGTCCAATTGTCGGCCTTCCATTGAATCCTGGCGGAGCAGCATCCCGACTAGAGAATGCAGTTGCGAAGGACTCTGTAACGGACGCTGGGTCTGAGATTGCGGTCGCATTCTCCTGGAGAACGGGAGGGAGTTTCCTGTGAGAACTTGCCCTGAATCCTTTTGACTCGCTTCAACGCCTCTGCTAGAGGGGTCTTCTTGTTAAGTGAAGGTTCGTATGACCGCCAGGAAGAGAGACCAGCGTGCTTCAAAATATACAAGCCCTAGCTCAACGACGTTCTAGGAATAGTAGTTATGCCCACGGCGTTGAGGTTGCCAGAGAAGAACTCAGCATCCTCATCCACTGACTGAGATAGAGAAATCAGTCATTTCCTGTGCCCATCACAAGAAAACGATATTTGGATGGGAAAGTGATCACTGCCATGGAGGTCATCGACTAACCATCCCAAGAAAAATCAGGCTCAGCATCCGGGGAGCACAAAGATAGATTAAGACAGGAAAATGAAGCAGTTCTCGGGCAGTGATGCGTAAACTCATCCCTTATACCCTGGGAGGGTGGGCAGGTGACACGCACCCAGCATGGTCTCTTTTAAAAAGATAGATAACTGGGAAAATGGAAGGACAAGGCTCCACAGTTCCTCCCAGTTGGCCGAGTCCACAGCAATTCCATTAAGGAATATGCCCTCCAGGCCTAGCTCAGAGGAGATACAGGGGCCCTCTTCAAAGAGAAGCCTTATGGTAATGGCTGTACACTTCCCAGAGACAGAACTCCGGGTGCTGTTGCTCTCACTATGTGTCTTTTCCTCCCTCCACCTCGAAACCTTAGGCAGGATCAACCTCATCCGAGTTTAGGTTATATGGTTGAATACTTTTCTTTTTAAGGTTTTGGTCAATTATTTATTGGGTTTTAATAAAATTAGGATTGAACTATCTCCTCATTTTCCTTTCCTCGAACACCCAGTCAGCTCTATTGGAGCAGAAGGTCTACCAGAGCAGGAGCACGCTCTGCCGTCACAAGATCACGCTGGTGGAAGGGGGGGAGCCCTGGTTTTAGCTGGGGCTGGGTATGAACCATTTGTGCCACCAGCTCTACTAGGGGATCGTCCAGGGTGGGTAGAACCCGGAGAATGGCTGTGGATAGGTGCAGAAATGACCAGGAAAGCAAATCGCTGTGCCCATTACGGGGGCTTGCTGAAACAGCAGCGGACCCGTCTGTCCCCATGGATCCCACAGAGCAATTTTTTTTTTTATTTAGGAGCCTATCTGGCGACTGCCCACTTGGGCATAAGTCGCCGGAATCAAGACAGCCTAGCACTAGGCTTCTTTAAAATAAGAATATGAAAACAATGATAAAAAAGGAAGATCACAACAATCAGGAAGCAATCTCCGGCATCAGGCGGAGGTCCCCCTCCCCCCCTTGCAGGAGCGTGCGACCTACAAAAAAAAACCAATAACAACACCCCCTCCCCACAAAAAAATAAAAGGGAAAAGGCCGGTCTCCCCCCCAAGTCAACCAGTCAATGTGCAAGTACTCGTCCCGAGTACAAAGGACAAGCGGTAGCGACCCCGCCCATCCCGGTACCGAGAGAGGTAACGCGCGAAGATCGCCCAGACTGGGACATTCGACAATAATGTGCTGAACAGTCTGGGGGATGACGCAGTCGTCACAATAGGGCGCAGGCGAGCGCTCCATCAAATAGCGATGTGCCACACGAGTGTGTCCGATTCGGAGACTACAGAAAGCGACCTGAAGCCGTCGCGGAATTGGGGGATAGGTCCATGGGAACAGTCGCGGCGCAATGGCACGCAACTTTAAGTTCCCTTCGACCGTCTCCCATCTTCTTTGCCAAGCAGTCCGAAGAGCTGCCTGTATTCCTGCCATGTAGTCGGTGTGAGGAAGAGTGAAACGCTGGTCCGGTCGTAGAGTCCTCGCGGACTCTTTAGCGCCCTCGCGGACTCTTTAGCGCCCTCATTCCCCGCAATTCCTACATGTCCAGGAACCCAGCAGAAGATAATCTCGCCAAAACCGTGGCGTCACGGATATCGCGAACTAGGGGATGCGGAGATTCCAATGCCCCCCCCCCCCCCGAGAGCACTACGGGCGCTTTGTGAGTCGCTATAGATCACAATCCGGTCTCCGAACCGGGCACGTCGCGTAATCTCCCGTACCGAGTGGTGCATTGCCACCAGCTCGGCCGTGGAGACAGACGCAGTGCCTGGCAGAGCACCGCTGACTTCAAACAGAGGGGATACGGCGTGGAAACCGAGCCCCTCTTCGGACTTGGAGCCATCCGTATACAGTGGCACGGTTCCAGCGTGACACGAGGTGTGCTCCAAAAATTTCGAACGCAATACTCCCGGCAGTGTACAAGCTTTGGGAGCAGAGGCGTGGCGACAAATAGCCAAATGTAGTACCCACCAGGGTGGCGTCCTGGGAAGAACCAGGGGCTCCACAGGCCCGAGAGCTATACCTAGCTCTCGAAGGAGTTTCGTGGCCCTAAACCCAAAAGGCTTAGGGTATGACTGGCGTCTCTCGGCGGCAAGGCACCGTCGAGATCAGCTGCGGATACAGTGAGAGCTGTTGGCGACTGAGGGAGGCGCAGGGCTCATGCGTATAAGAGTGATGAACTGTACGCGGCGTAGAGCGAGTGGCATCTCCCCAGCATCGACCAACAGGCTCTCAATAGGGGAAGTGCGGAAGGCACCGGTCAAAAGGCTAAGGCCGGTGTGGTGGATTGAGTCCACCTTCCTCAATAAACGCTCGGCTGCGGATGCATAAAACTCGCATCCGTAGTCGAGCTTCGAACGAAAAAAGGATCGATAAAAAAAGTAAGGCAGTAGCCCTATCAGCGCCCCAAGAGCTGAACGTCACGGAACGGAGAATATCCATGGCGCGAGTACAAGAGACCCTAAGGCTGCGAATATGAGCCTCCCAGGTGAGGCATCGGTCAAATAAAAGACCAAGGAAACAGTGCGATTCAACCACTTCCAGGCGCTCCACATTAAGAAACATTTGGGTCGGGGTGGAGCCGTGGATGGCGGCAGAAGTGCACCACCTTAGTCTTGGCGAAAGAAAACCGAAACCTGTGTGCTTCGGCATAGCGAGAGACGCGGTTCAATGCCTGTTGGAGTCGACGCTCCAGAGTTGGCATCTGGGCCGTGCCAAAAGAGATCAAAGGTCGTCCACGTAGAGCGTAGCGAGAACATCTTTCGGCAGCACCGAGGTGATGCCGTTGAGTCTCAGGGCAAAGAGTGTGACACTGAGGACACTTCCCTGCGGGACGCCCTCTTCCTGCTTCTTTGAACCGGAGAAGGGTCCCCCCACCCGTACACGGAATCGACAATCTCGCAAAAATTCAGATATAAAGATTGGGAGGCGTCCCCTCGCCCCCATGGTGTGGAGAGTCTCCATGATACTGTATCGCCATGCGGTATCATAGGCCTTCTCCAGATCGAAAAAGACCGTGGCATAGTGCTGTCTACAAAGGAAGGCGTCGCAGACGGCATTTTCCAGTCGGAGCAGAGCATCCGATGTGGAGTGGAACTTGTGGAAGCTGCACTGTGCAGAAGACAAATAGCCTCCGCTGTCCAGGAAAAAGGCTAATCTAACATTTACCAATTTCTCCATCAATTTGCACATGCAAGAGGTTAGAGATATTGGGCGGAAACCGGCCGGAGTAGAGTGATCTCTCCCCGGTTTGAGAAAGGTGAGCACAGTAGCGATTCGCCAGGAATCTGGGAGGAGACCCTCCACCCAGACCCTGTTGAACAAATCTAACAGAAAGGCCATGCCTCGCTCACCCAGGTGTCGAAGCATGGCGTACGGGACATCGTCCGGACCATGGGCAGTGTCTGCGCACGAAGCAAGAGCAGAGCGCAACTCACTCACAGTAAACCTGTCATTGAAGGGTTCTCCGCCTCTAGAGGTAAAGTCCAGCCGGCGGCCTTTCGCGACATCACGACGTGCATTGAATGCTGGCGGAGCAGAATCCCGGCTAGAGAATGAGGAGAAATCGGTCGCGAAGGATTCTGTCACGGACGCGGGGTCCGAGATTGCGGTCCCATTCTCCTGGAGAATGGAAGGGGGGTCCTGCGAGAACTTGCCCCGAATCCTTTCGACTCACCTCCACACCTTTGCCAGAGAGGTCTTCCCATTAAGTGAAGACACGTATGCCTGCCAAGAAAAGCGGCGGGTGTGCTTCAAAATATACCGGAACCTAGCCCGAAGAAATTCATAGAGAGTGAAATCGGTCGGGCGGTGCTTATAGCGCATGTAGGCACAACGCTTCTGTTTGAGGGCCGTCTCACACTCGGCCAGACGTTCTGGGAATAGTAGTCAGGCCCGCGGCGATGAGGTTGCAGGAGAACTCAACAGCCTCATTTACCGACCTAAACTCCTCAAATGAGATAGAGAATTCAGTCATTTGCTGAAAAAGTGATCACTACCATGGAGGTCATCGACCACCTTCCTATCAAAATCAGGCTGTGCATCTGAAGAGCACAAAGATAGATCATGGCAAGAAAATGAAGCGGTTCTCGGGCAGTGATGTGTAAACTCATCCACATTTAGGACACCCATTACAAGCTCTTCGATCAGATCGGCAAGGACTTATCCCCTGGAATTTATTGAGTAATCTCCCCAGAGAGGATGCCTGCCGTTTAGATCTCCAAGCAAGATAAAGGGCCTCGTCAAAGTCAGCTGACGGTGGAATGTACGCAGAAGTGATAGTATACCTCCTATCCAGGTGAAGCTGCACAGCCACTACCTGAAAGGAGGTATCTAAAGTGAAAGGAAGAACGGAGCCATCATGCCGGGTGTAAACCGCGCATCCCCCACCAGGCCATCTCGTGGTGGTTGGGGTTGCAAGACCCTTATACCCCATGAGGGTGTGCAGGGGGCACGCGCCTAGCATGGTTTTCTTCAGAAAAACAGCTAACGGCGAACGGGACGAGACGAGCCTCCGCAGCTCCTCCCAGTTGGCCTGGAGTCCACGGCAATTCCATTTAAGGAATATGCCCTCCAGGCCTAGGTCAGAGGAGATGCGTGGGCCCTCTTAGAACAGAAGAGCCTCATGGGAATGGCCGTACACTTCCCGGAGGCAGAACCCCGGGCGCTGTTGACGGGACAAAGCACTGAAAGCCTTCGAGGACTTATTGGGTAAGTTGGGCTCGTCATGCGAGTCTTTTCCCCCCTCCCCCTCGAAACCTTAGGCGGGCGTTGCAGCTTCGGAGGCGGGGGGCTCTCTTTTCGAGCAACCACCGTCTCCAAGCCACTCAGTCCACCACTAGGCGTGGGCGAAGGAGCCAAAATACCTTTGTTGCTGTCCTTTCGGCGGACAGCTTTAGGAATCAGGGAAGATAGCCTGGCGACCAACTTCGATCAGATCCTGTGAGTCTAACGACTTGGTGGAGGCGCGTGGCCGTTTCGCCTTACGGGAAACGGTCACGCTGGGGGAGGAGGGATAGCCCTGGTTTTAGATGGGGCTGGGTGTGATCCCTTTTTGCCGCCAGCTTTACCAGGGGAGGGCCCGGGTTGAGTAGAACTCGCAGAAGGGCTTCGAATGGGCGTGGAAACAACCGTGCTCGTTGGCCTGGATGGGCCAGGAGCAGAGGGTGCCTTTCGAACTACTGAGGCATATGAAGTCCAAGGCAGAGCTGGGCGCGCCAGGACCAAGTCCTTAGCCTCGCGGAATGAGAGTCTATCCTGGGCCTGAACGGCCAGGATTTCTTTCTCCAGGAGATATGCACCACATTGCTTCGAAGAAGCAGGGTGCGGCTCTCCGCAATTGACACACTTGGCCACACACGATTTGGACTTATCGTGTGCGACCTTGGAGCAATTTACACAGACTTCGGGTGACCCCGACTTTGCACGTCTACATGAGCGATTCGTATGGCCGAAGCGGTGAGAGTAATAGCACCGCCGCGGCAGTGGCACGAATGCCTTCACGCGGTAGCGGTACCAACCGGCACGCACCGACTCAGGGAGCTTGTCACAGTCGAACGTGACGAAGAGTGTAGGGGTGGGTCTCAAAGCCCCTCCCTGTTTTCTCATCACACGTTCGACCTTGACCGCCCCATGGTCGGCCAGCTCTAGGGTGATGTCCTCAATGGAGTAGTCAACAAGTTCCCTCGCATAAACTACTCCTTTCACAAAGTTCTTGGTAGAGTGCGATGTCACACTCACCGGGGTGCTATGAAGTGTCCGAAGAGCACTTATCTTGGCCATCTCAGAGCAATTCGCCGCATTCGCCAGAAGGCTCCCATCCGAGAAACGGGTCACTTTCGGCTCTCTACCAATTACACTAGCTAATGCTCTCCTCTGATGGATCAGGTTTCCCTTGGCCAACATGCTGCCATCAGTGGAGCGAATAACAAGGAAGCATTTGAAGCCAGCGGGCTCGAAAACGCCAGGTAACCTCTGAATGAGGGGCCCCAATGTTATTGAGGCTCCGCCCTGTGCACTTTTGGTTTTAGTCATACTCAGGAGCTTCGCACCCGGGGGGCGGGGGGTAGAGGGGACGGATGTGCCGATCTTGGCTTGGTCGCTTGCCAAAGTAGCAGCAGACCCATCTGTCCCCACAGCCCCAGTGGATGGAGAGGAGCCCCGAGTCTTTTTAGTCTTTTTTTTGTTCTTTTTCTTTTGGGGGGAGGTGGGCAGGGAACCCGCTTCTCACCTCCGCCGGTAGGAACCCCCTGGCCAGATGGACTGGCCTTAGCTAGGTCCTTCTTCGAAATGGAGAAGGTCCTGGCAGTCATAGGGGAACCAGTCGAAAGAGATCCCTCCCCTCCTTGTACTGCCTCAGAAACCCTAGCCATTTGAGGAGGACTCCAGTAGGCCATCCCCCCCCCTCCCCGGACATTGCAGGTCCCATTGGCATCATTGTCACTAGTCAGGTGTGGGGAGGCAGAGGCCTTGATCGTGGCAAGATTTAATATTCTTGCCAGCAGGTCTTTTGAGGGAAGGGACCAAAGGGGCCTGGCTTCCCTCTCCCCCCTAAGGGGGTTTGCCCAACCGAGCCGCTTTAATGGGGAGCAGTCAGCTATGGGATGCCTGCTGGCTTTTTGGCAGTCCCCTTGGAAAGAAAAGGAGGGACTGACGCTGGAAACAGGGAGGTGCTCAAAAGCAGGGATGTGAGGAAGGTATGGGTGGGAATCAAGCAGGTTGTTAAAAACAAAACATCCCAGACCGGAGCTCAGGGGTTAGGGAACATTGTCCCCTCCTCATCACCCCCGATCCGGGTCGGTTGGCTGAAAAGAGGTTCAGCATCTACCCTGTGAAATTAGAGGCCAACCAGAGAAAGTTGTGGGAGAGGTTGTATGAAAAGCAACGAAGTAGGGGAGAAATACAGGCTGCCTGAAAGGAGAAGAGGCTAAGCTGGGGTCAGACGGGGTGCTGAGACCCGTCAGCATGGTGGCCAGGATGGCCAATCGCCGCGCCCCTTATGGGGTCCCACAGAGCAAGAGGAAACATTAGTCTTCTTAGTCTTTTCTTTTCCGGGGAGGATGGATGGGAATGAACCCGCTTCTCTCCATCGCCAGAAGGAGCAGCCTCAGCAAGATTCTTCTCTGAAATGGAGAGGGTCTTGGCCGTCAAAGGGGCACCAGCTAGGGGAGGATGTCCCTCCTCTCTTTATGAGTCCTCAGGGGTCCGAGCTGTCTGAGGAGAAGCTTGCACAGGGGTGGACTCAAGTTTAGTGCTTCCACCGAGTCCGGTTTGACCCCATGGATGATCCTGCCATCTGGAGCTGGGCCACCTTGGGACCACGTCCATCTCAGGGAGGGGGGGGGGGCCTCCAAGTGGCCATCACCCCCCAAGACATCCCGGATCCCATTTGAGGTACCTTTTGTCTTGTCTATAGCAGCGAACTGGCAACCATTGGCGAAGAGAGGGGGCCAGGCATGCCAGCCACCAGTAGACTGTGGAAGGGAGAGAGCCCTGGTTTTACATGACTGCAGGCAGTGTAGGGGGGCACAGACCAGGAGGCCTTGCTAACACTTACCCTCCTCTTAAGGGGGTTGGCCCTATCGAGGGAGCGCCAGCGTTCAATTTGGGGCTGCCTGCCTGTTATCTTGCCAACCTCCTATAAAGGTAAAGGAGGGACTGCTGCTGGAAATGAGATGAGTCGCCCAAAGGCGCCTCCAAAGAAGGGGTGAGGGGGGGGAGGGGTCCACTGCACCCATTGACCTAGGATAGGAGTAAGACTCTTCGAAGTTAGAAGAAGGGTGGAAGGGCCCCTGAGAAAGCACAGGGGGCTGGACCACCTTTTCTGATGTGGAGCTGACTGAGAGTGGCCGTTAAGCTAAATTTTGCCACCTCTGGCTGTGAAGGCTAACATTGACCCCCAACAAGGGTATGGCACTACTGGGCGCCTTAGATTGGCCCTGGCCATTATCACAGGCTGGGGTGGTATAGCCATTCTCCCCCACCCCTTTGGAAAATGGACCAAATCCTAAATGTGGCATGGTAGGCAAGTCAGGATGACAGATCAAGCTTGGTGGCCGGCTTCTGAGTGGTTAGGGTCACCAAGCCTAACATCTTGTCATAGGAGGGTTCAGTTCCATGATTCAAATGACCACCGGGTCATGAATGGGTAGGTCCATGGGCAGGATAAGGAGGGACAAACAAAAGAGTAGAGAAAAGAGGAATGTAAAGGGACAATAAGAGAGGGGCAAGATGAGGAGGGAGAGATGGCACAGGAGATGGAGATTAGGAGTTAGTGAAGGAAGAGGGGCTATGCTGGAACCAGATGGGACAGTCAGTTCCATCAGCATGGCAGCCAGGAAAGCAAATCACTGTGCCCCTTACGGGGTGAAGGTGGCCTAAATTAGGAGGTATGATCAAAGGGTTCCAATTTTCCTGAATGTACCCTATTTTTAAAATGACCGGAGACTAACTGTTAGAAGATGTAGAGTAGTAGCCAATGCACCCAGCAAATACACCTAAATATGGGTAAATTGAAGGTGAGGGGGAGTAAACATGAAGCACTCTGTGAGGGCTAACAGCCTTGAAGGGTGCATTATAAATACTTATTATTATTATTATTATGTAAGAGTTAGAAATGAGACAAACAGAAAGATTTACCTGCAATAATACAACCCAATGTAATAATATGAACAGATACAATTATTGCATATGATGGAAAAGGCTTGTGTAAAATCAACACTGTAAAAACCAGATTCACAAGTGGTGTGCATCTTTTCACAGCTGTATATACCGGAATACTCATGCCTGTAAGAAAAAAAAATGATACTCATAAATTGGTAAGGAATTAAGCTAAATATTACTTAAAACAACTAGGGCCAACAGGCAGTGATGCCCTCCTAAAAAAATTCAACTGAGGCAGGTATCACACACACAGCTCCCCAAGACTAGGACTTCCGCCCAAAAGTAGCTCAGTATGAGTAAAGTGGTTCAGAGGAGAACTCCATCAGAAAGTGCTGAATCTGGTGTCTGATTCAAAGGCAAAAAAGATGACTTGATAACATCAAGGTAATGGTGGATAAGTACACAGGAATAGTTGGTGTGTGCTGGTAAGTAGTTTTAAATTCCCAGGAGCAATCTTCCATCTTTATTGCCATGCTGCTTGAAAGGCTGTCCTGATCCCAGCCAAGTCAGTGTGTGGAAGAGCAAAAGGTATCCACTGACTGACCATGCAGAAAACCTTGTCCCTTATCAGCCTGCTTGTCCAGGGATCCAGAAGACAATTTTAACATCACCCTGATGTACAGTAGCCATGACATCATGGATTGAGCGAATGAGAGATGCAGAGATTTCAATGCTTCAAAGGCACTGACACACTGTATCACAATAAATTATAAAATGGTCTCCAAACTGTGCACCTTGCATAAATCATATACTAAACTGTAAATTACAACCAGCTCAGGAGGAAGGCAAACACAGCCATCTATGTACACTAGTACAGGTTCAGTGTGACATGTATGCTACAAGAAATATAAATGCAATACTCTTGGTACTGCGAAAGATTTAGGAACCGAGGCATGGTGACAGAAGAACCATCAGCCAAATATGCTACTTGATTGAGTGACATGCATTGCCAGCTCATGCACAGAGTAATCTCAAAACTAGAGATGTGCCGAGTACTCGGCATCAGCTAGAATCAGTCAAATTTGTGAGAATCGGCATCGGCAAAATTTTGCCGATTCTTCGTCAAAATATTAGCTTTTTATACAGTTTTGGTGGCTGAATTGGGCCAGAAAACATACTTTGTGTTACTAGTTACTACAGCTTTTTTAAGTAACACCTTTATTGTTTAATTCTAGTCATATTATAGTATATGCTTTCAGGGATGCTTGAACGAAAGTAGCAAGCTACAGTGATATAATTACTAAAAAGTTTTAAAAAATACTCAACCATATGATTTTTCTAATAAATGTGGTTTCAATCATTAGTATTTTGTCTTTTAAATTTTAAGTCTTATATAGCGGTTCACCTACTCAGGGAAATTTTATGGTGTTCCTTATCCATGGACATTGTCCATTTATTATGATATACTGGCGGCGTGTCAAAATGTATAAAGAAATTAAAAGAGATGAAAAGAGTGGATCCGAATGGCTTCAATCCGAAACAAGATAAAGTACTAGCTAATACAAAGAAAAGTGTAAATATACTAACAAAATGTTTACAAAAATGAATTAAAAAGTAAAAGGAAACCAGTGAGTTGAGAAAAATAAAAACAAAAATGCTAAAGAAAGTTAAAAAAAAACACTTTGGCCAATAGCCATATCAAATATCTTGTATATAAGAAATGTGAAAAAAAAGAAATAATAATAATAATGAGGGCTTGAAAATTAAAATTGAAACAAATGACATTCAGGAGGTGCCATTAGAAAGGTTATATACTTCAACACTCAACTAAACAATAAAAAGTAAACTAACATACCTAACATGCTGATACAAATGTCTCTTCAGAGTGATTTTCAATCAGAATTCTTGTCAGTGAATATAAAAACCTTAGGTTTGGTAACGAAATAAGGATATAAAAAGCAATATAGGTGCAGAAAAGTCTAGTGACCTTGAACAGTGTCTTAAAAAGTTTAAAGGGTATGTGTGTCTTTATTTATCAAAAACATTGTTGCTGTTATTGCAATAGTTAATATATATATATATATATATATCTAATGAACGCTACACTAGCAACTTGTTTTTGTGTGTGTACGACCGAATTACCGGACGGCAGCCATGCCTCCTCCCTCATAACATAACATAACATAACATAATTTCATGGATTACAAAAGCCACAAGGGCCTATCAAAGGTCATCCACATCCGCCCCCCCCACCCACAACATAATATAACAGATGACAAAAGCCACAAGGGCCCATCAAAGGTCATCCGAGTCAAACAGCCTCTTTTTTTAAGGCACCCAAACTCCCAAGAAAACTACATCCAGAGGATTGCATCCAGAAACAAGGATATCACCAATCAAGGCTTGTCAAGAACTAAATCATGCAGCTATAGATATATACAAACAATATTAATATATACAAAACTTAGGAACCATCACAACCTACTCTTAAATACATTTAAATTTGGACTACCTACTACCCTCCGCGGCAATTTGTTCCAGAAGTCCATCACTCTATTGGTGAAAAAATATTTTCTTAAATCCAACCTACACCCTTGCTTTTTCATTTTAAAGTGGTGACCTCTAGTCCAATTTCCATCATCTAACTCAAAAAACTTGCTAACATCCAATTTATCTAGCCCAGAAAATTTTTTAAACAACTCAATCATATCCCCTCTCACACACCTCCTTTCGAACGAGGACATATTTAATACCCTCAGTCTATCTATATATTCAAGGTGCCTCAGGGAAGGAATAATCTTTGTTACCCTCCGTTGCACTGACTCGAGAAGGTTAATATCGTGTCTAAAATGTGGGGACCATGCCTGTATACAGTACTCTAGATGTGGCCTAACATAAGAGTTATAGAGTTTAAGAATAACCTCCTTACTTTTGTAACTGACATTTCTCTTAATGAAACCCAGCACTCTATTTGCCCAATTTCTTGCTTCAATACACTGCTTAGAAAACCTTAATGACTTATCTATTACTACTCCTAGATCTTTCTCATCCTCTACTGAGCTCAGCCAATGCCCATCCATTTCATGGATAAATTCTCTATTATCTTTTCCCATGTTAATAACTTTGCACTTATTAAGGTTGAAAGTCATTTGCCACTTATGTGCCCAGGATAACAATTTATTTAAATCCCCCTGCACTTTAAAATTATCATCAATATCCTTAACTACAGCTGCTAATTTGGTATCATCCGCCAAAATTGACACTTTATGATTAACTGCCTCCCCAAGATCGTTTATATAGATGACAAATAATAATGGACCGAGAACTGATCCCTGAGGACTTTACACCATTTAGCACTACCCTTTGCTTCCTATCTTTCCGCCACTCAGCTATCCAATTTGAAACACCCCCACATATCCCAATCATTTTTAATTTATGAACTAGTCTCCTATGTGATACCTTATCAAATGCTTTACTAAAATCCAAGTAAATTAAATCTACATTCTCTCCCTTATCTACTTGATGTTACGAACTCCAGAAAGTCAAGTAAATTAGTCAAACTTGATCTACCTGATCTAAACCCATGCTGAGTATCGCTGATTAACCCATCCCTCTCTAGATGTTGGCAAATCCCTTTTTTAACTATTTTCTAAAGAATTTTACAGACTACAGGAGTTAGGCTAACCGGTCTAAAGTTATTTGGATCCTCTTTACTACCCTTCTTGAAAATGGGGACTACATTCGCTCTCTTCCAATCATTGGGTAGTTCTCCATATTCCAGTGCACTAGTATACAACTTTTCCAGAGCTATTGAGATACTTTCTACCCCTTCTTTAAGTATCCTAGAATTAATATTATCAGGGCCGGAGGAGGCCTTGGTAGCATCTAACTCACCGATTAGTCCTTTTATCGTCCTCCAATCCACACTAATAGTAGTAAACACCTCTTTCCCTGACCCATGAGTACTATACATAAGACTATTTAGTTTCTCCTTTGTAAATACTGATGCAAAATGACCATTTAGTACCTCAACAATTTTTCATCAGTTTCTCTCACAACCCCTTCATATTTGATAGGTCCTATTTTAATTCTGCTAGACTTGTTATTAATTTTATAGTAATTAAAGAACTTTCTAGGATCTTTGTTGCTATCCTGAGCTAATTTAATTTCTGACACCCTTTTGTTCTTTTTTATAATCTCATGTAACTCATTCCTAGCCATTCTATAATCACTTAAATTTTGAATATTATTTTCTACCTGTAATTTTTTGTATGCCCTTTTCTTCTCTGAGATTTTTCTAGCTATCTCCTGATTCCACCATAATGGTTTCTTACTTTTGTTCCTAATGGCCTTCATTGGGATACATTGCTCTTGGACTACATTTATTATGTGCTTGAAAGTATCCCACATCCCATAAGCATTTTTACCTCTGAATTCTACATCCCAGTCTACCAAATTTAGCAAGCTTTGAAGTTTTAAATAATCTCCCTTAAGAAAATTTGGAACTTTTACAGCATTCTCGGTTATTTTATCCTACTCAAATCCCAAGTTAAAACGAACTATCTGATGGTCACTATTTCCCAATGCTTCCCCAACAGTCAATTCTTGAACTAAATGATCACTGTTAGAAAGTACTAAATCTAATATATTGTCCCCCCTCATTGGCTCATTAACAAATTGATTAAAAAAATTATCCTCAAAGCATTCTATGAACCTACCACTTGCTCTATCCCTACCTATCATATTTTCCCAGTCCACAGAGTTTAAGTTGAAGTCCCCAATAATAACTGCATCTGTTTCACATCCCTTACTTATTTTTCCCTTATCATTAGTTCATCTATATCATCAGTCTGCCCAGGTGGTCTGTAAAAAGCTCCCAAATGCACCATTCTATTTTTACTGAACCTAATATCTATCCAAAGTGACTCAACTCCATCTTGCTTTATTGAAGCATTTAAACTTGAAACAATGTTGTTTTTTATATAGATAATTATTCCTCCACCAATCCTACCTGTCCTTTGACTAATGTACATATTTTAACCCTGTAAATCAAATTCACTTATAGTGTCACTAAATTCTATTTCATTAACCCATGATTCAGTAACACATAATATATCTATATCCTCATCGCAAATATAACTAAATAGCTCATCCTTCTTTTTTCTAAGACTACAAGCATTTGTATAGAAACAATTTAACCCCCTTATCCCTGAAGCACCTCTTCCAACCTGAATGACCTCACCTTTATCGCCTTGGAACCTATTTCTGTTATCTGCCAAGTCCATTCTACTTTCAGTATTATAATGTCCTCTCATAATTTCCTGACCACTATTAGTATCTAGTTTCCCACCAGCAAAGACCTAATAACACGATCATACTCCTCCGACAACACATCTACCCCCCTCCTACTCAAATGCAGCCCATCCATTTCTTTCATTCCAACAAACCTATCCCACACATCCACAAACATGAACCAAGTGATCATCATTTGAAAGCACCAGATCTAAAATATTGGCACCCCTTTTTGGCTTATTAACAAATTGAGTGAAAAAATTATCCTCAAAACATTTTATAAACTTACAACTTCCTATCATATTTTCCCAGTCCACAGAATTTAAATTACAGTCACAAATAATAACTATCTACTTCACATCCTTTCCTTATTTCCCTGATCATTAACTCATCGATACAGTCTGTCTGTCTGGGTTGTCTGTAAAAGGCTCCCAAGTGTATCATCCTAATTTTATCTAGGTACAGTGACACTTCTTCTTGGTGGCACGAGAATAAAAGTGCACACGGAGGTAATTAACAACCAACCCTCAATTTACTGTAATCGGGTCTAGCACTATGTTCGCAAAGCCAGCATAGCAAAGCCAGTGAAGAATCAAAACACTAACTCCCACAGAGAGGGGAGAAGCTGAAATTGTAATTTCCAGAAAGTCGCCATAGCCCTAAATAAATCAGCGAAGAGACGCCTGTTTTAACCAAGAACAAAGTTAATCCCGCTGAATAAGCAGTATTGACAACCCGACACACACAGAATTCGCTAATTAAAATGGGTACAGATGCTATTTTTAATTTACGTACTTTATATTAGGGATGTGAAGAGGCCTAAATTTCACTTTAAAGTTGTTAGTACGAAAAACCAAGTCAGCAAAAAGTTCCCCCTCGAGCTAACGCCGAAGTAAAAACAAAAAGCCAGGCAAGTCATTTGTCTTCAAATAAGGTTGACCTCCACACACACACACCCCACAGCAGCGATCCCTCAACCTCCTTCCACATTAATGGCTATATATATATATATATAGAAAGGCTAAGTGAAAAGTAGGAATTTAGACAGAGTGAGCCCCAGAGAAACGTTCTGTGTTCCCACGTTCAATATAACCCAGTTACGAACCTGAAAAGATAGCCATTTTCGAAGCCGATCGTTCCCAAGAGTACCCAGAAGAGACGAGTAAAATGATAAATTCTACAGAGTTCTACCGAGCAAGGAAGACAATTTCTCGTTCTCGATGACAGTATTATTCAACCAGAAGAAAGATTCATTAATCTAAAGGAATACCTATCGGGAGCCGTAGATAAGTAAATCAACCGGAAACCTCAGAATTTCCACCTACGAATGCGCAACTAACCAACGCCTACCTTTTTGGCTGGAGAGAATCTACGCCAGTCAGCTGGGGTCTGCCTACCATAGGCCCAAAACCGCACCGAGACAATGATCTCACGCACAGCCAGCCAACCCTTGAAAAAAATAGCGGTAACTCAAACATTTTTTTAGTATTTTGTGGAATCTAGCCACAGTTTGCATGGTTGGGCGATTACTAAATTCGTTAAAATGAACGGTGGCCCAAATTTATCTGGTTAGCTCATTGTAATATTCCTTTAGTAAGCCAGTGAATTGAAATTTTTTTCGAAGATTAACATTTGCGTATTTAAGGGAGTGTAAATTAATTATTTTATGAGTAAAGCCTTATATTAATTAGCGAGTTAATTTTTTAAAACTATTTTTTGTTTTGATTGATTAGTTTTTTGTAAAATAAACTACTATTTTTGGTTAATGTTTCCATCTATCACTTGAACAAAAGTTTTGGCAATATTAGTAGTCATAATTTGAGATTCTACCTTAATTTGTGATATTAATCCCTTGAAGCACTAATAACTGCCTTAATCGAGTACAGACAAGGTGCAAGGCATCAGCTTTTAACCTCAGCATCTGTCAAAAATATATATAAAACTACTACATAATAAATTGGTGTCAGGTTTTAGAGGTTTATAAATGACCCCCCTCCCCCCCCCCAATAATTAGTTAGTCGTTTTGCCTCCTGTTGAATCAGAACAAATTACTGCCAAATCGTCCAAGGATAGATAAATGCAATAGCAAGATAAATTTGGGTTAAAATTTTTGTGTGTGGCTAATTGAAGGTATTCAACCCGTCAGGGGGTGAAAAAGGAAGTTTGTTTTGGTGCCAATTTCTAACCTAGTTAATTTAAAAGCAGGTTATGGTAGGTTAGTTTAAGCAGAGCACGGTAAGTGTTTAGTGGTGGTATAAGTTCCGTTCGCTTAAGTAGGCCCCTTATCAATTAGTTGAAAATGTTACCGCGCCCCTTCGTCAGCGCCTTATGCGTTCCCCTCAAACCTTCAATATATAGAACCTCAATATAACGAATTTCGGATATAACGAACCAAATTTCCTGGCTGAACTCCATCAGGTTTAACAAACTGAAGTTTGTTAAATCTAGATTGATGTAGTCCACTTAACTTTATTAGTAATTACATATGTATTACATATCCATGCAATACAGTCTATATACATATTTACGTATACAGATTAATGAACGAAACATCGTTATTTCCATCGCTATTAACGACCATCGGGTTTAACAAACTTTCGGCTTTAACGAACGCCCCCCCATATAGTTTGTTATATCGAGAGTTTACTATATATATATATATATATGAATTCATTGAGTTTGTGTGCATGTGTTAGTCTCACACACACTCACACACTGTTCTCAGACATAGATGCAATCTAATATATTTGTACATTAATAATTCATATTATAATACATTTTTCAGGAAAATTTCTTTTTAGTGCCTGATTGAACAGTTAATTGTTTCCACAATGGCTCACAAAGGACAAACCAAGAGTGTTGTGTAGTGAAAATTATTCGCTGTAAGTGAAGATGACCAAACAAAAGTCACGAGGTAATAAGAATGAATGAAGTTCTTTTACTACCACCAATATGCTAAAACATTTGAGGACTTAACATCAGGAGCAGCTGGAGCAAGAGCAGGAGTTACAGGCACAGGAACAAGCTCAAACTGCACAAAAACGCACGAGTGATTACATCACTACCAAGAAAAAGACCAAAGGTGATTGCAGGCCATCAACAGTAAGCAGTTCACATTCAGAATTGCAAATAACATTAGAAGAAACCCTTCTTCTAATGTTTAGCACCTACAAGTACCCTAATGGCAACAACAAATTCCCTGAAGTTTCTTCCTTGCAACGGGTGGACTGTTTCCTTTGTGGGACTAGCTCCACACACAATGTAGGTCCAAGATCTTCTGCCTGACTCCAGGGAAAATTTCCTCTTTTATTTCCCTCAAGAGCTAAAATCGAGAGAGAGCACCGGATTCTCATAAAATTCTTATCATCGCGCAAAAGGATCTTTCGTCTGCCGCCAGGACATGACAAACATTCACACCTCGGCGCCATCCAAGCTTTCCTCATCTCAAGTCACAGGTCTATGATGGTGCGAAGAAACTCAGGCCTTCGTCAGCTGGCAGGTGTCTTTTGAGGCAGATATTTTCCTGTGTGGCCAGCGGCGAATTTGGTTATCTCAAGGCATGAAAAGGGGTGAAGGCGATTCGATGCAAAAAGGCGAATTTGGAATAAGGTGGGGGGGGGGGGACACGCAGCTGTGTCTGTGTATTTATGTATGTACTAATGCATGGAGGTATTTAGACTTGCACAGGTATATAGGCTATTCCTAATATGAAAGGAAATGAAATAAATTCTGTAAAGATCCATATTCATTTTGTATCCTAAAACTTTCCATCAAAAGCTATAAAATTCCATAAACTCAATGGCTAAGGAAAAGTTAAAAAAAAAAACAGCTAAAACATACTCCATTGCTTTGTCCATTGGCTTCCAACAGCCTAACAGTTGGGTAATATAGTTATGGAAACTAATTATAAAGTATCTAATAAATTAAGCATAATACACTAAAAACAAATATTAGGCAGAATAGGCATCAGCATCAGCAAAAATTTTGGAATCAGCACAACTCTACTCAAAACTAGATTGAAACTACTCATTTTTATTTCTGGTAGATAATTCCATTTTAGCCCATTTTTGCCACTTTCTTTACTAGTCCTCACCAACTTTTTTTGGCTGGTGGATAATTTTGCAGGCTAGTCTCTTATCAGTTTTCATCTTCAGTCAGGGTAGAGGTTACCCCCTTTCTCTGATCTCTAGTGTGGGGAGGTATTTGACATGGCTGATTTCTTCCACTCTACTGCACCCATCTATCTTTTTTATTACTATCCTCCACAAGTGGGCTGGTCAGGTATAGACCACATGAAGACAGTGAAATCGTTTGGGCCGTGTTTATAGCACATGTAGGCATAACACTTCTGTTTGAAGGCCATCTCATACTCTACTGACATTCAGGAAATAGTAGTTAGGTCCACGGCGATGAGGTAGTCGGAGAAGAACTCAATAGCCTCATCAACCAGCCTAAACTCCTCGACTGAGACAGAGAAATCAGTCAATTCCTGAAATGTGGACCACTGTGCCAAGCACCACTGGGGCAAGCTCTTGGGTGCCAGCAAAAATATTTGAATGGGAAAGCGATCATTACAGTGGAGGTCATTGAGCACGCCCACCCTCCAAATCAGACTGTGCATCCAAAGAGCACAAAGATCAAGACAGGAAAATGAAGCAGTTCTCAGGCAGTGATGCATAAGCTCATCCAAATTTAGGACATCTATCTCAAGCTCGTCCATCAGGTCGGCAAGGACTTGACCCCTGCGATTAATCAAGGAGGCTCCCAAGAAGGAGTATCTACCGTTCAGATCTCCAAACAAGAGAAAGGGTCTCAGCAACTGTGCCACAACACAGCAGAAATCCCCTGCGTTGAAATCGGCTGACAGTGGAATATACGAGGAAATAAAACTATACCTCCTAACCAGGTGCAGCTGCACAGCTACTGCCTGAAAGGAGGTATCTAAAGCGAAGAGAATAACGGAGAAATCATCGCAGGTGTAAATTGTGCATCCTCCTGCCTGTCCCCCATTCCCTAGTAGTGGGGTCGCAAAACCCTTATATCCCAGGAGGATGGGCAGGGAGCCTCTGCAGCACCTCCCAGTTGGCCCGGCGTCTGTGCCAATTCCATTAAAGGAATATGACCTCCAGGCCTGGCTCGGAGGAGACGGTGGGGCCCTCTCAAAGAGAAGACCCTAATGGGAATGGCTGTATGCTTCTCGGAATCGGAACTCTGGTCTCGGTTGTCAGACAATCCGCCCTCACCTTCGAGGACTTATCGGGGGAGGTTTGGCTCGCCATGCAAGTCTTTTCCTCCCTCCACCTCAAAATGTTAGGCGAGTGGGGCGGCTTTGGAGGTGGGGGGGCCCACTTTTGGAGGATCCCCGGTCTCTGAGCCACCCAGCCTACCACTGGGTGTGGACAAAGGAGCCGAAGCTCCTTTAATGTTGTCTTCTTTTGCGGAGGCAGCTTTAGGAACCACGGTAGATGGCCTCATGACCAACTTCAGTGGTGTTGCCTCCTGTGAGTATAACGATCCAGTGGAGGCGCGCAGCTGTTTTGCCTTATGGGGAAACGGTCATGCTGGGGAAAGGGAGGGGACCCCTGGTTTTAGCCACAGCTGAGTGTGAACCCTTTGTGTCACCAGCTTTACCAGGGGAGCACCCAGGGTAGGTAGAACCCACAGAAAGGTTCCAAATGGGCGCAGAAACGACCATGCTCAAAGGCCTGGAGGATGTCTTTCTTAACATTGAAGCATGGGATGTCCCAGGCTGTGCCGAGCACACCAGGACAAAGTCCTTATGAGAAACGATCCTGGGCCTGAATGGCCAGGATTTCCTTCTCAAGGAGATACGCAGCACATTGCTTCGAAGAAGCGGGGTTCGGCTCTCCACAATTGACACACTTATTGGACTTATTGTGTGCGGACTTGGAGCAACTTACAGACTTCAGGTAACCCCGAATTTGCATTTCTATATGAACAATTTGTAGGGCTCAAGCGGTGGCAGTAGTAGCACTTCTGCAGTACTGGCACGAATGCTGTCTGAGGAGGAGCTGGCATAGGAGCAGACACAAGTTCTATGCTTGGCACCAAGGCTGGGTTTGACCCCATGGAACATCCTATTGTCTGGGGCTGGGTCACTTCAGGGACCATGTCCATCTCAGGGGGGCCTCCATGTGGCTATATTCCCCCCCCCCCCGAGATCACAGGTACCCTTCGAGGTACCTTTCATTCTGTCCTGGGCTGGTGAACTGGCATCCCTCAGGAAAAAGAGGGGGGGCAGGTATATTGACCCCCTGCAAAGGTGAACACAGGGCTGGCAAAAACCAGCTGCCACCATTTGAGGCAACTCCTCCCACCTAGTGACCTTGGGCATGGATTAAAATTAATAGACAGGGAAAGGAGGAAGAAAGGGTATGTGAGGAAGGTGTGGGTGGGGATAGAGCAGGTTGTTAAAAACCCACTACCTCAGGCTGGAGCTCAGGGGCGAGGGAATGTTGTACCCTTCCTCCTCAGCCCCAATCTGGGATAGTTGGGTGAGAGGAAGTTAGTCGTTGCCTACCCTATGAAATTAGAGGCCGACCAGAGAAAGTAATGGAAGAGGTTGTAGGGAGAGTGAGG
Organism: Ceratothoa steindachneri; assembly: GCA_963969495.1. Lineage (NCBI taxonomy): Eukaryota > Metazoa > Arthropoda > Malacostraca > Isopoda > Cymothoidae > Ceratothoa > Ceratothoa steindachneri. Next base: position 133,063,288 of record OZ018326.1, read on the forward strand.
AAGTAGGGTAAAAACACAGGCTGTCAGAAAGAAGGAGAAGAGGCTAAGCTGGGGCCAGATGGGGTAGAGTCCCGTCAGCATGGTGGCCAGGAAGGCAAATCGTCACACCCTTTACGGGGCCACCCTGGGACAGAGGGATCTGTTCCGTGTCAGAGTTATGTGGATATAGATACTCTTGCCAGGATTCCTTGGAAGAAAGTGTGTTACAGTGTAAAGACAGGAGGAAAGAACGCACTGTGGTAGTTGGCTATGTGTGTGATGAGAAGTGTAAGATCTATCCACCCCATTACAGGGATGGGCACAGCGCATCCAATTGGTGGATGCTAGGATAAAACTCAATACAGCAACATTAAAAGACTAACGCCATATCCACTCTGCTAGCAAGAGCTTTACAATATGCAATGTAATAGTTATGACTGAAATCACACCACCTGCCTACTCAATGCAGTGAATTGGTACTTCCAGAGGCTCTCCATTTGATCTGTTCTTTACTCTGTACAGCTACAAATGTAGTCCCCCATAAATTTTCATTTAATTTCACTCATTGCGCGACAACTGGGACATCAGTGCCATCTTGATTATGTCTACCATGACCAGTTCTACTGAGGAAGCATGTACAATTACTCCAGGCAAATCCTCACTACACTTACATCTGCTACTCCAATGGTCGAGAAGCCACAGTGTCCTCTAGTCATCTTGCAACTGGTGGGCAAACTCATGGATTAGTCTAATGATGTATTGCTAACCATTAAGTTGATTGAAACTACCACATGGAAAGATAATTAGCAGCCGGATACTCCACCACCAAAGGACAGGACATAAAGCAATACTGTGCAACTGATCTCAATACCTCCACACTTATCACAGGCACTAAGTGACACACAACTGCCCTGGCACTCTGAAAATTCACACCCTCCTCCTAATCATTTAAATTTATAATTCTCTTTGCTGCAGTGTCACAGTTTGAATGTTTATCCTTGAATTGTTTCTGATTTATATAAAGTGTGTTTTAGGTAAATTGATACAAGGTTGAAAGTGTGCCTAAGGGCCAATGCCTGAACCAATTGTAGGTTACTTGACCTTGGACACGCTCAGTAATAGTTTAGCTTTCATACAGGTAAAGGTATACACAATTTCTTCTGAGAATACCAGCTGAAATTGAAAAAGTTATGCCATGATCGCGCCACTCTGTACTGGGAGAAGCATGAAGGAGATTGTGAATTCTTTAACTACACAAGAAACTTCATTTACAAAGTGAAATGGCAGTGTCACAAAGTTGAGAATAAGGATGAAGTGCCTACAGTTTTCATTTGAAAGTTGCTTAGGAAGTGATATGATCCAGATTTTTAAAATGTTTAAGGGGATTATAGGGAAGTTTTTAAGTTCAAGACTGAATATAGGACAACACTGTCACTGCTTGAAAATTAAAAAATCGAGATGTAGGCTGGACTTGAGGAAATATTATCTCAATAATAGTCATAGATTTTAGGAATGCATTGTCTGAGGATGTTGTAAATAGCTCTAATTTGATATTATTCAAGTAAAGCTAGACAAGTATATAGATTAAGAGGATATATAAATAACTTGATTTTGAAGGCTTATATGTAGATATGTTTTTATTAGTCTTGCATTATAAACTGAATATGATGAGCCTACTGGTTGATGGCAACTAATGTAATCTAAAGGAGGCAGATTATACCATTATGGTGGCTTAATGGGGTTTGGGATACTCTGATAAGCCCTAGCATTTTTTTATTCTTTTTATGTTGTTACTAACTTGTTATTTTTGATAATTGTAATTATCAACTTCACTTTTGTTATAGTAAAAAAGGACTTTGTTATTAATCAGTAGTTTTCAATCTTATCCTTTCTTCATACATCTGATCCTCCTCCTCTTATCAGTCCTTTGTCTTTTTTTGCCTTTACCACAGCTGTTTGAGGAACAGTCATATAACCCTTATTATAAATCCTTGAATTAACCAGCCCTATAATTGGTATGCCCAGTGCATGATTATAGTAGTGGCCCACATTAGAATAGGTTGCATCACATTTCATCATCTTGTATAACATGCAGCTGATACAACTATGATAATATTCGTACTCCAGGACTACAAAGCAATTACTCAATAATATATCAATTAATCCTGCTACCTAATTCAATGAACTTCAGTTCTATATAAATATATTCAATAAGAAAAGGCATTTATTAAAAAATAATATATATATATATATATATATATAGTCTACCATCTGGGCCTGCGTTACCTCCAGGATCATGTCCATCTCAGAAGAGCCTCCATCCTGATACAGTATCGGTAGATAAAAACTCGAAGGGATAATCATAATAATAATAATGATAATAATAAATAAATATAAGCTAGCCTGGAGAGGGAGCGAGGAGGAAGCCCACCAACAACTTTCCCTGGCTCCATTAGATAGTTTGCATCAACCCATTTACTGGGCTTCCTTAATTTGCACTCAGGCTGGGAGAATGTGCAGCTCTTTAAATATATAGTGTCACAGGCTACACAAAGTAGTCACCCTGTGGCTAGCCTTAGGCTATCACTACTCTAAGAAGTTTTAACCTATTCATTCCTGTCATAATTTACTTATTAATTTTTGGCTAGTTTAGTTTATAGAAAAAATAAGGCTAACTTAGCCCTTATTTGTCTCTAAAGTAAGGAAAGGTGCCTTGTTAGACCAAAATATTATGCATAGAAATTCATAGTTTTTCCAACAAATAAAAAAAGAAAAAGATGTAGAACAAAATAGCAAATATATAATTATTCTTTTTCAAAACAGTAGAAACTTTCCAGATGACTGAATAAAACAGTAAAAGCTAACCAAAGCAGGTAAGAGTTTATGAATAGGGGTTGTATAGAAAGATGTGAATTTAGAGGAAGTGAATTGAAATGTCAGATGTGGAAAGGAATATTTTTAAAATTCTATGAATAAGTTAGAAAAAAGTTCACATAATAGGCAAAAAGGAAAAACCTTTCTTTTGTATATTATAAGGTGTGCCATTTTAAATTTTAGTAACAAATAGGCATATGCAGTTTAAAATTGATATATCTATATTGCTTCATTTGTATAATAATGTCGCACAATTATACATACCTCGAAGTGCAACAAGAGAAAGCACTGAATGAAGCCCATATATTAATGATAGGAGTACAAATCCCCTGGCAGCTTTCAAAGTAAAAGTAGGTAAGTGTATTTTACCAAGCTTTAACAAAATTTCAAGAAATATTATTGAGACTATCATCTGAAAATAAAATTGCTATTACTTATTAAAATCATGATATTGGACAAAAAATATAAATAATTTGTCAAGATATAGAAAAATTGACAGAAAAAAATATTATTTTCCTTACCTGCATGGCCATAATGAAAAATGGATAGTTAAAATCATAAGCACTAATAACTGCCTTATTAAGAAAGGCCAATGATACTGAACAAGCTCCATAGAAGAAAGCAGAACCAAGGCTTCTACTGCATAGGGGATACCTGTAGACAGAAGGGATGAGTTATACAGGTAAAAAGATGAGGGTTTTTTTCAATTTTAGGAGCCCATCTGGTGACTGCCTACTAGGGCAGAAGTCACAGTACTCATATCACAGCCTACTACTAGGCTATATTAACAAAACAAGCCTACTACTAGGCTATATTAACAAAACAAACCTATGTAATTAACAAATAACACGAAAAAGGTAAGGCTAAAAAAAACAACAGAGGAAAAGAAAGAAAAAAACGTAACAAGAAGGAAGAATGCTTCAGCATCGGAGGTAGGCCCGCCTCCCCTCAGCGCAAGAACATGCGACCCACAACACAGTCAAATAAAGTGGAGGAGGCCAGCCTCCTCCAAAAAGTTGTATAGTCCACAAGTCAGTATGCATGAACAAGTCCTGAGAACAAGTGACACGCAATAGTGACCTCGCTCATCCTGGTACCGGGACAGGCAACATGCATATCACCTAGACTGGGACAATCAACAAGGATGAGCCAAACAGTCTGGGGGACAATGCATTCTTCAAAATAAGGCAGAGGCAAGTGCTCCATCAAATGGTGGTGCATCCTGCGAGTGCATCTAATTCGGAAACAACAGAAAGCAACATAAAGCCATCACAGCATTAGGAGGTAGGTCCATGGGAACAGTCACGACGCAATCGCATGCAACTTTAAGTTCACTTTGACCATCTCCCACCTTCTTTGCCAAGCAGCACGGAGAGCTGCCCATATTCCTACCATGAAATTGGTGTGAGGAAGAGCGAAAAGCTAGTCTGGTCGCAGAGTCTTCACAAACTCTTTGGCACCCTCATTCCCTGAAATTCCTACATGGCCAGGAACCTAGCAAAAAATAATCTTGACATCTGCCCAGCTCTCCAAAAGCGTGGGGTCACATATCACAAACTAGGGGATGCGGAGATTCCAATGCACCGAGAGCACTCAGGGTGCTTTGAGTCATTATAAATCCCAATCCAGTCTCCTAACTGGGCACATCGCATTATCTCCCATACCGAGTGGTATATTGCAACCAGCTCACTTTGAAGTCAGCCCTGCTGACTCCAACAAAGTGTTTTTGCAGGTTGCAAACATTAATCACCCCCTCCCCCTCTCGCACGAGAGGTGAAGAGGCCAGCCTGCCATCACTTGAGGCCACACCTCCCAGCCAGCATGGTAGCTTCACCTTGGGCTAAGTATAAAATTAATAGTCTAGGAAAATAAAGAAAGGGGATGTGAGGAAGATGAGGGGGTCGGAGCAGATTGTTAAAAACCCACCACCCTAAACTGGAGCTGAGAGATGATGGAGTGTTGTCCCCTCCCCCTAATCTAGGATAGTTAGGGGAGAGGAAGCTAGTAAGCATCTACGCTTTTCAATTAAAGGCCAACCAGAGAAAGTTGTGAGAGAGGTTTTTGGGTAAATACACAGGCTGTCAGAAAGAAGAGGCTAAGCTGGGGCTGGACAGGGTGCTCAGTCCCATCAGTACAGCAGCCAGGAAGGCAAATAGCTGTGGCCCTTATGGGGAGATAATGATAAAGAATCACTATCATGGAGGTCATCGACCACCTACCATTACATCATTGGCTCATTAAATGTTCAACCTTGATCTCCACATGGTTGGCCAGCTTTAAAGTGATGTCTTCCAAGGAGTAAGCAAAGAGTTCCCTCTCATAAACTACTACTTTCACAAAATTCATGGTATAGTGTGGCATCAAACCAGTGAGCCATTGAGTGTCTGAAGGGCACAAATCATGACCACCTTGGAGGGGTGCACTGCATTTACCAGAAGGCTGTACTTGATGATATGGGTCACCTTTGGCTCTCTACCAATCAAATGAACTAATGCTCTCCTATGATGGATCATGTTGCCTTTAGCCAACATGCTTTTGCCTTTCAGTGAGTCAGTGCCTCACACCCAGCTTTAAGTCACTACACTTTCTTGGTTTACATGACTACATACAATTTTTAAAATTGCATTAATAAAATTTTTTCATCCGTAGTTGAGGAGTATTCTCAAATAATTTTATTAGATTAAGCTAAAATTGCATTGAAAGAAAACACATTAAACAAGTGATAGCTGCACAATACAAGGATAAGAAAAAGTTGCACACCTTGGCATCTTTATCTAACTTGGTAATCAGAGAAAATATTCTAAAGTTAATTATCAGAAATCTTTCAGATTGTCATTATTTGTACCTAAAATATAATGATCCAAAACACATTTAGAAACTATTAAGCTATTAAAATAAACTTTTTCAAATTGTGAAAAGCACCTCTAGCAAAAGTTTAAGAACAGTGGCTCAAAAAGTGGCAAAGTTAAAGGAAGTAAAAATACATGGAATGTATATAGCCTGAGTAACCAAGACTACCTGGCTTTAACTCATATGGTTCTTCATAAACATTGATGCAGGCACTCCTATAAGCTGATTGACTTATGCCTTAGACTAGTATTAAGCAAACTTATGCATAAATACTAGTATCCTTATTCCATGTCTGAAAAATGGCTAATTTACAGCTACTACAAAGAAAATAATGGGGAATAATAGAAATATTGAAAAAAAAATTCAAAACTTACATGCCTTAGTTAAATCTAAAACAAGCATCTGCAAAGTTGCAGCATTATAAGCAGCATAATTTTATTTGCCTATAAAAGATGTGTGCAAATGGGGCGATGTGCCCCCCCCCCCCGGTCCATGGGAGATATGCCCGGGGTATACAAATTATTTTAAATAAAACGAAATAAATATACAAAAAATATAATGCTAGATGAGTCAAATATGGTATGTGAAAATGGGTTTCAGATAATTAAATAAAATATGGAAAATAAAAGTGGTCATGAACCAGGGTTGTTATCAAGATCAGTACATCCAACCAACAATTAATAAATAATGAACTACTCACAACAAATACATTTTCAAACACCCATATTCTATTAAGGAAATTTTTCTCCTCAATCTGAAAAAAAGCATAAGGATTAATATCTAGTCTTCAGTTAGTTTTGAGGCAAATTTGAGAATCTCAGCCTATTTTATTGATGAAAATGAATACCTTACATATATAATTACATGTTAATATATTTTTAATCACCAATTACATCATGTGATGTTGGTCTCAGTAGGGCCCAAGAGTTTTAGCATGCTATAAAATGGTATCTGGTACAATACCATCAAACAATTTAGAATTATATAAATAATTTTTTCTTGTTTAACCCTTAACCCATTAGTTGCCCTAGGGCCTTTCAAGGTGGCTGCTTCAGTGCTACGTAATCGACCTAGAGACTTTTATGGCCTTTCATATTTAAATTGGTATTCACCATGATCATTATGATAATTCTCTTCTCTTTTTTTCAAATTCTTATTTTAGTGATTAATTATCTAATTAAAATATATAAATGGCTTACGTCAGTCCTATGTTTGTAACTCGAGATTTATGAATAGGAGTAACTTGACTTGGTTCTGGGCCACACCACAAGGTAAGCGCAAAAAAAAAAGCTCATTTATGGTTCACACCTGTGTAAAACCTGTTTTTTTTATGACTTCCTTTTTCATCCAATTAAAATGAAGAAATGCCTTAGGTTAGCATGTTATTCAAAGTGGACAAACAAGAAAGCCTATTCAGCCAAAAACATAGAGCGTGTTAATGGAAAAAGAATTTTTAAAAGAAATTCCAAAATTCTTTCCTAGAAAAATGTTATCCATAAATAGAAGCAACGTTTTCTATAAAACAGTAGCACTTTAAGGCGATAAATAAATGTAATAATTAACTTCCTCAGTTAACAAGAAATAATTTTGAGCACCAACAAATATTTCCAATCATAATTCTAAATATGTAGAGGGCTATTAATAATTTTTAAGTTAGATCAATAGAATAATTCTTTGCAATTAAAATGATATATTATTTGATTTATAATAAAGGATTTAAATATTTTATTATTTTCCATAATGATGTACCAAGGCTATTTTGCCCAAGGCAATTTCAAGCAAATTAGTTGGGCACTTTAGGGTTAACCCATTAGTCGCCTGGCTTTTTTTCTCAAACTTGTCCTCTGCAAAATTACAAATGGTAAATAAGAAGGTATTGTTAGCTAGAATATATGTGGACCCATAATACAGAATAACTTTGAATGAAGAACAGATTTTGAAATGTAAGCTTGCACTCTGTGACCTTGTGGTCCATATTAAAATGAATAAGATTAAAATAGATTCAGAATATATAACTGTTCAAACATAAGTTGACCCATGCGCTGGTGCTCATGACTGTTCAGAAAACTCAGATGAAGAAGTGGATTTTGAAAGATATCTTGATAATGAAGAAAAAGCTAAGAAATGTCAAAAAGTTTCTAATAAAAATGAAACAGAAAAAGCTCATTTTGAAGAATTTAGGTCAAATGTTGAGAAAGCCTTAGAAAAAATTGAGAATATTGACCAGACACTAAAACTGAATGTTAAAGAAGCAATTAAATTGTATCCTTCAATAATACAACCAGTAGCAATCACAGTAACTGCTTTACCATCAACTCAAGTAAGTGTTGAGAGGCTTTTTTCAGCACTGAAACTTATAAAAAGCTATCTTAGAACAAGAATAAAAGAAGATCTAATAGAAGCTATGCTATTTTTAAGAATAAATAACATTTAATATATTACAACTATAGTATCTTTGCGATTTACTGTCAAATTATAATTTTTTTTTATTTGTTAAAAGCTATTTTATTAATACATTGGTACCTATTAATTTAGTTATAGCATTTTTATAGGATAAATATATATTTTTTCTAAGTAAAGAATCTTTTTAAGTTAGTGCAAATAATGCTTTTGTATATCTTAAGCTATTTTATGATACTTTGGTACCTATTATTTAGTATGTTAAAAGCTATATAGTTTTTTGTAAGCAGATTTTCTAGTACATATTACACCTTTATATAATTTCATTAAGTTTTGTTTAACTTAAGCCTTTATTTTTACTAGTCTGAACTCCAAACCAACTACCCAGACAATAAGCATATGTTGGACCAATATCAACTTACTGTCTGGGTAGTCTTAAAGTTTTGAGCAAAAAACCCCCATTTTTTTTATATAGGTATCTATAATCATATTTCTTATAATTTTCGTATATCTTTAGGCTATATTAAAAGATAAAATAAAAATAAAACCATAAGCCAATAAACCAAAACCCTAAAAAGCCTACAAAAAAAACAAAGGCACACTCAGTGGCGCTCTGTCGCATGAGTATGCAACTAACAACCAAAAATAATTAAATGTGTAATATGGAGCCAATCTGACTCCTCCAAAATGTCAATCACACCACAATCCAGTTTGCAGGAGTTTTGTCCTCACACCTGGGAAAGGTGGTAGCGATCCAACCTTGTCTGAAAGAAACAGAGATCTGATCCAACGCCCACCAGGAACCAGACACAGTTCACCAGATATTCGCAACATGCCTAACAAAAGCACAACTGAGACAAAAGCTGCAGATACATGGAGTGCTGGATCATTAGGAGAACCCAACCGGTATAGACCTTAGTTGGGAGCAACTTAACAGATCTGAATCCTCCAGCAAAGTTCCACCTTGGAAGTTAGGAGACAAAGTGAATCAGATACAGAAAAATCAAGGGGTGAGAGTCGGAATAAAAAAAAAATTAGTTGTCTTTAAACTACCACCGACTTTAAGTAGTATTTTAACCATAGGTTAGAACATATAATGTAAAATTAACACAAACTTGAAAGTTCAAATTCTATATATAATCCAATATCTTTATTTTATTATATAAACCTATTAAATGAAATGGTATAGCTACACTAGAAAAAATGTCTATATTTTCAAAGTAAAACTATATCATGAGGTCTGTAGGTACATTTAAAAATCCATAACTGATCATATCTAATTCTCAGTTTGTAAGATCTATACCGGAACAAGAGCAAACACAAGCTAAAAAAACAAAAGCAACAAGAAGGAAACATGCTCCGGCATTGAGGGGGGGGGAGTCCCCTGGCACAGGCAAATGCGACCTACACAAAGAGTAAAATAAAATGGACTCCAGTCCAGAGTGCAAGTGACAAGCGTTAGTAGCAACCCTGCTCATCCAACAAACCAAGACAGGTAAGAAGCAAAGATCACCCAGACTGGGACATTCGATAAGAATATGCCAAACAGTCTGGGGGACAATGCAAACGTCGCAATAAGGTGCAGGCAAGTACTACATCAAATGGTGGTGGAGCCAGCCATTCTAAGAAAATCTTTAGATAGCCCATCTGGTGACTGACTACTAGGGAAAAATTCACCATACTCACATCACAGCCTACTACTAGGATAGATTAAAAGACAAATAACATTTGTAAATAACAAATAACACATAAAAATACAAAGGCTAAGCCCAGGCTAAAAAAAAACAACAAATAATAAGAAAAGAAAGCAAAAAGGCAACAAGGAAGCGTGCACCAGCATCAAGGGTGGGCCCGCCTCCCCCAGGAGCAGGAACATATGACCCAGAACAAACAGTCAAATAAAGTGGAGGCCAGCCTCCTGCAAAAATTTGTATAGTCTACAAGTCTATGTGCATGAACCGACCCTGAGTACAAGGGACAAGCGGTAGTGACCCCGCTCATCCCAGTACCAGAATAGGTAACATGCACAAAGATTACCCAGACTGGGACATTCAACAAGAATGTGCTAAATCTGCGGGACAACACAGTCATCACAATAGAGCGCAGGTGGGCGCTCCATAAAATGGCAGTGTATTCTGTGATTGTTTCAAAGTCAGAGATGACAGAAAGCAACCTGGCAACAGTTACAGCGCAATGGCATGTAACTTTAAGTTCCCCTCAACCATTTCTTATCTTCTTTGCCAAGCCACCCAGAGGGCTGCCCATATTCCTGCCATGTAATTGGTGTGAGGAAGAGCAAAACAGTGGTCTGGTATCCCATTACTCACAGACTCTTTGGTACCCTAATTCCCTGCAATTCTTACATATCTAGGAACTCAGCAGAAGATAATCTCAACATCCGCTGGCTCACCAAAACCCTGGCTAGGCTCCTGCATACAGGCAAATAATGCACTGTGCTCGAGTCCACCTTCTGTAAGACATGCTCACAAGGCCTCGGGGAGCGTGTCTTACAGAAGGTGGACTCCATGTGCCCCCTGACCTAAGAACGGAATGTGGATCCCATTCAAGGTTCCTTTTTTATTGTCTAATGCTGGCAAACTGGCATCCAACAGAGAAGAGATGGGTGCAGGTACACTGCAACCCCTCCTCCCATAATCTCGTCACATATAAGGATATTATGGGGCATAGGCCAACAGGCCCTGTTATCACTTGGTCCCTTAAAGAGGTTGACCCTATTGAGCCACTCTCACTGGGGGTGGTCAATTATGGGCTGCCTGCCTGCTCTCTTGGCAGTCCCAGGTGAAAGTAAAGGTGTGACTGCTGCTGGAAAGAGGGAATCACCCAAGGATGCCTCCAACGAAGGGGGTGAGGGGGAGTCCCCTACACCTGTAGGCCTAGGAGAGCAGTAAGCCTCCTCTCCAGTCAGATAAGTTTGGAGGGACCCCTGAGCAAGCACAGGGAGGTTGGGGAGGGACCTTTTCTGTTCTGGAGCTGCCTGAAAGCAGCTCCTATAATGGTAAAGGGGGCATATTTTGTTGTAAAATCTCCTCATTGGGCATGGTGACCCTATTATTTTCACAGGATCACCCCATGCAGAAGCCTGCTCTGTGAGGGGTGAATACGGGGGTGGCAAAGCCAGCTGCAGCCATTAGACACCACTCCTCCAGCCCATCAGCATGGCGGCTCTACCTTGGGTTGGGTGTAAAATTGATAGACTGTGAAAGGAGAGAAAGGGTGTGTGAGGAAGGGTGTGAAGCAGGTTGTTAAAAACCCATCAGTTCAAACTAGAGCTCAGGAGTGTGGGGGCATTGTTCCTTCCCCCTCCTCCGCCCCTCCCATCCCTGATCCAGGATAGGATCAGGGATCGCATCAGAAAAGGTTGTGGGAGAGGGTGTAGGGAAAGTGAGGAAGCAGGGTAAGAAGAGAGGGTGTCAAAAAGGAGAAGCTAAACTGATAGGAAGAAGAGGGAACCAATGCCAGACAACTCACATGAATGGAATTAAGAGTTGCCAATGATGAAAATTTACTCACTGCAACCTGTATATTCTAGCATTGGTAATTGTGAAGACTATGGGCAGATCGTAGGCCTAGTTTTTTTTGGCTATTTTGGGCTACTTTTCGTTGTTACTTTTTTAGAGATGAAATCGAAGAATTTTATGGCGATTTTCATTTTTATACTGGGGGGCTGTGCCCCCCAGACCCCCCCCCCAAAGGATTGAAACTCAGGGTCATCGCAGTGTTATCCCCGCGGCGAGCCGTACCCAACAACGAGCCGACGCTCAAAATAATGGTTAATACTTACGTCAGACAGGATGGGAAATTAAGTAAAAAGTAAATAAAAACACTAAATAATGTCAGGCATAGGGTAGGTAGGATATATAGAAAAGAAATGAGGGGGAAAAAAACATCGAAAATATAAGATAAACCATTTCTTGATTATTAGAAAAAACACAAAAAAGCCTTGAAACAAATAGAGCTTTCTGATTGGTCATTTATGAAAATGAATCCAGATCTGTGATTGGCCAGTGCGATAGCAGAAAAACAATGAAAAGTAGCCCAAAAAATAAACTAGAATCGCATCTGCCCATAGTCTACACAATTACCCTAGCATCAACTTATTTATTTTAAATCATAATAAACTAGATAAAATTGTTTTTCTAGTACTGTCGATATCTACTTACTTAAGATATTCATCTGGAATATTTGTTCCTGTATAAAGTGAAATAAAACTATGGCTGAATATGGCACTGCAAATAGATAAATGTAATATTTTGAATCACTCAAAACTCCAGTTGAAACCACTATGACATTATCAAATTGATAGAGTAGATGAAAAAAAATAGAAGTGTAGTCCCCCCAAAAAATCTAAAGGGTAATATATCAAATCAATTTCGACCAGTTTCCAACAGAGTGGGTCAATGAGCAACAATGGCACTAAAAATACCTACCCTTCATGCCTATAAATGAAATACATTTAAAATTTTAAAATAAGCAAATGGTTTATGAAAGCAATAAATAAATTGAAAACATCTTTAAATCAGTCTAAATTAATAATCATTGATTTTTATTATTAGTTTTTCCTTATTAAAAACTTGAAAATATAAGAAGCTTATTCCAACAGTCAACAATATGATGAACTCACCATAGTGACTTAAGTTGTATCAAGGTAGAATTTAGCCATAGAAATTTAGCCATCGAAGATAGCAGTAAATAAAACAGTGTTATTGGTGAAAATTTATTGATTTCACTATTGGATCATGTTATTTGAGTCATGGCAATTATGTGTGAAAAATAATATCGCCTAAATGTCCTCCAAGGCTTCGGCGGCACACCTCCACTCGATGGTCAAAATTTTTGATGACGTCTCTACATAGTTGCTCCTCGATCTCACCAATATTTCTTATTATATCATCCTTCTGTTGTTTAATTGTTGTTGGCTTGTTGCCATAGACCTTACTTTTGAGATGACCTCAAAGGAAAAAATCTAAAGGCGTCAAGTCACACGATCGTGGTGGCCAATTAACCGCGCTGCGACCTGGGAACTTCTCATTCAATAAAGCCATTGTCGCATTGGCTGTGTGGCATGTGGCGCCGTCCTGTTGAAACCACAAATCTTAGACATCCATAGAATTCAGTTCAGGCCATAAAAAGTTGGTTATCATGGCACGGTATCGCTCGCCTATCAATGTAACAGAATTCCTGGCATCATTTTCGAAGAAATACGGCCCAATGATTCAGCTAGCAAAATATGCACACCAAACAGTGACCTTTTGTGGATGTAGTGGCTTTTCAACAATTTTCCTGGGATTTCCATCAGCCTAAATGTGACAATTCTGCTTATTAACGAATCCACCAAGAAGAAAATGGGCTTCATCACTAAAGATGATTTTTTGCGGAAAATCATCATCAGCTTGTTTTTGCTCGTGCACCCAATTGACGAATGTACGTCACTTCAAATGGTCAGCCGTCTTCAGTTCTTGTGTCAGTTGAATTTTGTAAGCGTGTAGAGACAAATCTTTTGTCAAAACTCGATGTAACATTGTTGTGGAGAGATTCAATTCCTGCGCGCGGTGACGAATAGAGGTGTCTGGACCTTCGGCCACATTCTCGCGCACTGCAGCAATGTTTTCAGCTGAACGGCGTAAACGAGCACGCAATGGCGTTTTCATATCTGCCACCGACCCCGTTTGCTTGAATTTACGAACAATTTTCCCAATTGCACTCTCAGACGGTCGATTATGTTGACCGAAAAAATCGCGAAGTGCCTGAAATGCGTTTCTGTTTGAATGTCCATTTTCGTAATAGTCATCAATAACTTTAACACTTTGTTCGATCGTTGATCTTTCCATGGTTGAAATTGCCAAAGACTGAAGTTGTTAAATCCGAAAGAAAAAGAAAAAAAATCGTTAGGCACTTAAACCTTAACTCACATTTAAAATCGGTCCAAGCTATTGGAACACCCGCTCACTGTGGGAGGCCCGCAGTGAGCGGAAACTTTTGTCCTTCCGTTCACCCTAAACTGATGTACGTCGCTCTCTCTATGACATAGTGACAGAGAGTTCGTTATAAGTTTTTACTTAGGCCCAGTCGTAAGATCTTGTACTGCAGTCCCCGGTGCGACACCTTAGCAAACGCCTTTGATACATCCCGACAAACAATGTCCACGTAACTCCTTTCCTGTTTTGCTTGAGCTAGCTTTTCCATAATGACAGTAATTTCCATCTCCGTACTTCGCTTCCTCCTAAACCTGAATTGATGTGGGTTGAAGAGGGAGTTCTCCTCCAGGTGAGAGACCAGTCTTCTGTTGAGGATCTTCTCGAAGAGCTTACCGCCAAATTCTAGAAGTGAAATTGGCTGGTAGCTCTCCTTCAACGTTGGGTCCTTTTCGTGCTTAGGCAAGGAAATCATCTTAGCCTGTTTGGTTTTTGCATCTGTAAAGTACCCCGTGTTCAGACAGGCGTTATATATTCTTCTCATCCCTTCGATGACATTGGCTGGTTCCTATTCAAAGTTTAGCTTTGTAAGCCCCGATTGTCCTGGGGCTTTTTGTCGGAATGAGCGGAGCGCGCCGACTAGTTCTTCTTCGGTAATCTCGGCGTCTCCGTCGTGCTGCCTATCCACCTGGTGGTGAGGTTGCGTCTTGTGTATTTGTTCGATAAGCTCGTCGATTATGTTGCTTTCAAACTCTAGGTCATAGGCTTCGTTTTCCTCCTCAGTTATACTGAAGATCTTTCACAATAACTTCGGAATATCTCTTCAATTCTTGCATCTTCCATTTCGATGTTTCCACCTTACTTTCGTAGCTCGATCTTCTGCTTCTTCCCAGTGGATCCTTTGAGATTTCTGATCTTTTTCCATAAATCTCTGGGAGTTGCTTCGTGATCTAGGCTATCGATCGCATCATCCCATCGTCTTCATTGTTGTTCGAAAATAAACTGGTTTAGTTCTTCTTTGACTTCTTTACTTCGCTGTATTGAGTGAACTGGCGCATTCCTGATGTTGATTTCATACAATAACTTCAGCTCACGGTATAAATCCTTCATGTATTCGGTCCATCTGTAGGTAGAGATGGTCCTATACTTGTATTTAGGGATACAAGCCCTATCTGCGCTGATGAGATGGTTATTGAGGTCGTCGAGTGCCTCGTCAATCTCCTCGAGAATTGCCTCGTCTAAGTTGGGCGGATCGTAGGCCTCGAGAAGGTGCGTGTACCGTGTCTAGTCTGCTCTTTTGTAGTTCTTTCCGACTACAGTTGGATCTTGTATAGGGTTCCTGTTGGTAGTCAGTAGGATCTTTATATGGTCACTACATGGTAACTGGACTGGTTCCATGTAGTAATTGAACGGCAGCTGACGATTCGCCAGACAGGTGTCCGGTTTTGTGCACTTCCTGCTCTGACAAAGGTGGGGAAGGTGGGGCCTATTCGCTGGGCAATATTTCTGTCCAGCAATAGGTCCAGGCTTCTTCCTATACCATTGAAGGTCATGTAACCGGGTTCTTGGCATCTGGCGTTCAGATCCTCAATTAATATAGTGTCAAATAAGCCAGTGAGAGTGTGAATTGGTAACACATCTCTCCTTGGCGGTTGATATCCGGTAGCAATAACCAACATTCCTATGTCGAGTTCGACCTCAATCGCGAGGTAGGATTCTTCTAGATTTCTTATTTGCTTGTATTTAATCCTTTTCTTTATTGCAATAACGGTTCCGTCGAACCGCTCCTGCAAATAATTTGTGATCAACACATCGTAGTTGCAGATTTTCATTTCTACACTACGCGTGTCGACCCTGTGTTCCGAAATTAAGATGATGTCCGCATCAATTTCCCTGAATACATTTCCGTAAAATAGTCTCTTCGTCGTCCAGCCGTTGGTGTTAATTTCCAATATCTCCAGTGCGTTCCGTAACATGATGAATTGTTTTTCCCTATGCTTCTTTTTATTCTTCTTCTTCTTGGGGGCTGGCTGGGCGGCTTTACTGTGCCCAGGGTTTTGGACCTGCTTTTCGTAGCTCGTGTACGGGTGCAGGGGCCCTCTTCGTTGTCAGAAGAGGAGGATCCCTCCTCACTTTCAGCCTTTTCTTCTTGTCCTTCGTCGTCCTCTTCGGATTCCTCCGATGAGGGAGCTTCAACGATCTCCTCCAGTCCAGACTTGACCATTTTGTTCTTTATGACTGAGTCCTTGAATGCTTTGGAGCATTCAGGGTCTACAGGCATAATAACTTAAGGGAGAGTGTTCGCTTTCAGGAGAGCATTGAGTACCTGGTTATAGCAGCAAGGCTTCGCTGCATTAGCCACATTTACGTGAGTAATGCAGATCAGTATTTTTGCACTTAGATGTCCCGTCATGTTAATCTGTGCAATTGCAGGTGCAGGCTTTATTTCCGCTTTCTTCTTTGTGGCGTTCGCGTATGCCATTTCCTTAGCTTTCCTCTCTTCTTTATACCTTTCTTTTATTATCTCACGGCGCTTGCGGAAGTTCAGGGCCATGGTCTTATGTTCCCCTTTGCAGTTAAGGCATTTCTTTTTAGTGCTTCATTCCGGGGATGGTCCTTAGGGGGATCCTCCTAATGAAGGTCACATAGTCTTCTGCGTCCTTACTATGTCCTCCTGTGATGTCTTCTCTTTTTTCTGAAACCAAAGTGTAATTATGGTGTTTTGGAGTGAAAAAGAAAGTTATGAAGTGGTAAAGGAGGTAGCGGTTAGTGAAGTTAAGTTGGGATACGAGTCCAAAAAATGGTGAAAAAACGCTCACGTCCATTTTCCTGTTGGTCCCCCGCTCGTTTGCTGCCAGAATGATGGGTGATGGATGGATGGGCTGGATCTCGAGTGGGAACCTCAAGAGGGGTGAATTATGATAAACTTGATGCATTAGCGGCCGAATCAACGACTGCTAAAGTGTTGCCACCTCCTCTCGGGTACTTACGCCATAACTGCATCTAACTACAAAGAGACGGGTGTACTTCCCTCTATGATTCTGGCCGGGTCCCCCGGGCGATGAGGATCTCTCCTCCGTCCAGGTCTCGCAGTTATGCTCCAGTTTCGAAATAATTTCTGACTTACACTTCCGCTGTGGACTAGTCCTCAAACCAGTTTTCACATAAGCCCTCTATTATGTCAGTCAAAGTGGCCGGCATAGTTAAGACGAAATCAATGAATGGCAGACATCCGAGCAGGTCCATACGCAGGGTGATGGACGGGAGCAGTGAGATACTTAAGCCCTCATTGAGTTGTAAATCGTCGATGGAAAAAGTATTCTCTCTTTTTTGAAGGGTGAAGCGTAATTCACCGTAAGACTTCCAGAATAGGCGCTCTTCTATGTAGGTGGTGTGCAAGGTCCGTTACTGAGCAAGTAAAAATGCTTTATCCGAAGGTTGTCAGCAAAGCATAGTAGTCGAATATTCGGCTGTCAAATAGTCAGACAATCTGAGCCTTCCAATTTTATATGTTTCTTGTAGAGCTTAGTCTTCCCTTAAAAATTCCCCGCGCAAGGATTGGCCAATTTTTGTAATACTTATGTTCGCGTAGAAATACTATACATATATAATGTAGCAATTTGTGAATAATTCAAACCACCCTGGGGTCCCTGGTTGTAGCCACAGAGCACCAACCCCCGAGGCGAGACTATATCCCGATGCACAACTTTCTCCAACTTTGTGCACACAGGAGAACAGTCTTGTTTGGGGGAGATCTCAACGCCAGATGCCAGGAATTCGGATACACCGGAAGTCTAAACAAGAAAGGTAAGAACATGAAGAACCTTATTGACAGGGGTATTGTTGCCCGCATTTAGCCCGACTTCCCCACTTATATCACTGACACCTGCGCAACCAAACCGGATATCACCCTGACCCGCTCACAATTTCCCTACAATTATTATACCCAACTCGGCCCAATAATCCCAAGCGACCACGTCGCTATCATGATTAAAATATCCTCGAGCCTAATTCAAATACCCGTCAGGGAGAGAAAATGTTTTTCCCGATCGAACTGGGAAGAGTATCGTACCCTTCTCGGTGAGTTCAGACTCAAGCACTCGTAGAAGCTACCCTGGAGGAGATCGACCAGGAACTGGCAAGGTTAACGGAAGTAATGGTGGAGGCGGACCGCGAAACAGTACCCAGAACATTCTATAAAACGTTACGGCACCAAGGTGGACACAGGAGCTATATGACCTAACGGACGAATATAAAAGACTATTTGAATAAATTAGACTGACTGGCACAGACAGAGTTATATACACCCTCGATCTACCCGATCCGGTCAGGGAAGACTCGCTGTACGTCCAGTTCGCTGATGACATCTCTCAGATCATGACTGCCCCCTTCTAAAGTCTCGAACTCATGGCACAAATTAGCGCCAGAGAAATCGACCATGTCAACAGGTTCGAAAGAAGATGGAAAATCACCACTAACACCCAGAAATTTAAGGTGATACTACTCTTCTGTAGGAAGTGGGCCCATATCGACACTGATGACGCCCGCATTCCATACAACACTGATGGGACAGTACTAGGCCTAAAGATAGGTAAAAATTGATACGGAAGCTTTGTTGCTCAGACAGCAGCGCGAGCGAAGGTCGAGCTCACCAAGCGATTCAGGTTCCAGAACCTGAACATGACCAGCAAAAGGAAGATATACAACGCGCTCATAAGATTAAAGCTAGTGTATCCACCTATACCTGTCAACACTAGTTCCGAAAAGAAATTGTGACTCTTCCAAAGGGTACAAAACAAAGGAGTACTTTTAATAACGAACACTAGGATAAGAGAAAGAAGGAGGCGGAGGGACCTACATCACATGATCCAGATGAAACCAATTAACTTGGAACTACAAAGAAGAGCCCCAAAAATCTGGGAGAAAGTCCCACGAGACATGACGGACGAAATCAGAGACACATTGACATCCCGTTGGAGGACATACATAGAAGAACGCTAGACTTCATCAGTAGTAAAGCACAGATCGAAAGACAAGAAGAACCAATCTACACATAAGACTACGCATATGTAACAACGACAAACGATAAACTACGCAAATAATATACAATAAGAAGAACACTAAAAATACATAAACGAACAAGGAGGGAAATACAAAAGATACAGAAAACACCTACATGAAACAAAATGTAAACACAAGGAATAACATCACAAACCAGGAATAACACAAACAAACATGCAATACCATCACAAACCAAGAACAACCCAAAAAAAAGCAGAAAAAAGTAGGCAAAAGAACATGAATATAAAAACAAAAACAGTGGGAAGAACACCAATCTCAGATAAACGCCTGCGATTCCCTATCACCAGGAAAATCTATCCCTACCTATCCATCTCCTACTATTACACTAGTCTGCGTCAAAAATGTACCTTAGGTTTTCTATAGTGTTTCTTAATAAAATTGACCTCCTAAATCCGAATCTGTCATCCGTTTTTCTTTATCACCTCTAGTTTTTGCGATACAGGGGGTGATAATAATTTTATAGTTTATACATCTCCTATATTACATCAAATTTCAATAGTTTTTGCACTGCTCTATTCGCAGTAAATTTTGTGTACATTTTAAGTAGTTATGCAAATAGGTTTATATTTTGCAGGTTAAAAATTGCTTAGCATTATAATAATAAGAATAATAATAATAGTGGTTGAGTTAAAAATGAACAGAAAATGTAAGAATAGCTCCGACAGATTTTGCTATGTTTGTGGCAAAGTGACTTTTCCCGAGCAGCAAAGTACAATCCCTCCTGTAATTAAATCTTTGTATCATGCATATTTTGGAGTAAGGCTAAGAGATCAAGATAAAAGTTTTGCACCACATATCTGCTGCAAGGGATGCTACATAAGTTTAAGACGCTGGAGTCAGGGCGAACAGAAGTCCCTCTCTTTTGGTGTTCCCATGGTGTGGAGAGATGGCAAGGACCACACTACGGACTGCTATTTTTGCATGCCAAATCTTAAAGGTGAGCATTGTATCAAGTATTTAAGCTTTCTGTATTATACTGGCTCCTGAAAATGTCATTATTATGCCAAGACTTAGCATAAAATTAAAAACTAACATAGTTCACTTCAGCATGAACATATCTTTTGCTAAACATTTATGTACTATCTGCAACTCCAAATCAATTCCTTTATGTAATATGCAATTATATTTTCCCGAGGTATAAATAAGAAGAATAAACATAGTGTGGCATATCCGGATGTTCCTTCTGCCATCAAACCCCTAACCCATGGCCCAGGAATTCCTATACCTTCTCCCCCTGAACATATAGAGGTACATGAAGAGATTAATATGGAAGTTGACCAAGATTATGACAAATCTGAGTCTTATCAGGTTTCCACACATGATATGGTCGCAAGACCATTCACTCAAGTTCAGTTAAATGACCTGACCAGGGATCTGGGGGTTTCAAAGGCGAATACACAACTTCTTGGCGCTCGACTTCGTGAAAGTAATCTTTTCGCTTAAGAAACAACATTTAGGGGGGGGGAGGGGTACAGAAATAGAGAACAAGAGTTTCGAAGCTATTTTTTACACCATTCTTCCAGCTCTTTAGTATACTGCGCCAATATTAAAGGACTTGTTGAGGCCCTTGGAATTCCCTACAACCCATTAGAATGGAGACTGTTCATAGATTCCTCCAGTAGAAGTTTAAAAGCTGTGTTACTGAATATTGGTAACAAGATAGCTTCCGTTTCTATAGGCCATTCAATCCAACTTACTGCGAGTTATGAAAATATGAAAAAATTGCTGGATGCAATAAATTACTCTAGCTATAAGTGGAGGATATGTGGTTACTTAAAGGTAAGATCATTTTACACTTGGCATTTCTAAGCTTTTTGATATTGACATTTTCATTTTTAATTGTTAATACTTGTATACACTTTTTGGTCAACTTACATTTTACAAGAATGCAAATCTGGAAATCATGAGTCATTTTTGAGTTATATTTTTTGTGGAAGTGTGTCCCTATAGGTTAATGCATCCTATTGGGTTAATGGGGAACTTTTCCTAATTGAGAAGGTATACAACACAATTCAATAAACTCAAAATAAGATGTACATATATCCAATTAGTTCCAATACGATGATTTAATGCATCGGCATACAGGATTTTTCAGTACATATTCATATTCTTATTGTTTTAAGAAATATTACTTTGAATTTGATTTTAGAAATATTACACTGAATTTACATACCGTGCTAAATTTTTTTCAGGTAGTGTCTCTTACGCTTGGGACGCAAACAGGCTACACGAAGCATCCCTGTTTCCTATGTTTATGGGACAGTCGTGCAGATAGTATGCACTATGAGAAGAAGGTTTGGCCTCTAAGAGAAGCATTTAGAATTAGATCAAGCAATGTGATAGCTGAACCTTTAGTGCCTCCTCAAAAAATACTCCTCCCTCCACTGCATATAAAGCTTGGCATAATGAAAAATTATGTCAAAACCCTTAATAAAGTAGGCCAAGCATTTAAATTTCTTCTTCAAAAATTTCCACAAATCAGTGACGCTAAGCTCCATGGGGGAATTTTTGATGGACTTCAAATCAGGAACTTGATCAGCAATTTGATGCATCAATGAAGGACATAGAAAAAGATGCCTGGAAAGCTTTCAAAGCTCTAGTTAACAATTTTCTAGGCAATAAAAGAAGCCTAGAAGAATATGTTGCCCTGGTCAATCAGCTCTTAACAAGTCTCAAACATTTGGGAGCTCGAATGTCTATAAAGATACACTTTTTACAGTCCCATCTGGATTATTTTCCCGACAACTGAGGGGATTACAGTAAAGAACAGGGGCAAAGATTCCACCAGGACATAAAAACAATGGAATCCAGGTACCAGTGTAAATGGAACGGAAACATGCTTGCTGACTACTGTTGGTGTTTGAAGCGTGATGCACCAGATGACAGGCACAAACGAAAATCGGCAAGGGCGTCTGTTCTTCAAAATTATAATTATTTTCTTTATTATGTTGCATTCTTTTATTTTTTGTTTATTAAAAGAATTATAGTTTACATACGTGTATTCCTGTTTATATGATATAACAGTAATAATGCATTATTAGATAGAGAAAGTTTAAAAAAAAAAAATCAGAAAAAATGAGGTAATCTCAATGAAAATGGTGTATGCTGTACTGAGAAAATCTGACCTGATTGAACAAATATACATTCATTTTTGAGCTCAGGAGGTTGGATTCATTAAGAAACCACAAAGAAATCCTGGGGAACATAAAAAAAATTTCAAACGCAGGCCTGTTATATATATATATATATATATATATATATATATATATATATATATATATATATATATATATATATATAAATATAAATATATATATATATATATATATATATATATATATATATATATATATATATATATATATATATAGATATATATATACAATATATGCAATCATATATATATATATATATATATGATTGCAATTGCAATCTTATATGTGTGTATATATTTTCCTTTCACAACTTAATATATCCAATGTCCAATGAATAATTCCCTCTCTGTTCATTCCCTGAAGATGATCTAACATGGTCGAAGAACGTCTAGGAACAAAGAATGTCATTCGCGGGTGTTTTTTCTCCGCTCGAAGACCCCGTTAAAAACTTAAAAACTTGTAAGAAGCATTAAGAAAATACAAATGTGGGGAAATCAATATTGCGATCATAAAACCAGACGCCAGTTCGGTTACACAACGTCAAGAACTACGCGGCATGTGGGCCTATACTTTCCTTCCCCCCACCCTCTCCCCTTTTGACCCACTGTCCCAACCAGCCTCGATATTCCTCGCCAAAAAACTCAGAATCAACATATTTCGTAGCCCCCGTTAGTAAAAACAAGGGGGGGTGGGAGGGAGGAGAGCCGTTCGAAAAGAAATCTATAAACAGGCCCACTGTCCCCTCCTATGGTTTAGACCTAGTTTCGCCAAATAGACGAAATTGCATTCTCTCCGACGAAAACCAGAAGAGAACTTTAGGGCTATGAGAGACCACTTTGAAAAGTGATGCCCTTAGGAGAAAGGCTTAAACATAGGCACTCATCCCTCCCCTTCCCTACCATAGGGGATAAGTGAGGTATATATATATATATATATATATATATATATATATATATATATATATATATATATATATATATATATATATGGCGATCTGGAGAAAAACAGAGATTGAGTTAGCTATCGAGGAAGAAGAAGACCGGCGTCAGTCCGAAGATTTAAAAGGGGAACCGAGCCAAGCGGGAGTTAGGAAGAAGTTCCTCCCGAGGCTGTGCTTGTTGGTCACATCGAAGAGTAGACCTTCGGTATAGAGAATCACTCTCATACCTCTCTCGTCAGAGAAACCCCCTATCTCAGTTTTCAAATAAAACCAGAGATATTCCTCACCATTAAGGAATAACAAAGTGAAGTCCCACACGTAAAAGGATTTACCTATTGGTCAACGCTCATCATCGAGAAGCCCCCACACGAGTAACCCGAAGATTGGAATAGGCATACCTCCACGGTCTCGTCGCTTAAATCATCAGATTAAGATACATCGCCAAGCGCCATCCTTCCCTCACCTCGATAACCACCGAGTGTCTGAGTCAGTGATAACACTCATCGCACCGAGCCGCCTCACCTCCATCGAATTTAACTCAGCCAGATGAACAGCTGCGCCTGATCCCATCTTGCGTCTGTGAGAACTCATCCCCCACATACTCACCCCACCTCGGCTCCCTCTTCCACTACACGAGATCCACTGTCAAGATCATTACTCGTCTGAAGTCACTTTGTTAAGGTAAAACGATTCCTATTTAATTATGTTCTTCAATTAACGTTCAGTACTAAAGTCAATTTGTGAGTTAACCATCGTGTAATCCTTATTGGGAGTAGTAATTTTCACTTAGACCCTCTTATTATACCCGTTGTAGATTTAAAGTTTTAATATTTCATTTTTGGTGTTGTTATTAAAAGTATATTTTTGCTCTAAGTGTTTAATTAAATCCTCGAAACGCTGCACATGGCAATAGATATCCTCTTCCCCTGGTTAACGAATCAAATCAAAAGATTAAATAAATAGAATTATCGAACTATTAGAGAAAGAAAGTAACGGAGTTATTTATGTACCTAACAAACACATACGTACATACTCGGCCATATGCCACGACAGAAAGTTAAAATTAATCAACGCTGCCACAGCTGTGGACTTCAATAGTACCTGCATATATATATATATATATATATATATATATATATATATATATATATTAATTTATTGCAAAGGTCAAGGGAATTTTTTATATACGAGGGGGATATAGTTCCTAAGATAGGAGAAAGTAAATTTACTAACTATTTTGAAAGTATATATTGGATTGAACCAGTGGCACTTATGATTGGTTTCCTGGTTTCTGGGTTTTTATTAGGCCATACAAATAGGGTAAAGAAGAACCACTAGGAGAGATAGAGTCCATAATTGATTTGTGTTTTTTTTTAAAGTGGTTTTTACGTCTCTATTAAACAATATGAGGGTAACATCAGATCTGAGACTAGTCAGTTTTGATGTCACCTCATTATTCACCAAAGTTCCCATTGATGACTTATTAGACTTCTTAGCCTCTATTCTAAATACTTATGACCTCCCTTTACCAACCAATCCAATCATTGAGCTTAATTTTTTATGTATTAAAAAATGTAAATTTAGTTTCAACGGCAAATTCTATGAACAAGTGTTTGGTATGCCTATGGGTAATCCCTTATCTCCATTATTGTCAAATTTATATATGGAATTTTTCGAAACTAGGTTGATTCCCCCTTTTTGGTCTACTCAAATTGTTTGGTGTTCCGGTATGTTGACGACATCCTGGTCATTTTAAAAAACAGTTTTGACATCGATAGTTTTCTTTTAATTATCAACTCATTGGTTCCGTCAATTAAATTCACCGTAGAAAAGGAAGTAAATAAGAGCCTTCCATTGGTGGATTTCCTAATAATTAGACAACCACATAGATTTAAATTTACTGTTTATAGGAAACCGACAAATAATTTATCTTATGTCCCTTTTTATTCAAGTCATGCCAAAAATATAAAATCTGCTGTTTTTCCCTCCATGTATCTTAGGGGCTCTTCGAATATGTAGTCCCGACTATATAGATAAAGAATATACAAAAATTGAAGATATTGCTACCAATTTATGCTACCTCAAAGTACTTTCTAGAAAAATGTATGAATATAGCCCCCAAACATTTTATAATTGTAAATTAGAGACAATAGAACCTCGTAAAAACCTATTAATTTTCCCCTATCATGATAATTTTATGTCTGTAGTGCCCATTCTAAAACAACTTAATATTAAGGTAGCCTTTAAATACAATCATGCATTAAAAAATCTCTTAATAAAGCATAGACCCAATAATGATAATAATGTAATTTACCGAATTCTATCTTTAGATTGTAATTTATTCTATGTAGGCTAAACTTCCAAAAATATTTCCATAAGGACCCAACAACACAAAAATGCAGTAATTAAGGGATATCTGAATAATGCCTTAGCTGTCCACAATTCCCAAATTGGACACGGAATTAACTGGTAAAAAACTGATACTAAAATCCATAGTAATGATTTTATAAAGAGAAATATCCTGGAATCATTTTTAATCTCCCACACAAAGGAGAATAATCTCAACATTAGCCCAGGGCTGTTTTTGCTAGATCAAATTTTATCACTTTTTCTAAAATCTGACTTATCTGATAGCAATGAAAAGTTGACCTCATCCCAGGGAAACGTGCTTGGTATAAATACTGGGTGTCTTATTTTTTCTTACCATTGTAAGTTTGAAAATGTCGAATAGACGAAAGTAAAAACTCCAATCCGTCTTTTATTCAGTTTCCTTTCGTGGTACATATATATATATATATATATATATATATATATATATATATATATATATATATATATATATATATATATATATATATATATATATATATATACTGTATATAAGTGTGTTGGGTGACTACAGCTCTGAAATGTCTACACAAAAATTCTTCAGGTAAAAGCACAAGTAGTGCTTAAAATTGTGGCAAGCCCATGAAAAAAATTAACTTACTTCATTATTAAAAAATAGCACAACCTCTCACCTTTGCATGATGCAGCTCAAAATAAACTTCTTCTTTGTTAACTTATGATGAAAAGTATATGTAATTTTCACAAGGTTTAGTAGTTTCTTTTCTTTCCATCTATAATAATAATAATGAAATCATATTTATCTGGAAAAGAAAAAAATACATTACGGACGATATTTGCCTAACGCGCACTTGGCTCGAATTTAGTAAAATAAATACCCCTTCCCGGATTGGTGATACTTTTCAGCGTGGGTGTATTTGTAGCCTGCCTCTCTGCCCATTTACAAAGAATATTTCTAATTAAATTGTAGGGTCTGAGTCAGTTATGGTACTCTCTTTCTAGTTTTGCAGACTGGGTTTAAGTGATCATCAGCTTCCTTACGGGATGAAGGAAAAATATATATTTATATCTGGATTCTTTATTCCTGTATATTATAGCCGGAATAAGCTTTTAAAATGGTGAACAAGGAATATAATTTTTCTTATTAAAATAACAATAAATTTTCAGATCCTGACTGATTTTTACACAAAAATTCACCTATATAAATATTAATTTCATCTAAACTTAACTCTATAACATTTCAACCAATCAGGCGCCAGGATAGATTTAAATGTTACTAGACATGGCTTGGTTTACTGTGAACCAAGTGTAGAATTTCCTAAGATTTCAAAATGCTCATCTTTGAGGTATTTTTGAGAAAAATTCGATTCCACACTATAGTTCCAGCACCACAGGAATTCATTGCGAGACCAAAGAGTAGGTTTAATACATAAATAAAATGCTAGGCCTCACAATTATAAACATACATATATAAACATATTTTAATATGCTATGACATACTTAAAAATAATGTTATGAGGGATTTCTCGCAAATTTGACGCGTCTACCGGAACGAGTATAAACGCTCAATTTACTACCATTATCCTGGGTATTTGGAACAGATTCCACGTAACTGTAATTTCTACCATTACATCCCCCCCCCCACTGATACTTCCTCATTTTCTTGCGGGGTATCTAACTCTAAAGGATTATTTACAACGGGTTGATTATTTGATGGTCGCGAACAGTTTATATTCCTCTCATTATGTAACTTAGGCAATACAGCTGGTTTCACTCTATCTATAGACACCGTGTTCTGATGGCCATCCGGGAATTCTAACTTAAAAACTTTGTCGTCGCGTTCGACAACACGGAACGGGCCTGCATAAGGTGCTTCTAGTGGCTTCCGAATGCGATCAACACGGACCCACACATGCGTGGCGTCCCTTAATTCCTTGGGTACAAACGTTTTCGGTACCGAGTACAGGTGGCCTTCAGAGGTCTGTGCGAAATCTATTTGCGACATAGTCTTTGATAGTTCAGAGATGAATTTAGAATCGGCTTTGGATGAAGAAGAGGTGACCAAAGGTTTTGGGCATAGAAGGGTCGTTCCTGTGACCGCTGTAAAGGGTGAAAAACCCGAATCATTGGGCAAGGACCGGATGCCCAGAAGAACGATTGGTAGGGCCATCAACCAACCTTGTCGGCGAGCCATTATAGAGCTATTCAAAGTCCCATGCGACCTTTCCACGATCGTTAGTGGTAGGTCTGTAAGCTGTGGTTCGCAAATGATGGAAACCAACGAGGGCCAATAATTCTTTGAAGAGTTCAGACTCAAATCGTGCTCCTCTGTCGGTGATGACGTATAAGGGAACGCCAAACCTGGATATCCAACCACCCAAGAAGGCTAAAGCAACCGTTGCAGCACTTATGTCTGGAATCAGGATTGCTTCAATCCACCTGGTGGCTCTGTCTGTACATGACAGCAGGTACCGGTTATGAGATGGGTATGTTTGCCCAGGCAGGGTACACGGTGGGAGTGGACCAACTATATCTATGTGAACCGTCTCAAATCTCGAAGTAGGTATACTAATAGGAAGGACTGGGGACTTAGTGTGGCGATTCACTTCAGCAGATAGGCAGGAGAAGCATTCACGAGTCCAAGAACGTATATCTTTGTCCATATTGGGCCAGAAATATCTCGCTTTCACCGCCTGAAGCGATGACTTAATTCCTGGATGTGAAATGTTAGGCAGTTGTTTGAAAATAAATGATCTGCAGGGCGAAGGAACAAACGGCCGTAGGTATTTAGATGTTACCTCACACCAGAGTTGGGAATCACCGGGAAAAGGAAATGCCTTCAGTCCAGATTGAGATGACTTCATTTCTTCGTCTTGCTCTTGTGCTTCTGTCAAAGAACGGAGATCAAAAGAGTCCACTTGGACCGAATTGATATTCCGAGATAGGCAGTCAGCAACCACATTGTCCTCACCACGTACATAAGCTATGTCATTGACATACTCCAAAATTGCGGTCCAGTTCCGTTGTTGCCTGTCCATTTTTGCACGTAGTGACGAGGAGAAGGCAGAGACTAGTGGCTATGGTCCATGCATAAAGTCACTTGGCAACCTTCGATCATATGCCTGAAGTGAAGCACAGCAAGATATTCAGCCAGGAGTTCCCTGTCATAAGTGGAGTACGCTTGCTGCATCTTACTCAACTTCGCGGAGAAGAATGCCACTGTCTGGGGAGACCCATCCACCATCTGATGAAGCGCAGCACCAACTGCGAATTGGGAGCTGTCCGTGACCGATTGGTATGGAGAGTCATTGGGTAATGGGTGGCGTAACTTAACGGAGTTCACCAGGGCATCCTTAGTAGCTTCAAATGCTTTTCGAGCAGCATCATTCCAGACAAGTTGGCGAGCCTTAGGTTGAAGTCGTGTGAGTTCAGTCAGAGGGGCAGCAATTGCAGCAAAGTTAGCCATCATACGTCTGTAAAAACCTAACATGCCCAAATATTGACGAAGTTCTTTGAAATCAGATGGTAAGGGTATTTCGGTGATCTCTGAAACCTTCCTAGCTGGAGGGCTCAAACCTGCAGCTGAGACATGGTGGCCCAGGTAATCAATTTCTTCCTCCATGAACTCGCACTTTTCCATAGAAATTCGAAGGTTGTTTTCTGCAAATATTTTGAAAACTTGCTCTATATGTTCCATATGCTCGTCTATATTCTCCGAAAATATCAAAATATCGTCCACATACACAAAAACGAACGCCAAGCCTCGAAATAAATTGTCCATGTGGCGTTGGAAAGTGCAACTAGCATTCTTTAGACCAAATGGTAGCCTTAAAAAATCCCACAGCCCAAAGGGAGTTGAGACAGCAGTCTTCTCGATGTACGCTGGATTCATTGGAATCTGGTGGCAGGCTCGTACTAAATCCAGGCGAGAGAAGACTTTCTTGCCATGGAGATGGTCTACCATGCTCTGAATCCTTGTCAAGGGATATCTGTCCGCTTTGGTCTTCGCATTGAGGGACCAAAAGTCACCCACCACTCTATACTCGCCTGGGGTCTTCTAATGCACCATGTGAATGGGAGAAGACCAAGAAGATTTCGACGGCCGCACCACACCTTCTTTCAACAGAGTCTCGAAAGTTGCTTTTGCAATTTGTAGTTTCTCCATTGGAAGTGGTCTGGGGTGAGCGAAAGCTGGCGGGGCGCTACCTGTCTCAATTGTGTGAACCACCGAATTAGCCGGTGGTGAACAAACGTCAACACACTTCGGGTTATAAATACCCTCATATTTGCGGAGAACTGTCCTGCACTTAGGTGGAATATGCGAGAGGTCATTAATTATCAATGAGATCACCGGTTCGCTTGAATGCTTCACTTTTGAAACTAGGCTAGTCTGGTTATCAATTAGGACACCACGAGCACAGTCTACTAATAGGTTATAATGAGCAAGAAAATCGGCGCCTAATAATGGCAACGTAATGTCTGCTACTACGAGCGTCCATCTACATGAACGTCGCAGGGTAGGGATGCCTATTTCCAATTGAACTTCTCCGTGCATTTTTATCTTCCCTCCATTAGCCGTCGCAATGTTAACACCCGATTTGCGCATCACACATATATGGAATTAAGGACACCCTCGCACCAGTGTCTATTAGGAATTCGCACCTCCTTTCATTAATACGTGCAACGACAGTGAGAAGAGTCGGCATGCCGTTCGTCGCATTTACTGCGGCCTGCCGATCTCGTTTTCCGAGTGGGTTGGGGAAGACGGCCTAGACGATGTCTGCATTTGAAGGTTCTCACCTCGCTTTGGCCAAGAGCACCACGGTTTGCAGTACCTCGCACTATACCCATAGTATAAGTGTGTACGGCATACCATTGGTTTTTGGTTCCGACGGAAAGGGCGTACACTAAACGGTACACCTTTAGAATAATTACTATCACTAGTATTATACTTCTTATGCACAAACCTAGGTTGATTACCCCTAGGATATACACCGGCGGGGACGGAATGAGAATTTCTAAATTGCATTTGATTTACCGGCGGGTTAATACTAAGAGCACCTATATCGGGGAACGCACAATCATCACTGGTTTGACTCTTATTTACGTTATAACACTGCGCCTTGTAAAACGGCATGAGTTCATCCGCGAGTTTTCCCAACTGGGAAAGTGTCAAGTCCTTCTGCGTGGCGATGATAGGGGTGATGTTAGGAGGTAAGGACTGGATGAACTTGTGTCTCACCAGGTCCTCCCCCACTCCAACTTGCAGCGCTGGCCTCCGTAGCTCTTCAAGATTCACCGAAGGTCGTCAGGTTTGCGGAGAAGACGCGATTAACTTCTCGAAGAGCTCTGGTTTTGTCCTCTAAAAAAGCCCCACGATTTCCGTTCGTAGGAGCGAATAATTCTGCGACGAGAGTATTGCAGCTGGGAGGCGATCGACTGTCTTGGGAGGTAACGCAGCCCAAATATGGTAAAATTTCGTCTCCTCAAGCTGTATCCTCGAAATGTGAAATTGCGCTTCCACAATTTTAAACTATCCTGTGACTGCTGCTTCATTAAAAAACAGGAGATCTGATAGAGATCGCGTTCGCGAGTTCCACTTCTTGGTGTGGGTGAATTTGAGCAGCTTGTTGAAGTCTTGATGCGTCACCTAGCGAATCCATTTTGTAGAATGATCACTTATATTGTTCGACGATGAGGGGTCACCAGTTATATTTATTTATTTCTTGACTGAAGATGCCCCTTGAAATATTGTCTTGAATTCATTTATTTATCTGACTTAATATTCTTGTAGGCTGAGATTCCATCTGACTCCTTAAGTTGAGTTGGCTGAGATTCCATCTGACCCTTTAAGTTGGCTGAGATTCTTTCTTCTTTTTAAGTTGGCTGGGTTAATTCTTGATCTTCGTAATTCTTGATGTATCTTCCTTTTAACGACGATGTGATGATTCCTTCCAATTCTGATGACGTGATGACTTCTTGATGCTTCTTGACGACTTTGATGAGGTCTTGATGAGTTGAGATGAGTTGAGACGAGTTAGCCCTTGAAGTCGTTTTCTTTCCGTTTTTCCTTGACAGCGGTTTTCTCTTGAGTCGATTTCTTGAGTTGTCCATAAAGTGTTTTTCGTGGTCTCCGTTTTCTTCGAGAATTTTCTTTGTAAAAATTGTGGACTTTGGGGTTCGATCTTGGGTCTTTTGAATCCCGAGGCTAGCACTCTACCATTACGCTACGGCGAAGTCCGTCTTGACTTGGTAATTTAATGGGCTATTTATATTCTCGCTTTTGAAAGGAAGTTTTTCTCTTATACATCTTTGTCGCACCCCTACAAAATGTCTATAAATAAGAAAATTAATGTTAGTGCTTCATTAGGGAGTGAACCTTAAAATAATACGACCTTCCTTGTTCTGTACATGCGTACGACTCCTTCCTAACGGCTTTTTCGCCAAACATGGGTAGCCATTATTAGTGAAATTCCGGATCTTGTAAAGATGAGGCATCCTAAGTTTGGGATCTTTTCTCTCATTATGGTGCAATTTCGTCTCCTCAGCCAGATGACTGACGGCCGGCTGAGGAAGCTGCTGAATTGCTTTTCTCATGCGAGGGCGGGAATCGAAATATGGAATCATTCCTATGTTATAGGTATTTTTGAGGGTTTAGGGGGCGATTAAGATCAAACTAAAAAAATAAAAGCTAAACATTATTTAACCTATAAAACTTTACAATGTCTAATGTCTTTGTAAATTTGAGCAACTAAGTCTTTTCCTTTATTTCGTTGCCTCCATAAAAACTTGCACATACGAGTATATGAGTCGATCAAAGAATGAGCAGTTTCACGTTCTTTTTTATTCCGCATTTTTGCCTTGGCTCAAAGCGACTCTATTTGGTTTGTGTGGGCACCTGTTTCTGGATGTTTAAAATTCTTCCTACAATTTCACCCTCACAGTCTTGGCAACAAGGTTAAAGTATGATATGAAAATAAAGAACAATAACCTGCATATATGAATAAAGATAATATTTTGAAAACCGTAATCAATTAAAGCAAATTCAAATATTCTCATTATGTCAAAGCACACACACACACACACACACACACACATATATATATATATATATATATATATATATATATATATATATATATATATATATATATATATATATATACAGTGGCGGCAACAAAAAAAGTGACATGTGACAATTCGGGGAAAATAAAACAGAAAAATGTAACTTACATATTTTATTATGAATATTTCATGAAAGTTATTACTTGGTCATGTTGCCCTTGCACTTGATGACCATCCTGAGTCGATTGGGCATTGATTCAGTGAGGTTTGCGAAGTAGGTGGGGTCGATCGTAACCCAGATCTGCTTCAGTGATTCTATCAGGTCCTTGATGCTGCCGGGTGCTGTCTCTTGAACTTTGGATTTCATCAGATTCCAAGCATTCTCAATAGGATTTAGGTCCAGGAAATTACCAGGCCACTCCAAAACACTAATATTATTATCATTGAAGAACCTTTTTACTAACTGGGACCTGTGAGCAGGGGCACCATCATACATGAAAAATTCACACTGATGAATTTCCCAAAATGGCAGCATGTGCTGCCTCAAAACTTCAAGATAGTTAGTCCCCCTCATGGCTACATTCTTGGCAAGGAAGTACAGACCTCCTCTGCCCTTTTTTCCACTAAAGGCACCCCACACCATCACACTATCAGGGTGCTTCACAGTTTTCACGGTATATTTCGGGTCATCCCGAGACACAGTGCTGGGACGACGCACGATCTTTGACTCTCCTCTGACCAGCCTAAAGGTGCTCTCATCACTGAACATGACCTTCTTCCAATGGGCAGCTGTCCAATGTTTATAGGTCTTGCAAAAATTGAGCCTTTCCATCTTCATAGCCTTGGTAAGAAGTGGCTTCTTGGCAGCGCGGCGAGACGGTAGGCCTAAGTCCTTCTGTAAGCGATGACTGATGGTCCTGAGGGCAACGTTCTCGAGGAGGTCTGGGTGTTTTTTCTTGATTGAAGCGGAGGTTACAGAAGGGTCTGACATCACTTTACGCCTTAGGATATTATCAGTCCTTGGAGATGTCTTCCTAGCTGCACCAATGCCCTCCTTCCTCTTTGGTATGGTACCTGGTGGCAATAACTCAGCTGCACGTTTTAGGCGATGAATCGTATTTTTGACGTTACTAAATCTGCTGCTACATCAATAAAAGACTTTTCCTGCTCTAATAGGGTCAAGGCACGGCTTTTCTCTGTCATAGAAAGCTTTTTCCACCCCATTGTATCCACTTGCACAGAAGTTATAGCACGTCAAATGGAGGCACGAATGCAGATAATCAGCACGCTGGAGTGCCATATACTAAAACGTCGTTGTACGAGCTCAAACGAGACACTGAGTTCCAATAGAGCGCAGTTCTGTTGTCTTAACCCAGGAGAGTCGTCCACTTGCGGCATAAGCTCCGCACATTTTCATTGGATTGTTGGCAAGTAAAATAGTGAAAGCGATTTTGTGTATCGATTTCTGTTGCCAATATTCAATGTCACTTTTTTTGTTGCCGCCACTGTATATATGAGGAGTGAACAAAGTTATTTCCCCAGGCCTAACCACATTTAAATACCCTTTTTCTATCCTTAAATCTTTCCCTACGACCAAACCCGTGGATCAGCCAAATGAAACATGTGTATATTTAATCCCGTGTGGCTCTACAAACTATCCTTCATTTTACATAGGAGAGACCGGAAGAACCTTAACAAAACGAATTTATGAACATAAAGGTGATGTCAGATGAGGCAGTGCCACATCCAGTATTTTTAATCATACTAGCAATTTAAACTACCAAATTGACTATTCAAAGGCACAAATCATATATAATTGTAAAGATTTCCGTAAAAGAAAAATAGTAGAATCTATATTAATAGGAGAAATTCCCAATTTTAATTTGTCAGATGGTCAATTGAAATGTAGCCCCCATTCCCGTAACCTCATCGCAAAAGTTTTGTCAACGATCTTAGACTCGCACCTCCAGATTAATGACCTTTTCCCCCCGTTTTGTGTCTATTTTTTTCTTTTTGTTTTTCGATCTGTACGTTATTTATAGACTTTGTAACCATTGCATTCTCAGTATACGACTGAAGAGGGCATGATCATCTACATACTGAAACTAGTCTCGTAAATTAAACTTTTGGCTCCTATACAATGGTATCACTATCATATATATATATATATATATATATATATATATATATATATATATATATATGCGGTTAAGGTAATGGCATAATTAGACAACTGCTCTGCTTCAGGTCCAGCAGGTGATCCTATCCTCCTTGAACTGGAAGACAACACCTAGGGATGACCCATCCATCAGCCCAAAAAAGCTGATTTCAAAGACACGCCTTTATGTCGTCTCGTTTACCGTCACAGAAAACTGTTATTATTAATATATTAACAGCGTTGACTGAGCGAAAACGCTCGAAAGATGGAAAAATATCCAAGACAAATTGGTGCGGTTAAGGTAATGGCATAATTAGACAACTGCTCTGCTTCAGGTCCAGCAGGTGATCCTATCCTCCTTGAACTGGAAGACAACTCTTAGGGATGACCCATCCATCAGCCCAAAAAAGCTGATTTCAAAGACACGCCTTTATGTCGTCTCGTTTACCGCCACAGAAAACTGTTATTATTAATATATTAACAGCGTTGACTGAGACAAAACGCTCGAAAGATGGAAAAATATCCAAGACAAATTGGTGCGGTTAAGGTAATGGCATAATTAGACAACTGCTCTGCTTCAGGTCCAGCAGGTGATCCTATCCTCCTTGAACTGGAAGACAACTCTTAGGGATGACCCATCCATCAGCCCCAAAAAACTGATTTCAAAGACACGCCTTTATGTCGTCTCGTTTACCGTCACAGAAAACTGTTATTATTAATATATTAACAGCGTTGACTGAGCCAAAACGCTCGAAAGATGGAAAAATATCCAAGACAAATTGGTGCGGTTAAGGTAATGGCATAATTAGACAACTGTTCTGCTTCAGGTCCAGTTCAAGGAGGATAGGATCACCTGCTGGACCTGAAGCAGAGCAGTTGTCTAATTATGCCATTACCTTAACCGCACCAATTTGTCTTGGATATTTTTCCATCTTTCGAGCGTTTTGGCTCAGTCAACGCTGTTAATATATTAATAATAACAGTTTTCTGTGACGGTAAACGAGACGACATAAAGGCGTGTCTTTGAAATCAGCTTTTTTGGGCTGATGGATGGGTCATCCCTAAGTGTTGTCTTCCAGTTCAAGGAGGATAGGATCACCTGCTGGACCTGAAGCAGAGCAGTTGTCTAATTATGCCATTACCTTAACCGCACCAATTTGTCTTGTATATTTTTCCATATATATATATATATATATATATATATATATATATATATATATATATATATATATATATATATATATACAATGTGTCCCAGAAAAAGTTAACCGTACTTTGAATTAATATAACTTAAAACCTATTAGAGATTTTTGAGTCCTGCAAAACAAAGCAAATTTAATACCTATTTATCTGTCGATTCTGGAAATTTCATTAAATTCCCTTTTGCGATATTAATACACTAATGGGTTTAGTGGAGGTTATCAAAATTATGTTTGCGCAAGGAAGTAAAATAATGAGAATTTGAAGTTTAAAATCAACAAATATATTTAAATCCATTTTTAACAAAAACATTTCTTCATATGGGTAATACAAATTCATTTTTTAATTTTCTAAACACTGTTTCCTTACACATGTCCTCCATTTCTTTCCAAGCACAGTTGCGCCTTTGATCGCATTGATTGAAAAACTTTTTTGATTAACTTGTGATTTTCCTTAAGTCTATTGACTCCACGTATGATACTATTTATTAACTGGTTAATGCTTTGTGGTGGAGTAGAATACACTTTATTCTTTAGATATTCCCATAAGAAATAATTGCACCGTGTTAAGTCAAAGGATCTTGGGGGCCATTCAATTGCATGATTTAGCGCGACAATCGGGTGTCAAACGTTTATCTTAGTTTTGTTCTTGAATTAATTGTTGTAAATCTGGCGGAGTTCCGGGAGGATCCTTTCGTTGATCATGCTCAGGTATGCAGCACCATTCAAGTTATTCTCGTAAAACAATGGGCCGACAAGATAGCCATTCCCGCATATTCCGATCCACAGAAACACTTTCTGCTGACAAATATTTGTGTCAAAGTTGAATGCTAGGGGGTGGTTCAGCGACGCATATTGGCGAGTGTTATGGCTATTTACCTTTCCATTCATGAAAAAGGCTGCCTCGTCACCAATCACAATGTTTTCCAAGAAACGAGCAGGTTTATGGAGAAGCCATTAGACAAATTGTCTACGACGAGGAAAATCAGTTTCAAGAAGCTGGTGTCTTGCATGCATCTTATAGGGATGCCATTTTAAGTCATGTTTAATAATGCGGTTAAATTATGACTTTGACAATTGTAACCCATTCTTTCTGACTGATACATGTGGATTTTGAAGAAGTGTCATCTGAGCATTTTCGATATTTTTTGTTGTTCTTATAACCGGTTCTCATACGACCCGAACGACCTTTATTTAGATTTAAGCATATTCCTTCATGCTGGTATTTGCGAACATTTGTTTCCAAATTATGGGCTTGCTTGGTTGGTGCCTACCTGGAAAACGTTGTTCATATAAATCTTTACCTGTTTAATACTGCCAGTCTTAATAAAGTTTGTGACTACAAATACGCGTTGATCTTTTGTTAACTGCATGATTAAAAAAGGTTCTATGGAAGTAAACTTTTACTCAGAAACGCTTTGATTTGCTTAGTAAGCAATAATACCGAGACCATAGCACAGCGTGATGAAAACCCACTGTAAAATGGCCTAGGCTTTGCTTGAAGAATCGCACAGTGACCTAGGCTACCTAGGCTCCCTAGTCTTCTCTTGAAAGTGCACGGTGGCCTAGCATTCCACTAAACTCATTAGTGTATCGATATCATATAAGGGAATTTAATGAAATTTCCAGAATCTATAGATAAATAGTTGGTAAATAAAGCACTTTTTGCAGGACCCCCAAATCTCCAATAGTTTTTGAGTTATATTAATTCAAAAAGTACGGTTAACTTTTTTCTGGGACACCCGGTATATATATATATATATATATATATATATATATATATATATGTATATATATTTTGTCGAGGTTTAGTGAGTGGGTAATCCCAGTCCCACTTCCTGGACATATATTTTATTACCGCACCGAAGTGAAGCGGAGGTGAAGCGGATCCAATACCCTTACCTTAGCCACTTCCGGTGAATAATAATAACCCCGGTGCGTACCTTTTTGATCAAAACTAAGATGATGATCCCCTGAGTGTGTTCCCCACTCAGTAAAAGCCAACCATTGATGGGTCGGTGGAATATTGAGATTTAAGCTGAGTGGATTGCTTAATAATTGCCAAAGGATCGTCCAAATTAGTTAAACACACATATACAAAAATAATCTTTAATGTACATGAATTTAAATAAGCAACAACGTATATTAATATACATAGGATTAATCTTGCACTGAATAAATAAGTCTACAAAATATCGTGGTGATTACTTGCAGATTACTCACTGGGATGTTTGCGTCTTAATGACACCAGACAGAACGAAGGGAATATTATTGTTGAGTTAAACACTGAATTAATTAAGCACTTCTAATATTCGAGGGTATGGGCTCGGGATGAGAATTCTAGTTCACAAATAAAGTGGTGAAGTTAGGGGAGGGGATAATTCAATTAACGATACCTTTGAGTTCGTAAGTATTTTTGACGGAGGGCGGTGCCAATCTTTTTCTGGTCACGATGATCGCACCTAGTCCGGCTGGCCGAGGTTACCGAATGAGAGGGTAATCCTAGAGTGGTGATGTGCTGATCCTTTGCCGGATCCCGAAGGTGAGCCACAGGATGACTCAAATCGGACTTCTTCCTTGAAGTACCTGTCCGATTATTCGGCTCCTGGAGTGGGTAGCCAAAACCGATTACCTAGCTACGTCTAGGGTAATCCGCAGAGGGAGGTCCTGTGTAACCTCGGACTCTGAGGAGGGGAGGGCTGCGAGAAGTTTGGCACCTTCAAGTACCGTGACGGCAATAACCAATTCCCCGAGAAGTTCCTTCCTTGCAGCTGGCGAACGGTTTCCTATGTGGATTGAGTTTCACACAAACTCGAAGTAGGTCCAAGAGCTTCTGCCTGATTCCAGGGAGAAGTCTTCCTTTTATTTCTCTCACGAGCAGAATCCAGAGAGAGAATCAAATTCTCGTAAAATCCGTATCGTCGCGCGAAAGACCTTTTTTCATCTTTGGGCCGACGGTATTTCTTTCACGCCTTCGAGCCATCTCGGAGTTTACTGCGGTGCGAAAAAAGGCGACGGAGAATTCGAGGCGAGAGGTGCATTTTAGGGATACGAGAGGGCGCGCAGCTTTGTGTCGGAGTGTTTCTGCGTACACCTATGTACGCGGTATTTAGACTTATATATATATATATATATATATATATATATATATATATATATATATATATATATATATATATATATATATATATATATATATATATATATATATATATATATATATATATATATATATATATTATTAATATTATAATTACAGTTTTAATTTTCATACTATTCTCTGCCTTTATTATGATGACGAGCTGGAAAAGTATTTTAGACAAAATGTACTGATGTCACATCGGAGACATTTTTTCGACAAGATTTTTTCCGTCACATTGTCTTCCCTTTTATTCTGTTTTGGATTTGACAGCGTTACGTGGTGATTTGTGTTGGAAGTGAAATATATATTTGCAAACCTCGTTAAAGAGGTTCACAGTGACACTCATCGTGTCATGGAATTTATTATTTTTTTTTTTGGGGGGGGGGTATTATTCTAGTTTCACTTACACCACCAATCGACACATACATGCTAACTCTTCCGATTCACGTGGGAGACCCCCAATTTTTAACCCTCTCTCCGGCGATGCTCCCGCTAATCTCCAGATTTTACGGTGAAGGAAAAAAGTAAGATTGTGGAGGATATTTGTCATAAGTATAGCTCATAACCCTGGCCTGCCTGCGCCTATGAGGATAGCCGGTGACGTGACTCAGTCACTCAGTGGAGGCAGTGATGCGCCAACTAGCGTTGATACTGCTGGAAATTAAGAAGACGAAGTCACTCGTTGACGGTTAAGTTCGCGGATAGTTTCTCAGTTCAGCTTTCAGACAGAGATGGATGGAGAAAAAATGACATCTAACTGTGACACTCCTACAAAGAGAAGAAAAATTAAAAAAAAGAGAGATTTGCTTCCAAATTCAATACAGCGTGGACTCAGTCAGACCTTCCCCTGTGTTAGAGCTAGCCAGGGTAGTACCCACTATGCGTATTGCAAGGCGTACAATGTTGATTTTAGTGTGGAACATGACGAGAAAAATGAGTTGATAAAGCATGCTAGTACTGCTAAACATAAAGTAATTATAGACGGGAAGAAGGGAATGCCAAAAATAGACTCATTTTTTATTAGAAGAAAGACGGAGGCTGGTCTAGTGAGCAAGCAAAATGTAAAATGGTCATGCTGACTGCAAAAAATAACTTCCCAGTGGCATTCAGCGATGAGTTCAGCAAAAAGTGTTGCTGCCATGTTTCCTGATTCAGACATCGCCAAGAAATACTCCTCTGGGCGGACAAAAACAACACAGATTATCAAAGGTAAGAAACATTATTAGCTATTTCTTTTAATGTATGTTTCACAAAGCAGTTTTTGAAATAAGGAAAAGGAAAAACGTTTTTCCTTGACTTGAGATGCTGGTGTAGTTTTGCTAATAATCTGTTGCCAGGTGGCAAGCTACCAGCAACATGGCTAGCTAGCTTAGTGATAGGCTACCACTAAGTTATATTATATGTAAACAAAAGCAATAACGTGAGCAACGAAATAAAGCTGTGCAAGTTCCCTTCTCATTAATCTCTCCATGATAGTAACTATTTCTTTTAATTAAGCTTATTTTGGAGGTAGGCTTACTATGTTACTGGATGGAGAATATACATACCAAATTAAAGAAATTTGAACCATATCATCTGAATTAATACTGAATTAAAACATAATTTTGTAAGTTTGCAGGAGCCATCACCTTGGAGCTGGAAGACCAAGTAACCAAGACTTATCAGACTAAGCCAAATATCAAGAACCATTCCACTTATTTAAATTTCAGTGGAAAGGCTAGTGGCCTTGTTTCCTCAACTAGGCATGTCAGGAGATGTAGATAAGCTGAGGGAAGAGTTGGTGGACTACCAAGTGACAGATAACAAGGAGGTTCCACAGGAAGAGAGGGTTGGCAGGTTTTGGGGCCTGTTAGGGAAAGATGAGAGGTTCACAAGTCTGGCATCTCTGATGAAGGCTATGCTCTGCTTCGCTCATAGTAATGCTAGCTCAGAGAGGTCCTTCAGTATGGTAAAGAAAAATGACTGAAAATAGAGTGTGGATAACTCTACTCTTTGTGCCCCCATGTCTTGCAATATCAACCATACCACCCCTGGCTATAAGTATAATCCCTCGAAGGAAGTTCTTGCCGCTTCCAAGCATGCCACTTACGAGGACAACAAGTCCTTGTGTGACAAAGGGAACAATGATTAAGGCTTGGGCATTCACACAGTCAGATGCACCTAATTCAGTGTCCAGTTACTGTTGTTTCGTGTTGTTTATTCTTTTTAACTCTATTGCACATTGTGTAAAATATTGTATACCTGTACACTTTTTATGTGTACTTCTTTTAATGTGCAATAAATACTGCATACTAAATGCATTGCAGTTTATCCACCTTATTATTTAGCCTTCTGATACTTATTTCAACAATTAAACTTCTATTTTTTTCATTGTTTTCAATGGTAAACAGAATCATTTATTGAATATCAAAGAAACAACATTTTCAGAGCAAGGTTCCTTCATCAGGCTTAAAATACAAGGCAAGAAATGACGAAAATTTATACGCAAACTTGGCGAAGGAACCTTCCTTGTTCCTTGGGCTGATACACTGATGGAGAAAATCTTCCTATTTTTCACAACTCAATGTTGCCAAGTTTGCCAATCGAAGGAGCATTGTTATATATTTATAATTTTGATAGAGATATATTTAGATTAGCATCACATTGAGGTAATCGTTGATGTAACTACAACGCGGAAGGTTAGAGGTATGAAGTCGTTTAAACGGGATTAGGTTTTTGATATTTTATTTAAATGATCCGTGCTGCCATGTTGTATATTCCAAAATCTTGCGAGAGTAAACAAAAAGCAAAGCAGCACTGAGCCAATACAGAACTTACCAAAGTTTAGATTTATTTCTTCTTGTTATAGTGTAGGTTATTAGTCAATATATTTTCTTCTTCTTTAGCGGTCGGAACCAAAAATGTGGCAAAATCGAGGTTGAACCAGATTCCGACAGAATATGGTTCAAACTCTTTTTTGCCGCATTTCGCTTTCCAATCCTTCCAATCTCTAAAAACGAAGAATAGACTTGGACAAAATGCACAAAATGCTACAACAAGAAGTAATATAACGCGCGGAAAAAGTATAGGGTCTTTCAACGAGGACGCTCGAGCTTTGTCAGGCAATAGTGGCCATGTTGTTAAAGCGAAATCTGGCAACCTCATCGAGGAACTGTTCAGTAGTACTTGGCAAGTCAAGATGGAAAGTTATAGCGTTGAACAAAATCAGTGCTCCGTTCGACAAACGTTCTGTGCATTACGTGATTTCTATCCTCGCCGCAATCGTTCTGCCGAGTCCACTGTTTGACGCTTGGTGGCCACATTCGAGGCAAAAGGGTCGATCAACAATCAGCCAACACCCGTACGTCTCCAAAACGAGAGGTCAGCTGAAAACATCGCTGCCGTAAATGAGAGTATACGGGAAAATCCGAGGTAGTAAATTTCTCGTTGTTCACAAGAACTTGGCCTTTCTGCGACTTCAGTTTGGCGAATTATGCGTAGTGACTTGGGTCTGCAACCGTACAAAATCCAACTTACCCAGGAACTTAAGGTAAACGACCATAGACAACGCCATGTGCTCGCTGATTGGGCTCTAGAGCAGTTGGAAGTTGCCCCAAATTTCCCCCAAAATATCATCTTCAGCGACGAGGCCCATTTTTTGATGAATGGATTTGTGAACAAGCAAAATTGTCGGACTTGGGACGAAAAAAATCCACATAAGATACACCAGCACCAATTGCATCCCAACAAAGTCACTGTTTGGTGCGGACTTTCGTCTAACAGAATCATCAGTCCGTATGTTTTTGAGAAAGAAGATGGGATTGCCATAACCGTCAACGGCGAGCCTTACAGATCGATGATAAGCAACTTCTTGTGGCATCAACTGGATTATATGCCTGATATGGATACTGACGACATGCGGTTCCAACAGGACGGCGCTACGTGCCACACTGTGCACGCCACGATAGACATTTTGCACCAGCGATTTCAGGGCAGGGTCATCTCGCGCGGCGGTGACGTAAACTGGCCACCGAGATCATGCGATTTAACACCATTAGACTACTTTCTTTGGGGCTACCTTAAATCGCAGGTCTATGCGAATAATCCGCAAACAGTTGATGTTCTCAAAGTCAACATAACGAACACAATCCAGCAAATTCAGCCAAATTTTTGCGACAAAGTCATCGAAAATTGGGCCTTCCGAATACGTTCCACCAAGCGAAGCGGCGGCGGACATTTGAACGACGTCATATTCCACACTTAATGCCATAAAATGTACTTTCAAATTTAGAATAAATTGAGTGCATATATCACACACAACTTGTTTTATTTACATTTAAAAGTCGAGCGACCTTATTGAAAGACCCTTTAGTTACGGTAGAGGAAATAATAAGCATAAATAATTATTCGCTAAAAAAATATGACACTATGTTTTGCAATCGCATTATTTTGTATGCTAAATATTTACTGTGTTTGTCATTATGCATTTTACATAGTTTGATGCTGGAATCAGAAACCATCATAGCAGTACTAAAACCATTAGTGATATAATATATAGGGTATACAAACTCTTGTATTAAGGTGCTAGCAAAATAGATTTATTTAAGATGTGTGTATAAATTGTCTCAAGTAAAATGCTTCCAAAGTTAATAAACAAGCATTTATACTGTTAAAATACGTTACCCTGGAACCCACCAGGGAAGCTCCCACTTAAAACTGACCCCCTAGCCTAGCCGTTGGTATATATGTTCCCAATGTAAACGTAGCGCGTATTTAGGCTTGCCACTGGTACTCGTATCTAGATGCTGGGAAATGTGCTGATGTGAAGGCGGATGAAAAATCTTTCTCCAGATCGATGATGTGTAGGTCTCACATTATAGAATAGAATGAGACACTCAAAGATACCTAAAAAATGAGCGCTTTAGAGTTTCATGAAGTCTTATATTAGGGTAGCTATAAAACAAAGTAACATTACATGAAAACGCAATCCGAATAATGTGTTCTAAAAAAGGCACTGTTCCCAAATTGTAAATACCTCTCTTTTTCATTATAATATAGATTAAACAGCTTAGTCATAACTCTAAATTATTGTCATTCTCTCAATCACTTCCTTATTTTTACCACTGACTAAATAATTTTTATTAACAAAAATGGAGATACGTGTTTAAGAGCGCTGAAATAAGAAAAATGGCGACAGTTGGCTACCATGAGAGGTAAGACTTAAGAAAATAATAAATGTAATGGTTTTGTTTCGTTCCTGTAATATGTAGATATCAGCGATTAAAATAAAAATAATTTGATTATAAAATAATGTTAATGTAAGTAGAAAGAATAAATTTAATATTATGGGAACTGAAAAGTCAAAATACCGCATGAATGCGGGCCGTGTATATAAAATGAGAGCTGAGCTGTGTGTAAGGATTAATTCTCTTATCAAGAAAAGCTATCTGACGACTCCAAAGTTCCCGCCAAAT
Source organism: Ceratothoa steindachneri (assembly GCA_963969495.1). Taxonomy (NCBI): domain Eukaryota; kingdom Metazoa; phylum Arthropoda; class Malacostraca; order Isopoda; family Cymothoidae; genus Ceratothoa; species Ceratothoa steindachneri. Next base: position 133,107,864 of record OZ018326.1, read on the forward strand.
AAAGAATATTAAGTCCAGTTCCAAGATTCATTTTACCTTCTGAGGAAATCTCTGATCACCTTTATCCAGCCTTGAATCAAGCAAGAAGAGAGCCTTCTACTCGTTTGGAGTCAGTGCCTTGTGAATACAAGGCTTTATAGTACATAGAAGCAGTTTTTCATGAAGAGATAACCAGTTAGAGCATATATGGTAGGCTCTAAAAATTCGGCTTTTAATGCTGGATAATTTAAACTGACTGGGAGAACTACTAAATAAATGTGTACCCAATCTACTGGTGGTAGGTTTTCTGTAAATGGATTGTATTATAAGACGAACTTGTTCGGATAAGGTTGACATTCAAGAACGAGATTTTGTTGTCCTTTTCTGTTACCATAGAAAACCTTATGTTAGGATCTTGTTGGTTAATATAATTGAGAAATAAGGGATTTCTTCAAATATAATTATTACCTCAATTTCATCTTCGACCACTTAGTATCCCAATTTCTCTCCAAAATATATCATCCTCGACCCTTTCTTACTACTGTTTCTAAGCAGAAGGTTTTCCTTAGACTACTCTATCTCGAGCATTTGACATCCGAGTTTAACAAGATCCTTCTCTCTACCCTCAATAATCATTTCCCTCATTGCCAATTCATTTGTATAAATTCCAACTCTGTATCGTTGATTTCTTTTTTTCTTCATAAGGAGCCAATCCCTTTGGGCTTGCGATCCTGTATAGTTTACAATTATACATGTACGACCTGCCACAGTCGTTATGTAGGCCAAACTGGCTTACAACTCAAATGCAGGATCGCAAAGCACTAAGGTTTGTCTCATAGGACTAGTATTTCCATTTCTAAACCTGAAGCCTCTTCCATCAGACAACACTCTAAGTATCACCATCATCCTCTTAATTCTGATTCATTTATCATATTATCTTCAGCCTTAACTTCTCTCGATTTGAAAATCTTAGAGTCAATGTACATCTAAAATAAATCCAAACCTAAATAATGACTCCTCCTCAATTAAACTATTCACTATATAACCAACCAACAAACACTTCAATACATTAACTAGCCAACCGACCAACCGAACAAATCTCGTTAGTAGTTTTTATATCTTTTGTTAGTTGATTTCACAACTCCCTCTGTTTAATTCATTCACATATGTTTTCGTTTTTTTTTTGTTTATAATTTAATATAATAGGTTATTTTATTGTTTACTCCAGTTACCTTTAATTTTTGATATTCAAGTCAGTGTATGTTAATACTTCACTTCTTTCTATTATTTTTCAAAATTACACTGGAGAGTATCAATTAATTCTATATATTGTTATTTGTGTTTTTACTTTAACCTCAATAATTGTCAATTTTAATTTTATTATTTTAACTTGTCTTCATCCGCTTTTTTAGCCATTATATAATGCATGCTTCTAACTGTTTAACTGTATTCCTACTACATATCACATTCGCAAGGAACAAATCAATTACAAGTGTTATATATATATATATATATATATATATATATATATATATATATATATATATATATATATATATATATATATATATATGAGAAAGAACAGAGTAATGCCCCGCTCATGCACAACGAAAGGACACAAAATAAAAAAATATGATCAAAGACGGATATGAAGTATAAAACCAAATAGATAAGGTCTACTTCCAGAAATTCTAACTGTGAGCACAGAATGTAGACATTTAGGTCACTAAACTAAATACATACACACCTAATTGTGCATACATAAAAAATAAACGAGAAAAACATAACTAAATTAATAAATCAAAGGGATAAGATTTAAAATGGACAATTTCGTTATAAATAAGCCTTTTAATAACAGGGTCCAGTTTAAAGAGGCCGGGGATATATTAAAATTAGGCTAGGAATTAATGAATGAGCATTCAACAATATTTCTTTGAATAAAGTCATCAGATTTGTAAATAAATTTAGCCGAATTCCAATTGATAAGGTGACTGTTTTCCGATAAATGGACAAAGAAAGCACTACTGCTTCCCCCCTTCTAATATTGCATTTATGTTGTGTCAATCGTACACTTAATGATTTATCGGTTTGGCCAAAGTATTGGTTAGGGCAAACTGAACAATTGACAGAATACGCCCCCCCTCCCTATACTATTGTTATTATTATGAATCAATATTTTACACATGGTAGACTGGTACTTGAATATGACAAAAATATTTTACTTATTCAAGAGGCGGGGAAATAAAGAAAAGGACTCAGAAAACGGTTAAACAAGGGAGTTCTTAAAATTGTATGCAGGAGGTATATATATATATATATATATATATATATATATATATATATATATATATATATATATATATATATATATATATATATATATATATATATATATATATATATATGGGAAAATTATTGAAATAAAATTTCTTTTCTTATACGTGTTTTCCTGAGAAAAATGGCGATAAAAGAAAAGGCTTTAACCCTTGCTTTCAGGAAAAGTCACGTATATTTCATCTTTCGTTGTTACAGTATTTTCTGTACATATTATTTTAAATATACGATTTTATCATTTTAATCGATAACTCCCTAAATCGTTACTTGATATGCAAATGAAAGTTATAACGTTACCGAAGTTTTATTTCATTTTACCATGTCGTCTTTCATTATGTAATTTTTAGTCGCGTGTGACTCTAATATCATCATCACCATCATCACTAACTCTATAATTTAAGAAGGGGATTTTTTTGAGTATTTGAATAATCATTTCATCTTAGTTTGGTTATGACTTATGTTTTTTATCAAAGTCATTTCTAATAATTCTTTTATATCAAAAAACAAAATGGTGAAGTTCAGAAATAAATATAAGTATCAAAATTTTGTGAATTTTTTAAAACCCAAAGAATTACAAATGGAGAAGTTCAGAAAATATATTTTTATACATCTTCTATAACTATATTTTAGCAACGTGATATTTCGAGAGGGGGAAAATTTAGTTTAGAGTTCCTGTTTAAAATTATTATAATTGGTGAAGTTTAGAAAATAAATAAAAATTTAACCATGGGTGTTTTTTTTTAGATTTTAAATTTTAAACTTAGTAGCGAAGCGAAAGCTTCCTCCGTGTGTGTGGAGGGGGGGGGGGGCGAAGCCATTACCCGGTCTCACTATATCGGTCGGTCATGGTTTTGTTTTGTTTCTTAATAACATTGTAACTATTCGGCCGATTCTAACGAAATTTGAAACCCTTATCTTGTTTTCCATTCTCCTTCGAATGATATAATTGCCAAGGTCCTCTCAAGGTTAGCCCGGGAATTATTGAAAGTTTTGAAGATTGTAAGGACATAAATCAGAATAAGTGAGAGCGTGCGCGCGCCTTGGGTCGGCAGACCTTGTTTCGATATATTCGTTAAAACTAGATGGATATATATATATATATATATATATATATATATATATATATATATATATATATATATATATATATATATATATATATGAGGAACTAAACCTCATTCTCCGAAGACAATTTAATTCAGAACAGTTTCGGTGTATCTCACGCCCTTTTTCAAATGACACTGGATAGAAAATATTAGAAAAGTGCTTACAAACATAACAAGGGGTAAGGTCGTGAAAGATCCCCTCTTTTTCCCCCCAATTCTCTACTTTTGGCTAATCAGGGGGGGGGGGTTAGGCCTAAACATATTGAAGGGCTGACATTTTACTATTTTGTTTATTTGCTTTCGTATTACAGGATTAAAAGAAAATTGACCCTCAGATAGATTTAAATTAGGAACTGACGATATCAAACCTCGATTCTACGATTCTTCTCTTAACATAGTTAGCCGATTTAAATACCATTTTACTTCCATTGAAATCGATCGAATGATTCAAGTCTCTAACATGGCAAAATATTCCACTGCTTTGGCTGCCCACTCTAATATCTCTTTTGTGTTCGTACAATCTCTTGTCTAGATTTCTCCCCGTTTTCCCTATATAAACTTTATGGCAATCGTTGCATGGTATTGCATATACTCCTATGTTATGATGTTCATTAGGTTTCCTGGCAATCATCAATTGGTTTAAGGAATTATTATATTTAAAGGCTAGATTAATACCCGCTTTTCCAAATATGTCCTTTAAACTATTTAATTTATTATTAAATGGCAATGTTATACATTTGTTGAAGTCATTAGTGCGGGAAGGCTTATTACCATAGAATTTTTTCCTAGCTGCAAAATGGGCAGATGATATGAACCACTCGGGGTAATACAATTTTGAAAAAATGATCCTGATAATGACAATTTCTTCATCTAAATAGGAAGGATGACATATTTTGTATGCTCTAAGGAAAAGGTTAGAAATTACCGATTTTTTAACAGTATTATCGTGAAACGAAAAATAATGTATATAGGCATTCGAGTGGGTTGGTTTCCTATAAACGTCAAGGTTTAATTCATGGTGATCTTTATTAATGAGGACATCTAAAAAGGGTAATCTATTATCATATTCCCATTCATATTTAAATTTGATGGAAACATGCAAATTATTCAAATTATTAACAAAAGTTATCAAAATCATGGCCATTAGGCCATACAGAAAATACATCGTCAATGTACCTTAACCATATAAAGTTAGGGGGAGAAATTGTGGGAAGGAGTTCAGTCTCAAAATATTCCATGAAGAGACATGCCAATGTCGGGGATAAACTATTTCCCATGCTAAGGCCAAATATTTGTCTATAAAACTCATTATTTACTCGAAACACATTGTCAGAGACATAATTCAACTAAATCGATAAATTTACTCGTAGAAATGGGAAGATACAAATTAAGTCTAGGTATGATTTCCCGCAGAAGGCCCATGGTTTGGTCAACCGGAATTTTAGTAAACAAAGAGTTTACATCAAAGCTCACAAGTTTTCCATCCGGTAATTGCAGGTGGTTGAGGTGGTCAACGAAATCTTCAGTGTACATAATGTGTGCAGATGAGATTCTTCCAACTGCTGGAGATAAATGCTTGGCGAGCCATTTGGAGAGCTTATAAGTGGGAGAATTAATATTGGAAATGATTGGGCGTAAGGGACATCCCACTTTGTGGGTCTTTGGGAGCCCATACATATAGGGAAGTGAAGGGTTCGTACTCCTGAATTGTTTGATTAAATCTGCGCTTTTCAATATTCTCTTCAATTTGTTATTGAAATTGCTTGTTTTGTTATTGAGCGGGTCACTTTGTAGCTTTTCATATGTGTTCACATCGTTAAGAAGTTCATTAAGTTTATCATTATAACTATGTTCGTCCAAAATTACTAACTGGTTAGTTTTATCGGATTTGGTTATAACAATGTTTTTATTAAATTTAAGTTTATTTAACGCAATCTGAAATCTTTTGGGATTAAAGGTTCAAACCCCAATAAAAATATTCTGAATTTATCACCCCATGTACTGACTGATGATGAAAAATTTGCGTTAGGATACGGTTTAAGCTTTTCAATTAAGTCATGCGATGAGTTCTCACTGGACCATTTAGTATCCATAGCCAAATCCTCACATGGGCAAATAAGTGGTGAATTTCTTAGTGGTTGTATGCTTAGTGCCCTAAATTCTGAAAAATCTGACCAAATTGGTTTTCCCAAAAGATTTCAGATTACGTTAAATAAACTTAAATTTAATAACAACATTATTATAACCAAATCCGATAAAACTAATCAGTTAGTCATTTTGGACATAGTTATAATGATAAACTTAATGAACTTCTTAACGATGTGAACACATATGAAAAGCTACAAAGTGACCCGCTCAATAACAAAACAAGCAATTTCAACAACAAATTGAAGAGAATATTGATAAGCGCAGATTTAATCAAACAATTCAGGAGTACGAACCCTTCACTTTCCTATATGTATGGGCTCTCAAAGACCCACAAAGAGGGATGTCCCTTACGCCCAATCATTTCCAATATTAATTTTCCCACTTATAAGCTCTCCAAATGGCTCGCCAAGCATTTATCTCCAGCAGTTGGAAGAATCTCATCTGCACACATTAGGAACACTGAAGATTTCGTTGACCGCCTCAACCACCTGCAATTACCGGATGGAAAACTTGTGAGCTTTAATGTAAACTCTTTGTTTACCAAAGTTCCGGTTGACCAAACCATGGGCCTTCTGCGGGAAATCATACCTAGACTTAATTTGTATCTTCCCATTTCTACGAGTAAATTTATCGATTTAGTTGAATTATGTCTCTCTGACAATGTGTTTCGAGTAAATAATGAGTTTTATAGACAAATATTTGGCCTTAGCATGGGAAATAGTTTATCCCCGATATTGGCATTTCTCTTCATGGAATATTTTGAGACTGAACTTCTTCCCACAATTTCTTCCCCTAACTTTACATGGTTAAGGTACATTGACTATGTATTTTCTGTATGGCCTAATGGCCATGATTTTGATAACTTTTGTTAATAATTTGAATAATTTGCATGTCTCCATCAAATTTAAATATGAATGGGAATATGATAATAGATTACCCTTTTTAGATGTCCTCATTAATAAAGATCACCATGAATTAAACCTTGACGTTTATAGGAAACCAACCCACTCGAATGCCTATATACATTATTTTTCGTTTCACGATAATACTGTTAAAAAATCGGTAATTTCTAACCTTTTCCTTAGAGCATACAAAATATGTCATCCTTCCTATTTAGATGAAGAAATGGTCATTATCAGGATCATTTTTTCAAAATTGTATTACCCCGAGTGGTTCATATCATCTGCCCATTTTGCAGCTAGGAAAAAATTCTATGGTAATAAGCCTTCCCGCACTAATGACTTCAACAAATGTATAACATTGCCATTTAATAATAAATTAAATAGTTTAAAGGACATATTTGGAAAAGCGGGTATTAATCTAGCCTTTAAATATAATAATTCCTTAAACCAATTGATGATTGCCAGGAAACCTAATGAACATCATAACATAGGAGTATATGCAATACCATGCAACGATTGCCATAAAGTTTATATAGGGAAAACGGGGAGAAATCTAGACAAGAGATTGTACGAACACAAAAGAGATATTAGAGTGGGCAGCCAAAGCAGTGGAATATTTTGCCATGTTAGAGACTTGAATCATTCGATCGATTTCAATGGAAGTAAAATGGTATTTAAATCGGCTAACTATGTTAAGAGACGAATCGTAGAATCGAGGCTTTTATATCGTCAGTTCCTAATTTAAATCTATCTGAGGGTCAATTTTCTTTTAATCCTGTAATACGAAAGCAAATAAACAAAATAGTAAAATGTCAGCCCTTCAATATGTTTAGGCCTAACCCCCCCCCCCCTGATTAGCCAAAAGTAGAGGATTGGGGGAAAAAAGAGGGGATCTTTCACGACCTGACCCCGTGTTATGTTTGTAAGCACTTTTCTAATATTTTCTATCCAGTGTCATTTGAAAAAGGGTGTGAGATACACCGAAACTGTTCTGAATTAAATTGTCTTTGGAGAATGTGGTTTAATTCCTCATCTTTTCTTACGATATTGCATTAATTTTCATTATATATATATATATATATATATATATATATATATATATATATATATATATATATATATATATATATATATTTTTTTTCCGCCTGGCAAAAAAGATAAATTCATATTTCCGTTGAAGAATGACTTTCCAGATATTTCCTTTACTATTAAAAACATGATATTAAAAAATCAAGACAAATAAAAACAAGGTCTGCTGACCAAAAAGTCGCGTGCCCTCCCCTTATAGAATATTATTGCATATGATAGTATAGCATAGCTAGGCTAGCATAGTCTAGCCTAGCCTAAACTAGAATAGTATAGCCATATACTTTAGCATAGGGTGAATATGTAGACGAGCGGCCCGGCCGATAAGATGTACTATTTCGTCCGTGTTCCAAAATGTTTCACGTTTTTGGAGTACATTTATAGGGGATGGCTCGTGGGGGGGGGGGGGGGGGGGTAAACACGATGCGTGGACCGCCTTACGATGATCCTGAGTTTCCTAATTTTTAGAATGTTCTGACGTTTACAGAGGTGAATGCTTTGACTACATCATTTCAGCGCCTTTAATCGTTTTGCGAATTATAATAGGGGTTGGGGGTGGGGTATGACGTCAGAAATGACACGGGTGAACGATAATATTTACACCAAATATTTTTTTCCTGCCGGGCCGCTCGTCTACATGTTTACCTAGCATAGCATAGTAGAGAATAGCCTAGCCTAGCATAGCGTAGTATTGTCTGCATAGCATAGCCTAGCCTAGCCTAAACTTGCGTAGTATAGCATATCATTCATAGCCAAGCATAGCATAGTATAACCTACACTGTTTTAGCCTAATATAGCCAAGCCTAGCTTAAAATAGAATAGCCTAGCTGTGCCAAGCCTAACCTAGCCTAGCTTAGTATAATCTAGCTACCCTAGTATAACCTAACATAGTATAGCGTACTTTATCTTAACTTAGCTTAGTATAGCCTAGCCTTGCCTAGCGTAGCATTACCTAGTGTAGCCTAGCCTAACAAGTATGGCTTAGCATTGCATGCCAGAGCCTAGCCTAGCGTCGCCTAGAGTAGACTAGCCTAGTATAGCCAAGCTACAATAGGCTACTATAGCCTAGCTAATATATAGGCTAGCTTGGTATAGCCTATCCTAGTATAGCCTCACCTAAAATAATATAGCCAAACGTATCATATTATAGCCTAGCCTAGTATATCCTAGACTAGTATAGCATACCATACCCATGACTAGAATAACCTTGCATAGCTTAGCCTATTATAGCCTTGGTTAGCTAGCTTATCGTAGCCTAACATAGTATTACCTAGCATAGCCCTCCCTAGCCTATTTATTATATTTTAGCCAATCCTAACATAACCTAGTATAGCCCCGTCTAGCCTAGTATAGCTTAACATAGACTAGCATAGTATAACCTATCCTAGCATTAACTATCTTAGACAAGTATAGCCTATACTATCCTATTATATTCTAGTCAAGCATAGCTTAGTATTGTCTAGCCTAACATATCATATGCTATCCTAGCATAGCATTTTATAGCCTAAATTAGCATAGTATATCTTGCCCTTGTACATTATATCTTAACATAGCTTAGCATATTATAGTCTAGCCTATAATAGACTAGCATAGCATAGCCTATTCTAGGCTTGCCTAGCAGAGTATAGCATATTATAGCTTAGTCTAGTCTAGCAGAGTATCGGCCAAATAGTTATGATGTTATTGCCAAAACAAAATAATTCCTGGCTAACCTTGGGAAGACTTTGGCAATTATACCATTCGAAAACGAACGTAAAACAACATAAGGGTTACAAATTTCGCTAGAATCGGTCGAATAATTGATTTATATCCCCCCCCATCCCTAATTCCTGGGCTAACCTTGGGAGGACTTTGGCAATTATATCATTCGAAAGAGAATGTAAAACAAGGTTTTCAAATTTCGTTAGAAACGGCCGAATAGTTACGATGTTATTAAAAAAAACAATAATAACCAAAACAGGACCGACCGACATAGTGAGATTTAGAGTCGCTCGCGACTAGACTCGCAAGCAACTAAAAATAGGCAAAATGCGAAGAGATATGATACTCCCAGGCATCCTCAGTTGAGTTAATTTTTTTAATTTTTCGATTGTGTAACAAGAAGATATGAACAGTAAATATAATGGAGGGAGGGGCCAAATTTCATTCGTATGCCAGTTGGAAATGAACTTTATTTTTTAAAGTAAAAGAAATTACACTTATTGGCCCATTTTTGCCACAGGGTTTCTTTAAGATTAGCTTAGAAACTCGTTTGTAGCTAAAGGAAGATTATTTGGGCGTGCGGTATCCGTAATTTTCATTGACATGCAAATTGGTTCTAGATCTGCACCCTCGTGATGGTGTGCAGGGAGAGCTGAAGGCCGTATAAATCGCATTGTTTGTTTTCGCTTGGGCGCTCAGTTGAGAAGCACCGAGAGCGGTTCATGAAGATATTACTCTGGTGAAAACCAATTAGAAAAGGACGCCCGAGAAATCCGTAGAAAGTTTATATGATATCATTAGCTTTTGGATTGTTGTAGTATTTAAAAATATGTCGAATATCTAGGGGTCTATTAAAGTTAGAGTATATATTAGAGAATAAGTGGATCCCGTTGCCCTAAATAATTAGTTTGTGCACTCAAAACGAGGTGACAAAGATCATCAACCGTCAGAATCGATGTGTGTATGACACATCGATTCTGACGGTGAATGATCTTTGTCAGACTCGCAGGAATATATTGTAAGTACAGTACCGTCCAAAAACTAGAAAACAAAATACCAAAATCTACTTTTTATTGAAAAGGTTCTTTTATTTCCGTAAAAATTACACAAAATATTCACTGAAATGTGTCTCTGATAGTGTATACGTTTCACTTCATAGAACAGCGGATAAAAAAAAAGGCTATGGGAAAGTAATGTGTATTTGAAGAAAGGTTGCGCCCCAAGCTAGCAAACAATAAGTATGTATAAATTCAGCCATAAGCAGAAAACGACATAATTATTTCATAGAGAATTGAACAAAATATTAAAAAGAATTATGCAGGCCTTTGCTCTCCGAGCACAAGACTTCCCCGCCTCGAGTGCCCATGGGGAAGGCCTGGCTCACTGAGTTGACCTGAACTCTTTGACAGGGACCTTGGAAGCTGTCACATTACCTCCTTTCCCATATATGACCCAATTTTCGAAGATTATACCTTATTTATTTAAACTTCCTTGTATTTACGCTTATAATACTTGTTTATTAAGGAGACAGGAAATAAATAAATATATACACAAATTGGTAATTGTTATATGTACCCGATGAATTCAAATTTCGTTTTAGATAACACCTAGTTCTATTTCAGTCAATAAGTGTGAAGGGCGAATTAAGAAGGGGTATTCCTCTAGTTAAAGTGATTTGCATTGAGATGATCAAATCAGGTGAGTGACCGATCATAGGTACAATTGTTTTGTTAATGCACCGTGCGTGGCCACAACCAAATCTCACCAGGAGTGAGCGAAAGTTGTTTCTTTCCTAGGAGAGGTCTCTTCTGGTGACCGCCAATGAGAACATAGCCACTGAAAAATCATAAGCCAGCCTATCTTTAGGGTGAATTAAGATAATCCAATAACAGAACAAAAAACAATGCAAAACTCCCCTAAAGGCACGTATAGGTGCCGGAGGGAGGCCACTGTAGGTCTGAACATGCAACCATCAACCTAAAAGCTCAAATACTATGGAGAAATACCACATCCTCCCCAAAACTCAGGCAATCCACATTCAGGAGTCAACGAATTCGTCCAGAGTAAAAGAGACAATCGGTAGTGACCCCGCTCGCCCAGGGACAGGTAAGGCAAGCGAAGCTCCTCCACACTGGGATATTAAACAAGAATGTGCCGTTGAGTATGACCTACCTAGCAGTCGTCCCAACAATATTCACGGGAGGACTCCATCAAATGGCGCTGCGTCTCGCAAATGTGCTGGGTGTGTAGGCAACAAAAAACGGCCTGAAGCCGTCGAGGCATTGAAGGCAGGTCTATGGGAAAAGGGTCGGTGTAATGGGACGCAACTTTAGAGATCCGTCAGTTGTCTCCTATCTTCCTTGCCAAGTAGCCCAAAGGCCTGATCTGATTCCTCCATGTAGTCATAATGGGAAAGAGCATAACAAATGTTCAGTCGCCCAGTTCTTGCAAATTGTTTGGCTCCTTCATTAGTGCGTTCATTTCCTCTAATCCTTACATATCTAGGAAGAAGGTAGAAGACATTCTCGATGCCCTCCCTGCTCGCAGCAGCCGTAGTGTCACGGATAGTATGAAACGGAAGGTGAAGGGTTTACAATGCCACAAGGACATCAAATCCCTTATGTGAGTGGCTATATATCACAATTCGGTCTCCGAACTGAGTACGATGCGTAATCTCCCGTGCCGAGCGGTTCATTGCATCAAACAAGGGAATGGAGTCATCCGTGTACAGTCGCACCACTCAAGCATAACACGAAATGTGCTCCGAGACTTATGCACACAATACTCCCAGTACTTTTGAAACTTTGAGAGTATAGGTGTGGTAACAAATTTTCATAGGTGGTAACCACTAGTGTGACATCCTAGGTAGAACTAACAGCACCACCTTCCCGAAAGCTACGTCAAAATCTCAATGGAGTTTCATTGACTTTAGCCCAAATGCTAAGGGCATGGTTTACGTCTCACGTCGGCAAATATACCGTTGAGATCAACCACGGACAAAATGAGAGCCGTTGGCGACCAAGGAAGACCCTTGACTCGCGCTTACAACGCGTAGTGTACTTGTTCGCCGTAGAGCAAGGCGGCATCTCCCTATCATCGACTAGGAGGCTCTCTAAAATGGACATGAAGGCACAGATCTCCAAGTGGAGACAAGTGTAATGGATCAACTCCACCTTACGCAATTCAGGCTTGGCTGCGGAAGCATAGTACTCGCATCTGCAGCCTACCTTAGAACGAAAAATAGAGCAGTAGAAAGGTAGCCCGATCGGCACTCCTGGTATTGAACGGTATGGAACAAAGAATGTCTATGATATGGGCGCAAGACCAACATAAGCAAGAAAACTGGAAAAAACTCCCGTAAACCCCATTTAGGAACAGGTCCGGGTTGGGATGAAGCCGTGGATAGCGGAAAAAGTAAGCTACCTTAAAGTTTGTTTGGATCAATGCTACAAGGTGGACATCTGGGCCCCCCAAAGAGATTGAAAGGTCGTCAACGTAGAGCGTAACAAGAACATTTTCCGACAGAACTGATGTGATACCCTTGATGATCAATGCGGAGAGAGTGACACTGGACATTTCACTGCAGGACGCCTTCTTCCTTTCCTTTTGGATTGGAGAGAGCCCCCGCCCCCCATGATCCTTAGGCGTAATCGACATTTTATTTGGAGGCTTCGCCTCGCACCCATATTATGGAGGGTATCCATGATGCCATATTGCAAAGTTGTATCATAAGCCTTTCCCAGGTCACAAAAGGCTGTAGCGAAATGATTTCCACGAAGGTAGGCCTTCAGATAACATATCCAGTCAGAGCAGATCATCCCACGTGGAGTGGAACTTGCGAAAGTTGCATTCTGCAGGAGACAGGTGACATTCGCTCTCCATAAAATAAGCTAACCTAACATTAATCAATTTTATCACCATATTGCACACACGGAAATATAAATTGGGTGTAGGCCTGCCTGATAGAGCGATCTCGCCTCGGCTTGCGAAAAGAAAGCACACTAACTACTAGCCACGAATCTGGGAAGATACCTTCCATCGAGATCACGTTGAACGAGGCTAACAAGGTTATGCATCCCTCTTCATGTGACCAATCATGGGGTACGGATATTTTTTGGACCAAGAGCGATATCTACGCACAACGCGAGGGCTGGACGCAGTACGCTCAGTGTAAACAAATCGTTTAAGGGTTCTTTCATCTGAAGATGAAGTCCCTTCGGCGGCCTTCAGCGGACCCATTACGTGCTTTAAATGCTGGCTGAGCAGCATCACAGCACCCGAATCGAACACTGAAATAATATGCCATTTCAGGGTTCCCACGCGAATGTACAAACATTTACACATTAGGGAACAGACGTGAGCCGAAGGTCTGGACACAGATAACGTAGGCAGTGGAAAACAGCTGGGAATACATAAAACGGAATATGATCTGACCAGCCAGACTTTACATGTACCTGCGAAGTGACGAAATCAACCTTGCTATGAATGTCGGCTTGATAAGCTCGGTCAGATAACCAAATGCAAATTCTCTTTTAATGTACACGTGCCTACGCTGAACTTTCGCACTCCCTTTGACTCGGTCCAGCAGTTTAAGTTGAGAACACACGCACTTACTTCTGACCCTATAAGCTCCACCCCGCATCCATATTAAGAGAATAGAAGTCACGCCCCCTTAATTGGAGTTGGTATAAATAGGCGGGCTGAAACAATGGATGGGAGGGGAAAGCCACGGCATACGGCAACATATTCCGTGTGCTTGATCCCGACATCACACTGATCACGGAGCATGGTATCGATACGACCAACAAGCAGTTGAAGATACCAGGCTACAGAGTGATCTCAAAAAAACATTCTCAGGAGAGGTACGACGGTGCTGCCGTTGCCGTCAGAAGGAATCTCTCGTTCAAACGCCTTCCGGATATGGACGAGTCCTTCGTGGCGGTAGAGCTGCATACTTTAGTAGGCAAGCTCATAGTAGCGGTGGCATACCAACCACCTCGACGAAAGTATCTCCCTCTCACAAACTTTTACACCCTGTTTGGCCACAGCAGAATAGGATTCCTTGGGGGCGACCTCAATGCCAGATGCCGAACGGCTGGCTATGGTAACACAAACGAAAGAGGTCATAACTTGGAAATGATTATGAGAAGGAAAAACATTCATCGTATAGGGCCGGATTTTCCGACCTATTTCACCGTGAGGTCCGCAAAGAAACTCGAATAATCATGACAAGTGATGGCTTCCCTTTCAATTACCGTAGTGAGCCAGGCCCGACAGTCCCCAGCGACCACATAGCGATTTTGACGACCATTTCTCTCGCGCCAATACAGCTCCCAATTCCTCTTCGAAAAAGCTACGCTTCGGCCAACTGGGAACGCTACAAGGACATTCTTGCTAGATATGAACCAGTGGACCTGAACGGGGCAAGTCTGGAGAGGATCGATGAGGAGCTGGAAGCGATAACTGCCCGTATCATCAAAGCAGATCGTGAGAATGTGTCGATGAAGAGTTACAAAATTCTCCCTCAACCCAGATGGACCGAAGAAATGAGAGAGAGATTGCTAGAGTGCACAGGAAGGTGTATGAGGAAACCAGGAGAGAAGGTAAAATCTGGAAAGAACGACGCTGCTAAGATGCCTGAGTGAACAACTTAAGCAGGATATCAACCAGCAACAAGCTGAAATCTGGGACAGCCTGATTGAAAAGGTTGACAGTGAGGTGCGACCTGATGTGTTCTAGCGACTTGTGAACAAGTTGAAAGGTCTTACAAGTAGAGAAAAGACCCGCATTAAAGAGGGCGATGACTACTTCGAAGACCCAGCGGTTTTGGAAGAAAGATTCCGCATGTTCTGGAAGAATGTCTTCAAAAAAACATCAGAAGAAAATGCGGAATTCGACCAGGAATTCTAAGGCCAACTGATTGAAGATCTGAATCAGAATGTGCATCGCACGCTCCTACATGCCTATGTCGACGAAGGGAGGATTTTTTGCAGACCATGGCCGACTAACTACACCTGAAGAGGTCATGGAAGTAAAAAAAAACTTCAAACAGAAGGCACCAGGCTGGACGGGCATCACCAGAAATAACTTGGTACATGCCCCCCGGCAAATCATTCAAGGAATCACGAACATCTTCAATGCTTCCCTGAATACGGGCTACTTCCCAGACGGTTTAAAGATGTCTAAAATCATCTTTTTACCTAAAGGGAGGAAGCCTGATCAACTGGTGGACTACAGGCCAATATCCTTCCTGGAGATTATAGGCAAAGTTTACGAAAAGCTTCTGGCTAACAGGTTACGAGACCAACTGACCGAGCTAGAAGCCCACAGCCTTCAGCAACACGGGTTCCGAAAGAGAAGGGGGGCGGACACAGCCCTTGCCCTTCTCACCGAAAAGCTCGCCTGATGTAAAGCTAAGAGGAAATACGTAGACGTGGTGATACGAGATGTGCAAAAGGCCTTCGATAAGGTTTGGCTAAGAGGCTTACAATACAAGATCTTAGACCTCCAGCTGAACCCAATCCTGGAAAGGGTCCTCTGCGACTACATCATGCGCAGAAAAGCCCGAATTTCGATCGAGGGCTACAGAGGACCCGAGTTTGAACTTGAGGCGGGTGTTCCACAAGGTGGCTGTCTGAGTTCGCTGCTGTACCTTCTGTACACACTGGACTTACCTGATCCGGTAGGGGATGAAGTGATGTACCAGCAGTTTGCAGACGACATCACGCAAATCGTCCCCAGTTACTAAAAACATGCCGGATATCAAGTAAGGTAGACAGCCATCGAAATCGACAACATCAATCGATATGAACAAAAGTGGAAAATCAAGACTAACCGACGAAAGTTCCAGATCCTTCCTATTAACCGCCGAAGACTTGTGGATGTCACAGTGAATGGCGATGTTTACCCATATGGTAACAAAGGAAAAGTCCTAGGTCTGCAATTTATCTCCAAAGGGTACAAAGTTTACATTAGTGATAGAATCTCCCTAGCCAAAATACAGCTTGGCAAACTGTATAGGTTTAAAAACCTCAGCTCCAAAAACCTAAAAAAAGCTGTACACTGCTCTGGTGCGCTCAACCTTAGTGTACCCGGCAGTTGTCATGCAGGTTGCGAGTTCCACCTCTCTCAGACAAATGCAGAGAGTGCAGAACAAAGCAGCCCTGCTTATAGCTAGAGCAAGAAGGACGGATTATATTCAGCAGACAGTACTGCACGTAAGAGCAGGACTAACCCCTCTGAATATAGAGAAAGACATGGGACAAAATAGAAGAGGAAATACTCCCGAATACTAATCACAATCTAGACATACCAAGAGCAGTCAGGGGACGTGTCACCAGGAAATCCCTATTCCTGAGTGGAAGGAACTGCTCCCGAGAAAACCAAGTTGGTATATATACGTAAACAGGCGAAGTACAAACACCAAAGTGCAAGGAAGGAAGAAAGAAGAAACTACAACAAAAAGAAAAAGAGGCGAAGTGCCCAATGCAAGAACTAATTGAACAAACAAGGATTAAAACCTAACCCCGGAAAAAAGAGAAATTAGCTAGTAAGATAGTAATAAAAAAGAAGATATATATAGCAAATAAGAAACTTAAAGGGCCTGAATGCCACGATGAAGGAAAAAACAAATATATTTATTTATTTATTTTATGTTAAAAAAAAAATAATAATAATAATAATAATAATAATAATAATAATAATAATAATAATAATAATAATAATAATAACAAACAAATAAAGGGAAGAAAATAATAACCAAAGCAAGAAAAACCTGAGAGGAGCCCTCTACACCAGGGCAAAACTAAAACTCTTTTTATCTTTATATACCTACTACACATTTTCCTACTTCTTACATCAATTTCAATTTTAATTTTCTCAAATTTCAGAAGGCAGAAGAATTCATTTGAAAAACGACGCTGAAACTACATCTCTTACTTGATAAAGGAGGAAAAGGTTGAGGGAAGGCAACTTCAAAACGCCAAGATTTACCTCGCCATCCTAGGCGACTTAATGTCGACCTAACTCCCCCCGCCCTTCCTCGACGGAGTTGCGAAGCCGAAATGAACTGAACTGCCATTCATCTAGTCTCGCTCCAACTATGTCGGTCCACTTTGATAGACATATTTGGAGACGTAAAGGAAAGCAGGTTTGAGGATTAGCTCACTGCGGAACTCTACGGAAGATACAGTCTGGTTACGAGGCGATGCTGAAAGCTTTGGGGAAGAGTTCGCTCTAATCTCTAAGGGTAGCTTTCGGCCAAGACCACAGGGGGACATGCAAATGTCCCTGAGTAAGTTGGAAACAACATCGATATCCAAACCCCAAATGGGGTGGCACCCCGGATGGTGGTAGTTGATTCTATCACCACCCATCATTAAGTCCGCCACACTTCACCCATCTGAGGGGCCTCCCCGGGTCCACTCACCATCATTCATCCCCCCATTTGGCAGTTCACGTTCACGAAAGCTTAGCGACGAAGTAGAGGGAGTCACCAAGAAATCTAAAAAACAGAAGAATAAAAAGAAAAGGAGCGAGAAATTGACTTAAATCAAGTCGCCCATAATAAGAGTTTTGGGAGGTAAAGTAAACCAAGGGCTGAGGGGCCACTCTCTTGAAGAGAGGGCCCAAGACCACACAACTAGAATACCTCTGCGGGTTGTCGATGGGCAGCCCAAGCCTAGCAGAGAGAGTGTATTCGAGGCTGTGTATGGCAAGTTTGTCATTGCCATGGTGAGGCTGCTAGACATAGCCTCAGGTTACATCGCAATCTGCGAGAAGGAGAAAGACATTGAGGATATTGCTAAGGAGAAGGCAGTTGGGGTCCTACGAGGCATTGGGCTGCAGCCAGCAGTACCACCACAGATCCTGGCCCACAGGACCGTGGTATGCCGACGAATCGACCCGTGGATTGGTCAACACTCCGCGGACGAAATCGGTGATGAAATCCAGCTTCGGCAAACTTGAGGCCAAGGTAACCGAGGTAATAAAATTTAAAAACAGAAGGGATGGAAGCGAGTACACCCATGCGTTTAAGGTGGTCTTCGGGGAAACAATCATGGCTCAAAAGGAAGAGGAACAAGGCCTTCTTATGTTCAATTTCAAAATTAGCGGGGAGCAAATTGAGAAGGGAGAATATACTCCTGTCCAATTCTGCAAAGAACCTCAAGAAACGTGCTCTAAATGCAGCGAGAAGGGGCACAATTGGCGGACATGCAACAACAACACCGAGAAGTGCGTGAATGCGGCCAGGGACATAGAACTATGGCCATGTCATGTCCTGCAAAAAAAGGAAATAATGAGGAACAAGCAGGAAGCCAAGAAAAGTGAGGAAACGCGTAGCGCAAACACGTCCTACGCCCAAACGGCAAAGGCAGCCCTCTCGGAGGTAGATAACAAAAAGACATACCTCAAAATCCAAAACGAAAACTCGACAGAGATAATGACGTGCATCCTTCACGCGCACGTTATGAACCTAACTCGCCCGAGCACGTTCGCGACAGAACTAAATCAGATGCTAGCCAAAAATGGGATGGAACAAATGTGGTTCCCAGACAACCTTCCTTCCGGGGATGTACTGCATCTACAGATGGTTCCAAATCAACAACCAACAGGGCAAGATAACACCAATAAAGTGGCTAATAAAAAAGAAAAGAAACAAGCAGTCGAGGCAAAAACACTCCTGCGCCTAAACAGAGCCAGGCAACCACGTCGGAGAAAAATAATACCGACACCAACAGTTCCTCGTAATCCTCAGATTCCTCGGACTCCGAAGCACTACAAACTCAGAAAACCAAGGGAAAGAAAAATAAAAATAAAAGATTGCGGGCAAATAACATTAATCTGAAAATTTACGCCTGCGATCAATTCCCCTTTCCCGAGGAGATGGAAGCCATGGATATTTTCTAAGGTAGTACGACTACGAAGTCGAATATGAATCAGTGGAAGAAGCTCTGCTCGCACAGAATGTGACTCTACATCACAGCACCTGCGATCAGATCTCGAACGCTGAGTTCAGAAAAAAGAGAAGTGGGAGAAAGAAGAACTTCACCCAGAAACACTAGATAAACAAAAATGGAGAGAGTAAGCAACAGAATGAGGACTCTGACAGTCAACGTGAATGGATTGGAGGGAAAGGCCACGGCATATGGAAACATATTCCGAGTGCTTGACCCCGACATCATTCTTATAACGGAGCACGGTATCGACACCACAGCTGGTCGAATTAAAATACCAGGCTACAGAGTAGTCATGAAGAATCATTCTCAGGAAAGGTTCTATGGTGCTGCAATAGCTGCCAAGAGAAACATCTCGTTTAAACAACTACCAGAACTCGATGAGTCCTTTGTGGCGATCGAGCTGCACACACTGCTAGGAGACCTCGTGATAGCCACAGCCTATCAGCCCCCTCGCCGAGTCTATCTCCCGTTAAGTAACTTCTACACACTGTTCGGGCACCGAAAAATGGCAATCTTAGGGGAAGACCTCAATGCTAGATGCCGTGCGGCGGGCTATGGTAGTACCAACGATAGAGGCTGAAACTTGGAACTGATTATGGGAAGGAAAAACATCCAGACAATAGGGCCGGATTTTCCGACCTATATCACTTCCAGATCAGCAACTAAGCCTGAGATAATCTTAACAAGTGAAGGCTTCCCATTCAACAACCATAGTGAGCCAGGCCCAACAGTCCTAAGTGATCACATAGCGATACTCACCACAGTATCTCTCGCACCGATCCAGCTCCCAGTCCCTCTCCGGAAAAACTACGCCCTGGCCAACTAGGATCGTTAGAAGAGACGACTCAGTTAATATGCGCCAGCTGACCTAAGCGCGGCGTCATTAGAGGAGATAGACAGGGAACTGGAGAGGATAACAACGTTCATACTAGATGCGGACCGCGAGAGCATACCCGAAACCGGGTATAAAACACCTCCTCAGCCCAGATGGACAGAGGAGATGAGAGATATCACTGGCGTTCACAGGGAAGTATACGAGGAAATAAGACAAGAGGGTCCCAACCGGGAAAGGAGCTCGCTTATTCGACGCCTGAGCACAGAGTTTAGAGAGGCTATCAAACTCCAACAAGAGGAAATCTGGAACAACTTGATAGCCAAAGTCGACAGCGAACTTAGCCCGGCTAAGTTCTGGCGTCAAGTCAAGAACTTAAAGCGACTTACAGCAAGACCAGAGGCTCGGATGAAGGAGAACGGAAACTATATAGAGGACCCGGCGGTTCAGGAACTTCTGGAAAAACGTTTTCAGGATCACCCCTGAAGAAAACGACGAGTTCGACCAGGAATTCGAAGGTTAACTGATCGAAGAACTGAATCACGTAATGCACCACACGCAACCACAACATCGAGTCAACGAAGGCAGAGAGATGGCGGACCACGGCCGTCCCATAACACCAGAGGAGGTCATGGCCACTGTAAGTGCCTTCCAACAAAAGGCACTAGGCTGGACGGGCATCACCAGGAACAACTTGGTTAATGCCCCACAACAGATCATTCAGGGAATTGTAAACATCTATAACGCTTCCCTGTATACGGGCTACTTCCCGGAAGGTTTCAAGATTGCTAAGGTAATCTTCATACCCGAGGGAGGTAAACCCCCTGATCAACTGGTAAATTACAGGCCGATCGCCCTGCTGGAGATCGTTGCGAAAGTCTACGAGATGCTCCTAGCTGACCTGCTTCAAGAACAACTAACCGAGCTGGGAGCTCGCAACCCTCAGCAGCACGGGTTCCACAAGGGGCGAGGAACGGAAACAGCCTTCGCTCTCCTAGCGGAAAAACTCGCTTGCAGTAAAGCTGAGAGCAGGTACGTAGATGTCGTGCTGCGGGATGTATAGAAGGCCTTCGATAAGGTATGGCTGAGAGGGCTACAATTCAAGATCCTCAACCTCCAGCTTAACTCACTCCTGGAAAGGGTCCTTTGCAACTATATCTCGGATATGTGAGCCCAAATCGCGATCAAGGGCTGCAAGGGACCCGAATTCGAAATCGAGGCGGGAGTTCCACAAGGCAGCTGTCTCAGCCCTTTGCTGTAACTAGTGTACACAATTGACCTGCCTGCTCCAGTGAGATACGATTCGATGTATCTGCAATCCGCAGATGACATCACCCAAATCGTCCTGAGTCCATTCAGGAACTCTGGAAGTCAGGTGAGGGCGACAGCTGCCGTAATTGACAATATCAACCGTTATGAGAAGAAGTGGAAAATTAAGACTAATCGCCAGAAGTTCACTATAATTCCAATGAACCGCCGTAAAGTTGACGACGTCATCGTAAACAACGACTCTATCCGTACTCCAACGAGGAAAAAGTCCTGGGTTTACAACTCTATAAATCTGGATATAAGGCTCACATAAATACCAGTCTCCCTAGCCAAAAGAGAGCTGAGGAAACTTTACCGTTTCCCAAGCCTCAGCGTGCCAAACAAGAAAAAGCTATAAATGGCCTTGGTACGCTCAGTTTTAGTGTACCCGACCGTGACCACGCAGATGGCAAGCTGTACATCTCTCAGAATGATGTAGAGGGTAAAGAATAAAGCCACTCTGCTGATTACTGGCACGTAAAGGAACGACCGTATTCGGCAATCGGTTCTACACCAAAGAATCGGACTAAAGCCGATCAATAGGGAGATCCAAAGGCTAGGGAGAAAGAAATGGGATGAAATAGACCAAGAGATACTCCCGACTATAAACTTTAACCTGAATATACGTAGAAATAGAAGACGCGCAATTGGTAGAACGGCTCTGTTCCCAAACAGTAGAACCTGCGCAAGAGAAGAAGTACTACCAATGTATACTTAGTAGTACACAAAATCAAATTACTGTGACCGTATTGAACCCGACTCATAACAAGGAAACAAACATAGGAGAGAAATTATTCTAATAAAAAGAGGCGAAGTGCCCAAATTATAGTTAAAACTTAATAAATTTTAAATAAAAAAGAGGCGAAATTCCCATATTAAAGAATTCTCCAAATTATAAAATAAAACTTAATTAACTTTAAATAAAAAAGAGGCGAAGTGCCTATATTAAATTATTAAAAAATTAAAACTTTAAGATAAAAAGTGCCCAAATCTCAATCAAATCAAAATTAATCAACATAAATCAAATCAACAAAAAGAGGCGAAGTGCCCAAATGAAAATAATAAATTTAAAGTTTAACAAAATTCAAATAGAGACATTCAGCATATTATAAAACTTTGAAAGGCTCGAATGCTACGATGGTAGAATATATTGAAATAAATAAAGAGAAAAATATATATAACAATGGAGGAAACTGGATGTCAACGACAGTCAGCACCATTAATGACGGAGGAACATTTTATTATTAAAAAGAAAAAAATGAGAAGAATGCTAGTTATGCCCTAACACCAGGGCAAACTAGAAACCATTTTCACACCTTTATAAACCTACCACAAAATTCATCACTTTCATTAATTAATTAATTAATTAATTAACTCAAATTTCATACATCACCTGGAAGAACCTTCATCTATACCATCTAAGAGAAGTCTTAGTCCGCAAAGGAGGAAAGGTTGAGGTAAGTCACCTCCAAACTATCCCGTTTTTCAACGAGCCTTACCGTGGACGGTAACTACGACCAACCAGACACCTACCGGACCTAAAGAGATCCTCAAGCCACCTCCCCCTGCCCCCTACCCACTTGAATGAAAATTCCATTATTTCCCTGGCACGTCATACTGATATGACGTGCTAAACCCTCCCCCATCCCAGCTCCGCCGTGATGTTTTGGCACCGTGAACGTGACTTTACACATAATAGCTTCGTTGCAACTATGCCGTTCTACTTAGAAAAGGAAAAATTGCAAACTTTGGAGAAAGGAGGTCTGAGGTTTAGCCCGCTGCGGAACCCAAAGGAAGGAGCAACCTGGATTGGGATTCAGTTACCAACGCGGGGAGGCATAAAACCCTACCCTGCGGCACCGTCCAAGACCAGAGAGGGAGACTCTACCGTCTCTGTGAGATGTCGGATGTAACTTTTAAATACCCCAAACCCAATAGAGGAGGCGGCACCCTGACTCGAGTCAGTTCATTCTGGCTAAAGTCATCATTAAGTCCGCCATGTTTTTACACCCTCTGAAAAGCCCAACCAGATCCATACTCACCTATCAACCATCACCACATCCGAGTCATGTTCACGGGGTCCACATCGGTAGGGCGGAGGTACGCCCCAAAGAAAGTACCAAAAAGTATTTAAAAATGGCATCAAGCACATCCCATCTCACGATATTACACACTACAGAGAAGACCCCCACCACAATCAACCATCACACGTTACTCAGCCTAGCCGCTACCCACGACACCACCATCACAAACATCCTAAAGACACACACAGGCCACAAGCTCGTCTTCCGCTCACAGGAGGACGCGCTAACATTCCACCAAAACGCAGCCAACACACTCGCCATTCATAACCTATATACAAAAATCGCAGATGGCATCCTAAAAAGACACCAGATACGATTTACAAAGACCAAACTCTTATGGTTGGCCTTCACAAATGATGACCTCCGTACGTGCATCAGACAGGAGTATGGGGAGGAGGTCATTAAAGATCTATACTTCAACCGCATAAAAAACTGGCAGTGGTCCCACAGTCCAATGAAAACAGCAAAACAATGCTGCTAGACCAGGGCATCAAGGTCTGCGGCACACTCACACACACACAAAACATGGAATCACAACAAAACATAAGACCCACGCAATGCCACCGGTGCCTCAAAACCGGACACACAACAAGCACATGTCTAGCAGATCTAATCTGCTCGAAGTGCAGTGTAGTGGAGCACCACTACACCACATGCACAGCTCCCACATCCCTCTGCTCCAACTCTGGCGGCGACCACGTCGCCGTCAACCACAAATGTCCTTACTTGAGTAAGGCCCTCCATGACGCCGTTGCAGCTATACGGCGCCCACAACCAGTCCACGCAACCACACACTCCGCCCCCGCCCCCCCTCCTCTCACTAGAACATTCGCCGCAGCTGCCGGCCAGCGCTGTCTGCTCCCCCTGCTCCACCCCAGACAACCTCCCCCACAACAGCATCCACACCTCACCCACACATCCCGTCTCCCCCCTCCCTAGCACCTTACACTCAGAGACCCCCACTACTACCGACACCCACACACCACACAACCCCCCCCACACACAACCCCCCACCTCCACCCCCACTCCACATCACACAACTAACGAGACCACAAACCCGAAGTTACACCTGACCACCTTGCTCTCAACGGTGGCACAGGACATGTCGAGGAGCGACGCCCGTCTATACGCAAACATACTGAACACACTATTCGCCTCACACGGAATAGAGCAGATCACCTTCCCTGAGAAGGTGTTCGCTCTAATAGACGAGAACATGAACAGAAGACCCGCACTCCTCCTCACTTCGGTGGGCACGCACACCTCTCCACCTGGACCCACCGGCCCTCACTTTCCCCACGCTCTCACCGCCTCCCGCCCTTCTGTCCCTGCACCTTCCTCACCTACCCCTCCGCCTACTGCTCACGCCTCTCTCCCAACCCCCTCTCCTGCCCGCACTCCTTCCACCTCTCTATCAAAACCCTCTCCTACCTCCAGAACCCCCCCTTCGGCAACCTCCACTCCTCCCTCCACTGCTACCAACCCCCCTCCAACCGTCCCCGGCCCCCCTTCAACAGCCTCCAACCCCACTCCCACTGACACCCCAACCCCCACCTCCCCTCAACCCACAACACCCCGTGCCAAACCAAAAAACCCTACCTCGAAAAAAACCCGCACACACAAGCACCGGAAAAACACCCCCCCCCACTAGTGATGCTCCCACTCCTCCTTCGACCAAACCTCCTCTCTCCCCCGACACCCCACCTCCTCATAATCTGTACCTCTCCTACTATCTCTAGCCCCTCATCTCCTAGCTCTACTCCATCCACCTCTGCTACTAACTCCCCTTCCAAGACTCTACCCTTTCCAAGCTTACTACTTCGCCATTCCTTCCACAGAACACACTCCTCCCTCCACCACAGCCTTCCCACCCAAAAACACCGCCGACAACCTCCACAAACAACAGCCGACACGGGTAAAGGTACTCGCTCCTCACACCTCCTGGGCAATAACCAAGGAGAGGGGAACGGTACTGGGTAAGTCAGCCTCCCGCGCACTCCGCCCACGACAATAGGTCGCCTCAACGTGACACAATTAAACGTACGCAGTTGGTACGGTATTCACCATACGGTTGCCAACTGGGTGCTCAACACACAAAGACCCGACATAGTACTCATGAACTCAACCAGACTACTTCCTCCCAACAACAGACTCCGCATCGCAGGCTACCACACGTACCTATCTCCACAGGTGCGGCACCTAAGATCAGCGATTCTAGTAAAGCGCTCCATACATCACTCCTTTATCAAAACACATGATGACTCCTTTTGTAGCTTGCAAGATAGAAACAAGCTCCGGCCCAATTCTAGTGGCCACACACCACAGACCACCACGCCTAAAATTAAACATAGAAGCCCCACTCTGGGCCCTATCAAACAATAACCTCCCTATTTTCTTCGCGGGGGACCTCAACGCCTTTAACCCGACACTCCTTTCGAACAACACGAATGACGTGGGAAGGTACCTGGACGGTGCCCTGCGGCGCTATCGCTGCGAGCACATCGGCCCTACCTTCTCCACATTCTTCAGGCCTCGTGGAGGTACCACGTCCCCGGACGTTGTCTTCCGCGACAACCACGCCACACGCTTCTCCACACACATATCACCCGGTCCCCACGTACTATCTGACCACATACCGATATGCCTTATCATATCCACATCTCCCATACTCATACCTACACCCCCTCTCGACGATTACAAAAACACAAACTGGGAAGAGTTCAGGAGACATAACAGAAAACACGCCACCAAACCTCGACCTGAAGGACACCAATCCAGTCCTGATAGATGACCACTGGTGCTAAATTCTAAACACCATAAATGCTGCACGCAACCTACACTCACCACATAAAAACTACACTTGCATAAACATTTCCCATTCTCCATACACACTCAGAGATTCATCCCACAGTACAATAATCACTACACTAGAGGCCCACGACAACACAACATAAATCACTTACGTGCCCGCATCCTACAGTGCGTGCAGCTAGATAGGAACCAGCAGTGGCGAGAGGTCGTCCGCATCGCGGACGACACCCGATACACGGACCCTTCCTTCTTCTGGTGGCACGTAAAAAAGATGTTAGGCACTGACACATGCTAATCCATCACACTGCAATTAAACAACCAATTACTCACAGCCCGTCACGTCATTCTCGACGCATTTAGGTCCCACTGGGACACGATACACACACAACCCACCCAAACCACACGCGCGGGAGCACTTCCAGGAAATTTAGGAGAGGTGTCGGGCCCACGCCCACGAGCTAAGGCCTGCCCCCCTAATACGAATGGAGCTGCTCGACTACACATCCACACTAACCACTCCAATCACCGTCGAGGAAACAAAACACTATATTAAAACAACAAAACGCGCCCCCGGCCCCTCCAGGCTACCGGCCACACTTATACACAACCTCCCCGCAAACATATACCCAACAATTACACACCTATTTAACGCCTCACTAGCCTCAGGCCACTTCCCTAAAATATTCAAAGTCTCTCACAACATACGCCTACACAAACCAAACATAGACCCAAAACACCCAAATAACTACAGGCCTATTGCTCTATTAGAGCACCTAGGCAAAATACTCGAACGAATGGTCAACTGCTGCCTACGGGAGTACCTGGAAGAGAGGGTCTGGTTCTCCCCCCACCAATACGGGTTTAGGAGAGGCCGGTCTACTCAGGCGGCCGTGACTATCGTTCACGACAGAATACAAAAAAAAACCGCCAGGTACATCAAAAGACTCTCTCCGTTAGTAAGGACGTGGAGAACGCCTTCGATAAAGTGTGGCACGAGGGACTCCGTTGAAACTCGCCAATAATACGGAGTTACTTCTCTGCACCAGAAGGCTCCTCTCGCACTACATCACTGAACGGAGTTGCCACCTAAATTACAATAATACCCTCTCACGACCCTTTACACCACGCTCAGGCGTTCCCCAAGGAAGCGTACTGGCACCTACATTATACATTATGTTTACAAACGACACTCCACGCCCACCCGAAAACTGCTGTCACACATACACAGTGGCCTACGCCGATGACGAGACCATTCTCGCGCTCCACGCACAAACAATACTAGACGACAAGACAGATTACGAGGATAAATGGCTGATTGCCACGAATCCTCAAAAGATACAGATGACACTCTACGGCGCAAGAGATCACTTCATGGACAACCTACAAATCTTCTCACATACACCAGACATGAATCCCCTAAACCCAAATCCTCGGGGTAACTTCTGACAAGACCCTCAGGTTCAATATACACTAAATCATAATACAATCAAAAGCCTCACGAACAAATGCATCGCTGGGTAGGTTCTACTCTGCGAGTAAAAGACTAAAACTACATCTATACAAAGCACTCGTGCGACCTATTCTCACGTACGCCCCACTGTCACTCTTAGCTGCGAGCGACACGTGGAAGCGGAATGCTCAGCGCATTCAGAACTCTGTTCTGAAGCGCGCTTGACCCTCTCCGTTGTACTCGAGAATGGCCGCACTACACAACAACAACAAATTAGCACCCCTCAACACATACGCTCACACCAGACTCACAAAACAACTCGGGAAACTCGCCAGAGATCCATTATACACAGCACGTAAGAAGGTACGCAATGGCACCTCGATACCCAGCGGCCCATGAACACCCGCCAATCGTACCGTTCTTCGCATAAAGAGAAGGCATCATGAATAACGCGTTTCTAACTGTGCAGACATCCTCGCCCTCCTAACCTGCCCCCAACCGTCGTCTAGTCCAAACCACGAGACCAACGCTGCCACAACAACACCACGCATCGGTGTATAGCCACCGACCTATCAACTCTTGCTATCTTTTCTTAAATGATTTACGCAACTCTCCTCTATGAATACATGATCGCCTGTATCACATACAGTGATCCATCTCTGTCCTTTCTATAAACAAAATGAAAAAAAGAATTCTCAAACTACGCTCAACGAGAAGTCACAGCCGGTAAAGGAGGAAAAGTCGAGGGAAGACACCTCAAGAAAGCGTACTAATCTCTCTGCAAGACATAATGTGGACGGTAATCACTACAGACAGCCATCTAAGGGATTAAGCAAGCCCCACTGCTCCCCCACCCCATGGATAAAAATTCCTTTATTTCCCTGGCACGTCATAGTGGTATGACGGGCTAAACTCTCCCTATCCCTGCCCCGCCGTGACTTGGCTCTGTGAATGTGACTCTACACATAGAGCTCCGTTGCAACTATGCCGTTCTACTTAGAAAGGGCATAATTGCAAACTTTGGGGAAAGGTGGTCTGAGGCCTAGCCCGCTGCCGAACCCAAAGGAAGGAGCAAACCTGGATTGGGACTCAGTTACCAACGCGGGGAGGATTAACACCCTATCCTGCGGCACCGTCCAAGACCAGAGAGGGAGACTCTGCCGTCTCTGTGAGATGTCGGACGTAACTGGAAAATACCCCAAACCCAATAGAGGGGGCGGCACCCCAACTGGAGTCAGTTGATTCTGGCTTCAGTCATCATTAAGTCCGCTATGTTTTTACACCCTTTGAGGAGCCCAACCAGGTCCATACTCACTCTTCATTCATCACCACATCCGAGTCATTTTCATAGGGTCGTTTTCGGGGGGGGGGCGGCGGGGGGACCTCCATATAAAGGAAAAAAATGGCAAGCAATACTTCTTTCCTCACACCCCTACACACAACAAACAAAAAACCCAAAACGAACAATGAACATACGCTACACACGACACCCCCATCACGAACATAATAAAGACACATACAAGCCACAAACTCGTCTTCCGCTCACAGGAGAACGCAGTAAAATTCCACCAACACGCATCTGACACACTCGCTGTATTAGACCTACAGACAAAATTAGCCGACGGAGTAGTAAAAAGACACCAAATACGCATCACAAAGACCAACCTTCTATGGTTGGCCTTCTCCACAGATGACCTCCGTACACACCTTAGACAGAAGTATGGGGATGAGGTCATCACAGACCTATACTTCAACCGCACAAAACAATGGGCAGCGATCACACTATCCGACGAACACAACAAATCACTGCTGCTAGATCAAGGCATCAAGGTCCGCGGCACCCTAACATACCCACACAACATCGAATCACAACTTAACATAAGACCAACACAATGCCACCGGTGTTACAAAATTGGCCACACAACACGAAACTGCCAAGCAGACCACCACACCCCTCTGCTCCAACTGTGGCGGCGACCATGTCGCCGTCAACCCAAAATGCCCTTACTTAAGTAAAGCTCGCTCTGACGCCGTAGCGGCTATACGGCGTCCTCAACCCATCTACACAACTACACACTCCGCCCCCTCCCCTCACAAGAACAGTCGCCGCCGCCGGCGCAACGCTGTACGCACCTCTCCCTGTCCCACCCGAGACACACCCAACCCCAGCAGCAACTCAAACTCACCCACATATTCCGACACCCGCCCCCACCCTAGCACCTTACACCCAGAGACCCCCACTACTTCCAACACCACCCCCACCCTACACCACACGCCCACTCCTACCACACACCACACACCGAACGAGACCACACACCCAAAGCTACACCCGGTCGCCTTGCTCTCAACGGTGGCAAAGGACATGTCGAGGCGTGACCCCCGTAGGACACGAAAATGCTAAACATACTTTTCGCCTCGCACGGTCTAGAGCAGATCACCTTCCCTGAGAAGGTGTTTGCTTTAATCGACGAGCACACACACAGGAGACCCGCACTCCTCTCCACACCGATGGGCACGAACACCTCTCCCCCTGGGCCAATCGCCCCCCACCCTCACCACGCTACCACCCCCTCCCGCCCTTCTGTCCCTGAACCTCTCGCCACTGCCCCCTCCTTATCTACCCCTCTGCCCACTGCTCCCATCTCTCTTCCAACTGCATCTTCTGATCCCTCCACAGTTCCCACTCCTTCCTCCTCTATATCTAAACTCCCTCCTACCACCAGCACTTCCCCTTCGGTAAACTCTACTCCCCCCTATTGCCACCAACCCCCCTCCAACCGTCCCCACCCCTTCTCACAGCCTCCAACCCCACTCCCAACGACACCACAACCCCCACCTCCCCCAATCCCACAACACCCCGTATTAAACAAAATAACTAACACGAAACCCCCCTCCTGCTGTTCCTTCTTCTCAACCTTCCACCCCTCCTTCTTCGTCCCAACCTCCTCTCTCTCTCGACACCCCCCCTCTCATAATCTGCACCTCCCCTACTATCTCTAGCCCCCCATCTCCTAGCTCTACTCCCTCCACCTATGCTCCTAACTTCCCCCTCATAGACTCTACTCTCTCCAACCCTGCTTCCACGACCGCTATCTCTAAACCTCCCTCCACAGAACACACTTTCCCCTCCACCACGGCTTGCCCACCCAATAACAACACTGACAACCTCTCCAAACCACAGACGACACGCGTAGAGGTACTGGCTTCTCACGCCTCCTAGGCAATAACCAAGGAGAGGGGAACGGTTCCGGCTAAATCAGCCTCACGCGCACTCCGCCCACGACAATAGGTCGCCTCAACGTGACACAAATAAACGTAAGCAGTTGGCACGGTATTCGCCATACATACTGTTGCCAACTGGGTCCTAAACACACAAAGACCTGACATAATACTCTTGACCTCGATCAGCCTACATCCTCCCAACAATAGACTCGGCATTGCAGGTTACCACACGAACCTATCTCCACAGGCGCCGCACCTAGGATCAGTGATCCTAGTAAAGCGCTCTATACACCACTTCCTCATCCAAACACAAGATGACTCTTTTCTAGCCTGCAAGGTACAGACAAGCTTTGGCCCCATCCTAGTGGCCACACACTACAGACCACCACGCCTACAATTAAACATAGAAGTCCCACTCCAGGCTCTATCAAACTGCAACCTTCCTATCTTTTTTGCGGGGGACCTCAACTCCTTTCACTCAACACTACTTTCTAACACTACGAATGATGCAGGAAGGTACCTGACTGGTGCCTTGCCGCGCTATTGCTGCGAGCACATCGGCCCGGCCTTCCCCACATTCGTCGGTACTCGTGGAGGTACCACGTCTCCGGACGTGGTCTTCCGCAACGACCACGCTAGACGCTTCTACACGCATATCTCACCGGGTCCCCACGTACTCTCTGACCACATACCAATATGCCTCATCATATCCCCATCTCCCATACTCATACCCACACCACCTCTCTTTGAATACAAAAACACGAACTGGGAAGAGATCAAGAGACACATAACAGATAACACGCTACAAAACCTCGACCTGGACCACACCAATCACGACATGTTAGATGATCAATGGTGCTCAATCTTA
The DNA here is from genome assembly GCA_963969495.1 of Ceratothoa steindachneri. NCBI lineage: Eukaryota > Metazoa > Arthropoda > Malacostraca > Isopoda > Cymothoidae > Ceratothoa > Ceratothoa steindachneri. Next base: position 133,139,654 of record OZ018326.1, read on the forward strand.
AACACTATAACCACAGCACGCGACCTACACTTGCATAAAACATTTCACATATTCCATACACACTCAGAGACTCATCACACAGTACAACAATCACTACACTAGAGGCCCACGACAACACAACATCAATCACTTACGTGCCCGCATCCTACAGTGCGTGCAGCTAGAAAGGAACCGGCAGTGGCGAGAAGTCGTCTGCATCGCGGACGATACCCATTGCACTAACCCCTCCTTCTTCTGGTGGCACGTAAAAAGGGTGCCAGGCACCCTTTTTAATAACCAAACCCTCATAGATACTAACGTCATCCTCGGCGCATTTAGGTCCTACTGGGACACAGTACATACACACAACCCACCTAAACCACACGCGCGAGAGAACTTCCAAGAAGTCCAGGAGTGATGTAGGGCCCACGCTCACGAGCTAAGTCCCGCCTTTCTGATACGAATGAAGCTGTTTGACTACACATCCACACTGACCCCTCCCATCACCGTCGAGGAAACAAAACACTACATTAAAACAACACCAAAACGTGTCCCCGGCCCCTCCGGGCTACCAGCAACTCTAATACACAACTTCCCCGCAAACATATACCCCACACTTACTAACCTATTCAACGCCTCACTAGCCTCAGGCCACTTCCCTTAAACATTCAAAGTCTCTCACAACATACTTATACACAAAACGAACAAAGACCACAAACATCCAAACAATTACAGGCCTATTGCTCTATTAGAGCACCTAGGCAAAATACTCGAACGCATGATCAACTGCCGCCTACGGGAATACCTGAAAGAGATGGACTGGTTCTTCCCTCACCAATATGACTTCAGGAGGGGCCAGTCGACTCAGGCGGCTGTGACCATCGTTCATGACAGAATACAGAAAAAAATGCCAGGTACATCAAAAGACACTCTACATCAGCAAGGACGTGGAGAAGGCCTTTGATAAAGTATGGCACGAGAGACTCCATTGGAACTCGCCAACAATACGGAGTTACCTCTTTGCATCAGAAGGCTCCTCTCGCACTACCTCACTGAACGGAGATGCCACATAAAATAAAACAATACCCTCTCACAACCCTTCACACCACGCTTAGGCGTTCCAGAAGAAAGCGTACTGGCACCCACAATATACATCATGTACACAAACGACACCCCACGCCCACCCGAAAACTGCTGTCACACATACCGAGCATCCAAAGCCGATGACGAGAACATTCTTGTCAGCGGTCGTGGACCAGAAGAAATCGCGCTCCACGCACAAACAATACTAGACGCTAAACAGATTACGAGGATAAATGGCTCATTGCCACGAATCCTCAGAAGACACAGATGACACTTTAGGGCGCAAGAGATCACTTCATGCATAACCTACAAATCTTCTCACATACACCAGACGTGAACAATCTAAACCCAACAAGGATCGAATAGACACAACATACAAAGATCCTTGGGATAACTTTTGACAAGACCCTCAGGTTCAATATACACCAGAACATAACACAAGCAAGAGCCTCACGTACAAACACATCGCTGTGCAGTTTCTACTCTGCGGGCATAAAACTTCAGTTACACCTATACAAAACACTCGTGTGACCTCTTCTCACGTACGCCCCACTGTAACTCGTAGCCGCGAGTGACACGTGGCAGCAGAAGGCTCAGCTCATTCACAACTCTGCTCTGAAGCGCGCTTGCCGCTCTCCCCTGTACACAAGAATGTCCACACTACACGACAACAACAAATTAGCATCCCTCAAAACATACGCTCACACTAGACTCACAACATAACTCGGGAAACCCGCCAGAGACCCATTATACACCGCACTACATGCAAGACGGTATGCGATGGCACCGCGATACCCCGCGGCCTATGACCACCCGCAACCCATACCGTTGTTCGCATAAGCTAAAGGCATCATGAATAACGCGTTTCTGACTAAGCAGACACGCTCTCCTTCCTGATCACCTTCCAATCGTCTTCCAGTCATAAACACCTCGAGACCCACCCAACCACACTACGCAACGTTGTCTATCCACTCTTCCTATCCCCTCTCAATTTATTTCCGCAACTTTTTCCTCTACGACTGCCTGTTCGCCTGTGTTTGACAGTGATCCCTCTCTGTCCTTTCTATACACACAAAATCATCATCATTCTCATCATTATGACTGCTCACTCCCGGACCGCTCGGACGCACCAAATTTGAGCTCTCGCACTCAGAACATTCCTAAGCGCTTTTTCGCACGTCGACGATGGTATTTTTGGAAGAGGAAAGAAAACGATATCTTTTGAAAGCAAGGGAAATTAACGCTTCCACGAGCCATATCAACCAGATGCTCATCCGTCATCATCTATCCCTCCCCCACGTGGGACTAAGAAAAACAGATATTTTATTCAGTCTGTCATGATTAATATTATGGCGGCCTATGCTCATCACCCCCTCCGCGCCTGCTCCTGAGGCGTAGCCGCGTGTAACACCACTCATAACCTAGTTCAAACTATGTCTTTCGTGTGATAAGGCATAATTCTTGGCGGTAAGGAAAGCAGGTTTGAGGATTAGCCCACTGTGGAACCTTTCGTCATAGGCTCCCCGGACAAGAAGCGAAGCTGCAACCTTAGGGAAGATTTATTTTTATCCTTTCGGGCCTAGCCAGGATAATAGAGAGACATGAAACCGTCTCTGTGTAAGCCAGAATCAGCCTCGATACCCAAACCCCAGAAGAGGCGGCACCCTGGATGATGGCAGTTGATTAAATTACCACCCATCATCAAGTCCGCCATGAGTCATCCTTCTGGAAACCCTCCCCAGGTTCATCACCTCATTCTTTCATCATCTCTTTTATCCAGGCAGTTACACTGGCTTTTGCCAAGGGTTGTGGGGTGAAGAAGTCATTATCATTTTCATCTAAAAAAAACCCCCTAATATTCTTAATCCCAGAAAAATTGACAGGTACTGAGAAAACAACTCACGAAGAGGAAGGAGGCCTCAATCGAGCCACTATGGCCGACCGTGAAGGAGCGAAGAGGGTGCCTCCTCGTATCTTTTCCGGTAGGGAGAAACCTACCCGGAAACAAACGCTGAAAACTATCTACGCAAACATAGGAGTAATTCTCCTAAAGCTAAAAGAACAATATAACAGATATGTGGCGCTTTGCGACACAGAAAAGGATCTTGATCTCCTCCTGACCGAAGGCGCAGAAAAAAAACTGGAAAAAATCGGCCTCGCACCCCGCACCCCACCTGACGTAGAAACAAACAGGTCAATAATCTGCAGGCGCCTCGACCCATGGGCCGGAGGACATACAGCAACATAAATAATAGAAGAATTACAAAAGGAACAAAACTGGAAAAAAATTGAAGACATGGTCAAATTCAAGAATCAGCACGGGAAGACCATAGCCGCGTTTTCAAGGTAATATTCAGATTGACCGAAATGGCTAAGAAAGCAGCAGAACGAGGACTGCTTGAGTTCTACACGTAAATATCAGCAGACCAAATCGAAAGGGAAACATTTGTCTCCGTACAAGTGTGCTTTACCTGTTACGCCCTCAATCCGCATGCAACCAATAACTGCGCATGCAAAGGAAAAGCATATTCCGAATGTGCAAGTCAAGACCACAGATAGGACAACTGCAGGAGCACTGAAAAGCAGTGCTAGAAATGTGGAAATGCACATAGATCACTTGCTATGTCATGCCCAATCAAAAAGTAACTGATACACAAGAAAAAGATCGAAATAACCACGTAAAAAGAAAGAAGGAGAAATACGACCTATGCCGCAGCAACTGCAAATGGAAAAAGGACACCTACTTCAGAATCCACAACTTTAAATTTGAAGGGAACATGAGACCAGGTCGTATTCTGTGTATTATGCACGCCCATTTCATAAACACAGCGAAACCGGGCTCATATGCAAATGAACTCAATACAGTGTTGGAGAAAAAAGATCTTAAAAAAATGTGGTTACCGGAAAACCCACCCTCAAACAAAATCTACAATATATATATGATACCAAAAGAAGATACAGAAAATACCAAAAACGAAAACAAAGAACAAGATAATTCAGAAATGAAAACAGAATCCGAAGAAGAATTAACCAACGATGAAATCTTGAAGGTGGCTCGAGAAATATTAGAAAAGCTGGAGAGCGAAAAGCAAAACCAAGAATCGTAAATAAATATCCAGGAACTGCACATAATTTTTACGGATCGCATGTACTTCCAGTCCCCATAAAAACTACAAACTAAAAATAATTGTAGGCAGCCTCCTAAAAGGCAAAATTCAGATGGGACTACGACGCGGATGTCGGCGAAACGGAACTACATAATGCCCTGAAACAAAGAATGATTCATATCGTCCCAGAATCGTGCCACAACCTTTCAAACGGAGAAATTAAAAAGAAAAGATCCAGACGCACCCAATGACCAGACCGATCAGAAAAAAAAACAAAGGCAGGAATAGAACAGAGATAAACAAGGAAATCAACATGGACACGTACCAGCGTAGAATCAAAATATTCACGCTCATCGTAAACAGCTGGAAAGAGAAGACTGGCTTATTCAAATATTATAAGTAAAGAAGATCTAGATATAATAATTCTAACTGAACATGGAATAAACACAGAAACGGAAACAATAAAAAATCCCAAATTATAGATTCATTACCACGAATTATACCCAGGCAAGATACGACGGTGTAGCGATCGGTGTAAAAACCAGGATTCATTTCTCCGAAATAAAAAATTTAGAGAGTCCTATCTAGCCATAAAAATAAAAAGCACTACAGGAGATTTAGTCATAGCTGGGGCATACCAACCTCCAAGACGCCCGTATCTTCCAATTTTCAATTTCCTTAGACTCTTCGGTCGCTCAGCTTTAACCATACTAGCCGGTGATCTCAATGCAAGATGAAGGGAAGCAGGTTACACCACCCAAATAAATGGAACAGAAAAACCCTCCAACTTATAATACAAAGAAACTTGATAAATGGAGAAGGACCAGACTTCCCCACTTATTTACCGACCGGGTATCAACTAATCCGGACATCATACTTACAAACCAAAATTAACCTAAATCACCATACTGAACCAGGACCCGCAAACCCCTTCCGATCACCTAATTATGATCACTACCATTTCAACTTCACCCATCCAAATTAAGATACCACGCAGAAAAGTAACCACCAGAACAGATTGGAACAAATACAAAGAATATTTAAGTACAATAGAATTCAAATCATTAAACAACCAAGGGCCAGACGAAATAGAAAATCAGTTACAACTTATCAACAAGAAAATCAACCAAGCAGACAAATTATATACCTTAACAATAGAATACAGAACCTACCAGCCCCTTGATGGGACTAAGAGATCCAGGGAAAAATGGAGGAATTTCATAATTTAACTAAAGAAATAATGGAATTGGGAAACACAATGGAGAGATATCGGAGACTGACGGAAATCAGAAAGCAGATAGGAACGTTCATAAAATAAAAATCAAATCTTGCCTGCAATACTACTTATAATAGAGAAAATGGACATAGAAAAAGATCCAAGAAGATTCTGGAACCGATACCGAAAATTACACGGATCGCAACCGAATGAAAATTAAAACTAAAAATACAGAACCGGGAAGTGCAACGGAATGACGAGCTCCAAGAACACTTTCAGAGACACTGGAAAGAAATATTCTACATATCACTGGAAGAGAACCATGCGTATGATACAGATTACGAGGAAGAAATTATGCAAACCCTAGAAACACAACATGAACACGTTACACCATACGGACACATCGACGAGGAGAGACGCAATCCCATGGGGGGAAGGAATTCCTTTCACAATGGTTGAAAACTTAACAGCCGTTGATTTTTTTAAACAGAAAGCACCAGGTCTAAGCGGCATAACTAAGGCACATCTGACTAATGCACCAGAAAACATACACGAATCGATAGTGAAAATATTCAATGCCTACCTAAAAATTGGATACTTTCCCAAAGCATTCAAAATGGCAAAGATGATCTTCCTACCAGAGCCAGGTAAACCGAAACACTAAATTGGAAGCTACCGTTCGATATCGCTACTGGAGTTCCTTGGGAAAGTTCTAGAAAAGCTCCTAAATGAAACACTTCAATGACAAAAAGTTTTACAACCCTCAACAACACAGGTTCAGGAGAGGGTGAGGGACGGAGATCGTGCTGGCAATTATAACAGAAAAGATCACCACAGAAACAGCACGAGGCAACGGTGTGGACATAATACTCGGCGATGTTACACAAGCTTTCGATAAGGTGTAGTGGCCCGGCCTAAAAGCTAAGATCAGTGGTCTTAACTTGGATATCAATCTTTGCCAAATGTTATGCAGCTACCTAAGCGAAAGGAAAGCGGTATTATACATAAACAGCCAAACGGGCGACCCAATTGATTTAAAAGCGGGTGTCCCTCAGGGAGGATGCCTATCTCCAACGTTGTACACTATATATTTATTTATTTATACACCAAAGAACTACCACATCCAACACACGATAGTGCGATGTACATCCAACTAGCAGATGACATCACACAGATAATCACCAGCGACAGAAAAAAAACTCAAAGACATAGCACACAGGACAGCAAGAGAGATAAAAAACCAGAACGATTACGAGAAAAAGAATAAAATTATAACCAACAAAGACAAATTCAAATGAGGCGTCTAGTGAGAGAAGGGCCTAAAGACCACCACCGGCTGAAACTTGTTTTTCACTACATCGTATAGAAGAAATCTTAAAGATTTTTCCTGTGGTTTTTAGGACCCTACAGAATGATCAATAAGGTCCAAAGTCTGGTAGTAGTATGTAGAATAATTTTCGACTCGACTCACGTTAGAAGTCACGAGTATACTCGGAGAGAGAAAGTCCTAAACGCCACTCAGCGTGAGACGCGTCTGAACCAATAGCGCGGCACCGTTTACTCATATCTCTCGCTCTGAGCTAATGAGCGCACGCCTTATCCCCCCATCTACAGATTCTCCATGGAAACAACAGTCTTTGTGCAGTCAAGTGCCCACGCGGTTGAAACAAAGTGTCTCTTTATTATTCGCATTATTTTGCTTAGTTTACGGCGAATTATTATTAATTTTATTGACATTATGAATGACCACGAACAACCAGGACCCAGTGGAGTAATAAGTAATAGTAATTCGATTGAGGAAAGAGTACCAAGAAGCAGAAAAAGAAAGGCAGGTGAGAGTGCATGGAAGAAAAGCATTGCTAAAACTCAGCGAAATCTTGGCCAAGAATGTACTAGTGCCTTATACATTACAAAAGATAATAATATTGACAAAATTGCAGGAGATTACTCTTTTTTTATATAAACTGAATAAATTCTTCCCTCTATAGTATTATCGGGTTAAATACAGGTAAATTAGTCTAAAATTTCTATATTTTATCTGAACTGGCGCTAAATGAATCGAATCAAACCACGGACGAGCTGGGCTGAAAATATTAAAGCTGTTCGAAAGAAATTGGGAGAATTTCTTTCACAATTGATTAAGTATACGGATGTTATCGATACTTGCTCTATTAGCAAGGTTTGTGTTATTTTATGCCTTAATGCGCAAAAATATTACGAGTCCTGCTTTTTTAATCTCCCCCTTACATATAAACTACTTGATCATCACTTTGTGGAAAGGGATGGGATAATATATATATATATATATATATATATATATATATATATATATATATATATATATATATATATATATATATATATAGTGTTCATAATATAAGGGTCAGTAAGATCAAGTGTATTTAAATATTTATTATAGAAGTTTAACAAAACTTTGAGACTATATACATATTATGCACATATTTCGATATATCTAATATCTATCTTTCGTGAAAATTTCAAGTGAATGGATTAAATATTTTGCAAGTTATGAGGAAATAAACAAACTTTCTTCCAAATTGCAGCGGCCAAAAGTTAAGGTTCACTAAGAAAAACAATGTAAAATGGAACAAAAACATAGAAGAAGCCCTTACTATTAATATTTTGTGAACATCCCTTTACTAGCAATGACCTCCTGACATCTGATACCACTACGTAGCATAGTGTACTAACGGGCATACTTTTAACTGTGATCAGAGCGGTGCTCGCTGCCTCAGTGTGCCTGGTTCGAATCGCTTCCCTGCACGGATTTTTTCGAAAAAAAGGTAATAAAAATATTACTGCAAGGGAAAATTATTCAGTTTTCTCTTTAAATGTGGTTTAATGGATTCATATATATATATATATATATATATATATATATATATATATATATATATATATATATATATATATATATATATATATATGAGGGAGAGAGAGAGAGAGAGAGAGAGGTCGTGTGAACTAACACAGATTCGAGGGGAATTGAAAAACAGAATTATTGGGGTTAGAGGTCGAAAGGGCCAATAAATACTGGTTAAGATGAGATGGATGAAGGTCACATAGTCGTTAGGCGATACCTAAATATAAGAAAGAATGTGTATATGAGTGTGCACAACCTTTGTGTACATGGATCACTATATATATATATATATATATATATATATATATATATATATATATATATATATATATATATATATATTTATAAATAAATATATATATATATATATATATATATATATATATATATATATATATATATATATATATATATATATATATATATATATATGTAGAGAAATGGCTATATACCTTAAAGTCCCCGCTCCCCTTTGTGGAGACAGCCGGAAAAGCGAGCCCCATGAGAAGAATCGTGGGAACGGTAGCCGGCGAATAACAATAACTGCCTACCCTGTTTGATCTCCCCGCCGCTTAGGTAGTTGGAGTAACCATATCTGTTAAGGCAACCACATTAGGCCCTCAAACGACGCTCAACGCTCCAATTACCTACGAGATCCATAAACCCGTGGTTATGTCAACAAAAAAAGCGGTTCTAGTCAAAAGGCACGCCAGGAGTGTGGTGGTTGAGGGTCTCACTATTAACAAGCCGACTTGGGCACCACAGTGCCAACCTCTGCACTTCTCGCTCTCACCACATGCGAACTCACCATTCGCGCTACTCTCTGTGGTCTCGACCCTCCCCCCTTAGATGAGGCAGTGGTCCGCCTATAAATAAGCCCCAGGAAGAAAGAGAATGAATTAGAATTCGATTAGAAACAAGAAGGTTCAATTCGTGAAGATCGATCTTTCAGCCATACAAGACGATTTCCGTGAGAAACAATAGGATCAGATTGAGAAAATCCATCCCCCTTCCACGGGCCGAATTAACATAAATTGTCAAGTTTCGTATCGGTGCTATACCGAAGAATCCTTTACAGACTTAGAAGAAGTCTGACTGGAGAAAAGTAAACCCGCTCACACTCGAGTGACTCACATCTCAAGCTCCTTAAGAGCGAGAGGAGAAGAACCCAGCCCCTACGAGGTTCCGTTCTTTAATTACGGTAAAAATCTCACCTAATACCCCAAAATCTAGTTGGACCCTCTACGTTGAAGAATCAGACATCAAGAGGCAACAAGATCATTCAGAAGAGGACTCTTGGAGCGAAGAGCACCGTAACTCCCTCCGTCTTCTTAACTTAACCAGAGGCAAATTTGCAATAAGAAGTTGACTTCGCACTACCTCTCTTCCGCATTTCCATCTCTACGAAAGTCTATCATCGGCCACGGCAACCCTCCAAGGCGCAAGATAAGCCTTCCAGCGACATCCTGCAATCCCTGATCCCTCCTGTCATGTAAGTTAGAAAGAACATTTATATTCATATTGCAATAGTATGAGTTTAGTACGTCTCACGATTTAAGGGAAGTAGAAACCATTGTGCGTGAACCCCTATCATACTTGCTAGTAGACGAGAGTACTTTAATTTAATGTTTACCGCTAATCAAAAAGGGTCGCGATAAAAATACTAATCGGAAATTGGTGTGTTTACGTGTAGCCTATTTGTTTATTTTTGTCATTGAAAACATTGTAAGAGGCCTAGTTGCCAACCGGGATAGTCTAGTTTAGCTTAGGACAACGATATAAATGTGATTACTGTTTGTTTTTCATAGTTAAGTCTTAAATTTAAAATATATGTTTATTTTGGGATAATTCCTGTGTGTTTCCTCTTTTCCTTACGTGTTGAAGCGGCTCTTCCTTAAAACATCAAAATTCGCACTCTTAGATCAAAGCCTATTTCATCAAAGAAGTACATCACGACCACAAGGTATAACACGATAAATATATATATATATATATATATATATATATATATATATATATATATGAAAATTAATGCAATATCGCAAGAAAAGATGAGGAATTAAACCACATTCTCCAAAGAAAATTTAATTCAGAACAGTTTCGGTGTATCTCACACCCTTTTTCAACTGCCACTGGATAGAAAATATAAGAAAAGTGCTTACAAACATAACACAGGGTCAGGTCGTGAAAGATCCCCTTTTTTTTCTCCCAATCCCCTACTTGTGGCTAATCAGGGGGGGAGGGGGTAGGCCTAAACATATTGAAGAGATGACATTTTACTATTTTGTTTATTTGCTTTCGTATTACAGGATTAAAAGAAAATTGACCCTCAGATAGATTTAAATTAGGAACTGGAGATATCAAGCTCGATTCTACGATTCTTCTCTTAACATAGTTAGCCGATTTAAATACCATTTTACTTCCATTGAAATCGATCGAATGATTCAAGTCTCTAACATGGAAAAATATTCCACTGCTTTGGCTGCCCACTCTAATACCTCTTTTGTGTTCATACAATCTCTTGTCTAGATTTCTCCCCGTTTCTCCTATATAAACTTTTTGACAATCGTTGCATGGTATTGCATATACTCCTATGTTATGATGTTCTTTGGGTTTCCTGGCAATCATCAATTGGTTTAAGGAATTATTATATTTAAAGGCTAGATTAATACCCACTTTTCCAAATATGTCCTTTAAACTATTTAATTTATTATTAAATGGCAATGTTATACATTTGTTGAAGTCATTAGTGCGGGAAGGCTTATTACCATAGAATGTTTTCCTAGCTGCAAAATGGGATGACGATAAGAACCACTCGGGGTAATACAAATTAGAAAAAATGGTCCTGATAATGACAATTTCTTCATCTAAATAGGAAGGATGACATATTTTGTATGCTCTAAGGAAAAGGTTAGAAAATACCGATTTTTTAACAGTATTATCGTGAAACGAAAAAAATAATGTATATAGGCATTCGAGTGGGTTGGTTTCCTATAAACGTCAAGGTTTAATTCATGGTGATCTTTAGTAATGAGGCATCTAAAAAGGGTAATCTATTATCACATTCCTATTCATATTTAAATTTGATGGAGACATGCAAATTATTCAAATTATTAAATAAGGTATCAAAATCATGGCCATTAGGCCATACCGAAAATACATCGTCAATGTACCTTAACCATATAAAGTTAGGGGGATAAATTGTGGGAAGGAGTTCAGTCACAAAATATTCCATGAAGAGACATGCCAATATTGGAGATAAACTATTTCCCATGCTAAGGCCAAATATTTGTCTATAAAACTCATTATTTATTCGAAACACATTGTCAGAGACATAATTCAACTAAATCGATAAATTTACTCGTAGAAATGGGAAGATCCAAATTAAGTTTAGGCATGATTTTCCGCAGAAGGCCCATGGTTTGGTCAACCGGAACTGTGGTTTAATCCCTCATATATATATATATATATATATATATATATATATATATATATATATATATATATATATATATATATATATATATTAGTGTAGTTGGGTACCAAAGGAAATTAATTAAGGCAAAATACACAATAATGGTCTTCAACATTATATATATATATATATATATATATATATATATATATATATATATATATATATATATATATATATATATATATATATATATACGAGGGGCGGTCAATAAGTTTTGCAATTCGGATATAAGGAAACGAGATATGAAGAAAAGTGTTTTATTATTTTTAAATATGACTACCCTTGACTTCAATGCACTTGCGCCACTGTTTCCTGAGGCTTCGAATTCCCGACTGCTTTTCAATCCACTCCTGGACGGCGAGCTGGACATCTTCATCGTCCCCAAACCAACATCCACGCAGTGCAGCCTTGAGCTGGCGGAATACAATGTAGTCAATAGGGGCCAGATCTGGACTGTAGGTGTGATGGTTGAGTTCCTCGAATCCGCACTCGCACAGGGCAGCTTGTGCAACTCTGGCCGTGTGGAATTTGACGACGTTGAAGTTGATCATGGGGCATAAGGTTTCTACGGACCCAACGGGCAGATACCTTGGTCATTGCCAAATTGTCGTGAATGATGTTGATATCACTTCCATGTGATATTCCAAGTTCTCGCTCGATTTCACGACCTTCACCTGTCGATTTTCGAGGATCATCCTTTCCACACGGGCTACATTGTCCTCGTTGGTCACGTCTGACGGGCGTCCTGGACGGAGGTCATCTTCAAGGGACTCACGACCATGACGGAACTCCCTATAGTAGCGAGCAATGGTTGCATAGGAAGGGGCGGTGTCGGTGTACACTGGAACCATGCGTTCATGGATCTCTTTTGCATTCTTGCCTTCCTTGGTCAAAAATTTGATCACTGCGCGGTGCTCAACCATCTCCATTGTTGAAAAATTTGTGACTGACGATCTGCGATCAGCTACTGCTTCTTAAATAGACGAGGCAGAAGCGTGCGGCTGCAGGTCCTGACTTGTCATAACTTGTCCTAAGATCCCCACAAACAGCCATCCCCCTTCCTCTATTTTGCCCTACCGATTCGCAAAACTTATTGACCGCTTCTCGTATATATATATATATATATATATATATATATATATATATATATATATATATATATATATATATATATATATATATATATATATATATATATATATATATATATATATATATATATATATATATATATATATATATATATATATATATATATATCCTCGACCCTTACTTACTACTGTTTCTAAACAGAAGGTTTTCATTAAGCTACCCTATCTCGAGCATTTGACATCAGAGTTTAACAAACTCCTCCTCTCTACCCTCAACAACCATTTCCCTCAATGACAATTCATTTGTATTAACTCCAACCCTGTATTGTTAAATTTCTTTTTCCTCCATAAGGAGCCAATCCCTTTGGGCTTGCGATCCTGTATAATTTACAATTATACATGTACGACCTGCTACAGTCGTTATGTAGGCCAAACCGGCTTACTAATTCAACTGCAGGATCGCGAAGCACTTGGGATTGTCTCATAGGACTGATATTCTCATTTCTAAACCTGAAGCCTCTTTCATCAGGCAACATTCAGAGAATCACCATCATCCTCTTAATTCTAATTCATTTACTATATTATCTTCAGCCTTAACTTCTCTCGATTTGAAAATCTTAGAGTCACTATATATTATTAAAATAAATCCAAAGTTAAATAATTACGCCTCCTCAATTAAACTATTCACAATATAACCAACCAACACTTCAATAGATTAACTAGCCAACCGACCAACCGAAAAAATTTCGTCAGTAATTTTAAATGTTTAGTTAGTTGATTTCTCAACTCCCACGTTAAAGGTCAGCCCCCTTGTTCATTCTGATTTATTTTCGTTTTTTTGTCTTTTTTTGGTGTGTGTTTTTAAAATTTAATATAATGTTATTTTTTGTTTACTTCAGTAACTTTGAATACGTGATAATAAAGTCAGTTTGTTATAATTTCACTTTCTATTTTTTTTTTAAATACCACTGGGTAATATTATTTAATTCTATATATTATTAGTGTTTTTACTTTAATTTTAATTATTGTCAATTTTATTATTTTAACTTGACTTCTTCCGATTTTTTTTAATGCATTCTTTTAAGTGTTATCAATTAATGTTCCTTCCCCTTCTCATTAGACGATATAGTCGCTGAAGATGGTCCTAGTAAAGGTCCGAAACGTCCGGCCAATAAATGATTAGTATAATCACCTGGGTCTTCATATTCCTGCTATATATATATATATATATATATATATATATATATATATATATATATATATATATATATATATATATATATATATATATATATATATATATATATATATATACAACGTATGTGAGTCTGTCTGTCCGCTAATGGAGGAAGGCGGGGCACCAAAAGAGTGAGGTCTCAATGTGAGATCGGACTGTGTTTTTAGTAAATACGATGGTGTCACACTTTATTCTAATTCTGTATTTCTCCTCCTAGTCTCATGGGGTTGTACGTGGCACACTCTCCTGTTAACCTCTGCACATCTGTTTCGACGCTCCTCATATTCCTTTATTTTTATCTACGTCAACGTTTTTGCTTGAATTATGCAATGCCACGTTGAATATCATCATAATCAAGCAAGTGTAAAACTTGAATGATTTATTGGCAATTTGCCATTGATGTAACTTAATTACATTTTTACATTTTAACTGGTTGTTTTTTTGTCATTCGAGTCAATACAAAGAATCGCCAAGTTTTAAAATCGAACTCAGTTCTTTACTTGTGACTTGTTTTAAAGAACAATGCCTCAAAATTTAGTTTAATAATTAGATATATATATTTATTCTTTTGGTGGGCGATCGAGTCGTTACACTTATACATCTTATTCCTGTTTTAATGGTGCAAGTTAGGTTAAACCAGGTAAACCCAACCTAAATCATGCAAAAAACAAACCCAGACATCATACAAAGCTAACAAACCAAACAATCTAACCTAAGAATCATAAAAAAACAACTCTTAATTGTCTAATAAAACAAATAAATGCAAATAACCTAACCTAACCTTCGTAACAAAACCAAACTGAACAAATCTTCGTTACACGTTAAACAACCTAACAACTCACAATCATCAAATTAAACTACTTCCTACCTACGTGGTACGGACTTCCTGGAATAATAGAGCCCGGGGAACCACAACAACAATAACAACCACTTCTAAAATGAATCATACCAGACAAAACAGCGCGCCGAAAGCTCGTTCCATGCTTCTAAAGCAATTAAACTAGTGTGAAAAATACCCTTCCCCCCTCAAACAAAATTGCATCTGCGGTTAATATAGCAATGAATAGCTACCTATCCACTACATCGTGAACACCTGGAGGTTCAGTCACTTGATATGCGTGTCTGAAAAACATTCCCCAGGTGTACGTAATGTAGTGTGAAGATAGCTACTCTGCTATATTAACCGCATACCATCGCTGCGTATATTGCAGTTTACCTTACTAAACTTAAGTCTATCATAAGTACAAAACTACTCACTCCAAATTCATCCACAAGAACCCAATAATTCTTATGCAGAAACTCGAACTTTCATCTGTAGTAGCATGTATAAATATTAACCATAAAAATGTAAATTTTTATAGTTTACCCTTTAAATATCATTTTCTACGAGGAATGTGTTTCTTTAAGACACGAATTTCTGGAGTCCAAAATTTATTTATTGGAACGAATAAAGGGCAGACATCAATGGAGGCAGCGAGGTACTTAGAAAATAGGAGAAAATAAGATAATAATGTGGTGCAACCAAAGAGAGATGATATTTTTATTCGTGTAAAATAAAGAGAAGGAGAGCCAAATAAAGAAAACGGCAAGTTAAATAGGAATAATGAACAGGTTAAATATGAAAATTAACTGCAATAGCAAGTTTCATGAACGCTACAGCTTCGCCAGCATAATGAAAAGGGATTTTATCAAACTTTTTCAACACAAAACCTCTAGAAAAGACTATGTACATAAGAGTGTATGTACAAAATATACGGAGAGAGACACTCCCCCACTCCACCCTTACCGAATAAAAAAACTAGAACTTTTGAACTTTTATGTAATTCAGCTCACTCGCTATCGACATGATATCCATAAAGCTTCACGTTCCGTTCACTAGCGTAAATTTAATTGAATTTTCATTGTTTGCCCTTATTTATCAAAACCCCCGGATACTTATGCTTTATATTCATGTAATCAAGCTTTGACATACTTCCAAGGAAAATATAAATGTACGTATTTATCATTAGACAGCTTCATCAGAATTGTGTATCGCAAACCATATGAACTCTCTTATTAATTACCTTATTATGTCGGTAGTTTTGATTATCTTTTGGTAAGAAATAATCAAACTGGAGAAATAATTTGTATAAAAATATTCTATTTTATAGAAAAGCTTTTGTTTTAAAGCACCTTAAAAATAGTGGGAAGAAAACATATCTAAAACCAACTAGACGATTTTAAACGAAATTTGAAAATGGATACATTAAGAATATCTGCTGATTTTCAACAGCGAGTGCGCAGAAATACGTCGAACACGAGCGAGATTTTTATACCAACTGCTGAGCGGAAATGTGCAAGCCAAAGTACTTAGGCTAGTAGCACCAAGTATGCACTTGTCTTATTGTGGGTCACATAAGCAAACCTTTTTTAAGGATTATTTTCTTCCTTTGTAAATCAAAACATGATTAGAAGGATGATTTTATCCCCCTTTATGAACATACAGGTTTAAAATTCAGAAGCATTGATAAAGAAGGTAATTATCGATGGTATTTATTTAAATTATAAAATTGATGAGGATAAACATTGGTGGGGAAGGGGTTGAGGAGGGGAGGTTGATGGTTTTGCCATCAATTTGAAGTCCTTTTCTTCCTTTTCCTTTCTCATTGGGGAATTAATGTTTGGGGTTTGACCCAGGCTACGGGTTACAAAGTACATATGACAGCCGTCGTAATGTTGAGACAAATCGGGACTCTAGTGATTAACCACATATGCTCACAAATCGGGACTCTAGTGATTAACCACATATGCTCGAGCTAAACTTCTGGGTCAAAGATCAGAAAACCTACGCCGTATTTTTAGTGTTATAAAAGTATTAATGGTCTTTATAGGCATCCCAGTCGAAAAGTACATATTTTTAAGATAATACACCTTGATGGGGTGAAAATTGACATTTGAAATACGTCAGCCTTGCCTTCTCTTAATGTGAAAATAAACCATTATTTTCACACACTGGCAACATTGTCTTTCTTTTGCAACCCCAACGTGTACCAGCTACCTGTTAATCATTGGCCAACTTTCACTCTGAAATATTTGTTTTAAAAAGGACCCGCAAAGTTAATAATAAACCATCCCCACTGGACTCATAACTATTTCCTATTCACTAACGGTCTTCAATCAACTTCGGCCAAAAGCCACCAAAGTACCTACGTATATATATATATATATATATATATATATATATATATATATATATATATATATATATATATATATATATATATATATATATATATATATATATATATATATATATATATATATATATATATATATATATATATATATATATATATATATATATATATATATATATATATATATATATATATATATATATATATATATATATATATATATATATATATATATATATATATATATATATATATATATATATATATATATATATATATATATATATATATATATTCATATATTGTCAATAATATGCCCCTCATTAAACTAATTGCTCTTTGCATCAACAATTGCAAATTTACCTTTAATGGAAAAATTTTGGAATGGCAATGGGGAATTGTTTGTCCCCTGTACTCGCCAACCTATACATGGAATTCTTCGAATCTAGAATACTTTCCTGAATTAATGAAACCCCTATAGCTTGGATGTGATATGTTGATGGCATCCTTTGCCTTTGGCCTAATAATTTAAATATTAATGTATTTCTTACAAAAATTAACACCTTAGTGCCCTCGATTGAATTTACTTTAGAAGTGGAAAAAGATCGCACACTCCCTTTCCTAGCTATTCGAATTCATCGGACAAACCATTGTTTCAAATATGAAATATATAGAAAATCCACAGCTATAGACTCTTATATACATTTTTATTCTAACCACCATCAAACAAAGTGTTTTTTCTTCTATGTTTTTGCGTGCTCTTACAATTGTCTGACCAGAATACCTAGACAAAGAAGTCGATAGAATATATAAAATAGGGATAAATTTATGCTACCCTCTGTATGAGACTACAGTTTATCGCCTCCTTGTCAAAAATCCCCCCCCCCATCCCTCCCGACCTGGCATTGTTTATTCGATAGGCTGCAACAACTGCCAAAAATGTTATCATGGACAAACCGGGAAAGAAATAGATGCCCAGGTTAAGCAACAGCAAGCCAATGTACATAATCACAGGGAACAATCTGCACTTTTTCTACATATGTAAAATCTTAACCATAGCATTAACTGGAACAGTGCCAAACCAGTCATAAAATGCAATAATTATATCTAGAGAAATATATTAGAATGTATCTCCATTAACGCGTTTCCAAATTTCAACCTTAGCCCTGGTTTGTTCATGCTAGACTCCATTATCACTACATAAATAAAATCTCAAATAAAGTTGTTTCAGGATTTTGTACCCCCTAATTAAGGTTCAGAGGTGGGTAGTCTAATCCATCCTTTCACTATTTAAGGCGATGTATGTCCAGCCTCCTGTTCATTCCATGAAAAGGTCTTTAAGAATACAGACGAAAGCGCTCGGAATCGTTTTTAACTTTTCCTTTGTAAAAGTGTATAAAAATTCCTTGGAGGTTCCTAGCTTTGGGAGATACTGGATTTGATGGGTAACACTTTGGGCGAAGTAGAGTCACCGTGCCTGGTAGCTTACCGGTAGAGCATGTGACCGGCATCAGCAGACCCGGGTTCGAGTCCCGGCCAGGAATTTCAAACTTTTTTCCGGTCGGTTATTTACTGTCTTCTCGATAAAGGATTGCCTTCATTGTGCCGCCCTCTGCTCTCTTTGATTCTAGTGTTCTTCTAATGTTCCTTTCTCTTACCTCTAAAAAAACCTGTTTCTTGTATCATTGCTGATTCGCGTCCAATTTCTCTTTTTCTTGTACTATATATATATATATATATATATATATATATATATATATATATATATATATATAAATGTGTGTGTGTAGAGAGAGAGAGAGAGAGAGAGGGGGGGATTTTAAACCGGCGCGCACACAAAGAATGCATCTATTGGGTAAGCCAGACTGTAGAACAATCTGCTGGCGGCAACGTTTACAACTGCTTACGTGCTCGTTGCAAGCATGGGCCAGTCGGGATACGATGACTGCGATGAGGGAAAGTCTAGTTATCTCACACTTCAGATGAGGGAGCACACGTAGATGGCCTTCGGAGATGGGAATCCTCGTCATATACTCGCCGATTGACTATGGCAGAGTTCACGGATGTCGATTTAGCCTTCGTCCTTGAATCGAAATCGCCGTTGTCTCCGATCGCGGTGGGGGGACTGGGCGTTCTTCAGCTCGTTCGCGGTGGTAGGTGGGAAGTTTATTAGTGCTTCTTACTAAACCGAGTCGAAGGATTATATTGACGCTCGGCGAGGTGGCTTTAGATGGCTTGGTTGCCCCTCTACACACACGTGCGATTTTGGGGAAAAGTCGGTGACTCCTTGTGGGGGCGGGGAATTGAGATAACGTTGGCGTAGAATGTTCGACGAACTTGGACCTAGGATGGAAGGCATGAATACTGGCTGAAAGGCGGCCGTGGGAGACGATGAAATATGTCCCTAAGCAAATACAGCTGGAGTGTGATAAACGGCGTGGGCTGCACCCCCGCCCTGGTTCAGCCGTGCTTTCAAAGCTACATGCGGTGACCTTTGGACCACGTGGGTACATAGGGGCACGTGGTCGCCCTTCAACCTTATTCTTCTACAGCCCTCCCATCCAAAAAGATGGGACTTTCGGAGTTCGGGGAGAAAAGTAACATCCCCTAATACGAATGACTTGGGAAAGCGGAGTCTTTCACGCGAGTGGTCAACGGGGTAAGCGAGATAAAGATAATTCCTGACCTGACGTCGAGCAGGTGTACAAGTTAATTCTACCCGACTGCGTGTACATATGAACGGAAAAAGAGATTAATTATTGCCGACCATAAGAGAATTAAGGGTGAAGGTAATTAAAAAAATGAAAACAATATTTATACACTAAGCTATACAAAGCAGAAGAAAAAAAGGAATGAAATGGATATTCAATGAAACATTTTACGGTGGTACATATACACATATAGGGGTGCTGGACCAGGCTTTTAAATACTAATTTTATATATACAAGGGCGATGTGCGTCCTTCACGTACATATCGGAAAAAATAAATACATACATAAACATAAATAATTGTCCTTTAGCTCATCTCTAGTTGGTGGTTATAATAATTACAAGATGGAAAAATGGCTATGGAGCAATTACAATTAAAATTTAGGTGGGATCGTCACCCAATGGATTGCGGCTAATGGTATCGGCGATACAATTTTCCTACCCTTTTATATACATTATCCTATACTAGAATTCCTGCAATAATAAGCTCCATCTCATTACTCGGCCATTATGATGTTTAATATTACGGAGGTATGCCGGCGGGCGGTGATCGGTTTCTATAACGAATTTTCGGCCTACCAAGTACATTTTAAACTTCTGCACACTCCAAATAATAGCTAAAGCTTTCTTTTTTATCACTGCATAATTCCTCTCACGTGTGAGCAATTTGCTACTCGCGTAGGCCACAGGGTGACTCTCACCGTCGACTCCGTACTGAAGAAGGACACAACCGTTGCCCTCGTTACTCGCATCCGTTCGGATCCCGAAGGGCCTACTGGGGTCAGGCATCCTGAGGACTGGGGAAGATGTCAATTTACCCTTCACTTGATGGAAATGAGCAGTAGCCCTCGAATTCCATATGATGCGGTCTGGGGACTTCTTTTTGAGTAGTTCACACAATGGGGCGGCCAAAGACGCGAAATTGGAGACAAACCTCCTATAAAATGAGACAAATCCCATGAAAGAACAGAACTGTTTCTTCGTACCCGGGAGGGGCATCTGAACTATCGCCCGGATATTGTCTTCTTGGGGATTAAGTTCGTCGCTTCCAATGTGGAAACGCAAATATTAGATCGAATGATAGGCGAGGTGGCACTTACCGGGGCCTATTATAAGGCCGTGCTCTCGCAAAAGGATTAAGAGCGCCTGAAGGGAGGCCAAGTGTTGTTCCCAGTCACATCTGGTAACGTAAATGTTGTCAAAATAAAAGGTAACATCATCCAAACCGAAAGGAATTCGGCGGAACTGCATAAGACCTTTGTCGGTGGGGAAGGTTGTGTATTTTCTTACGCTCTTTTTCAGGGGGATCTGGTAATACGCTTTACATAGGTCGAGCTCGCTAATAAATTTTGCCTTTTCGAACAATTAAAGGTTTTGGTTAATTAAAGGAATCGGTTCTGCATCGAAAACAGTGACGGAATTTAATATACGAAAATCTACACACATGCGGTAAGAGTTATCTGGTTTCCGTAACATAACTATTGGAGAACAATAATTTGACGTGGAGGGTTCAATGGTATTGAGCTTGAGCATATTGTTAACCTCATCGTTAAAAGCATTTCTCAGATGAATTGGAGGGAGGTAAGTTCTTGAACGAACAGGCTCTTGGGTAGCGAGGATTATATCATGCTCGAAGTAAATAGCACACCCAGGGGTCTCAGAAATGACGTCCTCAAACTTTTTTAAAATAAGCTGAAACTGGCTAGTTTGGTTTGGTCGGGAGTTAAACGCTTATTGATATCCAAACTAGCGGGGGGTGAATGGAAGGAGCCGGGCAAGGCGGGTAGTGAGTAATCCCTATCCTGTTCGACGCACACAGCCTGTACAAGGTTCAGGGCATCTGTCGTGTAGTCGGCCTCCAAAGCTGTCTCTTCGTCGGTGGTAACAATGTTGTTGACACGTGCGCGGCGGTGATATCTTTTTAACATGCTGACGTAGAACAGCTTCTCTCTTGTGGAGGTCTTAATTGAATAATCCACAGGTCTTCGCGCTTCGAGAATTGGGAAGGGGCCTTTCCATTAGCTCAGAACTTTGTTGCTCTCCGTAGGAAGTACCAATAGAACCTCATCACCGGGCTTAAAATTCCTCTCCTTCGATTTGACATCGAAGTACGTCCGATATTTTTTTAAGTTAACGTCGTCATTTTGGTATCCAATCTCGGCACACTTTTCTAATCTTCGTCAAAGATCCAAAACATACGCGTAAGAAGATTGAATTTCCCTGTCTAACTTGGCGTTAGAGAATAACTCAGTGAGGATGCTAATGGGACCTCGCACGTTACGTCCGTAGATTAATTCGAAAGGAGCAAATCCGAGCGTACGATGTGGAATCTCCCTGTATGCAAATAGTTCCACTGGTAAGAAGCGATTCCACTCACGGGGTTGTTCAGCACACAGCTTCTTTAATATTGACTTCAAGGTCGCATTAAATTTCTCCCAAACTCCATTTTCGCATGGGTGATAAGGAGTGGTAAAGAGCGGTTTTATCATCAACAGTCTCCTGATATATTCCATCAATTCAGAAGTAAATTGTCGACCTCAGTCGGACAATACTTCCTTTGGTATGCCTACCCTAGAGAAGATGGAAATTAAGGTTAGGGCACACGTAACACTGTCGATTCTCTTTAAAGGTACAGCTTCGGGGAAACGCGTAACACACTCCACGAGGTTAAGCACATAACTATGCCCTTCGCTGGAAGGGGGACGAATGGGGCCGACAAGGTCTATGGCCACTCGGGAAAAGGATTCCTATATGATTAGTCCCTTCTGAAGGGGGGCCGGTTCAACATATCCTTTTGCCGTGGTTTTCTGGCAGATATCACAGGATTGGCAGTATTCAGAAATGTCAACTGCATCACCAGGCCAGTAGAAATACCGGGAAATCCTCTGACCAGTCTTATTGTGGCTGAAGTGGCCATAAAAAACACTATCGTGGGCAATTTTTAGGACAAGGGGGACATGCGAACGGGAAACACAGAGGACGTGAGCCTCGGGGTTGACGCCATCTTAGCAAGTGCGATATAGCAAGCCTTCTTTCACGATATAAGAGGCTGTCCTGTTACCGCCGACTGAATCCTGCTCGAGGCTCTGAGATTTTTCCCACAATTCTTCGCTCATAACGCCGCTGAAATCTGAATCTAAGGGAATTTCAAGGGCAGCGGGCGTCTGGGATTCCTTCTCTGAAAGGGCTCTCGTGATAACGGGCTGAGCCACAGGGTTAGATGAGACTTGGGTGCACTGTCCTACCAAAACGGAACATAATTTGATAGGAGCTGACACGACTTCAGCCCATCCGGAAAAGTACTGGCACTCCAAGTAACCGTTCACGATGGGGAAGCGGTTTGCGCATCCCAGGTAGGCATGGACTACTACAAACTTTTTGTGGTCGGAAGCCACCGGGAGAAGAAGTTCATTCGATACCACAATACAGGTACACCCGGTATCGCGGACGAGGGTGGATATTCGGCACCCATTAACGCTTCCTTTTTCAAATTTCAAACTTTCTGGAGAACTCTTGTAGAAGAGAAAATTAACATGGTGCCCTGGGACACTGGGAGACATGATTGGAACTGGAGTTTCTGGTCGCGATGGAGGGGGAGCGGGAGCAGCAGTCACCTGGTGGACTTGGTGAATGGGATTACCGCGGAGTTAGGAAGATGGGGGGCCTTCGACACCGCACACAAAAGTTGACGCCGGGGGGATTAGATATGAGGGGCTTGACATCACAGGGTTCCGATGGAGGGAAACCTCTGGGGTTAAAGTGGCCCGTAACCTTGGCGAATTTGGGGGAGTTCTTAGGGGGGAACCGCGAGTTATTAAATTTATTCTTGGGGAATAAAGGGGGGGGGGGCTTTTTATTTTCCTTTGGGTATAAGTTGTGACTCGCCGCATATATATCTGCTTCTTCTATGCACTCTTTGAAGGAAATGCACCGACGATCCTTCACAAATGAGTGGATCTCTGGTGTTAGCGACGCCAGCAACTGGTCCCTTAGAACAAAATCTACCAGGGACTCATAATCGTGAGGGACTTTCGATGCGTATAACCAAACATTGAAATTACGGGAAAGAGTATATCCAAAATGACGGAAGGTCATATTTGGTTGGATGCGGGCGTGGTGAAATTGGTGAAATTTGGCTCTTTCTCTAATCTCTTTTTGTTCAGCTATCCCTTTTCTCTATTCTTCCTGTACATAGGTGACAATATCTTTGCCACTTAAACCGAAGGGTTCTCCTTGGAGTTTAAATCTCTCGAATGACATTTTGTTCGTAATGGACCGTCGGCACCGGACGGAAAAAACTTGGATCACAAATTACTGACACACGCAGGAATATGCTTGTTTAAACGCGGAAGCTTTGCTATCCAAATACTCACCCAAATATAATACACGATTAAACAAAACAAAAATAATAATAATGGAGTCTTCGTGTGATAAGAAGGGCTCATACTCTACTAATCCGTAGCGGATTAAAGTGAACGTGGGAGAAGGTCTGTCTCCTGACAAAATTTTCCTATTAAACGTTCTCGGTCCAAACACACATACAGACACTAAGTGATAAATAAATATGGTAGGGTTGTTTCCTGTTTTGTTTTGTCTTTGCAACTCAAACGGTACTCAGCTTTGAAAATTAAAATAAAGTTAAAGTGTTGTCTCTAAAAATCTTTCCAAAGACCTTTTTAAAGACCCCACACCTAACACCAGATTTTATAAAAGAGAAATGTATATATATGTATATCACATGGAATGGCCAGACTCTCTCTCTCTATATGTACGTAAGTACTTTGGGGCTTTGGGCCGAAGTTGGTTGAAGACCGTTAGTGAATGGGGAATTGTTATGAGTCCAGTGTGGATAGTTTATTATTAACTTTGCGGGGTCCTTTTTAAAACAAATATTTCAGAGTGCAAGTTGGCCAAAGATTAACAGGTAGCTGGTACGCGTTGAGATTGAAAAAGAAAGATAATTACAAAAATATATATTTACTAACAACAACATAATATTTAAATGTACACAAATATTGGGTTTAAAGGGAATTGTCGCACATACGGAGTTAAATGTCTACACGAGATACAGGTGGGTTAATTAGGGGATTAAAGAGCTCGGATTCATGTCGGTGATTTAAAGGGGGATTTTAAACCAGGCCGCACACATACAGAATGGATCGATTGGGTAATTCAGATTCTAGATCTATCGGCAGACAGCAACGGTTACAATTGCTTACGTGCTCGTTGCCGAAAAGGGGCCAGTTGGGATACTATGACTGCGAAGGGGAAAGTCGGGTTACCTCTCGCTTCAGATAAGGGAGCACTCGTAGATGGCCTTTGGAGTTGAGAATCTTCGTCAGATACTCGCCGATTGACTATGGCAGAGTTCACTTATGTAGATTTAGCCTTTGTCCTCGAATCGAAATCGCCGATGGGGGGAGGCGAGAGCCCTTCAGCCCCGTTCGCCGTAGTAGGTGGGAATTCTATTAGTGCTCCTTACTAAACTGAGTCGAAGGATTATATAGACACCTGGTGAGGTGCTTTTGGTGACTGTGGCGGCCGCCTCCACATACACGTGCCATTTTAGGGAAAATTCAGCGACTCTTTTGAAGGGGGGGGAGGGAGAACGTTGGAGTGGAAAGTTCAACGGACTTCGATCTTATGAAGGAGGCAGGAATGTTGGCTGAAAGGTAGTCATGGGAGACGATGAAATCGAACCTTAAGCAAATACATCTGGGGCGTGTTAAAGGCCTAGGCTGCACCCTCACCCTGGTTCACCATGCTTTCAAAGCTCCATGCGATGATATGAGAACCACATGGGTACAGAAGGGCACGTCGTCGCCCTTCGACCTTATTCTACTACAGTCCATTTATTGATATAGGTAACGTGCGCGAGAATCACCCAGACTTTGACAATCAACAAGAATGTGCCGAACAGTCCGGGGGACAACCCAATTGGCGTATTAAGGTGCAGGGAAGCGCTCCATCAAATGGCACTGCATCCCCCGTTATTCCTGATTCAAAGACGACAGAAAGCTGACTTAAGCTGTTGTGGTATTAGGTGGGGAAGTCGATGGGAACAGTCACGGCGTAATGGCACGTAACTATAAGTTCCACTCGGCCGTCTCCCATCTTGTTCTTCGGGAAGCACGGGGGGCTGCCCTTATTCCTATCATGTAGTCGATCTAATGAAGAGAAAAACGCTGGTCTAGTGGCACAGTCCTCGCGGACTTTTTGGCATCATCATCGGCGCGCTTATTACCGGCAATTCCTACATGTTTTGGAACCCAACAGAATATAATCTCGACATATGCTCGGCTCGCGGCAACCGTGTTGTCACAAATACCACAGACCATGGTCTGTTGAAGCTTTGAGAGTTGACGCGTGGTGACAAATAAAATAATGAAAGGTGGTACTCTCCAGGGTGCCATCCTGGGCAGGACCAGAGGCGTCACAACTCGAGAGCTAAACCAAGCTCTCGAAGGAATTTCGTAACCCAAAAGGCTAAGGGTATGACTTGCGTCTCTCGGTGGCACAGGCATAGGAGAGATTGGCTACGGACGCAATAAGTTCCGCTGGCGACTGAGTGAGATGCCGGGCTCGCGCATAAAAGAACATAATGCACTGAGTTCTCACTACGTTCTACGTAGGCGATCTTTCTAGCTTTTTTGGCGCGTCCCAGATGCCAACTCTGGATCGTGGACTCAAACTGGCATTAAACCGCATGTCTCGCTATGTCGCAGAGAACATGATTCGGTTTTATTTGGCCAAGAGTAAGTTAGTGCACTTCTGATGCCACGTTTGCTACGAGCTGGCGGATGGCGACTTTATTTTATGCTAGGTTCCTAGACTTGTAGGGATTGAGGGAAATAAACGCGCGAATGAGGCCGCCAAATGGTTAGTGAAGACTGAGCGACCAGATACCAGACCAGCGCTTTGCTCTTCCACACACTGACTACATGGCAAGAATCAGGACAGCCCCCGAGCCTTCCTGGCAAACAAGCTGGGAAACAGCCGATGAGAACTTAAAGTTAGGTACCATAGCACTTCGACTGGTCCCGTAGACATACTTCCTAATGCCTTAACCCATTCACGTCATTTGATGGAGTGCTCTCCTGCACCTTACTGCGAAGACTGCGTTTTTTCCAGAACTCTGGAGGATCTTCGCACACTTTACCTGGCACAGAATCAGTACGAGCGGGGGTCCCTACCAATTCTCTCCCCGACACCAGAGTGTGCTTCCTTCTTGGTGCTTTTGTTCTGCTTATTTTTTGGTTGTTTTTGTTTCTGTTTTTTTTTATTTGTTTGTTGTTTCATTTAGTGTGTATATTGTTTCATTGTGTTAGTTTTAAAGTAGACTTAGAATAGGCTGATTTTAAATTACGGTAGCAGTCGCCAGATGAACGATTAAAAAAAGGAACAAATACTAATTCTTGTGTTTTCACTCTTCTTAAACTTCTGTTGACAGCACGGCTGGAAATCTCCCTAAAGGCATTAAAATGAAGACCGTCTCTGTTCATATATGGTCCTACAACTGGCGAACTATCGTTGCAGCTGTGAGCGGAGGATGATTTATGAAGATCTTCACCCATAGCTCTGTAACATTTGCTTGTATTGCTCAAATTAACTAAGGTTTTTTTAATATATCCGCAGAATGCCCTTTTGTCTTCTGCATCGTGGATCCTGTTGCACTGATGCTTGAAAGCAGATTGGCAAATTATTTAATTATCCCAATAATTAATATATAGAATTTTCTAGTGTTGCAGAAACGCTTTAATTAACAACTAGAAACTTCAATTCTGGATTAGTGTTAACTAGACACATTTAAAATTCCTGTTTCTTGACTCATGTGCTCATTCACGTCAAATTTCTCTTTTTTTTCTTTTAATATACGGTTATATAGTCTACACTACAAGGTTTCTGCATCTTTTTTTTCTGCCTTCAAAAGTTTTTTAAAAGCTATAAATTAAATATGACGAAAGCCCTTTAGTAGTTGTTACTAATCGCAGAGCCTGTATTTGCTCTTTATATATATATATATATATATATATATATATATATATATATATATATATATATATATATATATATATATATCAGTCAATGGCTTCGCCACTCCCCTCTACGTGGGGAGCTTGTGCTTCGCTACTACTAAGATTAAAATTTAAAATCTAAAAAAAGCAGCAATGGTTAAATTTTTAGAAATTTTCTGAACTTCACCATTTTGTTTGTTGATATTATAAAAGAATGATTAGAAATAGCTTTTATAAACAAACATTAGTCATAACCAAACTAAGATGAAATTATTATTCAAATAGAGTTAGTGATAATGATATATATATATATATATATATATATATATATATATATATATATATATATATATATATATATATATATATATATATATTATATATATATATATATATATATATATATATATATATATATATATATATATATATATATATATATATAGATATATATATATATATATATATATCCTGACAATCGAGAAATTCTGTGGGAATCTTACCTGAAGAAGGAAAATGAAGAAGACAATCAGAGACAACAATCAAATATTTCTCAAACGTTTCTGTCATCAAACTAGGACCATTTTCAGTGTCCAAACCAAAACAGAAAATTATAAGTAAGAATGACTAATACACAGATAATTAAAATTTCTAAATAAAACAGAAAAGGCAAAATCGTAAGAAATTTAATAAATAAAATCGCATACAAATGTGGAAGGTTAAAATACACTAATTTTCTATCCTTTCCTCCACCTATAGCGACATAGATTTGAGAATTTTAGAAACGTTGTATATTAAAAAACTACAGTTAGAACCCAGCGATTATAAGCCTGTAGTGCCCAATTACCAGGTGAAGTAGAGCCAACAAGGAACCTCACAAATTGAGAACCTCGTTGGCCCTATGAAATCTTGAAATGGCCGCACAAAACAGACACTAAAAAATATCCCATTTCTCAATAATTAATATATTAATGCAAAGCAAACTGCATACTTATAAATAAAATAGGCAATGAAATCGCTCTGCTCCCAAGACAAACATTCACACATTAAAAAACAGGTGCGAGCTGACGGTTTTGCCCGCGCAGTGATAAGAGAGAGAATTGAAATAGCTGTTCATACAAGTAATGAATCTGAGAGGAAGTTTAGCCCATTGTCTTTTGACATGGATCCGCGAAAGACGGAATTTTATTTTGCTACGAATGTCAGCCCGACCAGATATTAGTCAGATTTCTAAATATATACACTCTCGGAGTACCCGCGTCATACACTAGATAATGCACATACCCTCTGGTTAAATAGGCTCTGCCCAGCTCTCGGATTGGAGAAACGGAGGCACGCCCCAAATCTTTCAATAGGATTAAAGAGCTTGTAAAAGACACACACGGGAGAATAATCAATAACAAGATCGAGACCAACATTAATATCAAGGGGGCATCTCTCGTACAAGAACATTAAGACAGTCAACACCGAAAGCCTGATACAAGGACGTGGCCATATGACAAACCAAATAGTAACTCAGCGATTTCACTTGCCAGAAAGCAGAGGCCAAGAATAAACCTATAAACCCACCATTTTCTAATTTCCTTACCTCCGCCAAGTAATAGGTCGGTCACCGTTTAGCCCAACCTATAAGTGGATAACCAGCAAGCATCTCGACACATTCAATTGGAGTCAGATAGAATTCTACAGCATAACCAACCATAACCGATAACTTTCCAGAGCCATAAGTCTTCCATCTAGGTTCTGACCTTACAGTGAACAACTAAGAGATTTACTGGACTCGTGATGATCAACTGCCCTGTCTATAATTATTGAGTCGAAGGGTTCTAAAATAATTCTAGTTAAATTAATAAGAGGGTCGTTCCTAGGAACGGGTTTCTCTCCTGCCCTGTCCATAAGAAACCTGTTAAAGAACTTAAAGCCTACTCTCATTATCTTTCCCATTTCTATAGTTATTCTGTTAACTCCAACGCGACAGGTTAGTTCTCGGGTTTTAAATGTATTTATTTTTATTGTAGATTTCTTAATGCAGTATTGTGCCATAGTTTCCTATTGTCTACATTTCTTTGTATTGCTTATTTTACCGTCTCTTTTGAAAACATATGTATTTTGACCTTGTAAATTTGAATTAACTTTATTGTACACTTCTCAATATTTCTTACCACACTTTTCTATATTCTACATGTATATATATAGCGAGTTTTTGATTCTATTTTATTTGAAACCTTAATGTTTTTGCATTTTTATTTGGAATTTTAAAATTTCTCTTAATTTGTATTTTTACTTAAAATTTTCTGTTTTGTTTTAGACACTGAAGATGGTCCTAATTTGAGGTCTGAAACATTTGGGAAATATATCATAACTGTCGCTGCTTGTCTTCATTTTTCTTCTTCTTGTATACAATGGGGTCAAGTAAGTAATTATTTCTAGCGTTCTAGAAAATTATATTTTATAATATTTATTACATTTAGAAACATCAGGGTGCTATGAAACTTAAAAATAACATAAATAAGTAGCAAAAAATAATAGCTTGTTAAACTATCGATAAGTATAATAGTACAAACAAAAGATATTCAGATGTAAAAATGTTCATAACGTGACAAGAATTAAAGTTAATATTTTGTTAATTGTATATTGTTAACCAAAGCAGCTTTCAAACGTCTCTTGCAGGATGAAACAAGTTCCCTGCATAAATCAGCAGAGATTTTTCCCCATTCCTCAAAAGATAATCGCTTTAAATCGGCTACCTTTCTCCACCTTTAATTTTAAACTCTTTCCGAAGATGTTCAGTGGGATTCAAGTCTGGAGACTGGCTAGGCCACTCAAGAACATTAATACGATGTCTATTGATCTGCTCATTTGTTTACCTTGACGTATGCTAAGGGTCGTTACGGTACTGAAACCCCCAGCGTCTATCCATCTTAAGTTTTTTGGCGGAGCTACGGAAATGCTTTTCTTAATTTTTTTAGTATTTCTCTGAGTTCATCGTTACTTCTATGGTGTGAAGCTCTCCTCTACCTACCGATGAAAATCAAGCCTAAACCATTGTGCTACCTCTCCATGCTTCACCGTTGGCAGGGTGTTTTCTATTTGTATATGGAATTAGGCTCACGCCAAATAAGCTTAGTGTAGTTATTGCCAATAATTATAGTTTTATTTCATCTGACCAAAGAATTTTGTTTGAAATAATGGTATTTGTGTGAAATCTCAAACCACTAAAATAAATATAACATAAAATAATCCCTTCCCTCGCACGAGAAAGGCAGTTCATACTCACTCGATTAACCAACCGTTCAGCCATCTGGCTTTGGAGACAAAATTGCGCCATAAGAAGAGAAAAGATCCTAAGGTTATACAATTATTTTACAAAAAGTAATGCTAACGTTCATATTTATTATGGAATTTATAAAGTCTATATAAAATGATAAAATTGTATGCAAACAAGTATTCTTAACTTCGAAATAATATAGATACCAGGCAATGGCTTCGCTACTAAGATTAAAATTTAAAATCTAAAAAAAAAGCAGTCATGGTTAAATTTTATAAATTTTCTGAACTGCGCCAATTATAATAATTTTAAAAAGGAACTAAATTTTCCCCCTTTCAAAATATTTTTATTTTTATTTCTTGCCTGAAGTTGCCCCTTGAAACTTTATCTTCCATTTTATCTGACTCTTGTATTCTTTCTTCTTTGATGAATCTTCCTTTTTAACGTCGATGTGATGATTCTTGAGACGTTGATGATTTCTTGCCCTTGAAAGTCGATTTCCTTGAGTTCCGTTTTCTTTTAGCGCGGTTTTCTCTTGAGTTGATTTCTTGAGTTGTCCTTAAAGCTTTTTTCGTGGTCTCCGTTTTCTTCGAGAATTTTCTTTGTAAAAATTGTGGACTTTGGGGTTCGATCTTGGGTCTTTTGCATCCCGAGGCAAGTACTCTACCATTAAGCCACTGCGTAGTCCGTTCTGACTTGATAATTTAATGGGCTATTTATATTCTTGCGTTGGAAGGAATTTTTTTTTTCTCTCTCTGATACATCTTCGCACCCCTACACAGGTCCCTTTCTAGAACGCGGAGCGAATTTGAGGATTGGGGAGAGACTAGTATTGGATTTCTTAATCGAGGATTACTAGTAGCTCTCCCTCCCCGACCTCCGAGTCTGCGGGATGTGTGGAGCTAATTATGTGGGGTTGAGGAGAGCGAACTAAGTTTTCGACGCTAATCAGTAATATCCTTTCTCGGGTCTCCGGTTCCCAGCAGCACTTTTTCTTAAACTCTGGTAGGAGACGAGGTGCATTCTCCGTTTTCTTCGAGAATTTTCTTCGTAAAAATTTGTGGACCTTGGGGATCGATCGTGGGTCTTTTGCATCCCGAGGCAAGTACTCTACCAATACGCCACTGCGTAGGCTGTCTTGACTTGGTAATTTAATGGGCTATTTATATTCTCGCTTTTTGGAAGGAAGTTTTTCTCTTATACATCTTCGCACCCCTACACAGGTCCCTTTCTAGAACGCAGAGCGAATTTGAGGATTGAGGAGAGACTAGTATTGGATTTCTTAATCGAGAATTACTAGTAGCTCTCCCTCCACGGCCTCTGACTCGGCGGGATGAGTGGAGTTGATTCAGTGGGATGAGGAGAGCGTGGCGAAGTCTTTTTAATCAATGAGTAATAATAGCATCTCATTCCCAAATCTCCTGAAGTTCCCTGCAGCACCTTTTCTTAATCTCTAGTAGGAGAGCAGGTGCAGTTGTAATGAAGATCAGAAGATTGTTCGGCTTTTTGAGGGTCACCAGTTATGGGGGAAATGGCCTTTCTTATATTTATTATTTTATGACTGAAGTAGCCCCTTGAAACATTTGCTGCCATTTATCTGACTCTTAGTATTCTTGTAGGCTGAGTTAATTCTTCTTTAAGATGGCTGGATTTAATTTTTGATCTTTCTTCATATTAACTTGACGTATTATCTTGATGTGATGATTCCTTGCAAATTTTTGATGACGTGATGATTCTTGAGACGTTGATGATTTCTTGGATACTTGATAAGTTGAGACGAGTTAGCCCTTGAAAGTCGATTTCCTTGAGTTCCGTTTTCTTTGAGCGCGGTTTTCTCTTGAGTTGATTTCTTGGTCCTTCTGGATTAGTCAGTCCTTTGTGGACCTTGACTTGGTAATTTTATGGGCTATTTATATTCTCGCTTTTTGGAAGGAAGTTTTTCTCTTATATATCTTCGCACCCCTACGAGGTAAATAGGAAGAAAGTAAAAAAAAGTTAAGGAAAGTAAAAAAAAAAAGAAGGCGCCGTTGGCCGAACTGCCTATCTCATGCACGGGAATCGAGGTGTAGAGAAATGGCTACATTGAAC
The DNA here is from genome assembly GCA_963969495.1 of Ceratothoa steindachneri. NCBI lineage: Eukaryota > Metazoa > Arthropoda > Malacostraca > Isopoda > Cymothoidae > Ceratothoa > Ceratothoa steindachneri. The sequence continues at coordinate 133,172,985 of OZ018326.1, forward strand.
ATCCCGGAGGGCCAGGAGGATATGTACCTAAAAGTCTTCCCCCCCCCCGTCTTGTGGAGAAAGCCGGAGAAGCGAGCCGCATGAGAAGAATCGTGAGAACGGTAGCTGGCGAATAACAGTAACTGCCTACCCTGTTTGATCTCCCCACCGCTTTGGGCAGTTGGAGCTAACATCTGTTTTAAGGCGACCACATAAGGCCCTTAAACGACGCTCTAACGATCCAATTACCTACAAGACCCATAAACCCGTGGTTATGTCACAAAAAAGCGGTGCTAGTCAAAAGGCACGCCAAGGAGTGGGGCGGTTGAGAGTCTCTCTAATTAGCAAGCCGACTTGAGGACCTCAGTGCCAAACTCTGCACTTCTCGATCTCACCAGATGCGAACTCACCATTCGCACTTTCCTCTGTGGCCTCGCCCCTTCCCCCTTAGATGGGGCGATAGTTCGCCTATAAATAAGCCCCGGAAAGAAAGAGAGAGATCAGAATTCGATAAGAAAGAAGGTTCAGTTCGTGAAGATCGCTCCTTCAGCCATACAAGACGATTTCCGTGAGAAACAATAGGATCAGATTGAGAAAATCCATCCCCCCCCCTCCACGGGCCGAATTAACATAAATCGTCAAGCTTTGTATGGGTGCCATACCGAAGAATCCTTCACAGACTTAGAAGAAGTCTGACTGGAGAAAAGTAAACCCGCTCACACTCGAGGGACTCTCACATCTCAAGCTCCGTAAGAGTGAGAGGAGAAGAACCCGGTCCCAACGAGGTTCCGTTTTTTAATTACGGTAAAAATCTCACCAAATACCTCCAAAGCTAGGTGAACACTCTATGTTGAAGAATCAGACACCAAGAGGCGTCAAGATCATTCAGAAGAGGACTTTTGGAGCGAAGAGCACCGCAACTCTCTCCGTCTTCTTAATTTAACCAGAGGCAAGTTTGCAATAAGAAGTGACATCGCTACATCTCTCTCCTACCATACCACCTCTACGAAATTCAATCATCGGCCACGGCAACACTCCAAAGCGAGAGATAAGCCCCCCAGCGACATCCGGCATCCCTGATCCCTCCTGTCATGTAAGTGAAAAAAACATTTATTTTCATATTGCAATAGTATGAGTTTAGTACGTCTCACGTTTTAAGGGAAGTAGAAACCATTGTTCGTGAATCTCGGTCATATTTGCTAGTAGACGAGAGTACTTTAATTTAATGATTAACGCTAATCAAAAAGGGTCGCGATAAAAATACTAATCGGATATTGGTGTGTTTACGTGTAGCCTATTTGTTTATTTTTGTCATCGTAGACATTGCAATAGGCCTAGATACCAACCGGATAACTGTTTGTTTGTCATAGTTAAGTGAAAAATTTAAAATATATGTTTATTTTGGGATAATTCCTGTGTGTTTCCTCTTATCCTTACGTGTTGAAGTGGCTCTTTATTAAGAACAAAACCACAAAATTAGCACTCTTAGATCAAAGCCTACTTCATCAAAGAAGTACATCACGTACCACAAAGCATACCGCGACAAAAGTGGTGTCAAGAGTGGAGTGATCAAAAAGGGGTATTATACGACACGAGGGATGGGATCATTCCTATGTTACACTTATTTTGAAGATTTAGGGGCGAATAAGAGGAAAGTAACCCCTCCCCCCAAAAAAGAACTAAAGAAAGCAAAAAAGTAAAAGCTAAACATTATTTAATGGATAAATACTCCCCCATATAGGAGTCGATCAGAGAACGAGTGGTTCCACATTATTTTTTATTCCTCATTTTCGCCTTGGCCCAAAGCGACTCTATTTGGTTTGTGTTGTTGCCTGTTTCTAGATCTTTAAAGTTCTGCGAGTGGTTAAGAGCCAAATGCTTGTACAGCATCTCTGGCAAGGATTCAATTCCATTGTATGCACGTCACTTATCAGATATAATAGTCGTGCCAGGTAATACTCATTCTTTAAATATATGTAGAAAATAATGTGTCTGCCGATCCTTAGGAACTGCATACATGAAACACTCTCGCGCTTCACTTCAAATCCCTCCGAAAACCCACTGCACTGGTAAAACTCTCCAGACATTGTTCTTTCTTTAGCAAGTTCGTACGTTGTCATTTTGTAAGGGTGCAAACAATTATTATGCTTCTACCCCCCCCCCTCCCCCAGGATATAGTAACACTAAAGATGTCACAAGCTACTCACTCGAGTAACCGGCCATTCTGCTATCTGGCTTAGACGAAATTCGCCATAATAAGAGAAAAGATCCTTCCCCCCCCCCTTATTCTGGATTTACTTTTAGGCCTATCCTCAGGCATCCCGTCGTTGCCCTCCCAGTTAACATGTCGGCTTGTGAAAGACGATGGATGTCCTGTGATTAAAAACAAAGGATTTTGTGCCTTCACTAAGAGGGCAAGTCAAATTATGTGGTAGTAACTACTGTAGAAATGTCTAGAAGTGTTGTGCAACGAATTGTAGCTCGTTTTAAGTCCTCAGGATCGACAGATGGTAAACCCCAAACCGATAAACCTCGTAAAACGTCACCAAGACAGGGTCGTATTATGGTTATAATGTCACTGAAGGATAGGTTTAAGAGTGCTGCTGAGATATCCTGCGAGTTCAGCTCCACCTCCGATGTCAACGTATCGCGCAAAACAGTTTCCCGGAGGTTACGAGGGTCTGGGTTCTTGCTCGGGCACCGGCAAAGAAACCTCTGATCTCCAAGAAGAATCAAAGAGCCAGGTTTCGTTACGCTCACGAACATGTCGTTTGGACAGAAGAACAGTGGGTGCAGGTTCATTTTAGCGATGAATCGAAGTTTAATGGGATTGGCTCCGATGGCGAGATGTAGAGTCTGACGAAGATGCGTGAAGAAGACAGGGAAATATGGAGGAAGCAATATAATGGTATGGGGAGTGATCTCTGCTGCTCGTCCTCGTCCACTTATTCGCCTACAAGGGACTGTCAATGCTGAAATCTACAAGCAGATTCTTAGACAGCATGCCCTTCCACATCTTCGATCCTCGTCAGTTAAACCTCCTACCTTCGTGCAGGACAACGCCCCGTGCCACACTGCAAAAAGAGTCAAAGATTTTTTGAGTGATAGAGGGGTTGATCTCATGAACTGGTTACCAGTGGCATGCGGTGCCCTTTGAAGATGAGGAAGCAATTCAAGTTTTACAAAAATAAATATGTTAATTGAAGTAAATATGTTGTTCACTAAAATTACCTTTAAAATTGTAAGCTACTTTATTTAAATGTTAATTCTATTATTCTATCTTGTTCATTAAATAAATCAATCCTGCAACTATATGGCTGGTAGTGGTTTCGTGCCTTTTAATCGCTTTATGCATATTATTTAAATCATCGAATCCATTTGAATTATAATTTCCTGCATCATTACTGAGTAGTAAACATGGCGAATAAAATAGCTTCTGTAAGTATGCACAAACAGCTAGCCAAGCTGTTCTATCATATTGGCCTACATTGTATTTTCGAGCGCAACAGTTTGTTTTGGATGACAGATCTAGTGTTGGTGTAGGCCTACCTGCTTTAATAATATTTTCTCTTTCATTATAAGTCATCGCACTTAACTTTCTTTTTAAAAATATTTCAATAATGCAATCGCATTTTCCCCAACTTCATTTGAATCCATTTTGTTTAAAAGGGGGTTATCACTTAAAAAAAATAATATAAAATACGCCACAGTTATTTTGTAAACAATGCAATCACACTGCCTCGCAGCTACTGATCTCAAACATACGAGGGACTATCTGGTAGGGCTGCCAGAATCCAGGGAAAAATTAACAAAATGCCTAAGACACAAAATCGTAACCATACAGAGTTTATGTTATGTAGCTGCTTTTATTCTCAGAACCAGTATTTAAATATAACCTAAAAATTGTTTAAACTTCAGAGCATAATAATAGTTACGTTATTGTGTCTTAGACATTTTGTTGCTTTTTCTTAGATTATGGCAACTCAGCAAATTGCCAGATGCAAGCCGATGACTGCAAAGCTAAATTTGCTTCCTTTTCCGTATACAAATAGGTTATTTTTTTTTTAATTCTAACACGGCGTTGAAATATCTAGATAAAAATCATAAAACTCTAGTCACCGTATATTATTACTAAGAAAACCAAAACATTTTTTAAACTATTCATTCCAAAGCACCAAAAAGCAGAACTATTATTGAAATTAAGAAAAAAAAGAGAAAAAAGAGTAGAAATCTCGACGAAAAGGATGCATTTCTTCAATTGCAGTCGGGCTCATCAGGGTCTAACGCCAATTCAATTGAAAGTGAACGGTACCGTATGGCGTATGAGGGTATAGGCAAGCATAAATGTGAGATAAAATTGATTCTTCTGTCATATTAATTGTTGGGGTGTATAGCAAGGCCCTCTGGCATTCCTATATAATATTAGCATTCTTTCCTTTTTAAATCCAATGTCAAAATATCCAATTATTTTCCCATTTAATTTCAACCATTTCTATTTAATCTTATGTATAAATTACACCAGGAAACAATGTATTTGGTGAATTGACCAAAGTACATTTTTCTACCCAATTAGAGCATATTGAATTCAATTGGACCTTAAGTTGACCATCTTAAGGTCTACACATATGATCCAATTGTGTTCATGGTAAATCGATGACTATTCTTATGATTTTTTTTTTGGGGGGGGGAGGGGTCAGCCGCCTAGCCCCCCACCCACTGGATCAGTGCTTGCATAGTTCACTAATATTGATAAATGACAGTATAAGGTGTTCTCAAATGTCGTTGACTCTCTTTTTTCGTAAAAGAAAAATAAATGAGCATTGGTTGGCGAAATAAGAATTTGCTATTCTACTAACATATTCTATTAACTAATAAAGAAATATTTCAATGAAAATAGGTAAAACATGACCTTTACCCAATGTGCATTAATATTTGAAATAAATTATTGCTTGCTGATGGTTTCTTACTGTCTTACCGTTGAAACAAACATCTCTCACCCGGAGCTATTCTGGAGATTACCTTAATTTTTAAATACATGATACATAGACTTAAATTGCGTTATGCAAAGCCCATTGCAAAATGCTTTATCCCATCATTTTTTCGAACCCACCGTCGGTGGCAATCGGACGTTTTCTCGGCGAACTCTCTATTCAGTGACGTTTTTTCGTTTTTGATTTTTAGGCGTAATATATTCAAGTTCGGGAAGATAGTTAACTTTGAGTATTAGACATAATAGTAAAGGAATTTTTAATTATATTTTGAAAAGTTTATCAGTATGACTGTTGCTTTGGATGATGTGAGTTTGCCGAGGAGATAGAGTGGAAGGTGTACATTCTAAAATGGGTGCTTCAAGGATAGGAGGGCTGAGTTGTCTTTATAACAATGCTCGTAGTCTTATAAATAAGAAAGATGAGTTATTTAGTTATATTATTGATGAAAATATAGATATAATATGTGTAATAGAATTATGGGTTAATGAAAATAAATTTAATGACAACGTGAGTGAATTTGAACTACAGGGTTATGATATGTATATTAGTCAAAGGAGAGATAGGACGGGTGGTGGGTTGATTATTTATCTCAGAAATAGCATTTCTTCAAATCTAAATAATTCCAAAAATCAAAAAGAAGTTGAGTCACTGTGGATAGATATTAGGGTCAGTAAAAATCGGATAATACATTTGGGAGCCTTTTACAGACCACCCGGACAGACTGACTGTATTGATGAGCTAATGATCAGGGAAATAAGGAAAGGATGTGAAGTGGATACAGTTATTCTTGGTGACTTTAATTTAAATTCTGTAGACTGGGAAAATATGATAGAAAGGGATAGAACAAGTTGTAAGTTTATAGAATGCTTTGAGGATAATTTTTTGACCCAATTTGTTAATAAGCCAACAAAAGGTGCCATTACCTTAGATCTGGTAGTTTCAGATGATGATCACTTGGTTTAAGAATTGACTGTCGGGGAAGCATTGGGAAATAGTGATCATCAGATGGTTCGTTTTAACTTGGAAATAGTGAAAGGTAGCTCATCAACAAATTCGACAAAAACTCCAAATTTTTATAAGGGAGATTACGATAAATTACGAAACTTGCTAAATCAAATTAGGTGGGATATAAAATTCAGGGGGAAGAATACTTGTGAGATGTGGGACACTTTTAAGACTATATTAAACATAGTCCAGGATCAGTGTATTCCAATGAAGGCTATTAAGAAGAAATGTAGGAAGCCGTTGTGGTGGGATCACGAGATAGCTAGGAAAATTTCTGAGAAGAAAAGGGCATACCAGAGATTGCAGAGAGAAAGTACTTTTGAGAATTTAAATCACTATAGGTTGACTAGAAATGAGCTAAATAAGATTATTCAGAAGAGTAAAAGGGCGGCAGAAATTAATTTAGCTCAAAATAGTAATAATAAAGATCCAAGAAAATTCTTTAGCTATTATAAAATTAATAACAAATCTAACAGTGATAAAATAGGGCCTATTAGATATGAAGGGGTTTTGAAAGAATCTGATGAGGAAATAGGCGAGGTTCTTAATGATCATTTTCCTTCCGTATTTACACAAGAGAATAAAGATAGATTAATTGATGATAATTCTAGGTCAAGGGAAGTAGTGTTGAATACCGTTAATGTGAACAGGGAAATAATTATAGGGCTTATATTGGAGTTAAATATTAGTAAGTCATCTGGCCCAGACAACATTCATTCTAGGTTACTGAAAGAAGGTGTAGATAGTATTGCAGTAGCTCTTGAGAAGTTATATACTAGATCACTCTGGTTTGGAGAAATACCTAATAATTGGACTTTAGCGAATGCAGTGCCAATTCTTAAAAAAAAAGAAGTAAAGAGGACCCAAACAACTTTAGGCCAGTAAGCTTAACTTCTATCGTTTGTAAAATCCTTGAGAAGATAGTTAAGAAGGGGATTTTTGACCATCTAGTACACTATGGTAGGTTAATAAATGATGCTCAGCATGGGTTTAGAAGAGGTAGATCGTGTTTAACAAATTTACTGGATTTTATGGATTATGTTACTAAACAATTAGATAAGGGAGGTAATGTTGATTTAATTTACTTAGATTTTATCAAAGCTTTTGATAAGGTTCCATATAGGAGACTAGTTCACAAATTAAAAACGCATTGGATATGTTGTAGTTTTGAATTGGATAACTGAATAGCTGAAAGACAGGAAACAGAGTGTTGTGCTGAATGGGGTGAGGTCACAGTGGAGGGACGTTATCATTGACGTACCTCAGGGATCTGTTCTAGGCCTTTTATTATTCATACTTTATATAAATGATCTTGGGAAGGCGGTAAATAGCAAAGTGTCAATTTTTGCTGATTACACTAAATTGGCAGCTGTAGTTAAAGAAGTTGAGGGTAGCTTTAAAGTGCAGAGTGATTTAAATAAGTTATTAGCTTGGGCTCAGAAGTGGCAAATGACTTTTAACCTTAAAAAATGCAAAGTTCTTAACGTGGGAAGGAATAATATGGAATTTAGCTATGAAATGGATGGGCATTGGCTGAATTCAGTTGAGGATGAGAAGGACTTAGGCGTAGTAGTAGATAGGTCACTATAGTATTCAAAGCAGTGTATTGGGGCAAAAATAGAGCAAATAGGGTGCTAGTATACATTAACAGGAATGTTAGCTACATGAGTAAAGAGGTTATCCTTAAACTCTATAACTCGTATGTTAGGCCACATTTAGACTACTGTATACAAGCATGGTCACCACATTTTAGACATGACATCAACATGCTAGAGTCAGTACAAAGGAGGGCAACAAAAATAATACCTTTCCTGAAGCACCTTGAATATGAAGATAGACTGAGGGTATTAAATATGTTCTCATTTGAGAGAAGATGTGTGAGGGGAGATATGATTGAGCTTTTTAAAATCTGTTCTGGGTTAGATAAGTTGGATTTTAGCAAGTTATTTTAGTTGGAAGTCAGTAATAGGCCTAGGGGGTCACCACTTAAAAATAAAAAAAACAGAGGTGCAGGTTTGATGATAGAAAATATTTTTCACCATTAGACTGGTAGATTACTGGAAGAGTTTGCCATCTGAGACTGTATACAGTCCAAACTTGAATGTATTCAAACGCCGATTAGATGATTTTATGGGGAGGGAGGGTTAACTTTGGGGGGTATTCTGGACTCATTCTGTGGATGCAGTTTTTTATTATTGTATATTACGATTGATTTGGATTTTGACGAGTGTTGATGATGATGCTTTTTGTTTTTGACACATTCCTGTTTATGGTTTGAATTGTATATTGTAGATGCATGATCTGACACAATCCTTGTAGCGGTTTATACCCCTACAAGTGGAAATACTTAATCATAACTGTGTATATATATATATATATATATATATATATATATATATATATATATATATATATATATATATATATATATATATATATATTCAAGAAGGGTTGGTAACCATAACTTAAATCGTGTGATTGGTACGCCCGATCTCCAATACGTTTTAAAATCAAACATTAGATTCATTCCCTTTGCTGCTCGGCTCATCTGAATCAGGTCTGTAATATTTGAATAGTAAATTTTAGTTAAATATGTCCCAAAAGAATCACGAATTAATGCGTCGTTCTTCTCTCATTTACACACCCTCCCAACTCCGTTGTAATCTATTTATTTAATCTATTTATATAATATATTTATTTAATCTATTTATGTATCCAATTTAATCAATGCAATCTATTTATACATATCAATCTATTTAATATTTACCCCCTCTATATAATATTGACCCAATCCATTTAACTATATAATCTATTTGCTTATATAATTTATTTATCAATCCATATAAATATTTATCATACATTTATAATATTTACTCATTTAACATTCAACTATAATCTAATTAATATTTGTCAATCTAATTATCAATCATCATATGTGTACTCTAATTCTCATTAACTCATGCAAAGTTAATTCACCCTCGTAATCTATCCAATCATAAACTGTATAATTTAACTTTTATATCATAACTGTTCATTCAATAATATATATTTTGCGTAACTCTTTGTTCTTTATTCACGTATTCCCACGACGTCGCCGAATTAGACCTACGGAAATTTCGTCTGCAAATTCTGACTTTCCGTTAGCAATTAACTTCATTCCCCTTGTATAACAATAGGTTTTGGGGTTTATTGTGACCTGAGCTATCTATTGTATTGGCGCAATAACCACCTAACAACCAATATCCTATGGATGCATTTTGTGGGTGGGTTTTGACAGATGCGGATGACCTTTGATAGGCCAATGTGGCATTTGTCATCCCTAAAAAAATTATTGTATCATTTTACTTTCCTTTTTCTTATTTTCTAATTTGATTGTTTACTCACTTATATTTGTTACCCTCTAATAATGTGTTTTCTATATATTACTCTCATGAAAATGGGAGACTAAATTAAGTTGAAGTCATCTATTAGTGTCCCCCTGTAAAATATTGAGGGCTATATTCAAGAAATAAATGTTATGCTTGAGTTGGTAATACTAAAAAGCATAGGGTAAGTGAATTTTAGAGGTTCACTGCTTAAAATAAAATTCGTTTTTTTCTAAAAAACGCGTGGAATAAGTGAAACTACGCTTTACATTAACCAATTCTTTTCCTTTATCCTCTACTATTAAAGTAATCTTTGACATCACGCGGAACTAGTAATTGTTATAATTGTTACTTCCCTCTCCTATTTCTTTCTACACAGAGTAAAAAGGACATCGTTATTACACCAATTTCCTGGACAATTTTCAATTTTCTTCAAAACCAAGTATAGAAAAATGGCAATAAAATAAGACAAATATTTACTCACCTGAGACGGGAGAGTACCTAAATAGCGTGTAATATCTCCAAGAGCCTGGATAATCCCAGCGATTTGATGTGGTATGGACTGGATAAGGTTTTGGATGTAGGATACATCAATGTTCAGCCACTCTTGCATCAAAGAATTCTGCCATTTGGCAAGATTGCGTGGATGCCGTCCTTGACATTTGACACGTTGTTCGAGGTAGCCCCATAGATTTTCGATGGGGTTCAGATCTGGTAATTTTGCGTGTCAATACAGATGTGTGAAGTTTTTCTAAGTGCTCATCATGCCAATAATTCACAGGTGAATGCGTGAGTTGCCATCCTGCAAGAGAGGGATTTGAATGTATTGTTCCGAGTTAAGATGAAGGGAAACGGCAAAATCTGGCCGCCTAGCATCTTGATGCAGGCATCCTGGTCCAAATTATTTTCACCTCAAACAAATAACCCATTTTCGCACATTTAAAACACTCCTATTACATCACAGAGCATCCTCCATCTTGAACATCACCCTGAACGCAGTCTTCTGGTCAGACGTGATGCGTCTGACCAGATAATGTGTTTTCAGTCTTCCACGCTCTACTGTTTGTGTCTTCTCGCCCACTGTATCAGGGTAAATTTGTAGGTAAAACTCTTTCGCGCCACTGTGTTCCATATGTTCGTGCTATGCAGTTTCCCGCACATTGTTCTTTCAGTAATAGGTGCTGAAGAACTGGAATTGTCTTGCAGCAATTTATCCCTTGAAGCGAAACGATTTTTAGCTACAAGCTGCGAAACACTCCAACGATCTCGGCCCATCAATATCGTTTATAGGGCACAATTCGGGCGGGAATTTCCTGCAGACAGTGACTTTTGCCATTGTAGATAGACACGTATGACAATAAATGTAGGTACACCTGCAAATTATGCTACATCCTTATAATTCGTACCAAAAGGGCGCCTATTCGTAAAATTCTTCTTGGTGAGATGAGGCTTCTCCGCAGCTCTTTTGGACTTGAGATTGTTATAGAAAACTCTTCGTCTCACTGTGCAACCTGAAGCTTTCACACCCACATCTTTCCAATCGTGAGAAACGCTTGCACTTGGGACTTGGGGTAACCCGATCCTTGAGCTGCGACCTATCCAGGAAACTATCTTGGTGTTTATTGCTCGTGCATTCAGATCTTAAAGTCATGAATGATCAAATACCAGAATCAGAGAAATAACGGGGGTGCAACCAGTCGATGAGTTTGTTAGATTTTCCCGTTGGAAATAGTTAGGTCATGTTTATAGAAAGCGGGGTATAGTTCGGGATACACCAGGGTTTGTGGCCCCTGGTAGAAGATGTAGAGGTAGGCCTAGGAAGACTTGGATAAGGACAATGAGGCGGGAAGCAGGAGATGATTGTTGGGAAGATCTTGACGCATTAGCTCAAGATAAAGCGTGGTGGCATGAGTTCATTGAGGCCCTATGCATCCCCGTGGGGGCCACGGGAAATGATTGATTGATTGAATGATCCTAAAGATGGTGTTCCTTGGGGCAATCCCCTTGGTAACTATCTCCTTACATTTCAGAGCGTTTAGGTGCAGAGCAACAATGGTTGCATTCTATTTGGGGGGAGAAAGAACGATTTCTGGAATTGATAAAGATTCAAACATTTATTTTAACCAAAAAATATTAAGAAATAGTTTATAATTACACATTATTCATTTAACCCATATTTGTCATCATTTTACCCTTTAGATCGATCGAATAGCAAAGCTCCAGGGTCTAAAACCCACCTCATACACGAATAAGAGCAGAGCTCGATTTTGGATTCACGGAAGGGATGTTTTTTCGTATTATTTTTGAAATGCTGACTTTTTAATAAACCTTAAAAAAAAAAGATTATTCCTATTACGTAAATTTGAAAAACGAATGAAAAAAAACAAAACAACATATTAGTATCAAAACATTAACTATTTTACAGCATGATAGCGCCCCTTGTCACAAAGCAAAAGCAATTACAAAGTTTTTGCTGAAAATAACATCCAACTTTTGAGTTTTTAGCCCTGGACTTTGCCAGATATGAACCCAATATAGAATTTGTGTGCCATAATCAAACTGGCGGTTGATAAAAATAATTCACCAAATTGTGAGCAGTTGCGGAAGTTAATTAAACAAAAATGGATCAATATCATCCAAAATATAATTCTAAATCTGGTTTCCAGTATGCCAAACGAATTGAAGCAGTCATGTAGTATAAGGGAGATCAATGTAAATATTGACTGCGCGCATCAATTGCCTGTTATTATTAATAAAATTGATTTGGGTTCTAAATTTTTGTATATTTCACCTTCAAATTCACATGGTTATAGTCATAGCCAAATGTTTTAACATTAGTTTATCGTAAGAGTATATTTTAACTTTGGGATTTTTAAAAACGAAATGGTGAAGTTCAGAAAGACTAAATATGAATATCGAATGTTTTAAAAGAAAAACTATTAGAAAATTCACGAAATTTCGAATACTTATATTTATTTCTGAACTTCACCATTTTGTTTTGTTTTTATATTATAAAAGAATTATTAAAAATAACTTTGATAAAAAAAACATAAGTCATAACCAAAATAAGATGAAATTATTATTCAAATACTCAAAGTAATTCCCTTCATTAAATTATAGTTAGTGATGATGATGATGATGATAATGATTTTCATTGATTTCAAAAGTAATTAAAAGACTGCTTAAATATCAACGTTCCTGTGATTCACTTTAAAACGCATATTTTGTGGACCGTGGTATCATTTGCATTCTCATTTGAGATATCGCTAGTTTGATACCGGTTAGTAGCTTCGGTAGCACCAAATTCTTTACGTCTTTCAAATTCTGTGTGTTTCTCGAGTGAAGTCATATTTCCAGCTCATTTCACATAATCTTAATTGCATGAAAGCTGAGCTTAGTTTTTTATGCAAAGTTCATTTTCACTTATACATAAAATATAGAGGAAGAAGTGTGTGATCGCAACTCAACTTTTGTGAAGGTAGGTATATCATATAGGGTGTGTATATATGATATACATGACCGTACCAAAAGCTCAGAGATCCAATACTTCTATCACTAAATCTTCAATAACCTTTGCCCGAGTAAATCCAAGGCTTCCAGAATTAGTGTACCATCACCATCAAACATAAATTATGTATGGGTAAAGTTATGCAAGTTTGGTTGAATAAAGCGAAAGTTATCTACTAAAAGTTTGAACTGTCCCAAATTATCCGAACGGTTAGGTTTCTTGAGATAACAGGTATTGTTTGCATAATAACTAACTTCAGTTCATTCTCGTGTGCGTTTGGCCATTTTCTCAAAAATGGAAGACCGAGCCATCACCCAAATTGTGAAAAATGAATAAATAGCGATTCCAAAATGTTGAGATCTACGGATTTATCCGCCAGTTGCCAAAGTCGCTACGTAGGTAAAACTACGCTACAATTGAAGCTGAGGTTTTGCAAACATAAAGGGGTTTCCCACAACACAGACACACCCATTGCTAAACCGGAATTCTCTGCAATAAGGAATCATTCGGATACCTGTACCTCATTATTGACCCCCTCAAATTTCCAAGTTTGGGGTTCTGCAGATAAATCCGTAGATTTCAACACCACTTTACATCTATTAATTCAAATATCTTAATTTTAGTTTGTTTTATAATTCATTTTTACCTAAAATGTAATAACAACTCACTCAATGACTCGATAATTATAATGTTCTATTAGTTGGTTGACCATATTTCAGGTATTTTAAACAACTACCATGTTTAGCTCAGTTCAAATTTCCTACATATTAAATCATTCCATTCCTGTCTTTCTCTCAAGTTGGTAAGTGTTCATTCATTTATTTCATTTATTTAATCTCAGTTTGTTTTAGAATTTGGCAGTGTTTTTCTTTGTAAGTTCGCGTTGTCGTCCTTTCTCGGTCATTTTTTGCATTGTTTTCTTGAAAATTTTAATAAACTCTAAATTTATTCATTATTACAGTCACATTGTTTTCTCTCAAATTCAACAAACTGTAAACTTATTGTCAGTCATTAATACATATATCTCTTTATGAATTCTAAGCTTGCTTGCTTTCATATTGTTTTACACCATTATAGGCTGAAGATGAACATAGCTATTGTTCGAAACGTTCCAAATTATTTTGTTCCGAATACTGGTTCTGGCTTTAATATATATATATATATATATATATATATATATATATATATATATATATATATATATATATATATATATATATATATATATATATATATATATATATATATATATATATATATTTGGTTATACCACATAGGGAAAAAGAAAGATTTATTGGAGCTAGTGCTTTCGTTATCTTAACATTTTCAAACTCACAATGGTTTATGAAATAGAAAAGCGCTGTATTTATACAAAGCAATGTTTTCCCTATAAAATCAGATGGTCACATTTTTTTTAGGGCCTCTGATAAGTTTGATTTAAGGAAGAAAGATAGGACGGGATCTAGAAAAAACAAAACTGGGGCTAATATTTACATTTCTCTCCTTTGTGCTGCAGATTAGGAACGATTCAAAGATATTTCTGCTAATAAAATCATTGATATGCATTATGGTATCTGATTTTGACCAGTTAATCTGCTGACCCATCTTAAGCCTGTGGACGGCCAAAGCATTATTTGTATACCCCTACGATACTGAATTTTGATGTTGATTAATTCTTGCAGGGATATTTTTAGAAGTTTGACCTACATAGAATAAATTACAATATAAACAGAGCATATTATATATTACATTATTATCGTTCCTTGGGCTGTGTTTTATTAACATATTTTTTTAATATATAATTGTATTTAAAAGTTACATTTATATTAAGTTGTTTTAACATTAGTACTACATACAATAAATTATCATGGTGAGGTAAAAGTAATATGTTGTGAAAAGGTTCTGTTTTCCCTAACTTGCGGTTATAGAGTGTTTTTTTTAACTTTATTCATGCAGTTTTCCAAAAAGTATTTCGGGTAACACAGATTGAAGGCAATCTCCTTTAATTTTTGTAAATTCTTGATGTATCTAGTCAGGACTATATAGTCTTAGCGACCTATAAAATACATGGAAGAAAATACTGTTGTTTTAATATTTTCTTTTCCTTAAGTGGTATAACCAAATATTTATACTTATTGACGTGTTACCACTCGTGATTTTTACACATATATAGGCTTTGGAATAGAACTTTTAATTTATGTCTACTTCAAAAAATATTTAGTTTCAAACTTGATAATTCATCTTTACTATAAAAATACCGCGTAAAATTAAGGAAACAATAGGTAACCACAAATAATACATTTTATGGCATAATTTTAAACATGGTTTAATTACCTTTTGTGTAAATCTGGTACTTACAGTTTATCTTCTGTACCAAATGGAATCTGAATTCGGCAGTACTGACGATTTTGATTAAAAACCAAACCAAACTGGAAACAAGAGCTAGTGAATATAATATGCAAATCAATTAATTTGGGAGAAAAGAACTTGACAAAAGGAAGAAGAAAAATGCACGAATAAAAATACGATTCAAAATATATTTGAATGGCCTTGGTTGATATCGCAAAACTTTAAGGCCTTACCGATTGTTGTTTATTTTCATTTTAAGGGGAAACACAACGAGGGGATTTTCCGCAGAAAGTATGTAAAGAAAGTCACAAAGATAGAGGAAGTGGAAATGGCTCTCCCTGCCATAGTTTTGCACTTCTGCCACCGTCGTGTGTATCGCCCATACTTCGGATCTGTTCTTAAATGTACCTCGCATAGACGTAGAGAACTCGCAACGTTTCTTTGGTCTTTTTTTTGAACTACCACTTAACATGAGAAACATTTGTAGTTTCTTTTACCCTAACCATGGAGATTCTTTACTCTGTGGCGTTCATCACGATGGGTGCTGATAGGGTTACACTAATGATCTTTTTACCGCTCTCTTGTTTGCTCAAATCTTGACCACTGGTTGCGAAATATACTCCAAGCTGATTCTCAGCTAGTGGCTGAGTTCCACACATCTCCTTTAGTAAGCCTTCATGTGGACATGGAAGATACCACTTGTCGTCAACAATGCATGGTGCGCTTGTACGCTCGGGTTCAGAGTCTTCCTTAGTCGCTACGCCTTGCATTCTGTTTGAGGCTAAATATGATAGTAGCAATCGCTCATAGTGATATCCGAACACAATTCGTCGTTTGAAGATAAAAATAAAGGGTAGCCTTATAATTTTGGCCAAAGGTGTATGTCCAAGGATTACTCGATTTCGCACTCTGTGTAGATGGGTAACGTTAACCAGAAGGATCCCGACTGAAAAACGAGGGACCTTCAATTCTCTACTAGAATGTAGCTAAATTCTGATGCTACTGGAGCATGCATCCGTCGGACACCTTTGTTTATTCAATTAAGTGAATAACCAGTAATAACTAGGTGTGCCCGAAGAATCCCATCAACCTCTCAATTAGAGACGCCCCAACGGGCGTTGAGAATGGGAGGGCGTTGTTTTCATCCTTTTTTTCCCCTTCCCGAGGAAGACCCAAAGACGGATAGACCAGCCTCGGCTCAGTTCTCTGTAGAAATGACGAGGAAACTGCCCATTTATGCCCCCCTCCCCTACTAGAAACACTATTAAATTTTGTATTTTTTCGGGTGAGGGAGGAGGGGCTGTTCCCCTTTGCTTTCCCTCAGCCGAGAGAACCTCATCATGGACCTTTGCTGAGGATAAGAAGGACCCGTCCGCTTCCGTAGCTCAACGCGAATGAGTTTAGGACCTATAACCAACACATCGAAATACACTTGACCTCGTCGCTGCCTCCTTCACAATTCAATGTATCTCATTACTAAAATCCTCCCAAACAATTTCTGACCATTTTCTCAGCCATTTATTTTTTCTTCCTCTTTCACTTATCCTTCCATACTCCTTGCTACCAAGACTTACCATCGTACGTTCTCCTCCATTGATCATACCCACTGACCCCTCCTCGGCACTAACACTCACCGATCGCGTGTACCGTGGTTCACAACTAATAAGAAACACAAATGGACATGCGAGATGCGCCTTCGGGATGCCCGCGTCCCTTGGCGCAGAGATAGCGAGATCCTAGGTATGCTTACTCTCTTGTTCAATACTCCTACAGCGGCCTTCTAAAGTCTTACCCCGAAGCTCACACCAGCCACATCCATTGGTAAATTTTCTTGCTAGTGTCTCTACCCATCCGACGTCTATCTCCTTACCCCTCACCTGCTAGTTTCAATACATCGCTCGGTACGGGAGATAACGCGACGTGCCCGATTCGGACACCGGATTGTGATTTATAGTGACTCACAAAGCGCCCTGAGTGCTCTCCGGGCATTGGAATCTCCGCATTTCCTGGTTCGCCTTGTCTTTGACGCTGCGGTTTAGGCGAGCCTGGCAGATGTCAACATTATCTCTTTCTGGGTTCCTGGACATGTAGGAATGCCAGGGATGAGGGCGCCGAAGAGTTCACGAGGACTCTGCGACTGGACCAGCGTTGCGCTCTTCCACACACCGATTACATGGCAGGAATACGGGCAGATCTCCGGGATGCTTGGAAAAGAAGATGGGAGACGGTAGAGGGGAACTTAAAGTTGCGTGCCATTGCGCCGCGACTGTTCCCATGGAACTACCTCCCAATGCCGCGACGGCTTCAGGGTGATTTATGTCGTCTCCGAATTGGACACACTCGCGGGACGCACCGCCATTTGCTGGAGTGCTCGCCTGTGCCCTACTGCGACGAATGTGTTGTCCCCCAGACTGTTCGGCACATTCTTGTCGAATGTCCCAGTCTGGGTGATCTTCGCGCACGTTACCTGTCCCGGTACCGGGACGAGCGTGGTCGATACCACTTGTTCCTTGTACTCGGGACTGGTTCGTGCACACCGACTTGTGGACTATACGACATTTTGCCGCCAGATTGGCTCCTAAAAAAATAAATCCCCTATCACCCCTGCTGAATTATCTGTTTTCTTCTGTGTCAAAAGAGGCCATATCCGATCTAAGATACCCACTGTTTATATTCATCGCCGCCAGGAATCTTTTCCTTCGGCCACTCACGAAATTCTTTTTCTCGTCCAAGTGACCCTTGAGGAATTAACTTCCCTCCTTGAAAATACCTCTTCTTCGATCCCTCAAACTTGTTCGAAACATTGCAGCCTTTGTTCGCTGCGGGGGACGTTTTTCGCGTGCTTCGCGATCTGCACTGGTTCGTTACAGGACCATTTTCAGGATCTTTCTTTTTAGATATGACGCAATCAGTGGAGAACAGGCGCGGATCCAGGGAAAGGGGGGAGGGGCTGAAGAACCGCCCCAATTTTCACACCCGTTTATTTTTATATTTCTTTTTTAAGCCTTACTTGTATTCTACTATTCAGAAAGAGTTATGTAATAATATAGAATATATATATAAAAACAATTTTTAAAATCGTTGATAGAATGTATCATATATGATACATGTCTAAATTCATAATTTTCTGGTGTGTGGAAAAAAATTCGGATGTGAGAGTGTTAGTGCTCAGTCCTGTGTGAGATACTGTTATTTATTAATTAGCAATGTTGTGTAAGGTAACCATTATTAATCACCAATGCCCTTTTCTCAGACTACTCAGAGGGAGGAATTGGTTAGTCCCCGCCTCCCAAATTTGTTCCAGGATCCGCCACTGGTGGAGAAGAGTCAAACATGGCGTTGTAGAGGTTTGCCACAAAATTTAATTAAAATTTGTAAGCCTTTGTATATTCCTGGTTTATTGAAATGCCTTATCAATTTGGAGACATATTTGGGGAAAATACTGTTACATGAATGTCGATATAATAAAGTACCCCAATTTGATTGGACTTCCATCCTGGTTGATGCGTTTTCGTCTATCAGTACCTGAACAATCAAATCTTTAGGTATGAATTCTGTTCCACAAAATCTCGGCCAAAAAGTATCACAATATGTTTTTTTTAACTCATTGTAATTCCCCAACTTTAGAGAAACACAATTTTTTGAAAGTACAGGCTGTTCATATAACACGTTAACTATCAATTTATTTGTTAGAACTAGTGATGGAACGAGTACTCAGTATCGGTATCGAATATCGGTAGTATCGGCTGTTTTTTAGTGGTATCGGAACTCGTATCGGTATCGGGACTTTTATGTCTCATTTCTGATATCAAAATTCGATACTTGTCGATTAATTCCCAAGACACTGTATGCAATTAGTTTATAACATATTATATTCATTCACATAATTTGCACCTAATTTATTTACACAAAATTTAACATTTTATAACCCTTTCAAACCCTTAGTTTTTTCAGGGAACCAAAAGGAACAAGCACAGGCCAAACTACTGGTTTACCCGTACGTGAAAAATTCACGTAATTGCAATCAATCAAATGACTGCAGTTAGTTTGGTATAAAATAATATAATTTTATTTAAATGTTTAACTCAATATTTGTAAATTTTGATAATTTTAGACCGTTCAAAAATATTTTGAAAATAGTGTACAGGTGCCGTCATAAATGAAGGAAATTTTACATTATTTTCATCTCCATTATTATTGGGTAAATCTTGAACAAAGGATTAGAATTTTTAAAGAGTCACTTACGTCACAATGAGAATCATTATTACACAAAAAATACATGCAATTAGCTTGAAATCAAAGCCGTTCCATATAGTCATATTGTATGTACATCTGCTACCAAACCAATTAATTTCTATTTTTGTTCCATCGTTTTTTCCGACAAATTTTATTTTGTTTAAAACAGCTGAAAGTTAAGCTTTAAATAGACTCTTTAATCTTTACGAGTATGCACAACTTTTATCTATAAATGTTATTTGTTTTATATTCCTTTGATATTCATATTCAATTTTCACCCATTGTAGAATGAATATGAACAGTTACATGAAATAAACGGTAGTGTTAGAGAGTAACCATATCGAACATGTTCAAACAGCGTTCATTCAAATGAACAAACACGAAACATATAATTCAAGATTTGTTATTGTTTTACTATTCTTTCAATCTATAATCAAATGCGTAAAAATTTCTTTTCAATGAAAAATTATTTAGAATATTGGGTTTGAAGTACGACTAATATTCAAGTTTACACCTAAATTGTCTGTCGTTTTTATTTGGTCCTAAAGGAATTAGTTGTATAATTGGAGGCCTAAGTATTCTATTTTGTAATAGCTTGAAGAATTAAACAAAGTTCCCATTGTTCAGTAGTATTATTCTTCAAACAAATTAATAGAAATCTATATAAGTAATTACTAATACACAAACAAGTATATATATATATATATATATATATATATATATATATATATATATATATATATATATATATATATATATATATATATATATATATATATATATATGTACTCATTATTCGTACTTGGTACTCGTATCGGAATCGGGAGTATACAGTGGTATCGTACTCGGTATCGGTACTCACTTGAAAATCTGGTATTGTCCCATCACTAGTTATAACAGCTTTTATAGTTCTGTCCAGAAACTTATTTTGCATTTCATTCCTCTGTCTTTTACAAGATTGTTTGTTTTTAAGTCTCTTTCGACCACTCATATTAGAAGGACACTTTCCAATTAAATTTTTAATCATTACAGTTTCATTTTCAAACGTAATTCTGGTCTTTGCCACTTTGCAGTAAACTTGTAAAAATAATTTTAAGAATCAGATTATGTGCGATCCAGATACATCAAACAGTGAAGAAATTCTGGGTAAGAGGTTAGGTTAGGTTACGTTAGGTCTCGCTAGTTCATCACTGATTATTAAAGCTAAATTTTAACGTGAAAAAGAGTGCGGACTACGATCCGATATTTTTAAAGATGAAGAAGAGGATTTAATGGTAGAAAATATACAACGAAAAACTAGTCTTCTGAATTTTGGTTCATTCGCCCATTCTCCAACGAACGCATCATATAACATCTGAAAGAGCGCAGCACTCTGACCCTCAGATTCTGCTCCACCGCGTCGAAAGGGCTTCTTCCTCTTAATTGTTATTGCTGCATGGGTGATGGTGCTTTATCAAATTTGCATCTAGAATGCGGAATGATCTGCCTGCTGCGATATGCTCACCCCATCCACCTTACTTATTGATTTCAAGTGTGACTTGAAGACCCACCTATATGTGCCTATATCTGGCCCTTTGGGAGAGCCTTTTCCAGGAGTGCCATCGTAAATACGGGTCATTTACCTTAAGCCTTCCATGATCCACAATGCCTCTAAGAGTCTTCCATCGGGACTTCTTCCTGGATACATTGGAAATTCTGTCTGGGACCACAATGCGCGAAAGCTACACTCATGGTCAAAAGTTTTGAGACTATTAAACTTTTCTTATAGAAAAAAATAATAGAAGTAATCAAACTTTGGATTTTGTTTACGTTTGTATCATAATTTGAAGGTGAGATAGATATAAAAAAAATAGAGTCCGGAGCCATTTTATAAAAAAATACGGTCAATTGATGTGTGCAACTTCATCGAAGAAAGCAACCACCGATGTTCACTCATCAGCAGAAGATCTCGGAGCAGCAGTGGGCCCCAGAGGTACGGCGTGCAGACCCGCCGGTGTATAGACACGCGCTGGCGCCTACCAACCACTTCCCTTCCCCCTCACTGCTTTATGGGTTCTGCCTTTTTAGGCAAAGACTAGAGGAAGGATGCCTCGATCACAGACCAGGATGGGGAGTGCCTATAGGCGAGCACCAACAGACCGGTTACACGTCAGCTCCCTACCGCCGAGGATGAAGCCTGGTCGTCTCGAGCCTCTCTTGCTACCAGGGTCCTTCTCCCCCCGGGCAAGATACGGCTCCGAAGACTGCACACATTCCTACCCATTTAAACCTAGTGCAGTTTTGATGGCCTCAATATGAGAGCATCCTTCATCATCGAGCTCGATGGACATCCCAAAGCAAAAAGCAAGCAGTGAATCTTTACAATATTTTTCCTTTGTTCTTCAAGGCTGCTTCAATTCGTTTTGGCATCCTGGAAACCAGATTTGGGATGATATCTTGACTGATATTGATCCATTTTTGTTCATTGAGCACCCTTAACAACTCAGAATTTGATGCTTCCTTTTATCAACCAGCAGCTTGATTATCGACTACCATTCTCTATTAGGTCCAAATCTGGCGAATTCCCGGACTAGAGTCCCAAAAGTTATAGGTTGCATGCACCCCCATTTTATTACAGAGCGCTCACATGCTAACTGTTGGCAATCTGCACTTTCCATTCCACTCATCCCCTGTTCTCCTGTGGACTCTAACTTTGTCTGGGATCGAGAAAAACTGAAACGGGGATTCGTCGGACCACAATACACGTCCCCACGTACGCATGTCCAATTGCGGCGAGCACGTGGCCAACCATTCAATGCCACTTCTGCCTTTGGTTGATCAGTGGCTTCTAGTTGGCTTTATATGAGTTCAGGCCTTACACAAGCAGTCTTTGACGAACTGTTCTGGCAGATGCATCAACCTCACCACCCTCTGTCCATTCAAGTTGCAGCTGGACTGAGGTTTTCTTACTATCCCAACGGTTCTTGCAACGCAGAGACCTATCGTCACGTTGCGTACTCGGCCTGACTCGTCCAAAACGAGGTCGATTTTGGATGTTCTCCCATTATTGGATCTTCTTCAACACTTTTGCAACTTCGGGATGTGATCCGCCGAACCTCCAGGGCGATTTGTCGACAGCTGAGACCCTCCTCGTGTAAAGTGTGTATCAGATTTCTTTCTTCTACGGTATATTTATTTTTTTTCGTCATTATCATTAACAGAGCCTCTCGACATGGAATATTATATTAATCACTGTAACATACCGCATACTGATTAATACCAGGATATCCTACATTTCAACAGCATCCAGTTTTAGATATTTAAAAGAAAGGTTAGAAAGAAGCTAGTACGTTTATTTTGTTTTCCAGAGGTATTCAACTGACATCTGCCACAGGAGCGAATAACCGAAGGCCCGAACCTCAATCCGATTGAGAATTTGTGAAAGACGCTAGAAGAGAAAAGTGAGGAGAGAAACCCAACTACTGTCGAAGAACTTTGAGAAATATTACAAGAGAAATGAAGAAAAATAACAGTAGAGAAATGCCTTCAGTTAGTCCGCTCCTGTGGCAGAAGATTTCAGTGCATAATTGATAGTAAAGGTCTCCATACCAAGTACTAAAATATTGTCATAACCGAAAATTATTTTGATAAGTAATTTATATCATTGTACTTTCTCATGTACATCTGTTTTTTGGAATAAAAATGCTCTTTTGCACGTACCTTGCAGTTTCATCCATCAAAACAGGTGCAATTTTTTTTTTTTTTTTTTTTAAGAGCTCATCTGGCGACTGCCTACTTGGGCATTAGTCGCCGTATTAAAACTGGCCTAGTTCTAGGCTACTTTAAAATAAAATTAAAGAGAGAAAAAAAAAACAACACCCCAAAAGGGGGAAAGGAAACAAGCTGGTGCGTCGGGGAGAGGTCCCCCCGGCGCAGGAGCGTGCAACTAAAGGCAAAAAACAAACAAAAAACAAAACAAAAAAACAAATGCAAAAAACCCCACAAAACAAAACAAAAAAACAAACAGGCGAGTGATGCACTGCACGCGGCGCACAGCGAGTGGCATCTCCCCAGCATCGACCAACAGGCTCTCAATGGGGGAAGTGCGGAAGGCACCGGTCGCAAGGCGAAGGCCGGTGTGGTGGATCGAATCCACCTTCCGCAATAAACGCTCGGCTGCGGATGCATAAAACTCGCATCCGTAGTCGAGCTTCGAACGAACAAAGGATCGATAAAAAAGTAAGGCGGTAGCCCTATCAGCGCCCCAAGCGCTGAACGTCACGGAACGAAGAATGTCCATGGCGCGGGTACAAGAGACCCTAAGGCTGCGAATATGAGCCTTCCAGGTGAGGCGTCGGTCGAATACAAGACCAAGGAAACGGTGCGACTCAACCACATGCAGGCGCACCCCATTAAGAAACAAATCTGGGTCGGGGTGAAGCCGTGGATGGCGGCAGAAGTGCACCACCTTAGTCTTGGCCAAAGAAAACCGAAACCTTTGCGCTTCGGCATAGCGAGAGACGCGGTTCAATGCCTGTTGGAGTCGACGCTCCAGAGTTGGCATCTGGGCTGCGCCAAAAGAGATCGAAAGGTCGTCCACGTAGAGCGTAGCGAGAACATCTTCTGGCAGCACCGAGGTGATGCCGTTGATGCTCAGGGCAAAGAGTGTGACCTGAGGACACTTCCCTGCGGGACACCCTCTTCCTGCTCCTTTGGGGCAGAGAGGGCTCTCCCCACCCGTACGCGGAATCGACGATCTCGCAAAAATTCAGATATAAACATTGGGAGGCGTCCCCTCGCCCCCATCGTGTGGAGAGTCTCCATGATACCGTATCGCCATGCGGTATCATAGGCCTTCTCCAGATCAAAAAACACCGTGGCGTAGTGCTGTCTACGAAGGAAAGCCTCGCAGACGGCATTTTCCAGCCGGAGCAGAGCATCCGACGTGGAGTGAAACTTACGGAAGCCGCACTGTGCAGAAGACAGATGGCCTCCGCTGTCCAGGAAAAAAGCTAATCTAACATTTACCAATTTCTCCATCAACTTGCACACGCAAGAGGTTAGAGAGATTGGGCGGAAACCGGCGAGAGTAGAGTGATCTCTCCCCGGCTTGCGAAAGGCGAGCACAGTAGCGATTCGCCAGGAGTCTGGGAGAAGACCTTCCACCCAGATCCTGTTTAACAGATCTAACAGAAAGGCCATGCCTCGCTCACCCAGGTGTCGAAGCATGGCGTACGGGACATCATCCGGACCATAGGTGGTGTCCGCGCACGAAACGAGAGCGGAACGCAACTCACTTACAGTAAACTTGTCGTTGAAGGGTTCTCCGCCTCTGGAGGTAAAGTCCAGCCGGCGGCCTTCCGCGACATCACGACGTGCATTGAATGCTGGCAGAGCAGCATCACGGCTAGAGAATGCGGAGAAAGCGGTCACTAAGGATTCCGCCACGGACGCGGGGTCCGAGATTGCGGTCCCATTCTCCTGGAGAACGGGAGGGGGGTCCTGCGAGAACTTGCCCCGAATCCTTTTGACTCGCTTCCACACCTCAGCTAAAGGGGTCTTCCCATTAAGTGAAGACACGTATGCCCGCCAAGAAGAGCTGCAGGTGTGCTTCGAAATATACCGGAACCTAGCCATAGCCCGACGAAATTCAGCGACAGTGAAATCGTTCGGGCGGCGCTTATAGCGCATGTAGGCATAACGATTCTGTTTGAGGGCCGTCTCACACTCGGCCGACCACCATGGGAGTGGTCGGCGTGCAAAACAGCCAGACGTCCTAAGAATTTTAGTCAGGCCCACGGCGATGAGGTTGCCGGAGAAGAACTCAACGGCCTTATCTACTGACCTAAACTCCTCGACTGAGATAGAGAATTCAGTCATTTCCTGAAATGCAGGCCACCGCGCCCGCGCCAAGCACCACCGAGGTGGTCTCTCAGGCGGCAGTGTCCCTGAAAATGATATTTGAATGGGAAAGTGATCACTACCATGGAGGTCATCGACCACCCCCCCATCAAAATCAGGCTGTGCATCCGAAGAGCACAAAGATAGGTCAAGGCAAGAAAATGAAGCGGTTCTCGGACAGTGATGCGTAAACTCATCCACGTTTAGGACGCCCATCTCAAGCTCTTCGATCAGATCGGCAAGGACTTGTCCCCTGGGATTTATGGAGTAATCTCCCCAGAGAGGATGCTTGCCGTTCAGATCTCTAAGCAAGAGATAGAGCCTCGGCAACCGTGCCACGACGCGGCGGAAGTCCCCCGCGTCGAAGTCAGCTGACGGTGGAATGTACGCAGAAATGATAGTATACCTCCTATCCAGGTGCAGCTGCACAGCCACTGCCTGAAAGGAGGTATCTAAAGAGAAAGGAAGAACGGAGACATCATGCCGGGTGTAAACCGCGCATCCCCCAGCCCGGCCATCCCGCGGTGGTGGGGTCGCAAGACCCTTATACACCGGGAGGGCAGGCAGCGTGCACGAGCCTAGCATGGTCTCCGGCAAAAAAATAGCTAACGGGGAACGGGACGAGACGAGCCTCCGCAGCTCCTCCCAGTTGGCCCGGAGTCCACGGAAATTCCATTGAAGGAATATGCCCTCCAGGCCTAGCTCAAAGGAGACGCGGGGGCCCTCTTCGAATTGAAGACCCTCATGGGAATGGCCGTACGCTTCCCGGGGGCAGAACCCCGGGCGCTGTTGGCCGGACAAAGCGCTGAAGGCGCTGTCGCCTTCGAGGACTTATTGGGGGAGGTTGGGCTCGCCATGCGAGTCTTTTCTTCCCTCCGCCTCGAAACCTTAGGGGGGCGTTGCGGCTTCGGAGGCGGGGGGCCCTCTTTTCGAGGAACCACCATCTCCGAGCCACTCGCTCCACCTCGGGGCGTGGGCGAAGGGGCCGAAGCTCCTTTGTTGCTGTCCTCCTTTTGGGGAACAGCTTTAGGAACCCCGGAAGATGGCCTAGCGACCATCTTCAGGGGTGTTGCCTTCTGTGAGTCTAACGACTCGGTGGAGGCGCGTGGCCGTTTCGCTTTACGGGAAACGGTCACGCTGGGGGAAGCCCTGGTTTTAGCCGGGGCAGGGTATGAACCCTTTTTGCCGCCAGCTTTCCTAGGGGAGCGCCCAGGTTGGGTAGAGCCCGCAGAAGGGCTCCGAATGGGCGCGGAAACAACCGTGCTCGTTGGCCTGGATATGCCAGGCGCAGAGGGTGCCTTTCTAACTATTGAGGCATATGACGTCCCAGGCAGAGCCGGGCGCGCCAGGACCAAGTCCTTTGCCTCGCGGAATGAGAGTCGATCCTGGGCCTGAACGGCCAGGATTTCTTTCTCAAGGAGATATGCACCACATTGCTTCGAAGAAGCAGGGTGCGGCTCTCCACAATTGACACACTTAGCCACACACGATTTGGACTTATCGTGTGCGACCTTGGAGCAATTTACACATACTTCGGGTGACCCCGACTTTGCACGTCTACATGAGCGATTCGTATGGCCGAAGCGGTGACAGTAATAGCACCGCCGCGGCAGTGGCACGAATGCCTTCACGCGGTAACGGTACCAACCGGCACGCACCGACTCAGGGAGCTTGTCACAGTCGAACGTAACGAAGAGTGTAGGGGTGGGTCTCGAGGCCCCTCCCTGTTTTCTCATCACACGTTCGACCTTTACCGCCCCATGGTCGGCCAGCTCTAGGGTGATGTCCTCAATGGAGTAGTCAACGAGTTCCCTCGCATAAACTACTCCTTTCACAAAGTTCATGGTAGAGTGCGGCGTCACACTCACCGGGGTGCCATGAAGTGTCCGAAGAGCACTTATCTTGGCCGCCTCGGCGGGATTCGCCGCATTCGCCAGAAGGCTCCCGTCCGAGAAACGGGTTACCTTCGGCTCTCTACCAATTGCACTAGCTAATCCTCTCCTCTGATGGATCATGTTGCCCTTGGACAACATGCTGCCATCAGTGGATCGAATAACGAGGAAGCGTTTGAAGCCAGCGGGCTCGAAAACGCCAGGTAACCTCTGAATCAGGGGCCCCGATGTCATCGAGGCTCCGCCCTGTGCACTTTTGGTCTTTGTCATCGTCAGGAGCTCCGTACCCGGGGAAGCAGAGGGCCCGGATGTGCCGATCTTGGCTTGGTCGCTTGCCAAAGTGGCAGCAGACCCATCTGTCCCCGTAGCCCCCGCGGATTGAGAGGAGCCCTGAGTCTTCTTCGTCTTTTTGGTCTTTTTCGTCCTTTTCTTTTTTGGAGAGGAGGGCGGGGAATGAACCCGCTTCTCACCCCCGCCGGTAGAAGCCCCCAGGCCAGATGGACCGGCCTCAGCCAGGTCCTTCTCCGAAATGGAGAAGGTCCTGGTGGTCGCAGGGGCATCATTCGGAGGAGATCCCTTCCCTCCTTGTACTGCCTGAGAATCCACAGCCGTTTGATGAGGACCTTGCATAGGGGCGGATTCGGGTTCGGTGCTTGGCGCCGAGCCTCGGATTCCCCCCCATGGAAGGCCCTACCTTCTGAGGCTGGTTTTCCTCAAGGACCATGTCTATCACAGAGAGGGGCCTCCAGTTGGCCATCCCCTCCCAGGACATCGCAGGTCCCCTTGGCAGCGTCATAAGTCTTTAGTGGGGAGGCACAGGCCTTGACCCCGGCAAGGTTTAATATTTTTGCCAGCAGGTCTTTTGAGGGAAGCGACCGAAAGGGCCTGGCTTCCCTCTCCCCCCTAAGGGGGTTTGCCCTACCGAGCCGCTTGTACGAGGGGCGGTCGGCAATGGGCTGCCTGCTGGCTTTCTTGGCAGTCCCCTTAGAAAGCAAAGGAGGGACTGCCGCTGGAGATAGGGAGGTGCCCGAAAGCACCTCCAGAGAAGGGGGTGAGGGGAGTCCCCTACACCCGTAGGCGTAGGAGAGGAGTAAGCCTCCTCTCCGGTTAAAGAGGTATGGAGGGTCCCCTGCGCAAGCACAGGGGGGGGGGGGACCTCCATCTTTTCTGTGGAGCTGCACGAGGGCGGCTCCGTTGTTTTAGGGGGAATTAAGGGGAGATGTTTTTTTTTCATCATTGGGCATGGTGACCCTCTTTGTTTTACGGGACGCAATCGCTCACCACCTCTTGCAGTAGCCCGCACTGCAAGAGGTGCTTACAGGCCCGGCAGAGCCAGGCGCCGCCATTTGGGACCACCCCTCCCGCCTGGTGGCCTGGCAGTCCTTCGGCATGGCGGCTCCACCTTAGACACGGCGTAAAACAGATAGAATGTGAAGAGGAGAGGAAAAGGGATGTGAGGAAGGTATGGGTGGGGATGAAGCAGGTTGTTAAAAACCCCCCATCCCGAACCGGAGCTGAGGGGTTAGGGAACAATGTCCCCTCCCCCCTCAGCCCCGATCCGGGGTGGTTGGCTTGAGAAGAAGGTCAGCATTCTACCCTGTGAAATTAGAGGCTGACCAGAGAAAGTTGTGGGAGAGGTTGTATGAAAAGCGACGAGGTAGGGGAGAAATCGGGCTATCTGAAGGAAGGAAGAGAGGCTAAGCTGGGGCCGGACGGAGCGCTGGATCCCGTAAGCACGGCGGCCAGGATGGCAAATCGCCGCGCCCCTTACGGGGCAAAACAGGTACAATGTACATTTACAACTTATAGCCATGCTAAGGAAGTTTTGTGATGGAAACCTAATTATCCGAATCATTATGGCCGCTACTATATATATATATATATATATATATATATATATATATATATATATATATATATATATATATATATATATATATATATATATATATATATATATATATATATTCATATATATATATATATATATATATATATATATATATATATATATATATATATATATTACAAGGCCCAAAGAAATGAAAACTGATAACACAACCCGGAAAAACGCTATGGAAATTAATTACGGGTAGAAGTGTCTGGCTTCTCCACGATACAAATAATAATAGGAGCAACTGTGGAGTGAATGGGAGGGCTACATTGAAAAATAATGAAGTGGTCCATTAGAGCTTAAGAAAGAAAATGGGAGAATTATAGAAACGGACAATAGAGAAACTATTTTAACCGTTATATGAAAATGAATAAAGGAGTTGGATTTGAACCTATGTCATCAAGCGCTCTATTATATATCACGGTGCCATGTGATTTTCGATTATATATATATATATATATATATATATATATATATATATATATATATATATATGAAAATTAACCCACAGGAAAATGAAAGATGAATCCAAGCACTTTCGAACTATATTTGCAAGTTCATTTTCAAGGAATAGCATGAAAATGGAGAAGACAACCTTATATAGGGTACAAAGATACCAAGGGAACGCCCATCACATAGTACAAACCAATGGCAAAGCACAATAACAAGGCAGAGAAATATCAATAAAAATAACAATAGGCAACTAATAAAAGACATATGCATCCCTAAGACGATATACAGACAACAACGCCGTGTATATGAATGAAATGTGGTGGGTGAAAAAAACAAAAAACATTTTAAAGGATTATCATTAGAACGAAAACATTTAGGGCTAAGAGTTAATCCACGATCACAACAGAGACACTTAGTGGGGGTGGCAATGCGAATGATATTACACTACTAAAGAGTGACAACAGGCTGCATTATGAAGTTATTTCATTTAGTACAAGTTTTTTTTAAAAACTGGATCGAGTTTAAATAAGCCAGGGGCGATATTTATATTAGGCAACATGCCTCCGTAAGGGGCGCGGCGATTTGCCATCCTGGCCGCCGTGCTGACGGGACTCAGCACCCCATCCGACCCCAGCTTAGCCTCTTCTCCTTCTTTCAAAACACTTGTTTCCTCGCTTTTTTTCCATCTCTCCCACAACTTTCTCTGGTCAGCCTCTAATTTCACAGGGTAGATGCTGACCTACTCAAGCCAACCGTCCCGGATCGGGGCTGAGGGGGGAGGGGACAACGTTCCCTAACCCCCCTGAGCTCCGGTTTGGGATGGAGTTTTTTTAACAACCTGCTTCATCCCCACCCATACCTTCCTCACATCTCTTTTGATCTCCTCTTCACAATCTATCCTTTTACGCCTTGTTCAAGGTGGAGCCGCCATGCCAATGGACTGCCAGGCCACCAGGCGGGAGGGGTGGTCACAAATGGCGGCGCCTGGCTCTGCCACGCCTGTAAGCACCTCTTGCAGTGCGGACAACTGTGAGAGGTGGTGAGCTATTGCGTCCCGCAGAAAATTTAGGGTCACCATTCCCAATGATGTAAAAAAAAGAAAATCTCCCCCTAATTCCCCCTTGCTCATCGACGGAGCCGCCCTCGTGCAGCTCCACCGAAAAAAATGGAGGTCCTCCCCCCTGTGCTTGCGCAGGGAACCCTCCATATTTCTTTAACCGGAGAGAAGGCTTACTCCTCTCCTACGCCTACGGGTTAAAGGGACTCCCCCTTACCCCCTTCTCTGGAGGTGCTTTCGGGCACCTCCCTATTTCCAGCGGCAGTCCCTCCTTTTCTTTCTAAGGGGACTACCAAGAAAGACAGCATGCAGCCCATTGCAGACCGCCCCTCGTGTAAGCGGCTCGGTAGGGCAAGCCCCCTTAGGGGGGAGAGGGAAGCCAGGCCCCATCGGTCGCTTTCCTCAAAAGACCTGCTGGCAAGAATATTAAACCTTGCCGGGGTCAAGCCTGTGCCTCCCCACAAAAGACTCTTGACGCTGCCAAGGGGACCTGCGATGTCCTGGAAGGGGATGGCCAACTAGAGACCCCTTCTGCGATAGACATGATCCTTGAGGAAACCCAGCCTACGACTGTAGGGCCTTCTATGGGGGAGGTTCCGGGCTCGGCGCCAAGCACCAAACCTGAATCCGCCCCTATTCAAGGTCCTCCTCAAACGGCTGAGGGCTCCGAGGCAGTACAAGGAGGAGAGATATCTCCTCCAACAGGTGCCTCTACGACTAACAGGACCTTCTCCATTTCGCAGAGGGACCTGGTATGAGGGCTTCTGCCAGCGGAGGTGAGAAGCGGGTTCATTCCTTCCCCTCCTCTCCTAAAAAGAAGAATAAAAAGACAAGAAAGACAAAAAAGACTCGGGGCTCCTCTCCATCCGCGGGTGCTGCGGGGACGGATGGGTCTGCTGCCACTTTGGTAGGCGACAAGGCCAAGATCGGCACATCCGGCCCCTCTAACCCCCGTGTGCGAAGCCCCTGAATAAGACTAAGACCAAAAGTGCACAGGGCGGAGCCTCGATAACATCGAGGCCCCTGATTCAGAGGTTACCTGGCGTTTTCGAGCCCGCTGGCTTCAAACGCTTCCTCGTTATTCGATCCACTGATGGCAGCATGTTGGCCAAGGGCAACATAATCCATCAGAGGAGAGGATTAGCTTGTGCGATTGGTAGAGAGCCGAAGGTGACCCGTTTCTCGGAAGGGAGCCTTCTGGCGAATGCGGCGAATCCCGCCGAGGCCACCAAGATAAGTGCTCTTCGGACACTTCATGGCACCCCGGTGAGTGTGACGCCGCACTCTACCATGAACTTTGTGAAAGGAGTAGTTTATTCGAGGAACCTCGTTGACTACTCCATTGAGGACATTACCCTAGAGCTGGCCGACCATGGGGCGGTCAAGGTCGAACATGTGATTAGAAAACAGGGAGGGGCCTCGAGACCCACCCCTACACTCTTCGTCACGTTTGACTGTGACAAGCTCCCTTAGTCGGTGCGTGCCGGTTGGTACCGCTACCGCGTGAAGGCATTCGTACCACTGCCGCGGCGGTGCTATTAGTGTTACTGCTTCGGCCATACGAATCGTTCTTGTAGATGAGCAAAGTCGGGGTCACCCGAAGTTTGTGTAAATTGCTCCAAGGCCGCACACGATAAGTCCAAATCGTGTGTGGCTAAGTATGTCAATTGCGGAGAGCCGCACCCCGCTTCTTCGAAGCAATATGGTGCATATCTCCTTGAGAAAGAAATCCTGGCCGTTCAGGCCCAGGATCGACTCTTATTCCGCGAGGCTAAGGACTTGGTCCTGGCACGCCCGGCTCTGCCTGGGACGTCATGTGCCTCAATAGTTAGAAAGACACCCTCTGCGCCTGGCCCATCCAGGCCAACGAGCACGGTTGTTTCCGCGCCCATTCGGAGCCCTTCTGCGGGCTCTACTCAACCCGGGCGCTCCTCTGGTAAAGCTGGCGGCAAAAAAGGTTCACACCTAGCCCCGGCTAAAACCAGGGCTCCCCCCTCTTCCCCCAGCGTGACCGTTTCCCGTAAGGCGAAACGGCCACGCGCCTCCACCGAGTTGTTAGACTCACAGGAGGCAACACCCCTGAAGATAGTCGCTAAGCCATCTTCCGGGGTTCCTAAAGCTGTTCCCCGAAAGGAGGACAGCAACAAAGGAGCTTCGGTTCCTTCGCCTATGCCTAGTGATGGAGCGAGACGCTCGGAGACGGTGGTTCGTCGAAAAGAGGGCCCCCCACCTCCGAAGCTGCAACGCCCGCCTAAGGTTTCGAGGCGGAGGGAGGAAAAGACTCGCATGAAGAACCCAACCTCTCCCAATAAGTCCTCGAAGGCGACAGCGCCTTCAGCGCTTTGTCCGGCCAACAGCGCACGGGGTTCTGCCCCCGGGAAGCGTACGGCCGTTTCCGTGAGGGTCTTCGGTTCGAGGAGGGTCCCCGCGTCTCCTCCGAGTTTGGCCTTTAGGGCATATTCCTTCAATGGAATTGCCGTGGACTCCGGGCCAACTGGGGGGAGCCGTGGAGGCTCGTCTCGTCCCGTTCCCCGTTAGCTATCTTTTTGCAGGAGACCATGGTGTGCGCATGCCACCTGCCCGCCCTCCTGGGGTATAAGAGTCTTGCGATTCCACCACCGCGGGATGGCCGGGCTGGGAGATGCACGGTTTACACCCGGCATGATGTCTCCGTTCTTCCTTTCGCTTTAGATACCTCCTTTCAGGCAGTTGCTGTGCAGCTGCACTTGGATAGGAGGTATACTATCATTTCTGTGTACATTCCACCGTCAGGTGACTTCGACGCGGAGGACTTCCGCCGCGTCGTGGCACGGTTTCCGAGGCCCTTTATCTTGCTTGGAGATCTGAGTGGCAGGCATCCTTTCTGGGGAGATTACTCAATAAATCCCAGGGGACAAGTCCTTGCCGATCTGATCGAAGAGTTTAAAATGGGTGTCCTAAACGTGGATGAGTTTACGCATCCCTGTCCGAGAACCGCTTCATTTTCTTGCCTTGACCTATCTTTGTGCTCTTCGGATGCACAGCCTGATTTTGATTGGGGGGTGGTCGATGACCTCCATGGTAGTGATCACTTTCCTATTCAAATATCATTTCCAGGGCAACTGCCGCCTGAGAGACCACCTCGGTGGTGCTTGGCGCAGGCGCGGTGGCCTGCATTTCAGGAAATGACTGAATTTTCTTTCTTAGTCGAGCAGTTTAGGTCGGTAGATGAGGCCGTTGAGTTCTTCTCCGGCAACCTCA
Source organism: Ceratothoa steindachneri (assembly GCA_963969495.1). NCBI lineage: Eukaryota > Metazoa > Arthropoda > Malacostraca > Isopoda > Cymothoidae > Ceratothoa > Ceratothoa steindachneri. The sequence goes on from OZ018326.1 coordinate 133,206,834, forward strand.
TCGCCGCGGGCCTGACTACTATTCCTAGGACGTCTGGCCGTTTTTCACGCCGACCACTCCGAGGGTGGTCGGCCGAGTGTGAGACGGCCCTCAAACAGAATCGTTATGCCTACATGCGCTATAAGCGCCGCCCAAACGATTTCACTGTCGCTGAATTTCGTCGGGCTCGGGCTAGCTTTCGGTATATTTCTAAGCACGCCCGCCGATCTTCTTAGCGGGCAAACGTGTCTTCACTTAACGGGAAGACCCCTTTAGCTGAGGTGTGGAAGCGAGTCAAAAGGATTCAGGGCAAGTTCTCGCAGGACCCTCTTCCCGTTCTCCAAGAGAATCGGACCGCAATCTCGGACCCCGCGTCCGTGGCGGAATCCTTAGCGACCGCTTTTTCCTGCATTCCCAGGCCGTGATGCTGCTCCGCCAGCATTCAATGCACGTCGTGATGTCGCGGAAGGCCGCCGGCTGGACTTTACCTCCAGAGGCGGAGAACCCTTCAACGACAAGTTTACTGTGAGTGAGTTGCGCTCCGCTTTCGCTTCGTGCGCAGACACCGCCCATGGTCCAGACGATGTCCCGTACGCCATGCTTCGAAACCTGGGTGAGCGAGGCATGGCCTTTCTGTTAGATTTGTTCAATAGGATCTGGGTGGAGGGTTTTCCTCCAGACTCCTGGCGAATCGCTACTGTGCTCGCCTTTCGCAAACCGGGGAGAGATCACTCTACTCTCGCCGGTTTCCGCCCAATCTCTCTAACCTCTTGCGTGTACAAGTTGATGGAGAAATTGGTAAATGTTAGATTAGCCTTTTCCCTGGACAGCGGAGGCCATCTATCTTCTACACAGTGCGGCTTCCGCAAGTTCCACTCCACGTCGGATGCTCTGCTCCGACTGGAAAATGCCGTCTGCGAGGCTTTCCTTCGTAGACAGCACTACGCCACGGTGTTTTTCGATCTGGAGAAGGCCTATGATACCGCATGGCGATACGGTATCATGGAGACTCTCCACACGATGGGGGCAAGGGGACGCCTTCCAGTCTTTATATCTGAATTTTTGCGAGATCGTCGATTCCGCATACGGGTTGGGGAAGCCCTCTCCTGCCCAAAGGAGCAGGAAGAGGGTGTCTCGCAGGGAAGTGCCCTCAGTGTCACACTCTTTGCCCTGAGCATCAACGGCATCACCTCGATGCTGCCAGAAGATGTTCTCGCTACGCTCTACGTGGACGACCTTTCGATATCTTTTGGCGCGGCGTAGATGCCAACTTTGTAGCGTCGACTCCAACAGGCATTGAACCGCGTCTCTCGCTATGCCGAAGCGCACAGGTTTCGGTTTTCTTTGGCCAAAACTAAGGTGGTGCACTTCTGCCGCCATCCACGGCTCCACCCCGACCCAGATTTGTTTCTTAATGGGGTGCGCCTGGATTTGGTTGAGTCGCACCGTTTCCTTGGTCTTGTATTTGACCGACGTCCCACCTGGGAGGCTCATATTCGCAGCCTTAGGGTCTCTTGTACCCGCGCCATGGATATTCTCCGTTCCGTGACGTTCAGCGCTTGGGGCGATAATAAGGCTACTGCCCTACTTTTTTATCGATCCTTTGTTCGTTCGAAGCTCGACTGCGGATGCGAGTTTTTTGCATCCGCAGCCGAGCGTTTATTGCGGAAGGTAGATTCGATCCACCACACCGGCCTCCGCCTTGCGACCGGTTCCTTCCGCACTTCCCCCATTAAGAGCCTGTTTGTCGATGCTGGGGAGATGCCACTCGCTCTGCGCCACGTGAAGTGCATCACCCGCCTGTACGCGTGAGCACGGCGTCTCCCTCAGTTACCAACAGCTTTCACTGCATTCGCAGCTGATCTCGACGGTGCCTGTGCCCCTGAGAGACGCCAGTCATACCCTAAGCCCTTCGGGTTTAGGGCCAAGAAACTCCTTCGAGAGCTAGATATAGCTGTCGGGCCGGTGGCGCCCCTGGTTCTGTCCAAGACGCCACCCTGGAAAGTACCAAAATTTGGCTATTTGTTTGTCGCCACGTCTCTGCTCCCAAAGCTTGTACGGCGCCGGGAGTATTGCGTTCGACCTTTTTGGAGCACACCTTGTGTCACGCTGGAACCGTGCCATTATATACGGATGGCTCCAAGTCCGAAGAGGGGGTCGGCTTCCACGTCGTATCCCCTCTGTTTGAAGTCAGTGGGGCATTTTAGGCGCTGCGTCTGTCTTCACGGCCGAGCTGGTGGCAATGCACCACTTGGTACGGGAGATTACGCGACGTGCCCGGTTCGGAGACCGGATTGTGATCTATAGCGACTCACAAAGCGCCCTGAGTTCTCTCGAGGCATTGGAATCTCCGCATCTCCTGGTTACCGATATCCGTGACGCCACGGTTTTGGCGAGCCGGGCAGATGTCGAGATTATCTTCTGCTGGGTTCCTGGACATGTAGGAATTGCGGGGAATGAGCGCGCATATGAGGGCGCCGAAGAGTCCGCGAGGACTCTGCGACTGGACCAGCGTTTTGCTCTTCCACACACCGACTACATGGCAGGAATACGGGCAGCTCTTCGGACTGCTTGGCAAAGAAGATGGGAGACGGTCGAAGGGAACTTAAAGCTGCGTGCCATTGCGCCGCGACTTTTCCCATGGACCTATCCCCGAATGCCACGACGGCTTCAGGTTGCTTTCTGTCGTCTTCGAATCGGACACACTCGTGTGACGCATCGCTATTTGATGGAGCGCTCGCCTGCTTTCTATTGTGACGACTGCCTCTTTCCCCAGACTGTTCGGCACATTCTTGTCGAATGTCCCAGTCTGGGTGATCTTCGCGCACGTTACCTGTCCCGGTACTGGGATGGGCAGGGTCGCCACCGCCTGTCCCTTGTTCTCGGGACGAGTGCGTGCACATTGACTGGTGTACTTGTTGACTTCTTGGGGGAGGCCGGCCTTCTCCTTATTATTTAAGTAGGGTTCGTTTTTTTGTTTTGTCTTTTTTTGCATTTGTTGTTTTTTTTTCCCTTTAGGTTGCACGCTCCTGCGCCGGGGGGACCTCCCCCGACGCACCAGCTTGCTTCCTTTCCCCCTTTTTTGGGTGTTTTTTTTTTTGTCTCTTTAATTTTATTTTAAAGTAACCTAGAACTAGGCCAGTTTTAATACGGCGACTAATGCCCAAGTAGGCAGTCGCCAGACTAGCTCTTTAAAAAAAAAAAAAAATAGGCAACATTCCAATTAATGAACCTTCGACAATATTTCTTTTTGTGAAATCAGCGGAATAATAAAGGAATTTTGCTGAGTTCCAGTCAATGGGGTGGTTATTTTCGGATAAATGTAAAAATAAAGCGCTGTTTATTTCACCTCTTCTAATATTATACTTATGTTGGTAAATTCTACTAGATAAAGATTTACCAGTTTCCCCAAAGTAAGGTAAATTGCAAATAGAACATTCCATGAATGTACTCCACCTTTTTTCTTTGTATTATTGTGGACTAATATTTTATATAAAGTGGATTCATATCTAAAATTTACAGAGATATTAAGTTGCTTAAAAATACGGGTGAAACAAAAAAATGGTTCAAAGTATGGCAAGATAAGACAATTTTTATAACTGAAAACCGGTGGGTTATCAGTTCTATAAAAAGTTCTCTTAGCAAAGGTTAATGAACTGTGCAAAAATTGACGAGGGTAACAAAGTTTTTTATTTATTTCAAATATATTGGACAATTCCTTATCCAAAAATTCCGGACTAACAAGGCGTAATGCCCGCAGAAACATAGAAGTGAATACAGGGCGTTTAATTTTAACACTATGATAAGAATAAAAGTGAATATATGAACTGGAGTTGGACGGTTTGCGATTAACAGAGAATTTGAAACTTGACGGCGTCCTATGTATTAAAAGGTCAAGAAAAGGAAGAGTCCCATTTTCCTCAATTTCAAGGGTAAATATAATAGAAGGCACTAGAGAATTAAGATTACTTAGAAAATTGTGAATATCTTTTGAGGAAGGCCAAAGGCATATAATATCATCGATGTAACGGTACCATACAATAGGAAAATCGAGGATTTGGGGCAAGAATAACGTCTCAAAGAATTCCATATATAAATTAGAGAGGGTGGGACATAGACAACCCCACATCGGAAGACCAATTTTTTTAAGATAAAATTTATCATTAAATGAAAATTTACAATTTTTAGCACAAAGAGAAATAAGCCTTAGGAAAGTATTGACCGGTACAGGGAGATCTAAATTATATAATTTATCACAAAGGAGAGGAAGAAGATCGTTTAAAGGAACTTCAGTAAACAAAGAACAAACATCGAAGCTGACAAGAATGAAATTGTTGGAGTAAAGTATTGTATTAAGCTTTTCTATAAGTTCACAACTATTTTTAATATGAGATTGGAAAATGGACCCCACAAGCGAGGATAAGTGATTCACAAGCCATTTTGATAAGGAATATGAAGCAGGGCCTAACGAACTTATAATGGGGCGCATAAGATTATTGGGTTTTTACCAAACCATACATATATGAAAGAGAAGCGTGCTAGATCTAAATTTAGTAATTAAATCGGGAATTTTTTAAAAGGGATCGAATGTTTTTTATGAAATTCACTATTAGTTGTTAACGTAGGGTCTTTTTGTAGCACATCCTAAGTAGATTCATCTTCTAATAAGTTCATTTTTTCAATATAGTTCACTTTGTCCATACTAACAACGTCACCAGATTTATCTGCTTTCGTAATATGTATAGAGGGATTTTTTCGAAGATTAGATATAGCACGGTGAAAACGCAGAGGATAATTTAAGTGGGTAGGCCTAGATAAGCACTGATAAACACAACCCTTGGCGGTTGAAATTAAATCACTAGGGACATCACAATATTTTTCCAAATGAGCAAAGCTTTGAGCAATAGACACAGCAGATGGTATAGAAGGAATGGACAATTTCAACCCAAATCCAAGGGCAGCAGTAGTAGTTGCGTCGAGATCTTGATTGGAGAGGTTAACGACTGTTTATGGTCAACTATTCTTGGTCCAACTGGTTAACCACCCCATTGACTGGAACTCTGCAAAATTCCTTTATCATTCCGCTGATTTCACAATAGTGAAATATTGTCGAGTGTTCATTAATTGGCATGTTGCCTAATATATTTTCCCTGGCTTATTTAAACTCGACCCTGTTTTTTTTTAAAAAACTAGTACTAAATGAAATAACTTCATAATGCAGCCTGTTGTCACTCTTTATTAGTGTAATATAATTCGCATTGCCACCCCCACCACGTGTCTCTGCTGTGATCGTGGATTAACTCCTAGGCCCTAAATGTTTTCGTTCTAATGTTTTTTGTTTTTTTCACCAACCACATTCCATTCTATACACGGCGTTGTTGTGCATATATCGTTTTAGGTGTGCATATGTCTGTTATTAGTTGCCTATTGTTGTTCTTTTTATTGGTATTTTTCTGCCTTGTTTTTGTGTTTTTCCATTTGTTTGTACTATATGATGGGCGTTCCCTTCGTATCTTTGTACCCTATATAAGGTTGTCTTCTCCATTTTCATGCTATTCTTTGAAAATGAACTTGCAAATATAGTTCGAAAGTGCTTGGATTCATCTTTTAATTTTCTTGTGGGTTAATTTTCATATTATTGCTTTCCTCACGTGTCATTTTGTGAGTTTTTTCACTGAATTCGAAAAAGGGCACATTGTTGGAGCGCGAATTGCAGGAGCTTCCGTCACTAGAACAGCTATAAACTCCGTGGGTTTTCGAGAGCTACCATATAAGAACATAAGAACATAAGAAAAGAAGGAGACTGCAAAAGACCATTCATGGCCTACACTTGGCAGCTCCTGTATCGATGACTATGACAGAATTCAAGAAGCAGGGCAAAACCTCCAGCAGGATGAGTAATTCCGGTAGGACTTAGAAGCTCACTGAAAGAGACAGACGATTGTTGAAACGCATTGTGATGAAAAATCCCCGGACAACTTCCCCTAAAGGGACTGCAGAGTTGAATAAACATCAAGAAACCTCTGCGTTCTCATCAAAACATTCGGAAAAGGCTGAACTGGTGTAGAGATCACAAAGGTTGGTCGACAGACTAATGGAAGCAAGTAATATTCTCCGACGAGTCCAGTTTTTCTCTTTTCCACACTGCAGGGCGAGTTTATGGATGGAGGCAGCCTAGAGAAGCTTTTAATCCTGACTGCCTTCTTCCTACAGTGAAGCACGGGGGAGGGTCAGTGATGGTTTGGGCAGCCAAATCTTGGAATTCTCTTGGTCCAATCGTTTCCCTGCATGGTACGATCAACAGTAACGAATACTCGTATCTGAATATTTTGGAAGATCAAGTCCATCCCATGGTCCAGACATTATTCCCCCATGGTAGTGCTTTTTCCAAGATAAAAATGCCCTAATACATACCGCTCATGTGGTTAAGAATTAGTATGAAGAGCATAGGAATGAGCTACAACACATGGAGTCGCCCACACAATCTCCACCGTCTTGTCAGAAACAGCTGGAACAGGTATTGCAAGAAGAATAGCTCAAGATTCCTTTGAATGAAGACAGGAAGCTGCATGAATCAATTCCAAGGCGCATCGACGCTGTCCAGAAAGCAAGAGGAGGACCAACTCCTTATTAAATAAATATTCATTGAATTTAACACGTGTTCCAATTATTTTGTCCAAGTATATATATATATATATATATATATATATATATATATATATATATATATATATATATATATATATATATACTACGAGAGAAAGAGAAATTTGACGCGAATGAGCAATGAGGCAAGAAACTGGAGTTTTTTTTATAGGTAAGAGAAAGGGACATTAGAAGAACACAAGGATCAAAGAGAGCAAAGGGCCGCACAATGAAGGCAATCTGGCTTCAAATTGGTTTTGAAAGGCAGAAAATAAATATGGCGAAAGCCCTGTGGTGCTTGTTACCGCCCGCAGAACTTGTATTTGCTCTTTCTTTATATATATGTTTATATATATATATATATATATATATATATATATATATATATATATATATATATATATATATATATATATATATATATATATATATATATACCGGGTGTCCCAGAAAAAAGTTAACCGTACTTTGAATTAGTATAACTCAAAACCTATTTGAGATTTTTTGGTCCTGCAAAAAGTGTTTTATTTATCAACGATTTATCTGTCGATTTTGGAAATTTCATTAAATTCCATTTTATGATATTGATACACTAATGGGTTTAGTGGAGGCTATCAAAAATATGTTTGCGCAAAGAAGTAAAATAATGAAACGAAGCCTAGGTAGGCTAGGCCACCACCGTGCACTTTCAAGAGAAGCCTAGGTCACTGTGCGATTCTTCAAGCAAACATTTACCATTTTACAGTGGTTTTTCAGCCACTCTGTGATATGGTATCGTCATTATTGTTTACTAAGCAAATCAAAGCGTTTCTTTTGTTTACTAAGCAAATCAAAGCGTTTCTTTGTAAAAGGTTAGTTAGTTCCATAGAACCTTTTTAATCATGCAGTTAACAAAAGATCAACGTGTATTTGTAGTCACAAACTTTATTAAGACTAGCAGTATTAAACAAGTACAAGATTCATTTGAAAAACGTTTTCTAGGTAGGCACCCACCAAGCAAGTCCACAATTTGGAAAAATGTTCGCAAATACCAATATGAAGGAACATGCTTAAATCTAAATAAAGGTCGTTCGGGTCGTATGAGAACCATAGGAACAACAGAAAATATCGAAAATGTTCGGATGACACTTCTTCAAGATCCACATGTATCAGTCAGAAAGAATGGGTTACAATTGTCAAAGTCATCATTTAACCGCATATTAAAAATGACTTAAAATGGCATCCCTATAAGATGCATGCAAGACACCAGCTTCTTGAAACTGATTTTCCTCGTCGTAGACAATTTGCCGAATGGCTTCTACATAAACCTGCTCGTTTCTTGGAAAAAATTGTGATTGGTGACGAGGCAGCCTTTTTCATGAATGGAAAGGTTAATAGCCATAACATTCGGCAATATGCGCCACTGCCCTCCCCCCCACACCTCCCCGCAGCATTCAACTTTGACAGTCGTATTTGTCAGCAGTAAGTGTCTTTGTGGATCGGAATATGCGGGATGGCTATCTTGTCGGCCCATTGTTTTACGAGAATAACTTGAATGGTGCTGACTACCTGAACATGATCAACGAAAGGATCTTTCCGGAACTCCGCCAGATTTACGGCAATCAATTCAATAGACTTTGGTGGATTCAGGACAGCGCATCAGCTCATAGACAGCTTGCTGTAAGAACAAAACTAAGAGAAACGTTTGACAACCGCATTGGGGCGCTAAATCATTCAATTTAATGGCCCCCAAGATCCCCTGACTTAACACCGTACGATTATTTCTTATGGGGATATCTGAAGAATTAAGTGTATTCTACTCCACCACAAAACATCAACCAGTTAAGAGATAGTATCACACGGGAAGTCAATAGACTTAAGGAAAATCACAAGTTAATCAAAAAGGTTGTTCAATCAATGCGATCAAAGGCGCAAATGTGCTTGGAAAGAAATGGAGGACATGTGGAAAGAAAACGGTGTTTAGAAAAGTAAAAAATGAATTTGTATTACCCATATGAAGAGGTGTTTTTGTTAAAAATGGATTTAAATATATTTGTTGATTTTAAACTTCGAAGTTTCATTATTTTACTTCCTTGCGCAAACATAATTTTGATAGCCTCCACTAAACCCATTAGTGTATCAAGATCGAAAAGAGAATTTAAGGAAATTTCCAGAATCGACAGATAAATAGTTGTTAAATTTGTTTTGCTTTGCAGAACTCAAAATTGTCTAATAGGTTTTGAGTTATACTAATTCAAAGTACGGTTAACTTTTTTCTGGGTCACCTTGTATATATATATATATATATATATATATATATCAGAGGCGACTCCAGGTCATCAGCGTCACTCGGGCTCATCACAGATTTCGCATAAGACACATGTATAAAAGAAGATAAGAGACGTAATGCACACCGCAGAATTATTTGTGCACTGATAATTTAACAATAAGACAGAAATATAGTTTTAATATAAAAATTACTCACTTGATTTATACATGAACTCTAGTCGTTTTAGTTTGATGGCGTTTCACGTTTTTCCGCAATATTTCTAGCACTAAATGGCTTATTTTTTATATCTAGCACTATGTCTTTCTCCTTTTCTAAGTTAAGGTTAAAAATAAAGCAACCCTGCAAAACACAACTGATCTTTACACACAGACGCACATAATAACAGCAATCAAATAACGAGAGCGACGTGCCCAACAAACATTAGCCAGAGACCGATCTGACTGTCGCCTGTACTGTACTCTTGAGAAGAGATGTCAGTTAGTCTTTTACACCTACCATGCTCGTTCGTATTAGCCCGAGTAGCTGGATAATTAATTTTTCGTTGCTTTAAGAATACTGTAGAACGGAAACCTTTCATATATTGGAATTTAAATCCTAATCTCTATAGAAATCTATTTTTTCAAGAAAACATTAAATTTTAATTACTTTTAATTTTTACGATTATCGATAACAACTCGGGCTGTAACTTATGAGCACGAGTTAAGCGCGTGCGAATGATGTCGAGAGAACGTCTGCTACAAATGATATTTTTTGACACAGGGCACCTCTAAGACAAATGCCAGATGCCGAACGAAAATATATGAAATGGCAGAAATTAAATCAGCTTGCAAATACACGTTCACTTTACTAAATTTATACTCGGGCTAAGCCCGAAAAGCCCGACTGCCTGAGTCGCCACTGATATATATGTATATATATATACGGTTAGGTAAGGGTAATAATAAGGTTCCTTAGTCCTCTAGAGGAGTCTCCTGGGGGTTCCTCAATCCTTTTCAGGAGCGTTACATATACGACAAGGCAACTATCCACTTCCCAAAAAGGGAATTTCAAGGAGCCTTTTGTATAAGCTACCGTTTAACTTCAAAGAAAAACGGAGAAAACGTGAATTTTCCCGTCGATCTTCGCCCTTTCTAATTTTTTTGATAAATAAACAATAACGTTCTATGTAGTCAATGAGGTTAGGTAAAGGTAATAATATTGTTCCTTAGAAAAAGGTCGGGTAAAAAATGCACACGAAATTCATATCAGTTTACTTGTCCACTTAAAAAAAATGAAAATATTAAAAAAATAAAGTTCTAAAAATATATGGTTATGGAAAATATATAGAGCTCTAGCCTGGAAGGCCAATCCGAAACGAGTGTTATGGTGCCAGATGAACTCCCTGGCACCACTCATAATCCTTTGGCACCCGGGGCGTGGTGCGCTGAAGAGGAACAGGATGCTAAGAATCAGGTATATTAAAAAAAGCCCCATCTTCAACTGGAGCCAAGAGGGAGAGGTTGACCCTCAACCCCTTCCTGGTCTCGACCAGGGTATGCCCCTGTTGGGTGTTGTCATGATGAGATGCGGCTTTGGATTTCTAACGTCCAGGTCGCGGGTTCAATCCCAGCTAGAACTGATTCAAAACATCATTGTTTGTTGGGGTCGGGCCGCCTATTGGCAGATGTGCTGTGTCGACCCACGCGGGAGTAGGTAGCTCCCACACACGCCATCACGCACGTAGCAAAACACAGCACCGCTATCATTTTGGGGCATGTCTACCCCACCCAACCTACCTACTAACTCCTCCGTTCCGAAACCGTGTCGATGGAATACTTAGATATGCTGAAGGGTTCATTCCCTGCCTCCATCAAGCCACGATAGGTTCTCCAATGGCTGGTTAATGTCATAAATTAATTTCAGGATTCTCAAACACCTGCCCTCCTTCCCCTTTCCCCTCCCACTTCAAGGAGAGCACCTTCCCCCCTCCCCCTCCAACATACCACTTCCAGGATAACACCTGCCCATCCCCCCTCCCACATACCACTTCCAGGAGATCACCTGCGCACCTCCCCCTCCCTCATACCACTTCCAGGAGAACACCTGCCCCCCTCCCCCTCGCACATACCACTTCCGGGAGAACACCTGCCCCCTCCCATTCCTACTTACTACTTCCAGGAGAACACTTGCCCCTTCCCCTCTCACTTCCAGGAGAACACCTGCTCTCCTACCCCCTCCCACATACCACTTTCAGGAGGATACTTCATACACGACAACCGAGTGATTATATCTAATTCAGCATTTTAACAGCCGTAAAAGAACTGTATCAATTGGGTATTTTAATCTAGTAAACTCACTCCATTACCAAATGTGTCCAAGAACATGACCAGGTATGGTTGAAAGACGGCGCCGAAGAATAAATGGAAGGAATCTAAGCGCTCATTTACATACCTTAGAAACCCTGCGTTGTGATTTTATATCTATCTATAATATATATTTCTGAAAATCCATTTTTATGTTATATATATATATATATATATTATATATATATATATATATATATATATATATATATATATATATTACCGCTATAGAAAGCCACTTAGAGCAACCTTGAATGCAACAAAGGTCACCATTCGGGGTACCTTGACCCGGGGACTAACCTAGGCTACTCAGATTCGGCAGAAGTAGCGCCACCTAGTTGTTCGGTCAGGTTAGGTTCACATTTTTACCCTTTCGAGTTTTTTTAACAAGTAATCGCGGCTATGAGTTGTATTAAACATCAAAATTGCCCGTGGAAAAATGAAGGTTTTCTAGACAAGTTATGTGACTGCAATGTTTAAAAAATGCGATAATACCTATTATCAGCAGGCCGGAGACTCGAATCATTTAGATATTTAGTTAAAACTCGCGCCCATCTGTGTGAGGCGCGCTTTAAATTTGTGGTTGCCACCCACGTACTCACGTTTGCTTGCCCGCATTCCTGCTCGCCCGCCTGCCTGCCCACCCACTTGATCGCCCTGTCGCACTACTGTAGTGTGAAAATCGTTCTCTGTTAGTCTTACATGATACACTACTCCATTGCTCAAAATTAAAATAAACCTTATATTTTATACCTACCAACTTTAAATTGCCTAATTTAACTCAAGCAGAGAATTTAATTTGTTCAAGATAGTTTTTTATGTCCGGAAAACGCCGGGTATCTTTGCTAATGTATATATATATATATATATATATATATATATATATATATATATATATATATATATATATATATATATATATATATACAGACTAGCAGATATACCCGTCGTTGCCCAGGTAAAATGTGCGTTCGGAAATAAAGTAAGGCGGATTCCTATCCCGGGCGTTGCCAGGGATAAAAAGTGCTGTGTCGGAAATAAATACAGATGCACATTGTTTGAAATTCTTATATCGTGAAACAAAAATATCTTTACTTGCTGATTATTAATTTTTATTTTGGTCGAAGGACGATTCAGGAGGGGTGCGCACTCTCCAAATCCTATAATATACTTAAAATGTGTAGAGGTTTCACGCGCGCGCCCGACTATTTACGCATACGTGTGAATGACTGCTAGTTATAAGCCAACAACGTTGTAGCCACAGAAACAGATCGAGTGTCTTCTCTATAACTATATTTTAAGAAGGGGTGAGATGGTAAGAACGGGATTTTTTATTCCTATAAATGGACAGAGACATACACACACAATACAGACCGACGGACTTCATTTTTATTATATAGAGTAGCAGAGTTATTTTCTTCTATTGATTTGGATATCCTTTTGTAGGGATAGAAGGGAAGAAAGGTGGACGGGGAGAGGGGAAGGGAAGGGGGGGCACTGTCCTTTTGTAGGAGGAGGGATAAGAATCTGTCTTACTTTAATTTTCGAACGTACATTTTACCCGGGCAACGACGGGTATCTCTGCTAGTATATATATATATATATATATATATATATATATATATATATATATATCATCATCATCATCATCACTAACTCTATAATTTAAGAAGGTGATTTTTTTGAGTATTTGAATAATAATTTCATCCTAGTTTGGTTATGACTTATGTTTTTTTATCAAAGTTATTTCTAATAATTCTTTTATAATATCAAAAAACAAAATGGCGAAGTTCAGAAATAAATATAAGTATCAAAATTTTGTGAATTTTTTTAAAACCCAAAGAGTTACAAATGGTGAAGTTCAGAAAATTTATTTTTATATATCTTCTTCTATAACTATATTTTAGCAACGTGATGTTTTGAAAGGGGGGAAATTTAGTTTAGGGTTCCTTTTTAAAATTATTATAATTAGCCAAGTTCAGAAAAATTATAAAAATTTAACCATGGCAGGTTTTTTTTACATTGCCTGCTAATATATATATATATATATATATATATATATATATATATATATATATATATATATATATATGCTAAGTACCTTAACAGAGAAAGCAACTACATATAGTATAGTTAGATGAACCTGTAAGGGCGCCTCTCACGTTCATACTTAGGGAAAAAACACATTTGCATATAATTAGACAGACAGATAGATCGATAGATAATAGATAGACAGATACGAATTAAACGTTTACAGTTCACAAAGTTTACATTTTGTTTTTAAAGCTCAGCTGTTCTTTATCACAGTCTCTTATATGTGCCAAAACTTTGTAATTGATTTTTCGACCATAAATGTTACAACATCAAAATTCGCCCGTCTAAGCATACCAAACCAAAACACTCCTAAAAAGCTCTGATGTTCTTATATACAATTCTCTCATGTTTAGCAATTTTTGTAATTAATTTTTCCATCCAAATGATATTGCTTCTCTAATCTGCCCTGTAAGCAAACCAAATCAAAACACTGCTGAGAAAATAATTGCTTAGGAATATGTTATACCAAAAGAAAAAACCCTTTTCTGTTTCCAGGTGGCACCCACATCTAAGATAGGGCAAGGAACAGTGTATGTACGCCCACTAATCGTAAAAGTAGCGAATAAACAGGCAGTGTTGGATATTGACCTGCCCTTCCTAGGTTAGTATTGGTAGACCCACTTAATATAGGATTGGAAGATTTCCATTAAATTAGCCAATAGTTACTCCTAGGTAGTAACATCCTATTGGTAAACATTTTTGGAGGTGAGCCCCACCTCTTCTCATATAAAACCTTTGTAAACTTTAGATCAGGAGGCATTCTGAGCGAATCTTGTATTTTGAATAAAGCTAAAGCCATACAGCCCTTGTTGCTCTCCGCCACTGCGTCGTACCCGGTCTTCAAAGACGGGAAAACAAAACACGTTGAGTGGCTGTGACCACTTAGGGTCACCCGCCCTTCTTCTACGATCGAACCCCTTGCAAGTATCCTCCTTCAACGTCAGATTGCACCGTGTATCAAACTACCAGGCAATCCTTTCTCATCAAGAAGGATTCCATTGCGCCGACTGCCTCATCACCTTGACTTTGTGTCTCATCTAACGAATATATATATATATATATATATATATATATATATATATATATATATATATATATATATATATATATATATATATATATACATATACATATATATATATATATATATATATATATATATATATATATATATATATATATATATATATATATATATATATATATATATATATATATATATATATATATATATATATATATATATATATATATATATATATATATATATATATATATATATATATATATATATATATATATAAGAATAATTAAAACTCTCGTGACAAAACAAAATTTCTTGTTTTTAGTTGTATCTTATTTTGCGATTTTATTACATTGCACAAAGACGCTAGAAAGCCATGCATAAATTAAACTTTTGTACTGATTATAATATTGTACTTTAATTGTATATTTATTTTGAGAAAATTTAATTAAATATTTAAACCCATTCATTAGATTACAATTGTAATCTCTCCCCGTATTTATTCTGCATCGGGCACCCTGTGGGACTCCACATCATCCACACTAATCAAGTAACTGTATCCAATAAACATGAAAACAAAAGTTAGTAAATTTAATCTGATTCCAATATTAGATAAATCTATAAACTAATTAATAAAATTCTTTATATGTATGTTTGTGTGTTTGTTCTTTATCGACGGAGAGATTTATGGACAGGATTGAAAATTTGGCGCTCGTAGGTACCGCCTCCCTCCATGCTTTCCCCTCTCCCAAAGAAGGTTGTCATCTTGAAGATTATTTATAATTACAAGAAAGGGCTTCGCTCATTATTATTTTCCATACACTTTTGAACCTATTTAACATTTTTCTTCTTAGTCATAAAATGTCTTAAAAATATAAAGAAAGATTTTTAGATTAAATTATCATCTTCTTCTCACTAACTATAATTTAAGAAGGGGATTTTTTTGAGTATTTCAATAATAATTTCATCTTAGATTGGTTATGACTTATATTTTTTATCAAAGTTATTTCTAATAATTCTTTTATAATATCAAAAAACAAAATTGTGAAGTTCAGAAATAAATATATGTATCGAAATTTTGTGGATTTTTTAAAACCCAAAGAATTACAAATGGTGAAGTTCAGAAAATTGATTTTTCTATATTTTCTATAACTATATTTTAGCGACGTGATTTTTTGAAAGGGGGGAAATTTAGTTTAGAGTTCCTTTTTAAAATTATTATAATTGGCCAAGTTCAGAAAATTTTATAAAAATCTAACTATGGGTCTTTTTTTTAGATTTTAAATTTTAATCTTAGTAGCGAAGCCATTGCCTGTTACTTATATGTTTAAATTATCGCAGGTTTATGTGAAATTACTAAATGATGAAAGAAAATGGCAAACATTTATTCACTTTTTCGAAAACTTGTCTTTCCTAACACCCAATCAAAAGTCTTAGTCCCTTACTTGTTTTATGAATAAAACGAATGAATTGCATACATAATATTATTATTACCCAATAAAACACCTTGTATGTGTGTTTTTATAGGTGGACACATTTCTAGCCTAATTGTACTGAAATTTGGTACTAGTATCAAAAAAACTATGAACAGGCCCTTTGCAAAGCCAGTTTTTGCTAGTAAAAAATAAATTCAACTGTTTAAGTATGTTAAATTGAATTGTATTTCAGTCTGTATTTTAAAAAGCCGCGTTTGAAAGTGACCAATCGACATAATTCTCCCCTCAATGTTTTCAGTTAATGCATTTATTATCTCGCTTTCCCTTAACCGATCCAACGGCCAGCTACGGACTAATTTTAATTTGTTAACAGTGGATTAGTAGTTTGTATTCTGTGAATTAGTGACTTGAATTCTGTATATCCATGCTGTCTCCCTTCATTGTAAGATACGGCTAAAACCAATTTATTTATTAGCTATATTTGTTGGCGCTTTGATAATTGAATTTCATACGATACATATATACGTCCATTCAATTTCACGCACTCTACCTTGCCAAATAATTCGATATTTATTTCGTTGGTTCTTAATTATGGATATTCGTTTCGATTTTATACATGAATACATAAAATCCTGAATGTTTATACACACACCTTCAAATATAGCTTTGTAGTGTCTTCGAGCAGAAAAAGGATTCCATTAATTATTTACTAGCAAACTAAACGGACCTCAAGTCTTATTAGGAAAAGCATCCAAAGACTTACACCTTAACCAAACAAGTCATCTGCTATATGAGTACATATCCACCTTGAAAATACAAACTCCAGCCCCCTCATACATTGAAATGCCCCCCCCCCAAAAAAAAACCCAAAACAAACAAACAACAACAATCGCTCAATAAGAATGACATAAAGAATAGGGCACCGAAAACACATATGAAATCAGAGCAGGGTATTTGCCTTGAAAAGAAAATGATAGAAAACACAAAAAATTTATATTTTGCCCCAAATTACCGCAACTTACTCTCAAAAGCAATCTAAATGCAGAGTGATCATCAAGTCTCCGCAGGAAGAATATCTTATATAATGCCTTACAATTAGTTACACTACCTCACGTGTATTGTAGAATCCTATTGAGGTTATTACTCATTTCTCTGGATAGCGAAAACGAGTAAAGGCGGCAAATCATTTAAAAGGCAGGTTGTGTAGCGGATGATTGAGGAATGACACTATCTGACATTTAGAGACATTAAAACTGGTCAAAAAGTATGATTTCTTATAGCGTAGGCCGTACTAAGACATACCAGTGATGGTGCCCTCTACTTGCGGACTTTGTGGACCTGCGCTCACTGACTTACCACTGGTGAATGCGTGTTAATTTTCTGCTAGTTAGCCTTAGTTCAAGATTTAGACTCAAGAAAAGTTATAAAGACTTCTTGGTGAGGATAAAGAGAAACGGAGTCCTTTTGAAATTTATTGGCAGTCAACGAGGGAATTTAGGTACAGAGCCTTGCAATATTACGCGTCTATTCAAACAGTCACGAGTCTAAAATTTTTAAAGCTTATATACTCAACCGGGGCACAGTTTCAGAGGGAAACCAGAGGTGAAAAAGAGGGATAACGATGTAGAGAGGCGGGAGGGGGGCGTTCGCTCAGCGCCGGTCGTAATTGTGCAGAACAGGCGAAAAAGTGGTGCGATTCGAATACAGACGCCAGGCCAGCATTTGAAAGGATATGAAGGCGCCAGGCCAAGAGAGATTGTCGTGTACTGAAATTATATTGTGTGCCTCCATTCAGTGGATTAATTTCTATTTAATACTTGGATACAAATACATTAAGAAAGGAAAGACTACATTCATGATACACATGCAAAAATGGAGCCCATTTTATTCTCATATTTCTGATATGGATTTAATAATGGTTTGCTATGAATTACCATTAATAGGGATTCTATATATGGAAAATGGAACTCATTTTACAATAGCTCATATGAGGATACTGGATCATGTGAATCGACGAAGAAACGGCTCGCCCTCTAAAAAAACACTTGCCTGAAAGATTGTATAATGCAATCATTATCAATGAAGGACCGATTTGAGACAGCCTCTGGTATTTCACCTTCAGTTTCTGAGACCCTGAACCTGAATGTGTCTCACCAGACTCATAAGTATAAAAGAATAAAGTGGCTAGGTTGGCTTTCGCTAGTGAGCATGTCCTGTGGCATGCTGAAAATAGGGAAGTGTTTATCAGCAAGGAAACAAAATTTAATTTATTCGGATCGGATAGGAAGCAGTATGTAAGGCGTCTTAAAGGTGGAAGATTGTATCCCATATAAATCAAAAGAAAATTTAAGTTTGCAGGTAGCAGCGTTATGGTATGGGGCATGTTTTCAAGCGTTGAAATATGTCTCCTTGTCCATTTACCCTGCTAAGTAAACGCCTGCAGTGTAAAAAGGATCTGTTTCAGGAACATTGCTATCCTCTCTCCGAAAACTTCTGAAGATTGCGGCACCTTGAAAGACTCCTCCTTTCAAGTAGGTTCTCGCCCATATTCTCCGACCGAGGTAAGTTTTTATATTCACTTTCTCGCCTTGGTCCTGCGAGTTCCCTCGAATTTCCATCAAACTCTTCTGGCCTCCTCTCTCGTCTAAATTCCGTTAACCTTCGGTTTTTCAAACTCATAACTTTCTGTTGATTTCGGAACTATCAAACATCTCTCAAAACTCTCCTCAAACTCTCAAACTACCGTTAAACTAAACTTTAACTAACGAGAGCATTCGAAACCAAACATCCTTTCGGATAATCTCTGAAGGGGCAAATTTATCCTTCCAAATCAAATCGGAGACGAACGCCTCTCATTTAAGCGCCACCCCTGCTTTCCGGGCAATAAATCTAACAACATTGTACTTGTAAATATAAATTTATTTCCATTAGTTATCCTAAAGGAAATTTCGATTGATTTGGAGAAGTCTGTTTCCCAGAGATACCCTCGTTGTATTACTTTTTCGCTCAACCGAGCTTCCCGTTTTCGTTTTAAACTCAAAATGGCCGAAAATCCTCATATTTCCATTTCTGATGAAATTGAATCCCACATCAAAGTCTTGGTCAGAAATAGGGCGTTGTTTAAACGTAAAATCACCGTGATATTTAATCAAATTGACTCTCATTTTGAAGAGCGGAGGTCATTGCCCCTGATGCATTGCAAACAAAGATAGATATGGTCAAGTCACACTTTGCTTCCGTCAATGATTTATATAACTCTTAGTCTCCCTTCTATAAGCCTCCTCTATCTGTCAAAACTTTTAAAACTAACATTTCGACTCCACTCGATGGAGAGGCGTCACCTTCAAAGAGCAAGTTTAAACCTCGCCATAATTTCAAAACTCAAACTTCGAATTCACTCCTCCCTTCAAACCTAAACTCAAATTCCCTCCTTTCACAGTGCAAGTTGTGCACCGGAACTCCCCACATGGTAAACTGTAGCCTATATGAAACCCCTGATAGTAGAATTCAGCGTTGCATATAAATGAGCCTGTGCCTCCGTTGTTCTTTCACTCGATATCTCCCAGAATCCTGCCCCGCGCTCAAACGCTTCCTTTCCTATCCGTGTAAGTTCTGCCCGGGAAAAACTTACATATCTGCGCTTTGTCCCATCCCTGTCACACGCGATGTAAATTTGTGACTAAACCTGGGGTAGTTTATGACTCTAAATAGAGTCGGATGTGGAAGTAGCCAAAAGTTACGTTAATTCAAAACTATATTCAGACTTCCTACTTCCGATTCTGGCCGGAGTACATACAAGCCTGTGCGTTGCTTAATCGATCTAGCGAGCGAAATATCACACATCTCTGCATCCGTAGCTTCCCAAATGGGCGCCAAACTGGAGGAACTACCCTTGGATTCTTGTACGATCAAAACATTCATGGGGTAAAAAATCACACGCATAGAGGGGAATTGGAGGCGGTCTTTCACTTCGGATCCCACCAAATGTCGATGAAATTCTTGGTCGATTCCAATTTAAACCTGGGTTTTACTGTAAAAGAAGTAGAAAGTGCAATTCTGGTTCTGAGGGTGAAGGGTCACGTCACTGGCAGACGAGGCCTTTTCCCAACTCTGTTCAAGGGATAGAATAGCGAGGATAGGTTGTCTGCTGGGGGATGATGCCATACAAATCTGTAGTTCTCAAACAGGGACTGCATGGGGGGAGAGGGAGTTCTCAAACAGGGACTGAATGGGGGGGGGGGAGCTTCGCTGGAGACAGAGAGGGCCCTGATACCTTACGAAAGTATCAACCGAATAAGCGATACTCCAGTATTAGAGGGTTCTTTCGCGGTACCCCGTGCCCCAGGCCGCCACGCTTCAGAAAAGAGCCATTGATCCACAGTTGGTTGCAATTACCAATCTAGGGGTGGGCTGGCCCACCAAAGTGCTCCCTCGAGAGGCTTCGCGGTTCCTCAGCTAGACCGGGGCGGCTATGCTAGGTCAAACAAAAATAAGGAGCACCCTCTCTTTGCAACGCGAGCAAGAGGTTCCCTATGGAGAGCACCTCACTCCAAATAACTACAAACACCCCTCACAACACTCAAAGAACTCGTACACGGATAATGGCAATTTCCTTCTATATGGTAATCCAATGTGAGCCAGCTCCTCCAATTTCGAGAGCAAGTTAGGGAATTAGGTTAATTTGTCTTGAGCACCTTATTTGGAACCGGAGGTTGACGAAAATTTCGAACATGGAGTCAACTATGCCCTTAATTTGTCGCCTTCTTATTTCTAGCCTTTGAATTTTACAAAATCCGAACTTGATTTAGATTTGGGCCTAGAGTATCTATTTTCACTAGAATCTCTAGGGTTAAAAGACGCAGATGCGGAGTCGATCGACATATATAAAATAAGCAGTTTATCACACTACCAGGAAAATTTACCTGTGTTTAATTGCCCCCTGAAATGTTGCCAGGCGCTTTCTCTAAACGAAGTTTCCTTCGGAGGAGTAAATTTACTTGTTTCTATGTTTTCCTTCCTATGTAGATTTCGCTTTAACAAATTCGTTCTACTTTCCAACATTGAACAAGCTTCTCTTCAAATTCAATTGAAGTGAGAGAGGGACAAGTATCGTTTCTGGCTTTTTGGCTGAAAGAGGTAGACTCGTTTCTTATAGATAAAAGTCGCTCGTCTTCAGTCTAACCTGCTCCAACTTTGCGTTAAATTTCATTTTAAAACATCATTTCAAGAGTTTTCCGCAAGTTTTAAATAATTAATTGACCCTAAATCCGATGCAATCGTTAAAACTAAGCGTAATGTCTTATCGATGATTCATAAATTGTTTGACCCCCTTGGATTATATATGCCGGCTCTTATTCATGGTAGACCGCTCATGAAATAGCTGTGATCTCAGAGGTTGGATTGGAATAGTCCGATTTCTGGCCCCGATGTGGCGTTTTGGGAAAAACTTCACACCGATTTGGTGAAGTTGGTCGAAGTGAAAATTCCTCGCTATGCCGTTCAGGATGATAGTAGGGCAGAGCTTAAAATATTTTGCGATGCGAATACGTCTTACTACGGATTTTAAATCTATTGTTCTCAAAAATTGATCTAATTTAATCATTCAAATTTTCATTTGAAATGCAAACATCTTGGGATTGACTTCACTCTCAACCGCCTAAATGTTAATAAAGTTCGTAGCGATTGTTTTATATGCAAAAGGTTCATTCCTATGCTTTTAAATACTAAAAGATAACCAATTTCCCCAAGGCTCAAACATCATTTCAAAACTTCATCATTCATGATCAAGTATGACGCTTGATCACCTCAAATTTATCAAACATTAATCAAAATTTCATCATTCATGATCAAGCCTGACACTTGATCACCCTAAACTTATCAAACATCATTCAAAACTGCATAATTTATGATCAAGTCTGACGCTTGATCACCTGAAACTTCATTCAAAACTTCATCAAATTCATGATCAAGTTTGACACTTGATCACTTCAAATTTCTCACACCTCATTCAAAATTTCATAATTCATGATCAAGTTTGACACTTGATCACCTAAAACTTATCGAAACTAATT
Source organism: Ceratothoa steindachneri (assembly GCA_963969495.1). NCBI lineage: Eukaryota > Metazoa > Arthropoda > Malacostraca > Isopoda > Cymothoidae > Ceratothoa > Ceratothoa steindachneri. The sequence continues at coordinate 133,228,694 of OZ018326.1, forward strand.
CAAACTTCATCAAATTCGTGCTCAAGTCTGACACTTGATCACTGAAAACTTCTCAAACTTCATTCAAAACTTCATTACATTCATGATTGTGATAGAACGAGTTGAATCTGTGTTAAATTCAACTCCTATCCCATATTAGTTAAAACCTCGAGGAGGCCCACGTGCATCTTCGATTCGAGGCTTGGAGTCTTATCAACAGCTACCGGACGCCAATGTTTAAACAAGGAGGTTATCGTCCCCCCGTTCGCCCCCATATGCCGACCTCGCCAGATCGAGTTAGGCTTATGGACAGATAAGGCATTTTTCTCCGGCCCAGCTGTGCGTTCCCTCGAAGCTTCCACCCCATTCTCCCCCACGCCAAGGAGATGTCCTGGCTATTTATATGGAAACTTTACCACTAAGATCAGATTGGAGATCCAGATTTTCGTCGCGAAACATCACCACGACCCTCTCTCCCTTTGTGCGCCAAGGGACCTCGACCTCGAGATTCATCATCACTTGTCCAGAAGGAGGACAATATTCCTTGAGTGCCAAAGGTTCGAGCCTTTAGTGACGCCAAGTCCCCAAGGCATCCCCCCCTGTTGTTCAAGGAGAACAACATTAGAACAGCCATTGTTCGTTTTGAGCCCTTCGCCAAGAAACGGTTCTCACCCCCCCTGTTGTTCAAGGAGAACAACATTAGAACAGCCATTGTTCTTGAGCCCGTAGACAAGAGACGGTTCTCATCCCCCCCCTTTGTTCAGAAGAGAACAACCTAGAACAGCCATTGTTCGTTTTGAGCCCTTCGCCAAGAAACGGTTCTCATCCCCCCCTGTTGTTCAAGGAGAACAACATTAAAACAGCCATTGTTCGTTTTGAGCCCTTCGCCAAGAAACGGTTCTCACCCCCCCTGTTGTTCAAAGGAGAACAACTTTAGAACAGCCATTGTTCTTGAGCCCGTAGACAATAGACGGTTCTCATCCCCCCTTTGTTCAGAAGAGAACAAAGTAGAACAGCCATTGTTCGTCGAGCCGTTCGTCGAGTAACGGTTCTCCTTTCCAAGACGCCTCGTCAGGATCCTTTTATCCCCCCCCTTCGGCTGGAACTCGCCAGCGGACCGAATATTCCTTCCACTGCACCCTAATGAAGTTACGTAAGCCAAGCGTCACCTTTTGAGTATTGATCCCTTATTTGTCAATTCTATCCTGTGCTTTAAATGGTTTATCGAACCATCCCATCTCTTTAACTCCATATTTGTTTTACCTTTTTTGATCCCTTAAATCCTTGGATTAGCCCGAGTCTCCACGACCCTTTCCATTCTGTTTGTCAATATTTTCCGTTTTTGTGTTTTGTTTATAGTTATTATTAATAAAACTCTATTTTATTAATGATAGCAATATTATTATCCTTGAGCTCAGTTCCACTTCTTAAGCATTTTGAAGATACATAATACCGGCCGCCAGACAGTAAAACGCACTCTAAAGATAATTAAGGAAGTTCCCTCAACGAATAGTGTAATATATGGTATCGTCGGGAGTCATTCTACGACATATATATATATATATATATATATATATATATATATATATATATATATATATATATATATATATATATATATATATATATATATACTATTTAATTTGGTGTCAGGTGTGGGGTTTAACGCTATATCTTTGCAAACACTGGTCTCAGTCGAGTAAAGCATAGTGTTATTCGTTATAATAATAGAATATAGTAGTTCCCTTTTGTTTTAACGATTGCTATCCCCTTTTTTTTTTAAACTTAAGAAGCTGGAGTAGCTCAAGGAACGGTTATAATAATTTGTTTGTGTTTTTTCGTGATTTTAGTCAGTGGTTATTTAGATTGAGAAACCAAGTACGAATAGGTCAGTGCCCATATTTAGGTAGGCTAATTCTATAGAGGCATAATTCTTGTTGCGAGGAATTTTAGTTGGTTGACTAGTGCGCCCCCAAGTGCAAAGATGACTCAGTTTGAAATCTTTGAAGCGCAAGGAGAATCCTTGGGACTTTCCGGAAAAGAACTAATTAAGTACATTCAAGAGGAACGGATAAGTCAAGCTGACCATCAGATTGAATTAGCTCGGATTGAAGCAGAATTTCAAAGAAAAATGGAAGTAATAGAAAGGGAAAGAGTAATCCGACGAGAAGAACGAGAAAAAAAAATCCAACGAGAAGGAAGAAGGACGGACTCGCGCTCCTTCCCAGGGAAGCTGACAAAGTTTCCGAGCCCCGTAAAACCCCAAAACTTCTTTCCCCAAAACCAACAACGGGACTCCAAACCTCCCGTTAAGACTTCTCCTCCATCTCTCTTCCCGAAGCGACCAACCATATGCTTCACCTGTGGTGTAGAAAACCACATGAGCTGGAATTGCCCCCAAAATTCTAGGCTTAAAAGCGGACCAGCCAACCAAGTTCACCAGATTAATGCAACCCCGGCTCCCCCGGTGGTGCAGACCCAAGCAGAAACTTCTCCCCATCCGTCAGGCCACCAGGTAAATTTTTTTTTGATAAAAGTTCAGCGGGAACTTTGAAATATGAGGAGGGCAGCGTGGACAGCTGTCGAGTATCGACTCTCGTCAGGGACACAGGATGTACATGCTTCACCGTGTCCGACGAACTCCTCCCAGTGGCCTCTAACCACGAAAAATTTGCGGTGGTACGTGACTACCTTGGGCGGGCGAACAGATTCCCCGTCGCTAGATGTTACCTGCAGTGTCAATATTATAATGGCTGGGCTGAAGTCATTGTAGCACCAATAAAATTCTGTTCCGTACTTATAGGAAAGAGCCCCCAAGTAAGTTTCGACCCTGTGTTTCAGGCCACCCTTCCTCAAGGCCGAGATAAGAAAGAAGCCCAGGAGCCCGTCCCCATCAGAACCCTGATACCGTCCGATTTCTCGGAAACCTTTAACCAGGACTTTAGGACGGCACAAAAGGAGTGTAAATCACTAACACCCTTAGGTGATAAGGCCCCAGACAAGGACACGGAGACTGTCCGTGGACCCCAAGAAAAAAAGAACCCCCAACGCGCCCATGGAGATACCCTCGTAGAACTGGACGAAGCATCGGCGCTTGAAGAGGATTGCCCCGCGGAGTCCCTTAAGGTAATCCAGACAGTGTGCATCCAACCTGATGCCGATTACCCTCCTCCTTCCCTACCAGGCAAGTCTTTGGAACCCTCTGACCTGGATAGTGACGCGCAGCTGACACCACGTCCGAAGAGCCAGCTACAAGAACTAATTAAATGGAATCACCATTTACCCACCCTATTAGCTCTTTTCGAACAACTGCGCGAAAATGGCCTCACCATTGGCCCCCGCAAATGCCATTTTGCCCACGAACCCATTAAATATTTGGGTTTCAAAATAGGACAAAGCCAGTTAGGCCCCCAAGAGAACAAGATTAAGGCAATCGCCGACATGCCCCTCCCGATTACAAAGAAGCCATTAAGATCGATCCTAGGATCAGCTTCTCCCTATCAGCGATTTGTTCCGAATTTCGCTGCAATTTTGGCCCCCCTATGCCCCCTTCAGGAAAAGAATTTCCCCGATCGTTTACGTTGGAATGATGTCGCTGTTTCCCATTTTAATCAGCTCAAAAGTAAGTTCATTTCTGCCCCCATTTTTAAGTTGCCCAACCCAGAAAAATCCGTTGGGGTTAAGACCGACGTGATCAACGAGGGCATTGGAGGTGTACTCCTTCAATACGTGGATGACAGAACGAGTCATCCAGTTGCATATGCTAGTCGTCAATTATTACCACGCGGAAAGAGATATGCCACTAGAGAAAAGATAGCTCTATCAATTATCTGGGTCATAGACAAATTCAAGCTGTACTTGATATGTAAAGATTTTCAAATAGGAACCGACCACCGTCCGTTAGCCTATATTAGGAATTTGAGACACTCAAACGGCCGCATCATGCGCTGGAGTTTACTCTTGCAAGAGTATCGGTTTAAAATAAATTATATCAAAGGTTCCGATAACCAGGTCGCTGACGCACTCAGTAGGAATGCGTTACCGAATAGCGTAGAACAATTGTATTCATAGGATTAGTATCTCCATGTAGGTATATACCGTCTTGTACGACTTAATTTAAGATTCTTTTGTAATATAATTAATTAATGTATATGTCTGAATTTTGTAACGCTCAATGTCTAATTTTTTTTTGATGTATATATATTTGTTCTTATTAATTTACGTATAAATTATTTTGTCCCGTATGTACTAAGTTTATATCATTTCATTGTTCCATGCCTTTTTTTTTAGTTGTATTAAAGGTTATTTTCCCCTGTAATCTAAAGATCAAAATAATCATGTATTGAAGTAATAATAGTTAGGTGCAGGAAGATACGGTTGGTACAAGAAAACGAGTTCCCTACAACGGAGCTCTATCGTTGTCCCTTCTCTCTTTTTTTTTCGAAGTGGCAACTTCCCCTGGAATGGAGGGGTGTGATAGAACGAGTTGAATCTGTGTTAAATTCAACTCCTATCCCATATTAGTTAAAACCTCGAGGAGGCCCACGTGCATCTTCGATTCGAGGCTTGGAGTCTTATCAACAGCTACCGGACGCCAATGTTTAAACAAGGAGGTTATCGTCCCCCCGTTCGCCCCCATACGCCGACCTCGCCAGATCGAGTTAGGCTTATGGACAGATAAGGCATTTTTCTCCGGCCCAGCTGTGCGTTCCCTCGAAGCTTCCACCCCATTCTCCCCCACGCCAAGGAGATGTCCTGGCTATTTATATGGAAACTTTACCACTAAGATCAGATTGGAGATCCAGATTTTCGTCGCGAAACATCACCACGACCCTCTCTCCCTTTGTGCGCCAAGGGACCTCGACCTCGAGATTCATCATCACTTGTCCAGAAGGAGGACAATATTCCTTGAGTGCCAAAGGTTCGAGCCTTTAGTGACGCCAAGTCCCCAAGGCATCCCCCCCTGTTGTTCAAGGAGAACAACATTAGAACAGCCATTGTTCGTTTTGAGCCCTTCGCCAAGAAACGGTTCTCACCCCCCCTGTTGTTTAAGGAGAACAACATTAGAACAGCCATTGTTCTTGAGCCCGTAGACAAGAGACGGTTCTCATCCCCCCCCCTTTGTTCAGAAGAGAACAACCTAGAACAGCCATTGTTCGTTTTGAGCCCTTCGCCAAGAAACGGTTCTCATCCCCCCCTGTTGTTCAAGGAGAACAACATTAGAACAGCCATTGTTCGTTTTGAGCCCTTCGCCAAGAAACGGTTCTCACCCCCCCTGTTGTTCAAAGGAGAACAACTTTAGAACAGCCATTGTTCTTGAGCCCGTAGACAATAGACGGTTCTCATCCCCCCTTTGTTCAGAAGAGAACAAAGTAGAACAGCCATTGTTCGTCGAGCCGTTCGTCGAGTAACGGTTCTCCTTTCCAAGACGCCTAGTCAGGATCCTTTTATCCTCCCCCTTCGGCTGGAACTCGCCAGCGGACCGAATATTCCTTCCACTGCACCCTAATGAAGTTACGTAAGCCAAGCGTCACCTTTTGAGTATTGATCCCTTATTTGTCAATTCTATCCTGTGCTTTAAATGGTTTATCGAACCATCCCATCTCTTTAACTCCATATTTGTTTTACCTTTTTTGATCCCTTAAATCCTTGGATTAGCCCGAGTCTCCACGACCCTTTCCATTCTGTTTGTCAATATTTTCCGTTTTTGTGTTTTGTTTATAGTTATTATTAATAAAACTCTATTTTATTAATGATAGCAATATTATTATCCTTGAGCTCAGTTCCACTTCTTAAGCATTTTGAAGATACATAATACCGGCCGCCAGACAGTAAAACGCACTCTAAAGATAATTAAGGAAGTTCCCTCAACGAATAGTGTAATATATGGTATCGTCGGGAGTCATTCAAAACTTTGCTCAAGCTCTTGGACTCGGTCGGACATAAAACTTCTGAAGTTTACGGCACCTTGAAAGACTCCTTTTTTCAAGTAGGTCATCGCCGATGTTCTCCGACCAAGGTAAGTTTTATACCCTCTTTCTCCCATTGGTTCTGCGAGTTCCCTCGAATTCCCATCAAACTTTCAAACTCTTTGGCTCCCTCTTTCGCCTAAATTCCTTTAACCTTCGGTCCTTCAAACTCATTACTTTCTATCGATTTCGGAACTATCGAACATCACTCAAATCTCTCCTCAAACTCTCAAACTACCGTTAAACTAAACTCTAACTAACGAGAGCATTTGGAACTAAACATCATTTCGGATAATCTTTGGAGAGGCAAATTTAATTTACAAATCAAATCGTAGACGAACGCCTCCCATTTAAGCGCCACCCCTGTTTTCGAGGTAATAAATTTGACACATGCCATGAAGAAAGGCGAGCGTGCATCAAAACGATCAAAATTTGGCTCTCGATCATCGAAATTCAAAGAGGGTAAATTCTTTTGACTAAAACAATACCTCTTATAGGCATACTGCTTCTTTCTGCGGGCCTTCTCACACTCAACCGACCACCAAAGTTGTACAAAACGACAAAACATCCGAGGACTGGAAGTCGACCCTATTCCAATGATGTTCCTAGAATAGAACTCAACGCCCTTATCAACCAACCTAAAATCCTTGACTGATATAGTGAAGTCGAAGCAATATCGTGGTGTTCTCTCGAACAACGGCGACGCAGTAAAAGATGTTTAATCGTAAAGTGGTAGCTAGCGTACAGGTCAAGAATAACTTACCATTCAAATCCCAATTTAACACAGATTAAGACCGAAAAGAGAAGCAGCGCTAGGAGAGAAGTGTGTGAATTATCCCACAATCAGGAAATGATCTTCAATTTTTCGACCAGTTCTGGTAGCACCTGGCCATAGGACTGAGCGTAAAGTCACCTCAGAGGAGGGGTCTAGAGTTGAGGTCCCCGGGAAGGAGAAAGAGCTCCAACACCTGTAATACAAGACAGTAGAACTCTGATGCATTAAGGTCGGCAGACGGGAGGAAAGCACATATGTACGAGGGGCGGTCAATAAGTTTTGCAATTCAGGTATAAGGAAACGAGATATGAAGAAAAGTGTTTTATTATTTTTAAATATGACTACCCTTGACTTCAATGCACTTACGCCACTTGTCCCTGAGGCTTCGAATTCCCGACAATCAGAAATCTCCCGACTGCTGTTGAATCCACTCCTGGACGGCGAGCTGGACATCTTCATCGTTCCCAAACCGGCGTCCACGCAGTGCAGCCTTGGGCTGGCGGAATAAAAAGTAGTCGATAGGGGCCAGATCTGGACTGTAGGGTGAATGGTTGAGCTCCTAGAATCGGCACTCACGCAGGGCAGCTTGTGCAACTCTGGCCTTGTGGACTTTGACGACGTTGAAGTCAATCATGGGGCGCGAGGTTTCTAGGGACCCAACGGGCAGAAACCTTAGTCATGACCAAATTGTCGTGGATGATGTTGATAACACTTCCATGTGATATTCTAAGTTCTCGTTCGATTTCTTCGACCTTCACCCGTCGATTTTCGAGGATCATCCTCCCCACACGGGCCACATTGTCCTCGTTAGTCACGTCTGACAGGCGTCATGGACGAGGATCATCTTCAAGTGACTCACGACCATGGCGGAACTCCCTATTCCAGCGAGCAATGGTTGCATAGGAAGGGGCGGTGTCGGTGTACACTGCAACCATGCGTTCATGAATCTCTTTTGCATTCTTGCCTTCCTTGGTCAAAATTTTATCACTCAGCAGTGCTCAACCTTCTCCATTGTTGAAAAATTTGTGACTGACGATCTGCGATCAGCTACTGCTTCTTAAATAGACGAGGCAGGAGCGTGCAGCTGCAGGTCCTGACTTGTCTTAACTCGTCCTAACACCCCTACAAACAGCCATCCCCCTTCCTCTGTTTTGCCCTACCGATTCGCAAAACTTATTGACCGCCCCTTGTACCAGTTGAAACCTCTTACACATGGGAAACTGAAATACTACTGGATAAAGGGAGGTATTACGAGGCAAAGGGAGACTGGAGACATCACTCGGGTATAAATTGTGCAAACACATATTCGGCCCCCCCTCCCAAGATGGTTGTAGCGGAGGAGTGAAACCCTTGTACCCGGATAGTTGGGTATAGGAAACGCACCCAACATGGTCTACTGAAAAAAAGCTAAAGGGCAGGGGGGGGGGGATATGTTTCCACAGCTAGTCTCAATCAACCCCGAGCCCACACCAATTATATTGTATGAAAATCTCCTCCAGATCTACTTAGAAAGAACTGCTGGGCCCACCTTCAATTTCCGAAGGCTATTGGTCGCAGAACGCTCCGTGGAAGCTGTTGCCTTTAAAAACTTCATGGAGGTATTTTCTTAAGACGCGAGACTTCTTTCTATCTCTTGCCTCTTCTGTATGTCTTTCGCTTAGTGGGGCGCACTTGGGATCGGTACACCCTTATTTTTTAAGAGGACTGAATTTTTTAAGCATCCCATCCAACTTCAGGTGGTGGGAAAGAAGCTGAAACTCACTTATTACTATTCTCCCCCCAAGGAGGCAGCCTTCGAATCGCTCATTGGTGGGCCTAATTGCACATTGTTGTACTTAGCCTCATCAAAGTCGAGATATTTGGTGGAGGGGCGTGACCGCTTGATATAGCGCGAACCGTTCATGCTAGTGAGAGAGCTGGCTTTGGGGTTACATCGCTGTGTTATGTTTTTCCTCTAGGGATGAGCCCGCCTTCAGGAGTGCAGCCGCCATGGCTCCATTACCAGAGTCCACACTTATTTCGGAGTTAGGGTTTTTCATCTGGAAATCCCCTCTCGAGGAATAGTACCTCCTCCTCGGACAACTGACACAAAGGGTTAGCGCCATAGGCAAGCGCACCGGCACCAAAGACACTCGGAGGTGGGATGGTGCAACACCTTCCATTAACTTCACAATTACGATGTTAAGAAAATGTGTATGGGCCTAATGGGGCTTATCTCCATCAATCCACCTTAAGTGATCCGGATGTGCCCCAAGCTTCCCTAGGATACGAGTTATCCTTGGTGCACTCTTTTATATGGGTAAGAGGCCGCTGCAACAACAAAGAGGGGACAGCCTGCTACCAGGGAGCAGCTCCCTGAGAGGAAGAAATGGTAACTTGAAAGTCCCTTTACAAGGAGATACTGGTGAGGTGTACATGCCTTCACCGTGAGCCGATGTTGCGTTTGCCAAACAGTGGATCCTATCATCGCCTCTAAGGTCCAGGTTTTGATGTTTTATTTTCCTAAGATTGGGCTTAAGTCCCATTGAAAATTCGGGTATAAAACGCTAAACTCCTACCCCGAAGGCCGGAGGAAACGCATAGGCTGCCGATTGAACCGGATGGACATCATTTGGGACACCATTTCCCGTCCGGTACCAGGAGTGGGTGGGGGGAGATTGCACGCCGAGCCAACCGTCGTCCAGTAAGCGCTTGAAGGCACAGCCTATTCCACGGCCAATAGCCCTCGGGAGCCTTCGGTCTCCAAGAGGACTGTGGCTATTTCTCTAAGGGTCGTCTCATCCAAGTGAACCCCTTCGGCTCCTTCTAACTAGACCTAAATGCCATTTTCCTTCAATGAAATTGCAACGGACTCCGGGCTGAATGGGGGAAGCTGAGGACGTTATTCTCCTTTAATTCCACAATAGTGATTTGCCTTCCCAAATCATCTTGGGTGCCTCCCCTATACCCACCCCTCCAGGGATGGGGGCCGAGAAAGATGGTGCACACTTTATGTTTGTATACCCGATGTGATTCTGCGGTTGTTGTTGTTTTTATTGTTTTTTGCCTCTCATGACCTCTTTCCTGGCGGTCGCAGAAGGACTTGAATAAAGGGAAGCTAGTGAATTGCTTTTGTTTTTAAATCCAAAACAAAACAAACAAAATCCTACCCACTGTAAGCCCCGGTGGATGCGGCATAATGTTATGGGGTTGTTTTGTTATTATTATTACATAAAAAGTCGTTAAAGTCAATGGTGCGAGGAGGAAAGGAAATTAATAGGCTCTTTTGAAAGAAAAACTTCCACCATCAACACGAATTATGAATTTGGGTTGGCAATTTTACTTTCAAGTGGATAACAACGAGCCCAAACATAAAACCTGTGATTGATGAAATGACAAAGATTCCAAAATTAATTTTTGGAATGGGCATCACAGAGCCTAAACCTGAACCACATAAAAAAAACAGGTGAATGGCATAAGAAAAAAGCCTCCCCTCAAAAGAAATTCAACCAATTAGCACGAGTTGTGGCTTGAATGTAGGATGGAATGGTGCAAAAGTTCTCCTGAAGATTGTTGCAAGTTAATAGGAAACTATTGGTAAACGTTTAATGGTTTACATCCACATGGGAAAAATATTAATATTTGGTTGCATCCACAAATAATGTGCTGAATTGAATTGTGTATAGGTCGAGTAAACGCACCAGTGTCGTATATTTAAACTTCTGTTCGTGTACCTATGACTCTTGCGGTTGACGCTTATTAAACAGAACAAGGTCAACAGACCTAATTTGCGTGATCTATATTATTCTGACTTATGACCTTTAAAACTTTTAAAAATTTATTGAAAAGTAAAGTAATTACCATCCGACCCTCCAACCTACGGACCGATATAGTAACTAATAGAGCCGCGTGTTCACGACTAAAAAAAAACAAAAAAACCTTCTCTTCCAAACTGTAGGCAAAAAGTACAAAAACAACGATTTGATCTGACCTAAAACATAGGTACATTTCCTTTCCCAGCCGTCACCTCGCGTGGTGTGTTTGAAATTAAAAAAACAACAACAACCAATAAACAGTTCTGCTAATCAATACGTACCGTCATTCCCCCCACCTCTCCTCTTCCTCTGGCGCCCGCGCCCTCATCTCCCGTGACAGGTAAAGGAACAAATTTCTGCTCTTTATCCAACTTCTGAGAAATGGGGCCATTTTTTGTTTTTATTGCTCATGGCTCCCACAGAATCAATTGCAGGGAGCATAAATGGAAGCATTTTGGACCTTGTACAGATATTGGAGGTAATATTAAGATATTTCCAAGAAATTTATGCCTATTTTAAATTATTCCTACACGTCTAATTTAACCCACATAGTGAAATAAACCTTTATCTTAAAAGGAGAAATTATATATCATGCAACATTAATTTTTTTATTCCTACCTTGTACAATTTTATTTATAACTGTACTTAATTCCCCGATTTCTTATCTCCCAAGCCGATGAGTTTTATGTCTTTATTTATCTAAATGTCTCATTTAATTCTCACTATTCTCTCTTTTATTAATTCATCTCTCGTTCATAATTGTTCCATTCTTTTCTTTTGCAGCGGCCATGACCGGTGAGCAATTTTAGCCTCGTTTTATGGATGAATGAGAAAGTATGATACTTAAAGCCATTTTTCCGGTTGGGGGTTAAATCATAATCGCTAGAAAGGAGAGATTGGCCTAGAATATAACCGGATTCATTTCCGCGGTATTTGACATGATAGGAGGTTTGCAGAGGGGCGAAAGATGAGTCGCGTGAAAATACAGCACCCAAACCTCAATTTCCTTGTGTAAGCACGAAACACATACATGCACACATACACACAAACTTGCATTTATAGAAACTGTCAACTTCCAGCCTAGGCACTTCCTTTAATTCAAAACGAGGGCAAACGGCCCTAGCGCCCAAAGTATTTTGTTTGGATTAAATACCTCCTCCCACACCTTTTTTCTTTCCATAAATTCAGCATCTTTATGAACATCATTTCAACCACTGGCGATCTTCTCGTTAGTTCTCGCTATATTTCTTTAAATAAATAATGAATATCCACCTGAACATATGCACATTTTTCATATTACGGTTGATCGGCCTTTCTACCGGGTGTTAGTATCGACCTCTCCGATGTAAGGATGTATGTAGTCTTTACTTGTTTTTGAAAGGTCTTTAAGTAGGCAATATTCGGGATGATTGTTTTGGAAAGTTAAATGACTTCTCCGGAGATACTTTGAAAAGGGTTACCTCCCAGATTATCTCGTTAGTTTGTAGGTAGTTGTATGAACGGCTGAACTTGACTCTTTGAATATTTAAAAATGAAGGTATAAAAAGTTTGACAAAACAACTTGAGCAAGACTGAAAGTTCCTTCTTTTGAAAAAGAGGTTTGCTGCGGGTCGCAAAGCCTCTCCTTTTGAAGTTTGAAACTAGAAGAAGAGGAGTTTGATGATAATTGGATAAAAAATAATGGATTTGATAAAAGTTTGCTCGTTGCAGCCTGACAGGAATTTGGAGGATTTGAAAGACACATGAGACAAAAATGTCCTGCAACGTAAAATATTTGATGATAAATGGAACCACCACCACGAATCAGTGAAACTAAACACTCACCTGATTCCCGTAATAAGCTAAATCTACTTACCGTTAACGCACACAATATTAAAAATACATAAAAGATAGGAATTCGATTGGAAAGGTGAGAGGGGAAAGCTTAAGAAAGTGAATGGTCACTTGACCCTGATCTTTTTCGTCTTCATGCGTAAGAGGGTGTAACCCGAGAAACGAGTGTGACCCCAATGAAATCTCTTAGCCCTTCTGATTTTGAAAAGGTGTAATGTCTGAAAAAGACCATATACACCCCTACACCCACCTGAAGGGGATGTTCAATATCAAGAGAACAATTCCCATAGACTTGTTTCAAAATGTGCACCTTCCCACTCTCGTCGCCCACGCCTACCCTTAAGTAAGGGGGATGAATTGTTAACGGATCCCATGAGTCACAAGGGCATGTCATCGATGTGTTTGTCAGTAAAGTGCACACTCAATCACTCTAAAGGTCGAAAACTAAGTAATAAAAAGGTCAACAGACCTAAGTCGCCTGCTCTCAATTATTATGACTTATGACCATATGACCTTACGACCTTCAAAACTGTCGATAAATCTCGGAGTAACCTTAGGAGAACCTTTGTAATTATATTATTTAAAAAAGAATGTAAAGCAACATAAGGGTTTCAAATTTCGTTAGAATCGTTCAGATAGTTACGATGTTATTGCCACAAACAATGAAAATTAAAATGGCTACCATCCAACCGACCGACCTATGGACCGACATAGTAACTTATAGAGTGGCGTCCACGCGACAAAAATGGTCAATCGCGAGAGAATTCGATCCGCCGACCATAGAACGATCTTATAGACATTCCATGACGAAAGGAGGATAGAAAGCAGGGTAGGGTAGGCAGACGAAAGCTGGAAAGTGGAGCATCCACAGGTTGAAGATATTTCTCTTACATGAGGCAGAATCAGGGAGAAATCAGACAGATGAAAAGAACAAAAGGAAATGAGGTAAAAAAAAACGATAGGTTGGGCATTCCCTTCATCCTTGAAACCTGGAAATGTAACAACACTCACTAAAACCTTCGGGAAACAATTAGTAGAAAACAACACACTACAAATAATACTTGAAACGCCCTCAAAGTGAAGAAGATCTTCCCTGTTTGTAAATAGAATAGATGTTCGCGAAGGTTTCAATAAGTCACGTGAGCTTTTCGTGGAGAGCCTTTTATCAGTTAAATTTCTCTCACCACTACTTTGAGTGGATTCAGATTAACGAAACAGAAAACTGGACGAGTAAACAATCACTCAAGTAATCACCAGATAGAAGGTCTCTTTTAAGATGAAAAGATGGCTGGACACTGCAGGTTATCAGTAAATTAGCTAAGTTTTAGGGGTCAGAACATATGAAAATGGTCAGAGAATGATTCTTGAGGTTACTAACAGTGGAAGTTCTGGATGAAAAGATCAACCGTCACTCTTAAAAGTGATTAAATGTTCCCCTTCTTACCTAATCAACGGGCCCCCTTCGAACTGATCAACAGTCTCGCTTCGGACTCATCCACAGTCCCCCTTCGGACTGATCTACAGTTTCCCTTTGTACTAATAGCGGGGAGGGGGATTCCGTATACAACGCAACATAGCACATTTCACAACAGAATTTATAGGGATTAACGATAGTTTAATCAAACTAGCAATTTAAATATCGAATAGATATTCCATACGAGTAAAGGTAGGAAGCGTTATCCCCAAAATGCAGCGCCACTACAATTTAAATTAATTCAATCACATAGGAAATTTATAAGAACATTCCTTTATGTATGGACACATGAAATTAAACATATTCCAGGTGAGTCTCGATTATTGGTGGAGTGAGATCAATGTTGTTAGTCATATACAAAAAATACAAACATTCCTTTATGTTTGGACACGTGAAATTAAACATATTCCAGGTGTCTCCATTATTGGTGGAGTGAATTCAATGTTGTTAGTCATATACAAAAAATACGAAGTTTAAGAACATCTCGAAGCAAAATATATTTATATGGTCATTCCCTAATGAAGGAGGAAGCTCAGTTCTGCAAAGGCTTATCAACAGTGTTGAAAATAATCCGAAACGGTCCGGTCCGCCGTTCCGGAAAGAAAAATACAGCCGGTAGGCAGCGGAACGCTTTTTTCGGACGCAGCAGCTTGTCACACAACAGGATCAGTACAATTTTCAAGCGAATTTCTCCGAAATAAATGTAAATTTGAGGGCTAAATAAAAATCTCTTTGGTATTATTCATTCTATCAGAATTTCATATGTGCTGTTACGTGTTGAAGTACATTTTGTAACGCGCTGGACTAAATCATTTCCATACATTCGCTTGCAATGTATAAGCGCTCGGCTCGGCAGTCGTCCGCATTTTAGTGATGGTAGTAGCGGTCGCTTTAAGTGGGTAAGCGCTCACGGGTGAGTTTTTCCAATGTTACCAGTGATAGTAGGCCTATTATGACATCTTTGGAATTGGATTCTAAGACACACTTCCTGTGACCACTTTTTTAGAGTGGTATTGTTATTGAGTAAACCATCTCTAAGTAATAAAGAATCTCTGCTATGGAATTTTGAATCTCTTGTTTGGCTTTGCAGAAGGAGGGAACAGTGAAAACGTCAGATCAGATGCTCAAGCTTGTTGAATGGAGAAAAGAAAAGTGTCAAAAATCAAAGAAAAATTGATCAGATATTTAAGAGAAAAAGAGAGGCCGAATATGATATTGTTGTTGTTAGGTAAGAGCAAGATGATGAAGAGAGTGAGGAAGCAGCAGAACTGTAGAGCTCGTTCTATAAAATTGGTAGGTCTCTGGCACCAAATTGCTGGATTTCATAGGCCCAGCGAGGAACTCCTCAAATGGACGCTCGGTGGATATATCAAATCCTAAAAATTGCTATGTGTGAAAATTAAGGAAATAATATGCAAAACCTAATAAATAAAGATTCAAAGAAAATTAGAAAATAAAACTATATATTTGTTAAACTTCACAAATAGATCTGAGGCAAGAGGTCGTTAGAGTCGCGCGGAAACCCACGAACATACAAATTATCAAAGGTAATCACCTGGACAAATACGAGGATCGAAAACAAGCAAACATACGTGCGTTGGGAACATTTATAAGCATCTGAACAAATATAGGCTCTGACAAGAGAAATTTCACAGAGACCTGCAACAAGCGATTCCCTATAATAAAGCTAAATCTATGGGAAATACGTAGGCACAACAGGTACACAAAGATGTCGGAAACTCCGCCCAAGGGGTGGAAATGAGGAACAACTAGATGGCTGGGTCATCGTCACGGACAAGTCAAGATCACGCCCCTTGGAGATTATATATATATATATATATATATATATATATATATATATATATATATATATATATATATATATATATATATGGAGAGAGAGAGAGAGAGAGAGAGAGAGAGAGAGAGAGAGAGAGAGAGAGAGAGAGAGACAGACAGACAGACAGACAGACAGAGACAGACATAAACAGACAGACAGACTCTCATTATTCAGAAGAAGATTCATTATTTCTGATTCATTAACTGAATTCATTCCCTTAATAACATCACGGAATCCCGTTTACTCGCTTAAGTCCTGCCTCCTTTAGATTCGATACTTCGCGTAAAATAGTAAGCCTACACATTGACTGCAAAGAACTCTAGACGTTTTCCGCTTGTCCTTTTAGTAGGCCAATTCAAGAATAAAGTTATATTTTCTTTGCCGCGTCCTTTCCAAGTCCTTTACTTACCCCGATTACCGAACCACCTTCAGTAAGCCCAGACTAACGCATAACCCTCGTGAGAAATTATAATGAGTCAAAACCAATTCGACAGAGGCGTAAAGTAGGCCCATTGCCTAAAGTCCTCGTCACCCGTCGAGCGCAATAGCAACGAGGACTCTTCAATACACGCCATTATAATTACCGACAACGAACCCACAAACCGGTAACCTATACCACTACTTAAACTGGTAACACACACCGTCAACATACCCCCCCTCCCCCATAGAACTACCTGAAACGGGTAGGCTACACTGACAGGCCAGAGAAGGGCCATGAACTAGTTAGATAGGCTGTCAAAAATGGATTAAATGTTACTGTCTCAGAACACGTACACACAACAGCAGGCTATATTATACAACAAACCTTTTAATTTGCATGTAGGCTGTTAGCTAGCTTCTGTGCAGCTCTCATGTGGAAACCTACTACATGCCTTGAATCTGGATAGTCTACATTATTTACAGTTAGGCAGAGAATGAATAAGGTAAACTAGATTAGTTTTAGTAGGCTTATAATTTTGCTTTTTTTTATTTAAAACAGTTGAGGGTGAGAGCTTTACAGAGCCTTACAGTGATGGCAAATGTTCTCGATGAACTCAAGGACTTGTCTGAAATGCTCCAGAACAGGAAGATGGCACTCCCAAAAGCCTATCACCATGACAATGTATGCAAACGCATCGAAAGCCTCAGTACCTACCCGGGACAACACACAATCGCTGCCAACCAAGCAGAAGAAGCGATGGAGTTCAAGGGAGGGAAGCTAAGTGTGGGCAAGTCTCCCACCACCAGCTCTGGTCAGTTCATTTGAGCAGTGTCTGACAACATGAAGAAAGGCTTTTCACAACCACAGCAAACAGAGCACAGGGCAGTGCCACAGCCAACCGAAAAGGAGACCTAAACCACCCTCATCAATCAAATGTCAGTTCACCACATTGACAACTGGGAATATGACAATCCTAGATGTGAATGAAAAAGAGGCCCACCTTGGTTTCGTGGAGTACAAGACAAGTGGAAGGAGAAGTATTCCTAACCAGATGAAGAAGCTGCTTATGGCAGTAGACACACTCTCTGCAAGCAATGCAGATTGGGAAAGAGGGTTCAGCTCAATGAACATGACCATTTACAAGTACAGGAGCAAACTCACAACCAAGAATGCAGCCAATCTACTTTTCATCAGCTGTGTGGGACCACCATGTAGACAGTGGAATCCACTGCCTTATGTGAAGACATGGCTGGGCAAAGGAATAAAGGCAGCCACCTCAACAAAAGGAATGGCTCGCCACTACACAGAAGAAGAGGACAAGTACTACAGGCCTCTGTGGAAAGTGTGGAAATGTGTGTGATTCCATTTCCTGAATCTCCCTTGCCTATATCAAGGCTTACCAGTTTTAGTTGTTAATCGACAATTTTCCTAACTCAAAGAAAGGGACATGGATATGGCCAGCTTGACTTCTTGTTCACACAGTTTCTGATTACTTAAAACAGATTATTGCATTGTTCAATGATGTTGAATTTCTTTTAAGTTTGTGTTCTGATTTTTCCCAAATAATTCTGTGGCACTTACATAAAGATAAACGTTTTGCTAGAAATTATGTTGTGTATCTAATTACTACACCATACAGATATTTTAAAATCGAATTTGTGTCTGATGGTAGGACGTGGGGGGGGGGAGTCCAGCCTGCCTCCTCCAAAAGTTGTATAGTCCGTCAGTCTGTGTACATAAACCCGTCCCAAGTACAAGGAACAAGCGGTAGCGACCTTGCTCGTCTCGGTACCGGGACAGGTAACGTGCCGCGAAGATCACCCAGACTGGGACATTCGACAAGAAAGTGCCGAACAGTCTGGGGGACAACGCAGTCGTCACAATAAGGCGTCCCGCTAGTGTGTCTAATTCGGAGAAGAGAGTAAGAGTGTGGAATGTGAAGGGGATATATGATGTAGGAAAGAGGGAAATGGTAGTCGATATCATTAACACAGGGAATGTGCGGTTGCTTTCTCTATGTGAGGAGGCAAAAAGTGTGGCAGTGCTTTTGAGTAAGGAGTATGATGCAGTAGTTTTTATTAAATATATGTGCAAGGTCTAGAATTGTGTGGATGAAGTTGAGATTTGCAAAGGTAAAACTGTGCGTGATTGTAGTGTATAAACCCTGTAATGGTAGCTATAATTGTTAAAGGGTAGTGGTTGATGGTTGTTAGGAAATGTAAATGGGCGAATATATAGTAGAATGAGAGAGGGGATAACAGGAGTTTTTGGTGCCCTCAGAGTGAATTAAAATGGAGAGAGTGTGGTAGGGTTCTGTGTCGAAAGAAACGTGTATGCATAGCAAACACGTTCTTTCAGCACAAAAATGTGCATATATACACATGGGTTGGCTCAACAAGGGTGAGAACCGAAGAGTATGTTTAATCTGTGTTTAGTAAGAAAGAGTATCACGCAGGGCTTATTGATGTGAAAGCTGTTTAGAGGTATAAATGTGGGCCTATTCAATCGCATGATTGTTCTGTGTAAGGTTAAATTAAATTGGTTGGCTGATGGATGAAAAGACGCCAGAAAGGTGAAAAGGAAGGGGGAATCAGAAGGAAAATTTTAGTGAATCAGGGAGAGAGGGAAGAGTATGGGAGAATGTGAGAAAAGATGAAATTAGTGCGAGTATGGAGATATAGCAAAAGTTGAAACTATTTAATGAAGTGATAATATGTAAAGAAAGGGCTGTATGTGGGTTTGCCGAAACTGGAAAGAGGAAGTCAAAAGCTGAATGGTGGAATGACGATGTGAAGTATGTAGTGGAAATAAAAAAATGAGGCTTACATGCAAATACTTAATACTGCAGATGAGAATGACAGGGTGATGCAGTTGAATGCATCCAAAGAGATGAGAAAGAAAATGAAACGAATGATAAAAGAAACGAGTGAAACATTCGGCAAAAAAAGATGAATGATGATCCAGATGGGAATAGGAAGATGAATGAGGATCCAAATGCAACAATAAGATGAATGAGGATCCAGATGGGAATATGAATATGAATGAGGATCCAGTGGGGAACAGAAAGATGAATGAAGATCCAGATGGTAAGAGGAAGATGAATAAGGGTTCAGGGGGGGAAGAGGGAGATGAATGAGGATCCAGATGGGGATATGAATATGAATGAGGATCCAGAGGAAACAGGAAGATGAATGAAGATCCAGATGGTAAGAGGAAGATGAATAAGGGTTCAGGGGGAAGAGGAAGATGAATTAGGATCCAGATGGAATATGAATATGAATGAGGATCCAGACGGGAACAGAAAGATGAATGAAGATCCAGATGGTAAGAGGAAGATGAATAAAGGTTCAGGGGAGAAGAGGAAGATGAATGAGGATCCAGATGGGGATATGAATATGAATGAGGATCCAGACGGGAACAGAAAGATGAATGAAGATCCAGATGGTAAGAGGAAGATGAATAAAGGTTCAGGGGAGAAGAGGAAGATGAATGAGGATCCAGATGGGGATATGAATATGAATGAGGATCCAGACGGGAACAGAAAGATAAATGAAGATCCAGATGGTAAGAGGAAGATGAATAAGGGTTCAGGGGGGAAGAGGAAGATGAATGAGGATCCAGATGGGAATATGAATATGAATGAGGATCCAGTGGGGAACAGAAAGATGAATGAAGATCTAGATGGTAAGAGGAAGATGAATAAGGGTTCAGGGGGGAAGAGGAAGATGAATGAGGATCCAGTTGGGGATATGAATATGAATGAGGATCCAGAGGGGAACAGAAAGATGAATGAAGATCCAGATGGAAAGAGGAAGATGAATAAAGGTTCAGGGGAGAAGAGGAAGATGAATGAGGATCCAGATGGGGATATGAATATGAATGAGGATCCAGACGGGAACAGAAAGATAAATGAAGATCCAGATGGTAAGAGGAAGATGAATAAGGGTTCAGGGGGGAAGAGGAAGATGAATGAGGATCCAGATGGGAATATGAATATGAATGAGGATCCAGTGGGGAACAGAAAGATGAATGAAGATCTAGATGGTAAGAGGAAGATGAATAAGGGTTCAGGGGGGAAGAGGAAGATGAATGATCCCCATATGAATATGAATAAGGATCCAGAGGGGAACAGAAAGATGAATGAAGATCCAGATGGGAAGAGGAAGATGAATAAGGGTTCAGGGGGAAAGAGGAAGATGAATGAGGATCCAGATGGGGATATGAATATGAATGAGGATCCAGTGGGGAACAGTAAGATGAATGAAGATCCAGATGGTAAGAGGAAGATGAATAAGGGTTCAGGGGGAAAGAGGAAGATGAATGAGGATCCAGTTGGGGATATGAATATGAATGAGGATCCAGAGGGGAACAGAAAGATGAATGAAGATCCAGATGGAAAGAGGAAGATGAATAAGGGTCCAGGGGGCAAGACTCAGTTTGACGCAAACGTTTATTCTGGAGACTTTAAGAAGCGATTGGTTTATAGCTTCCAGTCCAAAGGCTAAAAGGGTTGACTTTATATAAGGTCGGTTGTAGACATAACAAATAACATAAATACACAGAATGCAACATTTTCCTAGCTATTCAGAAGTTGTGCATTTTTTCTATTTTTATGTTTACATCTGACCATATCTAAAGTCAACCCTTTGGCCATTCTTAGCATTGTTTTTGGACAAAAAAATGGAAGCCAGTCATTTCCAAACAAGTCTCCAGAATAATTTTTTTTGTCAAACTAAGTCCTTTTTGGTCACATAAACCTTCTCACCGAGTATCTTCCATTGATTTCTTATAGGGTTTAAATCCAGCCTCTGGGCAGGCCAGTTCATCACGTCGATATTTTCCGTATCCAAGAACTGTTTCACCGTCTTTGCTGTCTGTAGGGATCATTGGCCTACATGAAAACAGGCTGACCTACTCCTCATTTGCGGAGAGAGAGGATCACATTTCCTAAAGAAGATTCTTGTATGTTAACAGCGTTTACTTTGCCACTTAAACAGAGTAGGAGAGAGACTCTAGCGTTTGGAAGTATGCCTACAATATGTCATATTTAGTGCTGAAAATAAGAAAAGGGTATTTCAGCACTAAACATGACATGCTCATTAGCGAAGCCATGAGTATTTTTTTTTTTTTTTTAGTAGGGAAGCTTACTATCAGTCCCACCTATTTCAAGCGACGCGAGGCAGTCTGGTGAGTTCACGAAATGAAAAGACAGTGGAAGACTAAGACAGCTCGTTCGACCCCACCTCCTCCCCTCTTGGCTCTCAAAAGAGTGTCCAGAGATGAGAAGGGCAAGGTCCGGTACTCCGCAGTCCCACTGTCCAGAGACTAAGTAAGCTTCAGGCACTGTGGGTACGGTTCGTAAGAGTGAAAGGGAGAAGAAGAAGAAAGTCTAAGGATAAGACAGCGAGGAAATATAGTAGTAGACATAAAGTAGACTTAGTCGTGGGACCTAAAGCTTAACGTGGAATCCGAACCAAGATATGTAGCTTGTATCTATTTTAGATCGTTACTGTTTATCG
Organism: Ceratothoa steindachneri; assembly: GCA_963969495.1. Classification (NCBI taxonomy): domain Eukaryota; kingdom Metazoa; phylum Arthropoda; class Malacostraca; order Isopoda; family Cymothoidae; genus Ceratothoa; species Ceratothoa steindachneri. The sequence goes on from OZ018326.1 coordinate 133,250,298, forward strand.
TGACCCGTGCACCACGCATCTACTGTGAGTCCCGTGTGCAAATGTCATAGTTAATAAAGAATAGTTGCTGAAAACTGTAGGAAGTAAGAGGTTTGCAAAGAGATGCTTGTTTGCCTGGAGATCAGGCTAATCTCAGTTTATTGTAAGTAGTTGTGGTTAGCGTGATGAGGTTAAAGGTTTGTTTCGCATGCGAATCACGCATTTCTGTTTTTGTGTCTGTGACTATTTGTATTTTTGCCAGTGTAGTGTTTATTTCTTTAATGCATTCAAACCGTTATTAGTAATTATTCTTAAAACTGGTGTAGCATTCTGTTTCTCTAGCTATTCTTTTCTATTCTTAATCTGGTTATAATTGTATATAAGCTATTCTCTGGTGATGTTTCAGTATTCTAATTAATAATCTTAGTCGTTGTCGAGCAATCTTTTTCTTCTCTAGTTGTAGACTTCTTCTTCCTCCTCTTCCCCTCTTTCATCACTCCATGGGAAACTTAGGAATAATCTGTGTGTTCACCATCCTTCTCTTTGGGCAACTAGGTTGGTTAAATCAATTCCTATTTCTTTTTTTTGTCTTTCTATGACTTTCCTGGCTATTTTTGCAATTATTCTGTTGAGTAGCTTTACCTTCGCCTCCCTATGGAGGTCACGTTGTTTTCCTAGTTCTCTTCTAGTGTTCTGTACTCGTTGGAGTCTGAGTAGGTTGCTCCGCGAGATCGTGTGAATTGATTTCTATGGTTGTATAAATAAGGGCGGATTGTATTATGGCCTGGTGAATCTTCCTCTTGTTCTTCATTCCGCTTTTCCTGCGATTCACCCCATCAGTAACGTGCTTTTTGTAACTTAATTTCGTAATTGTTAGCCAAAGCACCTTACACTCTTTATCATATCAGTAACGCTATACTTCTATATATATATATATATATATATATATATATATATATATATATATATATACATATATACAGCTGAGAAGCTCCTCCTGTACACGGGTACCATCTTAAATTTAGTACTTCTTGTCTCTTCTGCCGTCATTCTAGCTTGCATGGGTTCGTTCCTTTAAGGGTAAACTATCAGCTGACTGATGTCGTTGGCAAATTGAATGTTAAGACATCACTCATTTCTGAGTCACAGTATATCTACGGTGTAGATTAAATAGAGACGGGCTCAAACATCCTCTCTAGGTCAAACTGGCAGCGAGCTCGAATGCGTCTCCCTGATGCCATCGTATCTCCACATAAGCATAATACTCCATTACATAATTGCATAATATCCTTTCTGACTGCCAACTTGCTCAAACTTAACCACGATAAAACTGAAGTTCTCCTTGTTAGTACAGCTTTAATGGTGGAGAAATCTAAAACTCTCTTCCCCTCCCTTAGCCTCTGGGAAACCAATGTCACCTTCTCTGATAAAGTCAGAAATCTTGGTATTATTTTCGATGAGCAACTCTCGTTTAAACCACACATCCTTCGTACCTGTAAGTCTTCCCTCGGTTTCCTCCGCAACTTCTCACGTGTTCGATCTCATTTTGATCGACGAAACCTTGAGACTGGTATTCATGCCTTCGCCACCTCACGCTTACACTACGGTAATTTTATTCTAGTGAATCTCCTTTCTTCGTCACTTCGCCCCCTACAAATACTTCAAAACTATGCTGCCCAGCTCCTCCTCCCTCCCTCGGTTCTCCCCTTTGATGCCTCTGTTACAGGAGCTGCACTGGTTACCTATGCGCTTCCGTACACACTATAAAATTCTTCTCATCACCTAAAAGGCCCTAAATTTCGAGGCTCCACCTTATTTATCGTCTGCCCTCTCCCGTCGTCAAACTCCTCGGGCCCACTCCGGTCTAACCTTGCTCTCCTCCTGAACACTCTTCGTTTTGTCCTCTGCTCGATGGGTGACCGTTCCTTTTCAGTTTGTGCTCCTAGACTCTGAAATGCTCTTCCTGCCGAAGCCTGAACCTCTCCCTCCCTTGCTACTTTTAAACGTCTCCTGAAGACTCATCTCTTCAGAATTGTCTTCTCTTCCCTATAAACTTTCTCTACACTTGCTACACAACGTGCGCTCTGGGAGGGCTAACAGCCCTGAAGGACGCATTATAAATACCTATTATTATTATTATTATTATCTTGTTGTTCATTCCCAGTCTGAGTATGTATCATGAATTGCATACCTTTCTGCCACACTTTGTCAATGTTCTTGGATACGTCGCGACAGACGATGTACATGCTCATTTTCTCTCTCTTTACTTTCGCAATCTTCTCTAGGATGACTCCTAGGGCCATCTCCGAGCTTCTGTTTTTCCTGTAACCAAATTGGCAGCTGTTAGTTAGGCCGTTATCATCGAGGTATTTCGACAGTCTGTTGTTGATTATTTTTTCAAATACTTTACCGATAAAATCTAGTAGCAAGATTGGATAGTAGTTCTTCACTTGATTTCGGGGGTTTGGCAAAGTGTCCCGTGTTTAAACACGCATTGAAGATGTTTCTTACTCCCTCCAGTATGTTCGGGGGCTCTTCAAGGCAATTGAACCTGGTGAGTCCCAATCTGTCTGGGGATCTTTGTGGGAAACTCTTTATCGTATATTTATTTCTTCTGGTGTAATGACCGCATCTCTTCCATCGATGATGTTTCTTGCTTCCTCGACAAAGTGGAAGGTGTATGTTCTCTCGATTTCTGAATTTAATTCGCCCACGGTTTATTGCATGGAATTCAATCTCATAGTCCTCAATCTCTTCTTCGCTGATTTTGATCACATTTTCTTATTGCTCTCTGAACAATGTCTTTATTTCTGCCTCACTTACTGCCCGTGGCTTCAATCTGTTAATATGTTTCAAAAATTTCCTTCAGGATGCTTTTACATCTATTTTCTAGATTTGTTGATCCATTACTCTTTCTGTTCCTTGTAAATTGGTACTATTAATTATCTTTTCTGTCTCCTTAGTGCGTTGTGTGACTTCTATGATGGACCAAATCTTCTTATAATTTCGACCACCCGGCTGATCTTCTTTGTTGCAACCATTTATGGTGTCCATCTGAATTGTTGGATGGTTTTGAACGATTTAAGAGGGATGGCTTCCTTTTCTGCCCTTTTAATTTCTTCTCTTATCCTATGCAACTCCTTGTCAATTTCCACTAGAGTGTATTCCACGAGCGGGTCGGGTACGTACGTCTGAAGTAATTCTTTGTACTTATCCCAATCCTATTTGTGGTATGTCTTTCACTTTCTCGAAGGGATTTGTATAGTTTGTATTTTTATATGCATTAGAGTAGAGGTGTGACCCCTGCATGAGATCTCTAGTGGTTCAATAAAATAGTTAAAGGGCCAATTGAATTTAGTCAGGCAGATGTCCGGTTTTGTAGCATATTCTTTTTGCAGGTATGTAGGGAAGTTGAGTCCCAGTCTTTCTTGTATCCGTCTGTTGATGAGTGTATTTATTAAGTTGTTCTCCAACTCTGTATGTAGGCCTATACCTGGATGCCCCACAATGGGCGTTTAAACCGACCATCAAAATGACCGGCTTCCTATTGGTAAATAGGTTAGTAAAGTTTTGCACCGCTAATTAGAGGCAAATGAGTGGCTGGTATCCTGTTCTGAGAGTGATGTTCCTTAACTCCATTTGAAGTTCTATAGTTAAATAGGCATCTTTCATTCCTTGTACTTTTTTGAACTGCAATACTTGCTTGATAGCTAATACAGCTCTGTCATGTTCCTCACCTCAGGGATTTGTGGCTTTAACATTGTAGTTCTATATCTTTAATTTCTCGTTTTCTATACTTCTTTCATGTTCTGATATTCCATAACATTTGGGTCTTTACATCTGCATGTGTTAATTTGTAGTATTTTTAATTTCTTAATTTCCATATTCCAATTGTCCATTTCTGTTCGTTTACCGGGTGTGTCCTATCCGTTGAGATGAGTTATTGGTGTTTCTTCTTCTGGTTCTTTTTTCGTTTTGCCTGGGTTCTTCTTCTGCTGGTTGCGATTCATCTATAGAAGATGGACTCCTTTTGCTGACTGATCTAGATTTCCTATTTCTTTGGGGATTCCTGTGAGTAACCCTCGTACATTCTTGCTCAGTTTTGTCCTAGGTAATTTTAATCTTTGTGCCATCGCTGTTTGTCTTATCTTCTGTTTTTACTATATGTTCATTTCCTTTGGCCTATTCAATTAACGCTTGGTTTTTATTTTCCTTGACAGTGATTGTTAATATGACTGATGAGTTGACCTGGTTTGAGACCATCTTCTTGTAACATGGTGTTTACTGTAGTTGCGTAACTGCCCTGATTTGCAATGTTCATCATGTTGGCGTGTAGTATGCACGTTAATATTTTTACATTGAGTGTTCCAGCTAAATTAAACTGCGTAGTCGGTCCTTGCTGGTTGCTCTTGACTAGTGATGCGTATGAATTTATGTTCACGTTACCCTTATTGCTGTTTTCTCCTTTTCTTTTCTCTTGATAATTTCTCTTCGTTTGGGACAGATCATAGCCATAGTTCTGTCTCCCCCTTGGCAGTTAATGAATCTTTGCCCTGAGTTGTTGCAGTTGCACCACGCAGGGCCTTCTGTTCCACATTTTGAACAAATGATCAGGTCTTTTGGGGGGGCTATTTTGTTTCATGTGATCCTCCATGGCATAACATCTCAAACTTATCTCTATGCTTATGAAGGCGTTTCATTGTATGTGGGTAGGTAGGATTCTCATGCTGTATACAAGAAGTTTTTTTTATAATTTTTAAAACATTTCAGTAGATTTCCAAATGACTTGGAACACGAGAACTGTGGTTTTTAAATTTGACCATATCAAATATTTTGAACCATTGCTGCCTCTTCTGCAGTTCTAACTTTAGTTCCTTGCATGAATGATCTCCTACCCAGGACGATCTCTTTCGTAAAATGACGCTTCTGTTAGCCATGATTTGTGGGGATATTCTGGCTTCTAGATCCGTTCTTTTAGTGTGATTCTTCCAACGGATGAATACTACTATTCTACGTCCTTGTTTTCCGGACAAATAAATGTGAAACCTAATGGAGTCTATACATTTGATGAGTGGAAATTCTAGGTCCAAAAATATCATTAGTACTACTTCCTTCCATTCGCTGTGAATTTAACGGGCATCCTTCTAAAGTTCGGTTGGTCCATGTTTCCTGGGCGGCGTTCCCTTTCTCTGAAGAGAGGGGGTCTTCTGAATATCTTCAACTGTGGAGAAATTTCCAAGTCTCCACTAGCAGCAGGAGTCCCTGTATCCGTTCTAATTCTATCTTGCTTACCTTCCGAATTGATCACTCTTCTTGGTTACCCTAACTATCTGGGACTAGCCCTAATACCGGTCCACAGTGATTCTGGCTCGTGACCGAAAATTGACACCCTTTTCTGACACTCTAAAAGGGTCTCCTGCAGGAGTTTACTATAGCTTACTACCAAATGCAATTCAGATTTTGCCGGTGATCAAGTTATGTAGTTCTTGTGGGAAATTAGTTAAAGGTAAAAAGTTAAGAAAAAAAGAGCCAAGAATTAGAATAAGAATGACCAGCCCCTTCTTGAGGGGGAGGGAGTGGTACCTTGCTCAAGAAGATCAGGAGAAATCTCCAATAAACTCCAAGAGCGCATATATTTCTTCTTTGAAGTTTTCCTACGGAAGTCGTTTTTACCGCTTCTTACCAAAGATCTTACCGCGTTAACCTGATAGAGCCTTTACCAGTTCGTAATGAGCGATCAAGCGTTCAGACTGAGTAAATCGGAGAGTTCTACCAATAGCTAATTAACGTAAAGTGTGTATTTGTTCTGGGAAAAAAAGGGGTGTGTGGATTGATAGCAGAAATGAAAGTGGTTAAGAAAGAAAGTAATGTGGGAGGTTTGCAAAGGGATGCAAGAAACCTGAAGATCAGGCTTATCGTTTTCACTTATTTTCTTGTATTGTGAGTTATTTGGGTGTTGTGATTCTAGTTTTATTTCAATGGCGTTCAAGCCATTTATCTTAAAAAACTTAATATAGTTTGTATGTTTAATATGCACTTGCTGTTGTTGTTTTTTTAATTTATACTTTAGTGCTTAGTTTTCTTTGTTTTTGTTTATTTTGTAGTGTAACTTTATGTTTTTTTGTTTCTTCTAGTCTTCTTTCTTCTTATCCTTTTTGTTTGAGTTTAATGAGTCTTAATCGGTGATTGCTCATAGTTCGGAATTATTTTGTCATAATTGGTTTTGATGTCTAATACATAAATTGGTAATACAACACTTTTTACGCATAGAACGCCACTTCGTCTCCACAAGCCACTAGGTTGGCGCAGCTTGGAAATCTGGCACGACTTCTAGCTCTTCAGTTCTGGTTAATCATTTGAATGATTTCATCACTCAATTCTTGATTAACCAGTTCTTGCATATTCCTTGTCCATTCTTCTATGACTTTGTTAATGGGAATTAACCCCGCTTCCCTGTGTAGCTCTTCTTGGCCTCTTCTTTCTTGCCTCCGTGTACCCTTGATTAGATACACGCACTTGTTCTGCACGACTTGTAGTCTCCTCTTTTGCGTCCTCGAGACACAAGAGACAACGAAAGTGTGTTATAACAACGTAGATCTTACAATGGCATTAAAGATCTTTTTCTTGTTACTTTCACGGAGACTTCTAAAGATGTATAGAGTTCTGACTGCGGCCGAGGCCTTAAAAATTCTATCAGCGATGTGCTTCCTGTACCCGGATGAAATAATCCTCATTCCGAGTACATTGCACTCCCTGGTGTAGGGGTAGGGTCTACTTCCCCACCCCTGAGATCAGAAAAGAGTCTCCTGCTAATGTGGACTACTTTGGACTCTTTCTTGATTCGTTCGAATATTTCATTGCGCCTCGTAGATGTTTAATCTTTCGATTTCTGACGCTGTCGTACGAGCTTGCCTAGGCACGTTCCTCCAATGACAAGTGATTATCTTGCTGAAATCATCAGCGTATTGAATGTTGAGGCAAGTGGGGTTTGCAGATGCCGGGACATCTGCGGTGTAAATCGAGTATAGGGTGGGGGACAGACCACCCCCTGCGGGAGGCCCGCATTGAGGGGGAAACTTTGGTCCGTCCGTGCACCCTAAACTGAGGTACGCCGCTCTCTCCATGACCTAGTCACATAGAGTTCTTTTTAAGCTTTCACAAATTCCCAGCCGTAGGATCTTGTACTGCATTTCCCTCTGCCATACTTTATACATACTTTGGTACATCCCGATAAACAATGTCTGCGTAACTCCTTTCCCGTTTGGCTTGAGCAAGCTTTTCTGTGATGACATTTATCGCCATCTCCGTACTTCACATTTTTCAAAACCCGAACTGGTACAGGTTGTAGAGGGAGTTCTCCTCCAGGTGAGACACCAGTCTTTGGATGAGGATCTTCTTGAACAGCTTCCCGCCAAATTCCAGAAGTTAAATTGGTTGGTAGCTCTGTCTCAACGTTGTCCTTTTTTTCTAAAATCATTTTTGCAGTTTTATAACAATCTGGAAAGTATACCGTGTTTAGTTAGACAGGCGTTAAAAATTCTTCTCATTCCCTCGATGACGTTGGCTGGTGATTTTTCAAAGTTTAACTTTGTAAGCCCAGATTGTCCTAGGGTTTTCTGTCAGAATGAGCGGAGTGCGTCGAGTAGTTCCTCTTCGGTAATCTTGGCGTCTCCGTCGCGCTATCTATCCACCTGGTCGTGAGGGTGCGTCCTATGAATTTGTATATTAAGATCGTCTATGGTATTGCTTTCGAACTCTATATCATAATCTTAGTTTTCCTTTTCAGCTATACTGGAGATTGTTTCCCAATAACGTCAGAATATTTCTTTAATGTTTCTTTCTTCTGTTTATAATGTTCCGTCTTCTTTCTTTATTTCTATTTTCTTGTTTTTCCCAGTCGATTCTGTGAGACGCCTGATTTCGTTGCAAAATTCTTTGAGAGATACATCATGATCGAGGTTTTCGATCACATCATCCCAACGTCTCCATTGTTGTTTGAGGATCGACTGATTGAACTCTTCTTTTATCTCTTTACTCCGTTGTATTGAGTCAATTGATGCATTTTTGACGTTGATCTCATCCAGTAACTTCAGCTCACGGGATAAATCCCTCATGTATTCAGTCCATCTGTAGGTTGAGATGGACCTATTCTAGGATTTAGGGATACAAGCTATATCCGCGTTAATAAGATGGTTGTTAAGGTGGTCGAATGCCCCGTCGATCTCTTCCATAATTGTCTCATCCAAGTTTGGCGGACGATATTCCTCGAGGAGACGTGCATACTGTGCCCAGTCTGCTTTTTTTTTGTAATTTTCCTAACCACAGCTGGGACTTGTATAGGGTTCCTGTTGATGTTAAGTAAGATTCCTATATGATTACTACATGGTAGCTGGACTGATTCTATGTATTAATTGAACGGCAGCTGACGATTAGCCAGACATATATCTGGCTTAGTGGCACTCCTTCCTCAAACAAAGGTGGGAAACTCGGAGCCAATTCGCTGGACGATGTTTCTGCCCAGCAAATTGTCGAGGGTCGTTCCAATCTCATTAAATGTTCTGTATCCGGACTCCTGACATCTGGCATTCAGATCTCCCATTAATATCGTGGGGGTTCTTGTGCCAAATAGACCAGTAAGAGACTGAAGAATGTCGAGTTCAACCTTAATCGCGAGATAGGATTTATTATTTGCTTGTATTTGATCTATTTTTTAATCCAATAGCGGCTCCGTCGTAGCGCTCTTTGAGTAATTTGTGATCAACAGTTCGTAATTCCAGATCTTCATTTCCGAATTATGCGTGTCGATCCCGTGCTCCGAAATGAAGATGATATCCTCATCAATTTCCTTGAATACGTTTCCTTACAGAGTTCTTTTAGTCGTCCATCCATTTGTGTTCATTTCCAAATTTTCAGTGCGCTTCTCTGCATGACGTAGTGTTCAATTATCGGTGCTTGTTCTTGTTCTTCTTTTTCTTTTTGCCTGTGTAACTGCTCTCGCAATTACAAACTTTACTTTCTTCGAAGGGAGGGGGGGGGGGGGAGCTCTGAGTGTTTGATTTGCTCTTCGCCATGTTACGAGTCCGTGGGCCCTAGTCACTTTCTGAAGAGGAGTTGTCTTCATCTTCTTTTGTTTCTTCTTCATCTTCTTCTTGTCATTTTTCTTCCTCTTTGGGCTCTGCTGAGAGAGTGATTTTTGTTTATTTCCAGCCCGGCATTCCTGAATTCGTGATTTGGAATTAAGGAGTCCTTGAAGGCCTTAGAACAGTTTGGGTTCGCCGGCATAATTACTGAGGGGAGTCCGTTCGCCTTAAGGAGCGAGTTAAGCACCTTATTGTAGCAGCTGGGTCTAACGGTATTTGCTACATTGGCGTGAGTAATGCATATTAATATGCGTGCACTCAAGTCGTCTGTGATGCGAACTTCTGATGGGGATGCCCTCATTGGTCGTGTCTCTTCACCTTTTCTTACGGCGCTCACGTACGAAGTTTCTCTGGCTTGCTTCTGCTCTTTTTTTTTCTTTTTAATTATATCCTTCCTCTTTGGACAGTTAAGGGTCATTGTTCTATGGTCGCCCTTACAGTTTAAGAACTTTTTATGTGTGCTTTCGCATTTATCGTAGCGATGTCCGGTTGTGGCGCATTCACTGCACCACAGCTTCTATTTTATGGGTATGTCGCGGTTGTGTGCTGTTCTAATTTGTAGCATATAAAACACATCTGTATGCTTTGGAACTTTTCCTGTTTAATGTTTTCTCCTGGTATCCGCATGTGGAGTACGAGGAGTCCTTCAGCGGCAACCTTTCCTGCCATTTCAGTCTAGGCGAAAGTTACTTTGAACTTTCGCCCACGAAAGTCCGGGAGTAAATTATGGTGGACCTTTGATGGAAGTAGCGCCTGAATCAACTGCCGCTACCTTTTTGCCACCACCCCTCGGGTACTTGCGGTATAAACGCTTCCAGCATAAATAGAGAAGGATGCTACTTCCCTCTATAATTCTTCCCTCGGATGTGAGGATTACTCTTCTACCCGAAGGCTGCACTTAAGTCCCAGTTTCGGGGAAATTTCTGACTCATGCTTCCGCTGTGGGCTAATCCTCAAACCAGTTTACACATAAGCCCTTAATTATGTCAGCCCAAGTGGCGGGCACAGTTAAGACGAAATTAATGAATGGCAGGCATCCGAGTTAAGTTCCCATGCAGGTTGATGGATGCGAGCAGTGAGGTTTTTAAGCCCTCATTTAATTATAAATTCTCCGATTAAAAAAGTATTATTGATCTCTCTTTTTTAAAGGTGAAATGAAATTCACCAGAAGACTTCCAGTAAGGCTGTTTTTCAGGTTTGCTTGGTTCTTGGTCCTTTACTAAGCAAATAAAAATGTAAATTCGGAAATCAATTTCTTAGCAAATGCTTATACGTTGTCGGCAACTTGACTTTAAATACCGGATGCTGTCTCAAGTGGATCCTTGGTCGACATTCGAAGTCGATCAGTTTTCTTGGCCGACTCGCAATACCTGTTATCCTCATGGAGCTACATTATGCGGGGAATCACTTGCTTTCACCCACTACAATGCCTCAAATTGTGTACAGTGTTATGCCTTCACTCTTCCACTGGATAACCTGCTCTCTGAATGATAGGTCAACCTTAACCCATCTAGTCATCCTGATAAATGAGGAATACCATCAGCAGCAGTCTACCATATACGTGGGACAGTGGTGGCATACATACCTTACGAGTTTTTAGGTGTAAACTGAAAGTTATGTTATAGTTTTCTACTTTTAGATGCTTCATTTCTTCAAATACACATTACTTTCGTCCTAACTTTTTCTAAACGCAGTTCTATGAAAAGAAATTGACCATTATCATAGATGGGCAAATTTCAAATAATATTCTGTGCAATTTTATTGAAATTAAACTAGTATTTTTTTTTAAATGTATATTTTCATATTAAGTTCTCTAGTTTTAAATGGTAGGAAGGTCTCTTTGGAAATTAGGAAATTGGTGAATAGTAAGGGTTTGAGTGTTACATATGCCACTAAGTTTCATAATAGTATCTTGGTGCTATGTTTGGTGTTTTGGGAGTGAGGCTAAGGTATGGAAGGAGAAGGTAAGATCTCGAGTGAGACAAGTGCAACTGGACAACGTGAGAGGGATGCTTGGTGTGGGAGAGGTAGATTGAGTGAGGAACGACTAAGAGATGGTTATGGTATGAAAAAAAGGTGTGAATGAAGCTGTGAGTAAAAGTGTTATGAGGTGGTATAAGGATATAAGAAAAATATGAAAATAGACTTTTGAAAAGAATGTACGAGTGAGTGTCGGGGTGTGAGAAAGGGCAGAAGATCGCATTAAAGTTGGGTTGATTATGTGAATGTTTGAGAGATGAAGGGATAACCGAGGAGGAAGTAGAGGATATTTTGTATGATAGGTGTCCATGGAGGTGGTGTGTGAGAGGCGTGCTAGGGGCCTTCTGTCCAGGGATGAAGCTTGACTAGACAAGCCACTACAGGACCACATCGCTATGAAAGGTTAACTTGCATTGAGAAAATGATGGATGGCCTTATGCCTCACCATCCTCATTCTCAGCCTTCAAGCAGTCAAACATCCTTTGGTGGACATAGGCATTCCTCAGAAAGGTTCAATGTTTTGTTCTGAAGATGACGATGTTTTTTGGTAACTTGTTTTCTGGGCCTCGAAGGACTCAGTTCGTGATTCGCGTCGTCCAGCGATTATCTCTTTTTCTAACCCCGTGATCCCCTCTCCCCTGGTTCAATTTCTGTTTTGCTATTGTTTCCATTATTTCGCCAATGCCCGTTTTCCCCCGGATCCACTTAGATGCTGTGTGCTCCTTCCGAGTGATGCTGAAACTGGTTCGCTCATGTATCGTATTCTTTGTATAGATCGAAGTTTGAGCGAACTATTTTGGCATATTCCGCATTTTTATCCCTTAGGATAGATTGGTCTTATACTTTTCTTTTTCGGACAGTGGGCATCTTGTCATTCTTAGACATAGATGACGCCCTTCTGAATGCTTACCAACCTAGTGCTATTCTCTTTTTGATCTCCTGTTCTTTGGATAGTTCCAATGAGATACCTTACCCCAGATAATAGTGATATACTATTTTGATATGTAATCTATCATCTACATTGGTTTTGGACATGACTTTTGTTTTCTTTTTATTCATGTGGTTTTCTTTTTTTAACTAGTCCACTATTGTTTGCTGCTCTTCAAGGTTTTCCGCAAAAATGATGTCATCTTATACCCTTTATGAGATGGCTGCCATGTCTGACCAAGCAAACTGTTGAAAGACCATTTCGAGACACGATGTGAACATTTTAGGATCTTCAATCACTTTCTGGTACTCCTTTTTCTAGTTGGAAGTGTTGTTCATTTACTGTGTAGCCGTGAATATTTGCTCAACCTTTTGTTATCTTAGGGCTTACATTACATCATGATTTTTTTTAATGAGTTGATTAACTGTGTGTAGATGATCGGTGGTTGAGAAACCTTTCCTGAAGCTAACTTGCTACCTCAGCTAGTTTTCATCAATGATATTTGTTATCCTGTTGGTGATAATTTTTGTGGATATTTTGATGATATAGTCAGTAGGCTAATTTACAAGGTCTTCAGGGTTGCCTTTCTTGAAAAACAGCGTGATCATAACGTAATTCTAGTCATCTGGAGCTTTGATTTTTCTGAGACGCTCATTGACAAGTTGAGTCAGTTTTCCAATTATGACGTCACCTGCTGCTAAGAGTAGTTCTATGATGATGTTGGCTGGTCCTGGTGGTTTGTCTTTATATGAATGTTTGATTGCTAGTCTGACTTCCCACTGTGTTACTTGTGGGAATCTTTTGATTTGATGGTGAGATGTTTCAGGTACATTAACAATGTTGGGTTGTCTATTAGAAGAGTATAGGTATGTGTAGAACTCTCTTTCCTAGTTTCTATTACGATCTCTATGTGTTGTCACAGTTCACTTTTTTCTATTATTCCTCTAATTTAAAATTTGGTAGTTGTGTAGGTGATTTTTTCCATTGCCATTTTGATACCACTGTCCTGCTTGATAGCCACGTGAATGGTTTCAGTCTTTGTTTTATGGTGGACCAATTTGTTGAGTTATGTTGATTCTATATATTCTTTGCCTGTTATTGGTCTCTTGAGATTGAAACTCTTCTTCATGAGATTCTTCATTTCGTCTGAGGATTTTCTGGTTCTATGGCTACTTGTAGCTTTTTATCCTTTTATGTTTCATTCAGAAGTCCTACGATGTTGTTGTTCAGTTCAGAGATATAGATACTCTAGGGTTTCTAAGATCGTGTATCGATTTTTCAGTTCAGGTTTAAAAGCAGCAGCCAATTTTTGCTCCACATATTAGTTAATGTTTTGAGTGGAACAGTATAGTTCGTTCCTTTTTAGTGTTGATTTCAGATTACATTTAATAATCTTATGATCACTTCCGACATTAACTTTGCTCAATACGTAAAGGTTCTTGAAAATCAAATATTCTTTGTCAAAATGTAATCTATCTCGTTAAGTATTTTATGATTAGCACACCTTTAGGTGCATTTTAATGTCTAGAATTTGTAGCCATTTGATATTATGAAGATGCTCAGGCCTTCGCCTCTTTCGTTTCTGTCTCAATAGCTGAAATTTGCCAAAATATCTTTCCTTTCCACGTCCAACTTTTGCATTGAAATAGCCCATGAGGATATTAAAGTAGGCTTTGATTTTATGTATGTGTGTTTCGGTCGTCGTATAAATCATTTAACTTTTCTTGTGATGATTCTAACGCGGGTTCATACGCTAGTAGACATGTAAGTTAATAAGGCTTAGATATTCTGATAGTAGCAATGGCCGCTCGATTGAATATGGTTTTAGCATTTTCTGCATGAGGAATCCAACACCACTTTATTTTTTTATTCTCTTTTGCACTGTTTTAGAGGTGTCCACTGTTTATTTTGAGCCTGTTCTCTCTCTCTTCCCTGTCCTCCCCATCTCACTGATTCCAATGAGATCACATTTGATGTTTTCAACTTCATTTTCTAGGCTAGCCAAGTTGACACTTTCGGATAGCGTTTTGACGGTGCAGAGTGTGGTTTATTTAACACCACTTTTCTGGATTTGACTTTATTTATGTTTTTGTCTATGTTTGGATAGTCGCTTATACAGCCCATTGCCGCTAGCCAATGTAGAAGTGGCTGGACCTTAATGACGTTGAAGTGCATCAAACTTATGTTGTGGGAACATTGAAGTCATTAAGATTTGGAATAAATAAAAAATAAAGACAATATTTGACACTGTATTACTGCTAAAACAAATAATGTATTAGGTTTAAACAAATTCAGAAACCCCCCCAATTTTTAATTCAAAAGAAATAAGAATACTCCCTTGCTCCGCTCAAATGATAATGCCAGATTGACCACTCGCCTCATCTTTAGGCGTACTTACCACAATAAAAAGGCAGTTGCCAGGCGGGCGATAATAAAAAACAAACAAACAAAAAACTTACAATATAAAACTACATAAACTTCATAATACTGATCATAGAGGAGGGAGAGGTACGGTTTGAACACTCGAAGCGTTCTAAGTTTTAAAGTGGGGCAGCTTTTTATCTAGCTTGAGACAAGACCATCTCACATAATCCAAAAAGGGGGGAGGTTGTAAATGCACCTATAGAATAGCCCCAAGACCGGGGCACGAACCCCGCGAGAAATAAAAATCATCCGCAGTCAGGCTTAAGTTGAAATACAACGCCATAAAACTGGTCCAGTCGATAGGAAGGATATTCGAGAATTTTGGCATGTGTTAAAATAGACAGAGAAAAGAGAAGCGTAGATAAAAAACAGGAGGACAGAGGACTGCTGTAGCATTATCGAACTCCAGTGCAATTTGCACGCAAAATTAATATCTACAGTTTCTTTTTCTTAATTTGGAAATATTTCTAATACAAGTGATACAGTATATGGGCTTAAGTCAGAAAACTTTGTATTGTCTAAAAGGGTCTCGAATTTATTTTGAACGGTAACATTGGTCGAAATTTGCATTTAACTTTAATGAGACAACTAATTAGAGTTTTGGTCCGTAATTTTTTGTCAAGAGTTACCCAAGTGGGGCCGAGGGGCAAAAAATTAATTTGACTGAGGTGTTAACTCAACATAATTGGCTTAGGTTCTCACATGCATAATTAAGGAAACGTTTTATTTGGAATTTGCGGTATAGTTCCTCTCTATTGATCTTAATGTCCTGAAGGCGTTTTGTAAGGAAAACGATTTGAGCATCGACCAGTATCTCATTTTAAAGGATTTTAAGAAATATTCGAGAAACAGAGGGAGGATTTTAAAATGCTAAGTCCACGCTTAATAATTCCAAAAGGGCAGAAACATTTCGAAGAGAGGAACGACTTTTGACTTATAGAAAATTAAATTAATATTCTTTTGAAATAGAATAGATCAAAAATCCATAACTAGATTTGCTCGCATCGCAAAAGATTTTGAGCTCTCTTTTCCCGTCGTCCTCTAGGGCGTAACGAGGGAATTTCACCTCGACCAACTTAACCAAATCGGCACGAAGTTGCTTCTCACGCCGTGACTTCGGATCCATTGACTTCTGAGTCAATGGCGACTTGTAGAAATAGGTCAAGAGAATCGAACACTGGAAATTTGCGAAAGGACAATTCGCTTTTTTTTAAATACTTGGGCAAATGCAAGGTCAATTAAGCTTATTAGATCCCCATTTACTTCAAAATGATAACCCAAGACTCGTTCTATGCTACTGTTCTTCTGAGTTGTTAGCGACAATAAATAGGGATTTTAACTGCTCTTGGGTCGAGATTCACGATCGGAGTTCGAATCGATCTTCGGCCATTTTTCCATTGGCCATGGTGTGTACACTTTCTTGAGGAGGTAAAAAAATTTTATCAACATAAAGTAAAATCTTTAGAATATGGGAAAATGGCTAGAAAAAGGTCTGATATGGTGTTTAAGGATATAATTTAATATGAAGACACCAAGCCAAATAAATACGAAGAGAAGTATAACGATACGTGACAAGTTTCTGTCTTTGACACAGAAAAAAAAAAGAATATAATTTGATTTGATGAAACGAGTTTGATAAATGAGAGAAAAATAAATTTATTAGAGCGAAAGAAAGAACAACGATATAAGAAGCTATATCCGAGAAAAGAGTGGTTTAGGAAAAAGACCTGTACTGCTTCTGTAACGGCAATTGAACACGGGTCTGATTTTGGTGATCGTCTCAGATGCCATGTTAATCACTGGATTATTTGGTATCCAAATATAGTAATTATAATTTTTTGGATCCACTTTGATTTCCACCAAAATTCCCACCCTCAATTGCGCCCCAAATACTTTGCAATAAGCGTTCATTAGCCTTGGCTTTGTTTAATATTCCCAAAGCGATATAACATTCTTTATTAGGACCTCCTCGAACCAAAGGAACCAAACCTAATATTTCCTATCTCGATTAAACAGTTAAAGGGATCAATTTTTATTTTATCGACCGCCCCTGTGTCCGAATCTTCTACACCAAGCGACTTAATGCTGGAGAGATGCTCCAGATGCTGGTTGTGACAGTGACCATAACCCCGTAGTGACAGCGGGAAGACTAAGATTGAAAAACATGCAGAGGAGAAAAAGTGAGAAAAGAATTAATCTAAAAGAACTTGCAAAAGAAGGTATAGGAGAGCGATCTAGTATTGAAGTCCAAAACAGATATGAAGTACTTGCAGGTGAGAGTGATATGAATGACTTGGTAAATGAAGGGAAATGTTTACAAAGATCATATTCAGAAGTAGCTGAAGAAATACTACCAAAGAAAGAAAGACGTACAAGATAAAAGTGGATGACGGAAGATATACTAGAGATGATGGAAGAAAGAAGGAAATATAAATATAGTATTGTTTTGAGATAAAGAGAAATAAACAGAGAAATAAAAAGATGTTCGACTGCAAAAGAACATTGGATAAATGACCAGTGTGATGAGATTGAAAATTTATCAAAGGGGAATACACAGATGATGTATGAAAGAGTGAGAAAACTTACTGGGCAAAGGGAGATTACGTACAGGCGAAACAATAATGAAAAAAACCCCGTGAAATAGCAATGGAAAAGAAAGAAGTCCTTGATAGATGAAAAAAAGTATATTGAAGAATTGCTTGAAGAAATAGAAGAGAGCAGAGCAGCTTAATGTGGAAATGACTGGATCTGCTATTGGATGAGATGAAGTATAGAAAACAAGTAGTAAAATGAAGACAGGACTATAGAGTTATAGAAGAAGATACAAAAAAAATCATTTCTTTGAACTTTACCATTCGTAATTCCTTGGGTTTTAAAAAAATCACAAAATTTCGATACTTATATTAATTTCTGAAATTTGATAAAAAAAACATAAGTCATAACCAAACTAAGATAAAATTATTATTCAAATACTCAAAAATATCTCCTTCTTAAATTATTATAGAGTTAGTGATGACGACGATGATGATGATGATGAAGTGATGATGATAAACATCTTTGCGAATAAGATATACAGTAGTGGAGAACTAAGTGACGATATGTGCAAATCAATATTTTCAACTATACCAAAGAAGTGGGGGACACGAGAGTGCAATAAACGCAACTATAAGTATAATGAGTCAATTAGTTAAAGTACTCCTAAGGGTAGTTCTAGAGAGAATAAGAGCTAAGATAAGGAATAAAATAGCAGAAAAGCAATATGGCTTCACAGAAGGAACAATAAATGCTATATTTATACTAAGGATGTTAAGTGAGAGAAATATTGAGATGCAGAAGGATTTGTACCTGTCCTTTATAGATTATGAACAAACATTCGATCGAGTCAAACATGAAGACCTAATTGACCTTTTGACGGTCGTGGGAGTAAACGGAAAAGACTGGAAAATTATACACAGACTATATTGAAATTAGTAGGCAGCAGTAAGAGAGAGGGCAGATTTGAGTGATTGGATAGATATAAGAAGAGGAGTAAGACGGGGGCGTTCTATCTCCAGATCTGTTCTTCCTGTACAGCGAGATGATAATGAGATCAATTAAGGGTATAGAAGATTTCAACATGGGAGGCCAAAATTTAAACAACATAAGGTATGCTGAAGACACTGTACTGATTGCTGATACCCAGGAAAAAATTCAAGACATTTCAACAATGGTAAAGGAGTGAAGAAAAAGGCCTGTAAATAAATGTGGATAAAACATAAGGTATGGTAATTAATAAAAAGACACAGGTACCTAGGTGCATGGTAAGAGTGAATGACAAAGTTATTAACCAGGTAAGAAGATTTTGCTGCCTAAGAAGTTATATTGCGGAAGACTGAAGATGTAACGGGAAAATATAGAGAAGAATCTGCGAGGCAAAGAAGGCATTTCAGAAGATGAGGAATATCTTATGTAAAGGACACCTATCAAGACAAACAAGAAAAAGAACTGTTAAAACTTATGTCTGGTCTGTGTTGTTGTATGGATCAGAAGCTTGGACGATCAATATGCAAATAGAATAAAGGTTTGATGCATTCGAGATGTGGTGTTGGCGGAGAATGTTGAAGATCTCGTGGATGGAGAGAATATCAAATGAAGAGGTACTAAGGCAAATAGGAACTCGAAGAGAATTACTGAAAAATCTAAGAGGAAGTGAAATGAGATTCTTAAGACATGTTATACGAAGAGGAAAAATATAAAATTTTAGTCTAATTGGAAGAATCCCAGAAAGAAGGATAATGGTCAGACAAAAAGAGAAGGAAATGGATGGAATAGTAAGAACAGTGAGAGATTGAAATACGGATGAACATGGCATTCCATGGTCGCCAACGTCTGCAGGGGCATGGCACTTCAGTAAGGTAAGGTAACGGGTGTAGGATAAAGTTAATAACTAGTTCGAAGGCGTTGGTAACCTCGGGTTGAGGCTAAAATAACCTTTCGGGCGTTAGTATCAGATTTCTAAACCATTTTTCACATGATCTTAGAATCGCAGGAGTGAACTCACAATGGATTACAGAGTCAAAACTTCTGTGAGTCACTTGTATTGTGTTCAATGTCTGTGGTGTGATTGAGGAGATTATCCTCCCCCACATTGAACCTGCTTCAAAACTTAATCCAACGCTGGGGGCAGCTTTATGTAGTAGGGAAGTGCCCAAAGAACCAGGGAATCCTTCCTAGTCTTTTCTCTAGGGGACATATGCATTAGACAGACGCTTTCGATCGGGATCTCGCCCGCTTCGGATGTCAAGCAGGATCTCGATTTGCACTCTGCACAAGAAAAAATCAGAACTCAAGTTTAAATCCGTTAAAACTTAGCAGTAATTTGACTGGAACCGAAGGATAGGACCGAATCCAATTCTTCAATCTGCTTGGTTTGGGGAGTTTACTCAAGTGAGCACCTAATGAGAGTCATACATTCAAAGATGTATGACCTTTGAGAGGCAAAGTTAATAAGGCTCAGCAAAGATCTGAAATCCCCCCTCCCCTCCTGCCTCCAATTTCATATCTATAGTTAAAATAGGGAACAAGAAGTTGAAGCAAATTTAGACACAAACCTAGAACTCTTAGTGGTTTCCTTCCAGGGGATTTAAAATACATGTTGGAAAGGGGAGATCTAAAAGAGGGTTTGCTTGATTACATTTGGGATTTGAAAACGGCTTGAAAGCGTAAGAGTTAAGAAGACGATTATAAGTCTTCCTGACGGAAAATTCCTTGTTGGGGCGCATGAAAGCTCTCAGTTTTCCAGGCCACAGATAACAGTAGTATAATTTTCCGAATCTACGGCCAAGTGAATGGTAATCAGCCTTCGTAATCAACCTTAACTTCCTTTTGGCAATTGAATGCGATTTGCTGAAAATGATATTGAGACAAAAGGATGTCTCTGGCATTCTCCTCAAAGGAAGTTAACTTCAAAATCATTAATAGAAAAAAGGATAGAACGGATCTCATTAATGAGTGTCAGAAAGAGAGAGATAGAGATTTATGCGGAGAAAGAGGCCTAAGGGGGTATCTCACGGACGAACGGACAATCAACCGGCGTCTTTCGGTAACTTTCGGGGAGATAACGAAGCGAAACGAGTCAAACTGGAGCCCGGAATCAAAATCAGCGAGAGGGCGCTAAGCCCCTACCACCGCGCCTTGAATAGGAGTGGGACCCACTTCCGACGGTAAACAAAATCGCTTCCGGTGGAGTCGTATATATTTCCCAGCGCGGAAACGAGCAAATTAGTATTTAACCAGGAGCCAGGCACTGATCTCGCAGTATCAAAGCAGTAATCAAGGGGATTCATTGGAACCAGCCAAAGCACACAACGCGCCACTTCACAAGTGACTCTTTGGTACCCTAAGGACTTGCAGGCAAGAAACTAGTTGTTTAGAGCTACGACATTTAAGAAAGTAAGGACTCATTCTGGACTAACGCACTTCGTTCCGTGCCTTGCAAGGATACTCCATCGAACAACCACTCAAGGCCGCCTCTCCCTCTTGTAAAATCGTAAGCCTATTACATTTTTCTCTATCACCGTCGAAGAGGCGTGACGCTTTCCAACTACGAAGCCTCACTTCATCATCTCCTCCCGTTTTCTTTCGGGTAAATATTGTGTTACTCATAGCTCGTGCCGAAGCATTTATTTTAAATTAATTTCCTTTTTCTGAACGATTAGTTTTTCCATAGTGTACAAATTATTGTTAATTTCTTTTATTTGATTGTATAATAGTAAAGCTTATTTTTGTTTTTCTTGTTTAAATCCAAGAGCCCCATAAAAAGCCATTGATCTTTTTTCTAAGTCTGCTAACGGTAGAAAACGCACTCGAATATCCCCCGTACTTATAAGGGACTTCCACCGCCTTTAGGGAGAGCAAGTGAAGGTCAGTGAATCCTACCTGACCTCCAACAATGAGGGGCAAATTTTATGGAGATCCGTATCCTGGATTTGTTAGGAATTCAGAATTTTAGACAAAAAAGAGTCAATTGCCGCGTTATTATATAAATATTTGTCACTCAGTCATTCTAGCGCTACTGTGTAGTCCTAGTTGTTTAATGATGAGCAATGCAAAACCTCTTAAGTAAATTTTAAAATAAGTGAGCTTAGTAGAACAAGAAATATTTCGCCTGGACCCAACAACATTCTCTAATTCTGACTAAAAGTGTGTGCGAAAATGAAGCATGTCTGCGGTGCCATACAAATAAATACAAGGTAGATGGAGGGAAGGGGTTGAGGTTTGGAAAAGGAGAGGCTCTCAAGATCGCTTAAGATCTCCTTCAAATCCGAAGTGTAAATGGAAGAGTTGAAGGAAGTGACTGTTCCGTCCCTCGAAGGGCCGCTCAAATGCGATTTTATTTAAAGATCGAAATCAATTTGAGACAAAAATTCTTTATCGGTAACGATTCATCGACTTGGGATAATATTAAAGCATTACAAATTCCCTTCATTTATCTCTCCAACTGATCATCAGAAGAGAGGACTCGATTGTGTTCAATTTAACATGCAAATGAACTTTTGAAATAGATCCCGACCCTACTTCTGTGTTGACTTTGTTAAGACATACGTTTATCTTGCCTTTAATTATAGCTCTGTTTTTCACAATTCCCCTAATTTGATTTTTGGCTTCATCAATGACGGAAATGCTATTATTATAAGTCATTTTGACTTTGAAAAGAATGGGTAAAATTAGAAATGAAAAGAAGACACCAACGAGAGAAATCAGACTGTTAGAAATATATTTTTGAGCTGTAGATCTTCCTCTTCCCTCTATCGTATATCTATCCTTCTTTCGCCTATTTACCGCTCTCTGGCTGTCTATTTTTCACGTATCATGGTATCTCTTTTTTGTGTGTAAGAACCTGCGGTAAGAGTCAGAGAAGTCTCTTGTTGGAAGTTAAGACGGGTTATCGGCGGAGAGCGGTCAGCTCGCCTGCACTCTCTCGTTTTTGCTAATCCTTGTATAGTAAATTTTCTTGAATGAGATTGTGTCTCCCTCCCCCTAAATGTTGTTAGGGATAGGGAGGATTTACATTTTATAAGATTGTGTTCATGTGGGGGTTCCCTCGATCTAGCCCTCACCCTCTGTTGGGGTTGGGTGGGAGTGCTCTTATTCAGTTAAACGATTTAAATAATAGACTATCAAAAACCATCATTGCTAAGGCACATTCGTGTTTTGTCATGCACCCTTTTTAAGCAGACCGGAAAGGAATCTTGGCGTCCGTTTCCGTTAGCATCTCATATCACTTTTTCCAATTAACTTCTCTCCTCTTAAGTATATTTGCAAATTGTTTATAAATTAGCGGTAAGTTAAGTTATACACTTTACGGGAATAAAGTAAGTGCTTAGTTTCATTATTTTGTAGTGGTGTATCCTTGTACTCTGAAATAATTTACGTTGCAGAAAACTTTAATTTCCTTACACGTACTGTCAATAAATATGTAGCAGCTGGCCGGAAAAGTTCAGGTGGGTTTCGAAACCTGTTTTGATGAATTTTAACATATCTTATTCCACTGTGGTTTAAGAACAATCAAAGAGTTTTATACTTTGTATTAATCATTTTCCTAATCATCTAACACTTTTAGGGTTCTTGCTAGCCGAGTGGATACGGGGTTGGTTTGCCAACGTCGCGCTACGGGGTTCGATCCCGGCATGGGCGGACACAAACGTCATCGCACGGAGCGATCTGACTACCGATTGGTGGACGCGCTGTGCTCAGCCCTGTACTGGGGCGGGTAGAGATCTTACATACATAACCAATTACAACACTGCTTTCCTTCCTCTCCCATCTTCGCAACGCAACACACACACGCTGTTACAAGGAATCCTGCCGATGGGTATCTAGGTTCCCTTGCCCCTGGGGGACGAAGGTTCCACCTGAACGCTGTTTGGTGTCAAAACTTAACACTTCCTGACCCCCCCGCCCCAAGAGGACCGGTCCCCCCTCTACTACTTTTAGAGTGGATTTGATTCATTAAAAAAATCAAGTTCATCACTATTAATGTTTCTGAAATGAAGAAGGCGCATCTACTGCCGTTTTTAGTAGTTTAATCACTAACTTTACCTCCGTCAGATGGTGCATGTAGATTGTAGATTGTATACTGTGGGTTGTATGGGCGACTTTGGTTCCCACCATAAATTCATAGCGGAGACGATCTCGCAACTGACTTCTGTGTGGCCATCTTGTTTTTTTTTATTCTGTTGCCATGAATGCCCTCTCCTGATGCTTGTTAGAGAAGGGGTCTGGGCTCTGGGTAGATTGATGCTGTAGAAAATGGTTCCGACTATTGTCATCTAAATGGTTTAATTAATTTACAATTACTTATTAAATGACTATAAAACAAGACCCACTGACTAAAAGGTCGCGTGCTCTCACTTATTCTGATTTATGACCTTACGATCTTAAAAACTTTCAGTAATTTTCGGACTAACCTTGGGAGGACATTGTCAATTATATCATTCAAAAGAGAATGTAAAACAACATAAGGGTTTCGAATTTCGTTAGAATCGGCCTAATAGTTATGATGTTATTCCCAAAACAAAATAATTCCCTGCTAACCTTGGGAGGACTTTTGAAATTACATCATTCGAAACAAAATTTAAAACAACATAAGGGTTTCAAATTTTGTTAGTATTGGCCGAATAGTTACAATGTTCTTACAAAATTAAGAAAAGCAAAATGATGACCGACGGACCGACCGACATAGTAAGATTGTATAGGCGCCCGCAACTAGACTCACACGCTACTGAAAACGCGTAAACCTCTTAGCGTAGCTAAAAAATCTACATTGTCTCGTTATTTATTTTAAAACCTCACGATGGTTGTAGATTTAAGCTGGCCATAGTCGTAGACGAGGTCAAAGATATGAGCAAATAAGTTTCACATATAGGTAATTGAACTATAGGATGGTCCGAAAGTTTTGTCACTCCTTACATACCTTCTCGATGTGTGACAGTGTACATGAAAATGAATACACTAAAACCAGTGCATGTAGCTGATATTATTATTATTATTATTATTATTATTATTATTATTATTATTATTATTATTACTATTATTATTATATCAACCCTCTTTTAAAAATCAATACACTAAAACCAGTGCATTTAGCTGATATTATTATTATTATTATATTGTTCCTCTATTAAAAATCATTACACTAAAACCAGTACATGTGTTTGGTATTATTATATTGTTCTTATTACTTCTCGGCAGGGAATGACAAGACTTTCGGACAACCCTATTCATTGAAAGTTTGCATCATGTTAAAAATAGGGAACTTGACACTTGCAGAATTCTCTCTTGTTGAGATGGAAAGTCCTCAAGGATGTTTTCATAACCTCAGCTGGTAGGTTTAAGTTAGGTCAGGCCATGTTAACCTAACCTAACAAAAACACCATCGAAATTTGGGCCCTATAACTCAAGTAGATACTAGTTATTCAACAACAGCTGGTTATAGTGGTCAAAGCCAAAATGGTTCACATATGAGATAATGTTCACACAACTAATTTCATATTGCTGAATTTCAGCAATATGAAATTAGTATATTCCGTCACTTGTGTCATGTAACAGATATTTAACCTAAAACGGACCAGCTTGTCTCTTATGTGACTCTGCTTACATGAATAATTTCACATTGTTGAGTATGATTTAGATGTTTTATCCTACTATCAGATCTACTTTCTTAAACAATCAGAAAAATAGTAAATATGATGACATTAATTGTCTCACGCAGCATAACGATATTAAACACGTCACAGATAAGCTCATAAGAAATTGTATAAGAAAGCATAAGTTCAAATCCTTTATAATTGACAAAATATGAAGTTCTAAAATTGCTTCTGAACTTTGCCCTTTCGTTTGTACAGCTCTCTCTGTCTTCTCGTTGTAGCTTCCAGCAATAGTCGCCCATCATGTTAGGAATGAATTGTCCCTGAAATCTGCTCTCCATTATGGCGATGTCTTGATGAAATTTTTCACCGTGTTCATCACTAATGTCTCCAAGGTTATCTGGGAAAAAATGGGAAATGCTATGAAAAGTTGGCAAACTTTCTTTATTTTAAATAAAACAAACGCGAGGGCCGATGCGTATATACAATACTGGCCAAAAGTATTAGGCCACCACCCTAGTGTTTCTGGGTTATGCTATCTAAATGTTATTGAAACTCGTGCACATGGTGGTGCTTCGGCTGAATTGACGCCCCTCCATCCGTGAAACGGCCCTGGAACAAAAACAACATTTCTCACTTAACTACGAGTACAAATAAGCTATCTCTCAATCGGCCTAGTAAAGAAGAGCAATCTATATATTTTAGCACGGCCTATCTTTACGTATTCGACCCTCTGGAATTATTCACAACCCGACACAATTAAAAATGTGAAATTCCCTAGTGTTTACTTACTTGTCAGGCCCTTCGATAGACATATCATAGGAAAAATAGACAAAAAGAAATTAATATTATTAAAAAAAGGAATACCGTCAATCATCATCATCATCATCATCATCATCATCACTAACTATATAATTTAGAACGGGGTTTTAGGGAGTATTTGAATAATAATTTCATCTTAGTTTGGTTATGACTTATGTATATTTTAAATTTTTATCAAGGTAATTTCTAAGAATTTCTTTAGAGTTTGAAAAACAAAACAAAATAGTTTAGTTCAGAAAAAATAAATATGATTATCCAATGCTTTTCGATAATGTTTTAAAAGAAAATGAATTACAATTGGTGAAGTTTAGAAAAATTTATTAAAATTTAAGTAAGGCTGCTTTTTTATTTTATCTATAACTATATTTTAGCAACGTGATTTTTTGAAAGGGAGGAAATTTAGTTTAGAGTTCCTTTTTAAAATTATTATAATTGGCGAAGTTCAGAAAATTTATAAAAACTTAACCATGGCTGCTTTTTTTTAGATTTTAGATTTTAATTTTAGTAGCAAAGTGCAAGCTTTCCCCGTAGGGAAGAGTTGCGAAGCCATTGCCTGGTATTATCATAATATGATTTACTTTTTATTTTTTGCTGTCTGGAAATGGAAATACATGTTACCAAGTAAGCGTACTAGGGACTAGGATGTTTTGGGAATCCCAGTATATACGTACAGTGATTAGGACGAATCGAATACACACACACACACTCATATATATATATATATATATATATATATATATATATATATATATATATATATATATATATATATATATTACATATATTTGTACCAATCCATTTACACAAACATACACACACTCTGGTAAACGATATTTTCCTAGATTTAAATATTCCGACCGACCATAAAATCTGCCTGATTCCATTTTGATCAAACATCTTTCTTCCAAATCAGTCTGGCTCACAGGATGCCGCTATCGTGTTATTTTAGCGTCAAACAGTTAAACCTGAACGTCAAACATTTTTCCCAAATTTCCCCCGATTTTATTATCAATCCTTTTCTCACAATTTATCTCTACTCCCATGAATTATTTTGATTAAGAATTTCTGCTCTGCTCTCTCTGTGTCTCTCTCTATGTATGTATGTCTGTCTGTCTGTCTGTCTCTCTCTCTCTCTCTAAACAACACATATCAACGAAAATTCACTTGAGACAAAGCTCCTCCTCCCAAAAGGCCCACTTGATTCTCACATAAATAATCAATACAGGACAGTACCACAGTCAGTCACATCACTTCAGGAAGCACAAGTCTCTTCCATTCGTCTTCACGTTGTGCTCCGTCCTGCGAGGAAGGAATTTCAACTCACTTTCTCAAGCAGTACTCAGTGGATAGGATTCACAAGTCTTTCTATTCGCCTTAACATTTACTCCTTTCACCGAACAAAGGTTTTAAACTTACCAACTCCAGTCATACATCCTGATAAACGTCAAGTTAAAAATAAAGTTACTTTTATCAAATTGTTATAAATCCAAATACGAATCTATTGGGTGAGACCACTCATAAATGAAGTCGTATCCCGAACCTGGAGAGCAGATGCGTTGCGTGTTGCTAGGCGTATATGTATTTTTAGGATAAATAAGCAGGCTAAATTTAGGAAGTTCATTATTATATATTAACTTATTATTATTATATATTATTTTATTATATATTAACTTACTGCTACCCATATATATATATATATATATATATATATATATATATATATATATATATATATATATATATATATATATAAGTGTTGGGCAGTAGATTCTCTTCCGAATATATTTTATTGAAGGCGACAGCGAGTTTAGAATTTAGCGTTAATTATTTTCTTTTCGAGTGTCTTGATTTGTCTGATATACTGCTTTAGATCGTGAGTTAACCCATGCAAAATTTCGCCAAAATTCATTAGAAAAGTAGTAACGAATGAGGGCAGGAAACTAGTTCAATGAGCAAAACAAAAATATTTATTGCTCTGACGCGTTTCGATACACACCTGCATCATTATCAGAGGTTGATATTTGTAACTTAAAGAATTGAAGACAGAACTTTATATGTTAAAAAATATATGAACATACTTATAGAGAATGGAAATTCTCAAACACAAAAGTTACATTGTAATGAAGGTTGAAACTGCTTAAAATGGTTAATCTATAATGAACATGGGATTAAGATTGGCAGAGATTATTATTCGGGGTGCAGGGACGTGAGGATGCCAGAGTGAATTGTATGTTTGTTTGCCTATTTAATTTGGGTTGTTTTTCTTTTATATATAAGGCTTCTAATATAAGTAGCTGTCAGCGGTTGGCAGCATGTGCTAGTATTTCGGTATTGTCTTCGAGCGACTTCCGGTTCAGTTGTCTTCCATGTTTTTTTTCGCCGTGTGTGTTTTGAGGGGTACCATTCTTTAAATGGTAACTCTTCGTGTTAACTTTATTTCTGTTATTCCGATATATCAATGAGGTAGGAGCCCACAGTCTCCCATTTTGAAAGTATATTCATATATTAAATGACTTCTCTGCTTAGGTCTTAGGTGAAGTACTGAGTTATTTTTAATAATAAGGGTGTATATGCGTTTACCATTTTAGTAGATTATGAGTGATACACTGTTTTCATTTTGTGTTACTTTTTACTTCTCTGTTTATGATTTCGTTCATTACCCTTTCATCCGTTTTGTACCCTGTGCTCATAATGTTCTTGTAATAGTGTTTAATAGTGTTTCTTTTGTCTTTTCTGATTGGTACTGCCTGTAGATTCCGTATACCATCTTTCCATCTTCTTACGTATAGCGGTGTGTATGTTGCCGTTTGTAAATCCGTTATTCACGAGTACTTGTGTAGCACGCTCATGTTCTTCGCGTGGTTCTTTCCATGTGGACCAATGGGTGAAAGTATGGGGGAGGTGTGTGATTTGGCTTGGGGTTACCGGCTTCGGCTGGTTATGCCGTAGAATTCTATCTGACTCCGGTTGAAAGTCCAAGATGCCCACTGGCTATACACTTATTGGCTGGGTTAATGGTAATTGACTTATTACTTGGAGGAGGTAAGGAAATTAGACAAATTGCGAGTTTCTAAGTTTATTTTTTGTCTTATGGCCGCCTTTTGTTTTCAGATAGGTAAAATCGTCGAATTACTGTTTTTTAGTATACTTACGACCAGTGGTGGGCGCGATAACGAAAAAATGTATCACGATAACCGATAAATCGATAACGATAACCTTATCGGCGATAACCGATAATCGATAATTGGTGATAAATCTATCGCTTGATAAGGTAATAACCGATAAATCGATAACTGCAAAATTATAATACAATATAGATTATTGGCTATATATAGCGTTATTTTATAATACAATAGTAAGAATATTTGAATACTGTTTCTTAGTTTCTTACCTGGTGAGGCTCTCCTTCATCTCCTCATAGATTATAAGGATCCTCCTCCCCAGCATCCTCCTGGAGGGTACCTCTTTCTTAGGGTTGAGGGTGTGGATCATGTCCCTGAAGCTCTGACTGTCCGCAATCTACAGCAGCAGCATGTTGTCTACCACAAACCTGACAATTGTCTTATCGAAGTTGGACTGCAGGCCGGCGCTGCCCTGGGCCATGATGCCAAAGGTCTCGGCGATGGACATCTGCCGTTGTTTCTTGCTGGTTGACCCGCTGTCGTCTGATTGACCGAACCGGTTCCTGCTGCGGCCGCCAGTCCCAACGTTGGCCTTGCAAACTTCATCAACTTTTTTGCCGTCAGGATGAATCCTGTTGAAGTGGCTCTTCAGGTTGGCATCGGTGCCCTTGTTCACATTCACCTCAGTGATCTTGGGGAGGCAAGACAAGTGCTGGAAGATGTACCTGTAGCCAACCATCTTCTTGTACTTCACCCACTTGCCTAGGATTGGCCAGGGTGACTGAGGCTCAGTCTCAGTGAGCTCAGAGTCAATAGACTCCGCTGAGTCTCTTTGGCTTGATGTGGGCACAGTCTCTTGCGACGTCATAACTAATTCAATACTATATAATAGCAAAGCACTGCGCTACTAAATTACAATAAAAATAGGATCAGTTTAGAATAGGGGCGTAACTTTGTAAGTGTTCAAAACGTTAATAAACGGATATTAAAGAATAGCACCGAATAGTACATGCATTCATATACACGTGCACAAAATATTAGAACGGAAGAAACACGGGAACATAGGGAAAAAATCACCAAAGAACGCGTAAAACCGGTAGCGCGCAGGAGCAACACATTGTGACCTCTCGTCCGACAGCTGGTGAGAGACTGAAGCTGAGCGACCGTTTAGAGAAGACGTCAAGACCGTCCGCCCCGCACTCCGTTCAGTATACGTTCAGTTCCCAGCTCGGACCTATCTATTTCTGCGCCCAAGGCACGCGCGGCCGGCCACTGTGCTAAACTGGAACCAAAAACTGAAATTATCGATTATCACTCGTTTGGAACCAAAAGTATCGGTGATACCGATGAATCGATAACGCGGGAAAAAATATCGGATAACCGATCACGCGATATCGTTATCGCAATAAATTATCGCGTTAACGCCCACCTATGCTTACGACCTTGTATCTGGCTATCGGTGTTAACAGCCTCAATGTCCTTGAAATCTCTCTTTGTCTGACTGTGTATATGTGTCTTTTACAAGCCCTTTTATCCTAATAAAAGATTAGGGGCGTGTACGCCAATAGATTGTTCGAATTTGGAAATCTGGCCGATATTCGTAGCAAAATCAAATTTCTTCTTTCGCGAGTCCATATCAGAACTGGTGGGTCAGACTTTCTCTGTATCAGATTCATTACTTGTATAAACAGCTGTTTCAATTGTCTTCATTATCGCTGCGGCGCAAACCGTCGGCTCGCACCTGTTTTCTAATGTGTGTGTGAACGTTTGTGTGTTAGCGTGAGAGCACAGGGGAGCATTGCCCTGCAGTTTTGCATTATTTACAAGTATACATTTTGATTTGCATTGATACATTAATTATTGACTAGTTGTTTAGCTGCTTTGCATTAATTAATTATTAACAAATGGCATATTATTTTAGTATTTGGTTTGTGTGCACATTTCAAGATTTCATAGTGCCGAAGGGGTGATCAATTTATGAGGTTACTCGTTTGCTCTACTCCAACTTGTAATTGAGCATTACAAGGACTCCCCTGCCCCCCAAGAAAACGAAGTCTTTTGAGAATAAACATTTTGCCACTTGAATAATTGTTACGATTTTTTACACACCTTAAATATTTGCTTTTAATATTTTTTGACTATAATTAAAGGAGTCTTTCGCACCTTCTATGTAATTTCTATAACGTAAGACATGCTGTACTTTTCGGTCTAAAGGCGAAAATCCATTAATCTCACATAAGGATATGTACAAAAATATTGAGGCGTACGAACAATCTGCCTTCTTATATTATAAGTATGCTGTGGCAACGGAATGAAAATGTACATTTAATAATTTGAGATCAATCTACTTTTATACACTGCACCTGGTCTCTTAAAAATAAAAGAATGGCGGATCTTTAGAAAACGATACCCGTCTCCCTTATCGCGTATAAACGTTTGGCTCTATATCACTCTTTCCTCTGCCTGAAGAGGTTTTCCTTCCATTATTCTTGCCGTTACTGTTCCTTGTTCCATCTCCTTCCTCACGACATGAAGTATCAAAGGTCTTTCTCCCATGCCTTGCGTGGATCCTTGAATCGCGCTGATCGTTCAGTGCATTACTATTATATGAGGGTGGGAGTTCCATCGGTTTCAACCTGTCCACAGATACAGTATTTTGGTTGCCATTAGAGAACTACAGCTTGTAAACTTTGTTGTCGCGCTCGACCACCTAGAAAGGGCCAGCCGATGGCGCTTTAAGCGGCTTGAGAGCTTGATCGACTTGCCCTCACACATGCGTCGCCTCTCGAAGAGCTTCAGGCACGAAAGGTTTAGGCGCCGAGTGCAGGTGTCCTTAGGATGGCTATGTGAAATCTACTTGTGACATGGTTATGGCAAATTCATTAATGAATTTTGAATTAGTTTTTGACGATGAGGATGAAACCAAGGGTTTTGGACAAAGTAGTGTAGTCCCTGTAATTGCTGTAAACTGTGAAAAACCTGAGTCATTAGGTAAGGAGCAAATGCCTAAAGGACTATCAGAAAGGTCATTAGCCATCCCTGTCGACGAGCCATTATGGAACTGTTCAGTGTTCTGTGTGCTCTTTCTGCCATCCCGTTCGTGTTTGGGTGGTACGCCGTGGTGCGGAGACGATGAAAATCAACGATGGTTGATAATTGCTTGAACAATTAGGACTCGAATTGGGCTCCTCTATTGGTTACCACGTATAATGGGACTCCAAATATGGGAATCCATCCGTATTAGAAGGCCAAAGCAACCGTTACAGCCCTTATGTCCGAAATCGGTAATGCCTCGATCCATCTTGTAGTCCGGTCAATGCATGATAGGAGATACCGGTTATGCGACAGGTAGCATTGCCCCGACAACGTGCACGGTGGTAGTGATCCGACGATGTCAATGTTCTCAGTCTCGAATCTTGACGAGGGGGTATTAATGGGCAGGACTGGGGATTTCTTGTGGCAATCGATCTTGGAGGACTGACATGAGAGGCCCCCCCCTCGTGCCCAGGAGCGAATATCCCTATCCTTATTAGGACAAAAATATCCTGACATAACTAGACGGAGGGATGCCTTAATTCCAGGGTGGAAAAAATTGTGCAATTGTTTGAAGATTATCCCCCTGCCTGACGTAGGAACGAACGGTCGTGGGTATCTAGTTGTTATTTCACACCATAGTTGAACTTCTCCAAGAAAAGGAAAAGATTTTAATCGCAACTGTAGTTCTTCTTCATTATTCTTCTGTGCTGCCGCCAGAGCGCGGAAGTCAAATGAGTCAATTTGGACAGAATTGACGTTCTGCGATGGGCAGTCAACAACGACGTTCTCTTGGCGACGCACGTATGTGATTTTGCTGATATACTCCAATATCGCCGTCCAGTTGCGTTGTTGCCTGTCCGTTTTAGCACACAACGGTGAAGAGAAAGCCGACACCAGCGGCTTGTCGTCAGTGCACAAAGTAACATGGCGACCCTCAATCATGCGCCTGAAGTGGATCACATAAAAATATGCTGCCAGGAATTCTCTGTCGTATGTAGAGTATATTTGTTGTGTCTTGATTAATTTGATTGAGAAAAAGGCCACTGGTTGCGGGGATCCATTCACCATCTGGTGAAGGGCAGGACCTACCGCAGATTAGGAGCTGTCCCTCCCCATTTGACTCAGTGAGTCGTTGGGCAGCAGGTTACAAAGTTTTAACGAGTTAATTAGAGCTACTTTAGTGTCATTAAATGCTTCTAGGACAGCATCATTCCACCAGAGCTCACGAGCCTTGGGTTGAATACGCGCGAGCTCAGTCAGCGGAGCTGCAATCGCGGAAAAATTCGTAATTATTCTCCTATAGTAGCCTAACATGCCCAAGTATCGGCCCAGTTCTTCATATTCTGTTGGTAATGACATGTCCCCAATTTCCTTTTCTTTCTCAGCTGGGGGGCAAATTCCCGTAGGCGTAATATGATGTCTCTCGCGAACTCGCAATTCTCCATTGATAATTGTAGGTTGTTCTCTACCAGGATTTTGAACACTTGGTCTAAATGATCCAAATGATCGTCCAAATTGTCCGAAAATATCAGGAACTCGTCTATTTATACAAAAAAAAGAACTAATCCCCGAAAGAAGTTATACACGTGACGTTGGAAAGTGCAACTCGCATTCATGAGGCCAAAGGGTAATTTTAAATATTCCTATAACCCGAATGGAGTTACCACCGCAGTTTTTTCTATGTCCGCCTGGTCCATATGGATCTGATTGTAAGCACGGATCAAATCCAACCAGGAGAAAATTTTCTTCCCATGAAGGTGGTTTCATACAATCTGTATTCTTCGTAGAGAATATCTGTCGGGCTTCGTGATTGCATTAAATGCACGAAAAACCCGGCGTCCTTTCCGGAACCATGTGAATAGGTGAAGTCCAAGGTGATCTCGATGGGCGTACAACCCCTTCCTTAAATAGTGCTTCGAACGTTGCTTTGGGAAATGTAGCTTCTCTATTGAAAGATGTCTTAGTCGCGCGAATGTTAGTGGTGCACTGCAAGTCTCGAATAAATTTGCTAGGGAGTTAGACGGTGGTGGGGCGGGATTAGTAGCCGCGGGGTTGTACAAAGCTTCATATTTCCCTAATACGGCCTTGCAACTGGGTGGTAGATGCTGGAAGTAATTACTAATTAATGCTACTGCAGGTTCCCCGGACTGTTCTACTTTTAAAATGAGCCTTGTTTGACTATCGATAAGGACGCCGAGCGTACAAACCACCAACAGATTAAAGGGCCCCCAAAATTCAATCCCTAACAATGGCGATGTGGTATCCGCGGCCACAAATGACCACTTAAATGACTAGCGTAGTCTAGGAAAAATATGTATATCCGCGTGTATTTCGCCGTGTACTTTTATTTTTCCACCATTAACCGTTGAAGTGCTTACACTGGAATTACGCATTTCACACGTTCGCACCAAATTAACCGGAATTATGGATACACTTTCGCCCGCATCGATTAGAAATTCGACACTTTATCTTATCTAATTTCGCGGCGACGGTGAACAAATGTTGCTGTTTCCGAAACTATAGACCTAATCTTAGAAAGAGTATACAACCAAAGCGATCGCCCCCTTCTTAGCATACCGTGAGTTGCCTTGAGAGAACTCCTCTTCATCTGCACTACTGAAGCCCCCTTAATGGACCAAGAGGCGATCTATACGTGCAAACCGACGGCGTTGCAATTAGTTTTTTCCTCGGATTACTCTTTGCAAACTTTTATATTGCAAGTGTAGAAGAACGAGTCTTTTCAATGTTGCTAAAACCACATGTTTAATGCAAAAATATAGACGACATATACATAAATATACAAACAGAAGAAGAAATTTAGGAAATACTAAGAGCATTCAAGAACTGCTCCTCAATTAACTGCACCATAGAAAATTACCAAAATAACCAGCCTCCGCTTTTAGATACCTTAACTACTAAGCATAACGATAAAATAACTACAAAAGTTTATGTCAAAACAAAAACACAAATCCAGGTCTTTGCATAAATTCAAAAAGCAAATGTCACGACCATTATAAAAAGTTTAATAAATTCCTACATCAACCGTGCTTTCACCCATTGCTCCACATGAAAAGAACCATGCGAAGAACACAAGCGTGCTACACAAGTATTCGTGAATAAAGGATTTACAAACGGCAACATACTCACCGCTATACGTAAGAAGATGAAAGGATGGTATACGTCATCTACAGGCAGTACCAATCAGAAAAGACAAAAGAAACACTATTAAACAATATTTCAAGAACATTATGAGCACAGGGTACAAAACGGATGAAAGGGTAATGAACGAAATCATAAACAGAGGAGTAAAAACAACACAAAATGAAAACAGTGTATCACTCATAATCTACTAAAATGGTAAACGCATATACACCCTTATCATTAAAAATAACTCAGTACTTCACCTAAGACCTAAGCAGAGAAGTCATTTAATATATGAATATACTTTCAAAATGGGAGACTGTGGGCTCCTACCTCATTGATATATCGGAATAACAGAAATAAAGTTAACACGAAGAGTTACCATTTAAAGAATGGTACCCCCAAAACACACACGGCGAAAAAAAACATGGAAGACAACTGAACCGGAAGTCGCTCAAAGATAATACCGAAATCCTAGCACATGCTGCAAACCGCTGACAGCTACTTATATTAGAAGCCTTATATATAAAAGAAAAACAGCCCAAATTAAATAGGCAAACAAACATACAATTCACTCTGCCACCCCGAATAATAATCGCTGCCAATCTTAATCCTGTGTTCATTATAGATTAACCATTTTAAGCAGTTTCAACCTTCATTACAATGTAACTTTTGTGTTTGAGAATTTCCATTCCCTATAAGTATGTTCATATATTTGTTAATATCTAAAGTTCTGTCTTCAATTCTTTAAGTTACAAATATCAACCTCTGATAATGATGCAGGTGTGTATCGAAATCCGTTAGGGTTACTACTTTTCTAATGAATTTTGGCGAACTCATCTACTGGTTAACTCACGACTTAAAGCGGATATATATATATATATATATATATATATATATATATATATATATATATATATATATATATATATATATATATATATATATATATATATATATATATATATATATATATATATATATGTGTGTGTGTGTATGTATGTGTGTGCAAAATATCCCACAGGACGGATGGAAAGCAGAATCCATTGACTTTCGAACTTTATTCAGTTCATTCTCAAGGAATTCATAAAGCATTATTATAGATAAATCGTATACAAGAACATTAAGTGACGCTTCTCCTACGTACAGCAAAGGGATACAAAACACAGTGGGCGAGAAAAAAATAGACATACCTTTTTAGAAAAGAGGGATTTTATTATCTAGTGTCTCAACCTTATGTATTCCATGCATCCTTTTCATTATCTCATCATATTAATCTCCTCTTTCCAAGAATCAAATGATTCCTCCAATAATATGATAATTAAAAATTGAATATTTTGCCGATAAAAAGTGAAAATTTATAATCATTTTAATTTATTCAACAAAATTGCGAGATCCAATTGTACAATTGAGAGAATTGCAGTTTGTGGCAACAATAATATTTCAATAGCCAATATCATGAGGCTGCTAATCTGTGATCGAAATCACCCCAACCCCGCTCCCCCATTCACCTCACACCCAGTTGAGAACCCATGCTTTAAAGATTGCCCAAACATCTCACGCCTACTTGTAAAATAAACAGTGAAGGACTTAGAATGATAGGGGTTGAGAGGAAGGTTGATATAAAAATTATATTTGGCCATATCCGGTTGGCAATTATTTTGTAATATTTAATTTAATCCGGATCTTCAGTGTTGATAATTCACGGGAGGCGGATCTTGAAGCGATGAGTTCGGCCACTGTTCTCGCTTTTCGACTTGATAGCGCCGAAAACAACTCTTCGCAGAGAGGGTTCGAACCAGAAAGCCTCTCTCAGTGGTAGGGGACCTAAGGTTTAATGCGGATTCCGAGCTACAGGTCATTACAGCTACTGTAATGTCACTTCACGAAATAACTACCTGCATGCTTGTAATAAGCAACTACTACAGGACTTTCGCCATATTTAATTTCTGCTTTTCACAACTTTTTGAAGACATATAGAATATACAGAAACTGCGCAGTTGCAGACTATATATATATATATATATATATATATATATATATATATATATATATATATATATATATATATATATATATATATATATATATATATATATATATATATATATCGTACAAAAGAGAGAGAGAGAGAGAGAGAGAGAGAGAACAATTGGATTTGATTGAGCACATGAGAATGAAAACCCGAGTTTTAAATGAAAGAGAAAAATAAAATGGAAGACAAAAATCAAGGAGAGTAATGACAGCTCGATTAAGGCAATCCATATATACTCGTATATATATATATATATATATATATATATATATATATATATATATATATATAATTTAATCTTAAGAATGAAAATCTAAGGACCAAAGTGAAAGTAGTTTCCATTAAACTGATTCATTAATGACAACGTTTCAAGCTCCAAGCCTATCATCAGGTCTGACCAAGAGAAATATTTAAATTCTAACAAATTAATTATTGGTATAAAATGAAAATCCAAATCAGATAAACAAAACATCATTTAAATGGGGAGGACTAAGGAGAGAAAGAGGAGGGAGGCATGTAACTTACCGGGTTAAGCCGTGAGGAAAGCTCAACTGAATAAGTTAAGGAAGGGGGGACAGGCAGTAAGCGCTGTAGATGGGGGAGTGGTTAAACTAGGAGGAGGGGAACCGCACTTGTGTCGTTATTAAGGGAAGGTTTTAATATTTTAATATACACAGACTCTAAGATACGAAGGGAGATTTCATTATTGCAATGTTCAAGGATTTTGAAATTTTCATGAGTGACATCAGTTTTACATTGTATAATATGAGTTCTTATGGCTTATATTTCTTTATGGTTCGAA
This sequence comes from Ceratothoa steindachneri, assembly GCA_963969495.1. Taxonomy (NCBI): domain Eukaryota; kingdom Metazoa; phylum Arthropoda; class Malacostraca; order Isopoda; family Cymothoidae; genus Ceratothoa; species Ceratothoa steindachneri. Next base: position 133,287,834 of record OZ018326.1, read on the forward strand.
GTTTTGCCAGTTTTATTGCTAATACTCAGGTAAGAACACACCCAGGCCTCCAGAGAACGAACGGTGCTGCCTATATATGAGCCTCGATCACAGCGAGGACAAATGAACTGATAAACTTTGGTCCTTGGATCCATTCTTAAAATTAAATTATCTTTAGCCAGAAGTAACTACTTCCAATATATATATATATATATATATATATATATATATATATATATATTAGGGTGACCCTTATTTCATGGTAATTTTGATTTTTTTTATATTTACCAGGGACGGGGAGTTCAAATGTTCCATTTGCTCCAAAAACAATGTATGCAAAGTTATTTTTTAAAATATTAATATTTAGGGGTAGCTCAATGAGTTTGCAGTTTCTTATTTTTTGTAAGAGGATCGACATTTTCTTTGTGCCGTCATAGGGGATTTAGAAAACTGTTGATAAATAACAATTTAAAAGTCACCTTATTTGATGCAATAAACATAGTTGTAAACACATTTTATTTCACAGCACTGATTCTAGGTCCCTCTCTTCTCGGGGTCTCATAGGCGCCCATCTCCCACTCAGTGTAGCCTAGTTTGAAGTCACTGTGGACTGTCAGGCCTCAGGGTAATTCCTCTAGTGTTTCTCCACTACTTGGAAGAGGAACTGCCTCTGCTCTTTGTACTTTGTGAAGGCCAGGTTGAAGTCCTGCATCAGGGCGATGCCCCGCTCAGCGAGGTCGTGTGCAGTTCCTTGACGCAGGAAGCTGCGAGGGAGTATCCTTGATTGTCGGGCCACTTAATTGGGTCAAGTGCCAGGAAACTTGCATCCAACCCAAGGATCTCAAAGAAGGATGACGTGGCAGACGTCACAAAACTTGCAACAGTTTTCTCTGCAAGTGCAGTAGATGTTAGCTCGAACGTTGCTCGTCGAGGAGTATCGTCAGAGCCCTCTTCCTTCTGCAAAGCATTCAACATCTCCCTCTTCTTCTTAATGGCCAGGTGATCATCAAAAAATGCAAGAGCAACCAGCCTCTCATTCAACTACCAGATATGGCGCCCAAAGACTGTAGCTGTCGCCTTGGCCACTGCCTTGTCGAGGTAGGACACCAGCATCTTAAGCAGTTGGAGGTCTTGTGCCGGTGCTGCAGCTGAAGATGTCGCGCGAAACCAAGACACAATGCACTTCGAGATGCTGAAAGTGGCGAATCGTTGAACTCCAGATTTTTCGCTTGCAGTGAGGTGGAATTGCTCTGAATCTCGGATCAAGTAGATCTTAATTGCGTAGATGATTTTTGCCATACAGCGGGCACGAACGAGGGCACCAGAACGCAAAATTCTGATCTCATGCTTCGGCTGTACACCCAAGACGATTATAAACAGTTCTAGTAGCTCTCTGTAGGCGACAGGTGGCGTGTGTTCTTCCAGTAGTCGATTGAACTCAATCATGAGGTCATCGCAACGCTCAAGGAGGTGTGGCCATATGTCTTTTTCTGTGAATGGCTGAGACAGAGAGTTGCCCAAGTCCCTTCAATTGGTCTGAAATCGCTTGAAGAGAGCAGTATCAGGCCCAGAAGAAGGGCCGATGCATGCTGTAAATGCCTTTTCACACACCAGTTCCAAGATGTGGTGACGACAAGCTAGGTGAAGAACTCTTCGATAGAGCCGTTGCTCGATTATGGTGCATGTTCCTGACGAAATCACTGTGTTCGAAGCTGTGGTGTCAAAATATAGGGAAGAAATGCGATCCGTTACTCCCAAGTCTTCGAGAGCAGTCATCACGGCATCGGCCATTGCTTGGCCAGTGCCACTGGGAAGGACTGGGACTCCCAATAGCTTTGCAACGCCATGTCCTGAAACCAGAACAGAAAAGGGGAATGAGTGGGACTGGAACTGTTGGAACTTGATTTAGAGCTGGATGCGAGTTCAGAGATTTCTTCCAGTTTACTCTTTTCAGCTTGAGAGCGCTTCATACGCTGTTCTTTTTTCTTTCATCCCTCTGCTGTTGTTCTTCTCGAAGTGCAAGAGACATGTCCCCTGTTGTTGACATTGTGCCTCGGCGCACCTCCTCTCTCTGGGCTAGTAGAAACTTCCTGTCCTCGGCGATTGTAATCATTGACATAAGAGAGGCGATCAAGGGACAGAAGGAAATCATTCTCGTTCTTGTGTTGTTTTTCTGTTTGCCTGTTTTTGTTCTTCTTTAGATTTTTGCAGTTATCTTGTAGTCGTATAACTTTCTCTCTTGCTCGCTGCACTTTCTGCATTGGAATACGTGCGATATCCCAGAAGGTACTCACTAGTTTGAGCGTTTCTGCCGCTGCTTCCTTTGTCGTCTTCTTCTGGTTAAGATGGAAGTAGAGATAGTATTGAAGCACCTGTTTGCCTGATGGTAGCATGCTCCCAATGATGGTAGGCTCGACTGAATCAAGTGGGTAGACACTTATCATAGCTCTGGTTACAGACGCTATGGTACCTACTCTACAACTGCGTGTATTAGAGAGGGAAACAACTCAGTGCGTCCATCTTTCACAGCATCACTCAAGCAACTAGACACCACAGCATAGCGGAAACGGTAGTGGGTCAGTGTTGGGCATTTGCCATATTCTGCCAGATGTTTATGACACTAAAGAAACCTTGTTAATGTTGCGCCTTATTTTAATTTTATTTACTTAGTTTTTGTGCATAAATTGGTATTTCTATTACCGTGTTCATCCTCACGGTAAAATGGTTATGCCTTTGAAATTTAACATTTGAGTGTAAAATGATGAAGATGGTGTTAGTGCTAGAAAATAGGGTAAGTTGAAGTGGAAAGAAGGCACAAGACTATCAAAAGGAATGTTAGGCGCCTGGAGATCAAGTTAATCTGTGTATTTTATTTTGTGTTTATTTTATTCTTTGTTTTATTTTTATGCTCAGCGTTCAAGCCGTTGTCATTAGGGTAATGTAGTTTTTGTATGCCTTAATTGACATTTACGACGGTGGGTAAGTTTAACGGCCGTGTGCTAAAACAAATGTGTATGCACATTGGAGCAAAAAAACTTCTTTTTTTTAATGTATTTTACATTTTAGCCTTTTGAATATAATAAATTTATAAATAATTGTGAAGCTACACTAAATCTGATTAAAGTGAATTTCACATTTTTCTTAGCATGAAGTTTTTTTATATCCGTTTCATTGGTCAAAATTCGTATTTGTTTCGTCATTTTCGAAGTAATATTTTCAGAATTCGTCATACATAAATTTATTCTTTCTTCAAAATTTGCTATTTTTTTCATGTAACTCGGCAATTTTGCTTGGCTTAAATCTTTATGTTCTTAATTTATAATATTTTTCTAATCTCGTGGTTATTAATGTTTTCCTTTCTCATTTTCTTCTCTCTATCTTCAAGTATTTTGTTGATTTAATGTATTTTAGCTTCACGATGTAAGTTTTCCTGTCTTCGCTTCTCTATTTTTTTTATTTCTTTAATTAGGAATGTGCATTTGTTTTGTACCCGCTGCATATATTATGTTGGCATCTTCGAAATGCTGAGGAGGAAATTACTAAATAGATTTCTTTTGTTCTTATAACAGAGAATTCTCAATTTGTTCAGAGTTCTGATTGTTGCTCTGAATTTTCTGATCTACAATGTGACGTGCTTCCTGCCACCCTTTGAAGTAATTATCAAATCAATCGCAATGTACTCTTTAGTATAAGGATATCTTTTATTTCCTACCCTGACATTCAAAAGTTTATGACCCTCTCAAGGGACAAATTTGAATTTGCCTTAATTGGAGTGGATCTTCCACTTAACTTCGTAGTCATTGATGTTTTCTCTTTGTAGAAAGAGTTTTCCTCCAGGCGTTTCGTGAGTCTTCGGTTGAGTATCCTCTTGAAAGAGAGTCTCGCTAAATTCTAAAAGAGAAATTAGGCAGATCTTACTTTACTTGTAAGAGGTTTTCTTTGCTTGGCTATAAATATCATTAAGCCAATCTGTATTCATTGAAAAAGTAGCCAGGTTGAAGAAGGCGGCATAAATGCATCTCATTTTAAAATACAGGTTAGGATTACATCCTTACCTTTAATCAAACTCCAAATGTACTATATTATTATTATTATTATTATTATTATTATTATTATTATTATTATTATTATTATAATAATAATGATGATAATAAAAATAATAATGATAATAATAATAATGATAATTATAATAACAATAATGATAATAATAATAATGATGATAATAATAATGATAATAATGGTAATGATAATGGTAATAATAATAATGGTAATGATAATAATTATAATAATAATGATGATGATAATAATAATGGTAATGATAATAATAAAGATAATAATAATAATGTAAGTAATGATAATAAAAATTAAAAGAATTATCAGATAGGCATGAAATAAAAGCTTAGAAATTTATACAAATGTACATTATCATCCGAAGATAAAAGTGCAGTATCTGACGCAGGCATTCCATTTTCCCAACCCCCTTCTTGCTGACCCAGCCCCCCCTGTTTCACCTAACCCCTATGACAACAAGTAAGAAAATTCCTTAATACCACCGACTAATTTCCTGTGGTATCACTTGTTTTTTTTGCAAAAGACATTGTCGAAGTATGGCCAAGTGTATGGGAATATGCACCCACAGGCTCTAAGGTAGGCCAAGCAAAGCGACAATTGTTATTGTTCTAAAAGTGCGATTTGAATAGATAGCGGCAGCTGCATTACCAAGGAATATACCAAACACAACGATAAAAATAGATTTTAATACACACTAAATAAAAGGTACAACAATAAATATGGATATATATGGGTACATGAATAAGACGGAATTAGGTTCCGAATACTAATTAGATAACCTGGGTTATTGAATGATTATTGTAGAGAAATGGCTTCATAAAGCATCCCGGAGGGCCAGGAGGACACATACCTTAAAGTCGCACCCCCCCCGCCTTGTGGAGAAAGCCGGAGAAGCGAGCGCCACGAGGAGAATCGTGGGAACGGTAGCCGGCGAATAACAGTAACTGCCTACCCTGTTTGATCTCCCCGCCGCTTAGGTAGTTGGAGCAACCATATGTGTTAAGGCAACCACATTAAGCCCTTCAACGACGCTCTAACGATCCAATTACCTACGAGATCCATAAAACCGTGGTTATGTCACAAAAAAGGCGGTGCTAGTCAAAAGGCACGCCAAGGAGTGTGGCGGTTGAGTCTCTCTAATTAGCAAGCCGACTTGGGCACCTCAGTGCCAACCTCTGCACTTCTCGCTCTCACCAGATGCGAACTCACCATTCGCGCTCCCCTCTGTGGCCTCGCCCCTTTCCCCTTAGATGGGGTGGTGGTTCGCCTATAAATAAGCCCCGGAAAGAAGGAGAGAGGAGAGTTCAATAAGAAAGAAGAAGGTTCAGTTCGTCAAGATCGATCCTTCAGCCCGACAAGACGATTTTCGTGAGAAACGATAGGATCAGATTGAGAAAATCGATCCCCCCTCCACGGGCCGAATTAACATAAATCGTCAACTTTTGTATCGGTGCCATACCGAAGAATCCTTTATAGACTTAGAAGAAGTGTGACTGGAGAAAAGTAAACCCGCTCACACTCGAGTGACTCTCACATCTCAAGCTCCGTAAGAGTGAGAGGAGAAGAACCTAGCCCCTACGAGTGTCGTTTTTAATTACGGTAAGAATCTCACCAAATACCCCAAAATCTAGTTGGACACTACGTTGAAGAATCAGACACCAGGAGGCGTCAAGATCATTCAGAAGAGGACTCTTGGAGCGAAGAGCAACGTAACTCTCTCCGTCTTCTTAAATTACCAAAGGAAAATTTGCAATAAGAAGTTGACTTTGTACTACCTCTATTCCGCTATCACACCATTACGAAATTCAATCATCGGCTGTCATGTGAGCTAGCAAGAACCTTTATTTATTTATATTGCGATAGTATGAGGTTAGTACGTTGCACGATCAGGAGTGGAGTGATCAAAAAGAGGCATTATACGACAATTATAATGGGAGATTTAGGGTAGTTAGTGATTTAGATCCTTTGAACTTCGAGAAAAAAGCGGGGCAAACTTGGGGGAGGTCTTGGTGACCTTGATTACTCACGGGGGGTAGCCACAAACCAGCAGCGAGTGGGGCTACTTTCTCGAACTTGTGTTTTGCGAAATGCTGTCCTCTTGTCCTCAAGAGATCACCGGACGAAATTAAAGGGGGGGGGGATGACTTCTCCAACCTCGGGTTGAGTAAGCTATCGGGCCTCTTGTTCCAATTGACTGGATTGGGGGCCGTTCTCTTAAGCATGTCGTTAAGGGGCGAGGCTATGGCAGCGAAATTCGGCACGAAACGACGATAAAAAGACACGGATCCTAAAAAGGAACGAAGCTGTTCCTTCGTTCGGGGGAACGGCATTTCGGAAATAACTTTTACCCTGTCGTCCTGGAGAAGCATTTGATTCCTGCCGACCTGGAAGCCAAGGTAATTAATAGTGTCATAGGCGAAGTGACACTTTGTCGGGCCTACCGTAAACCCGTGTACGCGTAACCAGGATAGAAGCGAGCACAGAGACTGTACGTGTTGATCCCAGGTACGAGTAGCGATGTACACGTTTTTTAAGTAAAACGTCACATTCGATAGGCCATATAACAACCGATGCATGATCCGGTTATAGCTTCCGCAAGCAGTTACCATCCCAAAAGGAAGGCGGGTAAACTGAAATTACCCCTTTTCAGTAGCGAAAGTGGTAAAGCGTTTTGATTGCTCTGCAAGCGGCACTTGGTTGTAGGCTTTACAGAGGTCGATCTCGGATATGAATTTCTCGTCTATGAAGGCATGAAGACTTTGGTCGATTAGGGGTATCAGTTCCGTGTCAAACTGTGTAAGCGCGTTTAATTTGCAAAAATCGACGCACATCCTAAACGACTTGTCAGGCTTCTTAACCATGATAATGGGGGAGACAAAAATCGGACAACGAGGGTTCTATTATTCCTAATTTTGATAAGTTCTCGATCTCTGCATTGAAAGTCGGCCGTAAATGTACAGGTATGAGATAAGGCTTGGTCCTTATCGCATCTTGAGTAGTCAAGACAATCTCATGTGTAAACTGGGTTGAGCAATCCGGGAATTCTGAAATGACGTCGGGAAAGCCTTCCAATATGGCAGGCAATTGAGCCCGCTCATTAGGCAAGAGATTGGGGTTCACGTTCAAGTCGGAGTGAGGCTCCGCTTGGGGGAAAGGAAGAGACGGCAGAGAATACTCATCGTCTGCTTCTACGCACACCGTTTGGAACAGACACAAGGGTTCAACGGAATAGCCGGCTTCGAGGACGTGTTCTTCGTCTAGGGCGACTATGTTATAAAGGCAAACCCAGCAGTGGTATTTCTTTAGGAGGTTGATGTGGTAAATCTTATTACTGGAGAGGGTTTTGATTAGGTAATCCACCGGGCCGCGTGGCTCTAAAACGGAGAAGGGTCTTTCCAGTGGGATAAGAGCTTATTTGCTTCGGAGAGAAGCAAGAGCAGTACTTCGTCCCCTGGTTTGAATGAACGCCCTTTTGATTTTAAATAGAAGTAGGTGCGGAATTTCTCCAGGTTTACATCAGCGTTCCGAGAGCGATGTCCTCACATTTTTCTAAACGTGTACGCAGGTCTAAAACGTACGCGTAAGAGGATTTAATTTCTTCATCCATTCTAGGATTGGACCACAATTCTTTTAAAATTCTCATTGGTCCTCGTAGGTTACGTCCATATTTCAGCTCAAAGGAAGCGAACCCCAAAGTCCTATGGGGAACTTCGCGACAAGCAAATAACGCTACGGGGAGGTAGCGGTGCCACTGTTGGAGGTGGTCGTGGCACACCTTCTTGATTACCATTTTAAGGGTGCCGTTGCCGTTTAACTTTTTGCACATCCCGTTAGCGGAAGGGTGCCCAGGGCGTCGTCAAGAGGGGCTTGATGAGAAGGAGTTTACCGACATACTCCATCAATTCAGAGGTAAATTGACGTCCTCTGTCGGATAAGATCTCCTTCGGGATCCCTACTCGGAAAAAGATTGAGATTAAAGCTTCTGCACAAAAAATGCTGTCAATCTTCTTCATGGGGATAGCCTCTGGAAAACGGGTGGCGCAATCGACAACTGTTAAAATATAGGAGTATCCCTCGCTCGACGGGACCCGAATGGGGCCTATTAGGTCGATTGAGACCCGGGCAAAGGGCTCGGCCACTCTCGGGGTCTTTTGAAGGGGGGCGGTGGCTACACGCCCTTTGTAGGTGACCTTCTGGCAAAGGTCACAGGACTTGCAGAAGTCGATGATTTCTTTGGCCGCTCCTGGCCAAAAGAAATATTTAAAAACTTGCTGTGCCGTTTTGTTATGACCGAAATGTCCGGCCATTAGGCCATCATGAACCATCTTTAGAACAGGTTCAATATACGTTATCAGCACACACGACGCGTTGATCGGGGGACTCTCCGGTTCAACAGAACGATATAATAACTCATCCTTCACGGTGTATTTGATCTGGCGGTTGCCTCGCACCGTTTCAGCCTCCTTATTTCCTGATTTTTCCCACAGAGGTTGTAATGTGGGGCATTTCTTCTATGCCTCAGCAAATTGGACATTGGTGGCGAGGTGATGTCTAGGAGCGATAGGGGTACCGGAAGCGATACATCCTTCTTGGCCTGGTCCCAGGTAACGACCGGGTGAGAAATTGGGTTTTGGGAGAGCTGTGCGCTCTGTCCGATAAGGACGGAGCAAAATTTTATCGGGGCCGCGACTATGTCAGTGCATCCGGTGAAGTATTGGTACTGTATATGGCACCGTACCACTGGGAAATTGGTGGCACGACCTAAAAAGTCATGCACCAACGCAAACCTGTTGTGCTGGGGACTTACGGGGGGTAGTAGTTTGTCGGAAACTACTATACAGGTGTAACCTGTATCTCTAACCAAGGTTGACACTCGGCAACCATTTACTACGCTATTTAAAAACTGGACCCACCGGGGGAACTCTTGTTGAACAGGAAATTTACCTTTTGATCCGGAGGAGAGGAAGCAGGGGCCGCTGGCGATGCGGCTGGCAGATTAAGCGAGAGGGCAGCAGGGATTTGGTGGACCTGGTGACTCGACGAGGTCCTCAGTTGAGAATTTTAAGGGCAATTGTAATTTAAGTGGCCAGCGGTGCCACACGCAAAGACTACAATTGGTCTACGGGGGTAGTTGCTAGGCGTGGGGGGGGGGGAGTAACAGGGGCTTTACTTCCTTTTGTTCTCTCGGCGTGTGAGGCCTGTACTTGCTCGGCGCCTGCACTTTTACGAAGCCGTTGCTGCCCTTGGGTTGGCTTCGGTTAAACCCAAACTTGTGTTTGGGGGAGGGGGGATGGTTCTTCTTGACCTCATTGGGGTAGAAATCGTGACTGGAAGCGTGAAGGTCGGTTTCTTCTACACAGTCCTTGAAAGTGGACGCTCTTCTGTCCGCTATGAAGGCCCTTAGTTTGCGAGGGAGGGTCGATATCAGTTGATCCCTTACAATGAAGTCAACTAGCGACTCATAATCATTTGATACTTGGGCGGAATCCAACCAGAAATGGAAATTACGCCGAAGCGTGAATCCAAATTGCCTGTAGGCTTGGCCTAGTTGTATTTGCGCGGAGCGGAATCTAACCGTATAAAATTCTGGATTCATGTTAATAGCAGAAAGAAGTTCTGCCTTTAGGGTTGAATAATCAAGGGTGGCCTCTGAAGGGAGCGAAATGAATATGTCGTGAAGACGAGGATCAAATATTTGATCTGAAGGCGATTAAGAAAGGCCGACGTTGCCTTACGAGACTCTTCTCCCTGACCAGAAGATACGGGTGTAATGTCGAGCTCTACCGTGGCTTGCGACCGTCACTCACACTTCTCGGGAGAAAGCTTCGTTGAACTGAACTCATTTCGGGGAAGTATCGTCTAACCAAATCAGCCTGTAATCCTGGAAAGGGTGCATATAGGGAGAGAGAAAGAGAGAGAGAGAGAGAGAGAGAGAGAGAGAGAGAGAGAGAGGCCTTCTCGAACCCTCGTTATCGGCCGTGACAAACCGAGCGTCTCTTTGCGGGGAAGTGTCAACGACAGGGATCAGCAGGCCAGACGGATGACCAGCGGCTGGAGCCATAAAAGCTGTTCGCGGCGAATCTACAAGGTAATCTTCCGACCCGAGGGGGACGGGGGGTTGAGACGGCTGGGAGGTAGCCTTCAATTTCAACGTCATGGCTCGGTGTGAATTTTTGCGATGACCTCGCGGCAAGTCCAAAAAGGGTGAAGTCGGAGGTGGGGTTGGGAGAGTAACGGCTCGCTTTCTCCTCCAAAGTAATATCTCAGGAGGTGGGGAAATCATATTATTCTAGGGAGTACCTCTAAAGACATTCTTAGGTAAACTCTGTCAGGCTCCATCTCTCATCACCTTTAAATATATACTATTGCTTTATACTAAAGTAGTAGTATCCTCTATCTTCAAAATATATACCCATTTGCTCAATTGTAAAAATCTAAAAACTTAGTAACTAAATCACATATAACTGAACCATTATTATAAAACCCCTCCTACTATGTTTAATATTTTATGTAACTACGCCAACTTAAATAAGCATGTAAAAAATTATAAAAATTCTTGTGAGAGAGAAGAGATGCTCAGACATAAATCCACCATCTTGTAGCTGTCTCATTACGTCCTTTCGTCCCGTGTAACTCAACATAACCGATTCATATCTTCAAACAACTGGTAGTCTCCTCCTCTGTCGAGCATCGTGCTTTCTCCAGTCGTATCAGATGACGTTACCAGCCATTAACTGGCGTAACCTTCCATACCAATCGTAATCTACACATTGTGGTTTCAGTATAATTTAACTTGGGCAGCCTCGAGTAACCATGTGCATTCTGTTTGAAGGAATTTAGGGAGCTTTCCAGTTCCTCTCTATGTAGTTATCGGCGCTCCGTAGTTTACTTCCAAATTCCTCCTTCAAACCACCTAATAGGTGGGAGGTAGCACTTTTAATCTATTTATTCTCTTCCAAAGTTCTTTGAGGCAAGCTTCGTCCATCAGTTCTTCTATCGCTTTGTCTCATTTTTTACTAATTCCTCTCATAGGAGTTGTTTATCCTTGCCCTCTGTTTCTTCTCTTGATAGGGGTACTTTCACTTTACTTGTTTCTTCTCTTGACTGTGGTACCTTCACTTTATTCCTCACAAAGCTTGGGTCTTTACGCGTATGTTTTATCTGCGTTATTTTTCTTCTATTTGTGATGATTCTAGATTGGGGGTATTTTCCTGTCTCCGTTGTGCTGGATCTCGGAGTTCCGTTACTCTGAGTCTTCTCTTTCATCCCTTTTTTCTGAGTCTGTGCGAGCGCTATGAATTCTGCGCATTCTGTTCCATTTCTATCCTTTATCAAGCATACTTAGAATACGCTTGACGAGTTTAGACTCTTTGGCATCTTCATTTTTAGAAATCCTTTTTCCCGTAGACAGAATTGAGTACCTCTTCATAGCATCCGGATGAATATGTTAGCCAAGTGTGCGTGAATGATGCACGTCAAGATCTTTACATTTGTGTCTGCTCGATGGGAAGGAGACGTCTCTTATGGATTCGGTTCGTTTCTTTGCCACGCGGCGCGTCCACGTATGAGAAGGTCTTCTTTCTTTGCCTTTCCTCTTATTTCTTATAATTGTTTTTTTTCCTGTTAGAGCAACTATATGTGATTGTGCAATGCGGTCCGTTACAGCTCAGACATTTCTTTAGCTTATTGTTGTTGCAGTCATTCTGTCGGTGACTTTCTTGTGCGCATTCAAAGCGCATGCACGCAAATGAATCGCATATGTATATTATGGAACTCTTTGTATGTTTTATGAAGGAATTTCCATATTAAAGGTGAGGATACCCTACCTTAAAGAGTTTGATATTCATTTCTTCAAACTTAATAGTGAGTTGAGCCTTCAATTCCTGAGTTTTTTACGGTAGTGAAGGTCTTTCAGTAGCCCCCAAAGACGAATATCTGAAAGTGTAAGGTCTGGGGAGCGTGCCGGCCACTCAATTGGACAGCGGCGGCCGATCAACTTCCCGGGAAAGTTTTTCTCAAGCCATTAACGAACATGACGTCCGGAATGAGGTGGAGCTCCAGCTTGTTGGAAATCATAGTCCTGAGCTTGTATCATGGGTTAAAGGAAGGTTTGCAGCATATCCAGGTAATTTCATGCAGCGACAGATTGCTAGATGAAAAGAGTCCAATTATCCCTAATGGAGATATGGTTGCCCAAACTGCCATGTCAGGTAAATTTTCCAGGTTATCCACTGCCACTCTTGGGTTCTCTGCAACCTCCCAAACACTTGTATCTGTTAATTGTGCCATCAAGCTTAAAACATACCTCATCTGACCACCACCAGATGTTGTCTAGCGTTGTATAATTTTCTTCAAGGTTAGTTAAGAAATCTCCGCAAATTTTAAGACGGAGTTCGTCATCTCCATTATGAAACGCATGCAGGAAGCTTGGAATTTAAGGTTTCTATTTTTTCTGGTGAAGGATAACACTTGATTGACTCACTTTCATCACTGCATATAAACGGCTAGTAGACTTTTGCTACGTTCGTTGACGTTACCAGACAAGCGTATTTCTTTGCAATGGGGACCGACCCTCTTGCTTCAAATTTCTTGATAATTAATCAATCATATGGACCAATTTTACTTCACGGGGACAGCATAACAACGGAAACAATAACATAGAAAATAACAAAACTCTTCTACAAGAACACGATAAACACGGGGTACTGAACAGACGAAAGGGTAATTAAAGAAATAATTAACCGATCTATAAAGCCTACAAATACTCTCCCCCCTCAAAAAAAAATCGCTAACTTTATATTTTGAAACTAGACGCACCGCCAGCCTCATTCTAAACAAGCAATCAGAAGCCTATACCCGAACCTAAACAAAGGACTCATCTGATATATGAGTATAAATGCAACCTAGGAGACTGTCAGCTCCTCTCTCACTCATATATTGGAATGACGGAAGCTAAACTATCAAGAAGAATGACATACTACCTAAGCAATGCCCCTCCCTCCCCCCCCCCAAAAAAAACACAAACACAAATCAAAACTATGGAACTATTCTCAACAGAAAAATGTTAGAAGAAAACACGAAAATTATTGACTTTGCACCAGATCGTCCACAACTACTTTTTCTAGAAACCATCCATATACAAGAAAACAACTCAAGCTTAACATTTAATTTAATTCGAACGGAACACTGCCAAGCGGTAGAATTAGAAGCCAAACTACGAAGGATACTTAATTTGCCGCTATGAAGATCCTTCATCACTTTGGACGTAACCGTAAATTTGACCTTCGTTCCTAAGCCTACTCCTTTCGACCTTGTCCTAACATGCTCACAAGTTTGTCAGTCTGTTCGCACTTGTTGATCTCTTTGCTTGTTTGTATATGTGTGTTAATTCATTGATATATAAACCAAGGTTCTACTCTTTTTATTTGTATTTTATCTCTGAAGATGATATGGGGTATCGAAACGCGTCAGATAAATAAAGTGTTTTCCTAAAGGAATCTTCTCCTACTCTCTCCTTTAACTTTAAAATCCGAGTTTTAATGAATTTAGGAGAACTTATCCAAGGGCTCAATCCAGACATAAAGGAAAATATACGACAAATTGAAAGATTTGAAAAGAAAATCACAAATGCAAAATAACCTGTCGCTTTCAACAAAACTTGCTACGATTAATATATATATATATATATATATATATATATATATATATATATATATATATATATATAGATATGTTTGATATTCTTAACCTCGCAAACTAAATTCCTTTCCCATTCAAGGTTTTTTTTTAAATTTCTGTTTATTTTATGAATCTTTATTTACACTGAATTATATTCTTCTAGAGTTGAGGGTGAATAATGATATATATGGTTAGCAAGAAAGTCCTGACTCACTTAGGAAGCTGAAAGAAAACAAAAAAAATTATGGAGCAACACCAACATTAGGTTAGTTTAGCCTTACTCATTCGACTGCATTAAGTTAGGTTAGCCTTACTCATTCGACTGCATTAAGTTAGGTTAGCCTAACTCATTCCACTGCACTACCAACCTCCGTATGATGGTGTTGTTTGTTGCTCCTTCGCAGTTTATTTCTCTTTGTGTAACCCCTAACTGAGAGAAATGAGTTCGGAAAAGAGTGTAATTAGTTGCTGTGAAGGAAATTTGCGATACTGAAGGAGAAGGCACAGTCAGTAAGGCGAAGGTCTAGAGGTGGTACAGACGTTTCAACTCCGGGGATCTTACCCTTCACGATCAACCACGTTCCGGCTACCGTCAACCTTTAACAGCAAGGATTTAGTGACAGCATTGAGAGTTGAACCTTCTGCAAGCAGCCGTGAATTTTCGAAAGTTGTTGGACTGTCAACCCATCAGACTGTGCTGAACCGATTGCATCAAATGGATCCATATGAACTCAGGAAGCAAATTGTGACATCAGATGAGAAGTGGGTGTACTTGGTTAATCACGATCGGGAGAGGAAATGGGTTTCGCGAGGTGAATGACCGGCAACAGTTCCACTAAGGGGATGTGGTTGAAGTTACCAGCTTATGTGATAGTATAGATTACCAGTTTGTGGGTGCGTGGTCGGTAATTATAAGGGCTTGTATTGAAGAGTCCCTGTTGCTAATGCGCTCGACTGGTACCGAGGACTTTAGGCAGTGAGCCTACTTTACGCCCCGATTGAATTGGTTCTGACTCCTTATAATTTCTCACGAGGGTTATGCTTTAGGCTGGGCTTACCTAAGGTGGCTCGGTAATCGGGGTAATTAAAGGACTTGGAAAGGACGCGGCAAAGATAATATAACTTTATTCTTAAATTGGCCGACTAAAAGGGGCAGCGGAAACATCTTGACTTCTTTGCTACGAGAAGTATCGAGTTTAAAAGCGGCAGGAAAGGACAAAGGCGAGTAAACGGGATTCAATGATGCTACTAAAAGAATGAATTGAGTTAATGAATAAGGAATAATAATGCTCCATTTGAGAGTCTGTCTATCTGTTTGTCTGTCTGTCTGTCTGTCTGTTTCTCTCTCTCTCTCTCTCTCTCTCTCTCTCTCTCTCTCTCTCTCTCTCTCTATATATATATATATATATATATATATATATATATATATATATATATATATATATATATATATATATATTTTCGTCTCCAAGAGGCTGACCCAGTTATCTACTTTGTTCGTTATTTCCACCCCTTGGGTGGAGTTTCTGACAGCTCTGTGTACCTGTTTTGCCTACATATTTCCCATAGATTTAGCTTTTTTATAGGGAATCGCTTATTGCAGATCTCTATGAAATTTCTCTGGTTTGAGCCTATATTTCTTCACCTGCTGATAAATATACCCAGCACGAGTATGTTTGTTTATGTGCGATCCTCGTATTTTTCCAGGTGGTCACCTTTGATATCTTTGTATGTTCGTGGGTTTCCAAGCGACTCTAACGGGCGCTTGCCTCAGATCTATTTGTACAGTTTAACATAGTTTAATTTCCTAATTCTCTGTGGTTCTTCGTTTATTAGACTTGGCATAATATTTCCTTAATTTACACACATAGCAATTTTTAGGATTTGATAAATCCACCGAACGTCCATTTGTGAAGTTCCTCGCTGTGCCTATTAAATCATACAATTTGGCGCCAGAAGCCTACCTATTTTATAGAACGAGCCATTCAGGACTCCCCTGCCAGTAATGGTGTTACTAAAAAAATAACGCATTATAAATACATAGGTAGATACATATTAAATACGTATATCAGGCAACACAATTTTTAATATTCGTACAGGCCATCGGTATTCGTAAGCACATACATCTGTACTCAACAAAACGGGCCTATTCATTAGGCCATATTCTGCCATATAATACACAATAATATCTAATTTATCTTACAAATGGGTCTCATCCTTTTTTCGACTGTTATACAAATGCTATAATTATGACACAGTACATATACATAGTTCGACACTCAATAAAAATATAAAGTAACGAGGCGTGTTTATATTTATGCCTCTTCCTCTTTCCTTTTAATATGCCGCTGCAATATGATGCCTACAAAAGGATTAAAAAATATAGGAATGACGGGTTCTTGGCAAACGTGACTCGTCTCTCGGAGCGCGTAAAGAGGTCTGGCTTGTCATTATTCTCTCCTGTTTCTGTAAAGATGTCTCGTCGACTTCCTTTGGCATCATTGTCTTCTGCCCCATGCATCCCACGAGGTGAAATGCAACCGGTACTCCTCTTGTTCTCTGCCTGAGTCCTCGGGTGTTGCTGATTACCCAGCACATTATCGCTATGCGTCACTGAGGCAGTGTCCATCTTGCCATCAGGGAATTCCACTTTGTAAACCTTGCCGTCGCGCTCGATCACCGGGAAAGGGCCAGCATATGGCTCTTCCAGTGGTTTGCGAACGCGATCTATTCGGATCCACACATGAGTTGCCTCACGAAGATCTTTGGGTATGAAAAGCTTGGGCATCCAGTGCAAGTGCCCTAAGGATGCCTGCGTAAAATTGACTTGTGCCATGGTTGAAGTTAATTCTTTAATAAATTTCGAATCGGTCTTCGATGACGATGACGAAACTATGGGTCTCGGGCACAAAGGTGTGGTTTTCGTGACTGCCGTAATAGGCGAAAATCCCGAGTCATTAGGCGAGGAGCGAATGCCCAAAAGGATAATTGGAAGTGCCACCAGCCAGCCTTGTCGACGGGCCATTATGGAGCACTTCAAAGTCCTGTGTGCCCTTTCCACCATCCATTTTGTAGACGGTATGTACGCCGTGGTGCGGAGACGATGAAAACCAACGATGGCAGACAGTTCCTTGAATAGCTCGGATTCGAATTGGGCGCTTCTGTCGGTTACTACGTAAAGTGGGACTTCAAATCTGGAAATCCACCCATCTAGGAAAGCCAGCGCGACCGTTACGGCTCTTAAGGTCAGAAGCGGCAACGCTTCGATCCATCAAGTAGCTCGGTCAATGCACCGATTGTGTGAGGGGTAGGATTGTGCAGTCAGTGTTAACGGTGGAAGTGGTCCAACTATATCAATATGCACTGTTTCGAACCTTGAAGATGGAATATCAATAGGCAGGATCGGGGATTTCGTCTGGCTAATGATCTTGGAAGATTGACATGGGATGCATTCCCTTGCCCATGAGCGAATATCCCTGTCAATATTAGGCCAGAAGTATCGAGATTTGATAAGACGAAGTGATGCCTTGTCTCCAGGGTGTGACAGATTATGTAACTGATTGAAGATAGTCCTTCAGCACGCTATAGGGACAAACGGTCATGGGTATCTTGATGTTACTTCACAACATAGTTGAGTTTTTCCAAGAAAAGGGAAAGATTTTAAATGCGAGCGAAATTCCTTCGTTTCTTCGTCATCGTCCTGCACTGCCGCCAAAGCTCGGAGGTCAAATGAGTCAATTTGGACCGAATTTACGTTCCTCGAAAGGCAGTCAGCGACTACGTTGTCCTGACCACGCGCGTAGGTGATATTGCTAATGTGTTCCAAAATGGCCGTTTAATGGCGTTGCGGCCTGTCCATTTTTTTCACTTAATGGAGACGAAAAAGCCGATACTAAAGGCTTGTGGTTGGTGCACAAGCCTTGTCCCTCATCGTTCCATTCGAGCTCACGAGCCTTAGGTTGCAGGTGTGCAAGCTCGGTCAACGGGGCTGCAATTGCGGCAAAATTAGGACTCATCCTTTAGTAGTATCCCAACATGCCTAAATATCGTCTTAGTTCCTTGTATTCTTTTGGTAAGGACATATCTCCAATTTCCTTTATTTTCTTGGCCGGAGGGCAAATCCTTCCACCGAAATGTGAGGCCCTAAAAAATCAATCTCCTTCTTTTCCAGCTCGCATTTCTCCCGGGATATTCTCAGACCATTTGCGACCAAGATTTTGAAGACTTGATCCAAATGCCTCAACTGTCGTCCATATTGTCCGAAAATATCAGGATGGCGTTTATGTATACATAAACGAACCCTAATCCCCGAAACAGGTTATCCATGTGTCGTTGAAATGTGCAACTTGTATTCCGGAGGCCGAATGGAAGCTTCACGTACTCCCATAATCCAAACAGCACTAACACCGCAGTCTTCTTTATGTCCGCCGGGTTCATAGGGATTTTATTGTAGGCACGAACCAGTTTCAACCTTGAGAAGATCCCTTTGCCATGGAGGTGGTTTGCTACACTTTGAATTCGCGGAATGGATATCTGTCGGGCTTTGTGATCGCAATGAGCGCTCGGAAATCACCGACCACCCTGTACTCAGCGGGCGACTTCTTCGGTACCATGTGATTTGGTGACGCCCATGGCTATTTTGACTGGCGGCGCACAACTCCTTCCTTCAATAATGTTTCGAAAGTTGCTTTGGCAATCTGTAGCTTCTCCCTTGAAAGAGGTCTTGGCCGCGCGAATGTCGGTGGAGCACTACCTGTCTCAATTGTGTGCGTCATTGAGTTCGGCGAAGATCGAAGATGGGGAGGGATTAGCGAGTGCAGGAGTGTAGAAAGTCTCATATTTCTGCAATATGGCTGTGCAATAGGGCGGTAGGTGCTGTAGGTCATTAATAATTAAAGCTACCGCAGGTTCCCCTAAAGAGGGCACTTCTGATACGAGTTGGGTTTGTTCGTCGATAAGTATGCCGCGCGCACAATCCACTAAGAAATTAAAATGCCTCACGAAGTCAATTCCTAATAAGGTGAAGTTGTATCCACGACCGCAAATGACCACCTGTATGGTCGGTAAAGACTAAAGATAACTATATGCGTGTCTACCTCGCCGTGCACTTTTATTATACCGCCATTAGCCTTTCTAATATTTACACTGGACTCGCCCAATTCACCTGAATTCACCAATTGAGCGGAAATTATAGACACACTCGCCGCCGTATCAATTAGAAACTCAAATTTAATTTTATTCACTTTAGCAGCGACAGTGAAAACAGATAGTATACCAGCGGCCGCACTTGCAATGGTATGCCCTGCTAGTTCTCCACCGGGGCTCGCGAAGATGGCCTGGAGGAAGGTTGCATCTGCAAGTGTTCTCCTCTCTTTGGCCACCTGCACCAGGGTTTGCAGAATTTTGCATTGTCGCCAAAGTATTATAAGGACTGTGATCATTATTTCGAGCACAAAATTGTGACGGTTCCCATTAGGGCACGCACTCATGGGCACTGATCGCGCACTATCCGTAGAATTCATATTATTTATATAATTATTACTTCTATTATTAGGATTAGGAATACACATATCAGACAAAGAAGTGGATTACGTACTAAGGATTCACTGCTATCATTAACGTTATAATACTGTGCTCTATAGAATGGCATTAGTTCATCCACAAGCTTTCCTAACTGGGTTAGGGTAAGTTCCTTCTGGGTAGCCATTATGGGAGTGATGTTGGCTGGCAGGGATTGGATAAACTTGTGCCTCACGAGCTCCTCACCAACTACTACCTGTAGAACAGTTTTCCTTAGCTCTCCCAAATTGGTAGAAGGTCGAAGAACCCAATCACCTCAGTCCTTAAGAGCTGGTAATTATGAGAAGATAGGATTGAAGCCGAAAGACGATCGATGGTCTTGGAAGGTAATGCAGCTAAAACATGAAAGAATTTAGTATCTTCTTTACTTACTCTTGAAATGTGAAACTGGGCTTCTACAATCTTGAACCAACCTTCAAGTGCAGCCTCTTTAAAGACGGGTGGCTTGATAGTGATGGCGTTCATGATCTCCGTCTCTCCTTGTCCTGCCTATTGATGGTCTGATGCGTCCATTTTCTCATCACTTTCACTGTTCGGCCGGAAAGGATCACCAGTTTATGGGGGGGGGGGGAGTTACTCGATAAAGTTACCAGTTTATGTGGTGGTATAGGTTACCAGTTTGTGGGTGCGTGGTTGGTAATTATAAGGGCGTGTATTGAAGAGTCCTCGTTGCTAATGCGCTCGACGGGTAACGAGGACTTTAGGCAGCGAGCCTACTTTACGCCTCGGTTAAATTGGTTCTGACTCCTTATAATTTCTCCCGAGGGTTATGCTTTAGGCTGGGCTTACCTAAGGTGGCTCGGTAATCGGGGAAAGTAAAAGACTTAAAAAGGACGCGGCAAAGAAAATATAACTTTATTCTTAAATTGACCTATTAAAAAGTGCAAGCGGAAACGTCTCGAGTTCTTTGCGGTTAATGTATAGGCTTTCTGACTTGCGTGAAGTATCGAGTCTAAAGGCGGTAGGACAGGACTTAATCGAGTAAACAGGATTCAGTGACGCTACTAAGGAAATGAATTGAGTTAATGAATAAGGAATAATAATACTCCATCTGTGAGTATATATATATATATATATATATATATATATATATATGTGTGTGTGTGTGTGTGTGTGTGTGTTTCGTCTTCAAGGGGCGTGACCTTGACTTGTCCGTGGGGGAAGACCCAGTGATCTAGTTTGTTCGGTATTTCCACCCCCTTAGGCGGAGTTTCCGACAGCTCTGTGTACCTGTTGTGCCTGCATATTTCCCATATATTTAGCTTTACTATAGGGAATCGCTTGTCGCAGATCTCTGTAAAATTTCTCTGTTCAAAGCCTATATTTGTTCAGCAACTGATATATGTTCCCAACACGCGTATGTTTGTTTGTGTGCGATCCCCATATTTGGCCATGTGGTGACCTTTGATATATTTGTATGTTCATGGGTTTCTGCGCGACTCGAGCGAGCGCTTGTCTCAGATCAATTTGTACATTTTAAGATATATATAGTTTCATTTCCTAATTCGCTTTGGTTCGTTATTTATTTGACTTAGGATATTATTTCCTTAATTTACACATATAGCAATTTTTAGGATTTGTTAAATCCACTGAGCGTCCATTTTTAGAGTAACTCGCTGTTCCCATTAAATCCTACAATTTGGCGTCCGAGGCCTAGCTATTTTATAGAGCGAGCCCTAGTCCACATTCAGCATTCATTCTCGATGCTCTTCCGAGTGACTATGTCCTATTCCGCTCAATGGCACATTTCCTCCGCGAGTAAAGGAGCGAAGGAAGCTTGTTTACAGTTGTTTGATTCAAAGCCAGCTGATTGGTATCTGGGACAGATTAGGATGCTGGCTGATCGCTGGAGGAAGATTGTAGAGAATGATGGACTTTATTTTGAAGAAAAAATGTTGGTGTTACTCCCTAAAATTTTGTTTTTTCTTTTCGCTTCCTAAGTCAGTCACGACTTTCTAGCCAACCATATAACTCAACCCAGAATTTCTGCGGAGGCTAATTTAAAGGGATGAATGAAGATTACAACACCAGAGGGGAGGTGGAAACTACTGAATTCAGGGAAGTTCACAAGGCAAAATAAATCATGAGAGGCTATTTAGATGCCCAGAATCTCCTTTTTTGTTCCAGGAATAGAGTTTAGTTTGGGAGCACTTGATTTAATGTAGATGTAGTCTTTGGCGACGATGCAGTTGTATTATTTCGGTGATTTCACTCAGGTGTGGGTATGTTCGCGGTTATGCTTGTTAAAATGTTCTTGGGTCGGAGAGAGAGAGATAGAGCGCTTTTTGACTATGAATTGATAGCCACAAGGCGTCTGAAATCGAGAAGGCGCGAAAGAAGTGAGAAGGTGACAGAATCGTAAAGTACATTTTGGAAACGAGACGAGACGATACGAGTGTCGTATAGCAGTTGAGGCAAATTTGATCAAGAATATACTATAAAAACCTTAAAAAAAACAATTTATTAATGAGAAACGACATTAAAGTTGCAGTTTACCAATGTGGTATACAAATTTCAATGTCCCCATGAGGACTGTAAGCCTAATCACAATAATTTCTACATTGGTATGAACACAACAACTCTCGGCAGAAAATTGACGTTACGCTTTCAGAGACCACGGCCAACAACTTTCTAAAAATATCGTTGAAAGCGCCACCATCCTCAAGATGAATTACGATGCCCGTCGACTGAAGATTTTGGAAGCCTTTCTCATTAAAGAAGTGAAACCTGACCTCAAACAACGCACAAGTTCTGATAGAATTCTACACCTCTTCCATTGAAAATCTGAACATACCGTAAGTCACATCGTCTATCTATATAAGGCCCACCTAAAGACTGGAAATCATGAAACAACACACTCCGTGGTGCCAACTGTAGCGGCGAATACGTCGCAGTGAGTTTGAAGTGTCCATACCTCAAAAAAAAGCGAGTGGACGTTAATTGTGGAGCTCAGGAGGCCCCAACACACCTCTACATCAGCCACCTTCACCACCTCTCGCCAGCCCCACTCACACTGCCTCACCACCACCACCACCACCACTCACAAAAACATATGCCACTGCTGTCAGCGCGCACGGGGCCACACATTCCACTTCACCACAAGACGCCACCTACACACAAACAAACACACCCAAGCACCATATTAACTCGAAAACAAAATTGCCCTCTTGCTTTCTGCGGTGGCAAATGACATATTTGGGGTTACCCCGGTACATACGCCGAGGCTCTTAACTAGCTATACACTGCCAACGGTCTAGGGCAAATTGTCTTTCCAGAGACGTTTTTTTGCCCCAATAGACGCAAAAAAAAGAACAAGAAAATGCACGACCACCGTTCCTACCGACACCCAGCGCACATAAAAACCGTACACGCAAACACCAAAACCCATGACCACCACTCCTACCAACTCCCACGTCCTTCACCTTCCCCACTCTCTCTACTAGCCCCCTACATCTTTCCATTGCCTGTCCTTCGTTCCTACCTCTCATTCAGTGTCCACTCCTATTGGCACTCACAACCCCCGCCCCCCGTTAATCTCCTTACTTATCCAGACCCTCCTATCCCTCCACTTGCTGCTCCTGTTCCCCTTCCTCTAGTCCATACCTCCATCCTACATCTCCTATTCCTCCTCCCGTCCTAACCCCTTTCCCCCGCCGATACTCCCCTAGATCCTACTCCTCCCACGGTCGCTTCCATCGATTCTTACGACGCTCCAGTTTACTCTAGGCACCATGTCTCCTCTCCCATCGATCCTGCTCCTACTCTAAACGATCCTTTCTCTTTTCTCATCAACTCTGCCTCTACCGCTTTCGGTCCTGCCTCTGCTCCTATCGATCCTGTCCCCTCCCTTATCGACTCGGTCTCTTTTCTCATCGTACCTGTCTCTTCGCTAATCGATACCCCCCTCTTTCTGTCATTAACAGTCTATCCCCTCTTCTTGATTTATTTCCCCCCCTCCCCATCCTGATCCTACTCCTCTCCTAGATCCTCCCCTCCAATCTTACCCCGTCTCCACCATATCCCACTCCTCCTACTACAGTCCCTATTCCTCGTTATGCTCATCCTACCCCTACTACTTCTCCCACTCTTCCCTCTACCACCCCATCCATACCTTCAGACACCATCTCCACTACACCCTTCATAGACTACTATCCACGACACACACTGCAGACCGCTGGCGGAGGCTAATTTGTCGAGGGATGAACCACGACTGTACACACACGTACTCAACCAGCGTGTCACTGCGCACGGTATGGGGCAGATAAACTTCAGCGAAGGTATATTTGACCTACTTGAAGAACATGCATACAAAAGCCTGCCGCACTACCCAAAACCAGCACTCACACAACCTCCTCTACCTCTTCTGTCACTCACAGCCCCTACCCCCCGTGGCATTACCACTGCAAAAACAAAACATAACACCATTCACACTAAACCAAATGGAGACAGTCACACTACACACACTCTTAACACTCGCACAAGCGGTGGTAAGAAGCCTCACAGCCTGAACGTATGGCTCCGAAGATGAAAACCACCGCTCGTGCGTTACGCTCTAATTCAGAGATGTGGCAGTCTACACGATGGCGTAATTAACCATCACGTACACAAGACCTGTCCGTCCTAACAACACGTTCGACACAACTTCCGGAGATAAACCACACTCTACTACAGCATCACGAAGCTGCGTCACAAGATACGTGCGCCTTTCCCTCCAGACTAGCCTCCTCTCCTGCCACTCCAGTCATGAGACACACACACACGATAATAGGCGTAGTAATACGCCGCATTGGTGTATAGCCACCGACCTCTTTACTCCTCGTTGAGGACCTCTCTGTTTGCAAAGTGCTCGGTGGCAGTGACCACCGACTAATTAGATTTGTAGTCAAAGTCCCGAAGGCAGGGCCTGCAACTAGTAAATCAAGGAAACTTGATTTAAGAAAAGCAGACTTTTCAGGTTTTCGTGCTGGACTGACTGACGCGAGGCTAGAAGTGTGCGATGCTGTTGAAGACTCGTGGAACAGTTTCAAAACCACATTCATGAGTCTTCATTCGCGTTTTATCCCTCTAAAATGCTCTCGTTGGTCTTCTGTTCGACCAAAGTAGTTTAATCGAGAAGTCAACCAACTGCTTAGGGAGAAGAGAACTGTGTACCAGCAATCGAAGATCTCGGGCGACTTTGACGAATACCAGAGGCTAGCCAGGACAGTGAAGTCCAGCATAAGGGCGGCTAAGCGGTCTGAGGAACTCCGAGTAGCGAGACTCTGTAAAGAGAATCCCAAGGAGATTTTTGGATATGTAAACAGCCGTAAACCAATCCGACGAACGATTGGCCCTTTGAGGAATGAGGAGGTGACATTAAATCACTCAGATGCAGAAAATGCTAACCGCCTCAACGACTACTTCTCTTCAGTGTTTACTGAACAGTGTGGTCGTATCCCCCAGCCAACGAGTTCCTACTCGGGGAAAAAGCTGGAGGATATGGACTTCACAGAAGGAGAAATAGAAAAGAAGATCACTGACCTAATGACGAATAAGTCACCTGGCCCGGATGGGTTTCTACCTAAAGTGTTTAAAGAAGTGCACGATCAAGTGTCACGACACCTGAGCGCAATTTTCAACATATCAATCCGGACCGAATGCGTTCCTAGAGACTGGCGTGAAGCGGAGGTGACTCCTATCTTTAAAAAAGGAGACCGTAGCCAACCATCGAACTACCGACCTATCAGGCTGACTTCGATAGTCGGTAAACTTATGGAAAGCATGATGGCGGATAATATGATGTCGCATTTAGAGTCAGAGCTGCTACTGAGGAGTTACCCGCGTGACTTTCGAAGGCAACGGTCATGCCTGACGAACCTTGTGAAATTCTTCCACTTCGTCTTCAGTGAGCACGATCGGG
Organism: Ceratothoa steindachneri; assembly: GCA_963969495.1. Taxonomy (NCBI): domain Eukaryota; kingdom Metazoa; phylum Arthropoda; class Malacostraca; order Isopoda; family Cymothoidae; genus Ceratothoa; species Ceratothoa steindachneri. The sequence continues at coordinate 133,313,041 of OZ018326.1, forward strand.
ACAAGGCGGTGGATGTGGTCTACTTAGACTTTCAGAAAGCCTTTAATAAGGTACTACACCGCCGCCTTCTCCGGAAAATGCAAGCGCTGGGCATAGTAGCCAGCTAGATAGAGAACTGTCTAAGTGGCAGACGACAACGGGGGGTGGTGAATGGACACGCTTCTGAGTGGGTGCCCGTTACTAGCGGGGTGCCTCAAGGTTCTGTCCTGGGACCTCTACTATTCATCATCTACGTCAACGACATGGACGGTGACATGGTTGCCAAGATTTCCAAATTTGCCGACGATACCAAGCTTTCTATGAACGTTGCAAAGGATGGAAATACTGCCCGCCTGCAAGAATATCTTGGGAAGATTGGGGAGTGGTCGGACACGTGGCAAATGCCTTTTAACGTGAACAAATGCAAAGTGATGCATATCGGCTACCGAAACCCCCAATCTCAGTATATCCTTAAGGGCACTGCTCTTGAATCCACTGACACTGAGAAGGACTTGGGTGTAACAATCCCTAGTAACCTCAAGTTTTCGAAACAGTGCATTGAGGTGGAGAAAAAGGCCCAATGGATGCTAGGCTACATAAAGCGACAGTTTGGATATCGGAACAAGGAGATTGTATTGTGTTTGTAAAACTCATTTGTCCGACCGCACCTGGAGTATGCCGTACAATTTTGGAGTCCTTCATTTCGAAAGGACATCGCGAGATTGGAACGCGTACAAGCCAGGGCAACCAAGCTGATTCCCTCTATCCGACATAAAAGTTATGAGGATAGACTAAGGGAATTAGATCTGTTCTCGCTGGAAACCCGTAGACTGCGTGGTCAGCTCATCGAAGTTTTCAAAATACTTTGAGGGTTCGACAATGTTGACTACGGGTATATTTTCACACTTGTTGAGAACAGAACAAGAAATCACGGCTTTAAACTTGAACTGAAGCGTTACAACCGCGATCTGTGGGGAAAGTTTTTCATGTACAGTATCTGCGGTAGTTGGAACGCACTCCAGTCAAGACTAGACAGGGTCTTGAAAAATGGCCGTTTAAGGACGTAAAGTATTTGAGCAGAGATGTGCCCGCTTGACTGCTAGTCCAAAGGTACCCTCTTTGAATGGACCGTAAGGTCTTCTAGGGTACTTTCTTTTCTTGTTACTCCTTGTTACTTCTCCTATCCCCTATTAAGTTTTTTTTTCAAACCGCTCCTCTCTGACTATATTATCGTCTGTGCTCCCACAGTGATCCCTCTCTTTTTCTTTCTATACTTCGATTCGAGACTAATTAAAGGTCGGGCTCATCAGAGCTTCACGCTACGTTTTTATCCTCACACGCGGTAAAGGAGGCAAAGAGCCAAGGTATATCGAGACTCTACGCGTGCGAAAACTCAAAGGCACGATCACTTTGAATCACTTATAGCATTCCAGCTTTTTTCTTAAGGGAACTAGTAGCGCTCTTAACTAAGCTTTATCTACCAAGTTTTTGCTAAAGAGTGACGGTTTGATTATAGATACCTCCTATTTCTGTCGTTCCTATCAAAGGTAAAACAAACAAGATTGACATTGGAGAGGCTTCCTGTTTCTGTCTAGCTTGTTGGAGAATCGGAGTGAGTGACTCTAAGTCTAACCTTTCCCTTACCCAATGGCACCCTGCTTCTGCAGTCGTCGGTTCGGCTGGAGATTCCTCCTGTTCTTGCAACACAGACCGGGTCTAGACGAACAAATATGGATTGATTAGAGGTACTTGGAGTGTTAGTGGAGTATAAGTGGAGAGAAGGAGCAGTATCCATGGAAGTTAATTATGAAGGGGGAAGAGAACACTGGATCTACAGGTCCCCCTACAGGCTAAAGGTGACGAAATTTCTCCGAAGACACAAGTGTTTGAAGTGATATTCGGCGACCTTGGAATAGAGACGAAGTGTCTCCTCTAAATAGCCAAGATACGGCACTATATGCAACACTCATAAAGTTTTAGATGTTTTAACCACGACAAACTTGAAGAATCTATTGGAAAAATCGGACTGGAACACAAACCACCTTCAGTCAACGCGAAAAATGCGGCAATCTTCATGTAGATCGATCCATGAGTTGGAGAGAGACCGTCAAATGAGATCAAGTCTATGATAGGAAAAAATCAGAGATGGGTCCGAATGACGGAGCTGATAAATTTCGGAAACCTTAGTCGTCTTTGAAGATTCTCAAATAGCAGAAACGGGTCTCAAACTTTTTAATATGGTTACCTCGCCATATTAAGTGGCATAGGAGAACTATTACCACCTCCTGAGATGCTACACATGCTAAAGATGTCGAAGACGACCCTACTAGCGATTGTCCCACATAAGACGTGACTATCTACTCGGATTGGGAACACACAGGTCACACTTAGATTTGCTGAGCGACACAGATAAAGTGGTACCTTAACTTCTCGGGACCACACAGGACGCTGAGCATGTAGTATAACATAGGCCGCAAACACCTCGCCAAAAATATGGGAAGACAGGAAAGCGACGGTGGCATCAAATTCCAGTCACAGCCCCAAACATGTGTCCAACAACCTCAAATTATACTGCGGCGTGCCCAATCAACCTCAACCCGACTAAGATGTTAGTATGAATACTTCATGCCCATGTGGTGAACCTCCGTACACCAGACTATTTCAATACCAAACTTAAAAAAATGCTGGAATAAACGGTTTGAACCCGTCTTTTCTTAGTAAGATCTCAAAATTTGCAGAAATCACGAAGCTAGGAAGCAGAGCCTTTTTAAATGTGATATTGCGGAACTGCAGAGGGACTCGATCAAATTGTCGAGTAGGCAGATGAATAGTTGACAAACTTTAACATACGCAAATGCAAGATCATACATGTAGGATGTCGTAACTTAAAAGCAGATTACCAAATAAACAGCCAAATTCTTGAATCCCTTTAAACTTCGAAGAACCCTAGAATGTAAAAGCAATGCGTCAATGTTACTAAGAAAGAAAGACGAATGGTGGGACACATTGACGAATTTTCATTTTTAAGTCAAAAGATTTAATTTTGCTTCTATATAAATCGCTCTTCTGACCTCAACTCGAATATGCAGTGCAATTTTGGAATCCTTACTAGAGCAAAGGCAGCACAATTAGAAATAATGCAACGTAGGACTACTAATTCCTGGGCTTAGAAATGAACCGCACGAAGAGAGACCACTCCTTAAACTTATTATGACTTGCAAACAGACGATTACGCGGAAAACGGATCAAACTATTTACAATCCTAAAAAGACTTACTAATATAAATTATAGATTATTATTCGAGATGGACGATAAAACAAACACACGCCAAAATGGTTTCGAATTTGTAAATAAACGTTTCAACTCGACCGTAGCCTCAAATTATTTTAGTTACAAAATCACACAAACCTTGAATAGCCTACTTCACCGAAGGTAAAAATCACGTCAGTCAATATGTTTTAAAACAGTAATTTTCGAGTGTAAATATTGCATAATAGGAGGAACAGATGGAAACGTCTTATATCAGAAAGGATTGATAAATAAGAAAGATGTCAGCGATTAACCCTTGTAAAGCAGATGTATGAATGCGTTTTATATTTTCTTTTCTGTATTTCTTGTAAGTATATTCATTTCATCGCTAACAAGAGAATCCCTGCGAGAGAAGAGAAAGCTGTCCTATCAGCCCCTTTTGTATGAATGAGCGTTTGCCTCAAGAGTACACATGTAGAGGAGTGTGTCGTAGCTCTAGTGATAGTAGAAAATAATTGTTAAGAAAACAGGATTTTAATTGCTTCTCAAGTAGATAAGTGTGTGTGTCACTCTCCCAGCACTATCGGTTGAGTTGCCATCATCCTCCGAACTATGTAATTGGTAGGATAGTTAATCTTATCCTGTGCTAATCGGGCTGGCCTTGAATGGATCCTAGTGTCTTTGCTGTTCTTTGTTCTGTACATCTTTGTCGGAAAAATCCCACATTTTAGCAAAATATTCTATGCAACAAGCTAGCATGACCGAAAAAAAGAGCGTACAGCCATCGGAAATAAACTAGAAGAGCAGCATATTACATAAAGTGACCAAAGGACCGCTAGAGAGTAGAAAGCAAGTTACACACTGAAAATAGTAGAGATACAGGCAACCATCCTGACTGCAGTGAAGCCACAACCAATAAAAAAATATCATAGACTCCAAAGAAAGCAACCTACTCATAGCCAACACTAACCACAGAGAGCTCTTAAAGTGGTACTATGATTCCATTATCATCAGAGGTGGCAAAAACAGCCTTTCTCAAAAAAAAAGTCAAGCTGTACGTCTGCTCTCTGAAGTAATACGAAACCGAGCCTTTACAAGAAGTTGAGAGTATGTAAGCCTTTCAGCCTTGCACAGTAGCAAAAGGTACCGGCCAAGCCCAGGAATTAATCCTGGCCAAAAGAGCTAAAGTAAGTTTATTAGCGCATGGCGTGCAAGACAGTCAAACCAGCACAACAACTCATAAGACTGTCAAAGAAATCCATCCGAACATCCTCTTGCTTTCGCAGGCCGGTATACGAGTTGATCAGCGACTAAAAAAATGATGGCTATAACGTACCTAAAAAAACATCACAGGCAAAAGATTCGTTAGAATAACAATCTAGATAAAACTGGGAACATAGAGATCGGCACGGAATACCTCCGCCCCCCCGCAGAAGATATTTTCCCGTAAATGATATATGCAACGTATTCAAAATGAAACTGCCAGTCCCCTTTCGCAGAGAAACTCAACGCTAGGACCGGAGAGGCTGGCTACACCCACACAGAAAGCTGAGGTCGGAACATGGACCTGCTACTAAATAGGGAAATTGCCCAAAAGGTCGGATCGACTTTCCGCCATTCGTCTACTTTGGATCTGCTACCAATCAAGACAGTGCTTACAAACCCAGATTTCCCCTCCCACCGTTACATCTTTCCTGGTTCTCTCCCCCCGAGCGACCATGTGTCCATCCATGGTCATCACAATTAACGGTATGGGAAGCATGCAGGGGAGCATTTCAGGAAGAGCAGACAAAAATAGTCAAAGCGACCCTGGGGTAGATAGACTCCGATCTAGAAGCAATCTTCAATAGCATAATAAGGGCAGATAGAAATACTATTCCAACATTCTAGCACAAAATCCCCTTTCTCATCAAGTTCTCACAGTAGAGAGTGATTCTTCGGCATCGGTCGGACAGGTTTACTCAAATATATGTAATTCTGGATACGCCAACATCGTGGAATTAGAATAGGTCCAACAGCTCAGATAGCAACTAAATCTCAGGCTGCGAGAAGAAACCAGAGAGATATTGGACAGCTCGATTGAAAGTATTGACTTAGATGATAACCCGAAAACCATGTGGAACTGCATCAGGAGGTTGAAGGGGCAGTCGAGATATCCAGAAAAGTGCATAACCGAAGGACAGCTTGCACCCATTGAGAAAAAGAAAACTCTTTCGAGAAGTCTGGAAGGAAGTTTTCAAAATCTCTGACGAGGAGGATGATAACTTTAATCTAGACTTCGAAGATCAAGTTCTGAAATACATAAGAAGGCACGGGCACGAGGACATTTCACTCCGTATAGGAAGTTGGACCTGGCTAGGCTTCAAAGGGAAGCACCTAAGAGGCGGGGATTACCAAGGCAAAGATGAAAACAGCTATCGCCTCTTTCAAACACAAAGCTCCAAGCCTCAGCTAAATCACTATCAATCACCTGAAGGGAGCCACGGAGAGGTTCAAAACTACACTGCTGAACCTCCAAAATAGGTCCCTGGCAGCTTGGATTTTTCTCAACGGCTTGAAGAGCTCGCAAATCATCTTCATACCCAAGCAAGGGAAGCCGGCCAACCAGATAATGAATTACAGGCCGATCTCATCACTGGAAACTATTAGGAAACTTCTAGCAAATATGCTGAATAACATGCTTATATCTCTATTAAATGAAGAGCAACACAGCTTCCGAAACAAAATGGCATTGAAACCGCTATAGCCCTCGTGTACCAGCATGCTGCCTCATGACTGTCATGTGGTTGCATACTGGACGTGGTTTGCAGAGATTTCATAAAGGCCTTCGACAAAGTTTGAATTTATCGCCCGAAATACAAGATGTCTAGACTTGTACTCGCGTCACAAGTCGAGAAGTTTCTCATGCAAGCAGTTATCTTTCTCAATGAACACATTGGCGAAACTTTTGATCTCCCCTCGAAGCTTCCTCAAGGTTGATGCTCTAATACGACACTCTACACTCCAAACCCTAGGGACATACACGAGTTTATCTCTCGACAAACAAGCAAAATGCATTTCGCTGATTACGTCACACAAAAATCTCCCAACTGAGTCAGGAGGATTCATGTTTTGAGCAACGGCAGAAGAGGCCGGAAAGACCTATCCAAGATACGAACAACGGTGGAAGGTACGGTCACTTCCGGACCGTACAACTCAACATCACGATACCCAAATACAATAGACTATTGGCCGAATGTGCGCGTCCTCGGTTTCGAGAGTGCCCAATTTGGCTTGCAGACTCACATTACTATAAGAACTGCACTGGAAAATACGAACTAGGAAAACTTCCCTAATTTCGCAATCTAAGCAAAAAAATCAAGGAAAAATACCTACCAACGCAGCTTTGAGGACAAGCATGTCGAAGCTGCAGAGGGTCCAAAATAAGGCATTCAAATTAATCACAAATTCGGAATGATATAAATTCAATACCTGGACAGAATTTTCCGAGAGGACAGCCATAACTCCAATAAATATCTACCTACAGTCATGAAGCAAGGAATAAGAGGTAGTGACAGAAACCATACACCATGAGATGGCTAGGTTCTGTAAAGACCAAGACGGCAATGACTTCATTTGCTACCTACCATCAGCCAAGAAGATACCTGCAGAAGAACCGTCATGCAAATAAGAAGTAAAATTAATTAAGAAAGAGAACAAACAAACACAAAAGAAAAAGACAAGAACTTGCAGCAGTGGAATTCACAGGTTCGATTCCCAATAAAATTACTGGCCGGTATACCAGAACCCTGGCCCTCTTAGAGACTCATTCATTATTAATATGTAACACGTCGTCCTTTCCCAAATGTCCTTAAAGATGTCCTTAAAACAACAACAAGAAAACGGACATGGCCCGTTAACCGGACAAACTATTTTTTCTCGCCGTAAATTTCTCTTCTTAATTCTTCTATCTCCTTTCCTGGCTTTAACTGGGCTTCTAAAAGAAAAAATAATCATGAGATTGGATGTTAACATTAAACCCTGTAAAACCAATTTGATAGAAACAAACTGGGTGTATCGTAGCAGAATGATTACTAAATACGGGGGTAAACTAAATTAAATAAAAAATATGTTTGCTTATACAGATTTGCTAAACTCAAAATGTATTTTTTTGATGTATAATAAACCTTCTCAAAGTTAAATTGTGAAAGGTATTTTGAGAAGAAGCATAATAATTTTAATATTAAATATCTACGAAACTCAAGTTCTCAGAAGAAATTTATTGCTAATACACAAAATAATTTCAGAGCACGTCAGAACTTTTCTTTAAAACCGCCGAAAAAATTGATGCTATGGTCAAAGTATCATTTGTCTTTTGTTATACATAAAGAAGCAATCTAATTTGGAGGTGACGAAGGGCTAAAAGATTTTTAAAGATATTTGCTACATATTTATCGTATAATAAAATTAAATTATCAGCTCAAAGCATTTTTCTAACATCAGATACAATTATGAGGAAAATTTTTGAGATGGCTATCGACTTCAAGCTTTACAATTCAAGATGGATGTTGGTGCAGGCTTCATCATCAACTCCAATAGTAAAGGAATTCAATGTTACTTAGTTTATGAAGATGTGTTATGCCTTAAATCTTAACTAAGAAGCGACCCTCAGGCTGGTGTTACAGGAATTATATATATCGAGAGAGAGGGGGAAGGGGTGTTTGTAATATAAAACATTACCTGCAAATGAAATAGAACGCAGGTGTTTGTTTAATTACTTTGGCCCCCAACAGCATATTTGATATATCTCCAGAAAATGCAGGTGGCTGTAATAGGAGAGAGAGAGAGAGAGAGAGAGAGAGAGAGAGAGAGAGAGAGAGAGAGAGAGAGAGAGAGAGAGAGAGAGAGAGAGAGAGAGAGAGAGAGAGAGAGAGAGAGAGAGAGAGAGAGAGAGAGAGAGAGAGAGAGAGAGAGAGAGAGAGAGAGAGACCCAACAGTATTATTATTTTTCTCATTATTATTTTTATAAAGGCGACTAAGCCTAGATATTGGCCCCAACGTATAATTATTTTTATTATTATTTTAAAGGCGACTAATCCTGTTTTTTGGCTACAGCGATATTATTATTATTATAAAGGTGAATAACCCTGGATATGAGAGCAGCCGTAGGAGAGAATGGGAGTGACTCGCCCATGTGCACTCGGCGTCTTGCGTACCTTCCTACTCCTGTTTTAAAGAGACCATGTTGGCTTCGTCTCCCCTGCTCACCCCACACAGTAAAAGGGTGTGGCAACCCCCTCAATAAGAGATGGAGCCCACCTAGTTGGTGCGGGATCTACAATCGTTAAAGTTTTAAAATAAGAATATTTTTATTTTCCTGCTCGAGTCTAACTGTCCGCAGATCGTACTTTATTTAAACTTTCACATTTTCGATATTAAAAACGACCGACCAAACTCAACTGCGAAACTTTCGTGTTTTGCAAGCTTACTAATGCATCTCCTATAGCGCCGGCCTCTTCCTTAGCGCCGTCCTCTCCCAAAGCACCGGCCTCTCCCTTAGCACCCACCTCTCCCAAAGCGCCGTCATCTCCCTTAATGCCGGCCTCTCCCTTAGCGACGGCCTCTCCCTTAGCAATGGCCTCTCCCATAGCGCCGTCCTCTCCCTTAACGCCGTCCTCTCCCCTAGCACCGGCCTCTCCCTAAGCGCTGGCCTCTCCCTTAGCGCCGGCCTCTCCCTTAGCGACGACCTCTCCCTTAGCGCTGGCCTCTCCCATAGCGCTGACCTCTCAATAGCACCGGCCTCTCCTATAGCGACGGCCTCTCCCATAGCGCCGGCCTCTCCCTTAGCTGAGGCCTCGCCCATAGCGCCATCATCTCCCTTAACGCCAGCCTCTCCCTTAGCGCCGGCCTCTTCCTTAGCGACGGCCTCTCCCTTAGCACCAACCTCTCCCATAGCGCCGTCCTCTCCCTTAACGCCGTCCTCTCCCATAGCGCTGGCCTCTCCCTTAGCGCCGGCCTCTCCCAAAGCACCGGCTTCTCCCTTAGCGACGACCTCTCCCTTAGCGCCGGCCTCTCCCATAGCGCCGGCCTCTCCCTTAGCGCCGGCCTCTCCCTTAGCGCCGACCTCTCCCTTAGTGCCGGCCTCTTCCATAGCGTGGGCATCTCCCTTAGCGACGGCCTCTCCCTTAGCACCGGCCTCTCCCTTAGCACCGGCCTCTCCCTTAGCGACGACCTCTCCCTTAGCGCCGGCCTCTCCCATAGCGCCGGCCTCTCCCTTAGCGCCGGCCTCTCCCTTAGCGCCGGCCTCTCCCTTAGTGCGGGCCTCTCCCATAGCGCGGGCCTTCCCTTAGCGACGGCCTCTCCCTTAGCGCCAGCCTCTCCTATAGCGACGGCCTCTCCCTTAGCGCCGGCCTCTCCCTTAGTGCCGGCCTCTCCCTTAGCGCCGGCCTCTCCCTTAGCGCCGGCATCTCCCATAGCGCCGGCCTCTCCCATAGCGCCAGCCTCTCCCATAGCACCGGCCTCTCCCTTAGCGCCGGTCTCTCCCTTGGAGCCAGCCTCTCTCATAGCTCCGGCCTCTCCAATAGCGCCGGCCTCTCCCATAGCGCCGGCCTCTCCCTTAGCGACGACCTCTCCTTTAGCGCCAGCCTCTTCCTTAGCGCCGGCCTCTACCATAGCGTCGGCCTCTCCTTTAGCACCAGCCTCTCCCTTAGCGCCGGCCTCTCCCAAAGCACCGGCCTCTTCCAAAGCGCCGGCCTCTCCCATAGCGCCGGCCTCTCCCAAAGCGCCGGCCTCTCCCAAAGCACCGGCATCTCCCATAGCACCGGCCTCTCTCAGAGCGCCGGCCTCTCCCATAGCACCAGCCTCTCTCTTAGCGCCGGCATCATGTAAGGGGTTCAGCCCCCAACCACCACCTAGCATACACGATTCTTCCTTCTTGTTCATAAGATAGAGCGCTATCTCCCAAACATCCCCTCAATTCGGAATTTTGAGCTAATTGATAATTTGACGCTACCTTTTACGTATCTATCGACTGCTTTTCGAAATAAAGTTGTGATATTTTGCTAAATTGTTACTTTAAAGTGAGTCTGCAAATACTATTGAATATTTTTTTTAAAACAGTCTCGAATCTGCTTCAGTTCTTCGTTGTCACCAAGCTCAAGTATCCTAGCTGCCAATCTGGGTGCGTTGCCCAAACAAGCCTCTCTCAAGACAGAAGATCGATAGGGCTTTTGGTGTGTCTTTTTGCAGTACGCTTCCTTTCTCCAAACCACTCTGCTAATTCAACTCCTTCTATTTTTTTTTTTAATCCTTCCCATCTATTTTGTAGGTTTTTGTATCTTCTTCTCTTCGCACTAATCTTTCGCTCCTCAAATCTTGCACTCTCTTACGACTAAAATTATATAGTCTTTAGTTAAGCATTCTAACTCACCAATTCCTTCGATTTCCTTTAACTTCGCTAAATGTAATGCAAATATTTATATTGAGCCTCGTAATGTATTTCTTTTCGTCTCCACTCAAAGTGATTGGCCCGAAGAAATGTTCTCTTCGTTCACATCGTGTCGCAGCTGATTGAGCGATGCCTTATTTCAAATTACGATTTGACCTTTTTTTAAATTGTTTCGGATACGTACCCATTTAGCAATTATGAGCTAGTTCATATATTTCTAGCACTGGCAATATTCTCAGTGCTAGACGAATCATCTAAGCATTACTGGTATCCATTTCCATCGCTAAATATATTCTCTTTCTGCTTAATTGCGACCTCAAAGAGTATAGTAAAGCATTTTAATATGTTTGGTCTTATAATTCCTAATTATTGTTATGCTTTAGTTTTTCTTTGCCTGTTTCCTATTCCCCTCATTTTCGTAGTATGTAAATATGTTTTAGATATAGATTACAACAGTTTTATTATAGTTCTTAAGGATTGAAGTAGTCGAGCGCAAAATAGTTCTGTAATCCTGTTAAAATACAGAAAATTACACATTCAAAACATCGCTCAAAGGCTAAAATGCATAAGAAATAAAGAAAATGACAAAAATGAACTCCTATGGAAGTCAAAATAAAACTTCTAAAAAACGAAAGGAATTTTTTTTTAAATACTTTAGTCAAATGATAAAAATTTTTACAACCAATTATAAAATTAATAAACACATTAAAAGAGATTTATTATCAGAATGAATAAAAATATTGTGATAGCTCATCCCTGCGCTACCCATAAGAACTAATCTAGAGATGATTACACAAGGAAATATAATATAAATATTGGAATTCCTTACAAAATATTTTTGTAACTTATTATAAAACTAAAGATTAGATAAATGTGCAAAATTCATTTAAATACAAAAGACTACAAAATACATTTCTTTTAAATGTTTAATAAAGCAATTTTATACCAAGGTTTCAGAATGCTATCAACTACCTCCGGCCTTCCCCGAAGTTTTACCCTGGCACGTTAATCTTCTATCATGAACCTACAGAAACGACCCCTAAGACAAAACCTATCGCTGACTCACTTACCAAATTTCAGATCATTTTTACCAGCAGGAAACGAAAAGTAGCATTCGCGTCAGCTCGACCACCTATCCATAGCAAAATCTGTCCTCAATTATTTTCTGTTTTCATTTAATCATCCTGAATTTTCCGCCGTTTTTATTCTGTCTTAATAAGTAAGACCTAGAAGTAACACTGATTCCATCACGGTTGACGATAACTTGTCCTTTTTGCGATTCTATTTTCGTATACGTAATTTCCAGTCATTGTTGGGCAGTGCGACCAATTGCTATTTACTCTGTAATGTGTTAATTTCAGTTAATTCTGATTCATTATTATTTACCAAATTTACTTACTTTGTTCTCCCATTGGGCAAGTTTTACTTTCTCGAAAGTAAACTTTAGTTTTTGTTAAATTGCTTATTCATTTTTCTTCATTACTGCATTCCTGCAGCACTGAAATATAATTAATAATACTTCTGAGTTTCCATTTACCTCGTTGTTAGCCATCTTTTCATTTCATAAAACTTCAAATGGTGTCATAGTTTTAGCAATTCTTTAATGGTATCAGAAGTAATAATATCAAATGTGGGCAGAATAAATAAGGACGACCGTTATTGTGAAACCGAGGATTGATTAACAGCGAACAAAACAGCTGGCCTAGATTTTCAAGGTTATTTACCTTCTGTATAAATATTGGTAGGGGATAATGGATCAGCTGAATCATCTCCATTAAGATTGGGTGATCGAAGAAATGAATTCATCATCCGTTGTTTTGAGTCATTTTGAATTATGATAAGGAAACTGTACAAGGCGACCAGTTTTCTTATTTAATTTTATGTTACTATATGAAAATTTTCGTTTCTTGATTTTTCATTCTTGAAACTAAATTTCAAATAGGTACTAATAGAGAAGATATCACATTGTGTAAAAGAAAATTTGTATAGAATGGCAGAACAAACAAATTTAGGATCACGATTACTTACTTTAAAATCGCAACCTATTTTTCCCATATTTAAAAGTAATCCTAAAAAATAAAACTGATAACAATATATTTTCAAAGTCTTAGAAAGTTATTTTAAATTACACCTCTATTGGACAAGAGTGCAAATTTTGTCTTTGGCGGAAATACAATATTAAAGTTTGTTGAAAACTATTTTCAATTAGTTTCCATTACACAGAATGTTAATTAGTTTTAGAGAATTTGTAACGATTTATTGGCAGTTTTTGTTTCACTAAGAAACAAAAAGTTTTAATTTTCGAACGTTTAAATGTCGTGGCATCTTGATATTCTAGGCATTATAGAATTTAAATTTTTACATTTTCCAATGCGAGACCTTTGCAAAATACAATGATACAAGGTCATCTAACGCAAAAAAAATCAAGCAAGGAAAAGAATTGTAAACCAAAGGCAAAAAATAAGATGAGATATAACAATTAAAGAAAGAATCGCATACACTGGACACAAACTTATCAGAAAAGAACCTAGAACTTAAACTTAAAAATTTTATTGAAAACAACAGATCGCTAAAACAAATGTTAGCAAATGAAAACAATATGAGATAAATACGGAAACATTCTAAAAAAGGACATCTTGCAAGTCCCGATCAGAGCATGAAAAAGGACAGCTGTTGTCTCTCGATGCGAGAATGAAAAAGGACAGCTTGTGACTCCTAATTGGAACACATGAACTATGACAGCATGTGAGTCGTAATGGGAACATGGAAAAGAACAGCTGTTCTCTAGATGGGATCATAAAAAAAGACACCTTGTGAATCCTGATGGGAGCATGAAAAAGGACAGCTGGTTTGCCCTGATGGGAGTATGAAAGATCACAGCTTGTGACGTCTGATGGTAACATGAAAAATGACAGCTTTTGTGTCCTGGTCGGAGCATGAAAAAGAACAGGTTGTTACTCCTGATTGGAACATGGAAAAGGATAGCTGGTTTCTCTTGATGGGGACATGAAAAAGGACAACTTGCGACTATTGGTGAGAGCATGAAAAAGGACAGCTTGTGACTCTTGATGAGAACATGGAAAAGGTCAGCTGATTTCTTTTTATGGGAGCATGAAAAAAGCATGCTTGTGACTCCTGATTGGAGCATGAAAACGGACATTTTGTGAGTCCTGAATGTAACATGGATAAGGACATCTGTTGTCTCCTGATGGGAGCGTCAGAAAGGACCGCCTGTGACCCCTGATGAGAGCATGAAAAAGACTAGTTTGTGACTCTTGATGATGGCATTAAAAAAGGACAGTTTGTGACTCCTGATGGGAACATGGAAAAAGACAGCTTGTGAGTCCTGATGGGAACATAGAAAATGACAGCTTGTGAGTCCTGATGGGAACATGGAAAAGGACACCTGGTGTCCCCTGATCGGTTCATGAAAAAAGACAGAGTGTGACTCCTAATGGGAGAATAAAAAAGGACAGCCCTTGACTCCTGATGAGAGCATAAAAAGGACACCTTGTGACTCCTGATAAAAGGACAGCTTGTAACTCTTGATGTGATAATGGAAAAGAACAGCTTGTGACTCCTGATGTGATCATGGAAAAGGACAGCTGGTGTCCCATGATGGGAGTATGAAAAAGGACAGCTTGTGATTCGTGATGGGAACATCGGAAAGGACAGATGTTGTGTCCTGATAGGAACATTAAAAAAGCACAGCTTGCGACTCTTGATAAGAGCATGATAAGGGACAGTTGGTTACCCATGATGGGAACATGGAAAAGGTCAGCTGTTTTCTTTTGATGGGGGAATGAAAAAAGCATGCTTGTGATCTTGATGGGAGCATGAAAAAGGACAACTTCTGACTCCTGATGGGAACATGGAAAAGGACAGCTGGTGTCTCCTAATGGGAGTATGAAAAGGACAGCTTGTGACTTTTGATGGTTACATGAAAAAGGACATCTTGTGACTCCTGATGGGAGCATAATAAATAGAAAACAAATGGAAGAAGAAAATTAGGCTGAAGAGTGGTAGTCAAGCGAAGTTTCAAATTCAGAACCGATATTTCTCTCTGCACCAAGTGGAAAGTACGTATTTAATCAATACACCGTGACACTTTGACTTATGAAAGTGAGAATTATATATATATATATATATATATATATATATATATATATATATATATATATATATATATATATATATATATATATATGAAATGAAAAACTCACAAAGTATCACGTGAGGGTGGAAAATGAATGCAATATCCCGCAGGAAAAAATGATAAGGAACTTAAAAAAGTTCGAAAGTACTTGGAAACACCTTTTCATTTTTTCCTGCGGGATATTGCATATATATATATATATATATATATAAAATATATATATATATATATATATATATATATATATATATATATATATATATATATATATATATATATATATATATATATATATAAGCTATGGCTTCGCACTCCCGCTTCACTTCAGGCTGTTGGCCTTCGGCCTATTTGATCTTTCAAATCGATCTTGATCATCTCTACCCCTCTCACTCACCTCCATGTTCCCCTACATTCTCATCTCCCTCTTTCTCGACCCGTATTACATCATCTACTCCTCCTCTTACCCAATTCCCTCACTTATCTCCATTCCTCTTCCCCCCTTACTCCTCCCGATCTTCCCTAATCCCATTACCACTCTATCTTTCCCCCTTCTCAACGGGTGGGGGGGTATGGTGAGTTGAGAGCTCATTTCTAAACTAAGCTATAATAAAATTAAAAATTATTAAAAAAATCGCGTTCTAAAAATATACACTTTGCCCTATCTCCCCCCCTTCCCCCTCTCCTCCTCCCTCTCCCTCCTTCCCCTTCCTACTCCCCCTTCCCCTCCCCTATCCCCCTTCCCTCTTCCCCTGCCCCCCCACTGTTTCCCCCCTCTCCAATACTACCCATAGGAAAGAAGATGGTTTAAGGATATAGGAGATATATAGAAATAAATGGGGGGGGGGAGATATATTAGAAAGATTCGGGAGAGGGAAAAGAGGGAGAGGGGAAGAGGGAGAGCGGGAAGAAGGAAAGGGGGCAGGGGAAAAGGGAGAGGTGGAAGGGGTAGAGAGGGGGAGATAGAGGAGGAGAGAGAGGGGGAGTGCGGGAGAGAGGATGAGGGAAGAGAGATAGGAAATAGGGATAGAGGCGGGGGCGAGTTGCGGGATAGGGGGAGTAGGAGAGAGAAAGAGAATAGAGAGGGGGAGGGGGAGAGGGAGAGGGAGTGGGAATAGGAAATGGGATGAATAGTGGGGAAGGAGAGGGGAAGAGAGAGTGGGAGGGAGAGGGGAAGAGAGATAGGGGAGGGGGAAAAGGAGAGTGAGAGGGTGATATGGAGAGGGGGAGAGGGTGATAGGGAGAAGGCGGGACATTTTGAGCGTATAGAGATTTGGGTGAGAAGAATTATGGTGATGAGGAGAGGGAGATGGGAGGAGAGGGACGGGGAAGATAGAGGGGGGTATAGAGGGGTAGAGAGGATGGGAGAGAGAGTTAGGGAGAGGGAGAAAGAGGGAGGAACTGGAGGGGGAGGAGAAGAATGAGGGGGCAGAGAGGGGATGGTAGAAGAAGTGTGTGGAGGGGGTAAAGAATTCATTGGAAATTCCTACCGTTTACTTGTCCACTTTAAAAAAATAAAATAAAATATTAAAAAAATCACTTTCTAAAAATATAGGGTTAGGAATATATATATATATATATATATATATATATATATATATATATATATATATATATATATATATATATATATATATATATATATATATATATATATATATATTGGCGTGTTCGGTGACATGTGCTCGGAGTCCAAAAAGATCACCAAATTATTGCATTGAGTTTGGGTTACAATGATAAAGTTCCCCTCCAGGAAATAGAATTTACTAACGAATAAAAACAAAG
Organism: Ceratothoa steindachneri; assembly: GCA_963969495.1. Lineage (NCBI taxonomy): Eukaryota > Metazoa > Arthropoda > Malacostraca > Isopoda > Cymothoidae > Ceratothoa > Ceratothoa steindachneri. The sequence continues at coordinate 133,329,633 of OZ018326.1, forward strand.
ATCTCGATCGAAAAGGGAATTTAGAAGAGGGTGAAATAGATGGTGGGTATCCAAAGTGCGTTCGTCGATCACTGGCCACATTCACGTGAATATACGCTCGTTCTTGCGCTCGCGAATAGAACAGCTCGAGAAAGATAGATAGATAGAGAGAGAGAGAGAGAGAGAGAGAGAGAGAGAGAGAGAGAGAAAGAAAGAAAGAGAGAAAGAAAGAGAGGAAAGAGAGTAACAAGGAAAAGAGGTACCCTAGTAGACTTTATTATTCATTCAAAGAGGGTACTTTTGGGTGAACACTTGAGCAGGCGTAGTCCTCTAAAGGGTCAGATTGACGCTCTAGAAGAGCACTTGCACCATGCTTCAAGTCCCCAAGAAGCTATTTTTCAAGACTTTGTCTAGTCTCGACTTGAACTGTTCAACAGAATTGTTGTTAACAACTTCCACTGGAAGTGCGTTCCAAGTGCCGCAGATGCTATATGTGACAAATTTCCCACACATATCACGCTGGTAACGCTTCAGTTCAAGTTTGTAGCCGTGATTTCTTGTTCTGCTCTCAACAAGTGTGAAAATATCCCTGTAGTCTACAATATCGAAGCCTCGAAGTATTTTGAACACTTCGATAAGCAGACCACGCAGTCTCCGGGTCTCCAGCGAGAACAAGTCTAATTCCCGTAATCTATCTTCGTAACTCTTGTGTCTGATAGAGGGAATCAGTTTAGTTGCTCTGGCTTGCACACGTTCTAATCTTGCGATATCCTTTCGAAGCGAAGGACTCCAAAATTGTACGGCATACTCCAGGTGCGGTCGGACAAGGGAGTTATACAAATACAGTACTATCTACTTGTTCCGATATCCAAACTGTCGCTTTATATAACCTAACATCGTTTGGGCTTTCTTCTCCGCCCCAATACACTGCCTCGAGAACTTGAGATCACTAGTGATAGTTACACCCAAGTCCTTCTCAGTTTCAGTGGATTCAAGAGCAGTGCCCTTAGAGATATACTGAGATTGGGGGTTTCGGTGGCCAATATGCATCAATTTGCATTTGTTCACGTTAAAAGGCATTTGCCACGTGTCCGGCCACTCCCCAATCTTCCCAAGCTCTCCCTGCAGGCAGGCAGTATTTCATTCCTTTGCGACGTTCATACCAAGCTTGGTGTCATCGGCAAATTTAGAAATCTTTGCAACCATGTCACCGCCCATGTCGCTGACGTAGATGATGAACAGTAGTGGTCCCAGGGCAGAAGTTTGAGGAACACCGCTAGTAACGGGCACCCACTCAGAAGCGTGTCCATTCAACACCACCCGTTGCCGTCTGCTACTTAACTAGTTCTCTATCCAACTTGCTACATTTCTATCTATGCCCAGCGCACGCACTTTCTGGAGGAGGCGTCGGTGTGGTACCTTATCGAAGGCTTTTTTAAAGTCTAAGTAGATAACATCCACCACCTTATCCCGGTCGTACTCACTGAAAACGAAGTGGAAGAATTCCACAAGATTCGTTAGGCATAACCATTGCATTCGGAACCCATGCTGAGAACTCCTCAATCGCAAGTGAGTTGGACTCTAAATATGACGTTATTTTCTCCACCATGGTGCTTTCCATAAGTTTACCGACTATTGAGGTCAAGCTAATAGGTCGGTAGTTCGACGGCTGGCTAGGGTCTCTGTCGTGGTATAGGAAGGACCGAGTGATGGTGTTCGTGCGTATGGGTTGGTTACGTACTACAAAACTCCTTGATTAAGTTTTCTCTCTAAGAGTGATATATTTATTATGATTATAATGATTATTATTACTTTAATCTTTAAGGGTTCTTACTGCCTTGCTCAGCGTTTCGAGGATTAAATAAAAATTGTTTCTAAGAAAACTAGACCTTTAATTAAAAACATGAACCAAGATTGAAATTTAACACACAAACTACACAGAAATGAATTAAACAAATTTAAATGAGGCTTACTAAATTACACAATTTAATTTACAGTAATGGTTGACCCACATCTCACTTTAATATTAAATGCAAACTGACCTTCAACGAAACAGATACTTGGGTTTAAATACCTTTCGAGATTCCTACGAAAATCGGGTTTGAGTCTGACCTTGGACTCAATTCTTATGTCACCTCAAGAATGTTGTTTCCTGAGCCAACGTGTGGATCGGCCTTCCCAGATGTGTTCTGAAGGGGAAAATGCTTTAAAGTCACAGAGGAATTCAGAGCGTGTGGCAGATGGGGTTACGCACGTCTTCTGGATGAAATTATCTCACCACGGGACAGGAAAAGAATGTTTCTTCTAATTTTCGGGTTACTCTGGGAATAATATGCACTGGCGAGCGATGAACCAAAGCGTGAATCCTTTGACGCAGGGGAGTGCTTGAGGGAGTTCACTTTGGGGTATTCTCCAAGGGCGAGGACTATCTCTGGGTTTTGGGATACACCAGGATAGGGGGTTTCTCTGACGAGAGTTAGTTGAACTTGCTTCTCAATCCAAGTTAACTAAAGGATCGGTGTGATCACCAGGAACTAGCTCGAGATGAGCTTCTTCTAAGTCCCTCTCGTTGGTTTGCTGGGCACTTTGCCAGTCTTCGCTGCCTAGATCTCTATAACGATCTACCTTTGACAGGCTTATAAATTCGGTGTGACCACCAAGAACTGGCTCAGGACCAGCTTCTTCTAAGTCCCTTTTGTTGGTAGCCTGGCCTCTTGCCGGCTTAGTTGTCTCGATGACTAACGTAATCTACCCTGTTTTTCAAAGTTATTTGATTTTTATACTTCGCCACCCCACTGGGGGTAGGGGAAGAAAGGGGGGCATGCGGACGGCGGCCTTAAGTCTCTTCCTCTAACGGTTTTTCTCAGGGCGTCTTTCAGCTAGCCTTCAAGGGGACCTTCTGGCTTTAGGACGACGCTCCTCTAATTTCGCATATGCGGTGAAATTGAATATCAACTCTTAGGGAAAAAATCTTGCTGTTTCAACCCATGTTAGGCTCACCGGGGTCCGACATGCGATGATTAGTGCATTCTATGGTCTTGGACGGCCTTTCAGGTTCTCCTCAAGACGAGAGGAGAGAAGGGGGGAGGTTAAGTGGTCGGGCTACGCCACCACCAATGCCAGGACGTTGTGGTTAAGGACAAGTGGCTCAGTTGTGAGGGCGAGGTATGGATTTCCCTACAGTCTCCTTTCTTAAAGATAGGAGTCACCTCCGCTTCTAGCCAGTCTCTAGGAACGCATCCGGTCCGGATTGACATGTTGAAGATTGTGCTCAGATGTCGTGACACTTCATCGCGCACTTCTTTCAACACTTTAGGTAGAAACTCGCCCGGGCTAGGAGACTTATTCGTCCTTAGATTAGTGATCTTTTTTTCTATTTCTCCTTGGGCTAAGTCCATTTCCTCCAGCTTTTTCCCCAAGTAAGAATCCGTGGGCTGGGGGGTGGGACCACACTGTTCAGTAAACACCGAAGAGAAGTAGTCGTTCAGGGGGTTAGCATTTTCTGCATCTGAGTGTTTTAATGCCCCCTCCTCATTCACTAAAGGGCCAATCGTGCGATGGATTGGTTTACGGCTGTTTACATAACCACAGAACTCCTTGGGATTCTTCTTGCAAAGTCTCGCCACTCGGAGCTGCTCGGCACGCTTTGCCGCCCTTATGCTATACTTCACTCTCCTAGTAGCCTACGGTACTAGTCAAAGTCACCAGAAATCTTTGACTGCCGGTACACCGTTCTTTTCTCCCTCAGCAATCGATCAAATTATCCATTAAACCACTTTGGTTGAACAGAAGACCGATGAAGGCTTTTCAAAGGAATAAATCGTGATTGAAGACTCATTAACGTAGTTTTGAATCTATTCTACGAATCTTCAACATCCTTGCACACATCTAGCCTCGCATCAGTCAATCCAGCACGAAGACCTGCAAAGTCTGCTCTTCCTAAATCTAGTTTCCTCGATTTGCCAGTCGAAGACTCTACCTTGGGAAACTTGACTATAAATCTGACTTGTCGGGGATCACTGTCACCGAACTCTTCGCCTACAGAGATATCTTCAACGATGTCATCCTCAGAGATAAAAACTAAGTCGAGGGTATTATTGCTTCTCGTCGGCTCTATCACCCATTGAATCAGGAACTCGTTGTTCGTGAACCCCAAAAGTAGTGCGTTCTCGCCACGGGGTTCTCCGGTTTCCCAGTCAACTTGGGTATTGAAATCACCTATGGCGATACACACACTGTCTTGAAAAAGTTAACCTAGTAGCCGGTACAGATCCCTGTCCTTTTCAACGAGTTGGGCAGGGGGTCTGTAAAGCAGCAAGGTCCTGTATCTGGCAGGACCTATTCTAGGTCAACTCCTAGTAGCTCGTGGTCGGATACAATGTTGCAATTCGTCGATTTGAGTGTATCCTTGACATACAACATTACACCGCCACCCTCTCTGTCTGGCCTATCTTTTTGGAAGAGTTGGTAACCAGGAATCGTGAATTCACCTTCAAAATCTCGGTTTGAGGTTTTTACCCACGACTCTGTTATGGCTACCATTCCAGGTTCTTCCGTCGCTACGAGGCCACGAAGTTCAAGAAACTGGTTCCTGATCGACCTCGCATTAAGCAGAACTTTCAGGGAGTCTCCGAATGTAGGACTCCCTACGCTCTTCCGTTACCCGGCTTATTTGTTGGCAAGATGGCACCCCTCTTTGTGACCTCTGAAAAGGTCTTTCCAGGAGTGACACGGGCGTACTGGAGTATGTCCGCCCTCACTCTGGGCCGCACACTCCTTTGGGTCCGCTCCACGACATCCTGTATCATGTTACAGAGTACAGCCTTTCCTTTAAACGAAAGATGCACTCCATCCCTTTGGTAGAGATCGTTTCTACCATAAAAGGTGCGGTAAGAGTCCACAAAAAAGACCCCCTCCACCGTACACAAATCTGCCAGGCGTCGGTTCAAGGAAATATTCCTCGAGTAAGCTATCCGGGTTGGACCTCTTCTTGGGAGCATCCCGACCACAACACGCCTGCGGGTTTTCAACCCACAGTCGTCCACAGCTCCCATGACCTGTGTATAATCTTTTCTTGACGACTTACTTTACTTCTTTTAAGGTAGAGGTCGTTGCCACTTACCATCAGGGCAAAGACTGAGATTTCTCCGCCTCCACCCTGATTCGATGGTTTCTACGTCCTGGCAGGCAGCTTACCTTCACACTGCTGCGAAGGCGGGCCGCTAACAGTGGTTGCAGACCCAGTGCTTGAGAGTCGCCAATAAGGTTGACTCTCGCACATCCGGCTGCAGAGGAAAGAGTTTTCCCTTTTGTAACCGATTTGTCCGTTTCCTGTTTAATCTCCATATTTTTCTTCTTTTTCTTCTTCTTCTTTCTTTTTCCTATCTTCCTCTGGTTTTACTTCTGTTTCTGCTTTCTCTTCTTCTGTTTCTACTTTCTCTTCTTTTTTCTTTCCTTTTTTCCTCTTTCTCTTTTTCTTTTTGGCCTGTTGAGCCAGTCCCGCAGCAGCTGACTCTAGCTCTGGGACGTTGGAAGGCTGGCGTGGCACTGCCGATGCAGTGCTCGCTTCTTGTGTGAGGGTCTCGTCGGCGGATCCACCCACGTCGGTGAGAGATACATCGTGAGCCGACTGGACCTCTAGTCTTGAGGACAGCTCGACGATCCTGTCTTCGAGACGGCGAAGCTGACGTGTGTGTTCGCACTCTAGGTTCTGCAGCTTCCTATCCAGTACTTTAGATTTTTGCTCAGATGATCTATATAGATCCTTGAGCTCTTGTATTTCTCCTTTAAGGACACAGTCAGTGCAGATATTTGCCGGATGGCATTTGGAGTAACACCCCTCCGGGAATTCCACGCACCACTTGTCCTTTTTGCACACTGAACAGGTGTATTTAAGAGCAGCCGGTCATTTCTTTCCAGTCATGATGAACACTTTATATCTCTGAATACTTTTCGACCAGTCAATAAAAAAAGAAGGAGGGTTGGTGAGTTCACCCCGCGTGAGTCGCTCCCGCCTATCCATCAGAGACGTTTCGAATCTTTTAGAAGGCACGCTACTTTTACTGCTGTTCGTCCGACCAAGTCGTTCAAGCTCAGTGTGCCGTGGCTCCCAAACAAACAACTCTGCCAGCCTCCGAAGGGGAAGGGGGGGGGGCTGTTATCGATTTCGCGCCAGGTAAGCAGCGGAACATTCCCCGCACTAAACTCCTACTAGTTCCCCTCAAGGCGGCGAGGATCTCGACGTAGCGTTCAATGGATATCCCGCCACACCAAGAGACTCGATCAAAGGCTTTGTGTTGGCCTGGCAACCAACCTGGAAACAAGGTCCGTAACCTCGGACAGTTGCTACCAGAGGCACCCCTCAACGGTCACTGGGAATGATCAGTAATTATGCGCCATGAAAAGGGTTAACGGGGCACTTACCCTCATCCCATTCATCTCACCCCAGTGCCTAGGGCCTCTCTATTCCTAGTTTCTCGCAACGAGTGAGCGCCGATTGGCGATATTTTTAGAGGTTCCAAAGCCTCTCTTCTGACTCTTGAGGTAGCTGTCAGGTCCTTAAATTTAGATAGATGAAGGATAAAGCTGAAAGGATAGTATTGTTGTTTTTTTTATCAGTCGAAGGGATAGAGAAAACATTAACAGAATACAGGATAGAAGAATAGAAGACGGACGCACTTTGTCTGGAACCTCATTCCCGACCAAGTCGACAAGGGTAACACTACCAGGGGTGCCGTAAAGGAACTCTCCGACAACATAGCTCAAAAAATATATGGTACAGGTAAGCTCTCTCCCCATGACAAGGGGACGCCGAGAGTGAGAGAGAGAGAGAGTAAACCAACGGAGGACTTACTGGCTCGATACATGAGAACTAGAAATGTGTTCGAGCGTGGATGCTAGGGTTGTTATTAATAGCTCCCTAGGGGCAGAATCCCTCTGCCCCCTTCGACCGCTTGGGGAATTAAGGGAGAAAGCCCTTTATCCTACAGCCTCTGCTGTAGGCCCCAGCAACGTTACCACAATTAAGTGGGGCCGGGCTTCCCGTGAGACTGTCTCGAGGGGAGCAGATTAGAGTGGAGTGAGGCTGTTGCATGCCCTGGGAATTTTATAGCACTCCCATGTGCTAGCGATCCATGCAACAGCTAGGAAACGGAACTTGAATTGCAACTTTACCTCACGCGGAATACATCCACTTGAAAACGACTGACCATACTCTACAACTCTATATCGTTCTCTCCCTACAGGGTGGCTACAGTTTCTTATAACATAACTAGAATCTTGGAAGCGGTGAAAAGGACTTTCCAACGCGCACAGAGGAATTCATCAATCAATTACATTAACGATATCGTGTGTTGGATGGGGGTGGGGGTATTATAAAATATATGATGGTATTACCACAAGGTCTGCTGACCAAAGGTCGCGTGCTCTCACTTATTCTGATTTATGACCTTACTACCTTCAAAACTTTCAATAATTCTTGGACTAACCTCGGAAGGACCTTGACAATTGTATTATTTGAAAAATAATGTAAAACAACATAAGGGTTTAAAATTTCGTTAGAATCGGCCCAATAGTTACAATGCTATTACAAAATATAAAAAGAGCAAAACGGGGACTGACCGACCTACATAGTGAGGCATAGAGTCGCACGCGACTTAAAATTTGTACTAAGACTAAGTACCCATAATGAGTTGAATCCTTTCGTCTGTTATCCCAGTAACATCACTCTTTTGGTGTTGATATAAACTTAACGTTTTGCAGTTCAACTTAATTAAGAGTAAACTACTGATAATGGCTTGTAGAACATAAACAGCCACGGCGTCTGTGTAAGTATCATATAGTCTTTGGACTTTACAAGCGTGATTCCATTCAAAATTATCTCTCTCCCATGAGGTGATCCGCATGTCTGTGAGCCAGTTTTTTGTTTACTCTTGATCGATACTTTGCCCCTCCATTATTCGCAAGTCTATTCAATATTGAAACAACCATACAATATTTTGCCATCTACAATAAAAACTCTATATCTGCTTCTACACCCTTTATCTCCATATTGAGGCACCTGCGTGAAGGAACCGAGACCAACCAGGATATGGGGTGAAGTTAATACTAACAGGATCTAATACTGGCACTCCTCAACGAGCTGGGGAGAGGGCATATATCGCCTAAACCTCCTTGAAAGTCCTTGTGGAGGCCTGAGCTTGACGCAAAGGCGGTTTACAAAGAGATTATTGAAGTTTCTTCATTCCTTTAGTGGGGATTAGAGTCACAATAAAGAGTACGTCTAAAGTGTGCGATAAGACGAAGCGAAAAGATCTATCAGAGTGGTTATTTAGGGAAGCGGATGTATCAAGGTAATGGACCCATTAATCATTCGGGCTGTCGCTCAATCGGCCTCAGCGAGGCATAAGTTTCTGCTCTTGAGGCTTTGAGGGAACTTCTTTACGAATATTTCTTTTCCTTGAGATCTTAATATTCACCCTCTCTTAGGGCGATGAAAGGGAGTTAGTAGTCATCAACTCCGTTCATCTCTTGACTCTATTCCTTTTATTATTTCCATTTTGTTGCACTCTAAATCAGAGTAAATCGTAATGCCAAGGCATAGAAGATGCTGTAGGAATTAGGAGGAAAAGTATTTTTTATTTATTTTAAAAAATAAAGTGAAAACTAAGGAAAGTATTTCCTATGAAGAGAGGTTAGTAATAAAATGGAGAAGTTAAGCGAAGTGAAGATGTGTGGGTGGCTCACAAAGTATGTCGACACAATAGGGACCGAAGGGCTCGCAACTCTCGTAAACTCGTCCCCCTTAGGTGCTATTTACAATACCAGGTTATCCCTCACAGAGGGATTCACCCCGGTAAAAAGGAATCTATAGCGTGGCGAAGGCAGGGTGAGCGACATATAAACTCGGTTCGATTTGAGGCTTGATATGTGTATGGATATCTGAGCGAATAACCATAGCGTCCCCTGATCTCAGCGACGCGAATTCAGTGGTTGGAAACTCGCCACCACTCCCGTGCTTCTTTCTTTTCCGACCGGCGATTTCTTCATACTTTGGCTTTAATCATTTAGGCTATCTGCCTCTGATCTTTAAGTCTTGGACTTTAATTCTTGCAGAGAGATATATATTAGGGGGAAAATACAGGAAACACCTGAAAAATCCCGAAATACAATTTATTTAGGGGAGATGCAAAGTAGGAGAAATTTGGTGAACCTGTCACCTGAATGCTAGAGAGTTAGTTATTCGCTAGAAAACGCTGTTAGTCGAGGATTAGATTTAAAGTATTGATCTATACGACGTTTGAAAGTATCTACGGTGTTTCAGTCTATTACTTTCCGGGAAGCCCATTCCATAAGTTGACGATTCGGTTAAAAATTAAATTCTTTGATTCGTGCGAATTAAAATGTTTACCTATAATTTTGCAACCGTTTCCTCTCGTGTAATTTGAGTAGTTCAATAATAGTAAATTAATTACCATTATTAATTTCCGTTGAAGTGAATGATTCCATCGTGTATGTATTTACTATATTCTTTTGCATATTCATTTAATATCGTTTAATTAATCATTATATATATACAGTCATGGGCAAAGTTTCGTTACAAATATATATTTTTATTTTTTAATTTGTTTTTAAAATAAATCGTCTAAGAATGATTATTCTAATATTTGAATTATTGCAGGGTTATTAAAAAGTCAACATTTAAAAAAATAATAAGAAAAAAAATGCATTCCTTCTTTGAATCCAAAATTGCGCTGTTTTTGTTCCTTTAGGAGTTGAGTTTCAGTCCCCGGAGCTTTGCTGTTCGATCAAAAGGGTAAAATAAAGATAAATGTGGGTTAAATGAATGATATTGTGTAATTAAAATCTATTTCATATTTTTTGGGTAAAAATAACTGTTTGAATCTTTTGCAATTCTAGAAATGGTTATTTCCAAAGAAAAGCGTGCAACCATTATTGCTCTGTAACAAAGTGGTCTGAAATGCAAGGATCATTAATAACTAAAAATATTGGTTGCACTCATGTGGAGAAGACTTCTCAGCATTTTTACAAGTCCTGTGTCGTGCTCACGGTGAAACACCCAGACATTTTCAATGTTTGGACCTACTTCTCATCTAAGGGAATCTTCTTAACATTAACAAATTTGCCCCAAAACACTGCAATTATCTCAAAATAATACCAAAATGCGCTTCATCAGCACCTCATCCCAACAGTTAAGGGCCATTTTGGGAATGGTAATTATATTTTTCAGTATGAGGGCGCACATTCTCGCAAAGCAAAATAAATAGCAAAGTTCTTGGCTGAAAATAACAACGAACATTTGCGATTTTGGCCCAGCAATTCGCTAGATTTAAATCAAACATAGAATTTGTGGGCTATAATTAAACAGGTGTTTGATAAACAAACCATCCAATTGTGAGCAGATGCGGTTGTTTATTTAACAACAAATAAAGCAATATCGGTCAAGTTATCATCACAAATTTGATCTCCAGCATAGCGAAACGAATTGAGGTAATCCTGAAGAACAGGGGACAGCATTGTAAATATCGACTGCGCGCATCAATTGGCTGTATTTATTAATAAACGCTTCAGGGCTCAATTCTTTTTTTTTATTTCACCTTAGAATTATGATAGATTCATACTAAAATAAAATGCAACCTTTGATTATTTCTATTTTTTTTAGTCGGAAAAAATATAGTAGTCTCAAATCTTTTGGCCATAAAAGACAATCTCTTTCATTTCAGTTCTCCAGAGTAAAGAGTATAACTTTAACAATCTCTATATACACCCCGAGCATTTAATACCCTCATTGGTTTCCGAGGTGAATAAGAGAAGAAGAAAATAAGTCCTAATAACACACAATTTAGGTTCAAGAGTGTCAGCGGTGCCGGTGCTTCCATGATGTTCTTTTCTTCCTTTCATCATCATGTGCCTGATATACACCTGTACCTAGGCCAAGAATATTCCCCTATGTGGCATATCTATAATTTAGACTATTTAAAATAACAATAACCTCTTCTTCCTCGAGAGGGGAAAATGTTTCAATTTTGGAGAATTTATTTTTCGAGCCTTTTTGAAAATGTTAATTTTTTTGATTTATCTCGTTCATCCTTGTAGTCCTGGACTGTTATATGCTGTTACCACCGTCTGTTTGACGTGGTCTGTAAACTAGATATAGTTACACTCTAATGGTATGGGCTGAGGGGTATCTGCCTTTAAACATTGACTATAAATAGAGTGGGACCCAGGCAGCCCCCGTGAAGAACTCCGGCTTTTAATTTGAATGTTGATCCATAATATCCTTCGTAATTTTGTTTTGAACGTATATCTGTTCAATATGTAATTGCAGATTAACCTTTCGAGATTTCTATTTAAATCCATTTCTAGTATTTTGCAAATTAGTCCTTTTAACCACACCGTATCAAAGGCTTTTCCACGTCGCATGACACCGCATAACATAACGTTACATACATACCTTTAGCTTTCTTCTCTGTTATTACCGCTATTGCCATCGTGGTGTCACTTTATTTCCTAAAGCCGAATTGATATAATTATTATTTTCTTGGTTTTATTCTAGGTAGTCCGGTTGTCTTCTATTCATTATCTTTCCAGGACTTTTCCGAGAAAGTTTAAAATCGATATTGGCCTTTAGCTCGTTACCTACGTGTGGCTTTTCCTGGCTTTGAAATATGTATCATCTTTGGTGTTCGATTTTTGTTTCTGGGATGGGATGGGGGATTGATGTCTCAAGTTTAGGCAGTCATTAAACAGGATTTTGTTTTTATTTAAGGCGTTGCTTAGTGCTTTTTAGGTTGATCTTTATATATACCGTTGGACCGAGCGTTTTTTTGTTTGAATGGGTGCGATATACTCATTCATTATCTCTTTTGTTATCAAGGGTGCTTTGTTACCATGATATTCATATCTATCGGCTTCTACTGTCAGTCAGATACAATCCTTGGATATTATTTATTATATGGACCTGTAACATTTCTTCAGCGTTGTCTTTTGGAATTATTCTAAATAACATTTTCCAATATTTTTTTAAATCTTTCTTGCATGGTATGTTTTCTTGTATGATGTTTTGTTATTCTGATTATTTTATTTTCTTCTTTGGTGTTTTCTCTTTTTCCTTTCGATGCTTCTGTTCCTCTATTAGAAACATCGTTTCTCTTTTTAATCTCTGTGGGCTCGGTTATTTTTTTGTTTAATTCTTGAGTTCTTTTTGTTCAAATTGTTCTTTTATACCTCTTGCCCATCCTCTTCACTCCCCTCGTCCACACCAGTTGGGTTACGGCTCTGTAGTCGATCCTAGCGACCCTTCCAATGGTTATATTTTTAATTCCATGAATATGTCTTGTTTAGTAGTACCTTTCAGTAGGGATTGAGGGAAGTTGATGTTAGTTTTCTCTACAATGTTTCCAGTTAGCTTTTGCCCTATTTTCAAGTCTTGGTTTCCTGTGTTAATTCCGTGTTTCGATATGGCAATTATATCCAGTTCTAGTTCCCGGAATATATTGCCATAAACGATTTTGTTTTTTGGCTATTCTATAGTGCTTATTGTGTGTATCTTTAATTTTGTTTGGTTATTGCTGCCATTCATACATATTTCTATTTGTTTGGTGTTTATTCTTCCTTATTTGTCTTTCCTCTCGCTCTTTTTTTGTTCTCTTCCATTTCCCACCATCTACGACTTATAAGTCTGTCTGAAAATGCTTGTTCTCTCCTATCAGCAGCTCTTTGATTTCGTGTTCATTCTGGTGCGTGTCAAAGACTGATTTGCGCATTCCATTTGTTTTATACCCGTTTAGATACACGTGATCTTCTGTCCGTTTGGAAGTGGGTGTGTATCGTTTATGAAATCTTTAGTTGAAACTCTCTAGCTTCATATGCACAGCCTATTTCTTTATTTTTTTCTCTGTTGATTTGCTTGTCTTAATTAGTAAAAATGTAATTACAAAAATCCGCAAGAAGTAAAGATGTTAACCACTTAGAATTTCGATAAGCAACAACTCATACTCTTCAGAGTTTGAAACGATACTGAACATATGGCCAAGAAGGCGACACTAGTAAAGCAATGAACACGTTCAACTTTACCAGGATCTGCGTCTCTCTTCGCGGCCGAGCTAGTTGTAATACATCGCTAGGTACGGGAGATAACGCGTCGTATCCGGCTCAAAGACAGGATTGTGATCTTTAGCGACTCACAAAGCGCCCTGAGTGCTCTTAGTGCATTGAAATCATTTGCTTTTGGTTTAGTTTTTATCTTTGTTTTTTATTTGTTTTGTATTTTGGTGTTTTTGACACTTCTTTTTAATTTAACGTATCATTAAACAAACATAGTCTTGAGAAATCAACAAAATTACAAACATTAAATGTTTGCAATTTTTTATTATTTTCACTTCGTACGCATTTCCCCTCACTTTCGATTTACCATTCCTCCTTTACTTTGTACCCATTGTACCTTAAATACTTGTCTGGATGTCTTCGTTGATCGTCTCATTATGATTTAATTGCGCTCTCTCCTCTTTGCCCTCCATTTCTGGATTTTTTCGTTTGGGGAACGTTTTTTCCTTCGAGATGGTCATTTTCAATAAAGACCACAGATTGGCCTAAGCGTTTGTTTCTATTTTGGTTGATTTGGCACCTTGAACTTGACCAAAGGGATGAGTATTACTTCATTCATTTAGAAAGGGGGTCCGATTTAAGATTCGACGGTCCGAGGTCATTGATGCTGAATTCATCCCCCCCTTCCCTCTCAGGGCTTAGTATCCTTCAAGGGTGGAAGAAACCAAAGGCCTGCCCCAGTTGGTACCTTAGGCTTGACCGAAGGAAAGAGTACTACTTCTATATAAGTTTGGGTAACGTTTTTTTCCTTCGAGATGGTCATTTTCAATAAAGACCACAGATTGGCCTAAGCGTTTGTTCCTATTTTGTTTAGTTTTGCACCTTGTACTTGACCAAAGGGATGAGTATTACTTCATTCATTTCGAAGGGGGCCTGATTTAAGATTCGACGGTCCGAGGTCATTGATATTGAATTTACCCTGCCCCAGTTGGTACCTTAGGCTTGACCGAAGGGAAGAGTATTACTTCTATATACGATACAGGTGGCCTCAAGCATCGATCTCAGTTATAGCTGGACGCTTTCATGGAAGGGTGAGGGTATGACCGCTCCGCTAACTAGAGATGAACTGCAAGTACTGGGTGTCGGACTGTTGCCACCTCCGATATTTCAAAGAAATAAAGAAGAAAGATAAGAACAATGTGTTCGAAAGGATGGTTGCTGAAAAGGAGTAGTTTGTCTAGTTTTACTTACCAGAAAGAACTCTGATGTGACTAAATGACGGGTTTAATTACTTGAGGATGGACGAAGATTCGTACCTACAACTGCTGTTGTCAAAGGTTTCTCATATAATCAAGAAATAAAACACGTGTATGCGGACTACTATATCACAACACCAAAGGTTGATGGCTACATTGACGTTTATGGCCAAGCGCTGTTCCTTCTGTAGCAGCTGACAATCTTGGTTAGCTCCTACGAAAGTTCTTTAAACGCCCTTGGCACTTTATGCACGACATGCCAATATTGTCTTTATTCAGTATGTTACATCACTACGGTTGTTCCCAACCAATCATAACCTTTGCCTGACGCAATTTAAATAACCCAATCGAAGTCGAGCTTCCTTTGTCCTTGCCTCTCCTCCACACCCAAATCTACTCGTGCTCTCTTCACTAGTCAGACAAGGTCAGTTCCCACAATGTTCTCCTATAATCAATATTTCATAATATAATTTCCCCTTCTCCTTCTTACTTCCATTGCCCCGTGTCTTTATTCCTCTCAATCTCATCATCATCATCAAACAATTTAAATTAATACCCATTACTTATTCAAATCAATTACTATTCTCAACTGTGTTTTTTCAATCTTCACCAGGGCTCTTAAATATATATATACATAGTTACCTTCTCTGCGCAAGAAATCGCAACACACACACACACACATACACACACACACACACACACACACATATATATATATATATATATATATATATATATATATATATATATATGTGTGTGTGTGTGTGTGTGTGTATGAGAAACTCACAAAGTAGCGCGTGAGTAGAGCAAGATATGCAAAAAATCACACAGGAAAATGAAAGGTGGATTCCAAGTACTTTCGAACTTGTTCAGTTCATTCTCAAGGAATAAAGAAATTGTTTACAAAGCTGGTATATATATATATATATATATATATATATATATATATATATATATATGAGAAACAACAGAGAATTAACTGAACAAGTTCGAAAGTACTTGGAATCCGCCTTTCATTTTCCTGTGGGATTTTTTGCATATCTTGCTTTATTTATTTTTATATATCCTTCTTCTATAACTATATTTTAGCAATGTGATATTTTGAAAGAGGGGAAATTTAGTTTTGAGTTCCTTTTTAAAATTATTATAATTGGCGAAGTTCAGAAAATTTATAAAAATTTAACTATGGCTGCTTTTTTTTAGATTTTAAATTTTAATCTTAGTAGCGAAGCGTAGGAGGAGTGGCGAAGCCATTGCCTGGTACATATATATATATATATATATATATATATATATATATATATATATATATATGCCCAATGTATCTAATTCCTAGAACATTTTACCCGATTTCTCATCTCATAAAGATCTATTCATGGGAAGCTCTCTCGATTTCCTTTTTGTATCGTTTCCCCTTTTTAACGAAACTCGTTTTTCGGTGAACGTAATACCTCCAAAATCCCATTTAATCATATCTAAAATTAAAGCAGGTGTTTGCCTAGTTATCTGGGCAAACACTCATTACTAAGAAGACCTGAAATTCTCCACGTGCATATCTTTGCAAGCTTTGAGACGTATCATCTTTGAGATGAGCATTGAAATTGGGAGAATTCTTCAAGCAGATTACAGTATAAGTAAATCTGCATAATCGTGTGTCCTCCGCCCCAGCATCTGACCACGATTGCTGCCACCTTCCTGCATTCTTTGCGGAATGGGCTCCCTATGTTATTATTTTTTGGCACTGTTTCTCTGGTGGCAGAAATATATTCCATTTGGAGGGGGGGGGGGGGGTCAGAATATTCTTTACTTTTGATTTTCCCAGAGTACATATTTTCTCTAGATTTCTAGATATTCTTACTAGAACTTCCTATCCTCCATCAATGTAGTCATAGTAGCAGTGGATATCTGCATTTATCTTTTGCGAGCACATGACTGAATCCTGTCTTGACTGAGACCCACAAGCGCTCAAACTGGTCTGAACCTCATTTTGACATGACTGTAGCAATCAAGCAACGACAGATCTGTTGAGGCAGCCTGAACGGGCTTAAGCATGAAACTTTCTGAAAGCTACCCATATACGCTCAGATCGGACTGAACAGGTTAGCCTCTTGATGCCTCCGGACAAGCCGGTCTGGGTATGTATGGCCGCCCAGATCTACTTAGAGCGCTAAACCCTTTCCTTCAGCTTTGTACTCGTATCTGTATCATTTCACGTTTACGATAATGTCTTCTACTTTATTACTTGGAAAGAGAATCACTGTGAATTTCTTATCGTTAGTTGTTATCTTCAAGTTTCTCTCGAACTCGTTGATATTGCCAATTTGTTGTTGACATCCGTTCCTATGTCTTACGTTTTGATAAAGTTAGAAGAAAAGTTGATAGTAAAAGTAGAGTATACAACAATGATGAGATAAATGTCCATGAAAAGGGGTCGCAAATTATCGCCCTAATTATATGTTTTCTAGTTCCTGTCCATATTTTATAAGCAAGTGGCCCTCACTCCTCTATTTTAATGGTCTTATGCTATTTGTAGTTGGTTCGCAGGTTATCGCAGATGTTTCTAGTAGATTCTAAGTTTCTTCTCTTGTGCAGAAAGTTGCCTTCCTATGTTAGAGTGAAAAATTGAGATCGGCGATACTTATGAAATGCTGTTTATTTCTCAGAGTATTTCTATAACTGTTTTTTATTTGTAAGTGGCGCGAAAGAAAAAAAAACAACTTTACTCAGATGATGTTGATTAGGACGTGTAAATTTCTATATTAATAAAGGTTCAGTTTCTATTTTAAATGCTAGAGCTATTCTAATGTGACATTAAGATAATTAAGGTAATTCGATGTATTTACTACGTCTTTAAGTATTAGCTAAGTAAAAGAATAATGATACAAGCCGCTGTTCTCTTCCTTAACAGGAAGAGCTTGGTTACACAGGCACCCCTGCAGAGTGTGGCCTACGGCCTTTTTTGCTAATCTTAACCGCCTTTTTTAATCCCATTTATAGACTCTTTATTTTAACACCCTGAATACCCTTTTCTTCTTCTTCTTCTTCTTCTTCTTCTTCTTCTTCTTCTTCTTCTTCTTCTTCTTCTTCTTATAAAGGAATTATTAGAAATAACTTTGATAAAAAAATCAAATCTACTTAGGTGACAACCGAACTAAAAGAAAAAATCTTATTCAAACACCTTCAAAAAATCTCGTTCTTAAAATATAGGTTATAGATGTAATGACTCTTCTCTTTTTAGATAAACCTTTTTCTAGTTCGTTATCAGTTTACATATACATCGGTCCAGGCCGACATCCGTATTTGGTCGCCCGTTTCTAAAGTATCCTCAGTTAAGTTCCCTATATCATGAATGTATTTCTATTTTCCTTTTCTGTATCGTATGTGAGCATCCTATTGAGTTTTGCTCATATATCACATGATTTCTTGTGAAGTCCTTTGTTTAATTGACTTGACTTCAATCTGTCGATGCAGTTCCTCTGGGTATTTCTCTTCACTTCGTATCTTAACAGTAATCAGGACTTATTTTTGTATGCGGTTAGCCTTAGCGTGTTGGTATTTTTCGTCGCATTTAAAGATATCACCGCATTTTATTTTTTTTCCGTGTTGAGTGCGCGGAGCTAGAAAGCTACATCAGGTTGACGCGAACTTTGGAAATATGTAGTCAATGTTAGAACGATCACGTAGTAAACATGTCAATCCACCTCAATCCTCGTTTGCTCCCGTTTGTCACTTGAGACCACTTTGAACTGGCCGATGCTCGTTCTAATTTTCTACACTCTCATGGTCGTTAATATTTCTGATATTCTTTGCGGTAATCCTAGGCATAGTTGGTGCATGTTGGTTGATTCCATTATCTGGTTCACATCATCAGCGAACTGCAGATAATTGTGCATTTCATTCACCGGGCCGACATATCCTTGGTGTATGTGCTTTACAGGGTAGGGTTTAAGCAGCTACCTTGTCGGTCCTCCTCTCTGATTTCGAACATCGGTTTATCGTAACTCTCTATTAAACTGTTGGCTGCCATATATGTGACATAGTTTAAGAGGGTGAAAGGTTACCCTCGCGAATCTTGAATTTAAGGCCAGCCCCGCTCACATTATGGAAT
Organism: Ceratothoa steindachneri; assembly: GCA_963969495.1. Lineage (NCBI taxonomy): Eukaryota > Metazoa > Arthropoda > Malacostraca > Isopoda > Cymothoidae > Ceratothoa > Ceratothoa steindachneri. The sequence goes on from OZ018326.1 coordinate 133,348,041, forward strand.
GCCTTTTAAGTTCACGTAACACAACGTTCAAGTAATGGACCTCGTGCTTGGCTCTGACTAGCGTTTAGTTTAAACTGGCTAATTTGGCGTCAGCGCTCCTACCTTTACGGAACTCTTGTTGATAGCGTGGTATCAGTTTGTGACTCTCCAAATTCCATAGGGTCTATTATTCAGAGATTTGTGCGAAATTTTGCTATAAATTAAAAAGTGATGGGAAAAAAAATTTGAGGGATGTCCAGAGGTTGCCAGGCTTGTGCAGAATAATCATTTTGCTATTCTTCAATCAATCGGAGCAATATTATGTGCTCATTGAGGCGTTGGAAAGGTGGATCATTGACTGAAGAAAGCTGTCTGGAACTCTGCGTATATTTCTCCTGGTTATGACATATTCCCAAGGTGCCCTTTTTTTGAATCTTGTATGAAGAGCTTGAGCCCTACCAGAGTCATTGCTTCGACTCTCTGTTCGTGGAGCCTTCCCGCGAAGAGTAATGATAAGGAACTATTTCCTATAGGGTTTCGTTTAGCTGGCTGACTATTCATTCCTTGAGACTATGTTGAAATCATCGTTTTCGTCTGGAGAAATGCGAAATAATTCTCTCCAATCTTACAGGAGTAGAAGCTTTTTCTCTCTATGATCGTCAACGATTTTTTCTGCTATCCGTAGCTTGAGCGTATAATGGATCTGTTTCTTACCCTTTCAGTCATATGCATAGCAACGTACGTGAGGCATAGTCCAACAGACAGGATAGTAATAATTTGAAGTCGCCGTATATCACTGAATACATCCTTTCTTCAGGGGTTTTTTTTTTTGCATGCCCGTGAGGGCACACAAAGGGACCCATTCTTGGACGAGTCCATCAGCTCCAGAAATCCGTTGTCTTCACATCCGGAATTGTTCCTAAGATATTTATATCTTACATTACTAGGAAGAGACCTGAATGCTAGAGGTTAACAATTAGGGCACAATAAAAAAGAAGAAAAGATTAGGAAAGCCAAAAGATGAAATAAACAGATAAATATTGAAAGGAATCTGCCCTGAGTATCCATCATGTATCCCAAACAACGCACCAACAAACTTAAGTAGTATACTCATTATTCAAAACATGCTTTACAACATAGTCTTGGAACTTATCAACATATTTTTCAGTGAAGATATCGTCATTATATTATAGTAAATTAAAACTAGACTCCGACAAAAGTGCCAAACTGCAAAACGAAATTATAGGCAAAGCCAGCTGGAAACATGAAAAAGACAAAAAAGAATGCACCCCAACCCCACTAAAAGGAGACATTAAATAAGATAATTGAAAAAAATGAAAAATATAACTATTGCATTGACAGAAACAGAAATTGAAGCGTCGTTAGGATTCCTAAAGCCTACCCAAAGTGAACGAGGGAGATGAAAAATTATTAAGGGAAGGCGGCATAAATTAACAATTCAAACAAATAATAACTCAACAACTAAACTACAAGATAGAGGAGAATCTATAAATTAAAAATTGAAATGGCTTTATCAGTAGAAGAACAGAAGAATAACGAATAGAACGAAATGATCTCATAATGGAATGTGGAGAATTGTCTACGTTATATATAAGTCACATGGGGATATGATTTGCTTAGAAAAATGTACAGTTGGATATCAGGCATATATATATAGTATTCGAAAGGAAGAAGAAAGCACTGCAAGGAATAGGGTTCTTGGGGACTTGAAAACTCTAAAGAAGAACAAACTGGCCACATCGTGCAATGCTTCATCATTACTCTCTTAACCACCGGTCTAAATCGATACATTTTCGAGGGCGAATAAAAGAAAACTACTGAAAACTACAAAATAAAGCGGTGCAATGAAGAATGAAGAAAGAGGAAAACGAGCAGAGAACGTTAATATGCATATGAGACGGCGACCTTTTGAACCAGTAAGCGATGTGCTTAGGAAGTAAGCGATAAAGATATGGAATAAAATAAGAGAATAGATAAATAGATGTATGAAAAAAACATAAATAGATATCAGTAGATGCAGTCACTGCCACGCCCCAAACAACAGAAATCAATTGTGAAATGAAGAGATTTTAGTATGCACATAAGGAGCATAATAAGAGATACTCAATAATCAATAAATAAGAGGTAATTCAGTTTAGAAGTAATAGAATGAACAAGGACATCAAAGCCTAAAGATAAATAAAAAAACAACCACTGGTGTGGCTACGAAGCCGCAAGTGTACGGGTTCGTAGATAAACTATGGACAAATACACTAAAACACGCCAGAAAGAAAAGAAAATACAAATAAGTAATACAATGGAACAGATATTACAAGTACTTTAACAACACAAAATACGAGAATCCAATTCGCATAACAAACGCAAAATACATCACAAGAGGTGCACAAAGATAAAATTTACATCAAACATGATACATAAAATAACACATTTAAATACATATAATTTTATATGAATAAAAAAAAAGACAAGTTGAAGAAATAAAGCCAGTTTTCTGACAAAATTTTAGTCTCTAAATAGTTTCCTATTTACCTGTAGCTGACTCCTTTTGAGAAGTCTACCTACATCCGAACCGACTATCCGAATAAGGCTTCTATATATTACGGTGTTTAATCCTATTGATCCATCTTGCTAATACACTAGGAGTTCTCAAGTGATCTTTCTTTCTCGTTTTTACCTTTGAAGGCGTCGTTTAATCCATCTGCTTTAAGCTCCCTTCTCTCTGCCGACGCAGCTAAGCTGGAATCGAGTTTTCTATTCAGTTTCCTCATTTTTCGTTAGCTCTGAATTATTCGATCAGCTTCCGTTCCCTCACTGAAATTTCCTAAAATCTTACCACTATTTACAAAGAGAAAATGATAGCTTATTGTACTTATTTTGTGCTGACTTGACGTTTGGGAAATACAACGTCCTGACGGACGGTATTGTTGCTGACGCTGAAAAACGGAGAGAAGAAATCTTACTCGATACTAAAGAAATGGGAGCTGTTGTAATTCATAGAAGTGGGAAATATTCTTTCTAGGAATAGGAAGATAATACACCAAAGATTTTTAAACGCTCGAGTTGAGGGGACGCGTTGTAAGCTCTTACGAACAAGTTTGTGAGTAGAGTAAAACAAGAATAAAGGATACGGCGAATTGTAATTCTTATTTTTAGAGGGGAGTTAACGAGGCGATGAGCATGAAGAGAGAGTAGCAGCTGGTAGGGAGCGAGAGTGGAAAAGATTGCTGCAACAGCGAACTTTACATCATTCATTTGGTTAATAGGAGTTAGGGGAGGAGTGTGGAAGCTTCTTACATGTTTGTATGTGTGAGCACAGTTTAGTCAGTGTAAAAAATCGATGCCAGCCTGAGATTTTGGTAATTTTATAGTCAATTTTGCCTAAAAATGGTGTTTTTACTGACGCTGAGTGTAGCCAGACACCGAACCAGAACATCAAAATATCCGCCTCTAATCTAATTTCCACTCGTGCGATCATTCTCAATTCATCCTCTTTCTTATCAGAGTTTTATTCGCATCATCTCCGCCCATATTCCTATTTATTTATTACTATTCACATTCCGGAGTGAAATGAACGAGGGCATCTACACTGGAAATATTTCGAAGAAGTCTCTAATGAAAGTGTTGAAGTTAGGGGAAATGAAAATTTGTAGAAAATACTGTATATACACAAATCAGGTATATCATCTAAACAAAAGACAAATTGGTTGCGCAACTCTGCAGGACATTGTCACCTTCCATATTTAAAACAAACCAGTGAAGTCACATAAATCATGGCTCATTGTAGACGCGTGTGTACGTCGGTGTAAATTAAGCCTTACCGAACTCACACATATATACAGTTAGGTGGCACAAGTAATTACCCACTTAAATTTTCAATATTTCTTAAATATTTTGTGTTTTCGTGTGGTTATAAAACTTACAGGGAACTTAGTTAACATATATTTAACAGCAGAGATACACATAAGAAAGATTTTCTTTGAATATAACAGCAATTGCTAATAAACAAAATTTAGTAGGTTACAAAAGTGTTCAACCAATAATAATTTCAGTCATATAATATTTCGTGGCGTAATTTTTGTTTGCAATTACACCACGAAGAAGATTCTCATAGGTTGATATTAGCTTTCCGCAATCATTTTTGATATTTTGTTTCACTCCTCTACGCAAATCACCTTCAAAGAGGCAAGGTTCTGTAGGTTCTCTTCTGAGTACAGCCTCTAGTATTCTCCGCAAATGCTCAATAAGATTGAGGTATAGCGATTGACTTGGCCAAGGAAGGAAGTTTATTTTTTCTCTTTTTAAACCATTACTGAGTTAATTTGGCCGTGTGCTTAGGATCGTTGTCCCGCTGAAGTATCCATTGTTGGAGGTAGAACTTTTTCTCACTTGGGGGCAGCTTTTCCTCCAGTATCTTTCGATACATGATATCATCTATTCCCATCCCCAATTATATGAAACGGCATGTGCAGTAAAGCATGCACAAACTATGAGACTACATATTCCGTGTTTCACTGTTGGGATGGTGTGCTTAGCATCATACGCAGTTCCTTCTCCCTTCAAAATATGACGAGCATCATTTTGGCCGTAAAGTTCTATTTTACTCTCATCTGACCATATAACATTGTTCCAAAATTCGTTTACCTTTTCAAGATGGTCTCTGGCAAACTTTAAACGGTTCGTTGCATGTTTTTAACTAAGAAGTACGATTTTGCGAGGAGGGAAAGATTTCAGATCATTACGATGGAGGTCTTTTCTAATAGCTTTTGTTTATGAGATTTTGATAATTCCAGATCACTTTGTAGATCTTCAATATTAATTAACAGAGTATTATTTTTTGGCTTTTGAAGCATGTAACGCCAATACCGATCATTAATCTTGCGAGTAGAACAGGCTCTTGTCATGTTGGAGGTGATTCCATATTCGCGATGCATTCGAATTGTGGAACCTGCAGTTGCATAAGGCACTTCAACTTGCTTATAAATAGTCCAATAGGATAATCAATCTAAATAAGGTTTAATTATTTGCTGTCGAATAGCTTGAAGAACTTCTTTGATCGTCGAGATTGCTCACAGCAAGCGTCATTATTCTATGGATACTTATGAATTAATGACGGTGCAAATATTCGGCAGTTTACATTAGTTTCGTTTCTAGAAATTTCTCGAATTTTCAATCTTACATTTTTCATCGAATCTATAAGATTTTTTTGGTTTAATAATAATATTCTAGCCTTTGCTGTTATATTCCTTCTGTTAAATATATACTTATAGAATTTCCTAATAATTTTATAAACAGATGAAAAGACAAAAAATTGCAGAAACATTGAAAATTTAAGTGTGCAAATACCCGGGTCATCTCAATATATATATATATATATATATATATATATATATATATATATTTAAGAACTCCATGGCGAGTTATGGTATATGATAGTGAAAACACTGTATAGGAACCAAAAGTTTAATTACGAGACTAGTTTCAGTATATAGTTTATCATACCCTCTTCAGTCGTATACTGAGAATGTAATTGTTACAAAAGTCTATAAATAGTGTACAGATCAGAAAAAAAAACACAAAAAAACACTAAACGGGTGAAAAATGTCATTAATCAGGGGGTGTAAGTCTAAGATCTTTGACTAAGCTTTTTTCGATGAGGTTGCGGGAATGGGGGCTGTATTTCAATTGCCCATCTGACAAATTAAAATTGGGAATTTCTCCTATTAATATAGATTCTACTATTTTTCATTTGCGGAAATCTTTATAATTACATATGATTTGTGCCTTTGAATAGTCAATTTAGTGGTTGAAATTGCTAATATGATTAAAAATACTGGATGTGGTACTGCCTCGTCTAACATCACCTTTATGTTCATAAATTCGTTTTGTTAAGGTTCTTCCGGTCTCTCTTATGTAGAATGAGGGACAGTTGTAGAGCCACACGGAATTAAATATACACCTGCTTCATTTGGCTGATCCACCGGCTTGGTCGAAGGGAAAGATTTAAGGATGGAAAAAGGGTATTTAAATGTGGTTAGGCCTGGGGAAATAACTTTGTTCACTCCTTTTGAGGAGGGGAGAAAAAGGGAGGGATGGACACTTCGTATTATTAAATTTGTTTTTATCCTTGGAACTGTAATGCGTAGATTTTGCTTTAGATAAACTTTCATTGATCACATGGCGATGATCATTTATTTCAATGAAACTGCAGGTTATATATGTAATCTCGTCTTCTAGAAAGCAAGGGTCACATATCCTGAGTGCTCTCAAAAACATACCTGATGCAACGGCTCGCTTAATGTTAATATAATGATGAGAAAAGAAATGGATAAATAAGTTTAAACTATTTATAGGCAAAAACGATATGGCATCATCTACATACCTATACCATAACTTTGTATGATATAGGTATGTAGATGATGTCATATCAATTTTGCCTATAAATAGTTTAAACATATTTGACAAATTCCTTAAAAAGTTAAACGACCGCCATCCCACTATCAATTTTAAGTAGAGTAGGAAAAAGATAATTGTATATCCTTTCTTGATGTAAAAATTGTTAAGAATCATTGACAAAATTAGCTTCACTGTGTACCGAAAACCAACCCATTCTAACTCTTATATCCATTTCTTTTCTCATCATGATATTAACATTAAGCGAGCCGTTGCATCAGGTATGATGGACAACCCTTTTGTCTCACGGGCCTTACTAGGGTCTCTAGAAAGGTGTGTGAGCCGCATCACAGACAAAATATTGAATATTGTCAATATTGTGGTGTTATTAAAGCAATAATTAATAAACCGTGTTGTTTTATCCTTAAAAAAAATTGAAATACTTAATTTTAGATAAAATGATATACGAGGGGCGGTCAATAAGTTTTGCACGAGGGGCGGTCAATAAGTTTTGCAATTCGGATATAAGGGAACGAGATATGAGGAAAAGTGTTTTATTATTTTTCAATATAACTACCCTCGACTTCAATGCACTTGCGCCACTTGTCCCTGAGGCTTCGAATTCCCCACAACCAGAAATCTCCCGACTGCTGTTCAATCCACTCCTGGACGGCGAGTTGGACATCTTCATCGTCCACAAACCGACGTCCTCGCAGTGCTGTAGGGGAAATGGTTGAGCTCCTCGAATCCGCACTCGCGCAGGGCAGCTTGTGCAACTCTGTCCTTGTGGACTTTGACGACGTTGAAGTCGATCATGGGGCGTGAGGTTTCTAGGGACCCAACAGGCAGAGACCTTGGTCATGGCCAAATTGTCGCGGTTGATGTTGATAACACTTCCATGTGATATTTAAAGTTCTCGCTCGATTTCTTCGACCTTCACCCGTCGATTTTCGAGGATCATCCTCTCCACACGGGCCACAGTGTCCTCGTTGGTCACGTCTGACTGGCGTACTGGATGGGGGTCATCTTCAAGGGACTCACGACCATGGCGGAACTCCCTATTCCAGCGAGCAATGGTGGCATAGGAAGGGGCGGCGTCGGTGTACACTGCGACCATGCGTTCATGGATCTCCTTTGCATTCTTGCCTTCCTTGGTCAAAAATTTGATCACTGCGCGGTGCTCAACCTTCTCCATTGTTGAAAAATTTGTGACTGACGATCTGCGATCACCTACTGCTTCTTAAATAGACGAGACAGGAGCGTGCGGCTGCAGGTCGTGACTTGTCCTAACACCCCCACAAACAGCCATCCCCCTTCCTCTGTTTTGCCCTACCCATTTGCAAAACATATTGACCGCCCCTCGTACATATATTTAAATTTAGTGTAAAATAAAATTATATTTTTTATAATATAAAGAATGACAAGTTATTAAGGACTTTTTTGCAAGTATATCTCCAATTTGGGGCAGACGCTTAAATTATAAATTATTAGTGAATTATTTTATTTATATAATTCACAGCCCAACTTAAATATTCAACCTTATACTCACTACTCCACATTCAGCCCTACCCACCCTCCGCTACAATAGTGATACACTAAAAGCTCCACCCTATTTCCCCCATATTACTACTCTCACCATCAAATCGCTGAAAAACTCGCAAACTGTAGGTTCAGACCCTAAACATCCACCTTAATATACCGACCCCCGAACTTCCCTACCTCCTACATAACTACACACCTCGTCACTCTCAACCATTTTAAAAACAGTAAAAAAACTAATCCTTAGAAGAATTACACCTATTACACCTCGCTCGCACACCCAACATGGCTTCAGAGGAAAGACTCTGCAACGCCATTACTGATCACGATACATTTTAGAAGGCTTCAACCAAAACTGTCCCTCCCAACGCATAGACAAAAACTAAGCCTTCCACATCGCCCCATGCCACATCATCATACAAAGAATTCTCTACACAAACTCCCACACCAACGATAAAAAAATGAACAGTAAACTTTTACTCCAACAGAGAACGCCAAGTGTTCCAACACAGGGCCCATCAACTCCGAAAAGCAAAATCTCCTTAAAGTTGTCCCTCAAGGGGCCATCCTCTCTACTCTCTAACCATTTCAGGCATGCGCCATCCCTTATCACCCCTAATCAAACAGTCCATCTGAATACCCATGAAGATTATTTATCTATTACATCCCAATCCAACACCGTACTTGCACCATTCATAAACCTTTGATGTATGAACACTCGACATCTCTCCCAGTCTTTTCAAACTTGATCCAAACCATTAAACAGCTTATTCTGAATGAAATAGTTCCCCATTAAAACCCATAATTTTGATGTTATCTTTATTTGCCCCTCATTTATTTGTTCTGTCGCCGTTTTATGTTCATTGGATAAATTTATATCTATGTATTTATCCATCTTTATATGACTTTTATGTATTTATTTTTTAATTCTCTTCCTATCGTTATATCATTTTCTCTCGGTTGTATTATATATATATATATATATATATATATATATATATATATATATATATATATATATATATATATATATATATCTACTACCTTGATGACATATTTCTTGACGTTTGAAATAATTTATGTTGGGATGATTATAATATCTCTCTTCTCCCGCCCTCCGGACTGTAAAGACAGACGATATCTTCTCCTTAATCCCTCCTTCCTCCCCGTTTATCCCCCTTTGTTAGTGTATAGTTGAAACATGTGTCTTGTTTTTCTCTCTTTTTATATGTATATTGAAAACGAAGGCTTATTTTGTATTAATAATTTTCTTTTCAATCCTCTTGATATGTTATAAATTCGCCTTCTATTTTCAATCAACTCGTGAATAATCTCCTCCGAGGTTCATTGAAAACTTAGGGTTTTGATCTTAAGGAAGGTAATAGTAAATTAATCTGCTTATACCCAATATTTTGTTAAACTAGTGCGTTTCGATACAACACGTATCATCTCCAGAGACAAACAGGACAAATGTTACCAGAAATGACTTTTATATATAAGAATATGTGGTTAGAGACTTACTAATGAACGAAAAATGGTAGCATGTAAGCGAACTATATCCCATCATGGCAGGGTGGTGGGGGATATGTCGAAATATGGGCAAGTTCCGGCCGACCGGTAGTTGGCAGAGGTTAAGCTTCTTTCCCATGGTGATTAACAACTTGGTTGAATAGATTAAGCGCGCGCCGCCGTTGTTCGGCTCCATCCTCTTGCACTTGGAAGTATGTCATGGGAATTGAATTGTATGTTTAACATTGGTTGCTTTTCGTGAATATATATATATATATATATATATATATATATATATATATATATATATATATATATATATATATATATATATATATATATATATATATATATATATCTTCAAGAAAGAGTAAATGCTGTCGATTTGGGAGAAAATCTACAATTTTTGTATTCTCTTCCATCAATTTTATGTTACGTCAACTTCGTGTTTTTCTAGTGTGTGTTTTCGGCGCTCCGTTGTTTAACTAGTAGGTCATTCTCCTTGAGAGTGTTGTTTTAGTCATATGAGTGATGTAAAAGCTCACAGTTTCCTAATTTATATGTGTACTTATATATTAGGTAGGTTCTTTGTTTGGGTTCAGGTGCAGCTCCTGGGTTATTCTTCATAATAAGGTTGGAGATCCGTCTAGTTTGATAATATAAAGTTAAAATGACTTTTTGCTTAGCGCTTGTTGGCTGTACTCGTCGATTAATTATTTCCCTCATTATTAATTAGGCATAAAAGTATACATAAAGCAGAAAATAAGAGGATAGACATAACGAAGTTAATATCGAGCCTTTGAATAAAATAATATAAAAAGGGAAAAATAAAAACACACAAGAATAAATTGGCGAAGAATTTGACAACCAGATAGATCGAGGGACAGAATGGCGACAGAAGTGTGTTCCCGAACTAGAAAAAAAAGTAGGCTATGTAAAAACTCAAATCACAACTACCTGACAGATCTAATACGATAAATAGGGATAAAATAAAGAATTACCGATATTAAGATATATAACCGAATTTGAAAGATGTGCAAATCATGACAGTCGAAAGAGACAATCAACCTAAATTAAATACAAGAAAACAAGGTCTGCTGACCAAAGTCGCGTGCTCTCACTTATTCTGATTTATGACCTTACCACCTTCAAAACTCTCAATAATTCTAGGACTAACCTTGGTAGGACCTTTGCAATTATATCATTCGAAAGAGAATGTAAAACAATATAAGGGTTTTTAATTTCGTTGGAATCGGCCGAATAGTTATGATGTTATTCCCAAAACAAAATAATTCCAGGGGTAACCTTGGGAGGACCTTGGCAATTAAATAATTCAAAAGAAAATGTAAAACAACATAAGAGTTTCAAATATCGTTAGAATCAGCCGAATAGTTACAATGTTATTACAAAAAAAACACAAAAAATGGGGCCTGACGGACAGACCGCCCGACCGAAATTGTGAGATATAGAGTTACCCTCGACTAAAAATGTTAGCAATGGTTTAACGCCTATAAAATACAAGTACACAACATACCAAAAATACAATCACACGCAAAAAAACACTAACATTATTATTCCCTCACTACTAATTCTCGATTTTATCTTTAAATACTCAAACTCGCAACTCTCCTCAAATCTCCCGTTTCCATCTGTTTTTCTCTATTATTTTCTGACTCTCGATTCAACGGGCTAAATACGGGACAAAGGAGACGAGGGGAGCATATAACGAATGGAAAGCGAACAGAACTTAAGAGACCCTTGTTAAGATCTCAAGTAAAGCTGTAGGTCCTTCGACTACCTAGATAAACCCTCATGTCGCTTACCTTACTTCCAGCTGTACTATCCATACTCTTTCTCCTTCTCTTTCCCTTTTCGAAACTCTTATCTCCCGGAGAGTAATGAAGCTCTGTCGGGAAAGAGTTCAGAGAACTAAAGGGGAATAATGCCCCCTCGACTAGTCCGATGAAGGAAGGGCTTGGCGATCACTATCCTTTTCGCTGTTTTGCCTTTCACATCTTCTCATTCTGAAGAAACTCGAGACGAGCATTTGCTTAACAATAGGACTTCAGCGCTGCTCGGATTTTCTCCTCTTTTCCCCTCTCAATCTGTCGTCAAAGATATTCAGCAAGACAGTCTCAATAGGAGAATTTATACTTAATAATTTTGCAAGTGAATTTCAAGCTAGAAATCCACGGCAACGAAGAATTAGCTTAGAAAACACGATAAACTCTATCTATACCTCAAAATTAGACACTACGGGTTCGGCAATAGTAACAACTGTAGGCTGCAACTATGCAAATCGGTTTGATACCACGTCAAAAGAGATTGTAAATCAATAGTTTGACCCAATAGACTCCATGAAGAAGAAAACAAATAATTTTACAATAATTAGGAGATAATTAAAACTTCAATCAAATGCTTTTTACAGTAGTGAGAGCGTTAAAAGGCTTTTTGTCAAGTAATGAGTTAAATTGAGAAATTACTGGGAGGAATTTTGGTACTTTACCCGCTTTTTAAACGACCGTTTTCACTTAAATCAACTGGATGAGGTTCACCTTCAAGGGCAGGATAAGTGTGTCCAATAATTATGATCTTTATGTATCAGGTTAAGTCATAAGTAATTTCTGTTTTGGGGGAAATATATTTATTCATGAATAGCTGAGCAATTAAATCAGTTAAATTTATAGTTTGTTCGCTATTTTTGTCAATCACTTCTTGCCATTTATCAGGCTGCTTGTTGATTCCTCTAAGGTAAAATTCAGCCGATCGCGCGTTTTTGTTTAGGGAGACACAAATCAAAAATGGCTGGTGACGTCACCAGCCAGAAAGGTCGACTGGCCCCTAACTCCATAATAATATTCTGCAAAGCGGCTTCGCTTAGACTTGGTTCAGACTTCTTATTTTCATTAAATCAGGTTCAATCGGTCCATTACACTTATTATTTAGGTTAAAGTTAGGTTAGGTTATATAACCCCAAAAGTACCAACATCGGAAGTTTTGTCTTTATAAGAAAAACGCGTTTTTAAGAAGCTATTCGTTCACACTCGTGGATCACATGGCTTTCTCACAGGCAGCCACACCGGTGACGTCACCAGCCATTTTTGGTTTGTGTCCCCTAAACGAAAAAGCGCCCAGCCAGTTTTGAGTTCAAGAAGTTGTCCACGAACATTTTTACCAGGTGGTATTCAGAAAAGTTTTACTATTCATAGCATTTTGTATTGAACAAAAACAAGGAAATCACTTGGAGTAAGGCTATGGTGAATATAGTGGATGAGGTAGCACAGACCAGCCTAAGTCCAATGTATTTTTTTGCGTGATTCCCTCTTTATGTGGACTTGCGTTATCATGAAGCGCAATCTGCTGGCTGTTGACGAGTGTAGGGCATTTTCTTAAAATATTTTCATGCACTCGCTGCAGCTGTTGACAGTATAAATTTGCATTCCAACAGTTCTCGTATAGCATTGCCCATAAACACTACGAATTTTCTTTATTGTTTCTCAAGCATTTATATTATTCATAAACTTCCACAACATCGCATGTCGAATATATACTTTTATTCCCTCCATTTTAGAGCAGTATATTTTAGTTTAAAATAAGATGCACACTCGTTTACTACTGATGTAAGAATGAGTGGTGAACGCTCTTTCTAAACGGGTAATTTACGGTTAAGTTTAAAACCCTGAAAGTTCAAAATGCGCAGCCACATTTTGCTTCCAATCAATGGAAATTACTTATGACTTATCATAATATATGGTTCGAGGGATGGAAAGATGTCGTGCAACAGAGGCGTCTGAGACAATCGACCTTGGGACAGAGAAATAAACATATCAAATGCGCCCGCTTTAAAGGACCAATTTAAATGAATTTAACGTTTTGGTTCTTACATAAAATCTTTACACAATCAACATAAGTGAAACTTGGCTGAAGACAACGAATTAAGGAGAGAGGCAGCACCGCCTGTTGCCGAGCTACAAAACAAAAGCTAACCAGCAGAAGATAAGGAGATATACACGTAAAAACTTAACTCACGATTACCTGAAAGAGGCAATACGATAAAGAAACTGTTCAACTGAGACTGAATGGTGGGTAAAGAGAATGTTAATGTTTTATTTGAAAGAATAAATAAACTCCGTAATAATAGTTTGGGGAAAAGATATGGAGGGGGAAGAAGTAGTGGCTGATTTTGAGTCTGCCAATCGGAAAAGATTAATAACGGACTCTTGGATTGCCTCACTTTTAGTATTAAAAGAAAGGCAACGGTAATAGGCGGAATTTTTAACTTTTCAAAATTGGAGTTTATACCGAATACATCAGATAAAGAGGGAGAATGCTTAATTTTATACAGGAAAAGTCTTTTTTAAAAAGTGGGTGAAACCAAAAGAGACCCAAATATATTTTACTTCATTCTTACCACTCACGATAACTTGGAATACGTGAAATACAAACAAGCGATCATAAGTTAAATTTTAAATAAATTCAAGCAAGATAGCAAAATAGAAGCAATCAATTAATACCGCTTTGAGGTGGAGGGCTGCAATTTTCTTACCTATCGTCCAAAAGGCAATTGACTGGGGTACTTACATAATTTCACAAAAGAGATAGGAAAATATGTAATTAAAGTTACATCGATTATGTAATTATGTTTTTAATTAGTTAAGTACGTACGTATTTAAAAACGGTAACTCTCAAAAAGCTCCCTTGCTTAACAGCGAAATAAGAAGCGATCATAAGTGAAATTTTAAATAAATTAAAGCAAGATAGCAAATAGAAGCAATCAATTAATACCGCTTTAAGGTGGAAAGCTGCAATTTTCTTACCTATCGTCACAAAAGAGATAGGAAAATATGTAATTAAAGTTACATCGAGTTTGTAATTATGTTTTTAATTAGTTAAGTACGTACGTATTCTGGAGCGAAACAAGCTTTAAAAAATAACGACTCAGAAGTAAATCAAATAAAGTAGAGGGCAATTTTAAAATAATGAACCGATTTCATTACGTAATATTTTATTAATAAAAAGTCTGGGAAGAATTCTATTCTCAGCCTTTATGTCGCCCGTGATGCAGGTTGTGGTCAGATTAAACACTTGTAAAACAGGAGATAAAACTTGACTATTATGAGTAGAAGACTAGTGACTTTGCTGGAGTTTTGTATTACTTTTCATCAATAAAATATTATGTAATGAAATTGGTTCATTATTTTTTAATTGCCCTGTATATTACCGGATATCGTAGGCTAGTCAAACGGAACGTCGGGAAAACTTTAGACGAGTCTTTCGTGCGTGTTTTCACTGCTGATAAATTGTCACGATTCTCCCCACTAAACAAATACATAGTTTTGTGGGAAAGATCAATAATTCTATCTAACACGTGACTAAACGAGGGAGAAATAATTACATATGTAAATAAGATGAAACGATCGGAAGCACCGTAGCCTGATTGCTTTTACTCAATTCACCTAAAGGAGTTAGAGAACGAATGAGTTGCGTGCGAACATTTATCCTTAAATATTGTTAATCAACTCCTACGAACCGTTAGATATAAATAGTGGGTCATATATAGTCAAATCTAATTAAAGACATGGATTTCCGCAAATACGTCCTTGTCTAACTGATATATTGGAATTTTTTCATAAGCATAAAATCAACCTAAGATAAGCGTAAGGTATTAGACTTTTCAAAAGCATTTGATACTGTTTCACATGAAGTCTTACTGAAAATTTAGCACATGAAATAGGAAGAAATTGCATATAAAAATGGCTCACAATCGTTCACGCGGGTTGTCACAAACGGGGCAATGTCGGACTGAACCCCGGTTACTAGCGGAGTGAGTGATGGATCTGCACTTGGCCTATGTTTACTTACTAAAATCTCTAAATTTGCAAATGACACGAGGCTAGGAAAAATTAGGTGTTTTTTGAATGTGATAGGGCGAACCGACAGCGGGATCTGGATAAAACTCGATTGTGCAGATAAATGTCAGACAAATGTCAGATCAATTTTAATATACATAAATTTAATGTCATGTATTTAATATGTCGAAATTCAAAAGAAGAATACCAAATAAACCGACAAATTTTAGACACAATTAACAATACATCGAAGATAATAATAACGCTAACAGCTTGCTGGAATTTATTGTCCGGGGTTGTATGATTAGTTAATTTGAAAGATATTATTCTACCTCTATATAAATCTCTCTTTTATTTAAAATTATTTCCACCCTTAATTTTTATGTATCATTACAGTGCTTTATTACATTTAAGAGTGACAATAAACACATTCTTCAAATGTACACGACATTATAAAAAAACAAACAAATTAAGATTTGGAAATCAATATCAAGACACTAGAGAAAGAGACTAATATTTCTTTTCACCACAATGGTTTTCTCTAACTGCTGTCAGAGGTCTCTTTTATAAAACCTGACCAGCTCCCGTCAATATTGTGTTATAATATCTACTCACTTCTCCTTACATATAGCTTCGAATTGGGTGTGATTTGAAATTTCCACTTGTAGACTTGTTCCTTCAATATTTGCCACAATCTTTCACTCGGATTTGAGTCAGGGCATTGATAGTGTTCTGCAGCAACCACTCAATTGTTTCTTTCGCCATGTGCGTCGAATCATTGTCTTGTTGTAACATCCAATCATCCTTGATCCTAAACTTATTCACAGTTGACGTTGTTAACTGCGGCTTCTCAATTACCTTTGGTAGCCACCTAAAACCAATGCTACCAAAGGTAATTGAGGTCACTGAGTTCAAATATGATATAGGTTGACCACCAGGTGGCGCTACCTAGTGGCTATTGGTGCTAAATCGGACATTTTTAGATATATGAAGCTCAAACCAATGTCACAAGAGGTAATTGTTTTTTTTTTAGTCCAAATAGGATTGATTTTCGCCTCAGGTTCACTAGATCATGTCCTTCTAGTTACTGGTTAATATTTGCCGGCACTTGTCTCCATTCATTGTTCGATCAATTATATTAAGAGTACCACTCCCATTAAAAGAAAAACAGCCCCACAGCATAATGTCGTCACCTACATGCTCGACTGTGGTGTTCTGATTAAAGTGCTTCCATCACGACGCTAAACATGGCAACCTGCCTTCTGGCCAAAGAGTTAAATTTTTGTCTCGTCAGACCGAAAGCACATTCATCCAAATTTGATACGGCTTCTCTATGTGCTTTCGGCAAATTTTCCTTGTCCTAACAAGTAATATTTCTTCTAAAAGGATGTCTTGCGTGGTGACTAAGATCTGAGAGGTTGTCTATTGAGTTCATTACTAATTGTTATTTTCTTAAATAATGCCACAATCGTTGGCAAGATCGCTTTTCACTTCTGATTTAGTTATCATAGGGTTTTTAAATACCGATCTCAGCATCCATCAAGGAGCTTGTTGACATATTTTCCTCGTAGCTCCATTGCGAAGAAAGATTGCAGTGGTCCTGAAGGCCTTCAATTTTATAGGAATCCAATCTAAAGTGGTGAGAGTAACACGTAAGGCTGTAGAAATACCTATATAGTTTTTACCTTCTTTAGAGAGTGCTTAATTATCTAGCTTTTTAAATAATTCAAATCGATTGAAATCTCCTTACTTCTAACTATAATGCCACAATGTTGTATTAGGAGGGTATGAGGGTCAGATGCTAAATAAGATTAATTAAAAAAGATACCTAAGTAAACTATTGCTCGATCCTAGCGGATTTCTCTGGATCTTTGTAGAATGTTCTAGACAAAAAATTCTGTAAACTAATTCAAAAATATTTTCCATGCATGTCGAAATACCTATTTCTAACCTTATTTTGTCTTTTTGTCAATAAAATATACTCTTCAGTATCACAATTTTTCCTTTTCTTTCATTAACATATGAAAACACGTTAGTTGTATGATTACCCTTCAGCTTTAAAGCCCGGAATATATACCAAATAGCTTATTTAAATGTGCCAAAATATTTGTTTCACCTCACTGTATTATCTCGAATGCATCGTGGGGAAACTAGACTAACCTAGTTTAGGAATAAACAGACCCATCGATTAATAATTATCACTCGCATTGGGTCTATTACGTGGCCAACGGATAGGCGCGTTTTAAATACAGGAATATAAATTATACACTACACTTCCCCTTGTATGATAGAGCGAACACTCGTCAAACTGGACTTAGCTTGGTAAACAAGCGCTTCAACACGACCATAGCTCAAAATTACCTTAGTTATAAAATTATACAAACTTTAAATAGTCTACCTTACCGAAAGGTGGGATACACTTCAGATAATATGCATAAACATCGACCTGTGTATTTTTTAAACATAAGTATTACCTAATAGGAAGCAGAGATGCGAACGTCAACTGAAAGAGCAAGAAAGGTAGCAAAAAAGTTAAAAAATAAATGATGGCAGAGATTAGTCTCCTGACAGCCATGTATCCATAGGCCTTTTTCATATTCCTTTCGCACATTTCTACAAATAGATTCTCCTTTCGACATCATAAGTCGATGAGCTGTGAGAAGAAGCTCTTTCTTGTGCTCTGAATGTTTATTCGAAGCAAATGGCTTTGAGTTCCATTTAAACTTCAAAACAAATTAATAAAAAAAGCCTCATTTTATTGTTTGTACTCATTTGAATAGTAAGTATATTGATGGAACCTCCTTCGCACCTACTCTATCTTTTCTCTGGTTAGCCTTGAAGGATTCGATGCTCTTTGTAGCCCCCATTCACTTCCTCTTTTTCGTCTTACTCTTTTATTTTTGTATTTGAACCTAATCTCTTTTATCTTTGTTAACATGCGACTTATCATTTCAATCGGTGAAAATGTCAAATTCATTAAAGGTTCGTTATTCTTTGAAGAGTTTGCAAAGGAATTTCAAAAGGTTGTGGCACTCTTATGTCAGAGGTGAGAATAGTTCAATTGGAGAATTCCTACTTTGTTTATAGCTACTATGCGCCTGCTTAAATAGTAACTCCCTAATTCACCATTTCTTACAATGTACCTAGTTATTCAAGAGGGATAGGTAAGAAAGTTAAGTATAGAATGAGGGGAGCTATTGGCTAGTAAAGGATGCAAGGGTAAGGGAAAGGAATTATAAACCATTTCAGTAAAAGGGAAAGGACAGAAGAGTCAAGTACTGGCTTGAACCACGACTTTTGCTTTTTCTCACTTCAACTCAATAGGACGCGACGCCGACAGGAGATATCTCCTCCGGAGGGCCTTGCGATGCTCTTCAATCCGTGCCAGGCGATTCTTTGAAGTTCAACCAACATATTTGGCCGCACATCCATCTTAATACAGTTCGTAGACAACATCTGAGTTCTTTTAGTCAAGGACTGTGTTCTTAGCCCTTGCGAGATCGTTGCACAAAGTACTCTAGGACCTGTGTGCAAACTCAATGCGGAAAAGGCAAAGAAGCCTTGACCTGGTCTCGTAGGTCTTAGGCACATAAGGAAGAGTGGCTTTCCTTAGGTCTGCTCCATTATCAGGTCGTCGGGGTAGGGCTCTCCACGTGACGTTAACAAAACTGCCCAGGTAAAAAGAATAAAGCGGCTAGGTTCGCCTTTTCTATTGAGCTGTCTTGTGAACTGCTGTAAAGTGAGAAAGAGAGTTTTCCAAGGACGAAGGTAAATTCACTTTGTTCTGATTTGATCGGAATTATTGTGTAAGGCATCGCACAGGTGGGGGAATGAATCTCATGCAGGATAAGACGGCCAAATTAGTAAGTGCATCGTTATAGTGTGAAGTTTGTCGGCTCTTCCGTGTACGTGGAAAAGTAAACGCTAGAGTATACCAGAATCTGCTTCAGAAACATGTCATCCCCTCTCTCCGAGCATTGGGAGCATGTGAGACTTTTTTTTCATCTAGAACAATGTTCTTTGATACACAGCAAAGACACCGTAGCAGTTCTTTAATGCTAAAAATAACGATGTGATGAACTGGTACGCGCATAGCCATGATTTAAACCCAATAGAAAACCTATGGAAGATACTCGGTGAGGAGGTTCTAGCTCGGGAACTGACGAATGGTGAAGATCTTGTCAGAAATTAGGGGAAGAATTGAGATACAATCACGACGCCGAAATGCGACAAATTGAAGTCCTGCGTCGGAAATGTTTTAAAAGTCATTCAGAATAAGAGCCTGTTTATTCTTATTAATATTTTGCTCATTGGTAATGAGATCATTTTGTTGTTTCCCTGTTATGGCTTCATTTATACTTATCGTTTTCTACCTTTTTCGCATCCATTCTTCAAGTACACATACTTTCCTCTTAACTTTTTTTATTCGGTGTTGTTGTTCTATGAAATGGGACTTGGTCACTATGAGGTAAATTTAAAAGAATATCCTGTGCAATTTTACAATGAAATTAAATGAGTATATTCAAAAGAATTAGATTTTGGTATTTGGTTCTCTATTTTGAATATTACTGTTTGTGAGAAAGTTAATACAAATGACCCGCCAAAAACTATTTTTACTAAATTAAAAATAACCTTCAACAATATTTTTGGTGTAAAGCTGAAGACAAAGATAGAATTTTAGCTCTTCTTATGTATATGCTGTGGAGATGCTACGGGAGCTATACCGTGGTTTAATGGAAAAATAAGGCAAATCCCTTTTGTTGTACCAATTGTATGGTGTGAACCAGCCAATCATGTTTCTGATTGTCATTATTGTATAGGGCAGCCTTTGGTGGATGAGGCCGTTGAATTCTTCTTCAGCACCCTCATAGCCGTAGGCCTAATTATAATTCCTAAAACGTCTAGGCGTTTTGCACGCCGACCGCTCTAGGTTTGTCAGCCGAGTGTGAGGTGGCCCTCAAACAGAAGCGTTTTGCCTACATGCGCTATAAGCGTCGCCCGAACGATTTCACTGTCGATGAATTTCGTCGAGCTAGGGCTATGTTCCGGTATGTTTCGAAGCACGCACGCTGCTCTTCCTGACAGGCATACGTGTCTTCACTTAACGGGAAAGACCCTTCTAGCAGAGGTGTGGAATCAAGTCAAAAGGATTCACGGGAATTTATCGCAGGACCCTCCCTCCCGTTCTCCAGGAGAATGAAAGAGCGATCTCATAGATCGCGTCCGTAGCGGGGTCCTCCGCGACCGTATTCTCCACATTCTCTGCCAGCATTCAATGCGTGTCGTGATTTCGCGGAAGGCCGCCAACTGAACTTTACTTCCAGAGGCGGAGAACCCTTCAACGACAAGTTTACATTGAGTGAGTTGCGTTCTGCTTTCGCTTCGTGCGCAGCCGCACTCCTGGTCTAGACGATGTCCCGTACGCCATGCTTTGACACCTCGGTGAGCGAGGCATGGCCTTTCTGTTAGATTCGTTCAACAAGATCTGGGTAGCGGGTATCCTCCAGGACACCTGGCGAATTGCATCTGTGCTCGCTTTTCGCAAAATGGGAAGTGATCACTCTAACCCGGCTGGTTTCTGCCCAGTCTCTCTAAACCACTGCGTGTGAAAGTTGATGGAGAAATTTGTAAATGTTAGATTAGCATTTTATTCTGGACAGTGGAGGCCACCTGTATTCTGCACAGTACGGCTCTCGCAAGTTCCACTCCACTTCGGATGCTCTGCTCCTACCGAAAAATGCAATATGTGAGGCCTTCCTTAGTAGACAACCCTACACTACATCACTGTTATTTTGATCTGGAGAAGGCCTATGATACCGCATGGCGATACGGTATCATGGAGACTCTTCACAAGATGGGGGCAAGGAGACGCCTCCCAATCTTTTTATCGTATCTATTGCGAGATCGTCGAATCCGCGTACGGGTGGGGGGAGCCCTCCCCGGCCCAATGGAGCAGGAAGAAGGGGTCCTGCATGGAAGTGTCCTCAGTGCCACACTCTATGCCCTGAGCATCAACGGCATCACCTCGGTGCTACCGAAAAATGTTCTCGCTACGCTCTACATCTCTTCCCGCGCAGCCCAGATGCCAATTCTGGAGCGACGACTTCAACAGGCATTGAACCGGGGCTATCGCTATACGAAAGCGCACAGGCTTCGGTTTTCCTTGGCCAAGACTAAGGTGGTGCACTTCTGCCGCCATCTACGGCTCTACTTAGACCCAGACTTGTTTCTAAATGGGATTCGCCTGGAAGTGGTGGACTCGCATCGTTTCCTTGGTCTTGTATTTGACCGACGCCTCACCTGGAAGGCTCAAATTCACAGCCTTAGGGTCTTTTGTACCCGCGCCGTGGATATTCTTCGTTGTGTAATGTTCGGTGCCTCAGCCGCTGATATGGCTACTAACTGCCTTACTTTTTTATCGATCCTTTGTTCGTTCGAAGCTCGACTACAGATGCGAGTTTTATGTATCTGCAGCCGAGCTGGTATCGAACTTATTTGATATTTTTTCACAAAATGATCTCACCATTTGACCTAGATAAGGCTATCTTTTAAGGTGTGTACAGTGCACCGAAAAGTAAGCTTGTTTAATTGTTAAACGTTAATCGGTTGGAGTGTAACGGAAGTTAACGCTAAAGAGTTAACGTTAGTTATTATTTTTTCTTATAAAACAATAAAAAATGTTTTTTAAACCACCTCAAAACTACCAAAACTATAAAATATAAAAATTGACAAAATTATAAAGAAAAAAATAAAATGAAGAAACAGACAACTAATAAAAAAATACATTAGTATCAAACTAGAAAAAAAATATTGATAAAGTCATCGGATGAAACAAATAAGTACAAAAACAACTTTAGACCATTTTTGTTTTTGTTTTCCTATTTTTTTCATTATTCATTTTGTCCATGGGATGCATATTTCCCTTCATGAGGAGTGCATGTTGTCCTTGCTAAAGGAAAACAAACTCTCCATTGCAGCACTAAAAAGCGTGGCTGTGTTGAACCTGATGAATAAGTCCACCAACACTAGCTCTTTTAAGAAAGCAGCATCTGTCAGAAAGTCCTTGGAGTTTGTCTCCAGCCAGTCTTGGCCAAGTTGTGTGACTTGGTCTTTATTGACATGTTGCTCCTGCTATCTTGTCACTGGGAAACTGTAGTGAAGAAGTCATACTCATCATCTTCGTTGTTGCTTCTTCCACTATTGCTGACCAAATCGTTCATGCACTACCTAAAGGTCTCCTTGATTTTACCCTTGATGCTTTTTTCTTACCTTAGCGACCTGGGTTTTGTCATACTTTTCCAAACACTAACAGCGAAAATAAGTGCGTCAACTAAGGCGCTGCAGTAGACGAGTTATTTTACTTAAAGTCCCTGTGCAGGAATACCGTCGCAGCAACTGTTGATAGCAGAGTCCCGAGGAAAGCTTGTTTCTCTCCCTGGATCTTGTCGAGCACTGGGGCCACAGGTAACATGACTTAGAAATAAATCAATGCAGTGTTAGCTATTAGTAATTTAGAAAATATTAGAAATTAAGATTTGTAGCAAATAGACTAGCAAAGAATATGTTGCTAAATGAAATCATTTAGGTGCCAATATTAATTTTATAATATATTTTTATTATTAACTTATTACATTGGCATACTCCAGTATGCCGAGATCCTAGTTGTCATATCTGTTGGCCTTCAGATAGACGATGACTTTGTGGAGAGCAGGCCTCTTAGTATTCAAGATGGTGTTTACGAATACCACAATCTTAGGTAGAGTTCCATCTCGTCGTGCTGATGACAACCAGCCTCATTCTCACCTCAGCCTAGATGCTGCCTGCTGCCACAGGGATGCGATCCTTCAGGTTAAAGGTATAGGCAACACACCCCATGTAGGTTGGTAAAGTGATGGGATTGTCAAGTATGGTGTCGACATCGCCCGACCCAGGTATCAGTCATTGGCATAACCAGATAGTCGGCCAGGAAGACATACTCAAATTCCTACTAGAGCTCGTCCACGGATCCAGCCAAGAGGTCAGCCACAGCAGCAACTCAACTGTTTATTAAGATGTAAAAAAAAGTTACAAGGAGATTTTACAAAAAAAAAAGCACCCGTAAAATTAATTAGTCTAAAGTGGGGAAAATAAGAAATTTGAGGAGATAAAAGAAAGTACATAAGTATATGGATGAAAATAAAGTTTCCAGGGACTGGACTTTCGAGCTTTTATACAAATTTGTACATTTTGTCTTCTACCATATTAAAAAATCAATGGTCCTTTATTTAATGGCATTTGCCGAAATAGATATGTAATTTGGGGCCTATTCGCTATAACTTCTACGCATCACTTTAATATATTTAGTTACGTATACTTTTGAATTTATTCCTTTTAATATTTTACCACTTAGAAATTTATTCACTTAAAACTTTACCTACCATTACCAAGTACTAATTCCTTTACCATTTTGTTAATTTTTAATATTTTATTAACTTACACTTTATTATATTAGATTAATTTTATTCACTTAGATTTACTCTCAATATTTGTAATTGTTTAACCATTTTTTTTACATATACTCACTTTATATTTAATAACTTTTAACTTTGGCCTCTTTTATTAACATAAAATTGATAATTTATTAGTTAGTCACTTAGATTTGTTATCAGGTTTTATAGTTTGTTCATTGGGGAGGCAAAGATAAACAACCGCACCACTATCAAGGTGGTCTTCCAAACCCTGAGTCACTGATAGGCCTGGCAGTGAGTCAGCATCTGCTCCAACCTGGACAAAGGCCTTCAAAAAAGTTACTGCTATTACGAGGGGCGGTCAATAAGTTTTGCGAATCGGTAGGGCAAAACAGAGGAAGGATGATGGCTGTTTGTGGGGGTGTTACGACAAGTTATGACAAGTCAGGACCTGTAGCCGCACGCTCCTGCCTCGTCTATTTAAGAAGCCGTAGCTGATCGCAGATCGTCAGTCACAAATCTTTCAACACTGGAGAAGGTTGAGCCCCGCGCAGAGATCAAATTTTTAACCAAGGAAGGAAAGAATGCAAAAGAGATCCATGAACGCATGGTTGCAGTGTACACCGACACCGCCCCTTGCTATGCAACCATTGCTCGCTGGAAAAGGGAGTTCCACTATGGTCGTGAGTCCCTTGAAGATGACCCCCGTCCAGGACGCCCGTCAGACGTGACCAACGAGGACACTGTGCCCCGTGTGGAGAGGATGATCCTCGAAAATCGACGGATAAAGGTCGAAGAAATCAAGCGAGAACTTGAAATATCACATGGAAGTGTTATCAACATCATCCACGACAATTTGGCCATGACCAAGGTCTGTGCCCGTTGGGTCCCCTAGAAACCTCACGCCCCATGATCGACTTCACCGTCGTCAAAGTTCGGAGGAGCTGCTGCTCCTGTACAACCAAGACCCAGCGGGATTCGAGTCACGCATAGTGGCAGATGATGAAACGTGGGCCCATCACTGGGATCCCGAGACCAAGCTCGAAAGCATGGCCTCGAAGCACAGGGGCTCTCCGACCCCCATCAAGTTCTGGACCCAACCCTCAGCCGGGAAGATCATGGCAACCATCTTCTGGGATTCTGAGGAAGTGTTGATGGTGGACTATGCGCCTCGTGGAAGGAGCATCACAGGCCAATATTACGCTGAGGAACTGGCTGGGTTGAAGAAGTGCATCCGTCAGAAGCGGCGTGGCAAGTTGACACGGGATGTCCTGCTCCTCCCCAACAATTTCCCTGTCCTCAAGGCCAGAGTTGCACAAGATGCCCTGCGCGAGTGCGGATTCGAGGAGCTCAACCTCCCCCCCTACAGTATAGATCTGGCTCCTAGCGACTACTTTTTATTCCGCCAGCTCAAGGCTGCACTGCGTGGACGCCGGTTTTGGGACGATGAAGATGTCCAGCTCGCCGTCCAGGAGTGGATTGAACAGCAGTCGGGAGATTTCTGGTTGTCGGGAATTCGAAGCCTCAGGGACAAGTGGCGCAAGTGCATTGAAGTCGAGGCTAGTTATATTGAAAAATAATAAAACACTTTTCCTCATATCTCGTTTCCTTATATCCGAATTGCAAAACTTATTGACCGCCCCTCGTATCTGTTGTTACCTTGAAATAGAAAGACAATCTAAGTTGTTTATAAAATTACTATTACATTTAGTAATTATTAAAATTATATTTATAAATCAAATTTATATTGTTAATAGAATAATGAACAAATACAAAATAATCTGATATTAATATAATTAGATATCAACTATCTAAAATCTAACCTGGTAACTTTGTTCTGAATGTGGAATTCATAGTGGACGTTGACTATATATAGTATGCGCAAGCACATCATAGGTATGATAGAGTGTCAGCCTAGTACCCGCGAAGACTTCATGAAGCCTCTACCTGGTGGTGAGGTCCAACCAATGGACAGTCAGGCCAAGGTAAGCTTTTTTGTGCGGTGGCCAACACGGAGAATCTTCAAGAACTCTGAAATTTTAAAAAATCATAAATTTTAATTTTTAAGTTGAAATATAAATTTTGGGATATATGTAATGTAACTCATGTATGAATAATACCATATATGATACCATCCATGAAGGCAGCAAGCTCCTTAAGGGTAAGGTCACATAACGGAGAAAAGCAGGTTATGAAATCACGCAGCAATGAAGGGAACACCTATGTCTTGTCTGACTCACTTTTAAGGGGTCAGGGTGTAGCATTTGCCATGGAAAGGAAGAACAGAATGGTCAAGGTAATACCAGGTGGTACTTTAGACATAATTACTGAAGACCTTAAGAAAGCAAAACTCCCCAGGAGTTCATGCCTACTAGTTAACGTGGGTAGTAACGATACATATGACGGAGGTAAAGCCACAAGTAGGGAAATACTAGCCAAGTATAACAAGCTAATAAAAGAAATGAAATCCAAGACAAATAAATGCATAGTTAATGGAATACTGCCACGTATGGCAGCCAGCAATCACTGCAGTAACATCAGAGCTCTAGGAATCAATGAATCTCTAAAAGAAATGTGTGAGAAAGAACATGTGTTATATAACGACACATGGAGTAGCTTCCATAATAAGCCTTGGCTAACAAACAGAGATGGTATCCATTTGTCACAAGCAGGAGTACAGTTAATGAGGAAATCGCTAAACAACGCTGCATATAATATACATAAGAGATGCCAGAGTCAAACAAACCACCCTCTCACACCTGCCACAGAACGGGTTTCCCCTGCCTCACCTGACCAAAGGCACAGGGTATGGACCCCACCCCCAACGCTAGCTAACCCAACCCAGATGTCCAATACGCCCTCCCACGCCACACCTCCAAACCCATTTAATTTCCATGTAACTCCTCGCCCTGCCGACAACCCATTTAATTTCCATGTCAGTCCTCGCCCTGTTGCAAATCCCTTTAATCCTCGTGGCTACGCTCAAGCAGCTGCCTCCCCTCCCCGACCCCCCCCCCACCCACAGACAGGAAAACTAATGAACAGTCTCACCTTCTCAGCTCCAAAAGAAATTAGTAAAATCAAAATAATAACTTTTAATGCACGTAACCTTAGACAACCTATTACAGAACTTAAATGTCTAATAGCAACAGAAGAGGTTTACATCATAGCCATAACTGAGACCCATCTACAAATTGGTATAACAGACTTAATGTGAATACATGCTAGAAGGCTATAGATTATTTCACAAAAAACAGGGCAAATGGAAGGCTTGGAGGAGGAGTGGAACTATATATAAGATCAGAATTAAAAGTAACTGAGGTAGAACTTACAAATAATGAAGTGAAGCTGATCTGTGTTAAACTACATTTACGAGATTTTAAAATAAACATAAGCACTGTTTACCGTCGCCCAAATACTACCGTTAATGAGGACTTGGAATTATATAGAATCTTACAAGAAACATTACACGAGGAACAAACGCTATTACTGGGAGATTTTAATTTACCTAATATCTGCTGGGACTTGAATATAGGGACTAGCCAACAAGCAAAATTAATGACAAATTTCATCGATACTAATTATTTACACCAATGCGTAAGGGAGCCAACCAGAGGAAATAATATACTAGACCTAGTTATTGCATCCCAGGAAAATTTAATATCAACTCTGGCCGTATCGGAACATATAGGTACATGTGACCATAAACTAATCCGCTTTGATCTAAATGCCAGGTATTCAACTACCAATAAATAACTATTCAAAAGTACCAGACTACAGTAAAGCTAACTTAGAGGGCCTCAGAGAAGCCCTGGGAAATATTCACGAGCAGCTGATAGAAATAGAAGATGTAAATCAACTTTGAAATAAATTTAAAGAACTATTTTTTATAGCCCAAGAAAACCATGTTCCTCTTAAGACAAGGAATGGTAACGCGAATAGAGGCAAGCCGCCGTGTTTGAATAATGACATCAAACGAGCAATTAGAAATAGAAACCGTCTCCACACATTATTAAAACACAATAGAAGCTATCAGGTTAACCAACAATATAACACTAGCAGAAGAAAGGTAAAAACACTCATAAGATCAACGAAACGTCAATACGAAATCGAGATAGCGAAAGCTAGCACCACTAATCCCAAACACTTCTATACTCATATCAATAGAAATAGGCAAATGAGAAGCGGGATTGGCCCTTTGAAAAAACAGTTGGGTGAAATTATTTCAGATAATATGGGTTTTTATGAGTTTTTTAGTTCAGTCTTCACCTTAGGATATACTAATAACAATAACAACGAGGATATACAGGTCAGACACCCATCAGTAAGGAGCCTGAAAGTAAATTCGAAACTAGTAATTAATAAATTAAATAAAATGAACTCGTACAAGACTCCTGGCCCTGATAAATTTTACCCGAAAATCTTAAAACATGTCCATAATGAGTTAGCAGAGTCACTTGCTCTCATTTTAAACAAATCTCTCGAGCATGGAGTCGTCCCTGATGATTGGAGGGAAGCTAACGTCACACCTATCTTTAAAAAGATATGTAAAAACCAGGCCAGTAATTACATACCCATTAGCTTAACCTAAATAGTTGAAAAGTTGCTCGAAACGATCATTAGAGACAAACTAGTAGAGTTCCTCGAAAGCAATAACCTTATACGAGATAGCCAGCATGGTTTTAAGTCTAAGAGATCGTGCTTAACAAACCTAATAGACTTTTACCATAACCTTTTCAACCTATATGACGATACTAAATCATTAGATATAATTTACTTGGATTTCAAAAAGGCATTTGACAAAATTTCCCATCAGAAACTCATGAACAAAGTGCGTACGCTAGGAATTAACGGAAATATATACGGATGGATTAGTAGCTGGTTAAAAAACAGGAAGCAGAGAGTGATAATAAATGGCGTGGAATCGGACTGGGTATCTGTTACCAGCGGTGTTCCTCAGGGATCAGTCTTGGGGCCTATTTTATTTACTATATACATCAATGACATAGACGTTGGAATAAATAATATCATATCTAAATTTGCAGATGACACGAAAATAGGTAACTCAGTATTATGCGAAGAGGACAGGGCTAGCCTGCAAGCTGATATAAATAAAATTACCAAATGGTCAGAGAAATGGCAAATGCCATTTAATATCGACAAATGCCAAATCCTTCAGTGCGGAACAAAAAACAAAAAATACAACTATACAATGCAAGGCGTCTTAATAAACACAACCCCGTAGGTTAAAGATTTAGGATTAATAATTACAGAAAACTTAAAAACATCAAACCAATGTGCAGCTGCTGCAAACAAAGCTAACACAGCACTAGGATTTCTAAAAAGAAACTTTACTTATAAAAGCGAGGTATAGATAATTATGCCACTAAATAAAAAGTATTGTCAGGCCCCATCTCGAATACGCTGTGCAGTTCTTGGCCCCTTATTTAATAAAATACATAGATAAATTAGAAGCTGTACAACCCAGAGCGACAAAACTTATCCCGTCAGTACGTAACAAACCTTAACACGAGAGGTTAAAAAAATTCAATTTATTTTCCGTCAGAAAACGAAGACTAAGCTTATCGAGTGCTTCAAAATACTTAAAGGATTTAACAACGTTAATGCTAATAACTTGTTCACACTGACAGGGGAGTGTCCCACCCATGGACATGATTCAAAAGAGCCACTATGGATGTAATAAAAAACTTCTTCACTTACTCGATTATTAATGATTGGAATAATTTGCCAAACGAGGTAGTGGACAGCAGAACTATAGACTCATTTAAAATGAGATTAGACAAACACCTAGCAAATATTGGAATTGTTTAGCATAAGCTACAAAATAAAATAATATACAAAAAATATAACTCTTTCAGGTGTATGTAAGTGGTTTTCATATTCATTTCATTTAATTACTATTCAATGCAAATTTCCTTCAGGTACTGTCTTCTTACACCTGCAAGGTACTTTTCCAAAAATATTTCATGTACGGCTATTGCCGGAGGGAGTGGAGGGTGGGGAGAACCTAAAGCTTTTCTATCCTTTACTTCTACTATTCTATGTGTAAGTGGCAGTAGATTTAAGGCCCGATCACCTTAGTCTGGGCCGTAAGGCCCGTGTGATCTGTGTATCTATGTTACCTGGATAACTATAACCTTACCGTATTATAACGGAATTGTCGAAATATCGCTATAGATATGAGGCATCTGAATAAACGAGACATTTTAGAAAATCGTAAATAAATCAATAACAAATTCGACATAATAAAATAAAACGCTCGAGGGTTTTGTGTGTCGTGGGCTATTAGTATTATTTTTCGCATGAGTACTAAATTGATTGAAATTGGACGCGCCATATAGGAGTAGAAGCAATATGAAACTGTCATTCTTTATTATTGGGGCTAAAGATGACAACGCATATGAGAGTTAGCTGATCAAGGACTGCTTCCCTCTCGTTCTCTCTTTCTCGGCAGACATCAGCGGACTAACTATTTTAATAAAGATTTATGTTTGTTTGGTAGGCAGGTTAAGAGACACTATGGGCACAAACCCGACATAGGTCTTCAATCGCTGCGCGGGGGGCAGCCATATCTGGTATCTCAAGGCTTGTGTTGAGGTTTCTGATTTGAAATATACATAAGGTCGTGAAATCTATTTCTTTTTCACTGTTTAGGATGGAAGAATTATTTATATTTTAGGATTCCTGAAAGAATTGTTCATTCCTCCTAATTAAATGTATAATATAATTATTCACAAAGGATTTCCTGATTAGCAGCTTTTCCGTGATAGATAATGGCGGAAATGCGCCTGTGCGATTATTACGTAATATGATTACTAAAATTTAGCTGCTTCTTATATAAGTGTTTTATGTTTATTAAGCCGTTTATCCTGGTAGGTTCGAATACATTTTGACCTATTTCATTAGTGGTTAGTCATTTATAGCAGAAACCATGAGATTTCTGACTGTGGTCGTAGTATGTTTGGCCGTATTGCCCCAACTGCTAAAGTTACAAGGTGCAAACTTTCATACGGTTACCGACTTGGACACTTGCAGAAAGAGAAAGAGAGGTGGATTAACCCTGTAAAAGAAAGACTCATTGGTGGTTGCAATTTGAAACACGACGGAATTTCAGAGACTCTGTCACTCCGCACCAGCCTGAAAACCACTCAGATTCGCTTTCTTCCCCTTTTCGTTCGTTCGACAGCAAGAAATGAGTCATTCACTGTCATTTTAACTCTACCAAAACCAGTAAAAATTCACATTATGCTTATCTGTATGCAACAAACTCTTCTGAATAGTTCTTTGTAGTGAATCATCCAAATCTACGTCACATAACAATTTAGAACCACTAAAGTGACAATACAAAAGAATCTCCTAAGGCAAATGACACATTTCAATTGATTCGTTTGGGACTGATAGTTGCGAAGAGAATAAATCTTCCATTTGTTAAGTAATTAATGCATCTTCACACGCTAAGGATAAGGGATTTCTGGAACTCCACATTGATTCCTTATAAAAATTAAGATTTGCTGTTTTATTTTTGCCTTTTTTGTGTTTAAATATGCCCTAATTTATAGGCTAGCCTTTTTCGACGGTTTATGCCCTTGTAGGCAGTTGCCAAGAGTGACCCTTTTATATTATAAAGAAGCAGATAAAAACTAGGCATCCTTTTTTATGTGATCCTAGGATTATTCTCTTAAAATATCGCGTTGTAGTCATTCGCCGCAATACCGTTCATACCTAATTGTCGTGGTATACAAAAGAGTATGTATGTACGTTTGTTCCGTACATAAATAACTCCGTTCCTTTTTTCTCTAAGAGTGCTATATTACTATTTATTTATCTTTTATCTTTTGATTTGATTCTTTAACCAGGGAGGATTCGTAATATTATATATATATATATATATATATATATATATATATATATATATATATATATATATATATATATATATATATATTGCCTTGTGCAGCGTTTCGAGTATTTAATTAAACCACTAGAGAAAGAATATACTTTTAATTACATAAAAAAATGAAATATTAAAAACTTTAAATCTACTAAGGATATAATAAGAGTGTCTAAATAATAATTAATACTACAAATGAGTACTACGCGATGGTTGACGCAAAAATTCACTCTAGTACGGAATGTTAATTAAAGAACATAATTAAATGGGAATCCTTTTACCTTTAACAAAGTGAGGGTCTGGCGCGGGAAATGACCTTGACCAAGAATCTCGTTGAGGAGGTGAGACGATGAGAGGCGAGTGTGTCGCCAGGCGAGAGGCGGACTGGAGAAAACAGCTGACTTAGAGGTGAGTGAGAAGGGCAAGTCGATATTCTTGACTTGACGATCTAAGCGTTGACCAAGAGGTGAATCTTTTCTCGGGTGAGACTTCACTTTGGTATTCCTCAATGGTGAGGGATATCTCTGGTTTTATTTGAAACTAAGATAGGAGGTTTCTCTGACGAGAGGGGCATGAGAGTGATGCCCTGTATCTATGGTCTACTCTTTGATGTGACCAAAAGGAACAGCCTCGGGAGGAAAACTTCTTAACTCCCGTTCGGTTCCACTTTAATGCCCGGACTGACGCCGGTATTCGTCTTCTCTCGATCGCTAACTCGATTCTCTCCTTTTCTCCAGATCGACGTATATATACCTCAATTATCCCCTAGGGGAAGGAGAGGGGAGATGAGTAGCACCCTTTAAGCCTCTCTTCTAGGGCATCACTTTTCAATGTTGTGACCCTTATCCCTTCTGGTATCTTCTAGTTTACGTTGGAAAACGGGAAATTTCGTCTATTTGGCGAAACTAGACCTAAACAATAGGAGGGGACAGTGAGCCTGTTCATGGATTTTTATTCGAAAGGCTATACCACCCTCCTTTGTTTCTACTAACGGGTTACGAAATCTGCTGATTATAAGGTTTCCTTGCAAGTGCTATCGCGGACTGTGGGGCCAGCGGGGCAAAAGGGGATGGGGGGTTAAAGTATCGGCCCATATGTTTCGCAGCGGTTGACACTGTGTAACCGAACTAGCGTCTGTTATATCCTTGCGATATTGATTTCCCCACATTTTCTCTCTTCTAAAGAAGGTAATGGGGGGGGGGAGGCAGAACTCCAATGAAAAAAAAAACATAAAAGACAAAAAAATACATGTCTTGGAATGCAATTCCAAGTCCTACTGTTACCGTGGTCAACCATCCTACAAAACTTAGTTTTATTGAGATTTTACGCACACGCGTTCACGTACGGAGGCAGGTGAAAGACATAGGCTTCGTGAGGCCAATCAGTCCGGCTCACACAACTCAATTTAACAAAAAAAATCATCGATTATAACAAAGAACAAGAAAATGAAACTGACTATTAAACGGTACCTAGGCAGTTACTTCCTTACACAAATAAACCTCAACACATTGTGTATATACACAAAACACAAAAAAATGGTTTTAAGACTAACAGGAGTATAATTAACCCTCGGTGGGGTTTCGGCTCAAGTTATCGGCTTTCTATTAATCGGAGCATTTTATATAGTTTGTTAAATTGGTACTCGATGACCAATAGATTCCATCGCATGAGTCTGCTTTTCTGGTTTTTGCTGTTACGCAAATATGCCAGAGGCCGGTGCTTGAATTCCACGTTAAATTCACTACCTTTTATATAAAAATTGAATTTCTTTATCCCCCAAATTATGGCTAGCGCTGCCTGTTTTATAGTTGCATAAGCTATGGGACCAGAAGTATCATCGTT
Organism: Ceratothoa steindachneri; assembly: GCA_963969495.1. Lineage (NCBI taxonomy): Eukaryota > Metazoa > Arthropoda > Malacostraca > Isopoda > Cymothoidae > Ceratothoa > Ceratothoa steindachneri. The sequence goes on from OZ018326.1 coordinate 133,381,529, forward strand.
TCCATTTTGTACCAGGCCTTGGTTCGGATTCCCAACTTCTTTTGGAGCTTTGGTAGTCGGAGGATGGGGGCTGAACTTAATTTTTCCTTCACTCGAGTGGACAATTGTGAATCTTTGAGCGGGCCAAGGTGGGGGTTTACATCTAACTCATTGGATGGGTCGTCCTGGGAAAATGATATTGAAGGTAGAGGATACTCTTTATCTGACTCTACGTACACCATGTCTACCACCTGCAAATGTTTACAGGGGGAAAATGCTTCCATGGTCCTTCGTCATCTAATTGAGGATTAGTGAAGAGCTCCTTAAGGTTGCTCATAGGTCCTCGGATGTTACGTCCGTACAACAATTTGAATAGGACAAAACCCAGAGTTCTGTGAGGAATCTTTCGGCACGCGAAGCGGGTGACTGGTAGGTACCGATGCCCTTCTCGAGACTGAGAGTGACAGAGCTTTCTTAACACTGCCTTTGGGGTACTATTTATTTTTTCCTACATCACGCTTGCGGATGGGCGAAAAGGGTTTGTGAAGAGAGGTTTGATGAGGAGTAACTTGCCTACGTATTCCATCAGTTCCAACGTGAACTGACGGCCTGGATCTGAGAGGATTTTTTTAGGGATGCCGACTCGAGAAAAAATGGAGATGAGAGCTTCCGCACAGGAAATACTGTCAATTTTCCTGAGGGCAACTGCGTCAGGGAAACGAGTGGCGCAGTCTACTAAAGTGAGGATATGAGAGTGTCCTTCACTAGACGGAGGATGGAGGGGACTCACTAAGTCTATAGCCACTCTGAAGAAGGGTTCGGAAATGACGGGAGTTTTCAGTAGGGAAGCCGGCGGTACCCGGCCTTTAGTGGTAGCCTTCTGGCACAGTTCATATGACGGGCCGTCTCCGGCGATCTCTTTAGCGGCGCCGAGCCGAAAGAAGTATTTAAAACTACTTAGGAAGGTTTGTGGTGACTGAAATGTCCAGCTAATAATCAATCCTGTGCGAATTTTACTACCCGTGGGGCGTAACACCGGGAAATGCACAAGACTTTTTTCGACGGGGGGGGGGGGTATTTCAGCCGTCGTCCGAAAAAGTAGTTAATTCTCCACCATGCATTTTATTCGATTGTTCTCTCGAACAGATTCTACTTCATTTTTCGCTGCTTTCTCCCCCAGGGATGTGAGAGCCGGACAGTCCTTCTGGGCAGTAGCGAAGGCGTGAGAATTAAGCTCTTCGTATTTAGGGTTCTCAAGAGGAGATAAAGGGGTCGGGGCCGTGGACCTCTTAGTTGCTTGAATCCGTGTGACTACAGGCTGAGCCACCGGATTTGGGGAGAGCTGCGTGCTCTGGCCTATTAGCACAGAACAGAATTTAATAGGCGCTGCCACTACCTCGGTCCAGCCAGTGAAATACTGAGACTGGATGTGGCATCTGACGACGGGGAACTTGTTTGATCTGCCCAGGAAGTCCTGGACCACCGCAAACCTCTAGTCCTGGGGGTTGACTGGGGAAAGCAATTTATCTGATACGACGATACAGGTGCACCCCGTATCGCGTAACAATGTTGAGACTTGGCACCCATTTACATATCCAGTCTCGAACTTTAGTCCTCCGGGCGAACTCTTATTAAACAAGAAATTCACCGGTTGGTCAGGGGAATTCGATGTGGACGAAGGAGACGCTGAAGCAGGGGGTTGTTCTTGGGGAAGAGATGCGGTGATGTTATGTACTTGTTGACTTGAGGACGACCTAAGCCTCGAATTTTGGGGGCAATGGAAGCTAATGTGACCTGAGGTGCCACAATTAAAACACGTAACGAGGTTTCTGGAGTATGACGAGGACGAAGGGTTTAGATTCATTAAGGGCTTAATTTCTCTCTGATCCTTGGATGAAAAGAATTTGGGTTTGGGGTTCCCGGAGGTCTTGACAAATTTAGTGAGTTTTTTTGTTGAGGTTTCTGGGAATATCCACCTTTCTTTGGGGGCAAAAGGGGAGGGGGAATTAAAGTATCGGGCAAATATGCCACGTAGCGGTTGACGCTGCGTAACCGAACTAGCGTCTGTTTTATCCTTGCGATATTGATTTCCCCACACTGACCTCGGCGAATCTGGTCTTGGCAAGAATTTGTTACTGGAGATTCCAATTCTGAAACTGTGTGTCCATTCATCATCCCTTGATTTATGATGCCACATACTCGTATATGCCCAGAATACTTTATGGTAGACATTACCGTCCACCGTGGACAGCGCAGTGATCGCCCACGCATAGTTAATAATCGTGACCAGTGGCGTCTGCTTACAATTGCCCATGGTAACCCCCAACCACACGTGCTCAAATCTCAACCACGTTCATTGCAGGAGGAACCAGACGCATATCATGAGGTCATTGCACCGAACTCTATCTTTCATGGTTTAATGGAGCAGAAGACCCAACAGAGCGCCTCTGTAAACACAACAACCCTGGACACAGCGCGGCACCTGGGCTTGTGTCCTCGCTAATTGTACCTTGGACGACTGACAATAAGTGGCGTGGTCTGATCAGTCACGATTTCAGTTGCGTAGACCACATGAGACCATGTACCCAAGGTATCAACATGGAACAGTCGTTTCATACTGATTTATGTGGGAGGAGGGTATGTGACATGGATTGGTTACGATGGTTCGCTTAAATATGTCATTGACCAATGGATACTACATTGCACTATTTGGTGACCATTTGCACCCAGCCGTGGTTTTCCTGTCCTCCAGCAACGATGTCATCGGGACCAGGTTGCCAGGAATTGGTTTAAGGAGCATTCAAGAGGGTTCCAACATATGGTGCCGCCACCATGTTCACTCAACAGGAACCCAATCTACCAAGTCTTTTGCTACCCAAGATCCGGCACCTACAAATATCAGGGAACTGTGGACACCTATTGAGGCGGCAGGGCTTAAAATCCCTCCTGAGGTCTCTCGCCCACATGTGGAATCGATTCCACGTCGAGTTGCACTTCAGCAGGAGAGCCAGCATCATACACGATACTACACACCGCTCCCATGACTTTTGGCATCAGTGTATATTCAAATGCATTTTGAATTAAAAAAAGATATTCATTCTGCTTGAAAGATTCAAGTAATACTTTCGAGTGTCTTTGCTCTTAATACGTACTAGTTCTTAGAGATTTTGAAGTGACCTCCAAGAGGCATTTTTTTTTTACAAAGTTTGACTGCCCTTTATTACAATTGATTTTTTTCTTTTCGGTTGTTTTACTACATTTTATTCCCCTTTTCTTTCTTTCCATTGTCCTCTGAAGGAACATTTTCCATTGGATTTCACTTATATACTCGTAGCGCTGTTCATAAACAACAAATCAGCGTATTTAATGACTCGTTTCTACGTATTCCGATTAAAATTCCTGACAATACTTATTTAGTTTGTTTATCCGTTCGTTTTGTTTGATTTTATCCGTCCATCCTTCAGGCACTGAGATTATCAAAGCAAGACTTACAGATCAATGCGCGCTCCGAACCACCGATCCCTACACGGCAGTGACCCGATCAAAATTGAACCGAATCGGGACTTCAACTCGAGCAGAGCGTAGCCTAGATTATAAACGCATAAGGACACATCCTCTCATATTTCCAGTGACCTTGAAGTCATCCACTTCCAGTTTGCGAAAGACTCCGATGATTATTTTAATTTTTTACATTAATATTAAGACACAATTGCAAATATTGGTTGTTTACTGAGTAAATAAAAACCCTCGCTAAGAGCTAATTTTCAATACGAACCTTTGTTTCCCATAAAGGTCATTCTCACTCTATTCGTTTTGTACATAATTAATCCGCTTTCACTTTTATTACCTGACTCAAATATGTATTATCTCTATTTTTTCTTAGCTTGTAGCCATTGTTATTATTATAAAATATCCTTCCATGAATCATTTATTAAATTTGTTTAGCTCTTGAATATTATAGGATAAAAATTCATCTTTTTTCTGAGACTGAATATTTGATATATAAATTTATCCCCTTATTCTATCAGGAACTTTGTTATTCTTCCTATCATTGCTCGAGTTGATTATTTATCATTGCTCACTAAAGCTTTAATTGCCACTTGGCAATTTTAAATAAAATTTGGGTAGTTAAGTACTTATGTTCTTTGTAAATATTTGTTCCTTTCGGCACTTAATGACCATTGCGCAATCTTGGTCCAAATATTTAGAATTTAGGATGTTATTGCAACTCATTTCATGGTTGATTGTTTTTCACCTTGACCTTTTTGGCTGGTTGTCCTATTTCTCCTTATATCACTAGAAAAATGTCACTTTGTCTGTAACTTCCTTTTCCTTTCTTTTCCAAATGAGCAAAGAAATATTTTTATCATGATTTCCAAGATAAACATTCGCTCGGAACTGTCTCCAATGTTTCCTGTTTTCTCCTAACCTCACTTCTATTAGACTTGCCTTTCATATTAAATCATGCTAAGTTTTATCCCTCATCTTAGTGAATATATTATTATAACTCGTTTAAGTTGTTTGCAACTCCGCAGGATCATTCACGCGTGTGTTGAATATAAGTCAAATTGTTTTCTCACCAAAACCAAAAAGAGAAGTGGTATATTCAAAGACTGCCTAAGACAAGACCGCGCTGAGGTACCGATAGTGTATTTGTTGAAAACCAAAATATCCACCTCAAATGCTATTTCCAATAAAAATGAAAATAAATATAAAATAATTTATAATTACGGATTAACGTCGAGAAAATAGTTTTTACTTTAAAAAGAAGCTTTGTAAAAATGACTATGATAGCATTGTCGCTGAATATCACGAACTTTTGTTGAAAATGTACGAGTCTACGCCCCTCACATCAACTTGCCCACGTGTCACTCAGGAAACAGAGATTCTCAAATCACACGCCCGGATGGGGAGACAGCATTCTACCACGCGTCCTTGCTCTCTCCCAAGTACGCCTTCCATACATGAGAGACATCAGCCAGAGATTATTCTCCCAATGAGGAGTCATGATATAAAAGGTCGGTGGGACGCTAAAACATGCATCAATCATTTAATTTACAACGAGAATAGAGCTATAGAGTAGTTCATTCGTGACCTTATTCCGCTGCAAGTTCCCGCCTCCAAACGCTTCCCGTAATCCTTCTCATTCGCGTTCTTCCTCAAAGGAACTTTAACGTGGAGTGCAGTGTGAAATTGCCCCTAATTCTAAAGCTGAAATCCCAAAGCCTCATTTAACCCATACAAAAATTTGTTTGATGGAAATTGGTGTAATGCGTCAAATTTTATTCAACTGCTTATAACTCCTTTTAATAATTATTTTTGTATATTTTATTATGTGGGAGTCTACACCCCTCACCTTTCTGATCTACTGTACAAATAAAGATTTAAAACCGGTTCGTCTCCTAATTGTAGTCCCGCGAAAGAAACTATTGCCAAGTTCCCATTGACTCATAGCATCCTCACCACCCAGCTCGGCGACTTATTTTCTCCTAGGCAAAATCGTGCACAACTTTTCTCTATTATAGGGTTGTGCCAATTCTGAAGTACACACACCAACAATTGGTGTCACAAGTTGTATTTACGTAACAAATTGGTGTTAAGGGTACTTCGGTCCTCGGTTGACCGTTCCCAGATTGCGATTACACGATTGATTCGCTCAGTGTTTCAAATTCAAAACGGACACTAACGCACACATATGTTTGAACTTGTAAGATGTAATACTGATACAGTTTACGTTTTAAGGATAAATCCATGTCGCTTCTGAAGATATAATTAATCTTTCCTATGTTCATACAACTTAATTTTGTTCGTCATTTGATTTCCTTTATAATGGTGAGAGCAGGGGTCACAAGCTGTCCTTCTAGTAAGTAAATGCATTCTAGTGCCTGCTCGAAAAATTTAGCCTCAATTCTAATTGCTTTGTTTTATAAAATTACTCCTCATTATTTTTGTTTTGTAAAGTATATTTCCAATGTGAAGTTTAGATTGGCATATGATAATTCTCATGATTTTACTATAAGTTTATCCTTTTTCATTTAAGTGAAATAATACACTGCCAATAAGACGAATAAGATTTAAATATTATTCAAACTCTGATTCACTTTTGTTTCCAAGCAAAAGTCGTGAAACCCTCCTTTAGTAAAACAGTAGACAGTTAAGGGGCGATGACCACCCCTAATAGATAAATCAAATGTGAAAAAATATTTATAAATAAAAGTAGCACAACAAACACTTAAATATAGTTCTAAAAAGCATACAGAAAGTAATTTGAGAACGTAACTCACGCTGGGAAATAGCTGAAAGGCAAACTCGGTCGGTGAATTGGTTTATTGGCTTGAAAGAATTGGTTTCTTATAAATATGTATCGTAAACAATTTATGGAATTAGGATTAATCAGTGAACTAAGGATTCAATTGCTTAATAAATAAAGATTCGAGAATTCTTGGCTTTTGAACATCTAATTGTTGTCTGTCGAGAATACTGAGTTGGAAAAGGGAATATTAATTCTATTACATCATGCCAAATTTTTAGCAATTGTATATCTTAATTGTAGACTTGTCTGACCTAGTGGGGGACTTAAGTATATCACAAATGTAAATGTATAAACAATGAAGGATCGCAAGCAGAGGAGGAGCGATTGATTTAAGAAAAACAAGAACTTGAAAATGAAGATTGTAATTTATTGAGAAGAATTGACATTGAGAAACAGTCATTATGAGCAGAGAATAAAATTTTATTAAACTTTACTCAATGGAGTTCGAAAGAATACAGTTTTTATACAAAACACAAGTGATAGCCAAGGAATGCTAAATGTAGAACGACACGAGTACTTATTATTGTGGAGTGGAGTATGAGGTCAGAATCCGTAGAGTGAGACTGGATGGAGCAAAGCCAATATTTAAAATCTCTAACCTAGAATACCATGGATGATAATGAATCAGTAATGCAATTATTGGAAATTCTAACGGGTGATCAGAGTAGTTTGATCATGGAATGTGAAAGAAAGATAGCATAAGAGTATGGTGATCACATCATTGTGTTAGTGAAGTAACTAGTTTAAAACTATGCTGCCCAGCTCCTCCTTCGCCGTCCCCGGTTCTCTCCTTCGATGCCTCTGTTACAGGAGCTACACTGCCTACCTATTCGCTTTCATACCCACTATAAAATTATTCCCCGTAAGGGGCGCGGCGATTTGCCATCCTGGCCGCCGTGCTGACGGGATCCAGCGCTCCGTCCGGCCCCAGCTTAGCCTCTCTTCCTTCCTTCAGATAGCCCGATTTCTCCCCTACCTCGTTGCTTTTCATACAACCTCTCCCACAACTTTCTCTGGTCAGCCTCTAATTTCACAGGGTAGAATGCTGACCTTCTTCTCAAGCCAACCACCCCGGATCGGGGCGGGGGGGGGGGGGGGGAGGGGACATTGTTCCCTAAACTCTCAGCTCCGGTTCGGGATGGGTTTTTTTTAACAACCTGCTTCATCCCCACCCATACCTTCCTCACATCCCTTTTCCTCTCCTCTTCACAACCTATATTTTTTACGCCGTGTTCAAGGTGGAGCCGCCATGCCGAAGGACTGCCAGGCCACCAGGCGGGAGGGGTGTTCCCGAATGGCGGCGCCTGGCTCTGCCGGGCTTGTAAGCACCTCTCGCAGTGCGGGCAACTGCGAGAGGTGATGAGCTATTGCGTCCCGTATTAAAAAGAGGGTCACCATGCCCATGTATGACAAAAAAAAAAAAAAACCCAACCCCCAACTTCCCCAAGAAAATCAACGGAGCCGCCCTCGTGCTTGCGCAAGGGACCCTCCATAATTCTTTAACCGGAGAGGAGGCTTACTCCTCTCCTACGCCTACGGGTGTAGGGGACTCCCCCTCACCCCCTTCTCTGGAGGTGCTTTCGGGCACCTCCCTATCTCCAGTGGCAGTCCCTCATTTGCTTTCTAAGGGGACTGCCAAGAAAGCTAGCAGGCAGCCCATTGCCGACCGCCCCTCGTGCAAGCGGCTCGGTAGGGCAAACCCCCTTAGGGGGGAGAGGGAAGCCAGGCCCCTTCGGTCGCTTCCCTCAAAAGACCTGCTGGCCAGAATTTTAAACCTTGCTGGGGTCAAGGCCTGTGCCTCCCCACACAAGACTGGCGACACTGCCAAGGGGACCTGTGATGTCCTGGGAGGGGATGGCCAACTGGAAGCCCCTCCTGTGATAAACATGGTCCTTGAGGAGACCCAGCCTCAGACGGTAGGGCCTTCCATGGGGGGGAATTCGGGCTCGGCGCCAAGCACCGAGCCCGAATCCGCCCCTATGCAAGGTCCTCCTCAAATGGCTGAGGGCTCCGAGGCAGTAAAAGGAGGGGAGGGATCTCCTCCGACAGGTGCCCCTACGACAACCAGGACCTTCTCCATTTCGGAAAGGGACCTGGCTGAGGCCCGTCCATCTGGCCTGGGGGCTTCTGCCGGCGGAGGTGAAAAGCGGGTTCATTCCCCGCCCTCCTCTCCAAAAAAGAAAAAGACAAAGAAGACTAAAAAGACGAAAAAGACTCGGGGCTCCTCTCCATCCGCGGGGGCTGCGGGGACGGATGGGTCTGCTACCACTTTAGTAGGCGACCAAGCTAAGATCGGCACATCCGGCCCCTCTACCCCCTGGTGTGCGGAGCCCCTGACCAAGACTAACACCAAGAGTGCACAGGGCGGAGCCTTGATGACATCGGGGCCCCTGATTCAGAGGTTACCTGGCGTTTTCGAGCCCGCTGGCTTCAAACGCTTCCTCGTTATTCGCTCCACTGATGGCACCATGTTGTCCAAGGGCAACATGATCCATCAGAGGAGAGGATTAGCTAGTGCAATTGGTAGAGAGCCGAAGGTGACCCGTTTCTAGTACGGCAGCCTTCTGGCGAATGCGGCGAATCCCGCCGAGGCGGCCAAGATAAGTGCTCTTCGGACACTTCATGGCACCCCGGTGAGTGTGACGCCGCACTCTACCATGAACTTTGTGAAAGGAGTAGTTTATGCGAGGGAACTCGTTGACTACTCCATTGAGGACATCACCCTAGAGCTGGCCGACCATGGGGCGGTCAAGGTCAAACGTGTGATGAGAAAACAGGGAGGGGCTTCGAGACCCACCCCTACACTCTTCGTCACGTTCGACAGTGACAAGCTCCCTGAGTCGGTGCGTGCCGGTTGGTACCGCTACCGCGTGAAGGCATTCGTGCCACTGCCGCGGCGGTGCTATTACTGTCACCGCTTCGGCCATACGAATCGCTCATGTAGACGTGCAAAGTCGGGGTCACCCGAAGTCTGTGTAAATTGCTCCAAGGTCGCACACGATAAGTCCAAATCGTGTGTGGCCAAGTGTGTCAATTGCGGAGAGCCGCACCCTGCTTCTTCGAAGCAATGTGGTGCATATCTCCTGGAGAAAGAAATCCTGGCCGTTCAGGCCCAGGATAGACTCTCATTCCGCGAGGCTAAGGACTTGGTCCTGGCGCGCCCAGCTCTGCCTGGGACGTCATATGCCTCAGTAGTTCGAAAGGCACCCTCTGCTCCTGGCCCATCCAGGCCAACGAGCACGGTTGTTTCCGCGCCCATTCGGAGCCCTTCTGCGGGCTCTACCCAACCCGGGCGCTCCCCTGGTAAAGCTGGCGGCAAAAAGGGTTCATACCCAGCCCCGGCTAAAACCAGGGCTCCCCCCTCTTCCCCCAGCGTGACCGTTTCCCGCAAGGCGAAACGGCCACGCACCTCCACCGAGTCGTTAGACTCACAGGAGGCAACACCCCTGAAGATGGTTGCTAGGCTATCTTCAGGGGTTCCTAAAGCTGTTCCCCGAAAGGAGGACAGCAACAAAGGAGCTTCGGCTCCTTCGCCCACGCCCCGAGGTAGAGCGAGTGGCTCGGAGACGGTGGTTCCTCGAAAAGAGGCCCCCCCGCCTCCGAAGCCGCAGCGCCCGCCTAAGGTTTCGAGGCGGAGGGAGGAAAAGACTCGCATGGCGAGCCCAACCTCCCCAAATAAGTCCTCGAAGGCGACAGCGCCTCCAGCACTTTGTCCGGCCAACAGCGCCTCCAGCACTTTGTCCGGCCAACAGCGCCCGGGGTTCTGCCCCCGGGAAGCGTACGGCCATTCCCGTGAGGGTCTTCAATTCGAGGAGGGCCCCCGCGTCTCCTCCGAGCTAGGCCTGGAGGGCATATTCCTTCAATGGAATTGCCGTGGACTCCGGGCCAACTGGGAGGAGCTGTGGAGGCTCGTCTCGTCCCGTTCCCCGTTAGCTATTTTTTTTGCAGGAGACCATGCTAGGCGCGTGCCCCCTGCCTGCCCTCCCGGGGTATAAGGGTCTTGCGACCCCACCACCGCGGGATGGCCGGGCTGGGGGATGCGCGGTTTACACCCGGCATGATGTCTCCGTTCTTCCTTTCTCTTTAGATACCTCCTTTCAGGCAGTGGCTGTGCAGCTTCACCTGGATAGGAGGTATACTATCATTTCTGCGTACATTCTACCGTCAGCTGACTTCGACGCGGGGGACTTCCGCCGCGTCGTGGCACGGTTGCCGAGGCCCTATCTCTTGCTTGGAGATCTGAACGGCAGGCATCCTCTCTGGGAAGATTACTCCATAAATCCCAGGGGACAAGTCCTTGCCGATCTGATCGACGAGCTTGAGATGGGTGTCCTAAACGTGGATGAGTTTACGCATCACTGTCCGAGAACCGCTTCATTTTCTTGCCTTGACCTATCTTTGTGCTCTTCGGATGCACAGCCTGATTTTGATTGGGGGGTGTTCGATGACCTCCATGGTAGTGATCACTTTCCCATTCAAATATCATTTTCAGGGCAACTGCCGCCTGAGAGACCACCTCGGTGGTGCTTGGCGCGGGCGCGGTGGCCTGCATTTCAGGAAATGACTGAATTCTCTATCTCAGTCGAGGAGTTTAGGTCGGTAGATGAGGCCGTTGAGTTCTTCTCCGGCAACCTCATGGCCGTGGGCCTGACTACTATTCCTAGGACGTTTGGCCGTTTTGCACGCCGACCACTCCCATGGTGGTCGGCCGAGTGTGAGACGGCCCTCAAACAGAAGCGTTATGCCTACATGCGCTATAAGCGCCGCCCGAACGATTTCACTGTCGGTGAATTTCGTCGGGCTAGGGCTAAGTTCCGGTATATTTCGAAGCACGCCCGCCGCTCTTCTTGGCGGGCATACGTGTCTTCACTTAACGGGAAGACCCCTTTAGCTGAGGTGTGGAAGCGAGTCAAAAGGATTCGGGGCAAGTTCTCGCAGGACCCCGCGTCCGTGGCGGAATCCTTAGCGACCGCTTTTTCCGCATTCTCTAGCCGTGATGCTGCTCCCCTAGCATTCAATGCACGTCGTGATGTCGCGGAAGGCCGCCGGCTGGACTTTACCTCCAGAGGCGGAGAACCCTTCAACGACAAGTTTACTGTGAGTGAGTTGCGTTCCGCTCTCGCTTCGTGCGCGGACACCGCCCATGGTCCGGACGATGTCCCGTACGCCATGCTTCGACACCTGGGTGAGCGAGGCATGGCCTTTCTGTTAGATTTGTTCAACAGGATCTGGGTGGAAGGTCTTCTCCCAGACTCCTGGCGAATCGCTACTGTGCTCGCCTTTCGCAAGCCGGGGAGAGATCACTCTACTCCGACTGGTTTCCGCCCAATCTCTCTAACCTCTTGCGTGTGCAAGTTGATGGAGAAATTGGTAAATGTTAGATTAGCCTATTTCCTGGACAGCGGAGGCCATCTGTCTTCTGCACAGTGCGGCTTCCGTAAGTTCCACTCCACGTCAGATGCTCTGCTCCGACTGGAAAATGCCGTCTGCGAGGCTTTCCTTCGTAGACAGCACTACGCCACGGTGTTTTTTGATCTGGAGAAGGCCTATGATACCGCATGGCGATACGGTATCATGGAGACTCTCCACACGATGGGGGCGAGGGGACGCCTCCCAATGTTTATATCTGAATTTTTGCGAGATCGTCGATTCCGCGTACGGGTGGGGGGGAGCCCTCTCCGGCCCAAAGGAGCAGGAAGAGGGTGTCCCGCAGGGAAGTGTCCTCAGTGTCACACTCTTTGCCCTGAGCATCAACGGCATCACCTCGGTGCTGCCGGAAGATGTTCTCGCTACGCTCTACGTGGACGACCTTTCGATCTCTTTTGGCGCGGCCCAGATGCCAACTCTGGAGCGTCGACTCCAACAGGCATTGAACCGCGTCTCTCGCTATGCCGAAGCGCACAGGTTTCGGTTTTCTTTGGCCAAGACTAAGGTGGTGCACTTCTGCCGCCATCCACGGCTTCACCCCGACCCAGATTTGTTTCTTAATGGGGTGCGCCTGGATGTGGTTGAGTCGCACCGTTTCCTTGGTCTTGTATTCGACCGACGCCTCACCTGGGAGGGTCATATTCGCAGCCTTAGGGTCTCTTGTATCCGCGCCATGGACATTCTCCGTTCCGTGACGTTCAGCGCTTGGGGCGCTGATAGGGTTACCACCTTACTTTTTTATCGATCCTTTGTTCGCTCGAATCTCGACTACGGATGCGAGTTTTATGCATCCGCAGCCGAGCGTTTATTGCGGAAGGTGGATTGGATCCACCACACCGGCCTTCGCCTTGCGACCGGTGCCTTCCGCACTTCCCCCATTGAAAGCCTGTTGGTCGATGCTGGGGAGATGCCACTCGCTCTGCGCCGCGTGCAGTGCATCACTCGCCTGTACGCGCGAGCCCGGCGCCCCCCTCAGTTTCCAACAGCTCTCACTGCATCCGCAGCTGATCTCGATGGTGCCTATGCCGCCGAGAGATGCCAGTCATACCCTAAGCCCTTTGGGTTTAGGGCCAGGAAACTCCTTCGAGAGGTAGATATAGCTCTCGGGCCGGTGGCGCCCCTGGTTCTGCCCAGGACGCCACCCTGGAGGGTACCACATTTGGCTATTTGTCGCCACGCCTCTGCTCCCAAAGCTTGTACTGCGCCGGGAGTATTGCGTTCGACCTTTTTGGAGCACACATCGTGTCACGCTGGTACCGTGCCAGTGTATACGGATGGCTCCAAGTCCCAAGAGGGGGTCGGCTTCCACGCCGTATCCCCTCTGTTTGAAGTCAGCGGGGCTCTACCAGGCGCTGCGTCTGTCTTCACGGCCGAGCTGGTGGCAATACACCACTCGGTACGGGAGATTACGCGACGTGCCCGGTTCGGAGACCGAATTGTGATCCATAGCGACTCACAAAGCGCCCTGAGTGCTCTCGGGGCATTGGAATCTCCGCATCCCCTGGTTCGCGAAATCCGTGACGCCACGGTTTTGGCGAGCCGGGCAGATGTCGAGATTATCTTCTGCTGGGTTCCTGGACATGTAGGAATTGCGGGGAATGAGCGCGCCGATGAGGGCGCCAAAGAGTCCGCGAGGACTCTGCGACCGGACCAGCGTTTCGCTCTTCCTCACACTGACTACATGGCAGGAATACGGGCAGCTCTTCGGACTGCTTGGCAAAGAAGATGGGAGACGGTCGAGGGTAACTTAAAGTTGCGTGCCATTGCGCCGCGACTGTTCCCATGGACCTATCCCCCAATTCCGCGGCGGCTTCAGGTTGCTTTCTGTCGTCTTCGAATCGGACACACTCGTGTGACGCATCGCTATTTGATGGAGCGCTCGCCTGCGCCCTATTGCAACGACTGCGTCGTCCCCCAGACTGTGTGGCACATTCTTGTCGAATGTCCCAGTCTGGGTGATCTTCGCGCACGATACCTGTCCCGGTACCGGGATGGGCGGGGTCGCTACCGCCTGTCCCTTGTACTCGGGACGAGTGCGTGCACCATGACTAGTGGACTTATTGACTTTTTGGGGGAGGCTGGCCTTCTCCCTTTCATTTAACCCTGTTTGATTGTTGTTGTTGTTGTTTTTGTTATTGTTTTTGTTATTGCTTTTTTATTGTTATTGTTATTTCTTTTTATTGTTTCCTGTTTAATTTTTAAAGTAGCCTAGAACTAGGCTGTTTGTTTACGGCGACTAATGCCTAAGTCGGCAGTCGCCAGATAGCCCCTTAATTTAAAATTAAAAAAATATAAAATTATTCTCATCACCTACAAGGCCTTAAACCTCGATGCTCCACCTTAGCTCTCTCCTGCCCTCTCCCGCCATCAAACTCTTCGAGCACTCTGGTCTAACGTCGCTTCCCTCCTGAACACTCCTCGTTATGTCCTCTGCTCGATGGGTGACCGTTCCTTCTAAGTTTGTGCTCCTAGACTCTGGAATGCTCTTCCTGCCGAAGTCCGATCCTCTCCCTCCCTTGCTACTTTTAAACGTCTTCTGAAGACTCATCTCATCAGAATTGCCTTCTCTTCTCCCCTTTAAACTTCCTCTACACTCGCTACACAACCTGCGCTCCGGGAGGGCGCATTATAAATACCTATTATTATTATTATTTTTAACTTAGGTGGATAAATGAAAACGCAGTTAAATATATCTTCCAGAAAACTCAGGCTTTGGTGCCCCCCAAAACTGTTGTAGGCTCCTTCAAGTGATTCCTTATTAAAGAATCTTTGATTGAAAATATGATTATCGTAAGACAAAGAAAAGGGGTAATCCGAAGTTCACATGTCAGGGGAGCAGTGCGGAGGAGGGAGTAGCTACGAACCTAGATTATTAAGTGTATCTCGTAATACACCTACAGTGAGTTCGCTCATTGCCTTGCAGAAACCCAACTCCTTTACTGGTGGGCAACGCTTAGATGCTTTCGAATAAATTTAACCTAGGGCTTTTCCAAGTTGTGCAGCGTATACTTCACCTTTCTCTCGTAAGGCAACCGGATTCGAAATAAAAGGTTCTTTGATAAGGGCGCAATCAAAGACAAACATCAAAAGTTTTTGCTTCAAAGCCTAAGGAGCTTTATTTAAGAGGCATATATAAACTTTTATTTCTTTGAGAAAAGCTCTTTGAAACAGTAGTTAACTATTTGTCAGGATAAATTTTATTGCTTGAACTTTGTTTTCATTTATCTCCGTAGGTTAGAAAAAAATTAAATAACTTCCTTGTACCCCTAATATATGTTAGGGCTCTGGTTGCCTAACAAGTGAATTGATATGCAAATTATTAAACAGAAGTTTCAGGCTTTAATTTTTTTTAAAAAAAGAACCTTTAGCAAAGTGCTGAATTTGATTTTTAAACTCTCGATTCACTTGTAGAAACTGGAATTAATTTTACTACATAAAATAAAAATGAAAATGGTAGTATTCTTTGACGGCAATGGTAAATGGTTCTTTGCATGTTTAATCGTCTCATTTAAATAAAAAAAGGAGAATATATAACAGCATAGGAGGAGCATAACGGGAGAATAAATTAAGAAACTATCGCCTTTGCTTAAACCCAGTCCTATTTGCGTTTGTCGGATCTCAGGTTGGGATCTGACACAATGCTACAGCGCCCTCCTCCGTTAGAAAGAGAAGAAGAAATATTGAAGAGAAGTTTTTGGTCGCCCTTAAGTCAGATTTAACGATCGAAGACAATCCCTCTTTTATCATATATAGGAAAATAAGAAAGGATCGATAGTAAGGACGATGTAAATGGACAATTTGAGAGGAATACTTTGTGTGCCAAGGTTAGATAGAATGAAGAATTACTCGTAATAGATTAGGCATTTATGGTGTAAAGAAGGGTATAATCGAGGTTGTCAAAATAACATTCTGAGATGGTATGGGCATGTAGGGAGAATGGATTGAAATAGACTTGTTAAGAATTTTTTTTTTAATTAAGTGCTCTCATTTGATGGCTGATGAAGAGAAAAAAATGAAAACAACAAAAGACTAATTTAACAATAAATAAACATGAAACAACAACATAAAAGAATACCAGCAATTAAGAGACATGCCCAGGAGCCCGAGATGATCCATGTCTACCTCAAGACCCCAAGCTAATCACACAACACGGAGCGTAAGATTCTATCTCAAACATTAGGAATAAGCCGTAGCGAGACCGCTCGTCTTGGTACCTGGACTAAGACAATCAACCAAATTTGGCGTACAGTCTATGGTAATAAACAATTGGGTCTGAAAATAAGTAAAACCAGGTACATAACCCATGTAGTGGATAGAATAAGAATAGCGAAGGTGAAATTGGCGCAACTAGGGAAGTTTTCACGGCTGTCGCCCAGTCACAAGAGGAAACTCTAAATGGCAGTAGTCAGAGCCACCCTACTGTACCAAACTGTTCCGCTACATCCGAAGAGTTTCGTGATTAAACTTCAGAGGACATAAAATTTGGGTACCCGATGGATTACAGGCACTAGATGGATGGAGATGAAAAGGCAAGAAGAATTACATAGGGAAGTAAGAATGGAAGCGGTCAATAAAGTGCTACATGAGAAGGCAGTGGAAATCTGAAGAAAGAATGAGGAAGAGTTGAGAAATGGTTCGGAAGAGAGACTGAGACAGAGAGGAAATTGAAATGAAACTTCAATTTCCTAGTAGCAGTAAAAAGATAAGAACTAATCATGTCCCAATGTTTGTGTAAGCCTGAGACTAATTAGAGAGAGAAAGTTGGTTTATATAGAAAGTGGAAATTATACAGAAAGGGTGAAATTCAATTTAATATCGATTATTTATTCGAGAGAAAAAGAGTCGGGAAGCGATAGGAACTAGTAAGAAAAGAAAGGAAAAGACCATCCATTCACTTGGAAACTACACACACACCTCCACAATAATACATCATTACACCTACTTCTAATTCCAACACTATATTGTCATATGTACCGCTAAACTCTACCTTCATACACCTTAAGAACCTTAAGACAAACAATCCTCACAAAATGGTTCAGGGAAATTTTCAAACCAAAAAACGGGAGACGGTCCGTTCTCTATTAAGAAAATAAGCTTGACTATGACAAAGTATGTGGCCGCTGTACGCCCTCATTCTCTCAGGAGAGTAAATAACCAGGAAACGTTTGAAGCCGGCAGAATCAGACACTCGGCAATCTGTAAATTAGGGCTGATAGACGTTGATCTAGGACAACCGTCCGTGGCCACCTCAGCGTAGCCAACCGGCTACAGCGAGGTAGATACAACTAAATACAGTAGCTTAGGTTAATTTAATACTACCCTAACCTACTATATTTAGTTGGTACATTGACCCATTTCGACCAAGGGACAAGTAGATGATGGCGCAGTAAAAAGATGGGGAGCTCCGAACTTTTAACTCTTTTTTGTACTGCCACCTATTCCGATGAGTGATGGAGACAGTCACCTCGAGGTAATTATCACCCATGGGCCATAGTCTAGCCAGATGGAAATACCGGTTTACAGGTGAACGAAGTCAAACCACGACGAGTGTGGTTAATTAGAGGATGGAGTCCCGGATTAGTCCAACTTTCCGGTGGCTGTTAGATGCTGTGGCGAACTGTGGTTTGGATCACACGATATAAACTGTTGGTCCCCACTGAGAAGCCTCAATATACATTGCTAATCGGTTACAAAACCAATACAAAAAAACATAGAGCACCATCCTTAATTCTTTAAGTGGATTCTAGGATTGCAACATACGATACTTGAGACCTTTGCCATCCGGAAGTTTGCAATTTTCTTAAATTAGAGGAGAATTTTGATCTTGAGTCTAGCCTTTCATATTCGTACATCCGATATCCTTCAAAACTAATGACAATGCTATTAAGGGTATTTTTAGCGCTGATCGCTCTCTCCGTGGCGAGTGGGTGAGGGGTAGAGTTCTTAGGGACAGTTTAGCACCTTCGTTCTCTGAAGATATGCCAAGAGCAGGGTTTGAGCGAAATTAGGACTGAGAAGAATAATTGAAAATCTAAATAGATAAAAAAACATTTTTTTCCATGCTCCGCTCTCGTCAGACATTTCGTATGTAAATGTTGTTGCAGTGAAACAAATCACTACTCGAATCATAGTTAGCAGCGTATTTAAGTTTGATTAATAGATGTTACGACATTTTTATCCAGATACGTGCTCTATCAGGGAGGAAGTTATATAAAGTACTTTTAATTCCCTATTTAGAAATAAATAGGCTTTATTGAACTATGGGAAAGATTAAATAGAAGAAAGACAAAGTCCTAACCAATGTTGGTTTATCCAAAACCAGGAATAGATCAGTATATATTTTTTCATTGGGAGAGATTAATAACCTTTGATTAACGTTGGGGAGAAATGGCTACATTAAGCATCCTGGAGGAGTATAGGTACATTAAAGCCCCCCTCCCTTATGAGGAGAAGCGTGGGAAAGGTAGCCGGCGAAAATGCATACCATGTGTGATCTCCCCGCCGCTGTGGGCAGTTGGAGCTAACATCTGTTTGAAGGCGACCACCTAAGGTCCTTAAACGACGCTCTAACGATCGAATTACCTACGAGACCCATAAAACCGTGGTTATGGAAAAAAAAGCGGTGCGAGTCAGAAGGCACGCCAAGTAGCGGTGCGGTTGCGAGCCTATAATTTGCGAGTTGACTTGGGCACCCCTGTGCCACCTCAGGAATTCTCGCACTCCTAGATGCTAACTCACCATTCGCTCCCCCCCCCCTTTTCCTCTGTGGCCTGGTCACTTCCCCCTTTAGATGGAGCGGCAATCCGCCTATAAATAAGCCCCGCAAAGAAAGAGTAAGTGATTATCAGAAGTCGATACGCCAGAGGAGGATTAGTTCGTGAAGATCGATCCATCGGCCAGACAAGAAGATTATCAGAAGTCGATTCGCCAGAAGAAAGATTAGTTCTTGAAGATCGATCTTTCAGCCAGACAAGAAGATTAGAAGTCGATACGCCAGAAGAAGGGTTAGTTCGTGAAGATCGATCCTTCAGCCATACTAGACTATTTCCGTGAGAAACGATAGGATCAGATTGAGAAAATCGATCCCCCCTTTCAGGGCCGTATTAACCTAAATAGTCAAGTTTTATATCGGTGCCATACCGAAGAAGCCTTTTCAGTCTGCAAAGAAGTCCGACTGAAGAAAAGCAAAGCCGCTCACACTCGAGTGATTCTCACATCTCAAGCACCGTAAGAGTGAGAGGAGAAGAACCCAGCCCCAACGAGCTCCCGTTCTTGAATTATGGTGAAGAATCAGCCCCCGTCACAGGCGACAAGCAAGCCCTCCTCGACGAAGCAACACTTCAAAGCGAGAGATAAGTCCTCCAGCGACATGCGGCAATCCTAATACCTACCTGTAAGTTAAAAATAACATTTATATCTCTATTGCGATAGTAGAAGTTTAGTACGTCCCAAGTTTTAAAGGAGAGTAGAAACCATTGTTCTTGAACCTAGGTCATATGTGTTTGTAGACGAGAGTACGTTAATTTAATGTTTAACGCTAATCAAATAGAGTCGCGATAAAAAAAATACTAAGCGGCAATTGGTATGTTTACGGGAAGCCTATTTGTTTATGTTTTGTCATTGAAAGATCTTTGAGGCCAAAGATAGAAATGTGTTTACTGTTGGTGTGTAATATTTAGGTTTTTAATTTAAAATACATGTTTATTTTGGTAGATTCTGGTGTTTCCTCTTATCCTTATGTGTTTAAAAATAGCTCTTCCTTAAGAACTAAACCACTAAATTAGCACTCTTAGAACAAAGCCTACTTCATCATAGAAGTAACTCACGCCCCTTAAAGCAGACAGATACTAAAAGGGTGTCAAAAAGTATAGTGATCAAAACCAAGGGTTATTCTACGACAAACTTATTGCTTCTCGTTAATTGTAATCATGGAACAGGAAAATAAAAAAGAGGGTAAGAAACAGAAACAACGCAAGTAGAGGATTTAATAAGGCTATAAAGTGAGTGATAGAGAGGAAAGAGAAGAGATTATCCATGGAGAGGTTGGAGACTGGAGACCTCGACAATCATTAGAAATGGTTTGAAATGGGAGGAAAACAGATGAAAAGAAATAGGCAGTGAAGGGGGTATATAGATAGAGGGTACACTCGACGAGCAGAAGGGAAACTGTGTCCAGTAGGGCATGAGATGCATTTGCACACCTGGCAAGAGTGTCGAATATAAGGTACAACAACAGAAGATGTATTTTATAACGAGAAGTTTCGCGAGAGTTGAAGATTTCTGGTCAGAAAGCCATTACAAATTTAAGTTCTCAATATGTGGAAATTGATCAGCAAATAGAAGTAAAACTAGGCTGGCTGGATCAGAAGGTGGCTGAGAACCTTGGTCACCCTCTTCATTGCCAGAAAGACCTGCGTTAGAAGACTCAAGAAATCTGCTTTTTTATGGAACCTAATTGAATTCATAAAAGAGCAGATAAATAAATGTCTTGGATCAAGCAGGGAGGAGGGTACAGGTAGATGGTACTCTCGGAATCTGTGTCTGTCACGAATTGCACGAAGGCAAGTAGGCAGATAAGATGAAGAGATCTCCAAGTGGCGCATACTTCCACTTACGCTAACAAGTAGTATTCGATGCAAAAGTCACAACAAAGGAAGAACGAGAAGAAAAAGAAATTGGAATATGAGATCTTTGGACTCTGACATTTACTGTCGTAGAATAGGGTCAAGTTAACCCTTTGTGCGTTTCTCAGCCGAAGTCGATGGCGGCTATGTGCGTGGGAAATTCATAATACAAGCAGAGTGCAAATTAACTGAATGTAGGTTGGCCAAATAGTGGACTATTTTGGAGGTTCCGGGACAATAGAAAAACGGGTACAAAAATTACTTTACTAATAGGCAAATTAATATTCTTTTACAAGATAAAAGGGGTTTTAAAACAAGCTATATACACCTTAGACGTACACGAGTCTCAGCGGCTAAAAGTTGGAGGAAGACTTGGCAGGGACGGTCGCCGTACAAACAAAGGAACAATATGGAACGAAAGTCGTCCGAATGACCTTGAGCGTATACTAAGCTGACGATGGAGGCTTACACTGGAGGGGGGGGGGTAATAGAGGGAGCACTTGCACAGGAGAGTTGTGCGTTGCTGTTACCTCAGAGATTTAGTCCGAGGGAGTAATCCTTGCCTTGGCGCGAAGTTCAAATAATTGTCTCTTGACAATGACTATTACAGGATGAACTTAGATCTTGCTTTCGAGTTAGAACACGAATCGAGACTGGGTGCTTTGCGTTCGAGGAGCGGGTAGAACGAGTACGGGGTAGACTCACGCGAATTAATCGAAAATACTCGGAGCTTGAGGAATTCGGCGAGAATTGAGCAGAGTCTAACGTTACTCGAATAGCGGGTACTGACGGAGGACGGGCAGAGGATACTGACGGGGCGGGCAGGCGGTGGATACTCCCTTTCAACTCTGGCGCCGGAGGATTTATAGTGGGGTCGAATGGGGTTACCCCTGCCCCCCCCGGTCCGAAAGGGAGGATTCAAGGGTCGGTCCGACGCATCGGCAAGCAAGAGTAGTCTTGCCCTAATAGCACGATCGCGAGAAGGTTCTTAAGTCGGCGAGGCGAAACTTTGTCCGACTCCAGATGGGACCTTTTGGGCTCTCGGACTTGTCGCGGCTTTCTGCGGTGGCGGGCGTTCAGGCCACCACGGCGTTTCATGATTTAGCACTTCTATCAGTGAAGACAAAAAGGGTCAATCAGGTGTCTGTTCTCTCTCTCTCTCTCTCTGTTGAAGGCGCGGCAGCGCGCATCTTTCTCTCTCTCTCTGACCTCTGGCACTCATCCATCCCCAGATGCAACTTCAGGGAAAGAAGTGACATCGACAATGATTAATGGGGAAGGGGGAGGAGGGTATAACTTAGAGGCACATGACAATAGCGGCTAAAGTTGAGAATACCTAGGACAAATTTTAAAAATGGAGCCAACGTACAAAATAGTCGAGCTAGTGGTGGTGTGTGTGTGGGGGGGGGGGGGGTGCACCATACATATACACAAGGACACAAAGTTATATAATGCTACGGCATGGTTGCCAAATGATTTTTTTCTATGATACTATTAAGTGGGGCCCACTGGCCCGAGGGTGAGTTTATCATACGATTATACAAAACCTGAAAAAAAATTAAGGATATAGAAGAAATTTATTGTACACCGATAAACATATATATATATATATATATATATATATATATATATATATATATATATATATATATATATATATATAAGAAAATGGCTCAGAATTAGTTTGGAAAAGGATCTAACGGGTTTCTAATTAAACTATCATCCAAACAGTTATCGGTGCCTTTTAAATACAAAATGCCGAATTGGAATTCCTGGAAGAACAAGCTCCAACGCATCAACCAACCGTTATTATTTTTGACGTTACGTAGGTATGATAGGGGTTTGGGGTTTGTTTCCACTACAAATTCCTTGCCTACTAAATACATTCTAAATTTACGGATTCACCAAATGATAGCGAGCCCTCCTCTCTCAATTATCGCATATTTTTCTCTCGCGCAATTAATTTTCTACTTGCGTAAGCGATGCTGAAACTTTTGCTGTTATTCTCATACCGGAGGAGGCCACATCCTATACCGTCATTACTGGCATCGGTAAAAAAGCCAAACAGTTTGTCCGGATTAGGGAGGCGGGTGATAGGAGAGGATTCCAAATTCTCTTTGAGTTGGTTAAAGCTATGAGTCGAAAATGGCGTCCACTCGAGGCGTCCGTTTGCATTCTTCTTTAATAGCTCGCAGAGGGGGGCGAAGATAGTCGCAAAATTGGGTATGAAGCAAAGATAGAACGATACAGATCCTATGAATGATCACAGCTGCTTTTTGTTAGTGGGTAAATGCATGTACAGGATGGCTCGGATCTTTTCTTGCTGGGAGACTAACCAATTATTCCCGATATGGAAGACAAGGTAATCGATAGTGCCAAAAGCAAAGTGGCACTTTCCGTGGCCCGGCCAATTGTTAAATTGTGTTCCCCAAGTCGATACACAAGGGGTTGAAGGGTGGTCAACTGTTGATCCCAATCTTGGGTGGCCAAAATAAACATTATAAAAATATAAGGTGACGTTGGGTAATCCTTCTAAAATCATCCTCATCATCCGGTTATAATTGCTGCAAGCCGTCACTAGACCAAAAGGGAGCCGTCGGAATTGCATAAGCCCCTTCTCAGTGGATAAAGTAGTAAATTTCTTTACTTCATACCTCAGGGGGATCTGATAAGAGGCCTTGCATAAATCCAACTCGGAGATGATTTTAGCCTTCTCAAAAAGGTGGAGGTTCTGATCTATAGTGGGGATCGGTTCAGCATCGTTAACTGAGTTTAGCTTTCTAAAATCGATGCACATTAGATAAGAACCATTCGCCTTTACCATAACAACCGGTGAACAATAGCTGGACTTCGAAGGTTCGATGATCTGCAACCTTAGAAGTTTATCCATTTTGTTATTAAATGTTTCCCAGAGATGTATAGGCAGCGGGTATGGATTAGAACGAATGAGTTCTCGGGTGGTTAGTTGGATATTGTGCGCTTGCAGTTGATCCTTTTGAAGAGATGGTAGCTGGTCGCATATCTTAATTTCAGCAGGCGTGAAATTATTAGAGTCGGGCAAGGAATGCAACGGGTATTTCCTGTCTTGCTCCACGCAGGCGACTTGGATTACGCAAAGGGGTTCCAGGGGGTAACCAGATTCCATGGGGGATTCTTCGTCGATTGCACTATCTGGTTGATGCTCGTGCGCCAGTGGTACCGCTTGGGCATATTAACATGAAAAAGCTTTCTTCCCGAGGTAGTTTCAATAAGGTAATCGACGGGGCCACGCTTCTCGACTATGTGGTAGGGGCCCTTTCATTGGCTCAACAATTTGTTTCTGTCCGTGGGGAGGAGAAGCAAAACTTCTTCTCCGGGGTTAAATTTCCTTACTTTGGACTTGCAATTGAAGTATGTCTTATACTTGTCAAAATTGATGTCTGCGTTCTGTAACGCAATTTCGGCACACTTTTCCAGCCTCTTAAATCCAGTAGGTACGTACGAATAAGAAGTCTGGATATTTTGATCTAATTTCTGATTGGGATAAAGTTCCTTTAGGATATTCAGGGGGCATCTGACGTTTCTATCATATAAAAGTTCAAAGGAGGGGAATTTTAATGTACGATGGGTGATTTCACGGTAGGCGAAGAGGGTTAACGGAAGGAAGCGGTGCCATTGAGTGGGCTGATCTGCACACAACTTCCTGAGGATGGTCTTAAGGCTTCTATTTAGCCTCTCACACATTCCATTCTCACTCAGGTGAAAAGGAGTGTTAAACAGGGGCTTGATCATCAATAATTTACCAACATAATCCATTAATTCGGAGGTGAATTACCGACCACGATCCGAGAGGATTTCTTTGGGCAGGAACACACAGGAAAGGATGAAAATTTCGGCTTCAGCGCAGGAGATGCTATCTATTTTTTTGAGGGGCACAGCCTCGGGGAATCGGGTGGCAAAGTCGACCAGCGTTAAATCATAACTATGGCCTCCACTCGACAGGGGGTGGATCGGTTCGATTAGGTCGATAGCTAATCGGGAGAAGGGTTCAGAGATTAATGGTCCCTTCTGCAAAGGCGCAGGTCTATAGGGGTGGGGGGGCCTTCCTTATTATAACTTTTATTTATTTATCTATATTATTCTTGATTTACTTGGTTTCCTCGATGCATTTTCTTCTACTCCTGAATTTCATTTAAGTTGGCCCTTCAAACATTTGTCTTCACTTTATCTTGAATTCCGTATTCTTCTTGGCTGGGTTGGTCGTTAATCTTCGTTTTCTTTCTCGATGCATCTTCAGTTTCTTCCATTTATCTTGTGGTGCCGATTTCTTTGTGCTGCTTGATGAGTTGGTCCTTCAAGCGTCTTCTCTCTGTTTTCTTTCTTGGGCGATCTTCAGAAAAGTTTTTGTACTGTTGAGTTTCGAACGCGGTACCATTGGATTTGAACGCCAATACTCTAGCCTCACACCGGCTTTAGTCCGTCTTGAGTTAGTAAATTTATCGGCTATTTATATTATCGAGTTGGAAGGAATTTTCTCTGATACATTTTTCGCGCCCTTACAGGTCTGACTCGTCCTTTTATTGCCATCCTTTAACAAATGTCGCACGAACGACAATATCGCAGAATTTCCTCGGTCGCGCGAGGCCAATAAGAATATTTGAAGATCTTTGAGTTGGTCTTCGTGTTACTAAAGTGACCAGCAAATAGGCTATCGTCAGCCGTTTGCAGGATTGGAGGTTCGTGGGAGCGTGGTGCACATAGTGTGCGGGACTCGGTGTCGTTTTCCTCGGTGCACACTCGATAGAGGAGATCTTCCTTGATGACCAAGCAAATCACCTTATTCCCTTTGATGGTTTCTCGTGTTTTATTCTGGGCTTTGGACCACAAGGGAAGAAGAGACTCACATTCCCTCTGGCTTTTGGCAAAGTCTTTGGTCATCGCGCTTTGGAATTCGGGGGAACATGGGGTTCCAGAGGTGTAGGTGTTTTCAGTTCCTTCTTCGCGCGGGAACGGGTAGTAACGGGTTGAGCCACGGGAGCAGAATAAACCCGGAGGGGATTAACCAATTAGGACAGAGCAAATCTTGATGGGGGTTACAACGATCTCAGCCCAACCAATAAAATACGACTACTCAATGTAGCAGTGGACAATAGGGAATTTATTGGCGCGCCCCAAGTAATCATACACTACGGCAAACTTATCGTGGTCCGGAGCCACATGGTGGTGTAGTTCATCGGATACAAGAATGCATGTGCACCCTCTATCACATACGAGGGTAGAGATCCGGCGCCCATTCACTGCTGCAGTTTAAAATTGGAGAGCCCCAGGGGTACTTTTATCGAACAAAAATTTTACCTGGTGGCCAGCAGTATTCGGCGGGTTTTAAGAAGAGGGGGGCTTCATTTTGCGACGTTGAGGGCGTAGAAGTGACACTGACCTGGTGTACCTGGTGAGAAGGAGCGGTGCTTCTAAACTGCGAGTTTTGAGGGCAGTTAAACCTCACGTGACCTGGAACTTCACAGGAGTAAAAAACGATGGTCCTACTGAGGAACGAAGAAGCAGGGGAGTTGAGAGCAAAGGGCTTAACCCCACGGTGGTCTGACGAGAAGAGAGGTTTGGGTTTGGCGGGCCCAGTCACCTTAACGAACTTATTCCCATTATTATGAACAAATTTGTTCTTGCTGGTTTTGGATTTAGGAGATGGGTGTTCTGATTTCTTTCCTTCTTTCAGATAGCAGTTGTGGCTAGCCGCGTAGACGTCTGCCTGCTCGGTGCATTCTAGAGAGTAAAGCACCCCCAGTCCTTCACGAAGGATCTGATTTCGGAAGAGAGCGACGCACGAAATTGGGCCTTGAGGACGAAATCGACCAGGGCGTCGTATTCACGAGGAATCTTGGACGCGTCAATCCAAAAATTAAAATGACGCTGTAGGGAGTAGCCGAACTGTCGGGAGGTCTGGTTTTGTTGAATGCGACAATGCATAAATTTAACTCGGTAGAAATCCTGGGTCATATTGTAAGCGGCGAGCAGCTCGGCTTTTAACGATGAGTAATCAATTGTAGCCTCTGATGGGAGGGAGATAAAAATATCCGAGTTGGGAGCTCAACAGGGGCAATAATTGTGCTACGCCGTCCGTCTCGATGTCCCACTAGTTCACCTTGAAGATCTTTTCGAAGTGGGTGAGATAAGACCCGAAGTCTTCGCCTTCTTTAAAGAGGGGGAGTTATATGGTCGCAGACTGCGGTGCGTCTACCCTAGAACTTGAGGAGTTTATGGAGAGCGTCTCGTTCCTAGCTCTGCTCATTTCCAATTCGTGAGAGCGAATTTTCTCTCTTTCTTCTCCTTCCTTTTCTCTTTATTTGCGTTCCTTTTCTTCTCTGTCTCTTCTTTCGGCTCTTTCTCTTCTTTCTTCTACCTGGAGGTAGGCTATCAGATCTTTGCTACTGAGTTCGAGTGACTCACCCTGGGCCTTGAAAATTTCGAACGGCGACATGCTGCTGGTTTTACGCGATGAGCACAACAACAAGAATTAAAGTAACGCACGGCAATGAATATGGCGCAATTATGGATTCCTTTACGCACGAGCAGGAGTGCGAATGGTTTTGCTCAACAAACGAAAACACGAACAACAAAAGGGGGAGCAAAACACTGCCGAGAGAGAGATTTGCGGTCGAGATTTCACTGTGATGAAACGAGAGTTACAGCACTCCTAGCACATCAATAAGCAATACGAAGAATAATAATATTTTTACTATACCTTCAACTTACGGCAAAGATGAGGCCTTGAAGGACAACAATTTAATTCCGTGGGGAAACAAAATTAATAGTTAAACACGGTCACTCGGCAATCAATTAAAAAAAATAATGTGAACGGAAACAAATACACTTCGCAAATAGGTATACAATAGTTATTTCTTACCTTTTAAACTCCAGAACCGGAACCAAGATTAGCCAAAAATTAACAATTTAACAAAGGTTAACCAATACATCGATCAAATTTCATCAATTGATTCACCAAGATTAACCCCTATAAACTGACACTAGTTTAATATATTAGATATTACTATATGTCGTAGAATGGGTCAAGCTAACCTTTTCTGCATTTCTCAGCCGAAGTAGATGACGGCTATGTCTGTGGGAGATTTATAACACAAGCAGAGTGGAAATTAACTGAATGTAGGTTGGCCAAATGGTCGACTATCTTGGAGGTTCCGGGACAATAGAAAAACGGGTACAAAAATAATTTTACTAATATGAAAATTAATATTCTTTTACAAAATTAAAAGGGGTTTAAAACAAGCTACGAGTATATACACTTTAGACGTACATGAGTCTCAGTGGCTAAAGACGGGCGGGGGGGGGGGATGATCGCCGTACAAACAAAGGAACAATATTGATCGAGGGTCACTCGAATGACCTTGGTCGTATATGAAACCGACGATAGAGTCTTACAAACTTGTAGAGAGAGCACTTGCACAGGAAAGTTGCGCGTTGCTGTTACCTCGGAGAATTAGTCCAAGGGAGTAATCCTTGCGTTGGCGCAAAGTTCAAATAATTGTCTCTCGATAATGACTATTACGGTATGAACTTAGATTTTGCTTTTGAGTTAGAACACGAATCGAGACTGGACGCGTTGCATTCAAAGAACGGGTAGAACGAGTACGGGGTAGACTCACGCGAATTAATCGAGAATACCCAGAGCTTGAAGGGTTCTGTCGGAGGGCGGGGAAGGAATACTGACGGGGTGGGCAGGCGGTGGATACTCCCTTCCAACTCTGGCGCCGGAGGATTTATAGTGTGGTCGAATGGGTTTTTCCCCCTTCCGTCTGAATGGGAGAGTTCCAGGGTCAAACGCATCGGCAGGCGAGAGTAGTCTGGCCCTATTAGCACGATCGCGAGAAGGTACCTAAGTCGGCGAGGTGAAACTTTGTCCGACTCGCGGCTTTCTGGCCACAAAGGCGTCTCATGATTTCCCACTTCCATTAGCGTAGACAAAAAGGGTAGACCAGGTGTCTTTTGTCTCTCTCTCTCAATTGAAGGCGTGGCAGTGCGCATCTTTCTCTCTCTCTCTCTATCTCTGACAATCATCAATCAGTTTTTTCAGACCAAAACGCAAAAGTAGATGGGAAGCCATAAGAGAAGTAGTCCTATCCAAATCAGCCATTAGGCCACGCTAGTTTAAACGGACTATTGAAGGAATACAGAAAGAGAAGTAAAGGAATTAAATAGGAAAGACTATCGTTTGGTCTCGTTTCATGAGGGTAAGGATAGGTTGCTATGGAAAAGATATAAGTAGACTAGGGACCTAAGGTACTCTAATGTTGCGAGGAGGGTAATACCTAGACGGATATACGAACACGGGATTGTATGTGCTGGAATAAGGTTTTGTTCATATAGGACGAAGGGAGACAAATTGATTTTATAGATGGAGAAGGTAAGTGTAGAAATATAAGACTAGGAAAAAGGACGGTCGCCGGAGTGAATGCCTAAAGAAGGGGGGGGGGGAAGGTAGTGAATGGCTTGCAAGAGAGAATGGCTAGAAGATCCTCTCGAGTCTCCTCAGAAAAGGTGACCTGTAAGGGTGGGGGGGGGATTGGAAGAGTTTATATGTAATTTCAGACTACCGGGAATACTTGATGAGGTGGGGTCACCCCTCTAGGTGCTAGGTGCGACAGTCTACATGGGGTACTCCATTGTATGGTGTTTACACCACAAAATCAAGGAAGGTTGTTCCCGATAAATGTTAGATGTCGAAGATGCACCTAATAGAGTAGAGCGGATGAGAGAATGTAAAGAGTAAACGAGTGGTGTGTGTGGTGGACACCATGTTGGCGGGAGAATACGTGGCCGAGAAAGTCGTGAGTGTGATGTTGTAACACCGCAAGCTACGGCAGATGAGTCGTTCTTAGTTCGGAGACCTGATTTTAGAGTCTCTTTTATCATCTGATTTTACGTCTTATGTCCAGATGGACTCTATTAGTCTTGTTGACTTGTCTCTCTGAATTTCGGTGGTCCGTCTTTGATGACATTCATGGGAGTGACCACTTTTCTATTGTCTTGTGGGCCGTTCATCATAGCTAGCCCTCATCCAGCCATACCTCTCAAGTGGGACCTAGGCCATGATAATTGGGCAGGTCTCCCAGATGAATCTTCTACCAGTGCCTTCTTGGGGACCTTCACTAGTGACAGTCTAGTATGGACGCGGTAATGTCGTACTTCACATCAATTATCTACAACGCGGCTACACGCACCATTTCCCAGAGGATAACAGTAAAGGTTCGCTCAATTGTGACCTGATGGACCTCGGACTGTGCGACATCAATTTAAGAAATACAAGTTAGCTCATGCTTGTTTCCGGCAGAGCCCAACCTTGTGAAACACGGTTGACCATAACCGATCTCGGGCCCTTCGATCTTCATGGCGTCACTACGTTTGATCGATTTCCTCTATGACCCCTACTGCAAAGATCTCGAAGAAGATTAATAAGATTCCGACTCATTATGCGGACCATAATGCCCCCACCCTCAATGTACTGGGATCTTTAGTGAATGACAGCCCATAGGTGGGCGTTATCGCAATAACGCGTTATAGATTCATCGGTATTGCCCATACTTTTGGTTCCAAACTAGCGATAATCGATAATTTCAGTGTTTGGTTCCAGTTTAGCACAGAGGCTAGCCGCGCGTGCCTTGGAGGCAGAAATAGGTAGGTCCGAGCTAGGACCTGAACGTATACCGAACGGAGTGCGGGACGGCCGGTCTTGACGTCTTCTCGAAACGTTCGCTCAGCTTCAGTCTATCACCAGCTGTCGGACGAGAGGTCACGAGGTGTTGCTTCTGCGCGCTACCGGTTTCACGCGTTCTTTGATGATTTTTTGCCTATGTTCCCGTGCTTCTCCCGTTCTAATATTTTGTGCACGTGTATACGAATGCATGTACTATTCTTTAATATGTTTATTAACGTTTTTAACACTATTTTTATTGTAATTTAGTAGTGCAGTGCTTTGCTATTTTATTGTATTGAATTAGTGATGGCGTCGCAAGAGACTGCCCGCAGTATCGGAATTTTGGATTTATCGCGTTATCGATTATCGCCGATAAGGTTATCGTGATATTTTTTCGTTATCGCGCTCACCACTGTGACAGCCTGGTGATCAACAACGCCTTGACTAACCATTTATGTGCAGTCAGCAGTATCAACTGTTACAAAAAGGCTTTTCTGGCATATCAATCAAACGTGTATCCTCTCCTCAATATATCGACAACAATAAAAAAAAAACTAGTTAAATACAAGAGAGAAAGGCCGGCCTCCCCCCTCAAAAGTCAACAAGTCCACCAGTCAATGTGCACGCACTCGTCCCGAGTACAAAGGAGAGGCGGTAGCGACCCCGCCCCCAAGAGGAGGGAGCTCCTCTGGGTGGCGTTTTATGTTTAGTGATTGCGATCAAGGATATCGCTTCTCTTCCAGAGGGTGCATCGACCAGTTGTCGCTCTACTATTCCTCGCCTTCTCTCATCTGGGCGTGACTTTCTATCCAAAGCTATCT
Source organism: Ceratothoa steindachneri (assembly GCA_963969495.1). Classification (NCBI taxonomy): domain Eukaryota; kingdom Metazoa; phylum Arthropoda; class Malacostraca; order Isopoda; family Cymothoidae; genus Ceratothoa; species Ceratothoa steindachneri. The sequence goes on from OZ018326.1 coordinate 133,412,396, forward strand.
TAGTTATCATAATACCTATGCCATCTTCGAAGGGGCTGTCTGCGTGCTCTAGACAGTTAAAGGACCACTCCAACAGGACGTGGGGCAGTGATCGTCGAACATGTTACTCTACACTGCCCTCGTCCACTCCAAATTTACTTTTCGGCACTTAAAATGTTGAACTCGATTCATAACTTCGGAGTTAGTCTTTCCGGTGGAGCCTTCCGCACATCCCCCGTAGTCTTTACTGTGAGAAAAGGCTGCTCCCCTTGCCATATCATCGCCAGGGTCATCCTTGTGGGTGATTCCCAAGCACGGGACCAGCAGCCCCTGCTAGCGGCCCGCCTTTGCACAAGCGTTAAGGTAAGCTGCCTGCCAGGATGTGGTAACCACCACATCAGAGTAGAGGCTGAGAAATCACAGATTTCTGAGAGCTCAGTCGTTGCTCTGATGGTCAGTGGAAACGACCTCTACCTGAGAGGAGGTAGGGTAGCCCTACAGATAAAATCCTCCACACGGTCATGGGTGCCGTGGACGACTGTGGGCTGAAAACCCGCAAGCGCGGGGTAGTCGGGATGCTCCCGAGGAGAGGACCAACACGGACCGCTCACTCGATGAATGTGTCTTTAAACCGGCGCCTGGCAGATTTGTGTACGGCAGAGGGGGTCTTTTTTGTGGACCCGTACCGCACCTTTTATGGTAGAAATGATCTCTACCAAAGGGATGGGGTACATCTTTCCTTTAAAGGAAAGGCCTTTCTGTTGAACATGATCCAGGATGTCGTAGAGAGGGCCGAAAGGAGTATCCGGCCCAGAGTGAGGGCGGACGTACGCCAGTACGCCCGTGTCACTCCAGGAACGACCTTCTCAGAGGTCGCAAAAAGGGGTGCCTCACCAACAAACAAGCCGGGAAACGGAAGAGCGTAGGGAGTCCTACACTAGGGGACTCCCTCAAAGTTCTTCTGTTCAATGCGAGGTCAATCAGGAACAAGTTTCCTGAGCTCCGTGGCCTTGTAGCGACGGAAGAACCCGAAATGGCAGCCATAACAGAATCGTGGATAAAAACCTCAAACCGAGACTTTGAAGGCGAATTCACGGTTCCTGGCTACCAACTCTTCCACAAAGATAGGCCAGACAGAGAGGGTGGCGGTGTAATGTTGTATGTCAAGGATACAATCAAATCTACAAACTCCAACATTATATCCGATCACGAGCTCCTATGCGTTGACCTAGAGATAGGTCCTGTCAGATACAGGACCCTGGTGCTTTACAGACCCCCTTCCCAACCCGTTGAGAAGGACAGGGAACTGTACCAGCTGCTGGGTGAGCTTGTTCAAGGCAGAGTGTGCATCGTTATGGGCGACTTCAACAGACAAGTTGACTGGGAAACCAGAGCAGCCTGTGGCGAGAGAGCGCTACTCCTGGAGTTCGCCAACAACGAGTTCCTCACTCAATGGGTCAGAGAACCGACGAGAGGAGACAATATTCTCGACTTAGTCTTCACCTCTGAGGATGATATCGTTGAGGATGTCTCTGTAGGCGAAGAGCTCGGTGGCAGTGATCACCAGCTAGTTAGATTTAGCGTCAAGATCCCGAAGGTAAGGTCTGTTGCCAGTCAATCAAGGAAACTTGACTTGAGAAGAGCAGACTTTGCAAGCCTCCGTGCTGGGCTGACTGATGTAAGGCTAGCGGTATGCGAAGAGGTTGAGGATTCGTGGAACAATTTCAAAAATAAGTTCAAGTCTTCAATCAAGTTGCATCCCTCTGAAATGCCTCCGTCGGTCTTCTGTTCAACCAAAGTGGTTTAATCGAGAAATCGGCCAACTTCTTAGGGAGAAGAGAAATGCGTACCGGCGATCGAAGATCTCGGGTGCCTTTGATGAGTACCGGAGGCTAGCCAGGAGAGTGAAGTCCAGCATAAGGGCGGCTAAGCGTACTGAGGAACTCCGAGTGGCGAGACTCTGCAAGGAGAATCCCAAGGAGTTCTTCGGCTATGTAAATAGCCGTAAACCAATCCATCGTAGGATTGGGCCCTTAGTGGACGAGGAGGGTGCATTAACTCACTCAGATGCAGAAAATGCTAACCTTCTCAATGACTACTTCTCCTCAGTGTTTACTAAAGAGTGTGGTCCCATCCCCCAGCCCACGTATTCCTACTCGGGGGAAAAGCTGGAGGCAATGGACTTCACCGAAGGAGAAATTAAGAAAGAGATCGCTGACCTAAAGACGAATAAGTCCCCTGGACCGGACGGGTTTCTACCCAAGGTGTTGAAGGAAGTGTGCGATGAAGTATCACGACATCTGTGCGCTATCTTTAACATGTCAATCCGGACCGGATGCGTTCCTAGATACTGGCGTAAGGCGGAGGTGACTCCTATCTTCAAGAAAGGAGACCCCAGCCATCCGTCAAACTACCGACCTATCAGTCTGACTTCGATAGTCGGTAAACTCATGGAAAGCATGATGGTGGACAAAATGACGTCGTATTTAGAGTCGAACCTGCTACTGAGGAGTTCCCAGCACGGCTTCCGAAGGCAACGGTCATGCCTGACGAACCTTGTGGAATTCTTCCACTTCGTTTTCAGTGAGCACGATCGGGACAAGGCGGTGGATGTGGTTTACTTAGACTTTCAGAAAGCCTTTGATAGGTTACCACACCGCCGCCTTCTCCGGAAAGTGCGAGCGCTGGGCATAGACGGAAAAGTAGCCGGCTGGATTGAGAACTGGCTAAGTGGCAGACGGCAACGGGTGGTGGTAAATGGACAGTCTTCTGAGTGGGTGCCCGTTACTAGCGGGGAGCCTCAAGGTTCTGTCCTGGGACCACTACTATTCATCATCTACGTCAACGACATGGACGGTGACATGGTTGCCAAGATTTCCAAATTTGCCGACGATACCAAGCTTGGTATGAACGTTGCAAAGGATGGAAATACTGCCCGCCTGCAGGAAGATCTTGGGAAGATTGGGGAGTGGTCGGACACGTGGCAAATGCCTTTTAACGTGAACAAATGCAAAGTAATGCATATCGGCCACAGAAACCCCTAATCTCATTATATCCTTAAGGGCACTGCTCTTGAATCGAGTGACTATCACTAGCGACCTCAAGTTCTCGAAACAGTGCATCGAGGCAGAGAAGAAAGCCCAAAGGATGTTAGGTTACATAAAGCGCCAGTTTGGATACCGTAACAAGGAGATAGTACTTTGTCTGTACAGCTCCCTGGTTCGGCCGCACCTGGAGTATGCCGTACAATTTTGGAGTCCTTCGTTTCGAAAGGACATCGCAAGGTTGGAACGCGTACAAACTAGGGCAACCAAACTGATTCCCTCTATCTGACATAAAAGTTATGAGGATAGACTAGGGGAATTAGATCTGTTCTTGTTGGAAACCCGTAGACTGCGTGGTCAGCTCATCGAAGTTTTCAAAATGCTTCGAGGGTTCGACAATGTTGACTACCGGGATATTTTCACACTGAGTGAGAACAGAACGCGCAATGACAGCTTCAAACTTGAACTGAAGCGTTACAACCGCAATATGTGTGGAAATTTTTTCACCTAAAGTATATGCGGTAAGTGGAACGCACTTCCAGTGGAAGTTGTCAACAGTAAATCTTTTGACCAGTTCAAGTCAAGACTAGACAAAGTCTTGAAAAGTGGCCGTTTAGGGACGCAAAACAATTGAACAATCATGTGCCTGCTCGATTGCTAGTCCAAAGGTACCCTCTTTGAATGGACCGTAAGGTCTCCTAGGGTACTTACTTTCCTTGTTACTCTAGGTTTGTGAGATAACTCTGTCATGTACAGACAGGCCCCTGCGTCAGAGGTCGTCGCCAACCCCTACTTAGTGTGCTATATCTATCACAGTTTGCACAATCATGTAGAGTTTGGGGTTGTCCTCCATGTACCCTTAAGTTCCAGTTGCTCGAGCATGCGACATCACATACACAGCATTGCCCAATACACACAGATGGTTCAAAGTCAGAGCGAGGTGTCGGTGCTGCAGCCATTTACTAGAGTTTTTAGCTGTCTTTGCTGATGGAGTCTTCTATTAATACCGCTGAACTTTCAGCCATTCTTTTAGACTGATCCTATTTTTTCCCTTCTAAAGATTTCGTTATTTTCAGTTTTATAAGCGATTTGGTTTTAGTGCTTCCCATCCCTTAGTTCCATTGTGGGTGGTTCCTGGGCAAATAGAAGGCTGATCAGCCTATCCTGAGGACCAGGATAACTTTGCATTGCCTTAAAGATTTTCCACTTGTGGCAGGTCGAATGCGACGGATTTTCATTCTTTAAATCATACAATACTAATAAGTTTGTTCGTTCTTGACCCTCGAGCCTTCAGAAACTACGGTCCCTTGAGGCGGCCCTTTGCCGCGTCCACGCGAGATTTACAGTCATTGTTTCAGCTGGTGCTCGAATCACCGGTTGCTGCAGTTTTGATGGTGGGAACCAATCGGTCACCCATTTTCTATTCTATTGTCGTCATTTTGCCATTCTCCGGTTTTGTTCCTGGACTAGTCTCAAATGCTATGCTATCGCATTTTGAATCTGGGTTTCTTAAACACTGGACCTGTTATTCATTTGAACGTCACCATTTTCCAACATCATAGTTCCCTCTTTCCAATTCGCACTCATTTATTTCCTTCTTTCTCTCTCATAAACCATATTGACACCAAACATTCTCTCATACCACTTTTTAACACGCTCTAATCGCTGACTTTCCAACATTTTAAAACCTTGTGGTCGCAATCTACTCTTATCTGTAGTGTATATACTAAAAGATCTCACAAAGGTAAACCAGACTAGTATCACACCCACCCCTGGAGCTTTTCTCTTATTATGGCGCAATTTCGTCTCCTAAACCAGATATATGACAACGAACAGCCGAGGAGGGTAAGTGCCTGTATAATGCGCGGTAATCTAAGGATGGGGTCATTCTTGTAAGTATTTTGAGGGTTGGGGGCGATTAGGAGGAAACTTTAAAAAAAGTTAAACATTATTTAATAGATAAAACTGTACGTCTTTGTAAATTTGAGCAACTAAGTCTTTTCCTTTATTTAGTTTCCTCCATAAAAACACACATAGGAGTCTAACAGTTCCACATTTTTTTATTCCCCCATTTTCGTCTTGGCCCAAAGCGACTATTTGGTTTGTGTGGGCAGCTGGTTCTGAATCTTTAAGTTCTGCGTGTGGTTAAGAGTCAAGGCTAATACCGCATCTCTGGTAGGATTAATTATAGATAATAATGACTATCAGGAACTGCATACATGAAACACTCGCACTTTTCCCTGGAAATCCCTCTGAAAACCTACTGGACTAGTAAAACCTTCTACATTGTTCTTTCTCTATATCAACTTAGTACGTTATCCTTTTTTTAAGGGTGAAAACAACGCTTATGCTTCTAAAAACAAAAGATATCTGACACAGCCTAATGACGAGTAACCTGCCGTTCTGCCAGAGACGAAATTCCGCCATAAGAGAAAAAATCCGCCCCCCTACCCCTCATTCTGGATTTACTTTTAGGCCCATCCTCACGCATATCGTCGCTGCCCTTTGGAGAAACTGCAGTGCACCATTTATTATGGGCCTTTTCTGAAGATCTTCAACCAAGGAAATATTATGGAGTACAATGTGCAGCATGGAAAGCTGTAATTTGTTGCTGCAGTCCTCCTTGGATCATAATCAACCTTTCCTCATTCACATTAACCTCTTGTTAATTAGTAAACATTCTATCCTTATATTCTACCAATGAAAAAAAACATCCATAAATATTTTTCCTTTCTCTGCCATTGTTATAGTTGTTGTATCATTCCTACACCCGTCCCTGAAAGAGGATGGCAAGGTTCTTAGACTTCACTCATTAATCAGATGTAGTGGAGTCCCCCCACCCCCGACAGTCCTTTAGCATGTAAAGTATAGGGAAATTGGTGCAGCAAATCTCAAACACTTGTCCCATAGTCAAACCGAATCCCTTTCTTCGTAGCCTTGCTTACTTAGACCCTCAGAAAACGCAATTTTGTAACTTTTACTACTCTTCTGCCTCGTAAGCCCTTAGTTAGTTTTCAACGTCACCAAAATCTCTCTATTCTCAACCTAATCCTTAACATCAAAGGCTTTCCAGTGTTCAACCACCTCCTCGTAACAAAGATAAGTTCGTCCCTAGAGCTTTTCTTAGTCTTTCTCGCAGAAGACCATCCTACGCCAGGGTACTTGCAGGCGGTTGCCAAAGTTGTTTATATTCCAACTCAAACCAGTTTATTCAGTTTTGTTTTACTTATTTTCCTATCAACGGCTAGATAGCCATATGCCCCCACCCCCCCTGTATGTCAGCAACCCAGACACTTTATACCTCGGTCCCAAATTCCTAGAGGGGTACGCTTTTAAATAAAAATCCGTTCCACCCCTCCCAGATTCGCGTCCTCTTATATACCCATTCAGAGCATTTACGCTTTATCATGGTCGATGGGCCCACCATTATCAACGTTATCAATAGATAAGAGCGCCTCTTCAGCACCTTTGCTCTCTCCTTTCTACTTTACGTTCTCGCCGATGGGATCAATAAAAGCAAAAGATTTCCCCTTTAAGGAATCGCAAAGAAAATTACGGTAAGGTGCTAAGTGGTTTTCGGGATCCCCCAACGTGACAAGAGGTTTAGTCTAACGAGCTGAACAAGTGTGTAACTAAATAAATAAAACGTTGCATGCCTTCCAACATATTGCCCTTAACATATTTTCATTCCCCGTACCATAAACGTTTTGTGACTACTAAATACTAGCGGACGATTTCGTTGGTTTCCAAGCTTATAAAATTCGAGCGTAGAAAATCATGAAAAGCCCCCTCATATATCCAAAACTGATTTGTGTTGACTAGTCGAAATTTATGGATTACCTACACCACTGATCCCAAAAGAGGATCCAACCCAATCCGTCATCACAATAAAAAAAAAACTAGGTTAAAGTAAACTCATAATTTCCTTTTTTATTCAATACAACATCAGGTCTCAATCACTAATTTTCGCGTGACGTTTCACCAGTTTTTGGAGGGAGAAGGTGAGCTTTATTCTTGAAAAAGAATTTCGATAGACATTAAATTGACCCATCACAGACTTTCAACAACGACCTCCCTCCCCCATACTACCGTCGCCCTTGGAGATGAATAACGAAGAGCCTGTAGTCAGCAGCAGTTAGCCTGTCTACAGACTTCGTATCAAGGAACAAAGCCCAGCTGCTCCCGTAGCATTTTGATGATCAACCATTATGAATTACCGGACAAAACGACCCACCTCTAGCAACCCAATGTTTATACATAATAGTCCCACAGACAAGTTGTTGCACGGGCTTCAGCAATATCACTGTCGAAACCGAAATGGAGCCCAGCATTACAACACATTTAGATTATAAATAATAATAGTTGTGGGCAGAGATGTTACAGAAATCCGGATGCCGGAGTAATCGGGACATCGGGGATGAGGGTCTCGGCAGCGAGGTTTAAGAAACCCGCCACAAAGGTGCCTCGCGCAGTCTCGAAAAGGAATGTTTATCGATAAAAGTAAAGTAGGCTAAAATAACAAACAAAACTATCCGCCAAGTTGAAAAAAAAAAAAAAAAAATCCCCCAACGTAACACAGGTGAGGAGTCTAAACCGGAGCTGAACATGACCTCAGATCGGACAAGACTACTCAATTGTGTAACTAAAAAAAAAAAGAAAAAAAAGAAGTCAATTAAGCCAGGGTTTCTATTCTCTGCGGAGACCCTAATCCCTCCTCAAATTTCATTTACAATGGTGGACCTGGGAATTACACGGGGAATATATATCTCATATGTAGTTATTTCTTTCACACGAGGCTTTTTTTCTTTTCTTTTCACTAGAACGAATGGTCTTGCTCGCTTGAAACATTAATCACGAGCAACGTGAAGGATTCAACAATATGTTTCACAAAAGAAACAGCGGTAAATATTAACGTGCCTTATTATTAATATGACAATTTATCTAAAATTTGAAATCGTTAACTTCTGTATAATTCTAAAATCGACAAGAATGGGATCAATATGAGTAGGTATTATTATCATTAGCTATATATTTACCATATACCCTTTCAGTTCAAAGTGAAAATCTGGAACGAACCCACAAGTAATGAACTTTTCTACTTTTAAAAACTTTGATATTTTTCTTAAGAAATAATTTCGATTAAAAAAAATATATATCGAGACGAACACTGAAGAAATCGGACTGCAAGCAAGTACCCCCAAACGATATCGAGACTACGTACACCAAATGAAAATAGAAACGTACAAAGATGATGATAACCTTTCAACTAACAGTTAAATTTAAGCCAAACTCAAGGAAGATGGGGGGGGAGGAGGAGGAAAAAAAATCCTTCGGTCGATGGAATGACGGGATATTAAAATGTTTGGTAATAAACGGGAAGTAGGTTTTAATGTGTAAAAGCTTAATAGGTAAAGGCTGCATCAAAGCACTATCACACACTGTCGCCGGACTTTTTAGCTCTCCAAGCCATCAATTGCAGTCAGAACCAGGCGGTATGTGAAACCGCAAGTCCAAAATCCGTTTCGGATATCCCACACAAAACCAAAATCGTAGAAGAATGTGTACCGATATATTAATTAACACGTAAATAGTATCTATACAAACTTAGTCTCATTACTCTAAATATATGCACATTTTACACAGAAATAGAATCTTAATGTACGATATATATAAATATATATGCCAGCCTTTGCCAACCCCCAAAAGATGATTCAGATATTTTTTTTAAATAAATCACAAATAATTTTTATTACCATTTAACAGGCTAGGCTACCAACGCTACCATTTGAAAAAAAAACACTGATAGGTAGCCTGGCATTTGTTATCTATAAACCAATCGTGTAACTTGACTGTATAGAGTAATTCACAAGGTGGAGAATACTAAGTCATGATATAAGTTTTATTGGATAGTTGTTGATGTTGATTCAAACCTTTACTTGATGCAGTTTGTTAACATTACAAATGGAAAGCAGAAATACTTCGATTTTATCATAATAATTTAGCCGCATCCACTTCACTTTGAAGTCATCATAGTGACGAACTCTGAAACGAGAAAAGAAAGGAAAAGGCCAATTAATCTCAACCGGTGGAATCGAATCTTGCATAAAGCTCCAACTTCCACACTGAGAAAAGCATCAAGGTACAAATCATTTTTTTTTTTTTCTTAATTTAAAGAGAAAATCAACCATGGTTGCCCTTATAGAGAAATTTAAATTTTAGTAGCCTATTTAGCGACTGCCCACTTGGGCATAAGTCGCCGCAATCACGACAGCCTAGCGCTAGGCTACTTTAAAATAAGAATATGAAAACAAAACAACGATAAAAAGGCAAAATGGCAACAATCAGGAGGCAAGCTCCGGCGTGGGGGGGATACCCCTCCCCCCAGCGCAGGAGCGTGCGATAGAGAAATTGAAAATAAAGAAAACGAAAATATTGATATTAACAGAATATTCCACATGTCAGCTGTGGGGTTGTTGTCCATGACCTCACCCTTGAGGGGGCCAATCCTCCAGGTACCAAATCTGTAGTGAAACGCTTGCCCTCCCCCCCAAAGTGTGTGTGTGGCGAGGGGGGGGGGAAGGCTAGCACGACAAAGGGTAAATAAGGTTCTAGGATACAGACTACATCCAATGATGGTAGTCCTTCTAAAAACGTGGATACGCGGTTGGACTACTAGCGTCTAGGCACTTTAAACTCAGCAAGCGTGACAACCTTCAGCGACGTCACGAGCAGGACGCCTATTGGCGGATACACTGATATTCGTTTAGTCTCGCATCGCGACATACCAACTCTCCCCCACTGCCCCGGAACCGGGGCGATGGAGTGCTGGAATCATCGAAAGGAGGGGGGGGGGGGGTATCTACATATCCCGATGCGGAACGACAAAGGGATGATAGCGGTCATGTGCGTCAAAACAATACTCCCCCCCCATCTCTTAAACGAAGACCAGCCCCAGAGTGGCTTCGTATTTGCAGCTGTTAGTACTCTTGATCTTTGTGCATTTTATTATAGGTCTGGGGGATCTCGTCCACAATTCAAGGGAAGGATGGAACAACTACTACAAGTCGAAGGATATTATCCTTGGAATAGGCGGCCTTCATATAAGCGAAAGGACATTGCAAAATTGAAACGCGCCCAGATTCAAAATTAAGTCTAGAACTTAGAAACAGATCGTACAAAGACGGATTGAGGCAACTCCGTTTACTTTCACTGGAAGATCGGCTTCTACGCGGTCAACTTATCCCAAGTCTTTAAAATAGTGAACGGGTTCATTAAATTATTCTTCAAATTTGAACTAAATATCCCAGCGTCTCTTGGAAATCATGTTTCAAGTTATTAAATAAAAGCTTTAACACCGCGAAACTTTGGAAACTTTTCTCATAAAATAACCGTCATTTCTTTATTTATCCATAGCACCCCCCCCCTTTTTTTTTACGTCTCCACTCTTACATTTCTTGAACTAGACAATTCTAATGCAAGTATCAAGGGGGAGAAAAATCTGTCTCCCCCCCCCCTTTAAAAAAAATTCTTACTCCTGCATCCCATGTCGATACTATAAGCTTCACATCCTATTTTCCCTCCATTACTCGCCCGTCTCTGATTTTCCCGCAAAGTACCATCAGGTCTAACAGGCAACTGACGTTGAAGCGAACATCTTTAGATTGGGCAGGTTCTTAACAGTTGTGTCTACCCCCCACCAATATCTGGCACCTTAACTACTCGGACATGCACACTTCCACACTTTTCTTGATCAACCTGTTTCCAGTGAGGTCAGCACAGATCAGCGCCAACACCCTTACAAACCCCTTCCATGTACACCACAATAAAGTGTTTGCATCTAACCCTTAATTATACAAAGGTACTAACACGGCATTCTTGCATTCCTGAAAACTATCACTTTCAAATTCATTGCAAAAACCATAAGACTAGCTACCTCATTAATATTATAAAAACAAAACAAAAAAAAACAAACAAGTTCCATAGATATTTAAGTAGGCTTAAACTATCTATTCCTAAAAAGGAAGAATAAATAGTCTAAAATTGAATTTTGAAAAAGTAACAGTTTGTGAGGGGTTGAATTGTAGGTGAAATTGGTTGACCAAATAATATTTATAATTTTTAATAAAAATTGAATAACTGAAGTTTGACTGGAGCTGTCGTTCAGCGTGGCTATCCAGCTTTCCATTTGCCCATGGTGTAACTGGACACTAAGGCGTAGTGTCGCAACCAATTTTAAGGCACATTTGAGGATTGTAGAGCAGACTATGCAAAATTTGGAAATGAAGACGAAAAAATCTTACCCCCTTTTTGGAGGCCAAACTTTGCTTAAAAATTATGTTTTTCGTAGGGTGAGATCTTACCCCCTTTTTGGAGGCCAAACTTTGCTTAAAAATTGTTTTTCGTAGGGTGAGGCTGGTTGTCAGAAGCTAAAAAGGGGTAATTCTCGTACAGGAAGAAAATTTGTACTTTAATTCCTTATGTATCTAAGGTTTAGGCAATTTTAGATTGAGGAATTCCTTGTTTGTAAACTACTCGGAGGGAACTATAAATTAATCGATGTATGATGAATTTACGAGATATTTACAGAGTATTTCCTATGGAGGGATATGGCTTCACCTTTTTGAATGTATGTTATAGATTCACTCATGTGAATTATATTTCTGTTTTATACTAACAGACCTTTCTATTATTCATTTTCAGGCTAAGATGAGTAAAAGAACTAGAACATCAACAAATCACAGTGTCTTTGGCTCCCCACGTCCAGAAGCTTCTCATAATGAGCTGCCAACAGAACAAATACAAAGATGTTATTCTTGAAGTATCCGAGGCCCTTACTGAAATTTGGAAAATAGCCAATATTCCAGTTCAGACGATCAAGAATGTTACAACCAAATTGCTCTGATTGGTGGAAGAAGCGTCTGTGGTATCAAAACAAGGAATGAATGCCACTAAGATTATAGGTTTATCTCATCAGTGGGTCAAGCTTTTGATATAGCAGGCTGCCGCCAGTGTGCTGATGTCTTGGATTGCAAGTGTAAAAAGAAGATGAAAGTGCCACGTAGAGAGCATGAATTTCTTATTGACCAAAGAACTGGGCGTCACATGAAAATTCAAGGATTGGATGTAAAAATAGGAGAAGATCGAATTCAGGAAAGAGAAAACTACAATTTCAGAAGAAACCTCATCTTTTGACATTTCTAATGATGAATGGAAGAAAGTCTTTGCGAGAACAGAAAACAACATCATACCAATAACAATTCTGTGTCGAATAGAGCTGCTGCTGCTATTGTTAGTGCAGCCCTATTCAACTATCACAAAGCCTGGAGGGTACGACAGAAGTTCAGGAGGAATTTCATCGAATCTGAATGTTTGGGACAAGAAAATTACTGTTTTTTTTTTTTTTGATGGGAGGAGCGACACAACACTAACTAAAGTTTTTGATGGGAGGAGCGACACAACACTAACTAAAGAGAAGGGGGCACGAGCCGCCTGAGAAGCTTGCACAAGAGCGGACTCGGGTTCGGTTTTTAGCACCGAGCCCAGGTTCGCCCTCTTGCTATATAGGGCTGGGGCAAGTCAGGGAATAAATGTCTAGCTCATGGGGAGCCTTCTAAGTGGACATCCACCCCAAAGTTATCACAGATTCCAAATGAGGGGTCTTCAGTATTGACTTTTGTACTCTTGGCCCGGTAAACCGACCTCCATCGGGGAAGGGAGAAGGGTAGGCACGCTGGCCCTCTGCAGGGCAGTAGGGGGCACGTCCTAGCGGGTCCCCGTTATCCCTTGCCCCTCAAAGTGGATGGCCCTATTGAGACGTCCCCACCAGGAGGGGTCGATTCTGGGCTGCATGTGTACTATTTTTGTAGTCTCCCCATATGAAAGGAAAGGAGGCACCGCCGCTGGTACAGAGATTGTGTTGTCCATGAGGACCCAGCAGGCAAGACAAAGAAAACCAACACCCTCAAACATACAATTAGACGGCAGGAGACACTCACCACCCTGACTACAGGGTGTCAGAATGGCACCAAAGTCTCCAAATCCCAGTCGCCCAGAATCATCATCGGATGCATCAAATCACACACCATGCTGAAAGAATAATACTAGCGTTCAATGTTCACTTGGACAATTGAAATCCAACACCTCGGAATAGCAGTAAACCCATCCCACTCCAACCAGACCATTTAGACAAAAAACAAGTTCCAGCAGATGTGCAACACCTTTTCAGCAACCTAAGCCCATCACCAACACCAAAGCACAACATGATAAAACCAACACTACTCTCATTACTGCTTATACCACCATTATTAGTATTGGAAGACACTTGAAAGCATTTTTAAAAATTGCACGAAATCCAAATATTCTTTACATTAAAAGTAATAAAGTAGAAAACATATTTCAACCCAACTCAAAATACAAAGCACCTCAAGGAGTTAAGAGACACTCCATAACATAACATAATTTCACGGATGACAAAAGCCACAAGGGCCTATCAAAGGTCATCAGTATCTGTCAAAACCCACCCACAAAATGAATCCATAGGATTGTGTCAGATCATGCATCTACAATATACAATCCACAGGAATGTGTCAAAAACAAAAAGCATCATCAAGACTCGTCAAAATCAATCATAATATACAATAATAAAAAACTGCATCCAGAGGAACGAGTCCAGAATAACCCCCCCTCAAAAAAGTTAACCCTCCCTCCCCATATAATCATCTAATCTGCGTTTGGACTGTCTACTGTCTCAGATGGCAAACTATTCCAGTAATCTACCACTCTATTGGTGAAAAAATATTTTCTAACATCCAACCTGCACCTCTGTTTTTTTAATTTTTAAGTGGTGACCCCTAGTCCTATTACTACCTTTCAACTCAAATAACTTGCTAAAATCCAACTTATCCATCCCAGAACAGATTTTAAAAAGCTCAATCATATCTCCCCCTTACACAACTTTCAAATGATAACATATTTAATACCCTCCGTCTATCTTCATATTCAAGGTGATTCAGGAAAGGCAATAATTTTGTTGCCCTCCTCTGTACCGACTCTACCGAAGTGAATGAACCTCTTCAATGATAGCATATATTTAATTCAGTCCATTTTTTTCAGGATACAATCAGAAATTTACTATGATAATTAGAAAGATGTTAATGTGATTGCAATTCAGAGATAGAATGAATAATTAGCCTATATGGGGGCAAGAAGAATACTAATAGAGCCCTCCAAAGTGTATTGTAAAAAGCATCAAAGACTGGATTGGAGTCACTGGCCTGGGGAGCAACACACCCATTTCTGTTAGCACAATACATAATGCTACTAATGGGAAGGGCTGCCTAGCAGAACCCATACAGGCATGCTGGAGTAGCATTGATGCACATTGACTCTACTTAGTGGAATTTCAGATAAAGGTAAATAATCTGAAACAATGTGAACAGAGGAGACAAACAAAGAAGTGAAAAAGTTAGTGAATGAAGTGTAATCAGGTCAGAAGCAAAGTGGTAAGGTAAATGAGTGGTAATGCTTTTATGTGAGGTGGCATGATGGTTGGATATGAATGTATGAGCTGGCAAATGTGAAGTCAGATAGGAGATAGTAATGGACAAAAGTGACAGGATGAGAGGATAACTCGAGCTTTTGATATATGGGTGGCAAAGATAGTTTCAACAGAAGGACGTTCATATATAAACATGGGTTGGGCAAAGGAAGAAGGGAAAATGTTGGAGTAGGAAAAAATCCCGAAAATTCCCTATTGTATTTTAAAACAAAACTTTTAACCCTATTTTCTAGAGAACCCTTTACCAAATGGAGACTATTCTGCCATTAAACCTAATGGTTACTGAAATGAAAGTTTTATTGAACATGGCTGATTAAAGTGAATACAAGAATTTATTAATATTATCAAGCCTCAGACTTACTCATTGTTCTTTTCCTATTTCACAATTTATTAGAATTAAACAAAAATCAAACTAAATCATTGAAAAAAAAGCTTTCCTTTTCTCTTGACATTTCATTTATAAATCAACTTTCAGATGTGTAAATTCGTAAACTAGTCATTTACAATTTCCTTAAATGTTGTATTTTATTTAAAATTTCTTTTTAAACAATTCCTCAAATAATTTTTACTTTTGTTAAAAAACCTTGTTTCTATCTCTTCTTTTTGCATCATTAGGTTGCTCCTGTTCATGGAGTGTTGTTTTGAAGCTCAAATATATTACAAGTGAAATTACAAATCCAATATGCACGCACACTAGTCTCCATAAAATATATATAGAGCACTTCTTACACATCTATGAGTGACTTTACTATTTTAGTAGATTTCTTAGAAACATTGATTTGTATCACCCCAAAGTTTTGAAGAAGCACCATTCTTTCAAAATCCCTGAATAAAAATCATGTTTCTTCAGCACACAAATTCAGATGAAAACTTTTGTGGCAGTGATTTTATCTTTTCAGCAACAGGATTTTAAAATTCTGTTAGCATCATAATTTTCCTAAAAGTAAGGCTAACACTAATTCCAGTTGTTGGTCACAAATCCAGTTTAAATCTATATTTAGTCCTATTACTATGTTGCATGCATGTGTCAGTCTTTCGATGATGGACAAAAACCCTCATCATGAAAATGAGACCACCCAACTCTGACCTGGATGAAACCAAAAATATCAACACGACAATCACGGGTGAGCTTAGCTCACCAGGGACTGGCTCTCATTTAGGGAAAGGGGTTGAGGGGAGATGCAACCAAAGCACAGAGAACATATTTCACCTACACAGTGTGTCTAAAAATCAACAAGCACGCACTAAACACAATCTCTCTCTTAGCGGACCTTTGGACACGCCCAGGAAGAGTGACGGGCTTCATAGGGCCCGCCAGTAAGTAACTACCAATCATCCGCAGGATACCATGGAGCAGAGAATTATGTTGTGCCTTAAAAATTGAAGAGGAAAGATAGCGATGTGATGACCTGTGAAGATGTATCAACACCAATTGGGGTAAACAATGCAACCACCAATAGAGAGCTAGATCTTTACGTGTAATGATGCGCATGTCCATCCTCACTCGGAATGATAACCCAGCACATTGACATTAAACTAAGCCCTTTGGCTACTGGTTATTTTTGAGACTTCTTTCAGAATCATTTTTACTGTTAAAGTTTTTACTTTTAAAGTCCATTAGGTTTGCTGCTCATGGCACCATTTTCTTGGGTATATGTTCTAGCAGCAAAATTAAAGTATTTTTGATCAAGCCAATCTGAAGTGTTTTTCAAAAAGTGCTTTGATATTATTCAATTTACAAGGCTTAATGAAGTGCTCCATAGGGGCGGTGCGAGACAACAGTACAAAGGGGAAAAATCACAAACATTCTCAAAAATGGCAAGCATTTGCAATCTATAATTTTCAGAGCTTATCGAAAAAGTATCTTCAAGAGTCCATCACTAGCTTAATCTCGGTAATTTCTCCTAGCATTGTTTTTGGGGGGTGGGGTGGGGGTTAAAACACCATGTAGAATTTTTGCTAAAAAAAGCATTAAGGTGAGGATGGGACTACCCAACCACATGATTGATGTGCCAGGTTAAACTGGCTACCCAAATTAAATGCAAATTATTTAATTAATTATTCATACTAAATTAACTTTAAGTACTCTTTAGTATTATTAAATTATTTATTGGTTCCTACAAGACAAAGTGGCTTCAACAGAATCTGCTGACAATCTCACAAAGCAAAGAATTAAAAGGCATCATCGCGCCACTATTGCTCCAAGTTTTATTTCCATCACGTCACACCAGCATGGGCTCGTGTAGTGGACAAGGCTATGGTTTTCTAATATCGAGATGGCGGGTTCAATCGCGAGCGAGCACAGACACAAATATGAGTGCACGTAGAAGTCTAGCCACTGGTGGACACGGTGTGCTTACGTACGCTGACACGAGTAGGTAGATCTTGCATAGAAAACCACGCACCCAATCGCGACACTGCTCCTTTCTCTCACGTTTCCACAGCGAATCCACGATCACACGTCGGTTTATACGCATATACCCAAAGGCAGTTATATCTACATACACCTGAGTGGAACGAGTCTCCCCCCCCCCTTTACCCCGGGTGAGGAAGTTTACTAACCGATAAACGATCGGAGTAAGAACCCCACCCCGCCAACTTCGAGACCTCCCAGCACCGTAGGAATAGCTACTAGCTCTTGGTGCCCTCTGGCTCACAGGCGATTGTCATGTTGAGCTTTATGTGTGCTTCATTATCAGGTCTGGAGTTGTTCTGGACCAAGAAACTGATCGCATCGTCTCGTTATCAGTGTGGCTAAGATACTCACCCTCGTAATTTACTTGGCCGTCTCCGTCAATATCAGCTTCTCTGATCATTTCGTCGACCTCTTCGTCTGTGAGCTTCTCCCCTAAATTCGTCATCACGTGCCTAGAGGAAGAAAGTGTGAAAATGTGCTTACAAACGAGAAAAAATACCACCCGTTCCTAAATTCAGTTATTTAACAGAACACGTAATACATTCCCTCCAGAGAGGCCTTTATAAAAAATAAGATTAGGCAAATAGAAGTTGGATAAACAGTCACCTTAGCTCTGCAGCCGAGATAAAACCATTGCCGTCTTTGTCGAAAACTCGGAAAGCCTCTCGGATCTCTTCCTCGGAATCTGTGTCTTTCATTTTTCTGGCCATCATCGTCAAGAATTCGGGGAAATCTATTGTACCGTTTCCTGGAAAGAAGAGGCGAAACATCTTCAATACATCGCAATTACTTGTCACTCACGAAAATCATTTCCTGCCTTTTGAAGCAAGAATTAGAAAAATGCGGCTAAAAGGAGTTTATGACATCGGATGAGGAAGAGAGAAAAGAAGACACAAAATGACGAGTCAAATGAATTCCTAGTGAAATTGTGTTTGATGCTGAGTCGAAATGAGGCTGTGGTGTGCACCTAGAGTGCAGAGGGGTTTGAGTGTGGAATGTGTTGCAAGAGAGTATGACGGTGCCAACTTTAGTGTGCGGAAGTCGGCCTATATTATGGAAGGAGGGGAGAAATCGAGCGAGCATTGCCATGCATAATTTGAGGGATTTTAGGTGTGAGAAAGGTGGATGGAGCACCAAACAGGCCCTGCAAGTCTGCCCTGGGTAGACTTGCACCTGGTACCTAGAGGAGCGCCATGTAGCACCCCCCACCCTCCTGCGGGCCCCGATTTTGGACGAAACCTGGTTAGGTGACTACCCTTCACAATTAATCGCCAGACAAAAAGAAGTAAAAGAGAAATGGAATGTCTAGAACAAATAAAGGCCAGGTTGACAAACTAGTTTAGACTGTATGGGGCAATGGGGTTGGGAAGGCGTGCCGCTACTGCAGATACCAGGTGTAAGTCTACACAGGGGACTTGTAACAAAGCTCAAACCATATAGGCATGGACCTGGTGGGCAAAAACAAATTATCAACGTCACTAAAACCACCACATCACAGATAAACCCTTATTTTCATCCTAATTCGCTACGGGCGCTGAAGTTAGTTTATTCAGTCAAAGGCGGGAGGGAGAGAGCAGGTGAAAAATACAATTGCGAACCTAAACTGCTCGGGCCTGAAAAAAGACACTTGCTCTTACAGACCAGCAAGAGTTGAACCAGTTTCCCCGACAAAGTGGGTTTGGTTTACTTCAATGCCATGAAAAAATAGAAGTAAATAATCCATCTGAATATGGCGAAGAAATTCTTTGTTCAGAATGCCGTTACTTTCGAATAATCTGAACCGGTTGGTCTCGCGAGGATTTTCATATCAATTATGCCGCACAATGGCAGCCCTGCTTCCTGTGTTACAAAGGGCTCATTATCTCTCCAAAATGAGTCATTCTGATAAGATATTTCGCGCCACCACCAAGCTCACACCATCAGTTGGGCAAGAGGGAGCACCGTTTTCAACCAAGGTTTCCTAATTTCCAAAAAGTTGCTCTAATAATGAATCGCAAACGTACGAAGCAACACAAACTTTGCTACAAGTCACTTTTATTTGCAACATTTCGAATATTAATTAAATTGGCGCGATTGCGCAAGTTTCAATTAGCGCCAAGACCAACATGAATTCAGGCCTTAGTAAAAAGCCACTACAATTGCGGACCCAGCAAAACTGCAAAATTCCAGAATGCAGCTCCTCCTGACAGAAATTAGGCCGGGCGAGTAAATTAGACTCATTTATGAGAATAGTTTGTTAAGTAGACACAAAGGGGCGAATTAACACTGAACATTAGGAAGCGACCAGAGGGTGCGCTTATTCTCTTAGACGCCAAACGCTTGAACGAAATAAGTCATTCAAATACATATCGAACTTGCACATATATAAATATAAACCCTAAACTTTTACAATACCAGGGCCATTTAAGTAGTTAAACATTAACTTTAAAAGATCGTGAAAATCTGTGGTACACACACACACACTTGGAAGGGGGGGGGGGGAATAAGAGGAACCACAAGTGTTACAAAGCTCCTATGGAGCAAAACCTTGTACCACTTGTGGTTTCTCTTATTCTCCTTCGCCATTTGTGGTCAAAGAACCATCAATATATACATACATAAACACGATCGCGATAAAAAGGAGAGAAGTGACATGCGAAATGAGTATCAGGTACTTATTGGGGGATTGCTACTTGATGGGGTGTCCTTCGGCTTGACATACACTTGGAAAAGATTAGGGACCGACTCGCGAGGTTCTGGATTAAGGAGGACTGCTCCCCAACTCCTGGTGATGAATTTAGGCACAGAGGCGTGGCGGCCCAGTAGACCTCTTTATGAAGGACTAAACTTTCTCAATGGTGTTCGATCCCTGGCCAGTCCTCTATGTAGTCCTGCCCGAACCGCTCATTATAGTAGTCTAAGCATGTGCGCAGGTCAGTCCTGCATAAACCCCTCACTCTGGGAAGGAGGAAAAAATCCAGTAGGTCACCCACCTTCACCTTACTCTGGGTTCACAATAGCACTAAAAGTGGCCTCGTCACTCCACACAACACCTTCTGCCACTTCACATGATCCAAAGGTAACCCAATTTTTTCCTCTGAGAGGAAGCTACAAGTGGTTTCCTGAGGAGTGCACGGTGGTCGAAAAGGAGATCGTCGTAACTTTTCTCTTATTATAGCGCAATTTCGTCTCCTAAGCCAGATGGCTGAATTGCCTTTCTCATACGTGTGGATCGAAGGATAGGATCATTCCTATGTTATAAGTCTTTTGGTGGTTTGTGGAATACTTTAGTCTTTGGTAAAACCCTCCAGACATTGTTCTTTCTCTAACAAGTTGTTCGTACGTTGTCAATTCTTTAAGGGTGAAAACAATGCTTATGCTTCTAAAAAACAAAACAAAGGATATCGTAACACTAAAGATGTCACAGCCTAATCACTCTAGTAACCGGCTGTTTAGCCATCTGGCCGAGACGAAATTGGGCCATAATAAAGAGATCCGAGATCGTCGCTGGATAGTCGTAACAGGTCTTCTTCAGTAGACGTGGGTTCTTCCTTATTTCCTTAGACATGATCCTTATGCCAACTTCCACCTGCCTCTGGATAACCCTAAGGTACTATTCGGAGGCACGTCTTGCATGCTTTCAGCAATTACCTCTAAACGCTACGTAGACTCCTCTGGTTAGGGCGGATACTTCGTGTTGGACAAGTTGGTTTGCCTTAATGATGCTATGGCTGCAACTTGGTCATATTTAAAACCCTTAACCCCATTTATAGCCAAAACAACACAAAAGGATAGCGGGTAACCCGGAAAAAAATACCCAAGAAAAAAGCAGAATCTTAACTACGAACATTAGAAGCAAACTGAAATTCATTTGCCTAGCTGCGGCGTAGTCTTCTGTTACCTCATCCCAACTAACTAGTATTTTCCTTGGGTACCTTAGGGGTGGTCAAAAAACGCCATAATAGTTGGTGCGGTGACTATATAAGAGTCCCCGTGCGGCCTGGAGGAACTTCCACAGGGGGCGGACTCAATTAGATTTAATATAAATATTCCTAACTATTCTCACAAGCTCTCGACTCATAGCCGATTTTATATGTTGCAATATTTTTTTCGTACCTGTAGAGAAATAGCAACATTAAAATAAACAAGACACCTTTATTAGAATCATCTCGTCAAATGCAATATAAGAAGCCTAACGGAACTAGCATCATTGTTAAAACAAGAGCGTAAAGCGAGTTTATGGATATATAAATAATCGTAAGGATATTAGGGAGTGTATTAGGCCACTAGACAATGCTGAGTGTCCTTAGTAATGATTAGAACTACGTCATAATCACATTAAATGAACATCTTTCAAATGTTTTTACACTAGAAGATAAATAACTTACCAGCTTTACAAGACAAACTTAGATGAAAATACAACTCTCCAATATTGAAATAACCCAAATTTAAGAAATTACATAAAAAAAAAATCTGTCATCGACGCCGCAAAAGGAGATCCAATTGAATATTAGTTCAACTATATTGTAGGATATATTTTTCGCATTCATCTAAACATTAATATTACATTTTGTTCTGAAAATAATTGAATATCAATCTATACTAAGTGTTTCCACCCTTTATATATATATATATATATATATATATATATATATATATATATATATATATATATATATATAAGTAACCAACTTTTTTGGAGATGGGGAAACTTACTTTTTGTTCTAATCTCTCAAACTGTTGTTTTATTGAGGAAATTAGAATTTTCGGGACATCATGGTCTGAAAATTTATATCAGCTGATAAAGGGAGTGGCGATTTGGAAGACATGGACATTTATCATCGCTTCTTCGAGGTTCGGACGCCCCCCTCCCTTGTCCCTTTTGTGGTTCTGTTTTATATAGCTTTCCCTGGCTGGTTGTGTTTCCTCTCTTTGGACCTCTCTTGTGGTTTGTTGTTCATCTGGCATTCTGCATTATATAGCTTACCTTCCTGTGAATTTCCGTTCTTTTGACCTCTCTCCTTGGTCTATGTGTTTTCTACCTTTAGGACCTTTTGGATCTTTTATTTGAGTTCTCTGGTTTTCCACGCATGTTCTAGTATATCTCCATGTGTATATTTTGTTCATGTGCGTTTATGTATATTTATTTTATATGTACTTTTTGTATAATTTTATTTTCCTACTTTTTTACTTTTATATGTAATTATAAATAAAGGAAGGGTCGTCTTCCCCAGTTTGGGGAAGACAACCACAAACAAGAGAGGTCCAAAGAGAGGAAACACAACCGGCCAGGGAAAGCTATATAAAACAGCACCGCGTTATTCGTCTTTCGAATCGTGGCCAATACTTGGCGCTGGAAGAATAAACAGGAGGTCCCCATATGCAATATTGTGTTGGGAATGACATACCTCAAAGGCAAACATTGGACGAATAAATACAAGCGCTGGGGATGACGAGGATTCATCATGCCAGAGGATCGGCACTCGCAGCAAACAATTCCATTTCACCTCAGGAGAAACCAAACGAAGCCAAGATACTTCCTATCATACCCCCCCCCCTCTAAAAAACCCTCCACGTGGATATAATCATGAGGGGGAATCGAGTGTGGGGCTTTCTTGCCAGGGGGTAGTTTTTCCCGCGCCCCTCCAAACCAACCAAGAATACGCCGAGAGGTTAGTCCCGAAGAAACCTCGATTCAACGCCGACTGACACCTCGCCGTAATCAAGGAGAATGATAGATGCCTCAACCCAAACCAAAGTAATGCACCGCGTCAAGTCATGAATCTCATCTCGGGGCGCATCTCCTTCCTCTACGACAATATGAACCTGGCATGATCCCAACGAATATTCATAGATTCCCCAAATAATCTATATTTCGTAATGACGGGAAACTAAGTACCGCCGTTGAACTGATGAACATAAATAAAAAAAAAAGTGAAGTCGCCACAGATGTAGCAAAATATGTTTGGTTCATTATAGCATGTCCTTCTTTGGGATGATGTAGCCATAGCTGCCGTCACTCTAACAATCACTATCCTCCCACAATGCAGGTCAATCTTTAACTGCCTTAAATTGTATTCGCATGCTGTAAATAGACGACAGAGATGCCAATGTGACCAGAAAAATAGTAATAAACAAAGCATAAAAATTCAGCAATGTAGTAACATGAAATTATGAGTAACGAAAAGTTAATATTAATGGTAAAATTCATGAAAATGGGGTATACCGATAGCGCAAAAAATATGATGTGATAGAGCAAATGTGAGATCAGATTTGAATCCCCCCCCAAAAAAAATTATTCTATAACTATAACAGCTCTAACTTCCCCTGCCAGGATTTTTTTTTTTTTTTTGCTTTTGTTGACCAGTGTTATTGAAAGTTTTGAAGGTCGTAAAGGTTATAAAACAGAATAAGTGAGAGCACGCGACTTTGGTCAGCAGACCTTGTTTTTATATAATTCGGAGATCGTCCGCGGATGCAATGAGAGGTCGACCCTGCGCGTACAAACGAATAGTGCACTGCACAGCAAGTGGCATCTCCTCAGCATCGACAAGAAGGCAGTAATCTGTAGGGGACGGGCGGAAGTAATCGACAGGTGGACCGGTGTGGTGGCTCGTGTTTACCTTCCGCAACGCAATTCAAGCTGGGCTGAGGATGCGTAAAACCCGGGTCCGTAGTCGAGCTTTAAGCGAAAGGAAGGATAAAACAAAGTAGTAGCCCTATTGAACGTCACCGAACCTAGAATGTCCATGGTGCAGGGTCTAACATTTGCCAATTTCTGCATCAACGTACACACGTAGGAGGTTAGAGAGATTGGGTGGGAACCGTTCGAATAGAGTGCGCTCTCTATTTCCCCTGCTTGGGCAAATCGAGCACAGTAGCCAATCGACAGAAGTGAGAGGAAACCCTTTGTCCGATCCCGCTGAACAAATCTAGAAAAAATGCCATGCCTCGCCTCGCTACCCGTGTGTCGAAGCGTGGCCAAAGGATCAACGTCTGGACCAGGGAAGGTTTCCGCGTCGGAAACGTGTGGAACGCAACTTACTCTGCGTAAACCTCTAGTTAAAAGGCTCTCCACCACTGGTTGTCTAGTCCAGTCGGCGACCTTCAGCAACATCACAACGTGCAATTAATGCTGACGGAACAGAACTCGGGCTAGGGAATGGAGAGATGGGTCGCGAAGTCCGAGAATGGATCCCCCGACCGGATACCAAAATTCGCATAAAGATCTGAATGCCAATCGCTGACAAAGTCAAGGGCGCCAGTGACCGATCTTTGTGCGCGCGCGCATGGATACATGGTTTAGAAACCAAATGACGAGCAGACAAAGCTTTGTGAACAGTTCCACGTCAGGGGTAGTGGAGTGCGTGAAGATAGAAACTCCTTCGTGATTCTCGGTTCTAGAATCGAAGAGAAAGAGAAGGCGGGGGAGCTTTTAAATTTAAGCGGGGCCTATTACATGAAAAAAGAAGAGACAAAAAAGTGGGGTGGGGGGGGATGCACACCCAGGTGACTAAGGGGAGAGACCCAAAAGGGACACTAACAATTAAAAAAATAATTATATGAAGGGGGAGGAGGGCTGAATTCTCTAACTAAAAAATGCCCCAACCTGGCACGTATGAGTGTCCTAAACAAAGGGGGGGCAAGTAGTATCGACCCTGCCCACTACGGTGCTGGCACAGACTCACGGAACTCTCCCAGACTGACATTCAATCACAAAGAACCTTTCTGCGTGGGGGACCAGAATCTTCAGACTACGGTTCAGGTGAGTGCTGGATCCATGTCGGTGTGTTCTGAGTGTGCGTCAGAGTGGAAGGCAACAAAAAATGACTACTCGAGGCATTGGGGGGATAGGTCGATGCGAACAGTCGTAACACTATGGCAAGCAACTTGCAGCTCCCGGGCCCGTCTCCCATCTTCTTTGTAATACAGCTCGGATGTCTTCATCTCCGTCAGTATGGGGAAGAGCAAAACGCCGGTTCGATTGCCTATCTGTTGCCCTCTCATTGCAACGCTCGTGTCCAACAACCCCTAGATACGCAGCAGATCTCTACTACATTTCCTAAACACGCAGCAACAGTGAGTCGCTATGGATTACAATACGGTTTCCGAATTAGGCACGGCGCGTTATCTCCGGGCCGACCGGTATGATGCAACCAGCTAAGCAGTGAAGAGGGACGTAACTCCCGAGAGGGCTCCACCGACTTCAAACGGGAGAAACTGGGTAGAAAACAAATCCCTCTTCGAGGCGGGCACCTGATCTTTGACTAAAATGAGTTGACTCAACTTGGGGTAGCGCACGGGAAGCTTGTGACGAACGAATGCGGTGTGTAATACGCAAACAACCCACCATCCCTAAATAACAGTTGTATGTATACTATGAGATAGGAGTCCAGTTAAACTTGTTTACGAACGTCATAAATAGCCTGCAGCAGGTTCAGAAAGCATACAATTTGCTTTCAACATGCTCTTAGTACAACTGTATATAGTTATATGTTGGTTTAAACTAAAAAGCAGTCTAAATCCATCTAGAGAAGGGGGGGAGGGGCGTAATGAGAAGTCGTGAAAATACAGCAAGTAATAGAGGCAAAGGAAAGTATTAACAGAATGGAAAAACGAAATTTCGGTACCCAATGAAGGAATATACCTTTCCCCTTCGATTTATTTTTACTAAGTTTACGTAGCAAAATAAATGTATTCACTTTACAGCAAATAATTTGGGTTTGCGAGCAACGGACTGGACCCCCGTGACATGTAAGCAGAGCTAATGAGTCAACAAAATCCCTTGTTGTGGGAGCATGCTCCGGTCCGGTAGCGCCGAGGTAATATTGATGATGCTCAGGACAGAGAGCGACACTGACGACACGCTCTACCTGCTATTATGGAGTTGTTGTTTTTTTTAATTAAGGGGCTATCTGGCGACTGCCTACTTGGGCATAAGTCGCCGCAAACAAACAGCCTAGTTTTAGACTACTTTAAAATAAAAATTTGAACAGAAACAATAAAAATGAGATAACAATCCCGGCGTCTGGGGGAGGTCCGGCCCCCGGCGCAGGAGCCTGCGACCTACAAAAAACAAAACAATAACATAAAAACAACTAGTTAAATACAAGGGAGAAGGCCGGCCTCCCCCCAAAAGTCTATCAGTCCACCAGTTATGGTGCACGCACTCGTCCCGAGTACAAGGGACCGGATACACCCACCCACACCGGTACGCAGATTCTACTTTCTCTTAGAAATTTGGATAAGAAAATTGCGACTCTAAAGTACCCAATTATTAATTTATAAAATAAACAAATCTGCTCGACACCGGTCCTACCTTTTACATTTCTCTCGATGCACTGCCAACGCATTTTTCTGGTGGCACATCTGGCGTTTGTTTCATCAATGAAACTACAACCTTGAGCAACTCCGTAGGAGAGGGTCCGTCTTCGAAAGGTTATTGAATAGTTCGCCCCCCTCCCTCCAAAATGGGATGGCAAACGGCAACGTAAACAGCCTATGGCAAAACGACTTTGACTAGACGGGACACCAAAATGACAGAAGGGTAAACAGTCAAGTAGGCCCTTCTTTTTGCATAGCTTATGACAAGAGGCGAGCGCCACTATAGCAATAAGTAACGGATGAAGTCATCCCAAGAAAATGACGTGTGGACGAAAAACCTCGTTTTGCGGGGGAGCCGAGACAGGAGGGAAAAAGGGGGTGAGGGGAGATAGTTTTTATCAACCCAGTTTTCCTTTCGCATACTTGGCAGCTGTTTAGGGCGAGAGGGTAGAGTGAGGGGGCGGGTGGGATCTGTTGTGATAGACTCGTAAAGCATCACGGGGAAAAATGCAATGCTATGCGGCATTGATCAGCATGCGCGGTGGGTAGGACTGGCTAACTCGATACCATGAGCTAGGCGAGCGAATCGAGGAAGAAGCCTCAATAGCATTAACCAAATTCACTGCACATAAATGGAGTTAAAATACTGAAATCCAACACTATCTTACAACAATTATTGAACGGGAGAACATGCTACTGAAGGAGGAGGATGGGGGGGAACGTACGAAGATTTAATAGCGCATGAATTACACTGATGCGAAGCGAACAGAAACGCTCACGTGTTGGGCGAAGCTGCCAAGTAATGAAACGCGAGCAATTTCAGTCCACACCCCAATACCCATAGTAAAGCGTCGCGATAATAGGCGGAAATGTCCAAAGTGACCTCAACAAGGTCAAGCCTCTTTGTGACCCATCCCCCACCCCCAGTAACACCAATAGAACAAAAGCTTTGGGCGCAACAACAAAAAGACTCCTGCTTCGATGCCTGCCAGCCGAATTTCATGAGAAATAGTACAATTTGCCATGGTCAAGCTGCCAACTGCCCCACTTTGAGGACATTTTAACTTGTCTTAGGTTGGTCATTACTGACCATTAAAGAATGCGAGAGGCAGACGTCATGGAATCGCTCCTTTTAGATACCAGAACAATCGACCTAAAGCAATCGTTAGAAGGCTGTTGCAATCAGGATTAGATTAAAATGACGGATTTTCTCGCGGGATAAGCCAAGATCATGCTTAATGTCAATTTGTATTTTTCGAGTAACTGTTATCAGCTCTCGATCAATATTTTAAATGTTAGGATTGCACGTGTGTCTGTGTAGGCGTGCCTGAACGCGATAGTTTGGATTTCTCCTGTATTGGGTTCCCCCTCACTCTCTCTATGGCCCACTTTTTAGCGATGTGAGACTGACCATATGGTTTATGGTTATACAATGGGAAAAGGGCAGTTGGTCTTCTTAAGCAAATAGACGAGACGCTTAGCGCCTTCCCCACCTCCTGTGCGATCGGCACAGTGGACACGCGGGTTTATGGTTTTACTATGGGCAGAGGATGTTTGGGCTCGGACACCTTCCCCCCTAATCACCCCTTTCCCATTTCTTGAAAAACCCCTTGCAGGAGGGACAAAGGGCCACTATTCATCACAAGCTGGAGAAGAAACAACTCGCTAAAAACCCTATCAACCCAAAACTCATGGACTCTGGGCATAACCGTTGCGAAGCTTGAAGAATTAAGAACCATCTACACTCAAAACTCTCTTCAAACGCTGGGACTCGGCCGGACGAAAACCTTCTGAAGTGTGTGGCACCGCGAACGACTCTTCGCAAGTAAGGTCCTTGCCCGAGTTGTCCAGTCAAAGTAAGTTTTTATACTCTCTCGCATTGGTTCTGCGAATTCCCATCAAACTCTCTCTCTCCCCTCCGCCCCCCCTCTCTCGCATAAATTCTTTTAACCTTCTATCCATTTCGGAAGCAACAAACTTCTCTCAAACTCTTAAACTAAACTCTAACTAACGAGGGCATTCGAAACTAAACAGCGTTTCGAATAAGTTCTCTGGAGAGATCACTATACTTTCAAAATCAATTGGACATGTCCCTCACTTAGTCGCTACCATCTTGCTTAGCCCTGCTTTCGGGGTAATAATTCTAACATAAAAGGTAATAAATTACAAAAACAAGGATAGATGGATAACATAACTAAAAAAATACCGTTTGGAGAGAAATAACTTATTATATTGGTTCCGTGTAGGGTGCAGAACATGGTGCACGTCACCGAAATAAGTTACTATGGAGACGACCACGGTTGTCAGCCTCAACCAAATTATCTACTAAACGAGAGAGCCTCCTTCACGTACCATCAGCGTCTACTTCATTGATCATATCTTGTAATTCGGCTTCTGTGGGATTCTGCCCTAGGGATCGCATGACTGTACCCAATTCCTTGGTCGTGATTGTCCCATCGCCGTCTTTGTCAAATAAAGAGAAAGCTTCTTTAAATTCGGCGATTTGTTCCTCTGTTAATTGATCTGCCTGTGGAGAGAGAAAAGAAATGGGGTGAGCAATCGTTAAAAAACAAAAAACGGTTTAAAAATGGCGATTCGGGGTAGAAATGTATTCATTAGAGTTCGTGAGTTTTCAAATCATGGGTAAGCAATGCTTCATTATTTTTAAAAAATCCTATTATACATATCTTAAGCAGTACAGTGTTGTCTCGACAGGCCGCTTTATTAAATTTTGAAACATGGTGGTGTTTATTTATCCAATGGCTGGCATTAAGCAACAAAGCGTACGCAAAAAGTTCGAGCAGAGAAAAATTGCCCAAAATGCACCCTTAAGGACCCCCCCCCCACCCTTTTTCATTCGTTTTCTTTTGTTAAAATGAACATATTAGTATTCATAGACTTCAACATCACATCAATTGGAGATTTTATTTCCGTTCGAAAAAGAGGGAGATTCGACACAATCCTGACTTTTTAAAAATCTCGTTAAGGATTTTTTTTAGTGTTACAGGGGAAAAACGTACCGCGCCAATACCTTTGGCGCCGACTGTAGACGAAACGTTACAAACAATGCAAACTTAAGACTGATGTAATTCTTCTTTTTTTAAATCCATTCCCCCGTGTAGCGTATTAGCCATACATTTAAATATCAGTAGTGGATACCATAGCAGTATATTCCAGATTCATTGTTCTAATCTATACATGCAAATGGTATAGCTTCTTCAAACCTATATTCGCCCAAGGTCTTCTTTCGCCATCTCTTCCAAGCTATTCGGATCTTCTAATGTATTTAAGAAATCATTCTATGACGCTGGGGAATGGACAACGCCACTCTTTCAGTATGTCTTTTCTACTACAGGGAGCTCCCCCCCCCCGGGAAATTTTAGATTTACATTAGGTATTTTACACACGTAAAAGTTGACTAGACCGTCTACGGCGTAGTGCCGATGCACAGAGAAAGAATTTTTAACACCACAACTAACATTTGCGTTTTGTTCTGTTTTAACCATGTTTCTGTACACAACCGTTTTTCGTTTCCAACAATTGCATAAATAAACTGTAGCAAATTTCTCGGGTTATTTTTGGTGCCCCCCCCCCCCCTGTAATATCGTGGGGTTTTGACATTACAAATCAAGGTTGTTTAAAATCTGGAATTGTTCTCTGGAACGGGCTACGATAAGTATCCGGGTGATGAGTGGTGAAGCTCCTATTTTTTTTTTTTTGTTCTTTGAACTCTGAAGCAATTCTTCTATGCCAAGGTACTTTAATATTTATTTTACTACCCTAATTGATCTCTTATTTATTCTTATTTTTATAATAAGCATCCGATTACTTTACCTCCATCTAGTTCTAGACCACACGCTGAAGCGTACTGCTTTAGCAGGTCTATCAGCATTGTCATTGTTTCTATAATTAGTAGTACTCCATAAGAATAAAAGAGACCTTTATATCTTTGATTAGCTCCGATATATTCTTTCCACTATATTTTTCTTGGGTCAAATTTCTACTTTACGAATGCTTACTAATGATTTTCTGTCCATAGTCAAAGGCTTTACTGAAATCTACCGCTATTAGTATCACAAGACTTCTTTCTTGTAACTAGCCAATACAATATTTCAACAGCATTTACATACCTATGTTGTCTAATATTCGGGAGGGGGGGGGGGCGTATAAACCCGATTTGTAACTAATTCATTCATATTCAACCGATCTTTTTTTTTAGCAATTCCAATGAATAATTTAAAATCACAATTTATTAGCTGTAGAATTTTTCTGACACTAGAAGAGTGAGTCTTTCCAGCATATGGTGTATTCTTATCGTCAGTTAAAATATTTAAGGGTCTAAGTTTTTTTGTTTGTTTGTTTATTTGTTTATTTTAAGAGCCTATCTGGCGACTACCCCCTTGGGCGAAAGTCACCGCACTCACGACAGCCTAGCACTAGGCTATTTTAAAATAAGAATGAAAAACAATAACAAAGAGGAAGCAAGCTCCGGCGTCGGGGGGAGGTCCCCCGGCGCATGAACGTGCAACCTACAAAGCAAACAACAAATAAAACAAAACTAGTTAAATAAAAGGGAGAAGGCCGGCCTCCCCCCAAAAGTCGATAAGTCCAGCAGTCAATGTGTGCGCACTCGTCCCAAGCACAAGGGACAGGCGGTAGCGACCCTGCCCATCCCGGTACCGGGACATTTATTTATTTATTTTTTTCAAGGGGCTATGTGGCGACTGCCCACTTGTGCATAAGTCGCCGCAAACAAACAGCCCAGTTCTAAGCTACTTTAAAATAATTTTTTTAACAGAAACAACAATAAAAAGGGGATAACAATCAGGGAGCAAGCTCGGGCGTCGAGGGAAGGTCCCCCCCCCCGGCGCAGGAGCCTGCGACCTATCAAAAAAACAAACAAACAATAACAAAAAAACAAGTTAAATACAAGGGAGAAGGCTGCCCTCCCCCCCCCCCCAATTCTATCAGCCCACCAGTCATGGTGCACGCACTCGACCCGAGTACAAGGGACAGGCGGTAGCGACCCCGCCCATCAAGGTACCGGGACAGGTAACGTGCGCGAAGATCACCCAGACTGGGACATTCAACAAGAATGTACTGAACAGTCTGGGGGACGACGCAGTCGTCACAATAGGGCGCAGGCGAGCGCTCCATCAAATGGCTATGCGCCATACGTGTGTGTCCGATTCGGAGACGGCAGAAAGCGACCTGAAGCCGTCGCGGCATTAGGGGGGGATAGGTCCATGGGAACAGTCGCGGCGCAATGGCACGGAACTTTAAGTTCCCCTGGACCGTCTCCCATCTTCTTTGCCAAGCAGTCCGAAGAGCTGCCCGTATTCCTGCCATGTAGTCGGTGTGAGGAAGAGCGAAACGCTGGTCCGGTCGCAGAGTCCTCGCGGACTCTTTGGCGCCCTCATTCCCCGCAATTCCTACATGTCCAGGAACCCAGCAGAAGATAATCTCGACATCTGCCCGGCTCGCCAAAACCGTGGCGTCACGGATATCGCGAACCAGGGAATGCGGAGATTCCAATGCCCCGAGAGCACTCAGGGCGCTTTGTGAGTCGCTATAGATCACAATCCGGTCTCCGAACCGGGCACGTCGCGTAATCTCCCGTACCGAGTGGTGTATTGCCACCAGCTCGGCCGTGAAGACAGACGCAGCGCCTGGTAGAGCCCCGCTGACTTCAAACAGAGGGGATACGGCGTGGAAGCCGACCCCCTCTTGGGACTTGGAGCCATCCGTATACACTGGCACGGTACCAGCGTGACACGATGTGTGCTCCAAAAAGGTCGAACGCAATACTCCCGGCGCAGTACAAGCTTTGGGAGCAGAGGCGTGGCGACAAATAGCCAAATGTGGTACCCTCCAGGGTGGCGTCCTGGGCAGAACCAGGGGCGCCACCGGCCCGAGAGCTATATCTACCTCTCGAAGGAGTATCCTGGCCCTAAACCAAAAGGGCTTAGGGTATGACTGGCGTCTCTCGGCGGCATAGGCACCATCGAGATCAGCTGCGGATGCAGTGAGAGCTGTTGGCGACTGAGGGAGGCGCCGGGCTCGCGCATACAGGCGAGTGATGCACTGCACGCGGCGCAGAGCGAGTGGCATCTCCCCAGCATCGACCAACAGGCTCTCAATGGGGGAAGTGCGGAAGGCACCGGTCGCAAGGCGAAGGCCGGTGTGGTGGATTGAATCCACCTTCCGCAATAAACGCTCGGCTGCGGATGCATAAAACTCGCATCCGTAGTCGAGATTCGAGCGAACAAAGGATCGATAAAAAAGTAAGGCGGTAGCCCTATCAGCGCCCCAAGCGCTGAACGTCACGGAACGGAGAATGTCCATGGCGCGGGTACAAGAGACCCTAAGGCTGCGAATATGAGCCTCCCAGGTGAGGCGTCGGTCGAATACAAGACCAAGGAAACGGTGCGACTCAACCACATCCAGGCGTTCCCCATTAAGAAACAAATCTGGGTCAGGGTGAAGCCGTGGATGGCGGCAGAAGTGCACCACCTTAGTCTTGGCCAAAGAAAAGCGAAACCTGTGCGCTTCGGCATAGCGAGAGACGCGGTTCAATGCCTGTTGGAGTCGACGCTCCAGAGTTGGCATCTGGGCCGCGCCAAAAGAGATCGAAAGGTCGTCCACGTAGAGCGTAGCGAGAACATCTTCTGGCAGCACCGAGGTGATGCCGTTGATGCTCAGGGCAAAGAGTGTGACACTGAGGACACTTCCCTGCGGGACACCCTCTTCCTGCTCCTTTGGGGCAGAGAGGGCTCCCCCCACCCGTACGCGGAATCGACGATCTCGCAAAAATTCAGATATAAACATTGGGAGGCGTCCCCTCGCCCCCATCGTGTGGAGAGTCTCCATGATACCGTATCGCCATGCGGTATCATAGGCCTTCTCCAGATCAAAAAACACCGTGGCGTAGTGCTGTCTACGAAGGAAAGCCTCGCAGACGGCACTTTCCAGTCGGAGCAGAGCATCCGACGTGGAGTGAAACTTACGGAAGCCGCACTGTGCAGAAGACAGATGGCCTCCGCTGTCCAGGAAATGGGCTAATCTAACATTTACCAATTTCTCCATCAACTTGCACACGCAAGAGGTTAGAGAGATTGGGCGGAAAGCGGTCGGAGTAGAGTGATCTCTCCCCGGCTTGCGAAAGGCGAGCACAGTAGCGATTCGCCAGGAGTCTGGGAGAAGATCTTCCACCCAGATCCTGTTGAACAGATCTAACAGAAAGGCCATGCCTCGCTCACCCAGGTGTCGAAGCATGGCGTACGGGACATCGTCCGGACCATGGGCGGTGTCCGCGCACGAAGCGAGAGCGGAACGCAACTCACTCACAGTAAACTTGTCGTTGAAGGGTTCTCCGCCTCTGGAGGTAAAGTCCAGCCGGCGGCCTTCCGCGACATCACGACGTGCATTGAATGCTGGCGGAGCAGCATCACGGCTAGAGAATGAAGAGAAAGCGGTCGCTAAGGATTCCGCCACGGACGCGGGGTCCGAGATTGCGGTCCCATTCTCCTGGAGAACGGGAGGGGGGTCCTGCGAGAACTTGCCCCGAATCCTTTTGACTCGCTTCCACACCTCAGCTAAAGGGGTCTTCCCGTTAAGTGAAGACACGTATGCCCGCCAAGAAGAGCGGCGGGCGTGCTTCGAAATATACCGGAACCTAGCCCTAGCCCGACGAAATTCACCGACAGTGAAATCGTTCGGGCGGCGCTTATAGCGCATGTAGGCATAACGCTTCTGTTTGAGGGCCGTCTCACACTCGGCCGACCACCATGGGAGTGGTGGGCGTGCAAAACGGCCAAACGTCCTAGGAATAGTAGTCAGGCCCACGGCGATAAGGTTGCCGGAGAAGAACTCAACGGCCTCATCTACCGACCTAAACTCCTCGACTGAGATAGAGAATTCAGTCATTTCCTGAAATGCAGGCCACCGCGCCCGTGCCAAGCACCACCGAGGTGGCCTCTCAGGCGGCAGTTGCCCTGAAAAGGATATTTGAATGGGAAAGTGATCACTACCATGGAGGTCATCGACCACCCCCCAATCAAAATCAAGCTGTGCATCCGAAGAGCACAAAGATAGGTCAAGGCAAGAAAATGAAGCGGTTCTCGGACAGTGATGCGTAAACTCATCCACGTTTAGGACACCCATCTCAAGCTCTTCGATCAGATCGGCAAGGACTTGTCCCCTGGGATTTATGGTGTAATCTCCCCAGAGAGGATGCCTGCCGTTCAGATCTCCAAGCAAGAGATAGGGCCTCGGCAACCGTGCCACGACGCGGCGGAAGTCCCCCGCGTCGAAGTCAGCTGACGGTGGAATGTACGCAGAAATGATAGTATACCTCCTATCCAGGTGCAGCTGCACAGCCACTGCCTGTAAGGAGGTATCTAAAGAGAAAGGAAGAACGGAGACATCATGCCGGGTGTAAACCGCGCATCCCCCAGCCCGGCCGTCCCGCGGTGGTGGGGTTGCAAGACCCTTATACCCCGGGAGGGCAGGCAGTGGGCACGCGCCTAGCATGGTCTCCTGCAAAAAAATAACTAACGGGGAACGGGACGAGGCGAGCCTCCGCAGCTCCTCCCAGTTGGCCCGGAGTCCACGGCAATTCCATTGAAGGAATATGCCCTCCAGGCCTAGCTCGGAGGAGACGCGGGGGCCCTCCTCGAATTGAAGACCCTCACGGGAATGGCCGTACGCTTCCCGGGGGCAGAACCCCGGGCGCTGTTGGCCGGACAAAGCGCTGGAGGCGCTGTCGCCTTCGAGGACTTATTGGGGGAGGTTGACCTCGCCATGCGAGTCTTTTCCTCCCTCCGCCTAGAAACCTTAGGCGGGCGCTGCGGCTTCGGAGGCGGGGGGCCCTCTTTTCGAGGAACCACCGTCTCCGAGCCACTCGCTCCACCTCGTGGCGTGGGCGAAGGAGCCGAAGCTCCTTTGTTGCTGTCCTCCTTTCGGGGGACAGCTTTAGGAACCCCCGAAGATGGCCTAGCGACCATCTTCAGGGGTGTTGCCTCCTGTGAGTCTAACGACTCGGTGGAGGCGCGTGGCCGTTTCGCCTTACGGGAAACGGTCACGCTGGGGGAAGAGGGGGGAGCCCTGGTTTTAGCCGGGGCTGGGTGTGAACCCTTTTTGCCGCCAGCTCTACCAGGGGAGCGCCCGGGTGTAGTAGAGCCCGCAGAAGGGCTCCGAATGGGCGCGGAAACAACCGTGCTCGTTGGCCTGGATGGGCCAGGAGCAGAGGGTGCCTTTCGAACTACTGAGGCATATGACGTCCCAGGCAGAGCTGGGCGCGCCAGGACCAAGTCCTTAGCCTCGCGGAATGATTTTTTTTTTTTTTTTATAGAGCCCATCTGGCAACTACCCACTTGGGCATAAGTCGCCGAAAATCACGACAGCCTAGAATTAGGCTACTTTAAAGTTAAAATATGAAAACTTAACAATCAATATAAATTGGAAAAACTTAACAATCGAAGCAATCTCCGGCAGCGGGGGGAGGTCCCCCTCACCCCGGTGCAGGAGAGTGCAACCTAAAACAAAACAATAACAAAAAAAAGGAACCTTAAATAAAGGGGAGAAGGCCGGCCTCCCCCAAAAAGTCAATAAGTCCACCAGTCATGGTGCACGCACTCGTCCCGAGTACAAGGGACAGGCGGTAGCGACCCCGCCCATCCCGGTACCGAGACAGGTATCGTGCGCGAAGATCACCCAGACTGGGACATTCGACAAGAATATGCCGAACAGTCTGGGGGACGACGCAGTCGTTGCAATAGGGCACATGCGAGCGCTCCACCAAGTAACGATGCGTCACACGAGTGTGTCCGATTCGAAGACGACAGAAAGCAACCTGAAGCCGCCGCGGCATTGGGGGACAGGTCCATGGGAACAGTCGCGGCGCAATGGCACGCAACTTTAAGTTCCCCTCGACCGTCTCCCATCTTCTTTGCCAAGCAGTCCGAAGAGCTGCCCGTATTCCTGCCATGTAGTCAGTGTGAGGAAGAGCGAAACGCTGGTCCGGTCGCAGAGTCCTCGCGGACTCTTTGGCGCCCTCATCGGCGCGCTCATTCACCGCAATTCCTACATGTCCAGGAACCCAGCAGAAGATAATCTCGACATCTGCCCGGCTCGCCAAAACCGTGGCGTCACGGATTTCGCGAACCAGGGGATGCGGAGATTCCAATGCCCCGAGAGCACTCAGGGCGCTTTGTGAGTCGCTATAAATCACAATCCGGTCTCCGAACCGGGCACGTCGCGTAATCTCCCGTACCGAGTGGTGTATTGCCACCAGCTCGGCCGTGAAGACAGACGCAGCGCCTGGTAGAGCCCCGCTGACTTCAAACAGAGGGGATACGGCGTGGAAGCCGACCCCCTCTTGGGACTTGGAGCCATCCGTATACACTGGCACGGTACCAGCGTGACACGATGTGTGCTCCAAAAAGGTCGAACGCAATACTCCCGGCGCAGTACAAGCTTTGGGAGCAGAGGCGTGGCGACAAATAGCCAAATGTGGTACCCTCCAGGGTGGCGTCCTGGGCAGAACCAGGGGCGCCACCGGCCCGAGAGCTATATCTACCTCTCGAAGGAGTTTCCTGGCCCTAAACCCAAAGGGCTTAGGGTATGACTGGCGTCTCTCGCCGGCATAGGCACCATCGAGATCAGCTGCGGATGCAGTGAGAGCTGTTAGCGACTGAGGGAGGCGCCGGGCTCGCGCGTACAGTCGAGTGATGCACTGCACGCGGCGCAGAGCGAGTGGCATCTCCCCAGCATCGACCAACAGGCTCTCAATGGGGGAAGTGCGGAAGGCACCGGTCGCAAGGCGAAGGCCGGTGTGGTGGATCCAATCCACCTTCCGCAATAAACGCTCGGCTGCGGATGCATAAAACTCGCATCCGTAGTCGAGCTTCGAGCGAACAAAGGATCGATAAAAAAGTAAGGCGGTAGCCCTATCAGCGCCCCAAGCGCTGAACGTCACGGAACGGAGAATGTCCATGGCGCGGGTACAAGAGACCCTAAGGCTGCGAATATGAGCCTCCCAGGTGAGGCGTCGGTCGAATACAAGACCAAGGAAACGGTGCGACTCAACCACATCCATGCGCACCCCATTAAGAAACAAATCTGGGTCGGGGTGAAGCCGTGGATGGCGGCAGAAGTGCACCACCTTAGTCTTGGCCAAAGAAAAGCGAAACCTGTGCGCTTCGGCATAGTGAGAGACGCGGTTCAATGCCTGTTGGAGTCGACGCTCCAGAGTTGGCATCTGGGCCGCGCCAAAAGAGATCGAAAGGTCGTCCACGTAGAGCGTAGCGAGAACATCTTCTGGCAGCACCGAGGTGATGCCGTTGATGCTCAGGGCAAAGAGTGTGACACTGAGGACACTTCCCTGCGGGACACCCTCTTCCTGCTCCTTTGGGGCAGAGAGGGCTCCCCCCACCCGTACGCGGAATCGACGATCTCGCAAAAATTCAGATATAAACATTGGGAGGCGTCCCCTCGCCCCCATCGTGTGGAGAGTCTCCATGATACCGTATCGCCATGCGGTATCATAGGCCTTCTCCAGATCAAAAAACACCGTGGCGTAGTGCTGTCTACGAAGGAAAGCCTCGCAGACGGCACTTTCCAGTCGGAGCAGAGCATCCGACGTGGAGTGAAACTTACGGAAGCCGCACTGTGCAGAAGACAGATGGCCTCCGCTGTCCAGGAAATGGGCTAATCTAACATTTACCAATTTCTCCATCAACTTGCACACGCAAGAGGTTAGAGAGATTGGGCGGAAAGCGGTCGGAGTAGAGTGATCTCTCCCCGGCTTGCGAAAGGCGAGCACAGTAGCGATTCGCCAGGAGTCTGGGAGAAGATCTTCCACCCAGATCCTGTTGAACAGATCTAACAGAAAGGCCATGCCTCGCTCACCCAGGTGTCGAAGCATGGCGTACGGGACATCGTCCGGACCATGGGCGGTGTCCGCGCACGAAGCGAGAGCGGAACGCAACTCACTCACAGTAAACTTGTCGTTGAAGGGTTCTCCGCCTCTGGAGGTAAAGTCCAGCCGGCGGCCTTCCGCGACATCACGACGTGCATTGAATGCTGGCGGAGCAGCATCACGGCTAGAGAATGAAGAGAAAGCGGTCGCTAAGGATTCCGCCACGGACGCGGGGTCCGAGATTGCGGTCCCATTCTCCTGGAGAACGGGAGGGGGGTCCTGCGAGAACTTGCCCCGAATCCTTTTGACTCGCTTCCACACCTCAGCTAAAGGGGTCTTCCCGTTAAGTGAAGACACGTATGCCCGCCAAGAAGAGCGGCGGGCGTGCTTCGAAATATACCGGAACCTAGCCCTAGCCCGACGAAATTCACCGACAGTGAAATCGTTCGGGCGGCGCTTATAGCGCATGTAGGCATAACGCTTCTGTTTGAGGGCCGTCTCACACTCGGCCGACCACCATGGGAGTGGTGGGCGTGCAAAACAGCCAGACGTCCTAGGAATAGTAGTCAGGCCCACGGCGATAAGGTTGCCGGAGAAGAACTCAACGGCCTCATCTACCGACCTAAACTCCTCGACTGAGATAGAGAATTCAGTCATTTCCTGAAATGCAGGCCACCGCGCCCGTGCCAAGCACCACCGAGGTGGCCTCTCAGGCGGCAGTTGCCCTGAAAAGGATATTTGAATGGGAAAGTGATCACTACCATGGAGGTCATCGACCACCCCCCAATCAAAATCAAGCTGTGCATCCGAAGAGCACAAAGATAGGTCAAGGCAAGAAAATGAAGCGGTTCTCGGACAGTGATGCGTAAACTCATCCACGTTTAGGACACCCATCTCAAGCTCTTCGATCAGATCGGCAAGGACTTGTCCCCTGGGATTTATGGTGTAATCTCCCCAGAGAGGATGCCTGCCGTTCAGATCTCCAAGCAAGAGATAGGGCCTCGGCAACCGTGCCACGACGCGGCGGAAGTCCCCCGCGTCGAAGTCAGCTGACGGTGGAATGTACGCAGAAATGATAGTATACCTCCTATCCAGGTGCAGCTGCACAGCCACTGCCTGTAAGGAGGTATCTAAAGAGAAAGGAAGAACGGAGACATCATGCCGGGTGTAAACCGCGCATCCCCCAGCCCGGCCGTCCCGCGGTGGTGGGGTTGCAAGACCCTTATACCCCGGGAGGGCAGGCAGTGGGCACGCGCCTAGCATGGTCTCCTGCAAAAAAATAACTAACGGGGAACGGGACGAGGCGAGCCTCCGCAGCTCCTCCCAGTTGGCCCGGAGTCCACGGCAATTCCATTGAAGGAATATGCCCTCCAGGCCTAGCTCGGAGGAGACGCGGGGGCCCTCCTCGAATTGAAGACCCTGACGGGAATGGCCGTACGCTTCCCGGGGGCAGAACCCCGGGCGCTGTCGCCTTCGAGGACTTATTGGGGGAGGTTGACCTCGCCATGCGAGTCTTTTCCTCCCTCCGCCTAGAAACCTTAGGCGGGCGCTGCGGCTTCGGAGGCGGGGGGCCCTCTTTTCGAGGAACCACCGTCTCCGAGCCACTCGCTCCACCTCGTGGCGTGGGCGAAGGAGCCGAAGCTCCTTTGTTGCTGTCCTCCTTTCGGGGGACAGCTTTAGGAACCCCCGAAGATGGCCTAGCGACCATCTTCAGGGGTGTTGCCTCCTGTGAGTCTAACGACTCGGTGGAGGCGCGTGGCCGTTTCGCCTTACGGGAAACGGTCACGCTGGGGGAAGAGGGGGGAGCCCTGGTTTTAGCCGGGGCTGGGTGTGAACCCTTTTTGCCGCCAGCTCTACCAGGGGAGCGCCCGGGTGTAGTAGAGCCCGCAGAAGGGCTCCGAATGGGCGCGGAAACAACCGTGCTCGTTGGCCTGGATGGGCCAGGAGCAGAGGGTGCCTTTCGAACTACTGAGGCATATGACGTCCCAGGCAGAGCTGGGCGCGCCAGGACCAAGTCCTTAGCCTCGCGGAATGATTTTTTTTTTTTTTTTTATAGAGCCCATCTGGCAACTACCCACTTGGGCATAAGTCGCCGAAAATCACGACAGCCTAGAATTAGGCTACTTTAAAGTTAAAATATGAAAACTTAACAATCAATATAAATTGGAAAAACTTAACAATCGAAGCAATCTCCGGCAGCGGGGGGAGGTCCCCCTCACCCCGGTGCAGGAGAGTGCAACCTAAAACAAAACAATAACAAAAAAAAGGAACCTTAAATAAAGGGGAGAAGGCCGGCCTCCCCCAAAAAGTCAATAAGTCCACCAGTCATGGTGCACGCACTCGTCCCGAGTACAAGGGACAGGCGGTAGCGACCCCGCCCATCCCGGTACCGAGACAGGTATCGTGCGCGAAGATCACCCAGACTGGGACATTCGACAAGAATATGCCGAACAGTCTGGGGGACGACGCAGTCGTTGCAATAGGGCACATGCGAGCGCTCCACCAAGTAACGATGCGTCACACGAGTGTGTCCGATTCGAAGACGACAGAAAGCAACCTGAAGCCGCCGCGGCATTGGGGGACAGGTCCATGGGAACAGTCGCGGCGCAATGGCACGCAACTTTAAGTTCCCCTCGACCGTCTCCCATCTTCTTTGCCAAGCAGTCCGAAGAGCTGCCCGTATTCCTGCCATGTAGTCAGTGTGAGGAAGAGCGAAACGCTGGTCCGGTCGCAGAGTCCTCGCGGACTCTTTGGCGCCCTCATCGGCGCGCTCATTCACCGCAATTCCTACATGTCCAGGAACCCAGCAGAAGATAATCTCGACATCTGCCCGGCTCGCCAAAACCGTGGCGTCACGGATTTCGCGAACCAGGGGATGCGGAGATTCCAATGCCCCGAGAGCACTCAGGGCGCTTTGTGAGTCGCTATAAATCACAATCCGGTCTCCGAACCGGGCACGTCGCGTAATCTCCCGTACCGAGTGGTGTATTGCCACCAGCTCGGCCGTGAAGACAGACGCAGCGCCTGGTAGAGCCCCGCTGACTTCAAACAGAGGGGATACGGCGTGGAAGCCGACCCCCTCTTGGGACTTGGAGCCATCCGTATACACTGGCACGGTACCAGCGTGACACGATGTGTGCTCCAAAAAGGTCGAACGCAATACTCCCGGCGCAGTACAAGCTTTGGGAGCAGAGGCGTGGCGACAAATAGCCAAATGTGGTACCCTCCAGGGTGGCGTCCTGGGCAGAACCAGGGGCGCCACCGGCCCGAGAGCTATATCTACCTCTCGAAGGAGTTTCCTGGCCCTAAACCCAAAGGGCTTAGGGTATGACTGGCGTCTCTCGCCGGCATAGGCACCATCGAGATCAGCTGCGGATGCAGTGAGAGCTGTTAGCGACTGAGGGAGGCGCCGGGCTCGCGCGTACAGTCGAGTGATGCACTGCACGCGGCGCAGAGCGAGTGGCATCTCCCCAGCATCGACCAACAGGCTCTCAATGGGGGAAGTGCG
Source organism: Ceratothoa steindachneri (assembly GCA_963969495.1). Lineage (NCBI taxonomy): Eukaryota > Metazoa > Arthropoda > Malacostraca > Isopoda > Cymothoidae > Ceratothoa > Ceratothoa steindachneri. The sequence continues at coordinate 133,454,123 of OZ018326.1, forward strand.
GAAGGCACCGGTCGCAAGGCGAAGGCCGGTGTGGTGGATCCAATCCACCTTCCGCAATAAACGCTCGGCTGCGGATGCATAAAACTCGCATCCGTAGTCGAGCTTCGAGCGAACAAAGGATCGATAAAAAAGTAAGGCGGTAGCCCTATCAGCGCCCCAAGCGCTGAACGTCACGGAACGGAGAATGTCCATGGCGCGGGTACAAGAGACCCTAAGGCTGCGAATATGAGCCTCCCAGGTGAGGCGTCGGTCGAATACAAGACCAAGGAAACGGTGCGACTCAACCACATCCATGCGCACCCCATTAAGAAACAAATCTGGGTCGGGGTGAAGCCGTGGATGGCGGCAGAAGTGCACCACCTTAGTCTTGGCCAAAGAAAAGCGAAACCTGTGCGCTTCGGCATAGTGAGAGACGCGGTTCAATGCCTGTTGGAGTCGACGCTCCAGAGTTGGCATCTGGGCCGCGCCAAAAGAGATCGAAAGGTCGTCCACGTAGAGCGTAGCGAGAACATCTTCTGGCAGCACCGAGGTGATGCCGTTGATGCTCAGGGCAAAGAGTGTGACACTGAGGACACTTCCCTGCGGGACACCCTCTTCCTGCTCCTTTGGGGCAGAGAGGGCTCCCCCCACCCGTACGCGGAATCGACGATCTCGCAAAAATTCAGATATAAACATTGGGAGGCGTCCCCTCGCCCCCATCGTGTGGAGAGTCTCCATGATACCGTATCGCCATGCGGTATCATAGGCCTTCTCCAGATCAAAAAACACCGTGGCGTAGTGCTGTCTACGAAGGAAAGCCTCGCAGACGGCACTTTCCAGTCGGAGCAGAGCATCCGACGTGGAGTGAAACTTACGGAAGCCGCACTGTGCAGAAGACAGATGGCCTCCGCTGTCCAGGAAATGGGCTAATCTAACATTTACCAATTTCTCCATCAACTTGCACACGCAAGAGGTTAGAGAGATTGGGCGGAAAGCGGTCGGAGTAGAGTGATCTCTCCCCGGCTTGCGAAAGGCGAGCACAGTAGCGATTCGCCAGGAGTCTGGGAGAAGATCTTCCACCCAGATCCTGTTGAACAGATCTAACAGAAAGGCCATGCCTCGCTCACCCAGGTGTCGAAGCATGGCGTACGGGACATCGTCCGGACCATGGGCGGTGTCCGCGCACGAAGCGAGAGCGGAACGCAACTCACTCACAGTAAACTTGTCGTTGAAGGGTTCTCCGCCTCTGGAGGTAAAGTCCAGCCGGCGGCCTTCCGCGACATCACGACGTGCATTGAATGCTGGCGGAGCAGCATCACGGCTAGAGAATGAAGAGAAAGCGGTCGCTAAGGATTCCGCCACGGACGCGGGGTCCGAGATTGCGGTCCCATTCTCCTGGAGAACGGGAGGGGGGTCCTGCGAGAACTTGCCCCGAATCCTTTTGACTCGCTTCCACACCTCAGCTAAAGGGGTCTTCCCGTTAAGTGAAGACACGTATGCCCGCCAAGAAGAGCGGCGGGCGTGCTTCGAAATATACCGGAACCTAGCCCTAGCCCGACGAAATTCACCGACAGTGAAATCGTTCGGGCGGCGCTTATAGCGCATGTAGGCATAACGCTTCTGTTTGAGGGCCGTCTCACACTCGGCCGACCACCATGGGAGTGGTGGGCGTGCAAAACAGCCAGACGTCCTAGGAATAGTAGTCAGGCCCACGGCGATAAGGTTGCCGGAGAAGAACTCAACGGCCTCATCTACCGACCTAAACTCCTCGACTGAGATAGAGAATTCAGTCATTTCCTGAAATGCAGGCCACCGCGCCCGTACCAAGCACCACCGAGGTGGCCTCTCAGGCGGCAGTTGCCCTGAAAAGGATATTTGAATGGGAAAGTGATCACTACCATGGAGGTCATCGACCACCCCCCAATCAAAATCAAGCTGTGCATCCGAAGAGCACAAAGATAGGTCAAGGCAAGAAAATGAAGCGGTTCTCGGACAGTGATGCGTAAACTCATCCACGTTTAGGACACCCATCTCAAGCTCTTCGATCAGATCGGCAAGGACTTGTCCCCTGGGATTTATGGTGTAATCTCCCCAGAGAGGATGCCTGCCGTTCAGATCTCCAAGCAAGAGATAGGGCCTCGGCAACCGTGCCACGACGCGGCGGAAGTCCCCCGCGTCGAAGTCAGCTGACGGTGGAATGTACGCAGAAATGATAGTATACCTCCTATCCAGGTGCAGCTGCACAGCCACTGCCTGTAAGGAGGTATCTAAAGAGAAAGGAAGAACGGAGACATCATGCCGGGTGTAAACCGCGCATCCCCCAGCCCGGCCGTCCCGCGGTGGTGGGGTTGCAAGACCCTTATACCCCGGGAGGGCAGGCAGTGGGCACGCGCCTAGCATGGTCTCCTGCAAAAAAATAACTAACGGGGAACGGGACGAGGCGAGCCTCCGCAGCTCCTCCCAGTTGGCCCGGAGTCCACGGCAATTCCATTGAAGGAATATGCCCTCCAGGCCTAGCTCGGAGGAGACGCGGGGGCCCTCCTCGAATTGAAGACCCTCACGGGAATGGCCGTACGCTTCCCGGGGGCAGAACCCCGGGCGCTGTTGGCCGGACAAAGCGCTGGAGGCGCTGTCGCCTTCGAGGACTTATTGGGGGAGGTTGACCTCGCCATGCGAGTCTTTTCCTCCCTCCGCCTAGAAACCTTAGGCGGGCGCTGCGGCTTCGGAGGCGGGGGGCCCTCTTTTCGAGGAACCACCGTCTCCGAGCCACTCGCTCCACCTCGTGGCGTGGGCGAAGGAGCCGAAGCTCCTTTGTTGCTGTCCTCCTTTCGGGGGACAGCTTTAGGAACCCCCGAAGATGGCCTAGCGACCATCTTCAGGGGTGTTGCCTCCTGTGAGTCTAACGACTCGGTGGAGGCGCGTGGCCGTTTCGCCTTACGGGAAACGGTCACGCTGGGGGAAGAGGGGGGAGCCCTGGTTTTAGCCGGGGCTGGGTGTGAACCCTTTTTGCCGCCAGCTCTACCAGGGGAGCGCCCGGGTGTAGTAGAGCCCGCAGAAGGGCTCCGAATGGGCGCGGAAACAACCGTGCTCGTTGGCCTGGATGGGCCAGGAGCAGAGGGTGCCTTTCGAACTACTGAGGCATATGACGTCCCAGGCAGAGCTGGGCGCGCCAGGACCAAGTCCTTAGCCTCGCGGAATGATTTTTTTTTTTTTTTTTATAGAGCCCATCTGGCAACTACCCACTTGGGCATAAGTCGCCGAAAATCACGACAGCCTAGAATTAGGCTACTTTAAAGTTAAAATATGAAAACTTAACAATCAATATAAATTGGAAAAACTTAACAATCGAAGCAATCTCCGGCAGCGGGGGGAGGTCCCCCTCACCCCGGTGCAGGAGAGTGCAACCTAAAACAAAACAATAACAAAAAAAAGGAACCTTAAATAAAGGGGAGAAGGCCGGCCTCCCCCAAAAAGTCAATAAGTCCACCAGTCATGGTGCACGCACTCGTCCCGAGTACAAGGGACAGGCGGTAGCGACCCCGCCCATCCCGGTACCGAGACAGGTATCGTGCGCGAAGATCACCCAGACTGGGACATTCGACAAGAATATGCCGAACAGTCTGGGGGACGACGCAGTCGTTGCAATAGGGCACATGCGAGCGCTCCACCAAGTAACGATGCGTCACACGAGTGTGTCCGATTCGAAGACGACAGAAAGCAACCTGAAGCCGCCGCGGCATTGGGGGACAGGTCCATGGGAACAGTCGCGGCGCAATGGCACGCAACTTTAAGTTCCCCTCGACCGTCTCCCATCTTCTTTGCCAAGCAGTCCGAAGAGCTGCCCGTATTCCTGCCATGTAGTCAGTGTGAGGAAGAGCGAAACGCTGGTCCGGTCGCAGAGTCCTCGCGGACTCTTTGGCGCCCTCATCGGCGCGCTCATTCACCGCAATTCCTACATGTCCAGGAACCCAGCAGAAGATAATCTCGACATCTGCCCGGCTCGCCAAAACCGTGGCGTCACGGATTTCGCGAACCAGGGGATGCGGAGATTCCAATGCCCCGAGAGCACTCAGGGCGCTTTGTGAGTCGCTATAAATCACAATCCGGTCTCCGAACCGGGCACGTCGCGTAATCTCCCGTACCGAGTGGTGTATTGCCACCAGCTCGGCCGTGAAGACAGACGCAGCGCCTGGTAGAGCCCCGCTGACTTCAAACAGAGGGGATACGGCGTGGAAGCCGACCCCCTCTTGGGACTTGGAGCCATCCGTATACACTGGCACGGTACCAGCGTGACACGATGTGTGCTCCAAAAAGGTCGAACGCAATACTCCCGGCGCAGTACAAGCTTTGGGAGCAGAGGCGTGGCGACAAATAGCCAAATGTGGTACCCTCCAGGGTGGCGTCCTGGGCAGAACCAGGGGCGCCACCGGCCCGAGAGCTATATCTACCTCTCGAAGGAGTTTCCTGGCCCTAAACCCAAAGGGCTTAGGGTATGACTGGCATCTCTCGCCGGCATAGGCACCATCGAGATCAGCTGCGGATGCAGTGAGAGCTGTTAGCGACTGAGGGAGGCGCCGGGCTCGCGCGTACAGTCGAGTGATGCACTGCACGCGGCGCAGAGCGAGTGGCATCTCCCCAGCATCGACCAACAGGCTCTCAATGGGGGAAGTGCGGAAGGCACCGGTCGCAAGGCGAAGGCCGGTGTGGTGGATCCAATCCACCTTCCGCAATAAACGCTCGGCTGCGGATGCATAAAACTCGCATCCGTAGTCGAGCTTCGAGCGAACAAAGGATCGATAAAAAAGTAAGGCGGTAGCCCTATCAGCGCCCCAAGCGCTGAACGTCACGGAACGGAGAATGTCCATGGCGCGGGTACAAGAGACCCTAAGGCTGCGAATATGAGCCTCCCAGGTGAGGCGTCGGTCGAATACAAGACCAAGGAAACGGTGCGACTCAACCACATCCATGCGCACCCCATTAAGAAACAAATCTGGGTCGGGGTGAAGCCGTGGATGGCGGCAGAAGTGCACCACCTTAGTCTTGGCCAAAGAAAACCGAAACCTGTGCGCTTCGGCATAGTGAGAGACGCGGTTCAATGCCTGTTGGAGTCGACGCTCCAGAGTTGGCATCTGGGCCGCGCCAAAAGAGATCGAAAGGTCGTCCACGTAGAGCGTAGCGAGAACATCTTCTGGCAGCACCGAGGTGATGCCGTTGATGCTCAGGGCAAAGAGTGTGACACTGAGGACACTTCCCTGCGGGACACCCTCTTCCTGCTCCTTTGGGGCAGAGAGGGCTCCCCCCACCCGTACGCGGAATCGACGATCTCGCAAAAATTCAGATATAAACATTGGGAGGCGTCCCCTCGCCCCCATCGTGTGGAGAGTCTCCATGATACCGTATCGCCATGCGGTATCATAGGCCTTCTCCAGATCAAAAAACACCGTGGCGTAGTGCTGTCTACGAAGGAAAGCCTCGCAGACGGCACTTTCCAGTCGGAGCAGAGCATCCGACGTGGAGTGAAACTTACGGAAGCCGCACTGTGCAGAAGACAGATGGCCTCCGCTGTCCAGGAAATGGGCTAATCTAACATTTACCAATTTCTCCATCAACTTGCACACGCAAGAGGTTAGAGAGATTGGGCGGAAAGCGGTCGGAGTAGAGTGATCTCTCCCCGGCTTGCGAAAGGCGAGCACAGTAGCGATTCGCCAGGAGTCTGGGAGAAGATCTTCCACCCAGATCCTGTTGAACAGATCTAACAGAAAGGCCATGCCTCGCTCACCCAGGTGTCGAAGCATGGCGTACGGGACATCGTCCGGACCATGGGCGGTGTCCGCGCACGAAGCGAGAGCGGAACGCAACTCACTCACAGTAAACTTGTCGTTGAAGGGTTCTCCGCCTCTGGAGGTAAAGTCCAGCCGGCGGCCTTCCGCGACATCACGACGTGCATTGAATGCTGGCGGAGCAGCATCACGGCTAGAGAATGAAGAGAAAGCGGTCGCTAAGGATTCCGCCACGGACGCGGGGTCCGAGATTGCGGTCCCATTCTCCTGGAGAACGGGAGGGGGGTCCTGCGAGAACTTGCCCCGAATCCTTTTGACTCGCTTCCACACCTCAGCTAAAGGGGTCTTCCCGTTAAGTGAAGACACGTATGCCCGCCAAGAAGAGCGGCGGGCGTGCTTCGAAATATACCGGAACCTAGCCCTAGCCCGACGAAATTCACCGACAGTGAAATCGTTCGGGCGGCGCTTATAGCGCATGTAGGCATAACGCTTCTGTTTGAGGGCCGTCTCACACTCGGCCGACCACCATGGGAGTGGTGGGCGTGCAAAACAGCCAGACGTCCTAGGAATAGTAGTCAGGCCCACGGCGATAAGGTTGCCGGAGAAGAACTCAACGGCCTCATCTACCGACCTAAACTCCTCGACTGAGATAGAGAATTCAGTCATTTCCTGAAATGCAGGCCACCGCGCCCGTACCAAGCACCACCGAGGTGGCCTCTCAGGCGGCAGTTGCCCTGAAAAGGATATTTGAATGGGAAAGTGATCACTACCATGGAGGTCATCGACCACCCCCCAATCAAAATCAAGCTGTGCATCCGAAGAGCACAAAGATAGGTCAAGGCAAGAAAATGAAGCGGTTCTCGGACAGTGATGCGTAAACTCATCCACGTTTAGGACACCCATCTCAAGCTCTTCGATCAGATCGGCAAGGACTTGTCCCCTGGGATTTATGGTGTAATCTCCCCAGAGAGGATGCCTGCCGTTCAGATCTCCAAGCAAGAGATAGGGCCTCGGCAACCGTGCCACGACGCGGCGGAAGTCCCCCGCGTCGAAGTCAGCTGACGGTGGAATGTACGCAGAAATGATAGTATACCTCCTATCCAGGTGCAGCTGCACAGCCACTGCCTGTAAGGAGGTATCTAAAGAGAAAGGAAGAACGGAGACATCATGCCGGGTGTAAACCGCGCATCCCCCAGCCCGGCCGTCCCGCGGTGGTGGGGTTGCAAGACCCTTATACCCCGGGAGGGCAGGCAGTGGGCACGCGCCTAGCATGGTCTCCTGCAAAAAAATAACTAACGGGGAACGGGACGAGGCGAGCCTCCGCAGCTCCTCCCAGTTGGCCCGGAGTCCACGGCAATTCCATTGAAGGAATATGCCCTCCAGGCCTAGCTCGGAGGAGACGCGGGGGCCCTCCTCGAATTGAAGACCCTCACGGGAATGGCCGTACGCTTCCCGGGGGCAGAACCCCGGGCGCTGTTGGCCGGACAAAGCGCTGGAGGCGCTGTCGCCTTCGAGGACTTATTGGGGGAGGTTGACCTCGCCATGCGAGTCTTTTCCTCCCTCCGCCTAGAAACCTTAGGCGGGCGCTGCGGCTTCGGAGGCGGGGGGCCCTCTTTTCGAGGAACCACCGTCTCCGAGCCACTCGCTCCACCTCGTGGCGTGGGCGAAGGAGCCGAAGCTCCTTTGTTGCTGTCCTCCTTTCGGGGGACAGCTTTAGGAACCCCCGAAGATGGCCTAGCGACCATCTTCAGGGGTGTTGCCTCCTGTGAGTCTAACGACTCGGTGGAGGCGCGTGGCCGTTTCGCCTTACGGGAAACGGTCACGCTGGGGGAAGAGGGGGGAGCCCTGGTTTTAGCCGGGGCTGGGTGTGAACCCTTTTTGCCGCCAGCTCTACCAGGGGAGCGCCCGGGTGTAGTAGAGCCCGCAGAAGGGCTCCGAATGGGCGCGGAAACAACCGTGCTCGTTGGCCTGGATGGGCCAGGAGCAGAGGGTGCCTTTCGAACTACTGAGGCATATGACGTCCCAGGCAGAGCTGGGCGCGCCAGGACCAAGTCCTTAGCCTCGCGGAATGATTTTTTTTTTTTTTTTTATAGAGCCCATCTGGCAACTACCCACTTGGGCATAAGTCGCCGAAAATCACGACAGCCTAGAATTAGGCTACTTTAAAGTTAAAATATGAAAACTTAACAATCAATATAAATTGGAAAAACTTAACAATCGAAGCAATCTCCGGCAGCGGGGGGAGGTCCCCCTCACCCCGGTGCAGGAGAGTGCAACCTAAAACAAAACAATAACAAAAAAAAGGAACCTTAAATAAAGGGGAGAAGGCCGGCCTCCCCCAAAAAGTCAATAAGTCCACCAGTCATGGTGCACGCACTCGTCCCGAGTACAAGGGACAGGCGGTAGCGACCCCGCCCATCCCGGTACCGAGACAGGTATCGTGCGCGAAGATCACCCAGACTGGGACATTCGACAAGAATATGCCGAACAGTCTGGGGGACGACGCAGTCGTTGCAATAGGGCACATGCGAGCGCTCCACCAAGTAACGATGCGTCACACGAGTGTGTCCGATTCGAAGACGACAGAAAGCAACCTGAAGCCGCCGCGGCATTGGGGGACAGGTCCATGGGAACAGTCGCGGCGCAATGGCACGCAACTTTAAGTTCCCCTCGACCGTCTCCCATCTTCTTTGCCAAGCAGTCCGAAGAGCTGCCCGTATTCCTGCCATGTAGTCAGTGTGAGGAAGAGCGAAACGCTGGTCCGGTCGCAGAGTCCTCGCGGACTCTTTGGCGCCCTCATCGGCGCGCTCATTCACCGCAATTCCTACATGTCCAGGAACCCAGCAGAAGATAATCTCGACATCTGCCCGGCTCGCCAAAACCGTGGCGTCACGGATTTCGCGAACCAGGGGATGCGGAGATTCCAATGCCCCGAGAGCACTCAGGGCGCTTTGTGAGTCGCTATAAATCACAATCCGGTCTCCGAACCGGGCACGTCGCGTAATCTCCCGTACCGAGTGGTGTATTGCCACCAGCTCGGCCGTGAAGACAGACGCAGCGCCTGGTAGAGCCCCGCTGACTTCAAACAGAGGGGATACGGCGTGGAAGCCGACCCCCTCTTGGGACTTGGAGCCATCCGTATACACTGGCACGGTACCAGCGTGACACGATGTGTGCTCCAAAAAGGTCGAACGCAATACTCCCGGCGCAGTACAAGCTTTGGGAGCAGAGGCGTGGCGACAAATAGCCAAATGTGGTACCCTCCAGGGTGGCGTCCTGGGCAGAACCAGGGGCGCCACCGGCCCGAGAGCTATATCTACCTCTCGAAGGAGTTTCCTGGCCCTAAACCCAAAGGGCTTAGGGTATGACTGGCGTCTCTCGCCGGCATAGGCACCATCGAGATCAGCTGCGGATGCAGTGAGAGCTGTTAGCGACTGAGGGAGGCGCCGGGCTCGCGCGTACAGTCGAGTGATGCACTGCACGCGGCGCAGAGCGAGTGGCATCTCCCCAGCATCGACCAACAGGCTCTCAATGGGGGAAGTGCGGAAGGCACCGGTCGCAAGGCGAAGGCCGGTGTGGTGGATCCAATCCACCTTCCGCAATAAACGCTCGGCTGCGGATGCATAAAACTCGCATCCGTAGTCGAGCTTCGAGCGAACAAAGGATCGATAAAAAAGTAAGGCGGTAGCCCTATCAGCGCCCCAAGCGCTGAACGTCACGGAACGGAGAATGTCCATGGCGCGGGTACAAGAGACCCTAAGGCTGCGAATATGAGCCTCCCAGGTGAGGCGTCGGTCGAATACAAGACCAAGGAAACGGTGCGACTCAACCACATCCATGCGCACCCCATTAAGAAACAAATCTGGGTCGGGGTGAAGCCGTGGATGGCGGCAGAAGTGCACCACCTTAGTCTTGGCCAAAGAAAACCGAAACCTGTGCGCTTCGGCATAGTGAGAGACGCGGTTCAATGCCTGTTGGAGTCGACGCTCCAGAGTTGGCATCTGGGCCGCGCCAAAAGAGATCGAAAGGTCGTCCACGTAGAGCGTAGCGAGAACATCTTCTGGCAGCACCGAGGTGATGCCGTTGATGCTCAGGGCAAAGAGTGTGACACTGAGGACACTTCCCTGCGGGACACCCTCTTCCTGCTCCTTTGGACCGGAGAGGGCTCCCCCCACCCGTACGCGGAATCGACGATCTCGCAAAAATTCAGATATAAAAATTGGGAGGCGTCCCCTCGCCCCCATCGTGTGGAGAGTCTCCATGATACCGTATCGCCATGCGGTATCATAGGCCTTCTCCAGATCAAAAAACACCGTGGCGTAGTGCTGTCTACGAAGGAAAGCCTCGCAGACGGCACTTTCCAGTCGGAGCAGAGCATCCGACGTGGAGTGGAACTTACGGAAGCCGCACTGTGCAGAAGACAGATGGCCTCCGCTGTCCAGGAAATAGGCTAATCTAACATTTACCAATTTCTCCATCAACTTGCACACGCAAGAGGTTAGAGAGATTGGGCGGAAACCGGTCGGAGTAGAGTGATCTCTCCCCGGCTTGCGAAAGGCGAGCACAGTAGCGATTCGCCAGGAGTCTGGGAGAAGACCTTCCACCCAGATCCTGTTGAACAAATCTAACAGAAAGGCCATGCCTCGCTCACCCAGGTGTCGAAGCATGGCGTACGGGACATCGTCCGGACCATGGGCGGTGTCCGCGCACGAAGCGAGAGCGGAACGCAACTCACTCACAGTAAACTTGTCGTTGAAGGGTTCTCCGCCTCTGGAGGTAAAGTCCAGCCGGCGGCCTTCCGCGACATCACGACGTGCATTGAATGCTGGCGGAGCAGCATCACGGCTAGAGAATGCGGAAAAAGCGGTCGCTAAGGATTCCGCCACGGACGCGGGGTCCGAGATTGCGGTCCCATTCTCCTGGAGAACGGGAGGGGGGTCCTGCGAGAACTTGCCCCGAATCCTTTTGACTCGCTTCCACACCTCAGCTAAAGGGGTCTTCCCGTTAAGTGAAGACACGTATGCCCGCCAAGAAGAGCGGCGGGCGTGCTTCGAAATATACCGGAACCTAGCCCTAGCCCGACGAAATTCACCGACAGTGAAATCGTTCGGGCGGCGCTTATAGCGCATGTAGGCATAACGCTTCTGTTTGAGGGCCGTCTCACACTCGGTCGACCACCATGGGAGTGGTCGGCGTGCAAAACGGCCAGACGTCCTAGGAATAGTAGTCAGGCCTACGGCGATGAGGTTGCCGGAGAAGAACTCAACGGCCTCATCTACCGACCTAAACTCCTCGACTGAGATAGAGAATTCAGTCATTTCCTGAAATGCAGGCCACCGCACCCGCGCCAAGCACCACCGAGGTGGTCTCTCAGGCGGCAGTTGCCCTGAAAATGATATTTGAATGGGAAAGTGATCACTACCATGGAGGTCATCGACCACCCCCCAATCAAAATCAGGCTGTGCATCCGAAGAGCACAAAGATAGGTCAAGGCAAGAAAATGAAGCGGTTCTCGGACAGTGATGCGTAAACTCATCCACGTTTAGGACACCCATCTCAAGCTCTTCGATCAGATCGGCAAGGACTTGTCCCCTGGGATTTATGGAGTAATCTCCCCAGAGAGGATGCCTGCCGTTCAGATCTCCAAGCAAGAGATAGGGCCTCGGCAACCGTGCCACGACGCGGCGGAAGTCCCCCGCGTCGAAGTCAGCTGACGGTGGAATGTACGCAGAAATGATAGTATACCTCCTATCCAGGTGCAGCTGCACAGCCACTGCCTGAAAGGAGGTATCTAAAGAGAAAGGAAGAACGGAGACATCATGCCGGGTGTAAACCGCGCATCCCCCAGCCCGGCCATCCCGCGGTGTTGGGGTCGCAAGACCCTTATACCCCGGGAGGGCAGGCAGCGGGCACGCGCCTAGCATGGTCTCCTGCAAAAAAATAGCTAACGGGGAACGGGACGAGACGAGCCTCCGCAGCTCCTCCCAGTTGGCCCGGAGTCCACGGCAATTCCATTGAAGGAATATGCCCTCCAGGCCTAGCTCGGAGGAGACGCGGGGGCCCTCCTCGAATTGAAGACCCTCACGGGAATGGCCGTACGCTTCCCGGGGGCAGAACCCCGGGGGCTGTTGGCCGGACAAAGCGCTGAAGGCGCTGTCGCCTTCGAGGACTTATTGGGGGAGGTTGGGCTCGCCATGCGAGTCTTTTCCTCCCTCCGCCTAGAAACCTTAGGCGGGCGTTGCGGCTTGGGAGGCGGGGGGCCCTCTTTTCGAGGAACCACCGTCTCCGAGCCACTCGCTCCACCTCGGGGCGTGGGCGAAGGGGCCGAAGCTCCTTTGTTGCTGTCCTCCTTTCGGGGAACAGCTTTAGGAACCCCAGGAGATGGCCTAGCGACCATCTTCAGGGGTGTTGCCTCCTGTGAGTCTAACGACTCTGTGGAGGCGCGTGGCCGTTTCGCCTTACGGGAAACGGTCACGCTGGGGGAAGAGGGGGGAGCCCTGGTATTAGCCGGGGCTGGGTGTGAACCCTTTTTGCTGCCAGCTCTACCAGGGGAGCGCCCGGGTGTAGTAGAGCCCGCAGAAGGGCTCCGAATGGGCGCGGAAACAACCGTGCTCGTTGGCCTGGATGGGCCAGGAGCAGAGGGTGCTTTTCTAACTATTGAGGCATATGACGTCCCAGGCAGAGCCGGGCGCGCCAGGACCAAGTCCTTAGCCTCGCGGAATGAGAGTCGATCCTGGGCCTGAACGGCCAGGATTTCTTTCTCAAGGAGATATGCACCACATTGCTTCGAAGAAGCAGGGTGCGGCTCTCCGCAATTGACACACTTGGCCACACACGATTTGGACTTATCGTGTGCGACCTTGGAGCAATTTACACAGACTTCGGGTGACCCCGATTTTGCACGTCTACATGATCGATTCGTGTGGCCGAAGCGGTGACAGTAATAGCACCGCCGCGGCAGTGGCACGAATGCCTTCACGCGGTAGCGGTACCAACCGGCACGCACCGACTCAGGGAGCTTGTCACAGTCGAACGTGACGAAGAGTGTAGGGGTGGGTCTCGAGGCCCCTCCCTGTTTTCTCATCACACGTTCGACCTTGACCGCCCCATGGTCGGCCAGCTCTAGGGTGATGTCTTCTATGGAGTAGTCAACGAGTTCCCTCGCATAAACTACTCCTTTTACAAAGTTCATGGTAGAGTGCGGCGTCACACTCACCGGGGTGCCATGAAGTGTGCGAAGAGCACTTATCTTGGCCGCCTCGGCGGGATTCGCCGCATTCGCCAGAAGGCTCCCGTCCGAGAAACGGGTTACCTTCGGCTCTCTACCAATTGCACTAGCTAATCCTCTCCTCTGATGGATCATGTTGCCCTTGGACAACATGGTGCCATCAGTGGAGCGAATAACGAGGAAGCGTTTGAAGCCAGCGGGCTCGAAAACGCCAGGTAACCTCTGAATCAGGGGCCCCGATGTCATCGAGGCTCCGCCCTGTGCACTCTTGGTATTAGTCTTCTTTGTCAGGGGCTCCGCAACCGGGGGGGCAGAGGGGGCGGATGTGCCGATCTTGGCTTGGTCGCTTGCCAGAGTGGCAGCAGACCCATCCGTCCCCGCAGCCCCCGCGGATGGAGAGGAGCCCCGAGTCTTATTTGTCTTTTTAGTCTTTTTATTTTTCTTTTTCGGAGAGGAGGGCGGGGAATGAACCCGCTTTTCACCTCCGCCGGCAGAAGTCCCCAGGCCAGATGGACCAGCCTCAGCCAGGTCCCTCTCCGAAATGGAGAAGGTCCTGGTTGTCGTAGGGGCACCTGTCGGAGGAGATCCCTCCCCTCCTTTTACTGCCTCGGAGCCCTCAGCCATTTGAGGAGGACCTTGCATAGGGGCGGATTCGGGTTCGGTGCTTGGCGCCGAGCCCGAATTCCCCCCCATGGAAGGCCCTACCGTCTGAGGCTGGGTCTCCTCAAGGACCATGTCTATCACAGGTGGGGCCTCCAGTTGGCCATCCCCCCCCAGGACATCGCAGGTCCCCTTGGCAGTATTGTCACTAGTCAGGTGGTGTGGGGAGGCACAGGCCTTGACCCCAGCAAGGTTTAAAATTCTTGCCAGCAGGTCTTTTGAGGGAAGCGACCGAAAGGGCCTGGCTTCCCTCTCCCCCCTAAGGGGGTTTGCCCTACCGAGCCGCTTGCACGAGGGGCGGTCGGCAATGGGCTGCCTGCTGGCTTTCTTGGCAGTCCCCTTAGAAAGCAAAGGAGGGACTGCCGCTGGAGATAGGGAGGTGCCTGAAAGCACCTCCAGAGAAGGGGGTGAGGGGGAGTCCCCTACACCCGTAGGCGTAGGAGAGGAGTAAGCCTCCTCTCCGGTTAAAGAGTTATGGAGGGTCCCTTGCGCAAGCACAAGGGGGGGGACCTCCATTTTCTCGGTGGAGCTGCCCGAGGGCGGCTCCGTCGATTTTCTTGGGGAAGTTGGGGGTTGGGTTTTTTGGTTGTTTTTTTTCATTCATGGGCATGGTGACCCTCTTTTTATTACGGGACGCAATAGCTCATCACCTCTCGCAGTTGCCCGCACTGCGAGAGGTGCTTACAAGCCCGGCAGAGCCAGGCGCCGCCATTCGGGACCACCCCTCCCGCCTGGTGGCCTGGCAGTTCTTCGGCATGGCGGCTCCACCTTGAACACGGCGTAAAAAATATAGGTTGTGAAGAGGAGAGGAAAAGGGATGTGAGGAAGGTATGGGTGGGGATGAAGCAGGTTGTTAAAAAAAACCCATCCCGAACCGGAACTGAGGGGTTAGGAAACAATGTCCCCTCCCCCCTCAGCCCCGATCCGGGGTGGTTGGCTTGAGAAGAAGGTCAGCATTCTACCCTGTGAAATTAGAGGCTGACCAGAGAAAGTTGTGGGAGAGGTTGTATGAAAAGCGACGAGGTAGGGGAGAAATCGGGCTATCTGAAGGAAGGAAGAGAGGCTAAGCTGGGGCCGGACGGAGTGCTGGATCCCGTCAGCACGGCGGCCAGGATGGCAAATCGCCGCGCCCCTTACGGGGTCGCGGAATGAGAGTCTATCCTGGGTCTGAACGGCCAGGATTTCTTTCTCCAGGAGATATGCACCACATTGCTTCGAAGAAGCAGGGTGCGGCTCTCCGCAATTGACACACTTGGCCACACACGATTTGGACTTATCGTGTGCGACCTTGGAGCAATTTACACAGACTTCGGGTGACCCCGACTTTGCACGTCTACATGAGCGATTCGTATGGCCGAAGCGGTGACAGTAATAGCACCGCCGCGGCAGTGGCACGAATGCCTTCACGCGGTAGCGGTACCAACCGGCACGCACCGACTCAGGGAGCTTGTCACAGTCGAACGTGACGAAGAGTATAGGGGTGGGTCTCGAAGCCCCTCCCTGTTTTCTCATCACACGTTCGACCTTGACCGCCCCATGGTCGGCCAGCTCTAGGGTGATGTCCTCAATGGAGTAGTCAACGAGTTCCCTCGCATAAACTACTCCTTTCACAAAGTTCATGGTAGAGTGCGGCGTCACACTCACCGGGGTGCCATGAAGTGTCCGAAGAGCACTTATCTTGGCCGCCTCGGCGGGATTCGCCAGAAGGCTGCCGTCCGAGAAACGGGTCACCTTCGGCTCTCTACCAATTGCACTAGCTAATCCTCTCCTCTGATGGATCATGTTGCCCTTAGACAACATGGTGCCATCAGTGGAGCGAATAACGAGGAAGCGTTTGAAGCCAGCGGGCTCGAAAACGCCAGGTAACCTCTGAATGAGGGGCCCCGATGTCATCGAGGCTTTGCCCTGTGCATTCTTCGTCTTAGTCTTGGTCAGGAGCTCCGCACACGAGGGGGTAGAGGGGCCGGATTTGCCGATCTTGGCTTGGTCGCCTACCAAAGTGGCAGCAGACCCATCCGTCCCCGCAGCCCCCGCGGATGGAGAGGAGCCCCGAGTCTTTTTCGTCTTTTTAGGAGAGGAGGGCGGGGAATGAACCCGCTTCTCACCCCCGCCGGTAGAAGCCCCCAGGCCAGATGGACCGGCCTCAGCCAGGTCCTTCTCTGAAATGGAGAAGGTCCCGGTGGGCGCAGGGGATTCATCCGGAGGAGATCCCTCCCCTCCTTGTCCTGCCTGAGAATCCACAGCCGTTTGATGAGGACCTTGCATAGGGGCGGATTCGGGTTCGGTGCTTGGCGCCAAGCCCGGATTCCCCCCCATGGAAGGCCCTACCGTCTGAGGCTGGTTTTCCTCAAGGACCATGTCTATCACAGGAGGGGCCTCCAGTTGGCCATCCCCTCCCAGGACATCGCAGGTCCCCTTGGCAGCGTCATAAGTCTTTAGTGGGGAGGCACAGGCCTTGACCCCGGCAAGGTTTAATATTTTTGCCAGCAGGTCTTTTGAGGGAAGCGACCGAAGGGGCCTGGCTTCCCTCTCCCCCCTAAGGGGGGTTTGCCCTACCGAGCCGCTTGTACGAGGGGCGGTCGGCAATGGGCTGCCTGCTGGCTTTCTTGGCAGTCCCCTTAGAAAGCATAGGAGGGACTGCCGCTGGAGATAGGGAGGTGCCCGAAAGCACCTCCAGAGAAGGGGGTGAGGGGGAGTCCCCTACACCCGTAGGCGTAGGAGAGGAGTAAGCCTCCTCTCCGGTTAAAGAGGTATGGAGGGTCCCCTGCGCAAGCACAGGGGGGGGGGGACCTCCATCTTTTCTGTGGAGCTGCACGAGGGCGGCTCCGTTGTTGTTGTAGGGGGAATTAAGGGGAGATGTTTTTTTGTTTCATCATTGGGCATGGTGACCCTCTTTGTTTTACGGGACGCAATCGCTCACCACCTCTTGCACTAGCCCGCACTGCAAGAGGTGCTTACAGGCTCGGCAGAGCCAGGCGCCGCCATTTGGGACCACCCCTCCCGCCTGGTGGCCTGGCAGTCCTTCGGCATGGCGGCTCCACCTTGAACACGGCGTAAAACGGATAGATTTTGAAGACGAGAGGAAAAGGGATGTGAGGAAGGTATGGGTGGGGATGAAGCAGGTTGTTAAAAGCCAACCACCCCAGACCGGAGCTCAGGGGTTAGGGGACATTGTCCCCTCCCCCCTCAGCCCCGATCCGGGACGATTGGCTGAGAAGGTCAGCTTCTACCCTGTGAAATTAGAGGCTGACCAGAGAAAGTTGTGGGAGAGGTTGTATGAAAAGCGACGAGGTAGGATAGGAATACAGGCTATCTGAAGGAAGGAAGAGAGGCTAAGCTGGGGCCGGACGGGGCGCTGGATCCCGTCAGCACGGCGGCCAGGATGGCAAATCGCCGCGCCCCTTACGGGGGGAAGAGAGCAAAGGGATGCCATAGTCTGATCTCATTCAGTGCTTCTAACCCACTCACAAGAAAGACCAGGGTCAAATTGACATGTCAGTAATCAAGCAGTTTGTGAATGATAAATAAAGACATTCAACAAGACTGAATAAACCCTTAACATAATTAACCCATCGACTTTTAAGCGTTAACGGACCAATGGTAGCTAAGTTCTCATGTCGAAACCTCTCGGTCAAAGAAGAAAACCTCTCTAAACGGTACGCAGATTAGGATCTCAAAGTCAGGAAAATACAACTATTAATCCCTTTGCTTTTGCACCATCGCATAATTTGATACCTTGACTGGCTGGAGTTTGCTCCCAATAACATTTAAGATGAACTAAGAATTTAGATATAATGAGCGAGGCGCTGATAAATCACGATCTCTGCATCGATCAATAGATAAAAACCTCAATACCGCATTTTACCGAAATTCTCTCAGGATAGTATATTTTTATATATAGAAATAGGCCAATAATGACATTTGGAAGCCCCCCCCCCCTCTCCCAGTGTCTCGCACCCTCGTTTGCCTCGAAGAATTCCAAGTTCACCGAAGATGTTCTGATCTGAGCGGGGCGGCGTCCAGCCAACAACTCCAGAACACCAAAAGGCTGTCGTGGGTTCAAAATAAAATAACGAGCGACTTTTTACAATTTTATTTCTCCCTGAGTGGACTCTTTATGTTACTTAAAACTAAGAAGCGAAAACCAACGATGTCATCTCCCCTAGATGGTTGTGAAAATGCGTAGAAGAGATTTTGCCACTACTTCTAGTCCCTGGGATGAAGAAACAACACAATTCTCCATATGTCAACGGCAACATTCTGGCCCACAGGAGATATTTGTGGGTACTTCATGGCGAGAACCATTGAGCGCCCCCGTCCCCTCATCTCGAAAAAAATAGTGGGACTAGAGAACGGACCCAGTGTTGGCGTTTATCCCAAAGTAAAAACGTAGACAATCATTAGTGAGGGCACTCCTCCGCAAATGTCAGAAACTGCTACCCTTTCGTAATAGTGGGTTGAGGAATAAGTTCTTGCGGTTTTATCAAATTTATTCATTACCATTAACAATTTTAGAAAAGCATGATTTTAAATTGACAATAATATGCAATTTAATCAATAATGTATTCTCATTTGTTATTTACGACTTCTTCCCAACGTTCAACTAGTTTATCGATGCCTCTGCAATCAAAATCTCTGGATTTTGACTCGAAGAATTCGTCTAACCAGGTTCTTAATTCCACATCAGTATTAAACGAAAAGCCGCGCAAATTGTTGGAGAGCGATCGGAACAGATGGAAATCTGATGGAGCCAAGTCTGGCGAATATGGAGGATGCGGCAGGATTTCCCAATTAAGAGTTTGAATGGCGTCTTTTGTCATATTGGCAATGTGAGGACGAGCACTGTGGTGTTGCAGAAGGACTCCATAACGTCGATGAAGTCGCTTTTCACGAATAGCTTCGGTGAGTCGATACATTTGTTGAACGTAGAGTTCTGCATTGACAATCTCGTTGTTCGCAAGAAGCTCATAAAGAATAATGCCTTCACAATCCCACCACACACACACATCATCGTCTTTCGTGGATTAAGTCCTTGCTTTAATCGCGGAAGTGAATTTTTATTGGGGCTAAGCCATTGTTTTCGATGGTTCATGTTGACATAAACACACCACTTTTCATCGCCAGTGATGATGCGGTGAAGAAATCTGTTCTTATATCCACGAGTAGCCTTGCGATGAGCGAGCAAACCTGCGGCAATCGTGGAGCGTTGAAGTTTGTTGCTTTCGCTCAAAGCGTGCGGAACCCATGCACCGAGTTTTTGAACTTCCCCCATCGAATAAAGGTGATTCACTACAGTTTTCTGATCACACGCCAATTGTAGAGGATTTTCATGAAGGTCGTTCAATCGATCTTCATCCATCTTAATGGGGCGACCAGAACGTTCTTCGTCATTAAGATTGAAATGACCGTTTTTGAAACGTGAAAACCACCATTGATCTGTCCTTTCTGATAAAGCATTTTCTCCGTACATAGCACAAATATCGCGAAGAGCTTTGGCTGCGTTTGCATTGTTCCAGTCTCGATTGAAAATGAATAACAAGTGTCGAAAATGCGCCTTTCTTTCAACTTGACAGTCCATTTTGAGGGTACAGAACAAAAATTAAATTAACACAACTTTTAAATAAACCGCAATGACTTATTACTCAACTTCAAGACGTAGCCTAGGCAAAAGCCGAATAAGTCTACGCTGTTAAGAGACGTAGCCTCTTTGCAAATTTTGCTCTCATTATTTATTATTGCTTCTTAATATGTGTACAAATCACGTCAACAAAACTTAAATCAACACAAAATTAAAAAAACGCAAGAACTTATTCTTCAACCTAATATAAAGTGATCCAGAATTGCCCCCCCCCCCACCAAATAATCATTTTGGCGCACCCCTACACAAGATTATCGAACGGTAGTCACATAAGCTATTAAAACTGGCATCAGAGATACATGTACGCGGTGAATCTCGCACGAGCTCAAATATGATATGAAGTGATAAATGGTGAGAGGCAAATAGTTTTAGAATCTGAGGTTCGAGACAACGAAGATTGTGGGAAAGGGTGTCTCAACATATTCAGCCTTAATGGCTTGGGGTAAATTTAATATAGAATTCCTGCCTACATTTAGTGGTGGTTTGAGCAGGGCTAAAAGTCAATCATAATAAACATTCGATTTTTTTTATCGGGCTTTTCGAGACAAACGCCATACCATCATTATGGTTGAAACTTTCATTTTACAATATGACTACTTCGTGTACGTCATAATCTTTCCCATGATGCGTGCTTTCTAGAAAGGCCACTATAATTCTAACATAAACATTGTGAGTATAAGTGGCCTGTTAAGAGTCCTACTCTTCCGACATCTGGGATCAAACAGGGAATAAGAGGTGAGGGGAAACTATTCTTACGCACAGTAAATAAAGGAGTCACGTGAGCCAATTTACCGTTCAAAGAAACGAGCTCCGCGTGCCGTCAAGAGTAAATCGTTGTTCTCAAGCCAATGATTAACAGATGCAGGCAGGCGACAATCGATGGCATTTCAAAAATTTAACGACCCCACGCGAGGCAAGAGTTCATTGGCATGTCGGTCGCGGATTCGATCCCAGTCAGCAACTGGTGGTTTCCCTACTCCCTGCCACGCCTCCTTAAATCGATGCTGAGGCGGCTTGGGCAAAGGGACTTTCGAACTTTTGCGGTGGCGGAAGATCAGAAGTCTAAATTGGGAAAAGGTATTCAAACGCGTTAAATTCGCATGAGCACCACGTTAAAACTCCTTGATGAGTTTATGTGGCGTAACAGAGGAGGGAGATAGAATGATAAGGGCCATTACACATATAACGCAGATTTAATTCCATGTCAGATGAAAGGAGAATTTGAAGAGGCAAAACGGGTAAAGAAAATCGAACTATGAACGGAGTTAACACACTAGACATGTCATTTTTAGTTCGAAAAACGCAATCCAAGAGGGTAAAGGGGTCCTCTGTTGAGAAAGATGAAAAGGAGTGAATACATAGGACCAACAGGAAATGGAGAGAGATAAATACCGCAATAACAATTCTTAAGCTGAATAAAAACGATGCAGTGCATTTACAAGAATGAAGGCATATTATCTGACAAGTAGAAAGTTGTCTACGGGAATTAGACAGGGCTGGCAAAAAAACAAAAACAAACCCGGGTTTGTTTTTTCAAAATGACACTTTTCTTTCAAGAAATTAATGCTACTTATCATCATTATTTTATTCCAAATGCATATTTATCTTATAATTTCAACAAATATGTATAAAATTAAGATTATTTCTCTGATTCTGATGATACTGATTCATAATTCATCTCTCCTCCTAAGGTTATGGCTATCATAGATACCCACAATTCTCGATCAGTGATCTGTTACTGTGATCTTTTCTTACTATAATATAATTATTAAACTAATTAATTATTATTATAAAAAATAGAGATGGCTATTCTTTTTCTATGTTATTCTAATGCTTTTAGTTTGTTTTTTTGAAAACCTCCAGAATAAAACCCGGGTTTGATTGGGCTTTCTGCCAACCCTGGAATTAGAACGCGGGCAGCAAAAACTTGTGTGGTCAACATTGTTGTATGGATGTGAGACTTGGACGGTGTGCAGGAAGATGATAGAAAAGTTGGCAGCAACTGAAATGTGGTTATAGAGAACCATGGACAGCAAGACCAACTAATGTGGGAGGTGCTAAGGCAGATGGGAGACGACGACAAAATGAGATTTCTCGGACATCTGATGAGGAGGAATGAGATGGAGGCCGTGGTGCTCACTGGAATGGTGGAGGGAGGAAGAGCAAGAGGACGACAGAGAAAGAAATTTATGGAGTGTGAAGAGTGGCAGGGAACATCTTAAGACTGCAGAGTTGTTGCAGCTAACAAGAGACAGTTTCAGGTGGCGCTCCAAGTGGATGTGGCCCAAATTTTGCTGGGAGGAGAGATTCATGTCAATAGATCGCATTAACTATACAAGTTTGGCCATTTGTATACATATCAAGAATTACTAATGAGCCTTGAACACTTCCTTCTGTCGAGCTTATTTTATCATTTGAACAGTACTAAAAAAGAAACCCCAAAATAGTCTCGTCTTTTCGGTCCCCTCCACTTATCTTTACCTCAAATTACCAGATATGGCTTCATTGGTTTCCTCCACTCCCTTATAATAAAAATTTTGCAACGAAATTTACGAAAAAGATTCCTATTTTTTTTTTTTAGCAACACACTTTTTAAATCAGTAGCTAAAATCCTGCCATTGCATTTAAATGTCTAATCAGTCGATGAATTACCAAAGAAAGTCATATTCATAGATACATTTTACAATATTAATGATCCTAATAAAATGAGGGCGAAAAAAAAAAAAAAAGGAATTCAGTCATTTTGCCGTCCAAGAAAATACTTTTGTAAATACTTGACACGCAGAGACCTTACCAGTAGCATATAGGGTAAGTTTAAGAGTAACACTGCCAAGAACAAAATACTCTCCATTTATTTTCAACTCTCGTCTTATTAAATGGATTATTAGACTTAAGAGCAGAAATTGAAAAAAAATATAAACTTTGACAGAGGGGAGGGACGATAATAAATCGGAAGGAAGTAGTTTCTGTAAAGAACAGATGCAAGGGTAGCAGTCACCCCCTAGTAGTTTGTAATTGTGAGCACCCATAAAAACTCGAGGAATATCTTTGAAATATCTTAAGTAAATAAAAGAGTCTTTCTCTGGAATAAGTTATTTGTGATAGAGACTATTGAATTAACCCACTGAAACTTTGTTCTTGTATTTCCTTTCTCCTTTTCTCAATACGGAAGCCATCTATTCATTTAATAAGACCCAGCTTAGTTTGACCTTCAGATGAGTCATCAGAATATAGACCAGAGAAATTTTAATATATACAGTACATAAAAATTTGGCTATGCTTTCACTTTTTACAATCGTCATTCCTTATTAGTCGAAGCTGCCCTTGATAAACGAACAAGGCAGCTCTACAAAAGTTATTAGGTTCTTACCTAAAAGCCTTTTTTTTTATAAAACGCCTATATTATCTAGCGCCGACTATAGACAAAGCCTTAATCTTAAAAAAAGAAACAATCAAAGCCTCTGGAAAACTGCAATTAACCACAAACTGGCGCGCAAGAGCCGACCCACAGCACCAAGGACAAACGGTAATGATTAACCCATTTATGGTACCGAGCCCCCAAGCTTTAATAGACCAAGACATTTAACCGACATCCCAGAACAAAATTACGCAGTTGATTAAATTAACTTCCTACCTTTATACTTTGGGCAAACAATTTGTCAAAAGAGGTTTTCAAATAATCTTTATTTCCGTTCAGTTTTAGCGCCAATTTCCTCTTTTTGTAGCCTTTATTTTGCAGCCAAACCTCAAAAAAACACACATTATCTCTTGTCTTAGGGAGTTGTGGACCCACCGTGCGGAAGAGGTACGAGAGGATGGGAAGAAGCAAGTCCTACTAATAACCCTCAGCAGAGCGACAACTTCGCTAAATCAGAGACCTTATTTTCAGTCGGCTACGCTGTAGCCCGTTTAAAACTCAATAGCTTTTAATGTTTGCTTCACTTTTGCAAGCTACAGAATATAATTTCACTTGATATGTCAAAATAGTACGCAAACAAGTCAAAACATTACCATAAAAAGGTTACTCTGCATGCAGACAGGCAAGAAGCCAAAATAACAAACATAAAAAAAGATATAAAAAGGGTTGACAGCATGGGCAAAAAAAGATATGAGGCAGATAATTAGTTTGAGAAGGCAAGCAGCTTTTATCCTCACATAATTGGGGGGGGGGAAGGAGGGGACACAATACTTTTTAAGTAAAAAAAGTATTTTGAAGAAGTACAGAGAATCATTTGCTACATTGGGGGGGATGAATAATGAAACGAAGAAGTGCATATTTGTATTAAACGGGGTAGAATAAAGACACTTTATCTACCATTAAGTATTACATAGATTGAAGAGGGAAGTGGAAATGTTCATCGGCTACGGGAGGTTATGTACCTTTTGCAAATTTGTCCCTAGGAGTAATTTAATGGTTCCCTTAATTCAAGCCTGAGGGAACCTACCAAAATAAACTCGGGCGATTCATCTATCTCAACAATGACCAAACATCTAATAAATAATCATTTCGAATGGGAGAAGCTTGCCTCATCCAGTACCAACCGAAAGCAATCACCCTTGTGGAAGATGACAAGGGCACTTGCGACTAGATCAACCTTACGAGAAAACATGAAAGGCAAGAGATGAAAATGTTGAAGCCAGGGAAAGGGGTTCAAAGTTGTACACTAGACCGGTTGGTAGAATTTCTCCCTCGAACTACTATTCCAGCCTGGAGAACCCTTAAAACGACTAGAAGGAAAGTCAAAGACTATGTAAGGTATGTGCAAAGTAAACAATTTTACCACTTTTTACCAAATCACATTTAGTGATATCGTGTAAAATAGTGCTCTGACATCAAGCCAAACACAAAATTGTTAAAAGAACGGCTCACCTCACAATACCAATCCTCGGGCGAAATAAAACCACCGCTGAACCAACATCATAAAGCCCTACTGCCTCCATTCGCGTCACCTTCACGGCTGTTCCCATATGCTATAGATACTTGTTCGTAGTCTACGTTAATCAGTAGATCCGATGAAAAAAAATGGGTGCCAAAACCCCTACCATTAAAAAATATCAAGTAATCAACAAACTCATTTACCTCAAAAAAAACCACTACTCATCACCCAGCAGAACAACAATGTAGTACTAAACATACTCTAAAAAATAAACGGCACTTAGACTACGACTCGCCAACTTCCTCAGGCTATTAGGAACATCTCGCATATACGAGTCTTGGAGGGATTCATCTACCCCTTCCCGCCTACCATCAGTTTACAGGTATGCCACCATCACCATACCTACCAAATCAGCAAAAGACCCCCGCCAAACAGCTTGTGATCTAAAACTATCCGACAAGACTACAGTAGCGGCCATAATATAAAGGTCAGTAAGAACAAGTGTATTTATTATTCGGAGTTTAACAGAATTTGAGACTATATATTATTATACATATATTTAGATATATCTAATTTCTATCTTTCGTGAAAATTTCAAGTGAACGGAATAAATATTTCGTAAGTTATGGGTAAATAAACAAACTATCTTCCAAATTGCAGCGGCCAAAAGTTAAGGTAACCCTTAAAAAAAATTGAACTACCAACCGAGGTATTTGTGTTTAGGAGACTGATGATGTGCTAAGTTACTTGTTATGAGTATACATGATTGGAACATTCAACTGTCAAAATGGCGGCTTGTGAGGGACGACCGGTGTCCTGTGATGAAAAACAAAGGATTGTGTGCCTTCACCAAGAGGGCAAGTAAAATTCTGTGATAACAACTCCTATAGGAAGGTCTAGAAATGTTGTTCAACCAATTGTAGCTCGTTTTAAGTCATCAGGATCGACAGATGGTAAACCCCAAACCGGTAGACCTCGTAAAACATCACCAAGACAGGATCGTATTATGGGTTAGAATGTCACTGAAGGATAGGTTCAAGAGTGCTGCTGAGATATCCCGCGAGTTCAGCTCCACCTCCGATGTCAACGTATCTGGCAAAACAGTTTCCTGGAGGATAGGAGCTTCTGGCTGCTTGCTCGGGCACCGGCAAAGAAACCTCTGATCTCCAAGAAGAATCAAAGGGCCAGTTTTCGTTACGCTCACGAACATGTCGTTTGGACAGAACAGTGGGCGCAGTTTCATTTTAGCGAGAAATCGAAGTTTAATGTGAATGGTTCCGATGGTGGGAAGTACGTCCTACGAAGATGTATCATCATCTCGTGAATGTGTGAAGAAGACTGTGAAATATGAAGGAGGCAGTGTAAAATGGTATGGGAAGTGATCTCTGCAGATTCTTAGACACCATGCCCTTCCACATCTCCGATCCTCGCCAGTTCAACCTCCTGCCAAGTGATGAAGGGGTTGATCTCATGGAGTGGCCACCTCAAAACCGTTAAGATTATGGGAAATGGGGTGCGAAGGAGAAATCCAAAGAACCAAGATGAACTCTTCAAATTATTGAAAAAACGAATGGAACCATATTCCCCCATCATTTTGAAAGAAATTAATTCAGTCCTGTGCTAACAGATGTCGGGAGGTCATTTCTATTAAAGGGATGTTCACAAAAATATTAATAGTAAGAGATTCTTTTTGTTCTTGTTCCATTTTACATGGTTTTCTAAGTAACCCTTAACTTTTGGCCGCTACAATTTGGAAGATAGTTTATTTATTTTCTCCTAACTTAAAAAATATTTATTCCATTCACTAGAAATTTTCAAGGAAAGATTGATATTAGATATATCTAAATATGTCTATAATATAGTGTCTCAACATTTTGTTAAACTTCTATAATAAATATTTAAATACACTTGTTCTTACTGACCCTTATATTATGGCCGCTACTGTATTCTTACTTTCTTCACAACCTACAACAAACAAACCCCTGCATCATTTTATCAAACACCTCCCTAAGTAGAAAACTTTAAATTGCTAATATAAAAACGAATACACCAACCATTGTTCACACAAGTATATCCATCATTTACTTGTGTATGCCAACATCATGTGCAGCCACTCCCACATCTACTTATCTCAGCAGCAGACTACAACCAAAAGATAAAACACTACTATACTCTCACTCACTTTGTGCTAGGGCTGTACCAATTAATCAGTAGATAATCTGCCTTTTGGTAGGTTAATTGGTTTTATTGTACTTGTTCATTGTCTGCTAAAGTTAAGCCATTTTATCTAGGCCAAGAAAATCGGTTAACATTGAAATGGAATCATTTTATATGAAAATGTTACCACTCTTTCACTCTGGCAGGTATGGCTCTTAAGCCTTTTTTTATTATTATTAATACAAAAACGATTTTTTTTATTAACAAACTAAAGAATAACATGTCTTACTGTTACTATTAATAAAGAATATAAATGCTACATTACAATAAGTTTTAATAATTTTTTTTATTTAAAATATAAACAATAAGTAACTCTAATCCAATTTAAGGAAAATGAAAAATATAGTTGAAATAAGATTTAAATTATTGTAATCATACCTGGTAATATATAGGGAAAAGAGAACAAAATTGAAACTAGTTTTATGCAGGAAAAAGTATTTCTCCAATTTTAAGGCAAAACATTTATTGCAGGCTGATATATATTACCTCCTGCACTAAAAGCATAAACAATAAGTAACTCTAATCCAATTTAAGGAAAATGAAAAATATAGTTGAAATAAGATTTAAATTATTGTAATCATACCTGGTAATATATATGGAAAAGAGAACAAAATTGAAACTAGTTTTATGCAGGAAAAAGTATTTCTCCAATTTTAAGGCAAAACATTTATTGCAGGCTGATATATATTACCTCCTGCACTAAAAGCATAAGCTGAGGAGAGAGATGGCTCTAGATAGAGGGGAATGGCAGTCCACCGTTGCAAGTCTTACCTCATAGAAGCGAGACTGAAAAAGACGCTAAAAAGGATAACTAAATAAACATCTTTCGCTTTAGACAGAAGCTGATGCACTTAAATATTTCAAAGCTAGTTTGCTCAAGAACATTTCCTGTGCATTTTCCACCACAGGAAAGGATCATTATTTTTCTGTTTAATAGCAAATATTGATCAAATACTTGAATGCAACCACAGCTAAATCTTGTTTTTCTTTATAATGATTTATTCAGTTCTGTCATTTCTTTTGTTTCTTCATGATGATCCATCCTGTCTTAGCAAAAGCTAATTAAATTAGGTAATTGACCATTTTTGAAAATGGTCAGGAGAGAACTTGCAGAATCTTCATTCTCACCAGGGACATGATGAAATAATGCTGGATTCTCCTCCATCTTCTAACACCCATTCCTTTATTCTCAATTCAACATCACTTCTGAAATTTCATCTTAGATCTATGAAAGATGATACACACAAATACTTTCCAAGCAGAAAATCTTAAGGGATTGAAGTTCTTCAATTGTGGTAATAATAATTCCATTGAAATATTTTGGGTTGTCTCTGATAAAAAATATTAACAATTTGAATTGTTATGATTATCAAAGTGGTAAATTCTCTTTAAGTTGCATTCTTAGTCATTTCTTCAAATAACTCAAAAGTTGAACAATTTTCTCCACACAAACCAATTGGTAAGTACGCAATGTAGGAATTGTGATATCTACAACATATGTTGCCAGTTTTCTTGTTCTT
This sequence comes from Ceratothoa steindachneri, assembly GCA_963969495.1. Lineage (NCBI taxonomy): Eukaryota > Metazoa > Arthropoda > Malacostraca > Isopoda > Cymothoidae > Ceratothoa > Ceratothoa steindachneri. Next base: position 133,482,022 of record OZ018326.1, read on the forward strand.
CTAGATTTTTCTATTATGTAATACATTTAATTCCAACATGTGGACTCATCTTGAAAATAAACTGGTCTCTGTATTTCCTCCAACTTTTTAACTGCTGTAATAGAATGATTGAAGTGTTTCACAATATTTCTAGCGATTGCAACAATATTCTTTATATCCTGTTGAGCAAATATGGATTTATTTGATGAAAGTAGTAATGTATATGAAACAAGATTGTGACTGTAAACCACAATTGTTCATACCAACTATCAAATTTGAGCTCATAATTTTCAAGAACCTTGCTTAACACGTCAGTGATTTATGCAAATGTGAGAGAGCCTTGAAAAAGAACAACTCTTAGGACAGCCATATATTGTTCACTTGTATGAAAGCCAGTGACCTGTGAATTGTCCATTTTTTTACTGTGACAGGTCATCTGTCACACTGAAGAATAGACAATTATTTGTACTGGCTGTCCAAATCAGTGTAAGGAAATGTGTGTGGCATTTTGAATATATGTTTGAATTTTTTGTTTTTACCTTTTGAAATATATTTATAAAATGTTTTCACTGATGTACTTACAGCTTGGAATATTGTAATTGGGACAAAATCAATATAATAATCCTCCACCATACTACGAATGGGTGCCCACACCCCAATTTCTGGAGTTACAAGAGTTCCACCATTACTAGTGCCAAAACAATACAACCCAAACACTGCCCTACTGCCACAAAGAGCAGCTGTCATTCTGTTCTAAATCAGTTCAGTTGTTTTGAAGTATTTATTGCCTTCACATCAGCACTTCTTTTGCAGTTATTTAATTTTTTCATTTGATTTTAAGGAAATTGTGTCACTTTTTATTTAATTATGAGCATGTTAAAACTAACCAGTGACATCCTGGTCATTGTGACTCCCTGAAAGCCTTACATGTCAGTTTTCATCCATTTTTTTTCTGTGATTCGTTGTTTGTAGTTAAAATATGTTAGGTTGCTGGTATTTTTTTTTCTTTTGCCAATCTTTTTCTGGTTTGTGCTGTTTAATGAGTCTTGTATTTTAAGGTACTTCCTTTCATTTTTGAGAGCATTACATTCTAGGCAGAAGTGACTGAGGTTTTCTTCTTCTCCTCCACACAGCTCACATTCCTCACAACTATTCTGCAATTTATTTCTATCATTCATATGTAGACAATTTGTCCTAGCTCTAGAGTATATTATTGATGATGGTCTATTGTCATAAATTGTCTCCTCTTTTATTTCTTTCTTAAAGGTTTTGGTATATATATATATATATATATATATATAATGAATTTTTATTTGCAAGGAGGTCTCTTTTCCATAATTGTGAATCTCATTCTTTGAATGTTTTTGTAATTTCTTCATATTCCATTTTTTATCATTTCTAAATTAATTCCTAATTCCTTATATGATTTTTAATATTATTTATCCATTTGTTTTTATTATCCTTAGAAATTATATCAAGAGAACCTTATCACAATAGGAGATGCAAGTTAATACACAACCTTACACCATTTAATATTTATTTAAACATTTTGTTTTAATTTCTAGGCATATTTTACTTGTGACAATGCCATGGAAATTTCAAGCTAAAATGAATCTGGTTCAGAAGACTTTTACAATAAAAATGATAATGCTCTGAAAATTTTACATGAATCTTATACTGAAATTGCTTATATAAGCATATTCAATATCTGTATAAATATGTATAGAAAGAAAAAAAATACAGGTGTCAAAAGAATTTAGCTCAAAATGGCACAAAAATTTAAATTATAAATAAGTCTGAAAATGTTGCTGAAAAAAAGAGCCTGAACAATTTAATTTATACTTCTAGGTGAGGAAAAGGTGTTTAATAACAGTTGGGGTTAGGTCAAAGTATGACCGAAGCTATGGCACTTTTGATTTAATTATAATGCTTCAAATCATTGTTAAATCTTTAATCATTAAATAAAAACTTTAATATTAGGGCAAATTTTCTTAATATGGGTATTGTAATTCAATGCAGGCTTCTTTTTTTCTAAAAGGTTTTACACAAGTAGAAAATGACTTAAATTTATATTGGCTGTTTAGCACAAGTCACATTTTGTATTTAGTTTTATTATAAAAGGTTAAATGGCATTTGTTCTTGTTCTGGACCATAAAATAGATACAAATCTATTATAATATTTCTTCATCTTAAAGGTTACTTAGTAAAAGGTAGAAAGTAATGAAAAATAACTAGTTTGGAGAACAGCAAATGTAGGGTCCATTTTAAAAAGGCAAATAAAGAGCAAAAGAACTTAGACCAGTAAGTTAAACTTCCTAGCTTAATTTTTTTTTAATAATTGGAGTTGGAAGGAAAGTATTGATAATCAAAGATGCTAGCAGAAATTTAGAAGAGAATTTCTGGATTATGTAACAAAGAGTAGATACCCATTACGGGTCTGGTCCTCTTGGGCTGTAAATTTATCCAAATTCTTTTTTAACTCAGACTGCATGTAGTACTAATTTAAATGTTTTCAAAGGCAAGTTAAATGATATAGTTTCAAGTCTTATTTTGGTTAATGTTGGGTTTATGCCCAGCCTCAAAATTCATGGGGCTTTGTTATAAATATCTATTTTTTTTTTATGAATATGCAAATGCTATATAGTGTATGTCAGCAAATTTCTAATTATGTTATGGCAAAAAATAGATTGGTCACAATCTTGGGAGAGACATTGTGAATTTTGAATCACATTATAGTTATTGCAAATCATTTTGAAATGAATTTTTTTAGGAATTAAAATATGATATGAACAGTTCATGTTAATCAATTTTAAAGAAAATATGATTGATTTAAATAGCATTCAGGGGTGAGGCTTATGTCTGAAATCAAGGAAAGGGGTGGAAAAACTAGAGGCCTAATGGCATTAACCAATCTCCTTTTAAATTCTAATCTAATGTTAGGCGTTTCTTTTTAATTACTGGGGGTGCCCTCCCACAACTAAAAATCATATACAACATGATTGAAATAGCCTAACAAAAAAAAAAAACCCACCCATAAGCACTTTTTATAATTTGCCCAAGAAAAAGGATTGTCTACATTAATAAATCAGTAGTTTTTAAATATATATATATGTATATATAGGAATTACCAAAAATTCGAGGGGTGCATAAACCCAACACTAACCTTATTTTTTCCATTTAAATTAATCCTGCACTCTCAAAGAGGATTGGACCCCCCCCCCAAACTATCTCTTAACTTTGTCAAATACAGGGTGTATATATATATAGAAAAAAAATCAACAGCAACTTTCCTCTAATAAGAAAAGAGGTTTAGGAAAAAATTCGCCAAAATATTATGATAAAAATGATATATTTGATGTCCAATGACCTTAAAAAAATAAAGAGAATTGAGGTAAATTGATTAATTGATGTCCATTGCCCAATGCAGTTTGGAAGATATTAAAAAAAAAATGGTAATGGTTATCTATCCTGAATAGATAAAACGGCCCAAACCTGATTAGAGGGGCCTGTAAGAATTAAACCTTCAAGGAGCAAGGAATAAAAATACCCCAAATAATTTTTTAGTAGTGGGTAGAAAATAAAGCAAAGTGGCATAAATAGGTTACTTTAAAAAAGGGGCAGCTTATTTTTTTTTTAATGGAATTCAACTATTTTTCTGCAAAAAGTCACATTTTGCATTGCTTGAAACATATATATATATATATATACCAGACAATAATTACTTAAAACAAGAAAACAAATAAAATTCTAGTTGAAAAGTAAAAGTAGATTTTTACCCCAAATGATGATACTAAAAATCTAGCAGTTTTAGAAATACCGCCCAAATTTGGGACTGAGAGTCGAAAGATGAAATACTAGATTGAATAAGGAAATAAACATTCCATTTCAAATGATGCAGGAGAATCAGAAATTTAGAGGTAAAAAAATGGAAGGGCCCCTGATTGAAAATATAGATTAAATGAATTTACTAATGGATAAATGAGGCGGCATATATATATATATATATATATATATATATATATATATATATATATATATATATATATATATATATTTAATATTGAAGAGAATCCTCAATAGGGATAAGAACGAATATTTGTCGATGTGGAAAAAAAAATTGTCCTACTTAAGATACAAATATGGGAGTACAAATTATAGATAGGGATTATTCATCTATGCTATCGAGGTCAAGGAAAACTAGCCTTCAAGTCCCTGCTTCCTACCTAAAGCTGCACGACCGCAAAAGGCCTACCGCATTAGCCACCTAAATTGGTTCAAATATTCAGAATACTAAACGAAGCGAAAGTATTTTTTTCGGTTAATGGATTACCAAAATGCGTGGGAAAGGAGAAGAATAACGATATGACCAGGTGATAACAGAATAATCTAACTTAGAAAACAAAAACCCGGTGCGAATTTACCAAGTAGGCTTAGGAGAATATCATGATCAAAGAATTCAACAATTCCTTAGTATTACTTGTGAATATATACATATCTAATAATGTAGTCTTTTGTTTTACCCACTTTAAAGTGCTTTAGGAAACAAAATATCTTACCATTTTGGGTGTAGGTAAATATCACAATCTTCAACGAGACGTCCACACACTAGCACCGCTAAAATTCGACTGGCATTGCTTGCTACTTACATATACGAGTTTATCATCCATATTATTTTATTAAAATTGAATTGGTTGTATGAAATATAATTACTTCCTACAGTGAAAAAATTATTTTTCATAAATAATAACACTCAAAAGAGACATTAAAAACTTATTCTACGTTTATTTTCATGTAACATTTATCGTTCTTGGTACTAGCTGTATTTTATGTAGGTAAACGGTGAGCCGTCCTCCTCTCTGATTGGGTGGAAGTTTACCGCAATGCGTCATGAGGCAGCTCGTGGCGCATGAAGCGTGCAAATGACCACCTTACTCCGTTCAACCAGCACGCTCTTTATATTAGTCTCTGTGACGATACCTGCACTAAATTATGCGAACCAAACATTTTTTTTATTTGATAACTGCTCCCAATATAGTTGTCATAAAATAACTTCAATCTCCTGCATTGAGGGTTAAGCCCAATATAATAATTTCGCTTCGGCTCTCATCTTTTCCGCAGTGTAGCATTTCTACGCCTGCGCAAGACCAGTAACGCAACAGTTTGGCTGTTGTGGCGCTCAATTTAAATCATTCTCCAATGTTAAATCACGATTCATGGATATGTTGAAAATAATCTCTCCTTGTGTTCGTTTGTTCCGTGTATACCCAATATAAACTCATAAATCATGTACTTTTTTAGGGCGCATCCTTAGAAATCGAGGAAGAGAAAAATCAGCCTAATCCCCTAGGCTTACGATGATTCCCCCAGCATCAACCACTTCCCCACAGAGGGTCGCTGTGCATCCCTCGCATTATGGATGTCAATGATTCATGGGCTTCGCAATAATAGGTGTTTCTTGATCATTGAACCGTCATGTGCACGGGTGAAAGCAGCCTTGAACCATCGAACACGCAAGGGTATCCTCGATACACCTAACCATGAAAGATGGTGTTAAATTTGTGCAATGATGGGGAGGGAAGGGTGGGCATTCGAATCCACTAATGGGGAATTTGTATTAATTTATTCCTAGTGATTTTGCACCCTTCCTGCCTCACCCTATAGCATCGATGAGGTTGGGTGTAAGAATACCCCCCATCTACTATTCATTCCCCAAACCCCAAGGGGTGGAGGACAACGCTCACATTAGTCTCCTCTCGCCCGCAAGAATCTGGTCGGAGATGCTCTCGGTAGTTTGTTTGCTTTTTATCTCTTCCTTTCACAGGCTCGGCTCAATCAATGGTTCCCGGGATTATTATTCCCTGAATTATATATTTCTCGAATAGGCAGATAAAAAAAATGAAGACTACGATAGGAAAGAAGAGGAGGATACTAAAGATGTGGTAGATGAAGAATATGATAATACAGATAATGATGTGGGTTATAGTAATGAAACGATAAGGAGAATCATGAATCGGATGAAGATTATTATAAAGATGAGTGAAGTGGCAATGAATACAAGGGGATCATGGCAGTCAATGGGATAATTATTATTATAAAGAGGATGTTGGTGGTAATGAATCATGACAATGAATGGAATAATTATTATAAAAATGAGTTTAGGGGTAATGAATACAAGGCGATCATGACAGTGAATGGGATAATTATTTTTAGAAAGATGAGGTTGGTTCTAATGAATACAGGAACATAACTGAATCTGATATTGATTATTATAAAGATGAGGTTAGTGGTAATGAATACAATGGGAACATGACAATGAATGGGATAATGATTACTATAAGGATGAGTTAGGTGATAATGAATACAAGGGGGTCATGACAATGAATGAGATAATGATTATTATAAATATGAATTTGGTGGTAATGAATTCAAGGGGACCATGATAGTGAATGGGGTAATGATTATTATAAATATGAGGTTGGTGGTAATGAATACAAGGGGACCAGGAGAGTGAATGGGATAATGATTATTATAAAGCTGAGGTTGATGGTAATGAATACAAGGCGATCATGACAATGAATGGGATAATGATTATTATAAAGATGAGGTTGGTCTTGAATAAGACTATAATGAGGATCATGAAAGGGGATGATGTTCATATTAAAGATGAGGTTGGTGATAATGAAATCCTCAATGATTAAAAAGATCTAGACGGTGTTGCTATTGAAGATGATGAGGGAGACGACAAGGAAGGACGAGAGTGACATGATGTTGAGGATAACGACATGGTATTTTTGTGCCCCTCCCACGGATCGGGGGGGTGGGGGTGTATCCTATATTCCCAATACATTGATATGATTTGCATTAAAGCCTTAATACCATCCTTCACCCAGAATTGGGTCTAGCCTGTCATGGAAATGGCTGATCAAACATGGAAGCAGTTCCCTCCCCCTAAGGACCGCATGGACCCTTGCACCAACCCGAAATCCTGGGTTTGGAAAACTCGCTGCCCTATGGTTAGTGCCCCGCTGCGCCCTACCAGCCCCATTGCCGCTGGCACTCAAACTACCTGGGCTTGATTCGAGTCGACCCTCCCCCCCCTCACCCTTTCGACCCCAATGTTTGCACGAAGATCTGCGGTGACATGTATATCTTCCCCATATTTTCACATCCCCCAATTTCACCACTTTCTTTGCAGATCTTCCCTTAACTTTCTGCGCCCGATGCCCTTGTTGGTTTTCTCTCTGATTAAAAAATGTAGTGCTAGAGAACAGAGGGTACGTAACTCTCCCGAAGGTACCTACCCTTCCTACTTAACTATCCACTAGGTGAAGCTACCAGTAAGGGCACTAGCCAGAGTCCGTAGCCCTCCTCGGGGGACAGAACCCCCCGGTTAAGGTGACGGTACCCATTAGCTTTTCTATAAAAATTCCTGGTCGTGCTCTTTTCCTCAGCACTTAAAGGCGGGTGGGGAAAGCCTTCATGTATGTTTGTGATTTCCCTAAATGGTAACTCCTAGGTATGGGTAGCAAGGCCTTTTGAGGTACTCCCTGCTGTAAACTATTTTCTTGGTCGTAATAGTTGAGATTTAAGAACCAGGTTCAAGGTATTGTTAGAAGTGTCGGTTTCCTGCTTGAAGGTGGCACTCGCTTAAAACATTCTCTCCCCGTTCGAGGGTTACTCCTGAAATGGGCGCTGGTTCTTGAAGGCTGCTCTTGCTTGAACAGCACTCTTGAAAGTGGTGCCAAACAATAATAATTCGTATTTGTGTACAGCTCATTTCAAGACCACACACCTCCACAGAGCGCTTCTCTACCGACTAAGAGGAGTCACAGAACGGTTGGGATTCAAGTCAGGCTTTACGGAGCCATGGTAAGGTTAGGAATATATAGAGACAGGCAGATCCTTCCGCATTTAAGGAGCGAAAGAACAATCACATATAGAGCACAGAAATATACTAAGTACAAGGAAGGACCAGATCCAAATTGTAGGCCCCAATGACCTGGGCAGGTAAGGGAGAAGCTTGAAGGCGATGCAAGATTAGATGGATGACGAGTGTAGTTAAGGAACTGTGAGGGGGTGGGTACGAGAGAAACATCAGCCGCGGGGAGACAGGATGAAATGTTTTGAACAAGTTCAAAGCGTCGCAGAGTGGATGCATGTAGGGCCTCCAAGAAAGGACTTACAGTAGACACGTCGAGCGAAAGCGTGGATGATACTGTAGAAACTATTGAGGACCAAACTGAGAACTGAGAAAGTAGAATAAGAATTTGCAGACAGTACCAACAGGAACTTTGGGAGATATTTGGGTATCGAAGATGATCTCAATATGTTTAACAGTGCCAGGAAAAGGTACTGGGAAGTCACCGAGGTTGAGAAAGAGAACAAGATGTTTGGAACGAGTCACATCGGAAGGAGTACCCGCCAGCATACCCTCAAATTTGCAGGATTGAGTTTCAGGAAGTTGTCCAAGAACCATTCAATAATGATGTAAAGAAATATAAGATTTCAAATAGTCCCAGCAAACGAGGCTGTGGTAAAAAGATTTAGGTGTCATTGACATAAAAAATGAAAAGACTGCTAGAGAAGACGCATAAGAATAGCAAACAGAAAATAGATAGAAGACAGGCGCATACTAAGAACCGATCTTTGCGGAAAACGAAAACACCACTCTTCCGGCTTAGATATACATGATGCTCGGGATTAATTTGGCGGTTTGCATAACACAAAAAAAACCCCGCAATATCTCAGTCAAAAAATAAATGTACATTTTTTTAAAAAATAAAAAATATCAACTAGATTAAAGCTGGGAGATAACAGTTTACTCGAAATAGCCGCCCTCAGCTTCCACCAAGACGGCTCTGAATCTTGTCACATGTGTTCCTCACTGTGTCCCTGGGAAGATCTTCGAACACCACTTGATCTTTGCCCCTAGATCATTCCAGATGTTGCAGGCACAGCGGTTGTTATCTTTCTCAACTGCTTCCCACACATAGTAATGCATGGGATTAAAATCCGGGGAACTAGTAGGCCAGAAAATGGCGCTGGTGAGGTCGTAGAAATTCTCCGGCAACCACTTCTGACTCTTTCCAGCAGAAACTCTCTACAGCCAAGGTTTGACTATAGTCTCCAGTAGCTCCACATAGCCCTCTAAATTGTGCTTAAGACCTCGCTCAAATATGTAGTGCAGTATGACATCATCCTGAGACATCTTCGGTATATCCGGATAGCAATGTCTTTTTTTTGGCACTATTCCTATTCCTTGTGACGCGAATCTTTGTGATTCTCCCCTCTTTGAAGTTTGCGCATAACTGAAATTGCCGCTTCCTATCTGAACGTTGCCTTCTCGTAATAACCATTTCCTATTGGAATATTGTGCTCAAAGTACTCGCTCCCTAATAGAAGATAGTACTTGAAGGGTCCTCTTCTACTTATTTCTTCACCTACATCACGTAGGCATCTCAGAGAAGCGGTTGTTTGTCCATCAGAAAGAGGAAGGGGCTTTTATTTGCATAATTACCTCTCGAATCGGTGTATAATTCCATTAGATGCCAGAATCAACGCATCCGGGCGGTATCAACTGACTGCTCATGATTCATTTCGAAATAGGAGACACCGCGCCATCACTTGCCGCTGCTTCTCGGAGTCATAAATTTGAGTCGATTGCACTCGAGAGGGAAATGCCCCCCCCCCCCTCCACACACACACACACACGAGAGGCGGCATATTGGCAAGAATTTGTTCCTGGAAACCAGTCTGTAGAGGCAGACTGAGGAGATTTGCAAGCTCTCCCTGGTTCTGTGCCTTCCACACATTTACGTTTCCTCAAACCTCTTCATTTCGTTTTCCGAACCTCTTTTTCAGGACATTTGGTGAGGTTTCATCGTTTTTTATTTTATTATATAGGCTAAGAATATGCAACCCTGGCCCAAGCATTTAGGGTTGAAGGAGTCTCATGTATCCCCCAATGTCATCTTGGCTCCTGTTCGCAGCTCACAACTGGATAGACCTGAACTAAATTAGAGTCATGTATTATTTCTATAGGGCGTCCACTAATCCCCCCCTCCCACGGCCCAATCACCTTCAAAAGTCTAATAATTTGTAATACTTGTATGAAAAATACAGCTGATTATAAAGATGGCAATGTTATTAGTTGCGTAGACGAGACTATAAGTTACTATGTCGGTCAGTAGGTCGGCGGTCGGATGGTCACCATTTTAGCTTTCAATGAGTTTTTTTTGCAATAACATCGTAACTATTCCGCCGATTCTAACGAAATTTGAAAAAAACATCCTATTTTACATTTTCTTTCAAATGATATAATTGCCAAGGTCCTCCCAAGGTTACTCCGTGAATTATTTGCAGATAACTTCGTAATTACTCGTCCGATTCGAACGAAATTTGAAAGCTTTATGTTGTTTTATATTTTCTTTCGAATGATATAATTGACAAGGTTCTTCCAAGGTTAGTCCGGAAATTATTTGGCAATAACATCGTAACTATTCGACCGATTCTAACGAAATTTGAAACACTTATGTTATTTTACATTCTCTTTCGAATGATATAATTGCCAAGGTCCTCCCAAGGTTAGTCCGTTAATTATTCGAAGATAACTTCGTAACTACTCCTCCGATTCGAACAAAATTTGAAACCCTTATTTTGTTTTATATTTTCTTTCGAATTATATAATTGACAAGGTCCTCCCAAGGTTAGCAAGGGAATTATTGAACGTTTTGAAGGTTGTAAGGTCATAAGTCAGAATAATTGAGAGCACGCGACTTAGTTCTGTTGACCTTGTATTTTATAAGGTTTATTTTTATTTATAATACGAGATAAATACCCCAACCTTAGATGAATTACGGCCACCATCGGGACTAGGGCGGATTCAACGTTCTTTGCGACGTCATGTGACGAAGCATCTTTCACATAATCAAATCACCTCTTACACACCCTTCCAATCCTCCGTACACCCCAACACTCAATATCGTGCCCTTCTTTCACAAACCTATTTCCATCCAGTCTTCTTACATACCTCTACCACTTCAAAACACTCGGTCCCAAGCCACAAATATCTCCTACACAGTCGCTCCTCATTATATCTATATCTACCTTTCACACACTCAGCACACCCTCTCAAATTGTCTATTTACGTGTCTTACCATAACAGGAATAGGCAAGTTCCCGAGACATTCCTCACTCAGGTACCTTGTGGTCGCAATCTGGTTTCTCCGTACCACTATTATTCACTACACATTATAAATTAAGCATCGCACTTGTTCAAGCTTTACATCACTCTATTATCGCACTATAACCGATCCTCACCTCCGAACATCATAACCTCACTGTTCTCTGCATTGCCATTACGTCTCTCCTCACACACACAAATTGTTGATGACGTGTATCATCAGTATTTCCTATCTCTCTTCACTTTCAATCAAACACATCAGGTCATCACCATATACCATTCCTTATCAATTCCTCACTCATTTTCCTCATTTTCACTCGTAGTTCTCTCATTACTCCATCCCTAAAAATTTTAAACAGCAATGATGACATCTTATCCCCTCCCCAAATCACTCACTCCAGCCATCTTTTACCAGAACTCAAGCCTAACTTCCAACATAGCCTCTTTTCACATAATCAAACAGTTTACCACTCAATCCATGCTTTCTTAGAATCTGCCATAACATTTCCTCACCTACACGATCAGGATCCAGACCCATAAACTTTAAAGCCAATACTTGCGTCAAATACCCCTTGGCTCTTTAACCCCAATTTGTCATCCTTAATTATTCCGTCAAATATTATTCGACAATGCAAGACAAGCGCGGATCCAGGGGGTGGGGAGCTAGGGGTCTAATGCTACATCCCAAATTTCAAACCTGTTTATGTATATATTTCTTTTTTAAGCCATACTTGTATTCTGCTATTCAGAAAGTTATGTAATAATATAGAATATATATAAAAACTTTTTAAAACCCATTGATAGAATGTATCATATATGATACATGTCTAAAATACACGTAAGTCTCGAAAATAATTATTAAATTCAGTATTATACCTTAGCTGACGTCCAAAAACTACTATCCCTAATTTTCTGATGTGTGGAAAAAAATTGGATCTGAGAGAGTTAGTGCTCAGTCCTGTGTGAGATACTGTTATTTATTATCAAAGTTGTGTAAAATAACCATTATTAATCATCAATGCTTAATTCTCAGATTACTCAGAGGGTGGAATTCAGGTTAGCCTCCCCCAAATTTTATTCTGGATCCGCCACTGATGCTAAATCAGATTTTTGTCAACACCGTGCCTAAGGTTTGCAGTTTATAGGTGGTCACAAGTTTTGGGGTGACGATGTGTTACTAGTGTATGGGTGCCGGGTTAAGGCGGTCTTATAGTCGAACTTGGTCTGACTCCAAAGGGTTCTTACGTGCAATTCGCTTGTAGGCTGGGTTTGAATGGTAACCTGATTATTGCTTGGCAGAAGGAAAGACTCTGAAGAAAAATGGCTTTAACATCGGCTTAGGGCTACCTCAATCCGGACAATCGAAGTAGTTGAGTTTTCAGTGGTTTGTTTGTGCGTTCACGCCTTTGGGCTGACTATCAGTGTTAATACTCCGTGTTTCTTGTAAGTCTCCTTCTGCGTCAGATTGTTGGGACTATGGACGGATGGATTGAAGACGAGGAACGGACTCATGATGCTAATAATAAACAAATCAGAATGAGAATAATGACGAATAAATAATAATAATGAGAATGTTTCGCCCGTTTCTTTATACCAACTCCAATTAAAGACTCGTGACTTCTCTTCTCTTAATCTGGACGTGGAGCGGAGCTTATAGGGTCAGATGTATATGCGTGTGTCCTCTACCTAGACTGCTGGTCAGAGTCAAAGAGTGTGTGCATGTTCAGTGTAGGCACGTGTGCATCAAAAGACTATTTGCATTTTGGCCACCTGACCGGGCTTATCAAGCGGACATCCAGAGCAAGATTGATTTCGTCGTTTCATAGGTTCATATAAACTTTGGTTGTTCAGATCAGACTCCGTTCTATATGTGTCCAGCTGTTTTCCACTGCCTTCTTTATCTGTGTCCAGACCTTCGGCTCGCATCTGTTTCTTAATGTGTGTATGTTTGTACAGTTGTGTGTGAACCCCAACGATTTCGCTTGCCTCATTACAACACATTCTATTTTTCATTGATACATATTATTGCGATTTAACATTATTTATAAGTATATGCTTTGTTCTACATTAGTTCATTGTTACAACACGGCATATTATTTCAGGGTTCGATTTGTGTGACCAATTTCAAGATTTCAACAGGGCCAACGGGGTGCTCATTTGTGAAGTTCCTTGTTGGCTTTACTCCACCTTGCAATTGGGCGATACATGCCTAAAACACCAGAGATTTCCTAATGATTTTAATGCCAGGTTCTCTGCCCTCTTCAATGGAATCGAACTTCTTCTGGATACAGCATTACACCTTCTCCTTCAGGTGTTTGAGGTCCGCCACCTCAACCTCAACAAGGCAGATATGGTGAAGTCAAAGCTGTTGGCTGAGATGAAGGAGCTGGCTGCCCTTCAAGTAAAGGACACAGTCAACACTGCAGAAGATGAGGAAGCGTATTTACCTAGTTTATATATTCTTACACATTTAAATTCAAATAATTATCAATAAAATTACCATGAATTTTTGTAGGTATCAGTTTAATTATATTCTGAAAGTATTGGACTCATTATTTAAATATTGTTTTACCTTATTGTTACTTTGAGTCAGATTCCATTACTTTACTATTCTTATTGCTTCTTGTGTTTTTCTAATCAACACCATGTTCAATGTTAATAATTTGTTTTATTATTATTTATACATTATAATATATTTCCTTTAGCCTAATAAAATTAAATATAATATAAATATGTATATTTCGAACTAGTAACGCATAAAAATTCGTAAATTACAAAATTTGAGATGTGTTGCAACTGTATGTGTTAAATTGTCAAGTAGGAGCTGTGAATAATAATAAAAAATATATAATAATTTGTAAGTAAAGTAATTATCCTCATTATTGCCGATTTTTGTAATGAATAAAAGTAGTTAAATACACTGGTTCATTAATGCAAAGTATATCGAGGGGTTCCCCCAAAGTAATTTTTAAATTCGAAAATATCTTGGTAAAGTTACTATTATAACTTTGAAACAAATATCAATGCAAAAATTTTCTTTTAAATATAATTCAACCATAATTGAGTTTAGTTAACCCAATAAGTATTATACTTATTTTCCTTTTTTTAGATTTATGAAAATCAAGAAGAGAAGATGTCTTTGACCGCAGTTGAAAAGAATAATCGTTGCTGAATTATTTTTAGAAAACGCAAAACTGGCAATATCGACTGTCTTCACCCAAGTATTAGGCCTAAGTCACACAGAACCTCGGAAAACCATGAGATTGTTAATGAACTTGTAATAAATCATGAAGTTAAACCAGGTACAATTCAATGTAAGCGATAAATTCCAAAGATGACTGGTTCTTCGAGCTCTTCAGTCAAAAGAATAATCAAGAAAGAGCAGCATTTTAAATGCTACATGAGAGTAATCATTAAAGCTTTATCTGACTCAGGTGAGAAGAAAATTAGAGGACAGGTGCAAAAAACACTTGGGAAGATGTCGATCAGATAAAGCAGTACATACATCACACAACATGACTGTGTTATATGTTGCGTTAGAAAGCCTGGCTTAAATGATATCCTATTGTGACTGTGATGGTTTCTTTGGCAGCACCTATTAAGAATAAAGCTACTAATCTTTATCTCGGGTGTTAAATTTGATGCAAACTACTATCGTGATGCCATTTTGACTCAGATGATAATTGAAATGAGGGAAAATGCAAATGAATTTGTCTCTTTACAAAATAGTGCCCCTCCTCACAGTGCCAAAGAAACATTAACATACATCTAAGTTCACACTCCCTTGTTCATTGGCTCAAAGAACTGGCCACCTACCAGTCTTGATCTTAATCCTATCGTCATTTCGTGAGGTCAACATTAGAAGAAAAACTCTACCACGTTGAGGTAAATAAAAATAAGCTTCATCTTCGAGAACGAATTCTGTCTGACTGGAAGAGGCTTCCAAGCGAGATTACTGTCAGTCTCTCGAGAGCCCGAATGCAAGATGACGTGGTTCAGGATTAGGAAGTGGGTCATATTGAATCTTTCATTCGAAATTTAACTTTATTATGATTAGTGTGGGGAGTTAGAGGGGGTCAATTCCTTGTGGGAATAGTTATGGAGATATTAAGCTTTAAAAATAACAGCCGGGTTTTTTTACCCCTGTATTTTTAACAGAATAGAGATCGAATGGTGTATCTATTTGATTGTCAGGTTCAATCTACATGTGTGAGCTGTGAATAATAATGCTAAAAAACTCCCTAACTATTTTTCAATTTTTTGTTTTTGTAGTAAAAACAATAAAATATACAATTTTAATATATATATATATATATATATATATATATATATATATATACACACACACACTCATTCCATTCAATCATTCTCAACTAATGCTACAGACTAAACTGCTCAAAAAATCAGATGTATGTTAGAATAAATATTAAAGCTTAATAATTATAATACTCGAGGTAATGGAAGAGTAACAGTGTTTTTTAAACCCTTTGAATACGTGTCGAAAGGATGCCCAGTGGAAATAAAACAGACCGTGGCTATATACAATTTAATGGTATTAGAGTTCTAAAGATAGGTCTTAAGGTTGCTAACTACTCATTGGAAATCTCGTGATGGGAGGGAGAGAGAAAGAGAGATGGTGATAGAGAGGGAAGAGGGAGGGAGATAGTGAATAAATACTACTCCAGAGAAAGAGTGTAGAACACAATGGCGAAGCGAGTGATAGGATCGCGGTGGCCGATGAACACATGTGAAGTGAATTGAGTCTGGCTCTTCTCTGAGAGTGCGAGTCACTAACGATTAATTCAGCTGGCTGCGTCATGGGCTCCAATTCGCAAAAAGAAGGAAGTCAGAAAATTCCTAATATATATATATATATATATATATATATATATATATATATATATATATATATATATATATATATATATATGATAGTAGTGAAACTGTAAAAATTTCCGTAAAAGAAAAATAGTAGATTCTATATTAATAGGAGAAATTCCCAATTTTAATTTGTCAGATGGGCAATTGAAATGAAGCCTTCATTCCCGTAACCTCATCGTAAACAGCTTAGTCAACGATCTTAGACTCCCACCCCCTGATTAATGACCCTTTTCCCCCGGTTTGTGTTCCTTTGTGTTTTTTTTCTTCTTTTTTTCTGATATGTACGCTATTTATAGACTTTTGTAACAATCGCATTCTCAGTATACGACTGAAGAGGATATGATGAACGACATACTGAAACTAGTCTCGTAAATTAAACTTTTGGCTCCTATACAGTAGTTTTACTATCATATACCATAACTCGCCATTGAGTTCTTTTACTTATATATATATATATATATATATATATATATATATATATATA
This sequence comes from Ceratothoa steindachneri, assembly GCA_963969495.1. NCBI lineage: Eukaryota > Metazoa > Arthropoda > Malacostraca > Isopoda > Cymothoidae > Ceratothoa > Ceratothoa steindachneri. The sequence goes on from OZ018326.1 coordinate 133,498,548, forward strand.
TATATATATATATATATATATATATAGAGAGAGAGAGAGAGAGAGAGAGAGAGAGAGAGAGAGAGAGAGAGAGAGAGGAGGAGGAGGAGGAGGAGGAGGAGGAGGAGGTCATGTTGAATACATGATTTATTAAAGTCAACAGCCAGGGAAGCTTTGTTGAGTTTCTTGTTTACTCTTTCAAGGCGTAGTGTTTCCAGGATATTCAAGAGAGCTTAAATCCATTTTATTTATTATTCCAATACGTCTCTCGAACGTACTAGTTCATCTTCGGGGACTCATTGGTTAGACTGTTTTTTTCTATGATTAGGAAAAAGAGAGAGTGGGATGTAGATAAGGGGGAAGGGGAAAAAAATGTTGAAAAGGGAAGTGAAGTAGAAGATTTTGTGTTCTCTTTTAACGGGTCATCTCCGTCCTTATTTTTTTATTTTCTTTTCTTTGCGATTTGCTTATGCCCACTTGGGATTCTTTTTTGTTTGTCTCACTTGAGATTTTTTTTCTCATACTTTTATTATTGTTGTCTCATTTGAGGTATTTTGTTATACTCTTTTTTGTGCCGTTTTTAACGCTTTTTGCGTTGTGCTTCTGGTCTTATTGATTATGTTTTCTCAAGAGTCAACCAGGATCGTGTGTACCTTGGCTCATTTTTTTGCATTTGGTAATAGTGTTTGCACCTACCTCCGTCCATCTCTGGATCTAGGCCTGCCAGAGTTTTCCTAGAGAGGATTTTGGCTAGCTTGTTCCAGCTGCCCCGACATCTTGGTAAAAAAGAGTTTACAAGTTTCCACACTGGTTTGGTTATGTAGACTTATTGAGGTCCGAAACTTGTACCATTTCGTGTTGGTGATGAATTTAGTCCTAGGTTTTGCACCCTTTCCAGCCTTGGCATGCTGTGAATTGATGTTGTATTGCGCGGGAATGTATACCAGTTTTTACCTGGCATTCCTATGTATAATTTTGTTTTGTTCTCTTCGCGGAGCTTTCGACTTCGGTGCCGTTTTTCGAGTTCCGACTGAATAAATCCAATTATTTTGGCTGTGTGTCCTTTCATGCTAAATCTGGCAAGCCTGAAACCATGAATGGACACACTTGATAAATAGTCCATTTGGGAGTTGTCTATATCGAGTGGTACGGGCCGGTGCCGCCCGATCGGCGATGCAGTGAATGTTGCCACGTTGGTTTGAATCTTCCATCGTTGTACAAATTTGGAAATTCTTTCAGCTTCGGCCGCCGTGGCCCTATACATAATCCTTTCTGATTTCTTCTGTCAAGCCACGACCTGGGTGACATCGTTCGCGTACTGGATGCTTATCTTTTCGGAATTTAGGGGCTTCGGTAGGTCCCTTGTGTAGATGGTGAAGAGAGTGAGGATGATACATCCCAAAACTAGAATTTAGATAGGAATTTGAAGGCCTTCCTTCTAAATTTATCAAAGGCAATGACAGCTTACCTGTTATTTAAGTAGCTACAGAGGATTTTTCTCGGTGAGGCACAAGTCTCAACCTCGAGAGTTTGTATTTCAGGTCTATCCAAATTTTATTGAATGCCTTCTTTACATCTCTGAAGAGGACATCAACCATGTACCCCTTTGCTAGCTCTGTTGCTATGGATTCGTACATTAGGGCTATGGCCGTCTCTGTTCTTCGTTGCTTGCGAAATCTATGTTGTTCCTCGTTCAGCTGACAGTGGGTCGTTAGGTGGGCCATAAGTCAGTTATTAAGAACTTTATCAAAGACCTTTCCAATGGTCTACAACAATGAGATATATCTAAAGTTCACCACCTGATTCGCTGGCTTCCCAGCCTTCAGAATGAAAATTGCTTTTTAAGTATTTAATCCAGCAGGGAAGTATCCCATTACCATGGACGCATTAAACAGGTTGAAAAGTCGGCTTATTAATCTCTCCGGTACCTCCTTTTGGTGACTAATGGCGATCTGGCTGAAGGCTGGAGTTTTAGGTAGAACGAGGAGATCATCAGCCACAATTCTGCACTATTGATGAGGTTGTTTTCCCGTGAGTTACCATAGGGTCGAGTGAGGTTCGCGGTTCTGTAAGGTGAAAATATATCCTCCTTCCTCGTTATGGATTCAAGTACCTGATCCTCTATGCCTATGTTGAACTTTTCCTCCTCTTCATCGGCGATTTTGAAAAATTCTTTCCAGACTTCTCAGAAGAGCTTCTCTTTCTCACAGGAAAAGTTCGCTCTCACTGCATTGTGCACAATCCAGGATTGGTTTTGCTCTCTTGTTTGTACTTTCTGTTTATTAATGGCTGCCCAGAAAGATTATTGGTCTTTATTGACGTCTATACTTTATATTAATCTGTCCCACTTCTCTTTCAGTTCTTGCACTAGATTTGTATTCAACAGTATCCTGAGCTACTGAATACCTCGAAAGTCCATGGGATTTGCGTAGCCAATGTTGAGGATGTAGTTGTAAATCAGGGCTTATCTCTATTTTAGCACCACTTTCCAGTGTAGGGTAGAATTGAAACAGGATCTTATGGTAGCTTTGTGGAGTGACTATTGCGTCTGCTCAAAATACAATGGTTGATAGCAGTCTGTTACTCATCGAGGTCGTCGGTGGTTGCATTGCTCAGGTCTGGGACTTCCTCCGGTAATTCTTCTTTGAACACTTTCTGAGTGACGTAAGGAGTGGGATGGGTGCATATGCTCCATGTCAAATACGGTCACTCAGTGTTAGTGGCCCGGTTCTGATACGTTAGTGGAAGGGAAGTTTGCATCGACAAGAAATCAAGAAATCAAGCTTGATGGCTGTCCCTGAATATAGAAACTTAAGGAAATATGGCCCAATTCGTTTCCTGATCCCTCTTCTGATCAAGAGATTTGTCTCTACTTCTTTTGTCAGCCTGTGCTTACCAGCTTTCCTGTTTCCTGTAATCAGTTTCCCAGCGAGGAGGACTGGGCGGTTTTTTCTGAAAAGAAAATCACCTCGTCGATAGCCAAATAGTGGCAGCGGGGTGGTTGGGAGCCTATACCTATCTTTATTTCTCACAAGGAACTCATCAGGATGATGGAGATAAAGGACTTATCCATGGTTCTTCCTTCTTTGAAGTGCAGTTGCTTATTGATCGCTATCATAACCCTATCAAATCTCTCTCTCATCACGTTTTTATGCAAAGATTTCCACCCAAATATCCTCTATCCTTCACTGGGACTGATGTGTCTCTGTTAGAAAAAAGATATCTGGGCCTATTTTTCCTTAGATGTTGTACATATGATGATTGTTATTTTTCAACCTCGCCTGTATTGCGTAATTATTGTAATTGTATTTCTAGCGACCATCTTATCTTTTTTTTGGCTCATGGATTTTTGGTATTGCGGGGGTCTTTATGGCCTGCTTGAGCGAAGCTTCTTGGAGGAAGCAGTTGTACAGCTTGATCTCTTTTTACATTTAAGCCGTCATGCCCGCCTCATCTTCTATTGACTAGTCTTAGAACCATTTCAACTAACCTCTGCGAACTCCACTTGCCACGCCCTCGAGCCTGATGGTCCTTGTTTGGGTAGTATTCTAATTGAGGGCAATTGTTAGGTTAATTTCTTTGCCATCTAGTATATGTTCCTTTTTGTTTGTTGCTTTTGGGAGGGAGATCTCAGTTATGGTGTCCTCTTGTATCTTTGTTTCTTCGTCGCTGAATTTGTGTTATGTTGTTATGGGTTACATTGGTTTTCTGTCCTGGCTGCCTTCGGAATGTTATTCTCCATCGTATTCTCCTGTTTTGCTGGTTCAAGTAGTGGTGCTGGCTTGTCTTTCTGCCCTGGTGTCAGAGAAAACTTTGCCTGACTGTGGATTTTCTAGAAATGGGATGGGTTTTAATCAGTTTGCATTGAACATCTTGTTCAGTTTAGCGTTAAATGTGCCCGGACTCGCGAATTTCATCATGCAGACTTGTAGGATGCATGTTAACATTTTAGTTGGTAATGCGTCTGTCAGCTGTATGATTATTTGGGGCTATTTAGTTACGTTCATGCACATCAGAGGCGCCGTTCAGGACACCGGACGGTAATCTATACACGCAAGTGGATTTTTTTTTTATTTAAGGGGATATCTGGCGACTGGCACGCAAGTGGATGAAGTTGTTATGGGGTCACCCTTAGGGCCGACCTTCGCCAACTATTACATGGGTCAACTTGAGGAGAGATTATTGGACATCATGGAAAATAAGCCACACACATATTGCCGATAAGTAGATGACATCTACATCAACGTCGAAAACGAAGAACATATGATAAACATCAAGCAGCATTTTGAGGAGAACTCCGTGCTAAAATTCCCCTATGAATTGAGCACGGGCAATAAACTCCCTTTCTTGGACGTTGAGGTTCAAAACATCAATGGCAACTACATCACTAAAGTACATAGGAAAAGTACGGACATTGGAAGATGCCTCAATGCGGAGAGTGAATGCCTTGAAAGGTATAAAATAAGCGTAATCGTCTCATACATCCGCTGAGCTTATAAATGCTGCTCTACGTGGGAACTTTTCCACCAAGAGATTGCACGAGTAAAACAAATACTCGTGAATAAGGATTTCTCAAACAGCATGATTGACAAACAACTCCAATCATTTTTAAATAACCATTACAAATATGCAGATAAAACTGAAAGTAATCAGGGAGAAGTCAACAACATCAAAGTGTATTAAAGAAACCAGATGTCCACGGCCTATAAAATAGATAATTAAAAAACATCAACATTATTAACCGTAACATCAAGATTAAAAATACAACGGATAAAATCCAACTCATCATTTATTACAAAACAACAAAAGCCAGCAATCTCCTGATAAAAAAACACCTGCCTAAACTCCTCGAATCTCGAGTCAACCAACATAGTTTACGAGTTAATCTGCCCCGATAAAGACTGTAAGCTTTATAATAACTTAAAATATATTGGCATGACAACCACTACACGTTCGAAACGTTTAACCATGCATCTACAAAGCGGAGGGCCTAAGAATCATATGGAAAGTGCCCATAATATTAACCTAACGAGAGATATGCTCGTTGATAACACCATTATTAAAAGAAAAAGGTCAATAGGGCGAGGACGAACATCTTAGAAGCCATATTAATAAATGAAGATAAGCCGGCCATCAACAGTCAAGCGACAAGCTGGAATTGCACATTAAAACTATTTTAAAATTCCACTGAGATGAGTGGCCCATTTCCTCTAACGTTACGTTTAACCGAGGAGGAATAGATACCCCTTAAAAATCGTTATAAGATGGAAAGCTTAGCAATTTAGTTTGTTTTTTACCAAACACATTCATTTAAAAAAAAGATGAATACTGGAAAAGCGATTCACCATATACAAGATGGAATAAAAAAGATAGTTAGAAGAAGTGAAAGTTGCCAAAGGAAATTAATTAAGGCAAAATACACAATGGGGCGGTCAATAAGTTTTGCGAATCGGTACGGCAAAACAGCGGAAGGGGGATGGCTGTTTGTGGGGGTGTTAGGACAAGTTATGACAAGTCACGACCTGCAGCCGCACGCTCCTGCCTCGTCTATTTAAGAAGCAGTAGATTATCGCAGATCGTCAGTCACAAATTTTTCAACAATGAAGAAGGTTGAGCACCGCGCAGTAATCAAATCTTTGACGAAGAAATGCAAGAATGCAAAAGAGATCCATGAACGCATGGTTGCAGTGTACACCGACACCGCCCCTTCCTATGCAACCATTGTTCGCTGGAATAGGGAGTTCCGCCATGGTCGTGAGTCCCTTGAAGATGACCCCCGTCCAGGACGCCCGTCAGACGTGACCAACGAGGACAATTTGGCCCGTGTGGAGAGGAGGATCCTCGAAAATCAACGGGTGAAACCTCACGCCCGATCATCGACTTCAACGTCGTCAAAGTCCACCAACCAGGCCAGAGTTGCACAAGCTGCCCTGCGCGAGTGCGGATTCGAGGAGCTCAACCATCCCCCCTACAGTCCAGATCTGGCCCCTAGCGACTACTTTTTATTCCGCCAGCTGCCGGTTTGGGGACGATGAAGATGATGTCGAGCTCACCGTCCAGGAGTGGATTGAACAGCAGTCGGGAGATTTCTAGGTGGCGGGAATTCGAAGCCTCAGGGACAAGTGGCGCAAGTGCATTGAAGTCGAGGGTAGTTATATTGAAAAATAATAAAACACTTTTCCTCATATATCGTTTCCTTATATCCGAATTGCAAAACTTATTGACCGCCCCTCGTGTATATATATATATATATATATATATATATATATATATATATATATATATATATATATATATATATATATATATATGTTTTGTTAAAGACCAGGTTGTATTTTGATTTTATCAATTTTATTTTGGAACGTTCCAACTGGCGAATGCAGTTTTTTTTTTTTGTATCTGGCTGGATATTAAAGATCAGATAAGGAAAATCCATTTTATTTTTACAACTAATTTGAGTTTTGGCCGTGAGCTTTCGCCTTTCTTAAGTCATCTTCAGACAGAAGTCTTCGTTATTGTTGAGGCTGCGTTGATTTGGTGTTTTCCTTTGGTTTTGCCTACCTTGCCGGTGAGGTAGTTCATTGCTGGTCGTGAGCAGCGAAGATAGAAATTGATTTTCGTTCTTTGGTACTTTTATAGGTCAAAGTCGGAGTACCATGTTCCTTTAGCAGAAAAGGTGAAGTACTCATTTGGAACTAGTGCGTTGGGTGTTAAGTTTTGGGCCCATCTCTTTAATGAGAAGAGCCTCCAGAATATTTAGGTGGCCAAGGTCAGGGTTTCTTCTGAGTATAGTAGTGTTCTCGACCAGTTGCTCTTGTAATTTGTGCGTTATGCTTTTCTTTGTAATGTGTTTTTATTCCTCCTTTTTGCAAGTTCATCGTTAGGCACCGGCTGATGGTAGTAGTGGTCATACCTATATATTAATTATTTGGATGAGGTTTGCAGTCCTCATGGGGGCATTGGAATTTGTATACCACATTTGTAGCCTTTAAGATCCATTGCTTTTCGCGGAAGTTGTTTTTCATTAATAAGTTGCTTACTTCTGTGCTTTTATAATAAATTCGTAAGGATAACTTGTTAATTTCTTTGATAGTGTTACTTTTTATAATATCTTGTAGTATTCTTTGGTCTGTTTTGTAGGCTCATTACCGATTTTTGATAGTTCTCGGTGCACTCACTTTTGGCGTTAAGGCATCGACCGAAGTCTGTCCCTTTTCGATAGACGGTGGTGGTATTTTTTCCGTCGCTGTTTTGTGTGTGACATTAAATTGTATCATCCATCTATGCATGACCATGTCCAGATGATCTTTTTGTATCTCTCCTTTTCTGATACCGTTTTTATCTTCCTTTCACCTAAAGTTGTTCATTAAACATTTATGATAAGAGCTTTGTGCTTAAGCCCTTAAGATCTTAAAACAAACAGTTTAAGCTTGGTTCTTCCTCAATTTCCAGCATTATGTGGCCTGAGCTACAAGGAGGTACCAGGAAGTATTATGTTTTGACACCAAACAGTGTTCGGGTGGTACGTTCATTTCCTCAGGGTAGAGGGAACTGTTCTGCGTCAGAGGTATGTGGATGTAGATACTAATCGGCATGATTCCTTGGAACAGACAGTGTGTATGTGTTGTGCTGCGAAGACGGGAGAGGAAAGAGAGCAGTGTTGTAATTAGCTATGTGTGTGACGAGACGTGTAAGATCTACCCACCCTAGTTTAGATAGAGAGAAATGGGTTTGCAGTGATACACATCCGCAGGAAATGCGTATCATAGTACCTTAGTTTTGTCCAATTTCACGAATTTGTCCGAGAAACATTCAGTGTTAATGTTGTCATCATCATCACTAACTCTATAATTTAAGAAGGGGATTTTTTTGAGTATTTGAATAATAATTTCATCTTAGTTTGGTTATGACTTATGTTTTTTATCTAAGTCATTTCTAATAATTCTTTTATAATATAAAAAAATGGTGAAGTTTAGAAATAAATATAAGTATCAAAATTTTGTGAATTTTTTAAAACCCAAAGAATTACAAATGGTGAAGTTCAGAAAATTTATTTTTATATATCTTCTATTCTTCTATAACTATATTTTAGCATCGTGATATTTTGAAAGGGGGGAAATTTAGTTTAGAGTTCCTTTTTAAAATTATTATAATTGGCGAAGTTCAGAAAATTTATAAAAATTTAACCACGGCTGCTTTTTTTTAGATTTATTTTAATCTTAGTAGCGAAGCGCCAGCTCCCTCCGTACGGGAAAGTGGCGAAGCCATTACCTGGTAATCGGATGATATGTTTCTAAGTCTCTCAGCAAACGAAGTTTGGAGAATAAAAATAAATGTTTTCCTGTTCTCAGCATATAAATGAAGTGAAAGGCCAATACGAAGTATAGAAATACTAAAAGGAAGAATATAGATGTGAAAGAGAAAAGGACCAAAAATCGACCCTTGGAGGATGTCAAAACGCACCTCCGCAGGCCAAGATACATCATTACTAATATGGATAGAATGAGTACGCGATGAAAGGTACGAGCGAACGTGTTGAGAGCTTTTCGTGAGACACCAAGGAATTGACCGAGTTGGTGAAGATGAGTGTGGTCAGTAGTGTCAAATGCTGTCGAGAGTTCTCGAAGTACCAAAATGGAAAAGGGGAGACATAAGTAAAGGGGTTTTTTTGAGAACAGGATAGGACACATAGAAATGGGTTTAAGCTGGACAAGTTTAGGCTTAGGAAAGAGATTGGTTAGAAATTGGTTTACAAATTGAGTGGTAGATGAATGGAATAGGCTCGCTGGTCAGGTGATAGAAGCGTCCTCCCTGCGGAGTATTAAGAATAGACTGGATAGATTTATGGATGAAGATGCTAGGTCGGACTGAACTGAGTGATGGGAACAGGAACTGCCTCGTATAAGCTATTGATTATCCTTTTGCAGACTCCTTCTTACAATCATTCAATTAATTTATCCATAACTTTTTGCAATTCAATTATTTGATGTAACGTTTAATAATTCAAATATCTTGTGACGAAAAACTGAATTCATTTAACATACTGGTTCAAACAACATCTCTTAGAATTTCACGCACACACAAACAAACACACGCTTTCAGCTCAATCAAATTCAACACGAGTATTTCCCATTCGTCTCTCGCCATTCTCAGCATAAAGGTCGGTAATCATTCCTTCTACAATTAGTCATTTAACTCAAAACAAATCATACTTAATTTAATTCCTCATCCTCTCACAATTATTCTCTGCAAACTGCCATATGAGAGTAGTTCCTAATTCTATTTACTTCTCGCATTGCAGACCCCAATTCAAAGTCCATCATAGTCATTTTTATTGCATTTTTACTTCAATTTCACTTCACATCTTAATTTACATCTTGTTACTTTAAATCATATTTTACCATATCTTACATTGTATTCCTAATCCAATTTATCTCATTGTGCATTCGTTAATTCTGTGAATATATTTATACTTGTTTAATTGTTTTCCTCAGACTACTACAATTCTCTTCTAGTAAATCTCCCTTCTCCGTCAATTTGCCCCCTACAAGTAGTTCAAAACTATGCTGCCCGGCTCATCCTTCCCCGCCCCTGGTTCTCTCCTTCGATGCCTCTGTTACAGGAGCTACACTGCCTACCTATTCGCTTCCGTACCCACTATAAAATTCTTCCAATCACCTACAAGCTCCACCTTATCTCTCGTCTGCCCTCTTCCGTCGTCAAACTCCTCGTGCACTCCGGTCTAACCCCGCTTCCATCCTGAACACTCCTCGTTCTGTCCTCTGCTCGATGGGTGACCGTTCCTTCTCAGTTTGTGTTCCTAGACTCTGGAATGCTCTTCCTGCCGAAGTCCGATCCTCTCCCTCCCTTGCTACTTTTAAACGTCTCCTGAAGTCTCATCTCTTCATAATTGCATTCTCTCCCCTGTAAAGTTTCTCTACACTCGCTACACAACCTGCGCTCTGGGAGGGCTAACAGCCCTGAAGGGCGCATTATAAATACCTATTATTATTATTATTATTATTATTATAACTATTCGCCTGATTCTAACGAAATCTTATTCACTTATGTTGTTTTACATTCTCTTTAGAATGATATAAATGCCAAAGTCTTCCCAAGATTAGCCAGGGAATTATTTTGTTTCGGCAATAACATGAGAACTATTAACCCGATTATAACGAAATTTGAAACCTGTATGTTGTTTTACATTCTCTTTCAAATGATATAATTGCCAAAGTCCTCCCAAAGATAGCCCGAGAGTTATTCCTTGGGGGGTGGGGGGGCAATAACATCATAACTATTCGGCCGATTCTAACAAAATTTGAAGCCCTAATGTTGTTTTACATTCTCTTTCTAAAAATATAATTGCCAAAGTCCTCTCAAGGTTAGCCAGGGAATTATTTGGGTTGGGCAATAACATCATAACTTTTCGGCCGATTCTAAAAGAAATTGAAACCTTTATGTTGCTTTGCATTCTCTTTCGAATTATAGAATTGCCAAGGTCCTCCCAAGGATAGTCAAGGAATTATTAAAGTTTTGAAGGTAGTAAGGTCATAAATCAGAATAAATGAGAGCACGCGACTTTTTGGTCAGCAGACCTTGTTTTTAATAAAATTACAATAACATACAGTCACACTTGAACTAAGCTTGGTTTGTTTTTTTTAATTCAAACTGTTCCAAAAATTGTCCTCCTAAAATATAGATTTAGGAATTATATGTATTTCAACTTGGGATTTTTTTTCAAACAAAAAGACTTACAAATGCTGAAGCTCAGAAAAAAATAAATATAATTATCGAATGCTGTGGAATTTTGAAAAAAAAACAACAAAAAGAATTACAAATGGTGAAGTTCAGAAAAAAATAAATATAATTATCGAATGCTGTGGAATTTTGAAAAAAACAACAAAAAGAATTACAAATGGTGAAGTTCAGAAAAAAATAAATATAATTATCGAATGCTGTGGAATTTTGAAAAAAACAACAAAAAGAATTACAATGGTGAAGTTCAGAAAAAAATAAATATAATTATCGAATGCTGTGGAATTTTGAAAAAAACAACAAAAAGAATTACAAATGGTGAAGTTCAGAAAAAAATTTAGAAAATTGATTAAAATTAAGGCATGGCATTTTTTTTTCTACATATTCAAAGATTTTATCGAAATTCTTTCAAAAATAGATTTTGCATATTAGTCCTCCTAAAATCCCTTACATTGTAATTTAAGTAACTTTTGTTGTAATTACGTTTCTTGAGTTTTCTAACATAATAAAACTTATTGAAATTCAAAATCATTATGTAATGTTCTGGATTTTTTTTTTAAAGGAAGGGGATTAGAAAAGAAAGGTTGAGAAAGATTTTCATAAATTGTTGAAATTAAGGCAAGAATTTTAAGAAATTAAAAAACAAAGGAAAAGATTTCATCCTGTCCTTTAACTGCTATTTTTAACAAACAAAATGAGTTTAGGTTTAATAATTTCTTTAATAAATTCAATAGTTTACAAAAATATTGGATAAGTTATGATCAATATTTAAAGGGAAAAATATCCTTATAAAGAAATACTCACACAGAAACAACGCTATGACATTCACAAAAGATTAGAGACCAAAGGCTCGTTGCCATGGACGCATAGGCTGTAGGCCACAGATCTAAGGTCTGCATGCGAAGCGCAAGCTCCCGCTGTAAAGACGGGTGATGAAGCAGTTTAGCGTTTAATTATATCATCACTAACTCTATAATTTAAGAAGGCGATTTTTTTGAGTATTTGAGTAAAAATTTCATCTTAGTTTGGTTATGACTTATGTTTTTTTATCAAAGATATTTCTAATAATTCTTTTATAATATCAAAAAACAAAATGGTGAAGTTCAGAAATAAATATAAGTATCGAAATTTTGTGAATTTTTTAAAACCCAAAGAATTACAAATGTTGAAGCTCAGAAAATGTATTTTTATTTATTTTCTTTTATAACTATATTTTAGCAACGTGATATTTTGAAAAGGGGGAAATTTAGTTCAGAGTTCCTTTTTAAAATTATTATAATTGGAGAAGTTCAGAAAATTAAAAAAATTTAACCATGGCTGCTTTTTTTTAGTTTTTAAATTCTAATCCTAGTAGCGAAGCGCAAGCTCAGTGGCGAAGCCATTGCCTGTTTTTGTAATATTTTTGACTGAGATTACATACAGAGCTTAACAAATTACATTCAAACCTCCGAAACGAAGCTTGCCTGCAACCCTTAATTCACATGAAACAAGTAGGTTAAGCTTATTCCAGCCTATAAGAAAGCTAAGCTCCAAGTAACAATGCAAACAACACTCGAAAATGCACATAAACACTGCGAACACGAAATGAAGAAGCTTAAAGATAAATATAATCAACTGATGAAGGAAAAATTCAAGATATGAAAAATATATTTTTGTCGACTTCGCTTCGAAGTACTCTAATTTTAGCATGGGTTTACCGCTCAAAGCCAGTTTATAGAGGGATGAGGACTGTAGAACCGTTAGCAAAAATAGGAGAATTCCGTTAGCGAGGTCCTGGACGAATTAACAGGCGTTCGAACTCTGCACTGCCCACACCACAACTACACAGGCGGACTAATTGTGTTTCGGGATCGTGACTTGCAAGCAGAAACACATGCATACTCTTGAGGATGAGAGGTGCAGTGTTACTAGATAGTCTTTCCGGAAGATGTCTTTACCGAGGTGGAGCTAGAGGCTGAGTCAGATGGCGCTGGGGTTCGGAGATGGCGGAAAGAACGAGTATCCTGATGAGTTGGAAGCTTCTCTCTCTTTAGTAGCGAGAAAGTTCCTCAACCGCTTCGCTAAGGCAGTCGAATTTCGGATAAGGCGAAGACGCTATATCAAGAGAATTGTGTGAACCATGTTGGAGATGGTTGCAAGAGCTCACAGTGGCGTTGAAGTTCGTTTCTACATGAGAGAAATGCGCTCTTCTCGGTGAATTTGTGCGGGAAATTCGGGTTTATATATGGGCCGGTTGGAATGGTGAAGTTTGTGCCTGTGAAAATTTAGCCAGACCTTGATCCTTGCTCACTGGTGATAGGTAGACTTTCTGTGTGGTAAAAGCCTTTACCACTTCCGTCCTCGGTGGTATAGGAATTGAAGGGTGCCCGGGTTTTGAGAGATCCCTGGACGGCGGAACCCATTAGAGGGTGTGAGGGCAGAGAGTCATTGGGTTTCTCCAAAAGGAAAACCACAAGGCCTCTTCTTAGAAACGTTTAAGGTACCAGTACTATTGTGATGAAGACGGACCAACTAAATCGGCGACGAAGGAAGACTAGAACACGTCGAGGAATGGGAACAAGAACGAAAATGGCGGCCTTGATGAGAGGCTTTGCCCCTCAGCTCCTTGGCCACACCTCGGGATTCCTCGATGAGCTAGTCGAATTTAGTATCCAGGTTGGTCCGTTCCGAAGTAACGAGAGAGTTGCGCACCCCTACTTGAGCTTAGTCAATTTAGTTAGTTTCTGCTGCGACGAATTCCTGCCCCCTCTTCCAGGCACATAGCGGGCCATGATGCGGCCGGCCGTCTCCGCCACTCTGTCAAAGGGTTGAAGTTCTTCCAGCGCCTCCAAAATGTGAATTACTAATGTTAAGGCTCCGGTTGCCTGACAAAAGAATTAATACAAATAATACAAATTCCTATTAAGATCAATCAGAATATTTTTTTTGGGGGGGGGGATGTTTTATAAAAAAAAATGTTACAAACAAAGAGCTGATTTTGATTTTCAAACTGTCGATTCATTTGCAGAGGCTAAAATTTCTTTACTAAAACGAAAATAAAAATGTAAATGGTACCATTCTCTGAGGTCAGTGGAAAATGGCTTCATTTCATTTAAATAAAATAATAAGGAGAATCTTCACCAGCATAAGAGAATACGAGGAGACAAGGCATATATGAAGATAACAGAAGATAATAAAGTTCGAATCATTCGTCTTTGCTCAAAACCCTGTCTCATCCTCGTTAGTTCGATCTCAGGTTGTGACGTCACTCCTTCTCGCCCCGTCTTCGTCCATCGCAACAAGAAAATCGAATTAAACAGAAGTCCTCTCGGATGATTTGGCGAACGAGGGCGTCATACATATTAGCGACCTTGCGTCTTCAAACTTGCATTCCGTGGAATTTCACCCTCCATGCTGTTCTCGTCATCGTCGTAGCGACCCTGTCTTCAGCCACTCTTCCACATAAACTATTTCAAAGGAACTATTCTATCAGTGATGCCCTGAGTTTAGTTCAGAAGTCTCCGCCTCCATTATCTCCATTGAATTACATTCGCATCTTCTTACATGCGCGCATTCCATTTGTATTATTTGCACCGAAGTACTTTGCGGCCTAATCTTTACAAATAGCGCCAGGCCCACACTCAGTGAATCTATACAGTTGTGCCTTGCAATTCAACCATCGGGTTAGTTTTTAAATCTACAGTTGTCTCTTTGGAACTTTACCCATAAGTACATCAGAAACCTGAAACCAGTACAACAGATATCTTTCCCATTCAGGGTACTTCACTTGGTTATACGCTCCCTTCTGGGGTCCCTCGAACTCCCCTTAGGATACAGCTGATTGTATGCAAGTTTTCTTGGAGATCATTTCAAGATCCTACTACTTCCCTTCAGATTCCTCGCTGAACACCACCAAGAACTTCGAATAAATCAAGTAACCTAGAGGATATTATTAGTTGAGTATACAAGAAAACTATATAAAACTTCTATCCGTGATGCCCTAGACCAGGGGTGGGAAACCTTTTTAAGTGGGTGTGCCAAAATTGGCCAAATCTTTGATACAAAATTTTCTCACGTGCCTATACTTGACAAAAACACAATAAAAGGATATAAAATTAAAGATGTTCTTTTATTTATTCTTAACTCCTTATGATGCATAAAATTACAAGTAAAAGGTAGTTAGTTTACCTAAAAATATATATATTATATTAGTTAACTACATACTGAAACTAGTCTCGTAAGTTAAACTTTTGGCTCCTATACAGTGGTTTCACTATCACATATTATATTAAACAGAATTGAATCTTTACCATTTTAACCAAAAAACAACAAATTCAAACTAGAGAAACAAAAATTGTGGGCATTTTGTTTGTTTATGCGGGTGCTATATAAAAACAGTTGGAGATACATTTATTTAGTTTTCATAAGTTAATCATTTTGCTTCGCGTGCCGGTAAGAGGTCGTTGGCGTGCCACGTTTGGCACTTGTACTACGGGTTGCCCAGGCCTGCTCTAGACATTAGGAAATCATTATTTTTTTAATCTGTGAAAATTCTCCGGCAGTGGAATTAATTTCATTCAAATTTTGCATTGTTAAGATTTATGATAAGTCCCATAAACTAATCAATATTTAAACCATTAGGTTAAAAATTCTACTTTCGAAAGATATTACAACTCAGGTTGAATTTTTTATATTATTCTATTCATTTTTACCTATGGTAAATCTTATTTTCTGTATCTTAGCAAGGTTATTTTTGTGATTTATTCCAAGTATATTCTACAAATTCTCACTACAACCTATGAGTACTCTCAAATTCCATTGACCTTGTTATCCCTCTAAATTTTTTACCTATTGATTCATCTCCTCATAATAATACTGATCTATTTATTTGTAATCGCGCTTTCAGACAAACACGGACCTCTTCATTCACATTTTCTGTCATTCTCAGAATATAATTTTAATTGACTTTCTTCTGCATTTATTTCGAATAATATTCTGTTTTGATGCCTTTTTAATTTCGTGAACAGCTTTGCCATCCAAGCTGTATTCATGTGTGTTAATCTATTCACATTTGTTCTGAGATATTTCTGCTGACCGGCTAAAGTAGTCATTATGTTTGCGATTCGCGCCTCAACAATTTGCTTGTTTCATTATTTTATCTTACATAGGTCTTCATCAGCTTTTCATTTCTTGTTCTCTTTTGTCTCCCCTCAGTTTTGATAATTTAACTATTTTAACATATTTATTTTTCTATATGAATAAAAAAATCATTTAGCTTTATTATTTTCCTGTTGTTTCAGTATGAAAGCATCATATACATTTACTAACGCCTTCATTTCAGATAATTTTATGTTGCTAGCCGAAAACAACAGTCCTTAGCCAGCAAAAATTATGTTGCATATGCCTGTGAAGCTATTTGTTTCATTGTGTCGACATTCTTGAGTGGCCTTTGTTTCTCTTACGCAGTTTTTTTTATTGTTTCCCTCTGTCGTTTTTATTATTCTACAATTTTCGTTAGTGTAACCTATGTTTATGATATATTAGTTTTCTTGCCTTCTTGAAGTTTTATGTAGGTTTTCTTCTTGTTTAGTTTTCTTTCCACGCAACCATATTCCTTTCGTAGGTTATATGATTTTCGATTATTTTATTTTCATTTTTATAGTTTTTATTTTCCTGTCTTTTTAAATTCAATTTAGAGATTAGATTTGAGTTTTATTTCTATCATGAAACTGATCATTATTTAAATTTAAAAGAGTCTGGTATATATATATATATATATATATATATATATATATATATATATATATATATATATATATATATATATATATATATATATATATATATCCTATTACCTCGAATGCGGAGAAGTCGTCGTACTACTCCTTATACTTCGTTCGGCCTTTGTCCTGAATGGGTTTATTGAGTGCTTAGAGGCTGGCTGGGGAGGGATTAGAATGAACTTTGCCAGCAAGCGACCCAAAGGAAGTTAAATACACAACAATATGAAAATAAAGTTTTAATGAACACTAAACAAGAATATATATATATATATATATATATATATATATATATATATATATATATATATATATATATATATATATATATACAAATAATCTGCTTTGAGAGATAAATCAATAAGTGAATCTCGGATATCTCACTTAGCTTGAAAATTACTATTCACCATACAAAGACCTATACACTTGTAATGCTGGTAAGCTTTGCGGTGAAGTCGGCGAATGTAAAAGGGAAGGGTTACCTTGGAACCTGAGGTTCGGGTGGCGCTGGTGAGTGAAGGTGGTGCGATAAGGGGTGGAGACGATGAGGTAGGTTCTCCAGGGACCGACCTGATCCCACAATTCCGTCACGATTCTTGCTGGAAGAAGGCGGTGACAGGAGCTTCTTGTTACAGAGGGCCACACGCTCGTGAACTCCGAAGAATCTTGGGTACCTCTGTAAGTGGGGATGGCGAAGTAACCTATCGACGCGTAGCGTCACGGAAAACAGCCGATATGTAGTTTTCTCGCTTAGGGAACCATAGTGAGGTTGTTTGAAGTTTCGGCTCTCACACGTGAGCACGAGCTTGGGTCCGCATTGCCTTGCAGACCAACTGGGTAAGGAGCCTCCCTAACTAGGACCGATCTTCTCTCTGAAGACTTGATGCCTCGACGAATTACCACTACACCGATAGATGGCAATTCCTGCCCTGTCAGACGTTGTGCAAGCTCTACTACTGAGGGTTAAAAGAATTCGTCTTTTATACTCGAAACTCGGGAGAGGTTCTCAGGGCGCCGGAAGTAGATTAGATGTCAAGCTACTCCATTTCGTCCTTTATAAACTTCCGGCAACTATTGGAAGCAAAGATGGGCTCCCATTTATCGATAAACACCCCGGGAAGGAACTCGGTGGTTAGCTGAATGGCCGGCGTTTTCTTCCGGCTGAAGACCACTAGATATTGGGCCGGAAGGGATAGGGTTGATAAGCAGCCCGCCCGGAAGGGAAGTGGGCAAAACTTGAAAGCATTATGCTATTCTCCTACAGTTATAATCATTCAATTCCAGTTTATTTAAAATAGTCTGGTTAAATGTCATAATGTTTCAATTCTAGTTCATTTAAAAGAGTCTGGTTAAATGTTATAATCATTCAATTCTAGTTCATTTAAAAGATTCTGGTTAAATGTTATAATCATTCAATTCCAGTTCATTTAAAAGAGTCTAGTTAAATGTTATAATCATTCAATTTCAGTTCATTTGAAAGAGTCTGGTTAAATGTTATAATCATTCAATTCCAGCTCATTTAAAAGAGTCCGGTTAAATGTTATAATCATTCAATTCCAGTTCATTTGAAAGAGTCTGGTTAAATGTTATAATCATTCAATTCCAGTTCATTTAAAAGAGTCTGGTTAAATGTCATAATGTTTCAATTCTAGTTCATTTAAAAGAGTCTGGTTAAATGTTATAATCATTCAATTCCAGTTCATTTAAAAGAGTCTGGTTAAATGTTATAATCATTCAATTCCAGTTCATTTAAAAGAGTCTGGTTAAATGTTCTAATCATTCAATTCCAGCTCATTTAAAAGAGTCTGGTTAAATGTTATAATCATTCAATTCCAGTTCATTTAAAAGAGTCTGGTTAAATGTTATAATCATTCAATTGCAGTTCATTTGCTTCCCTTTTTGTTCTCTTTTTGCCATCAATTATAGAATATCATCTATGACTCCTCCTTTATTTTTAATCACCAATACTGAACGTGTTTCTTATTTTCCTTATAATCCCTATGAATACAGTCACTATTTATTTTTTATTTTTCCGCTAAGAAACACATTCCGTGTTTGACGTTGATTCGTTTTTAGTTAGTCGATTAGAAAAAAACCTGTCTTCTGCTATATTAAAACCTATTTTCTATTTATATAACATGTTTGTATAATATATTTTTATACACATTTTTAAGTATGTATAATTCATTTTTCCTTTCTTTCTATTTTATTTTATTTCAGCCACCCAATCCATATATCCATTGGCTACACTGTCGATACTAAATCATGATTTTGTCTGTCTGTCACTCTGACTTTCATCTCTCTGGACATTCAGCATATTTGCAACTTGAGCTCGCTCTGTTGATTCGCCATTGCCAACGTCTGTCTGTTGCGCCCTTTTCATTTATTAACTCAGCCATCTATGCAAACTTAATTTTGTTTTATTTAAGTTTTATTTCTTAGTCGATTCTCTAGCAATTCATTTCTTTCCAACTTATTGCATAAGCATTCAGTGAAAATGTATACTTCCTAAATATTTACCTTACATTTCCTCGACAACAAATGAAATGAAATATTCTATATACAACATCGCTAAAATTGTTGATTTCAGGGTTTTGTTTCTATAAGAACATACCTAATAGATTTTAAAATCAAAATTTAGTTTTTTAATCTATTATTAAAATAACACCCCCAAGTCAAAAAGCTACTAGTTCTTCTCTGCTTCCACCTCCCATATATGCTCCATTCCTTTCGTCTACTTAAATTATAAACATGAATCTAAGAAATCACTCGGGTCTTCCATATCAAATAACCCGTTCAGACATTTTAAAACTACAGTTTGAATTTCTCAATGAATGCCAAGTATGCACCTACAGATGCTACTCTTTCATATTTTGATAAAAGCTTAAATATATTTATATTTCCCCTAAATAAAGATTTTGTATATTCTAAATGTCATTCTCTTTTAATTTTTCGAGGCTAACATTTCCTGAATTTAATTGTTTCTAAATAAAAGTTAGTTGGAGGTCGCCCTTTTTTATGTCATACAAGCTCAGTAGTGTAATAAAACTGGCTAGAATTCGTAGTAAAAGGTAAGGATATAAAAAATGTTTCGGGGAAATTATTTACAAAAGTTAACTAAAAATGTTAATAATATTTTTGATCGAGATTCTTCCTTATTAGTAAAGTGAATCTGCAAACTGCTATTAGCATTTATGGATACCACCGCTCACTATGATCACAATTGCGTGTTCTCTGTAGCAGAGGGACATCACTTCTAAACATTGTTCCTCTATTTCTAGTCGCTTTTATGTATACCGTATATGAAATTTATAATGCACTTTACAAATTTAGTTTTTACTTTGTATTTTTTATAATATAGAGAGCGTGATCATTTTATTTTAGCATTATTTCAATGAAGAAGATTGTGGGAGTTTTGGAAACTCATGAAGATGTTGTTTCATGATGACGAGACGATGTTTTGAGGGTATCTAATACTCAATCAATAGTTGTATTAAGTCCAAATGGTGAAGAAGTAATGGAGTAAGACTCTCATGATGAAAGTAATCGAAAATTTAATCCTATCACGCCAGCATAGTTCAGGGCAAAAGGAGAAATTGTTGACAATGGCCTCGAAGAAATGAACGTGATTAGGTGTGATGGTTCTAAAGAAAACAAGGTCTGCCGACCAAAAGTCGCGTGCTCTCACTTATTTTGATTTATGACCTTCAGAAATTTCAATAATTCCCGGAGTAACCTTGGGAGGACATTGGCAATTATATCATTCGAAAGAGAATGTAAATAACAACATAAATGTTTCAAATTCCGTTAGAATCGGACAAATAATTAGGATGTTATTGCCAAATATTCCCCACTAGCCTTGGGAAGATTTTGGCAATTATATCATTCGAAAGCGAATGTAAAACAACATAAGGGTTTCAAATTTGGTTAGAATCGGTTTAATAGTTACAATGTTTTTTAACAAAACAGGAAAAAAACAAAACTGGTACCGACCGATTGGCATAGTGAGATCTAATGTCCCCGCGACTCAAAAAGTGAGGTATTGAAAATCAACTGAATTAGGTGAAAAAAATATATATTTAAATAAATGATTAGAGTAGATAGTTAGGAATCGGTTTTTACGGAGGAAACAGTAACACTACCAGTTAATATGTCTAGTAATTAGGCAATGGAACGAAATCATTCCGTTAATGGCACGTAACAGGAAATGAAGGTCTACATTGAAATTCTTCTTTTAACTGGACATCTCAGCTTCAAGCATATTACAATGTTCTGGAAGATAAAGCAAGATGTCCATAACGAACTAGTAGGCTCCGCTTAAAAGGAACCGATTTTTAGATATTAAAAATATTTTTCACACCTTTGATAATTTACAATTCATAGAAAATGATATATTTGTTAATATTGCCAATTATTTATTTGAGTTTATTGAACAAATAATTTTTCCATAATTTTGAAAAGGTTTCTTCACTTGAAATATCAATTGACGAGGCGTGGTTGCCGTGCTATGGAAGCAATGGTTGAAAGCAACACATTCACGAAAAACCAATCAAATTTGGTGGTCAATTGTGGTTTCCTTGAAATTATCTAATTCAATTTATTTCATATCAAGGGTCCAAAGCAAGTTAGCTTCCGGAACCAAAAACTTAATGGCTTGAAGCTTTAGTTGTTCTGCAGCCTCTTTTTACTTTGCCAAAAGGTGTACCGTAAAAAGGTATTTCAACACTTATCTTCCATTGGCTTTTTACTCCTTTGGAATAAACTCGCACAAAATGGGGCATTTTTTGAACAGCTGAAATAAGAGAAAATCGCCCTGAAAAGTGAAAAATTCTTTTTTAAGAAGAGGATTGGTTGGGGTGCTCTGGTTGCCGAACGAAGGAAGTAAATATGCTAATTATTAAGCGGAATTATCGAGCTTTGTTCTTAAAAAGAGAAGCTACAAACAAGAAAAGGAATTTGATTTTAAAACTGTCGATTTAATCGCAGAGACCCGATTTTTTGTTTACTAAAAATAAAAGAAAAATGCAAATGGAAGCATTCTGTGACGTCAATGGCCAATGGGTCCTTGCATATTTAAACGCCTCATTTAAAAAATGAGAATCTGTAAATGTGCTCCATTTACATAGGAAACATTAATCAATATTAGATAAATTATTATTAATTAAATAAAGCAAGTGAACAGAAAAAGTAAATTAAATAGAATAAAAGGTAATTATTTTTCTGACAGGCACGCTTCCGTCATTGTATTACAACCATTTAAGTTATACTATATATATATATATATATATATATATATATATATATATTTAAAATGGTCGTCCTTAGTTAAATATAAAATATACAAGTGTGTATAAGTTTATATACATAATTTACTTATTAAGAAGCCAGAGGGATTCAGCTCCTTAAAACTATTGTTTAGATTTAGATTCAGGAACCAGTCTTACTAGTTGACTCCCATTGCAACAACTTGTCTTCTCTGACAATTTCTCTGCGGTCATCTCCTGCCCCCTTCTTAGATTGAAAGCCCCCTCCCCCTCCTTTGAAGGCACATTCCCTTAAGATGGTGTAACCAATTCTTTCTCCTGGTGCCTCCAACTAAGCTCCCCTTCAGTTCTTGAAAATTCAGATCAATGAGTCCTGTCCGACCTTATTTTACCCCTAAGGAACGATTGGCTCAGATACAAAGCAAAACGCCTATGTATGTTTTAATTGGGTTTTCCATTTTATAGCCCCTCTTAGCTCATGCGAAGTAAAGTAAGAGTGAAAAGAGACACACCATTTGTAATAAACATGGTAAATGTAACTTAAGTCCACCTAGTTCCTGAAATTGTCACATATATTATATATATATATATATATATATATATATATATATATATATATATATATATATATATATATATAGATAGATATAGATATATATATATATATATATATATATATATATATATATATATATATATATATATATATATATATATATATATATATATATATATATATATATATAAAGAAACGAGATATGAGGAAAAGTGTTTTATTATTTTTCTATTAAACCTATTATATTCAATGCACTTGCGCCACTTGTCCCTGAGGCTTCGAATTCCTGACAACCAGAAATCTCCCGACTGCTGTTCAATCCACTCCTGGACGGCGAGCTGGACATCTTCATCGTCCCCAAACCGGCGTCCACGCAGTGCAGCATTGAGGTGGCGGAATAAAAAGTAGTCGCTAGGGGCCAGATCGGGACTGTAGGGGGGATGGTTGCGCTCCTCGAATCCGCACTCGCGCAGGGCAGCTTGTGCAACTCTGGCCTTGTGGACTTTGACGACGTTGAAGTCGATCATGGGGCGTGAGGTTTCTAGGGACCCAACGGGCAGAGACCTTGGTCATGACCAAATTGTCGTGGATGATGTTAATAACCCTTCCATGTGATATTCTAAATTCTCGCTCAATTTCTTCGACCTTCACCCGTCGATTTTCGAGGATCATCAACTCTACACGGGCCACATTGTCCTCGTTGGTCACGTCTGACGGGCGTCCTGGACGGGAGTCATCTTCAAGGGCCTCACGAACATGGCGGAACTCCCTATTTTAGCGAACAATGGATGCATAGGAAGGGGCGGTGTCGGTGTACACTGCAACCATGCGTTCATGGATCTCTTTTGCATTCTTGCATTTCTTCGTCAAAGATTTGATCACTGCGCGGTGCTCAACCTTCTCCATTGTTGAAAAATTTGTGACTGACGATCTGCGATCAGCTACTGCATCTTAAATAGACGAGGCAGGAGCGTGCGGCTGCAGGTCCTGACTTGTCATAACTTGCCCTAACACCCGCACAGACAGCCATCCACCTTCCTCTGTTTTGTCCTACCGATTCGCAAAACTTATTGACCACCCATCATGTATATATATATATATATATATATATATGAGATAAATTCTTGAGTCCAATAACGGGTCACATATATATTAATAAGACCACTGTTTACGAGCGTAGTATTTTATTCACGAAACCAGTTTCGGCATGGAGTTTGTCATGCCATCTTCAGTCATATTCTTAGTATATGACTGAAGATGGCATGACAAACTCCATGCCGAAATGCCGAAACTGATTTCGTGAATAAAATACTACGCTCCTAAAAAGTGGTTTTATTAATATATATATATATATATATATATATATATATATATATATATATATATATATATATATATATATATATATATGCAGATACACCTACAAAGGAAAAGTGTGTGGTTGTATCTGCATAACTTTGACTCACGTGCACTTTGTGAGCTTTTTTCATATATATGTATATATATACCTAGGACATTATTGTAAACGGTAGCTCAGCTCTGAATTCTCCAAAGGCTGACCACCTACTAGTTTGATATAGTAATATAGGACCTTTCGAAAGTTGTAAAATTTGCCAAAGAATTTCAACTAAAGGAATAATTAAACTTGAGAAAAAAAAACACTAATGTTTGGTCATTATCCATTAGTTGGAACCTCTTCAGTCAATTCAGAGTTCTTCTTGCATGAATACCAGGCGTAGTCACAACTAAGTCACGCTTCAAGAGGGCACCTTCAGGTGAAGCTCTCGTTTGTATCTCTAAGAACCGTGGCGCCAACCAGTGATGAACCCCCAACACTTTCAGGACGCCACCTGTTTAACAAATCTATTCAAGTATAGGAGAATACGAAGGCGTTAGGAGATTATATAGCGTTAACAGTATAGAATAAAGTCCGAAGTCATCCATTTGCTTCAAACTCTATTCGTTTGCCGTTAGTCCGATCTCAGGTTGGGAGCTCACTCCTTTTTGGCCGCCCTTCTCCAACAGATGAAAAAAAAACAAATTAACGTGACCACCTTCTCGTGCTTGGAACGTTTGTCGATCGAGAGCCGCATAACTTTATGCGACGACCAAAGGTAAACTGAAGTGAGTCTGGGTCTGTTCTGTGACACTGCTTTGAGAGTCGATAGTCATTAATGATTTATCGTACTTAAAATCCTCTAATAATACCCAGAATAAAACTAAACGTATCATGCAGAAAGATGATAAGGAAAAATCGTTAAGAAAGTGGTATTGTAAAGTAAGTGAAAATGTGTGAAAGATAAATAGCCACAGAATATCTTGCATGCCTTAGGGTGAGGAGTGAAAATTGCATGTGTTGCGAATGAGTGGTGTGTGTGTGGGGGGGGGGGGCTTACAACTCGCCCGATGTTACTTGACAGCTTGTGCGAGTTTAAGGTAATAACATGAGTAGAGCAACAGAAGAGCGTTATTTCCTTGGCGAGGGAGGTGCAATGGTTCTGGAATTTAATAGTGAATGGTTGGTGCTGGTTTGGGGCTCACAACATTGATGAAGCGCTATTTGAGTCTATAGACATGATTACCCTCTCGATATCGGGGCTGGTTAAGCCGATAGCTAGGGATATATTTCTGTGATCTCTACAGAGAGGATCGAGTCACATGAGAGAGGCGAACCGCTCTTATGATAGGGGCATAGACCGTTGCGGAAGCCACAACGTAGATGAATCTGGATCTGTGAAAATGGATTGGCAAAGTTGATAGTTTTAATGGTTTTGGAAATAATGGCGGTATTGTTTGTCTCGTTGTGGGTAAAGATGGCTGACAGGTTTGTAGCGATTGTAAAGTTCAAGGGGATTGCGGTGGTAATTTTCCAGAAAGGTATTTGGATATGATCGAGTTGTACCCTATTTCTGAAGAGTTCTTTTTAACTGCCATCGAGTGTGAACTTCAAGTTCTTCTGGTGTTCGTTCAAGCTTTGGCGCGCAATTAATAACGATGTTGGCCTAAATGTTTTAAATGGGGTTTAAGTTACCCTATTTGCTTGCCAAACCCAGTTGAACTATTCATGCAGTATGTATCAGGCAGGGGTTATAAACGAAAATAATTAGTTGGGATAGAAAGGCATAGACCGCGTCCACAAGCGAAGAAAGGAATTTTTTTCTCCAAAATATCTAATTATTTTGCCGCTTTGTAAACCTCATATCGATCTGTGTCATATCTCCATACCAGAAAACAAAATCCATCTCACATATTGACAGTCACACGGCCATTAGACACCACCTCATAAATGTTCGGTTGTTGGGCCCTTTCGATTAAAGAACTGTGTTAACATAGCAATTATTCTTCGCGTTTTAAAAAAAGTAATAAAGCATAGCTGTATGCATTAACTTTCACAGGTATGTATGTGTACCCTTAACAAACCACGCGGAAAATCTTAAATAATATTTTAAATTGTGTATTTACAAAAATTTTAATTAACAGACATACACACGGTAATAAGCCAGATCCGGGGCAATATGAGATGTAAATATCTATAAATAATAAATTCAGAGAGAGCAAGAGAGAGACAAAGAGATAAACAAAGAGAAAGCAAAGAGAGATAGAGAATAAAAGAGAGGGAGAGAGGCAAATGTTACAGTTGGAAATAATTTAAAAGTTTTTTTTTAAGCGTCTAAAAATTTTGTTTCACCTCACTGTAAATGGTGTTTTCCTTATGAGTGTCAAAGTATTAGATTCAAGCATTTAAAGGTAAAATTAAATCTGAGATATTTTGCGAAAAGATTTCCGTAGACTATTGCTTAAGTTTTTACGCATGGAAATTGTTGTTTTGCTTATAACTTAAATGGTAGAAACTTCATATATATATATATATATATATATACAAGAAAGAGAAATTGGACGCGAATGAGCAATGAGACAAGAAACAGGAGTTTTTTAGAGGTAAGAGAAAGGGACATTAGAAGAAGACCAGAATCAAAGAGAGCAGAGGGCGGCACAATGAAGGCAATCCTTTTACCGAGAAGACAGAGATAACGCCAGGGGAAAATGTTTGAAATTCCTGGCCGGGACTCGAACCCGGGTCTGCTGATTGCCGGTCAGATGCTCTACCGCTGAGCTACCAGGCACAGTGACTCCACTTCGCCCAAAGCGTTACCCCTTCAAACCCAGTATCTCTCTAAGCTAGGAATCTCCAAGGAATTTTTACACCACATCTTCTTACCCGCTCACAATTTAAAGGCTCATCCCCAAGTCACATACAAAGAAGAAGGAGCAAATGCAAGTTCTGCTGGTGATAACAACCACCACAGTGCTTTCGCCATATTCATTTTTCTGCCTTTCAAAACAATTTTGAAGACAGAAATAAAGGTGCAGAAACCTTGCATTGCAGACTATATTACAATATAGTACAAGAAAGAGAAATTGGACGCGAATGAGCAATGAGACAAGAAACAGGAGTTTTTTAGAGGTATCTCTGTCTTCTCGGTAAAAGGATTGCCTTCATTGTGCCGCCCTCTGCTCTCTGTGATTCTGGTCTTCTTCTAATGTCCCTTTCTCTTACCTCTAAAAAACTCCTGTTTCTTGTCTCATTGCTCATTCGCGTCCAATTTCTCTTTCCTGTACTATATTGTAATATAGTCTGCAATGCAAGGTTTCTGCACCTTTATTTCTGTCTTCAAAATTGTTTTGAAAGGCAGAAAATAAATATGGCGTAAGCCCTGTGGTGGTTGTTATCACCCGCAGAACTTGCATTTGCTCCTTCTTCTATATATATATATATATATATATATATATATATATATATATATATATATATATATATTAGTGTAGTTAGGTAGCAGTCTTTCCTGAATGCAAATTTTGTTGAAGACCATTGTGTATTTTTTTGCCTTAATTAATTTCCTTTGGCAACTTTCTCTTCTTCTACCTTTTTTATTTCATCTTGTAGATAGTGGATCACTTGTCCAGTATTCATCTCTTTTTTAAAATGAATGTGTTTGGTAAAAAACAAACTAAATTGCTAAGCTTTAGATCTTATTCGATCATCTTCATAGCGTTTTGAAATGTTCTTGCCTCCTTTACCGATGTAATGAGTGGAGTGAGGATCTGACAGAGGGAAAGAAAACGATTTTTAAGGGGTATTTATTCCGCCTTAGTTAAACGTAACGTTAGAGGAAATGGGCCACTCCTGTGAGTGGAATTTTAAAATAGTTTTAATGTGCGATTCCAGCTTGTCGCTTGACTGTTTGTTGATGACCGGCATATCTTTATTTATTAATATGGCTTCTAAGATGTTCAGCCTCGCTTTATTGCCCTCTTTTCTTTTTATAATGGTGTTATCAACGTGCATATCTCTCGTTAGGTTAATATTATGGGCACTCTCCATAATCTTAGAAGCCATATTAGTAAATGAAGAGAAGTGAAATGGAGAGGACAGCGAAGAAAATAGTAGGAGACAAAAGTGGACTTAGTTAGTCATGGGATCTACATCTTAACGTGGAATCCGAACCACGATGTGTCCCTTGTCTCTAACTATAACTATAACAGTTTATCGTGACCCCTGTCCCACGTATCACTGTGAGTCTCGTTTACGAATATGATAGTAAAAAACGAATAGATGCAGAAGGTTGAAGGAAGTAATAGGTTTGCAAAGAGATGCTAATTGCCTTGACGTCAGGCTTATCTCTATCCATTTTAAGTAGTATAGCTACGTGATAGAGTTAGAAAGTAGTATTAGTATTTATGAGGCGTTCAAACCGTTATTAGTAAATATTCTTACTAAAAACTGGTGTAGGTTTCTATCTCTCTATCTATTCTTTCCTATTCCTATCCTAGTTATAATTGACTATATGCTATTCTCTGGTTTTCTTCGGTTATTTAATTACTCTTAGTCGTCGTCGAGTATTAATCTCTTTCTCTAGGTGCAGATTTTTTCTTCGTCGTCTTCTCCTCCTTCATCTATTCTTGGGAAACTTTGGAATAATGTGTGTGATCTCCATCCTTCTCTCTGGGCAATTTGGTTGGTTAATTCAACTCCTACTTCATTCTGTGTCTTTTCTAAGACTTTCCTTGCTCTTTTTGCGATTATTCTGTTAAGTGGCTTTATCCTTGCCTTCCTATGCAAGGTCTTGTAGTCTTCTTCTTTCTCCTCTTCTGGTGCTTCTTATTAAGTAGATAGGTTTGTTTTTGACTTTGTGGAGTCTTAATAGGTTACTTCTCGAGATCGTGCACATCGCGATAGTTGGATAAATAATCGTGGACTATACTATCGCTTGATAATTTTTTCTCTTGTCTTTCATGCTTAGGTTAACTAACTTGTACAGTAATGCCAGGCCGCTATTCCCTCGATTTACCCTCTCAGTTACGTGCTTTTTATAACCTGATTTCGTAATGGTTAGTCCGAGCACCTTACATTCTTTGTCGTATCTGTAGCGCTGTCCTTCTACATATACAGCTGAGATGTTCCTCCTGCCCAAGGGTACCATTTTGAATTTATCCCTGTTGGTTTTAATTTTCCATTTTTCTTCGTATCTATGAATGCTTCTAATCCTCCTGCAGTTACCCTAGCTTGCATTGAACTGTTCCTGTAGGGGCAAACTATGATTTGAGTGACGTCGACGGCAAATTGGATGTTCAAGCAGCCTTCATTTCTTGGTGGTGGTATATCTGCTGTGTATATTGAATAGAAAGACGGACTCAGACATCTGCCTCGGGGCAAACCCGCAGCGAGATCGAATATTTCACCCTAATGTCGTCCTATTTCCACATAAGCATGTCTCTCCATTACATAATCACATAAAATCCTTTCAATCTTGTTGTTCATTCCTAATCTGAGTATCTTGAGTTGTATACCCCTCTGCCATTCTTTGCCGAATGCCTTGGACACGTCCCAGTATACGATGTCTACGCTCATCCTTTTCTCTTTGCTTTTGCTATCTTTTCAAGGATGACTCCAAGTGCCATCTCCATGCTTCTGTTTTTCCTGAAGCCAAATTGGCAGGTGTTTCTTCGGCCATTATGATCGAGGAATTTGGACAGTCTGTTATTTATTATTTTTTTCAATACCTTACCGATGAAATCTAGCAACAAGACGGGGCGGTAGTTACCCACTTGATCTGGGGGTTTTCCCGCCTTGGGTATGAATATCATCTTTGCCACTTTCAGTTCATCAGGAAAGTATCCCGTGTTCAAGCACGCATTGAAGACGTTTCTCACTCCCTCCAGTATGTTCGGGGTTGCTTCGATGTAATTTAATCTGGTAAGTCCCTATCTGCATGGAGCTCTCTGTCGGAAGTTCTTTATGGTTTCTTTTAATTCCTCAGATGTAATGATTGCGTCTATTCCGTCGTTATTGTTTCTCCTTTCCTAGACAAAGCGGAAGGGGTATGTCCTTTCGATCTTTCCATTGATTTCGTCTACGATCTGATGTTCGGACTCAATATAATAATCCTCATTCTCCTCTTCGCTAATTTTGAATACATTGGTCCTGCATCCTTAATTTTCATTTCATTCCTTGTTGTCCGAGTCTTTAATCTGTTGATATGTTTCCAAAATTCCCTTGGTGATGTTTCTACATCTATTTTCTCGATGTGTTCATTCCATTTCTCTTTCTGTTTTTCATAAATTAGTGCTATTAGTTCTCTTTTCTGTCTCCATAGTGCGTTGTATGCTTCCCTTGATGTTCCGAATCTTCTTATATGTTTTGCAGCCCGGCCAATCTCCTCGCTCAAAGCCACCATTTCTAGTGTCCACCTAAATTGTTTAATGGTTTGGAACGAGTTAATGGGGACGGCCCCCTTCTCTGCCCTTTTAATTTCTTCTCTGATTCTATCCAACTCCCCGTCGAGTTCCTCTAGAGTGGCTTTCCCGAGCGGGCTGGGCACGTACGTCTGAAGTAATTTTTTGTACCTATCCCAATCCGCTTTATGGTACACCTTCCGTTTCTTCGAAAGGATTTGTATAGGATTCTTGTTTATGTACATTAGAGTCGCAGTGTGGTCACTACAAGGAACATCCACTGGTTCCATAAAATAGTTAGAGGGCAGATTGAAGTCTGCCAGGCAGATGTCCGGTTTTGTTGCGTGATCTCTTCGTAAGTATGTAGGGAAATTGGGTCCCAGTCTTTGCAGTATACATCTATTGATAAGCGTGTTAAGTTGTTTTCCGACTCTGTTTGTATTTCTGTACCCAGAAGCCCCGCAATGGGCGTTTAAATCGCCCATCAAAATGACCGGTATCTTATAGTTGAAGAGTTTAGTAAAGTTTTTTACCGGTAATTGGGGGCGCCTGGGTGGCTGGTAGCCAGTTGCGACAATGATGTTGCTTAATTCCATTTTAATTTCTATAGCTAAATATGCATCTACCAATCCTTGTATTGTTTTGTACTGCAATCCTTGCTTGACCGCTATTGCCGCTCCGTCGTGAGTTTCTCCTGAAGGATTTGTGTTAATAACATTGTAGTTCCATATCTTTAATTTCTCGTTTTCTGTGTTTCTTCCATATTCTGATATTAGTATCACATCTGGGTCAATCTTTTTGAATAAGTTTCCGTACATAATTTCCTTGTCTTTCCATCCGCATGTGTTAATTTTAGTTTTTTTAATTTCTTAATATCCATAATCCAATTGTTTATTTCCGTTCGTTTATTCGTTTTCCGTTTAGTTTGTCCTAACTGTTAAGTTATCGGTGTTTCTTCTTTCGTTTTTCCTGGGTTGTCCGTCTGCTGACTGCATTTGAAGGTCCCTCTGGTAGTTAATCTCTGGGTGATGGACCCCTTTTACTTGCGTATTTAGATCTGTCCTTTCTTTGGGCTTTCCTGCGAGTAACCCTTGTGCACTCTTGCTCTGTGTTGTCGGAGGGGTTTTCAGTCTCTGAGTCTTCGCTGATTGTTTCCTCTTCTGATTCTTCTGCCTGTTGGTTTCCTTTCGCCTCTTCGATTAACTAATGTTTTGTCTTTTCTGTGACTTTGATTCTGAAAATGGCTGATGAGACGACTTCTTTGGGGAATTTCATCGGTTCGAGCCCGTTTTCCTGTAACATGCTGTTGAATGTTTTTGCATAACTTCCAGGGTTAGCTATATTCATCACGTGGGCATGTAATATACAAGTAAGTATTTTTACGTTGAGCGTACCATCTAAATCAATCTGTGTTGCCGATCCTTGTTGGTCACTTTTTGCCATTGCTGCGTATGAGTTTTTATTTACGCTCGTATTATTTATGTTTGACTGTTTTTCTTTTCTCTTTATAATTTCTCTTCTTTTGGGACAAATCATGGCCATAGTTCTGTGTCCCCCTTGGCAGTTAATGCATATTTTAACTGTGTTGTTGTAGTATCGCCAAGAGTGGCCTTCAGTTCCATATTCAGAACAGATTATAAAGTCTTTGGGGGGGGGGGCAATTTTGCGTCGTATGTTCTTCCAACGCATAATATCTGAAGCATATATGTATACTTGTGAAGACGTCTCTTTGTATGTGAGCGGATGGGATCCTCGTGTTGAAAGCGAGAAGTCTCTGTTCCATGATCCTTGAAGCCATTTCGGTAGATTCACAAATGACCTTGAAAACGTGAGTGTGATCTTTAAATTTGACCACCTCCGCAATTTTGAGCGATCTCTGTCTCTCCTGAAGTTCTTCTCTTATTTCTTGTCATGAGTGCTTCCCTAGCCAGGACTCAATTTTTCGGCAGATGACAATTCTGTTAGCCGTGATTTGTGGTGGTACTCTAGCTTCCAAGTCCAACTTCCTTAGCGTAATGCTCCCCACAGATGACAGTAGCTGCTCTACGTCTTTGTTTTCTGGGCAAATAAGTGTAAACCCAGATGGTGTCTCAATGCATTTGATTAATGGTATCTCCAGATCTATAAATATGTATCGCACTACTTCTTGTGGTGATCTTTTCCTTCCATTGGGTATGAGTTTCAGGGAAAGCTTTTTGAAGTCCGGTGGGTCCATCTTCCCAGGAGTCGTCGCCTCTCCGAGGAGATGGGTTCTTCTGTCGATCATCAGCTGTGGAGTCTTAACCAGTCTCCACAAGTGGGAGGAGCCCCTCTATCTGTCCTAGTTCTATCTGGCCTACCTTCCAATTTTCGTACTCTCCTTGATCAACCCTACCTATCTGGGCCTAACCCTAACAGCGGTCCACAATTAGCTTTTGGCTCGTGACCGAGAATCAGCCCCCCTTTTCGGGCTCCCTAAGAGGGTCTCCTGCAGGGGTTCACTATACCTTACTGTAGGAGAATAGCATAATGCACCCACGTTTCCCCACCTCCTTTTCGGGCGGGCCGGTTATCAAACCTTCCCCTTCCGGCCCGATATCTGATGGTCTCCCGCCAAAAGAACCCGCCGACCATTTTAGCAAACCACCCCGTTCCTTCCTCAACTGGTTATCGATAGATGGAAGCCCGCCTTGGCTTCTGGTCGTTCCCGGAAGTTTGAAAAGAACGAAATGGAGGAGATAATCAAGCCTCTCTCACCCGGAGAAGGGCGCTTGATATCAAATCTACTTCCGGAGCCATGTGAACTTCTCCCGAGTTTCGAGTATAAAAGATGAATTCTTTTACCCCTAGTAGAGCTTGCACAGCGTCTGGCGGGGCAGGAATTGCCATCTATCTCGGTGTAGTGGTAAATCGTCAAAGCACCAAGTCTTCAGAAAGGAGATCGGTCCCAGTTAGGAAGGCTCCTTATCCCCTTGGTCTGCAAGTCAATGCGGACCCAAGCTCGTACTCACGTGTAAGAGCCGAAGCTACAAACGGCCTCACTTTGGTTCCATAAGCGAGAAAACTACATCTCGGCTTTTTTCCAGGATCCTACGCGTTGATAGGTCACTTCGCCCCCTCCTCCTCACAGTGGCACCCAAGATTCCTCGGAGTTTACGAGCGTGGGGCCGTCCTTAACAAGAAGCTCCCGCACCACCTTCTTCCACCAGAATCGTGAGGAAATTGTGGGATCAGGTCTGTCCCTGGAGAACCTACCTCATCGTCTCCACCAGCGCCACCCGAACATCAGGTTCCAAGGTAACCCTTTCCTTTCACATTCCACAACTTCACCGCGAAGCTTACCAACATTACAAGTGTATAGGGATCTACATAGTGAATAGTTATTTACAAGCCAAGTGAGATATCCGAGATACACTTATTAATTTATCTCTCAAAGCACCTTATATATATATATATATATATATATATATATATATATATATATATATATATATATATATTCTTGTTTAGTGTTGATTAAAACTTTATTTTCATATTGTTTATGTATCTAACTTCCTTTGGGTGGCTTGCTGGCAAAGTTCATTCCAATCCCTCAGTAGCCACCCTCTAAGCACTATGAGTCAATAAACCCATTCAGGGCACGGGCCGAATGCATCATAAGGAGTAGTACGACGACCCCTTCGTTTTTGGGAATATAGGATATATATATATATATATATATATATATATATATATATATATATATATATATATATATATACATATATATATATATATATATATATATATATATATATATATATATATATATATATATATATACATATATATATATATATATATATATATATATATATATATATATATATATATATATATATATATATATATATATATATATATATATATATATATATATATATAAGAATCGGGGAAAACTCCAACCCCCTTCGGCCTATTGCTCGACAATTACTACCAACTGCAACTCAGACCTTGCCGGTGACCACGTTATGTAGTGCTAGTGAGAATTAAGTTTGTGGTAAAAAGTATGTACAAATAGTCAAGAATTTAGAATAAGGAAGAGCAACTCCTTCGGGGAAAAAGGGGGCTACTTCGCTCAAGAGGAACAGGAAGAATCTCCAATCAGCCCCAGGAGCTCATATATTTCTCCTTAGTCGTTTTCTTTAGGTCCTGAATAAAACTTTTCCTTCTTTACCTGTGATAGCCTTTACCAGTTCGCAGCGAGATAGCAGGCGTACAGACTGTGTAAATCAATGAAGGTAAGCCGGCCATCAACAGTCAAGCGACAAGCTGGAATCGCACATTAAAACTATTTTAAAATTCCACTGAGAGGAGTGGGCCATTTCCTCTAACGTTATGTTTTACCAAAGCGGAATAAATACCACTTAAAAATCGTTTTCTTTCACTGAAGGCTGAAGAATTCATTGAAAAAAATACGCTAATACTACATCTCTTACCCGATAAAGGAGGAAAAGGAATAAGGAAAGGCTGTCCCAAAAACGTCAAGATCCACTTCACTATCCCCACGGGGACTCTCCGGAACACTTTTTGAACCTGCTCCTAGGCGACTTTATGTCGACCTACACCCATCCCCCCTCCTTCGACGGAGTTAGGAAGCTGAAATGAACTGAACTGCCATTCATCTAGTCTCGCTCCAACTATTTCGGTCGACTTTGATAGACATAATTTGAGACGTAAAGGAAAGCTGGTTTGAGGTTTAGCCCACTGTGGAACTCTACGGAAGAGACCGCTAGGTTACGAGGCGTTCTGAAAGATTTGGAGAAGAGTTCGCTCTAATCTCTAACAGTAGTTTCCGGCCAAGACCACAGAGGGACATGCTACCGTCCCCGTGTAAGTTGGAAGCAGCATCGATAACCAACTCCAGACGGGTGGCACCCTCGGGTGGTGGTAGTTGATTCGATCACCACCCATCATTAAGTCCACCACACTTCACCCGTCTGAGGGGCCTCCCCGGGTTTACCCATCATCATTCATCCCCTCATTTGGCAGTTCACATTCACGGAAGCTAGTGACGAAGTATAGGGAGTCATTAATAAACAAATAAAGAAGAAAATACCATCGTAAGAAGAAAGGGAGCTCGAACTTTTACTTGAATCAAGTCACCACTAATAAGAGGTTTGGGTGAAGAAAAAGAATCCATTCAAGAGGGGCTAATCTCTCGAAGAGATAGCCTAAGAAAATACAACCAGAATACCTCTGCGGGAAGTCGATGGGCAGCCCAAGCACAGCAGAGAGAAAGTATTCGAAGCTGTGTATGGCAAATTGGGTATTGCCATGGTGAGACTGTTGTAGATAACCTCGGGGTATATCGCAATCTGCGAAAAAGAAAAGGACATCGAGGATATCCCCAAGGAGAAGGCAGTAGATGTCCTTAGGGGAATTGGGCTGCGGATAGCAGTACCACCACAGATCCTGTCCCACAGCCGCGTGGTGTGCCGGCGACTCAATTCCTGGATCGGACAGCACTCCAAAGATGACATCAAGAAGGAGATCCAGCTTCGGCAAACCTGGGCCAAGGTAGCTGAAGTTATCAAATTTAAAAATAGAAGGGATAACAACGAATACATTCACATCTTCAAGGTAGTCTTCACCGAAAATTAGTGGGGAACAGATAAAGAAGGGAGAATTCACTCCAGTCCAGTTCTGTTTCAGGTGTTACAAGATGAAAGAACACGCCACTAAAGACTGTAAAGAGACACAGGAAACATGCTCCAAATGCAGCGATAAAGGGCACAATTGGAGGTCGTGCACTAATAACTTCGAGAAGTGCATTAACTGTGGTCAAGGACACAGAAAAATGGTCATGTCATGTCCTGTAAAAAAAAAGAGATAATTAAAAGTAAAAAAGAAGCGAAGAAGAAAGAAGAAACACGTAGAGCGACTACGTCCTACGCTCAAGCAGCAAAGGTGGCTCTCTCGGAAGTGGACAATAAAAAGACATATCTCAAGCTACAAAACGAGAACTAAACAAAGATTATGACGTGCATACTTCACGCGCACGTCATGAATCTCACGCGCCCTCGCACGTTCGCAACGGAGCTGAATCAAATGTTAGCTGAAAACGGGATGGAACAAATGTGGTTTCCGGACAACCCCCCCCCCCCTCTGGAGATGTACTGCAATTGCAGATGGTTCCAGACCAACATGCAAACGGTCAAGACACCACCAAAAATGTAACCAAAAAAGAGAAGAAACAAGCAATCGATGTGAAAACTCCTGCCCCTAAATAGAAACAAGAAAAAACCGTAGAGAGAGAAAATGCTGGGACTGACACCAATAGTTTCTCGGAATCTTCAGACTCTTCGGACACCGAAGTCCCACAAACTAAGAAGGTCAAGGGAAAGAAAAGAAAAAAAAACAAAAGATTGCGTGCGGATAGCATCAATCTTAAAATTTATGTTTGCGACCAGTTTCCTTTTCCCGAAGAAATTGAACCCAGTGATATATTCCATGGGATTAAAACTAAAATATTCAAATGGGAATACGACTACGAAGTCGACCCTAAATCACAACACCTACGAGCAGATTTCAAATGCTGAGTTCAGAAAAAAGAGAAGCAGGAGGAAGTAGAACATCACCAAAAACACTAAAGAAACAACCTGGAGAGAGTAAACAATAAAATGAGGATTCTGACACTGAACGTAAACGGATGGGAGGGAAAAGCTACGGCATATGGAAAAATATTGCGGGTGCTTGACCCCGACATCATTCTTATAACGGAGCACGGTATCGACACTACATCTGGCTAAATTAAAATACCGGGCTACAGAGTAGTCATGAAAATCCTTTTCAGGAAAGGTTTGATGATGTTGCAATAGCTGTCAAGGGGAACATCTCGTTCAAAAAACTACCAGAACTTGATGAATCCTTTGTGGCGATTGAGCTTCACACATTGGCAGGAGACCTCGTGATAGCTGCAGCCAAACAACCCCCTCGTCGAACCTATCTTCTGTTAAATAACTTCTACACACTGTTCGGGCGCCGCAGAATGGCATTCGTAGGGGGCGAACTCAATGACAGATGCCTTGCGGTGGGCTATGGTAGTATCAACGAAAGGGGCTGAAACTTGGAACTGATTATGGGAAGAAAAACATTGAGAAAATAGGGCCGGATTTTCCGACCTATATCACTTCCATATGAGCAATCAAACCTGACATAATCTTAACAAGTGAAGGCTTTCCCATTCAACTACCATAGTGAGCCAGGCCTAACAGTCCCACGTGATAACATAGCTATCTTCACCACAGTATCTCTCGCTCCGATCCAGCTTCCAGTCCCTCTCCGAAAAACTACGTCTTAGCCAACTGGGATCGTTACAAGAGACGACTAAGTTAATACGCACCAGCTGACCTAAGTGAGGCTGCATTGGAGAAGATAGACGGGGAGCTGGCGAGGATAAATACGTCCATACTAGAAGCGGACCGCGAGTGCATACCCAAAACTGGGTATAAAACACCTCCTCAGCCCAGATGGACAGATGAGATGAGAGTGATCACTCGTGTTCAGAGGGAAGTGCACGAAGAGATAAGACGGCGTGGTCCTAACCGGGAAAGAAGCTCGCTCCTTCGACGCCTAAGCACCGAGCTAAAAGAAGTTATCAACCTGATAGCCAAAGTCGATAGCGAGCTTAAACCGGCTAAATTCTGGCGTCAAGTCAAGAACTCAAAGGGACTAACAGCAAGAACAAAGGCTCGAATAAAAGAGAACGGAGACTATATAGAGGACCCGGCGGTTCTGGAATACAGATTCAGGAATTTCTGGAAAAACGTCTTCAGGATCACCCTAGAAGAAAACGAAGAGTTCGCCTAGGAATTCGAAGAACTGAATCAGGCTATACACCGCACGTACCCACATCATCAAGTAGACGAAGGCAGGGAGATGGCGGACCATGACCGTCCCATAACACCAGAGGAGGTCATGGTCACTGTGAGAGCCTTCCAACAAAAGGCATCAGGCTGGACAGGCATCACCAGAAACAACTTGGTAAATGCCCCACAGCAGCTCATTCAGGAAATTACAAACATTTACAACGCTTTCCTGAATCCGGGTTATTTCCTTGAGGGTTTTAAGATCGCTAAAATAATGTTCATACCTAAGGGAGGTAAACCCTTTGATAAACTGGTAAATTATAGGCCAATCGCCCTACTGGAATTCGTTGCGAAAATCTACGAGAAGCTCCTGGCTGACAGGCTCCAAGAAAAACTAGCCAAGCTAGGAGCTCACAACCCTCAGCAGCACGGGTCCTGCAGGAAACGAAGAACGGAAACCGCCTTCGCCCTCCTAACGGAAAAACTCGCTTGCAGCAAAGTTGAGAGAAGGTACGTAGACGTGGTGCTGCGGGATGTAATGAAGGCCTTCGATAAAGTATGGCTAAGAGGGATACAATTTAAGATCCTCAAGATCCAGCTAAACCCAATCCTGGAAAGGGTCCTTTGTAACTATGTCACGGATAGGAGAGCCCAAATCGCGATCGAGGGCTGCAAAGGACCAGAGTTCGAACTCGAGGCGGGAGTTCCACAAGGCAGCTGTCTGAGTCATTTGTTGTACCTCGTGTACACAATTGACCTACCTGCTCCAGTGAGGTACGATTCGATGTATCTGTAATACGCAGATGACATCACGTAAATCGTCCTAAGTCAATTCAGGAACGCTGGAAGCCAGGCAAGGGCGACAGCTGCCGAGATTGACAACATCAATCGCTACGAAAAAAAAGTGGAAGATAAAAACCAACGGCCAGAAGTTCACTATAATTCCAATGAACCGCTGGAAAGTAGACGACGTCCTCGTCGACAACGAACTCTATCTGTACTCTAACGAGGAAAAGGTCCTGGGCTTACAACTCTATAAAACAGGTTACAAGGCCCACGTAAATACCAGAGTCTCCCTAGCCAAAAGAGAATTGAAGTAACTGAACTGTTTCCGAAGCCTCAGCGTGCCAAATAAGAAAAAACTGTTCATGGCCCTGGTACGCTCCGTCCTAGTGTACCCGGCTGTGATCACGCAGATGGCAAGCTGTACCTCTCTCAGAACAATGCAGAGGGTACAGAACAAAGCCACGCTGCTAATAACTGATATGCAAAGGATGAATCATATTCGGCAATCGGTTCTACATGAAAGAATCGGACTAAAACCGATCAATATGGAAATCCAAAGGTTAGGGAGAAAGACTTGGGACAAAATTGATCACGAAAACAGAAGACGCGCAGTTGGAAGAACAACTCTGTTCCCAAGCGGAAGAACTTGTGCGAGAGAGAACATACTACTTATTTATACATAGAATTATACAAAGGAAATTAACCTTAATAAAAAGAGGCGAAGTGCCCAAATTCAAATTCAAAATCAAAACTCAATTCAAATCAAATTCAAACCCAAGTCAAATTAACTTTAACAAAAAGAGGCGAAGTGCCCAAATTCAATACAATTCAAACTTAAATCAAAGAATTAATTTTACCAAAAAGAGGCGAAGTGCCCAAATTCAATACAATTCAAACTTAAATCAAAGAATTAATTTTACCAAAAAGAGGCGAAGTGCCCAAATTCAATACAATTCAAACTTAAATCAAAGAATTAATTTTACCAAAAAGAGGCGAAGTGCCCAAATTCAATACAATTCAAACTTAAATCAAAGAATTAATTTTACCAAAAAGAGGCGAAGTGCCCAAATTCAATACAATTCAAACTTAAATCGAAGAATTAATTTTACCAAAAAGAGGCGAAGTGCCCAAATTCAATACAATTCAAACTTAAATCAAAGAATTAATTTTACCAAAAAGAGGCGAAGTGCCCAATTTAAATTTAACAAACAAAGAGAAGTGAAGGAGAATAAATCAACAAAATTAACCAACTATAATGAGAAGAGGAAGATAGATTAAAATAAACGAAAAGAGGCGAAGTGCCCAGACTAAGACTGAAAATAATAAATGAATAACTTAATAAAATAAAACTAGAGATAATTAGTAGAATAAAAAAACAATTGAAAGGCTGGAAAGCCACGACGGAGGATCAAATTAAACAAAACACTTAAATAAATAAATATATATACATATATATATATATATATATATATATATATATATATATATATATATATATATATATATATATATATATATATATATATATATCAATGGAAGAACCTGGCTGTCATCGACAGTCAGCACCATTATTGACGGAGGAATAAAATTTTATGAACTAAACGATAAGAAAGCATGCTAGTGATGCCCTAACACCAGGGCAACCTAGTAAACATTTTCAAACTTTTTCTAACCTACCACACATTTCATCACTTTCATTAATTAATTAATTAATTCAATTTCTTTCACTCTGTCAGATCCTCACTCCACTCATTACAGCGGTAAAGGAGGCAAGAACATTTCAAAACGCTCCGAGGATGATCGAATAAGATCGAAAGCTTAGCAATTTAGTTTGTTTTTTACCAAACACATTCATTTAATATATATATATATATATATATATATATATATATATATATATATATATATATATATATATATATATATATATATATATATATGCAGTAAAGATAAGATCCTGCTTTTCCGATTTCGACCCAGGATCGTCCACATTTATGCGAAAGGCATCGAGATAGTAACAATAATTATTAACATTACGCGCCTTTTCCTTTACTTATCGATATTTTATTTTTATTTAATTATTTATAGCAACGAG
Source organism: Ceratothoa steindachneri (assembly GCA_963969495.1). Lineage (NCBI taxonomy): Eukaryota > Metazoa > Arthropoda > Malacostraca > Isopoda > Cymothoidae > Ceratothoa > Ceratothoa steindachneri. The sequence continues at coordinate 133,539,308 of OZ018326.1, forward strand.
GGCGTCTTCGCCAAATGTTGGTGATGAGAGGATCTCCCAGTAGTAAAGTTAGGGGAACTGAAAATATACGAAACAATGTTCGAGTGCCCGATTAGTCTAAAGAAGAACTACTCGGAGCTGAAGTGCACATAACCCTGCTAGGTTTGTGTAGCCACGCTCTCCTTAAGATGTTGGCTGCATCAGTGTTTTCCATCAACCTTTATTCTGAAAGTTTATCATGTTCGCGAGAGTTGCGTGCCCACCCTGTCCCACGTACATCAAGTAGTCTCTTCGAGAGGTAGCTTACACAAATTTCACATCTCCTAACTTTACCACTCGGTACACTCATATACTCCTCACAAACTCATTGTATCGTTGGTTTTCGATTCTTAGTTTGGAAAATAATGAAACTGAAACTAACCAGAGCGTCATTTTGACTTACTCTAACTTCACTGCTTGGCACACCCTTCACCCTTTCTGACAAATTCATAAACTCGTTGATTGTTGTTTCTTACAAATTAATTAAATGGAGTCTCGTAAAATGTCGGAAAAGTAAACAAAATACATTTCTACAAATTCTTACTAAACATTGCTCGGTGGAAATAACTGAAATATAAGAACAACACCGCCTTCTTTTTATATCGTTGCCATAAAGGATATTACGTACATTTAGTTCTTAGGAAAATGTGTTGAACGCGGCAGAAGCGCCAACTGTACTTGCGGTTAATATAGCGTTGAAATCATGACAGGTCTTTAGTCGATATTAGTGTGTATTTTTGTAAATATACAAAGTTGGCCCTTAGGCCGCGAATATTCTATTGGGGGAATAGGACTTTTGGAAAGTAGGGTTTGATTGATGTGTGCGAGAATGAGAATCAGACTTGTCAGGGACTCCTGTACTTTTAATTTGACTGGGTCTCTGTTTACATATTTTATGCCTTGCAACTTTGGGGAGGCCAGTTTTTGGAACAGGTTCTTCACATATGCGAGCGTTTGCTGCTCTTCTCCATTCGGAGCAAAGTCCTCTTCAAATGACCTATGTTTTTAGGCTATATCTGGTGGAAAACTGGCCTGCGATTTTGTCATTTTGAGCTTTTAATCGTGTGAACATTGCCTTATTACTACTGATATTCATGTCTTTATTTTGGTTGAATAGCTATTGTTTGGGTGTGACACAAATATTTGGGTGGGCAAAGTACTATCTACGAGTATGATGGTGGTGGGAGGAGCCAAAGATGATTCCTTGTCGCCAATGGGTAGTGCTTAGTTTCACTCAAAGAGCTAAGTTTTAGTTGTGGCGCATAAATTTCTGCTTCAAAAATGACTGCATCCAAACACTAGGTGCTATTACGGAGTGTTATTCGAGAGGGTTACCAGTTTATGGTGTCACTAAGTTTATAATGGGTCGCTTAATTTATGAGATGCCGAGAAAGTACCAGTTTAAAGGAAGAATAACTGGGGAGCGATCATGGGTTACCTGTAAAGGGGTGTCGGACGAAAGCATTTGAGGTCTCACCGTCGAGTTTGCTCTGGCTCCCAAAGTTCTTACGAGAAATCCGTTAATAGGCTAGGTTTGAAAGGTAACTTGGTTATCACTAGGTTAAAGGAAGGACTCGAAAGGGTGTTTTGTAGGCTTTATTCTTGACTCAGGTCTACCTTAATTGGGGCAAGCGAAATTGTCGAGTCTTACGCGGCTTTGTTGTAAGGTTCCCTCTAGGTTAGATAGTTGAAGCTAAGGACGGCTGGGATTAAGGACAACGAACGGCCTCTCGACGTCAATAAGATTAATGTGAATCCGGAATCAAGGGGGATAAATATATTTTACTAATAATAGTGATATTACTCCTTCTGGAAATTTTATGCCTGTCTTATTTATACGAACCTCTATTAAGAGGGAATAACTTGGCTATCTTTATTCAGAACGCTAGGCAGAGCCTCACAGATCAAAGTATGTTCTTGTGTTACTTTGTTGAGACTGCTGGGTGGAGTCAAAGGGTGCGTGTGTTTTAATGTAGGCACATTTGGCCGCATCCGGGCCGGCATCGATAGCAAGGTTGATTTTGTCGTTTCGCAGCTCCAAGTCAAATTTAACTGGTCAAACCCAATTCCGTTCGGGCTTCTTCGTTATCTTGTATCGAGAACCTTCGGCTTGCAGCTGTTTCCTCGCGTGTGTATGTTTGTGCATTCGCGTGGGAAACTCCAACTATTCGCTTGCCTTCTTACAATCATGTTTTTCTTATTACATGTAAAATTGTGATTTACATTATATATATGATTTTTGCTTTATTCTACATTAGTTCAATGTTACTACATAACATATTATTTCAGTAGTTATTATGGGTGCCCAATTTCAAGATTTCATAGGTTCGACAGGGTGCTCATTTATGAGGATCCTCGTTGAGCTGTCTTCTCCTTGCAATTCGGGCGTCGCTACACTATTCGCCCTTGACAGATTATAATTTAGACTAGGCCGTAGAGATTAGGAGGATCATGAGAGCCATCAAGTTTTGAATATTCTCTCTTCCATCGGAGATATGATGTTGGAGGCAATATAAGAAAAATCGGGAGTCTTGTTCAAGGAAATCAATGCTACACACCAGCTAGTTAGTAATTCAGGCACTGCTACCCTCTTCTCATTTACATTTACTTGGATTCTGAGCTGTTTCTCAGCCCATTATGCCATAATTTCAGAGAATATGCTTATGACGGTAGTTGAATATTTGTTTGGGATTGGTCGCAACTGTAACGTATGTTGTGACTTACACAGTCATATTCAGGATGGAAGCGTAGATGTACATATGATTTATCTCAGCCTATGGCATCGCACTTCTTGATGATAAGTGAATTGTAGACAGGTTTTTCTGAAAAACTGGTGTTTCTCGCCACAATTTTTGCACATTTCTTTCTTCTTAGAGGCTTGACTGTTGCCCAGTTTGTCCACAATAAGGGAAACAGGAACGACATTTTTTGGATCTCTTTTTGATATTAGACGCTACCAATAGAACAAGCAGTATACACATTCACCGAAGCTCCTTAGGAAGCCATGACCTGACCTCCACATAGTTCAGTGGGCTGGTTAGACACCTAATCCGGCTTCTAAGTGGTTGACTTGAACGGAATCAATATCCTTAAAAGAGAACCAGATGGTTATCAAAGTGGTCGAAATGAGTAGAAAGCGCCATTGAAATAAATAATACTCTTAAGGGGGCCCTGTTCAAAGAACTAGAAGTCTACTCTGCTGTTCCAGGCTTACTCCAGATGCCAGCTGCATCTTGGCGCTACACCTGAGACTTCTAAATAAAGAGAACGAGTGCATAAAGAAGGGGCGTAAAATAATAAAAGAGATATGTGTAGAAGGAATAAAATGAGGTAGTTTTGACATACTGCAGGCATTGGGGCCGTATACGATGCTACGAATAGTTTCAGTTTTAGCAGAACACTACTCCCTGCTAAACCATTCGCCACCTGCCCCTAGTGAGAGGCTTGCCGTGGTATATTATTTGTGTTTGTTGACCTGTGAAGAGGTTGAGTTAGATTGTTTGAAGATCTGTGTAAGGTGATCGATGCCTCTTGGAACAGCGCGTGTGGTCGATTCTGGACACCGAATCTGTATATTATATTTCTAGGTACTCTATCGAAAGTTTGATTTATGTGGATCCCTGCCTTGGGTGGTAGTGCTATAGCATACGAGAAGTGCAGGCGAGCGGCTTAAAAGCTTCGTTTGAATGAGTCCTTTTTTTTAGACTCAGGATGGCCGAGTGGATTCGCCGCTGGCTAACAGTGGTCCAGTGACGCGGGAAGCTGTTCGCAACTCGCTTACGCTATTATTTTTTCTTTGCCCTTTTCCTACTCCCCTCTATCTACAATGGTGCCTAGATCCCGGGAGTGGGAGCGTTACCCCTTGGATAACATTTCCAAACTGGCTCTCTTCCTTTATTCATTCACGCTCCGCTTTTAGGAGGGGGGTTGTATAGCGTACGAGAAGTGCAGGCGAGCGGCTTAAAAGCTTCGTTTCAATGAGTCTTTTTTTGAGACTCAGGATGGCCGAGTGGATTCGTCGCTGGCTAACAGTGGTCCAACGACGCGGGAAGCTGTTCGCAACTCGCCTACGCTATTATTTTTTATTTGCCCCTTTTCCTACTCCCCTCTATCTACAGTGCGAGTTGGTATGAGCTCTTCTTGGATAAGCTGTGCGATGCTAGTAAGTATAGTGGTTGTGGGGTAAAGTGGGTTGAATCCGTGTAGGGAAGCATCCAGTGGGTTGATTATATTTATTAGGTTGGAAACAAAGTTCTCGCACAACTTTTATAAACAATGATTTACAACGAAACAATGCAGCAAAAGAAACATATCAATAAACATTATAAACACTGTTATTTTCGAGCACCTGATTTGAACGAAGGGATAGATCGTGGATGGTTTGCTGTAGAATTCAACTTCAGGTTTCAGTTCGTCATCATTTGTGAACGTTTTTCCATTCAAGAAGTTCTGCAGTTCCCGGAATAGAGGGTAGTCGCTTGGCAACAGGTGTGGCGATTACGGTGGGTAGGTAGAACACAACTTAGCTCCAGGAGTTTCTCGCGGGTGTGATTTAAAACGTGTGGTCGTGCGTTATCATGAAAGAAAAAACACATGACATCAGACAATTCTGGTTGTTTTTCCGCAATTGCATCTGTCATCTGTTGCAGTTGTTAACTGTATAATTTAGTGTCGATAGACTGATTGCGTTCTGATATTTCCCAGTAAATCATTTCCTTCACATCCCACCAGACACAAACCATAAGCTTCTTTTGATGTCGATCGGCCTTTGCCTAAAGTTGTGCTGGTGCACCTTTTTCTGTCCAGCTTCTTTTTGCGTGCCATGTTCGAGAATAGACACCATTACTCATCTTCAATAACCACTATTCAGCCAATCAAAACGACGTTCCTTGAACAGTAGTGTCATACAGGCGTCTATGCAGCGCTGACGGTCGACATCGGTCAGTTTACTTGGAATTCATACGTCAAGTTTGCTTAATTTTCCTCATTTCCTCTAAATGATGCTAAATGGCTGTACATCACTGTGCACCTTCAAGCGAGGCCTAGTCCCCTACACATTAACTAGTCATATAAATATATAAATAAATAAACTTTTAAAAAAAGGTTGTACGGGTACTTTGTTTCCAATCTAATAGTATTAGACGTTCCAGGATTTTTTTTAAGAGGGTGAAGATTAAAAAGAATAATGGGTATGATGAGATATGGTGAGTGGGTGGTTATTCGGTTGCATATTGTTGTATGAAGCTATTTGTCTGTCTAGTGAAGTTGAGTCTGTTTGTGTTCGTGCGTGTCGGGTTCCCGTTGCTAGAGTTGACAAGCTTCCGTTTGCTTTTTCACAATTTATTGCGTCTGTTTTAGGGTTTAAAGTGACCAAGAAGGTTTGCCAGTGTCGTTTATATTGTTGTGGCTGTTGTTGTATCAGTGCTTAAAAATTGAGTGTTTTTCTTACTCTCTTCTGATATTTTGGTTTCGTGGTTGTTTTCCTAGGTTGTACCTGGTTGTTGTAAACTTCCTAATTCCCAGGGAGAAGCTTAGGTTGTATTGTGTTAGGTCTCCCCCTCCCCCCAGGATGTATTAATGGCTTGCTCTCGAGATCATGTTAACAAAGTATGTATAGGTGTTTACAGGTTGTTTTGATGGTTAGGTTTGGTGAACATATGTGTTGAAGGATTTCTGTCTGGGAGTGAAAGGAATTATTCATGATAGGTGTGTTTGGTGAGTAAGGTATTCTAAGATACTGGGAGTACTTTGACGAGTTGTATAATGCTGGCATAAAAGATAGTGATTGGCTTCGTGGGCGTATATCAGGCGCTATATCGGGGTATGGAAGAGATAGCATGCAAAAGTTTGTTACTGCTCTTACAGGATTAAAAATGGGAAGGCAGCTATAGTAGATGGTATAGTTTCTGCGATGCTAAAACATGATGGTGATTGTGTTGTAGAAACTGTCTGGCCGCTGTATATGAAAGCACAAGAGTGTCTGTGATCTAAGGAAGTGATCTGATAGCACTATTTTATAAAGGTAGAGGTGTGAAGGTTGAATGCAAGAACTTCAGAGGGTGTAAGTGTTGAGTGTTGTAAACAAGTTGTATGGGAAAATTCTGTTAAGGGGGATAGGTGAAGGATTGATACGGGATGAGAAGGTGGGTTTAGGGCGGATATCAGGGTTGTGAATCAAGTATTTGTATTGAAACTGCTGCCTGAACAAACAATGTATATGTTTGACTTTTGAATCTTGGGAAGCTTATGACAGGTTTTAAGAATGTGGGTCCGATTCTAGACACCAAATGTGCCTTCGAGATAGTAAATATGTTGCCACTAGTTGCCGTAAGCTGTATGCCAGCAAAACCTATTTGCTTCTTTGTTTTGCCTAGATTCATCTAAAATTTGGAGTGTATTTTGGGACGTTTAACTTATACTCATTTACTCTGGAAGGTTGCAAGAGATTAGATTTTGGTGTCTCACTAGAGAAAATAGACCAATTTAATTAGATAAATAAATATGCGAAATGTAGTGACTTATAAAAGATGGAATTCACAACTGTGAGAATTGCTACGAATAATTAAATCACATTTAATGCACTGAAATTATTGGCTTCCTTTTAATCACTGTGAAAACACTGTAATGATTTGGGAAGTGAATTTTATAGTCTTTAAGTTTGGTGAAGTTACACGAATGGAAACTTGACAAGCTAAAGGAGATATAGGCTTTGATTAGAGTAGACTTCAAAATGCAGACTGACGTAACCAATTATACCAGTGGCAAGTGTCTCGTCGGTTAGCGGATAAGGGTGGCTATGGCTTGATTAGTTTGAAATGATTTGGACTAGTTTGAATGAATCTCTGCTCTCAAAGAGCTGGTTTTACTCGTACCTAAATTCTGAAGTTTAGCATATCCCCTTTTGGAGAAGAGTTTTGTTCTCAAGAAACTCTACTTCTGACGGAAAGAGAAAGGAGATTATTAACGCCCTTATCTATCGAGGCGAAGAGAAAGGTCACTTTGCTCTTTCTCTCACTTCAGTGGCAAGTAGAAGATGGGTCGGAAGTTCCTTTTGGTCTTACGGGAAGGCCCGTGTACATTGGTGCAAGTCGTGTGGGTAAGGTGAGGGTGGAGTCTTTCGCATATGTATGGAGTGAGTGTTCAATTGTTGAATGTTGTGAAAAGTATTTACACTTTTGTTAGCGATTTTAATCGAGATTCAAGGGAAATAGAGGTGTTGTTAGAAACATTGTCTCGGGGGAAGGAAAAAAAAAAGAGAAAACAGCAAAACAATTGTACATAAAATAATATCAATTGTAATAAAGAACAAAGACACTCAACACCAATGCTTGTATCTATCCATCAGAATGAATATCTCGAAGAAATTTTATATTCAAAATGGAATCAAATATACACTGGTGACAAAACTTATGAGATAGGCACCTATTATCGTATTGGATCCCCTCTACCTAGGCAAGGTGTTGTAACGCGACTTGGCATCACATTCGCAAGTTGAAGGAACGCCTATGGACATATATTGATCCTTGCCATCTTGATAGCTATCCACATTTCGCAATTATTTGTAGGATCCGGATCAGATTATTATGTACTCGTGGTCGGTCCCCGCGCTGTCCTCGGCGGGTGGTAAATGGCTTCCTCTATACACGTGTAGCACAGTTGATCGATGGATATTGAATATCCACACATTTTAGGATATGGAATGTCCATCCATCTGGACCTCATGAGCAGCCTAACCGATGTTCATACTTACCCACAAGATGTTAGATCATAACTGATAAAGGTATACAAATTTTCATGACCGCCAGGTACGGTGGTGCTACCCACTATTACCTTAACATACGTGAGGGGTAAGGCAAGGTTGTGTGATGTCACCCTGGCTGTTTAATATCTTTGTAGGTGGAGTCCTGGCAGCAGTACGAATGGAAATGCAAGAAATGGATGTGAGATTGATAAAGAAAGGTTAAGAGATAGGTTTTATCTATGTTTTTATATGTTTATGACGTTATGTTAGTGGATGATAGTGATAACAAATGCAGAAAAGATGGATACGAGACACGGAATCAGTTGACTGTCATGATTTCCTTCACATTTTGTGATTTCCTGTCATTTTTGCATGATAATTAGTTTAGGTTAGGTTATGCTACGTGACTATGGTTGGGTGAGTAACCAAACCTAATCTAACATAAACTATCCTAACCTAACCTAACCTATCACAAACTAATTAATATGTGAAATAATAACACCTAAAAGTCACAACAGACGAAGAGATAACATTCGAGTGTTCCAAAATAAGAGATCAAACGCTTAAGAAGAGTATAAACTGACGAAGTGTAAGACGCTCAAGAATAAATTCGTATAAATGAGTACAGTACACAGAAGTACGACTTTGATCCCAATGGTGGATGTGTATCATAAATATAATGATTCATATGAAGACAAATGCGACACAAAAGGTCTTAAATGATAGGAAACTTTCAAGGGCTATCAGAACATTAGTAAATGCTAAATGGTTAAGTATTGAATTGGCCAGGAAGTGGCATGTACTGCAAGTAGTAAATGCTAAATGGTTAAGTATTGAATGCGCCAAGAAGTGGCATGTACCCTAAGTATGCTTGTGCCAACGTTGGTGTAAGTAGGTTAGATTATTATATGGAAGGAGAATGAATTATCTCGAGTAGGGTATTATGGTTTAAAAAGGTGTGAACAAGCTTGTTACTGAGGATGTTCTGAAGCGATATGAACATATAAGAAAAATAGATGAAAATATGTGAAGTAAATTGTGAATGTCAGGTTGGGCGAATGGTTGGAATACCTCATCTGTTTGTTTGTTGGATATGCCGTTTGTGTGTAGTTGTCAGATAATTAATTGTTTTGATGGTGTGTAATGGGGTTTGAAGGGGGTTGTTAGGGTATTTAGAGTGGTATGTGTGACTCCGGGCTGTTGAGTGTATGTTGGTGGGCCGTAGGGTATATGGGCTTGTTAGGGAGGAGCAGCTAGATGAAGGCTTTTGGGGTTGGTGAGCATTTCTGTGCGAGTTGTGTATGTAGCACACATGAAAGAAGTCTGGGGTGTGTGTGATGTCCGCGACTTGGCACGTATAGGTTAGGCCTGAGTTTTGTTCGATGCACTCGTGATGTGAGTGATCATGTTGGGGGATGAGGCAAGCTTTCGCCCGTGAGTTTGTTATGAGGGGTGTAAGTTGGGGTGAGTTGGAACTATTGGATGTGGTAAATCCTATCCAGGCCGCTGCGTCTCACGCCGCGCCCCTGAGGCCCTTAAAGGCATAGGAGATATAGGCTTTGATTAGAGTAGACTTCAAAATGCAGACTGACGTAACCAATTATACCAGTGGCAAGTGTCTCGTCGGTTAGCGGATAAGGGTGGCTATGGCTTGATTAGTTTGAAATGATTTGGACTAGTTTGAATGAATCTCTGCTCTCAAAGAGCTGGTTTTACTCGTACCTAAATTCTGAAGTTTAGCATATCCCCTTTTGGAGAAGAGTTTTGTTCTCAAGAAACTCTACTTCTGACGGAAAGAGAAAGGAGATTATTAACGCCCTTATCTATCGAGGCGAAGAGAAAGGTCACTTTGCTCTTTCTCTCACTTCAGTGGCAAGTAGAAGATGGGTCGGAAGTTCCTTTTGGTCTTACGGGAAGGCCCGTGTACATTGGTGCAAGTCGTGTGGGTAAGGTGAGGGTGGAGTCTTTCGCATATGTATGGAGTGAGTGTTCAATTGTTGAATGTTGTGAAAAGTATTTACACTTTTGTTAGCGATTTTAATCGAGATTCAAGGGAAATAGAGGTGTTGTTAGAAACATTGTCTCGGGGGAAGGAAAAAAAAAAGAGAAAACAGCAAAACAATTGTACATAAAATAATATCAATTGTAATAAAGAACAAAGACACTCAACACCAATGCTTGTATCTATCCATCAGAATGAATATCTCGAAGAAATTTTATATTCAAAATGGAATCAAATATACACTGGTGACAAAACTTATGAGATAGGCACCTATTATCGTATTGGATCCCCTCTACCTAGGCAAGGTGTTGTAACGCGACTTGGCATCACATTCGCAAGTTGAAGGAACGCCTATGGACATATATTGATCCTTGCCATCTTGATAGCTATCCACATTTCGCAATTATTTGTAGGATCCGGATCAGATTATTATGTACTCGTGGTCGGTCCCCGCGCTGTCCTCGGCGGGTGGTAAATGGCTTCCTCTATACACGTGTAGCACAGTTGATCGATGGATATTGAATATCCACACATTTTAGGATATGGAATGTCCATCCATCTGGACCTCATGAGCAGCCTAACCGATGTTCATACTTACCCACAAGATGTTAGATCATAACTGATAAAGGTATACAAATTTTCATGACCGCCAGGTACGGTGGTGCTACCCACTATTACCTTAACATACGTGAGGGGTAAGGCAAGGTTGTGTGATGTCACCCTGGCTGTTTAATATCTTTGTAGGTGGAGTCCTGGCAGCAGTACGAATGGAAATGCAAGAAATGGATGTGAGATTGATAAAGAAAGGTTAAGAGATAGGTTTTATCTATGTTTTTATATGTTTATGACGTTATGTTAGTGGATGATAGTGATAACAAATGCAGAAAAGATGGATACGAGACACGGAATCAGTTGACTGTCATGATTTCCTTCACATTTTGTGATTTCCTGTCATTTTTGCATGATAATTAGTTTAGGTTAGGTTATGCTACGTGACTATGGTTGGGTGAGTAACCAAACCTAATCTAACATAAACTATCCTAACCTAACCTAACCTATCACAAACTAATTAATATGTGAAATAATAACACCTAAAAGTCACAACAGACGAAGAGATAACATTCGAGTGTTCCAAAATAAGAGATCAAACGCTTAAGAAGAGTATAAACTGACGAAGTGTAAGACGCTCAAGAATAAATTCGTATAAATGAGTACAGTACACAGAAGTACGACTTTGATCCCAATGGTGGATGTGTATCATAAATATAATGATTCATATGAAGACAAATGCGACACAAAAGGTCTTAAATGATAGGAAACTTTCAAGGGCTATCAGAACATTAGTAAATGCTAAATGGTTAAGTATTGAATTGGCCAGGAAGTGGCATGTACTGCAAGTAGTAAATGCTAAATGGTTAAGTATTGAATGCGCCAAGAAGTGGCATGTACCCTAAGTATGCTTGTGCCAACGTTGGTGTAAGTAGGTTAGATTATTATATGGAAGGAGAATGAATTATCTCGAGTAGGGTATTATGGTTTAAAAAGGTGTGAACAAGCTTGTTACTGAGGATGTTCTGAAGCGATATGAACATATAAGAAAAATAGATGAAAATATGTGAAGTAAATTGTGAATGTCAGGTTGGGCGAATGGTTGGAATACCTCATCTGTTTGTTTGTTGGATATGCCGTTTGTGTGTAGTTGTCAGATAATTAATTGTTTTGATGGTGTGTAATGGGGTTTGAAGGGGGTTGTTAGGGTATTTAGAGTGGTATGTGTGACTCCGGGCTGTTGAGTGTATGTTGGTGGGCCGTAGGGTATATGGGCTTGTTAGGGAGGAGCAGCTAGATGAAGGCTTTTGGGGTTGGTGAGCATTTCTGTGCGAGTTGTGTATGTAGCACACATGAAAGAAGTCTGGGGTGTGTGTGATGTCCGCGACTTGGCACGTATAGGTTAGGCCTGAGTTTTGTTCGATGCACTCGTGATGTGAGTGATCATGTTGGGGGATGAGGCAAGCTTTCGCCCGTGAGTTTGTTATGAGGGGTGTAAGTTGGGGTGAGTTGGAACTATTGGATGTGGTAAATCCTATCCAGGCCGCTGCGTTTCACGCCGCGCCCCTGAGGCCCTTAAAGGCATAGGAGAGACCCATTCTCGCTTTGGGCAACTGATTGATTCTTCATTCCTTGGAGTTGACCCCGCTGGGAGACGCGCGGTTTTGTATTCTCATAAATGGTTGATCAGATTGGTAGGCCAGTTTTTAGCCCACTTCTCCTCTGGTCCTCCATTACGCCATATAGCGACCACTTCGTTAAGGCTCAGGGTTCGAATATTTCTGCCATGGGTCAGGCAGGTGTGTGTGAGGACCATGTGAACTGTGTACGAAGGGAAGCCATAAAAAGGTAGACAAATATACACTAATGCGGTTTCGTTCTATTTGCTCATATGCGATAAGGAAAAACACTCGAGGTTAGTCGATTATGGTAACGATTGATTGGTTTGGTCATAAATTTTCGTAATGTTAAATCCACCAAACTATGAAGAGAAATAGTTCGCCACCTTGACAAATGAAATGGACGCTGCGAATAATTCCACAGAAAACGGTAATAACCTTCCTCATGCGGTATAACATTAAATAATAACGTAACACCATAAAATTCGTGAGGGACCATAAGTCTCTAGGCCTCTAGTTCCTATTTAAAATCATTAAAGTCACTCCCATACTTCATCTGTAGCATACAATACAGCGGAGACGCACGAGACACCACGCTAAGGAGTACTCAGAGCCCGCATGGTTAGTGGCCACCGAGTGGGTTCAAATTGGTACTTTTGTGTACTGTACTCGTTTATACAAATTTATTCCTGATTGTCTTACACTTCCTCGGTTTATTCTCTCTTAAAGTTTCTTTTTTTATCTCTCGTCTCGGGACATCCGACTGCTATATGTCCTCGTCTGTTGTGACTTTTAGGCGTTATTATTTCACATATTAATTAGTTTGTATTAGTTTAGGTTAGGTTTGATTAGTTTATGCTAGGTTAAGTTTTGGTTACTCACCGAACCATTGTAACGTAGCATAACCTAACCTAAACTAATTATCCTGCAATAAGGCGAAGAAACCAATGGCAATCAACTGATTCCTTGTCTCGTATCGCCATTTCTGTATAGACCTGAGATGGATAAAGAGGGAGTTTGGAAGTTATTTTCTTATTGAAGAAAAAGAAAACATAACCAACGATGCATTTTATCTTATTAGGGCAGGAAATTCCGGAAGAAATGAGGGAGGCGAGACTGGCATAGAAACGAACTTGCCCTGCTCCCATCTTCAAAAGACAAAAAGGAGGCATTTGTTGGAAGAATATTTCGAAATAACGCCCGTGTTTGGAGCCGAGTGGGGGAAGGGATGCCGTGAGCGCAGACGGAAGAAGAGACTAGGGGACAGCTGAGAATGTTCTAACAAACCTCATCAATGGCTAGGAGAGTAAAATTAAAGCTAGCTATTGCTTAGAAAATAGACATTGAAATAAAAGAAAAGGGAAACATGAAAAGAATGATGGCTACCAAAGAACCCCATTTTGCAATGTTTATGAGTAAGCCTAAATCGGAAGATAGAAGAAAGGGTTAGATAGAATATAGATAAATCGTCGTTTGAGAAGACTGAAGATATGAACTAGTGACTGTACGTTGATGAATTTAAATAACAACCCGGGCAATCCTCAATCTTCTAATACAGTGTATCTCACCTATCCTCGAAACTTTTTAACTCCATATAACTTCACTAATTATATACAGGGAAACAATTTTAATCACATTTTCTGGTGACTTAGTTTTATCTGCCAATTTTAATTCGTTTTTTCATGCTGATTTCAAATATATAATCCATCTTTACCTACATGCTATAGTTATTCTGTAATTTCTACATTTCCGTTTCCCCGAAAACTGCCCTCCGGACGGACAGAGAGGGTGCTTGTAGAAAGCAAATACTTCACAGTACATAGTAGTAAGATAATAATAAGTGTTATTGTGCAAAATATTGACATTATTGTTTCTTTTTTCAGGTCTTATGTTAGAGTGATGGCTTCGTTAAGAGGAGTAGCGTTAATGATCCAGACACCTTCTGCTACATATGTGGCTGTTACATGCTAGTCCGTCAAAGGCGCAATATATTAAACTTTGTGATCCGCAATTATAAGGCATATTTTGATGTTCCTCTTGGCGATCAAGACAAGAACTGGGCCCCACATGCTGTTTGTCATAGTTGTGTGGAACATCTTCGTGAGTGGACGAAAGGAAAGAGAAATGGTCTTCCTTTTGGAATCCCCATGGTGTGGCGAGAGCCAAAGGATCATGTATCGGGACTGTTATTTCTGTCTCGTGAATACTAAAAGGATTGGCAAGAAAAATCAGCACAAGATCGACTACCCCAACATTCCCTCAGCGATCCGGCCAGTACCTCATTCTGAGTCTTTACCTGTTCCGATTTACAGTGGATATGCTTCCTCCGAGGATAAAAATAATGTAACTGATATGGACGTCCACGGAATGGATTCAGAGTCTGCAGATTCATCATCAGATGCCGAACAGTCATTAGCTCCTCATTGTTTCAATCAAGAGGATTTGAATCACTTGATACATGATTTGGCGCTATCCAAGAAAGCTGCAGAACTTTAAGCCTCCAGGTTGAGTGAAAGACAAATGCTTAACAGGTTGGTACGGGTATCATATTATCGAACAAGGGAGAGTATATTTGTTAAGTATTTCTCTGAGGAGAAACAATTTGTATACTGCTACGATGTTCCTGGTCTGTTTACTAAGTTGGGACTTGGCACCTATAGCTCTGCTAAGGGGAGACTGTTTTTGGATAGCTCCAAGCGTAGCCTGAAGTGTGTCCTTTTGCATAATGGCAATAACTTTGGTGCAGTTCCTCTCGGTCACTCTGTCTAGCTGCGAGAAACTCATGAAGACATAAGAATGGTCATGGATTTACTTAAGTACCATGAACACAATTGCATCATATGTGTAGACCTTAAGATGGTCAACTTCCTCCTTGGCCAGCAGAAGGGATATACAAAATTTCCATGCTATATCTGTATGTGGGACAGTCGAGCCCGTGACAAACACTGGTCCCAAAAAGATTGGCCAGTTCGTGAAACTTTGGAAGCAGGAATGCCAAACATTGTTAATGAGCCAATCGTAAGTCGAGAGAAGATCGTTTTTCCTCTATTTCATCTCAAACTGGGGTTGATGAAGCAGTGTGTCAAGGCGTTGAGCACTGACAATGATTGTTTTCAGTACAAAGTATCGGCGTTTCCTGCTTTTTCATACGAAAAAATAAAAGCAGGAATATTTGATGGTTCCCAAATCCGAAGACTTCTGAGTGATTCTGGATTCGTGAACACCATGAATGAAAAGGAGAGGCAGGCAGCCTGGCTCTCATTTTCTGCCGTTGCTCGTAACTTGTTGGGAAACAAAAAAGCGCATAACTACGAGGATCTGGTTACTAATATGCTTTTAACATATCGTGATCTGGGATGCAACATGAGTGTGAAGCTGCATTTCCTAAATAGTCACCTCGACCGATTCCCAGAGAATCTGGGAGACGTGAGCGACGAGCAAGGGGAACACTTCCATCAGAATTTGATAACGATGGAAGAGCGCTACCAAGGTCACTAGGATAGACACATGATGGCGGACTACTGCTGGACGATTAGAAGAGATCAGCCAGAGAAGACTTACAAGAGAAAGAGTTGCAAACGCAAAGTTTTGCCTGATTGAAATCAAGAAGAGGTCCTCCAGCATCTATTTGATTACAGTATTTGTAATCCTAATGTGTAATTCAAGTTTCTTCTCATATGCAATAAAATGTTTGTGCAAAAAACCTGCTTTACTATAAATAACGCAAAAGGATGGTTCAAAATTACTTCAGGGCATGATGATAGGCGTAATAAAATGGAAATTATTGTATAATATCAGTTATTGATATTACGAAAAATCTGTAGCATTTAGAGAGAATCTGGTTTCAGAATTGAATTCAGTATGCTCGAATTAGGTAGGAAAATGTACTTTTGTCAATTCACCAAATACATTGTTCCCCAGTGAATTATTTACCAATTTGAATATAACTTGTACACTTTAAAGGTGTTAATAAACAGTTTGTCAAGGTATTGTCTCCGCACTTTTGTCGGAGAATTATTCTTCCACTGTTGGCCCTTAATATTTACTCCGATCCAATACCTTTTTGTCAAAGTATTTATTTACTTACGGACTTTTAGCTAGCCAGTCCGACACCACTTAGGAAGGGAAATAATTCCTCTATTGGCTGAGTGAACTCTGGATTCGTCTAAAGGAGTCTAATTACTGAATTATGAGAGTACCACAGCGTTTAATCAGTTTTAAGGAAAGAGCCGGTCAGCACGTAAGGATCGAGTAAAAAACCAATAATTAACCAAAATATATATCTTTTAAGTTACCGATTAACTCAAATATTTATATTTACAAGAAATTCTCTCAGTTTAACATGGTCTTAAATCACAATTACTCCTACTACTCTATCACTAGCACGATTCGAATATTGTCATACTCCTGACGTGAGCTCTGATCAAAACATTGTAGGCCTCACGTAAACAAACCTTTTTCCAGATAGGTAATTTCTGGAAGCCTTTAAGTTACAGAGTTAAACCACCATTTACTCTCCCTAATCTAACTAAAATATTACAGAACTCACGGAATACTATTTCTTTCTTAGTAAGCTTGGGACAGTTTTAAAAATCCTAATTAACCAAAAAAATATGTATAGTCATTCGGACTTACATGACCTTGATCGGAACAGGGGTTGACGGATGTCGCAATACTGGGTTTTTCAGCGAGTCTTCGGAGACACCAGACTTCACGACGAAGGAGAAATTCAGGTGTCCCGTTATAACGATGAAATGGGGGATGAGGGGGTTGTCAAGGTGACCGTAGAAACCGATGTCGATCTATTCTTATGATTTAATCGGCCCAGTTATTGGTCTTAAAGACCACCTTAGACTTCTCAGCTTATAAGCACTTGCTGCGATTACTTTATCTCAATGAACTGCAAGGCATTCGTTGGAGAGAGGGGTTGTGCTCTCTTAATAAAGGAGTTCTCTTCTTTGTAGCTCTCGAGTTCTTCTTGTACCCTAGACTACTTCGCAAAGTTACCAAACTGAGGTTTGGTATATGAGGTGATCCCGAAAGTAATTAAAGGGAACTTACTTGGGAATCAATTTTTCTTTTTTCAAAATTGATAAGATTTAGACTTGAGACTCCCTCGAGGGTGAGCTGATAACTTCTTTTATCTTGCTCCCGAAATTCCTGTTTGACACTTATTAATTTTGATCCAGCCAGATCTCTTGCTAAGTCTGCGAGGGATGAATTGGTATGGAACCGATACGAAGACGAGACGAACTTCTAAATCTTAGAAGTCGAGTCCGGAACACTGCGAGGGACTGATCACAAAAATATAATCCTCCATCGTCTCTAACAGAATAATCTGTTTCCTGATGATGATGATGATGTGTCTAGAAAGGACAGAGAGGGATTGCTGTGAAACACAGGCGAACAGGCAGTCGTAAAGGAAAAGGTTGCAGAAAACTCAAGGGTGGAAATGGAAGAGTTGATAGGTCGGTGGCTAAACACCGATGCGAGGTGTGGTTAGGTTGGTCTCGAGTTGTTCGTGACTGGACGACGGTTGGAGGATGGTCAGGAAGGAGAGCGTGTCTGCTTTGTCGGAAAAGCGTTATTCATGATGCCTTTAGCTTATGCGAAGAACAGTATGGGTTGCGGGTGGTCATGGGCCACGAAGTATCACGGGGCATCTTTGTTCAGTGAGGTAGTGCGAGAGGAGCCTTCTGGTGCAGAGAGGTAACTCCGTATTGTTAGTGAGTTTCCAACGGGGTCCCTCGTGCCACGCTTCGTCAAAGGCCTTCTCCACGTCCTTGCTGATGGAGAGTGTCTTTTGATGTACCTGGCGTTTTTTTCTATATTCTGTCATGAACGATGGTTACAGCCGCCTAAGTGGACGGCCCCTCCTCAACCCATATTGGTGGGGGGAGAACCAGTCCCTCTCTTCTAGGTATTCCCGTAGGCGGTAGTTTATCATGCCTTCGAGTATTTTGCCTAGGTGCTCTAATAGAGCAATAGGCCTGTAATTATTTGGGTGTTTGGGGTCTTTGTTCGTTTTGTGTAGAAGTATGTTGTGAGAGACTTTGAATATTTTGAAGAAGTAGCCAGAGGCTAGTGAGGCGTTGAATAGGTCTGTAAGTGTGGGGTATATGTTTGCGGTGAGGTTGTGTATTAGTGTGTCTGGTAGCTCGGAGGGGCCGGGGACACGTTTTGTTGTTGTTTTAATGTAATGTTTTGTTTCCTCGACGGTGATAGGAGTGGTCAGTGTAGATGTGTAGTCGAGCAGCTCTATTCGTATCAGGGGGCAGGCCTTAGCTCGTAAGCGTGGGCCCGACACTACTCCTGGACTTCCTGGAAGTGCTCCCGCGCGTGTGGTTTAGGTGGGTTGTGTGTATGTACTGTGTCCCAGTGGGACCTAAATGCGTCGAGGATGAAGTAAGTGTCTGTGAGTGTTTGGTTGTTTACTTAGAGGGTCATGGGTTTGGGTAGGTCAGTGCCTAGCAACCTTTTTACGTGCCATCAGAAGAAGGAAGGGTTAGTGTAACGGGTGTCGTCCGAGATGCGGACGACCTATCGCCACTGCCGGTTTCTATCTAGCTGTACGCACTCTAGGATGTGGGCACGTAGGCAATTGATGTTGTGTTGTCGTAGGCCTCTAGTATAGTGATTGTTGTACTGTGTGATGAGTCTCTGAGTGTGTATGGAATATGTGAAATTTTTATGAATGTGTAGGTTTTAAGTGGTGACTGTAGGTCTCGTGCTGTGGTTATTGTGTTTAGGATTGAGCACCAGCGATCGTCTTACATGTCTGGATTGGTATGGTCCAAGGCGAGGTTTTGTGGCGTGTTATCTGTTATGTCTCTTGAACTCTTCCTAGTTCATGTTATTGTAGTCTAAGAGAGGTGGAATGGGTATGAGTCTGTTTCCTTCCGGAAGGGGCCTATTTATAGTCCGGGGACCGCCCGAATAATGGGGACAGGGTAATGCCACTAAGAGGAGCGCGAGGGGGAAGGGGGGCGACACCGCGGAGCCCAGATCTGCTTCTCAAGGAGAGGCACCGACAACCGTCCCACTATTTCTCTTCGGTGGTCTTTTGTTCTTACGCCGCTCTTTGGCGCTCTAACCACGGGCCTCGTGACCTCGTAGGTAATCGGATCTTTTGAGTTCGATGATTAACTGGGTGTTGTGCCTAGCGAGTTGTTCAAACCGTCAGTTAGATGGATTTCTTCCTTAATTTTGCTGTGGCCATTTTTTTATTAGAGCTGCTTAATGGCCTTTTGCAGCTTACTCGAGACGTGCAGCTCGTGTCGACTACCCACCGGGCGGGAAGATCAGAGCCACTCGGCAGTATGACTGTTAGTAAAACGCCTACCGTTCTCACGCACCTCAATTTCTTGTTCTTTTCTCTTGCTCTTTCCGAAGCGGGATTTTAATATATATGACCGCTTGTTCCTCTGGGTAGCGTTACGTTTTAATTTCTCTACACAGTTTTAGTTAAGTAAAAAGGATCAAGTAAAATTAGTTCCTCCCATTTTTCCAAGTAAAGATCATCCCTCCCAAAGTTACACTAGTAAAGCTAATCCCTGCCAACGTTAAAAAAAACAGCTGTTAAAAATTTATTTAGGAACATAGAATATTTGTTAGAAAGTTTATTTTAAAACAATTAAAAATTGTAAACTTTGTAGAACTTAATTAAAACGGCATTGGCAGGCAATCGTATCACAAAAATCATTAAAAACATTGTATTTGTCTTTCAAACCAATTTTTGTAGATAAGAGTTTAACATTTCTCTCTTACATCCTCGCATGCGTTTAATTCTTAGTTTAGGCTTAAGAACATAAGCTCATAAGAAAAGAAGGAGACTGCAAAAGACCATTCATGGCCTACACTTGGCAGCTCCTGTTCCAGTCAACACACAAAAGATTTCTTACCAGAGAAAAGTCATCAACATTGTCACCCTTTACAGGAGTTCGTCAGATCTAATCTACAATATACATAAAATGCATCCAGAGGATTATGTCCATTCATGCAACCGCAAAATATAATCTCCCCACTCCTTAGAAAAATATATACATATGTACATAAAAAAAGTCAGTCCCATCTAGCAGCTTCATCCATATATTTATCTAATCTATTCTTAAAACTACCCAGAGAAGAGGCTTCTATCACATGTCTAGTGAGCCTATTCCATTCATCTACCACACGATTTGTAAACCAATTCCTCCCAATCTCCTTCCTAAACCTATACTTATCAAGCTTAAACCCATTGCTACGTGTCCTGTCATGTTCACTAAGTATAAGAACCTTACCCTGATCCCCTTTATTATATCCTTTTACCCATTTGAAGACTTCAATCAATTCCCCTCTGACTCTTCTCCTTTTCAATGTATGTATATTTAGTTTTCTGAGCCTTTCACCATAAGGTAAGTTCCTTAGCCCACCAATCATCTTTTTCATCCTTCTCTGCACACACTCAAGCAAATCAATATCCTTCCTATAATATGGTGAACAAAATTGTACTGCATAGTCTAGATGAGGACTAACTAGCGCCAGATACAGCTTTAGAATGACTTCAGCACTCTTATTGCTTACACTCCTCCTAATGAATCCCAATATCCTACTAGCTTTATTCTTAGCATTTAGGCATTGCTTTCTAGGACGAAGGTCTGAACTTACCAAAATACCCAAGTCCCTCTCACAATCGGTCCTCCCTAAAATTCTCCCATTTAATTTATAACTATTCAATGGATTATTTCTACCTATACTAAGTACACTACATTTGCCTATGTTAAACTTCATTTGCCATTTCTCGGCCCAATTGGACAGAATGGTCAATTCCTCCTGCATTACAACAGCCTCAGAATCAGCCCTAATGGCCCTACCTAGCTTAGTATCATCAGCAAATTTACTCAGGTCACTACTTATACCTATGTCAAGATCATGAATATAAATTGAGAATAGCAAGGGACCCAAAACAGATCCTTGCGGAACTCCACTGCTAACACACCCCCACTCAGATTTAACTCCATCTATACTAACTCTTTGCTGTCTGTCACCAAGCCATGACTGAATCTACCTAAATATACTGCCATCGATCCCGTGTGCTTTAACTTTGCTCAGAAGCCGTAAGTACGGCACTCGATCAAAAGCCTTAATAGAGTCCAAGTATAAAATATCATAGTTTTCATCATTATCTGCTGCTTCATACACCTTACTATAAAAAGACAGCAAATTAATCAGACAGGATTTACCCTTACTAAAGCCATGCTGTGATTCTTTTATCAACTTATGCTTATCCAAGTGATCTCTAATATTCCTTGCTATAATAGATTCCATCATTTTCCCTATCACTGATGTCAAACTTACTGGTCTGTAATTAGACATATTTGTTTTATCCCCTTTCTTAAATATAGATATCACATTGGCTTTCTTCCATGCCACTGGCAAATTGCCACTCTCCAGTAGCGTTAAAATAACGATCTCATAACCTCGTATACCTCCCATTTTAACAAGTAAAAGTCATCACTCCCACAAATAACCAAGAAAAGTTAATCCCTCCTCTTTGTCTTAGGGGGGTCTATCTTTACTTGATCCAACAAAAAACATATTATAGTAATGCATAACGTATAAAAGTATTACATAAATATATAAAAACATAGTTATAAGTAATTAAAAAGTGCCAGTGATAGGTGAGGCAACCTTTACTTGATACAAACAATTGATGTAGGGCCTCCTATAATGCCCGGGAACAAGCATGTTTAAGAAAACAAAAAATTCAAAGGTTTCTGTACCTATATGTACATCGGAGGAAACTAGCCTACATGCAACTGTTTGTAGGCTTTAATTCAAAACGAACTTTTAAGTCGAGGAAGGAATAGAATACATCTTATTTCGCTATTACTATTTCAAAATGTATTTGGGATTATTTCCTTATTGATTAAAACGTAACTAAAGTTGGTATTTTCACTTATGATGAGATAAATAGAGGAAGAGATGGAAACGATAAATAAAGAAGGGTGGGCTTGTATTTTAGGCACCTCCTATTCCGTGCGCTTTAACTTTATCATAGTCTTTCATGTGGCACGGTGTCAAAAGCCAATTTGAAAT
This sequence comes from Ceratothoa steindachneri, assembly GCA_963969495.1. Classification (NCBI taxonomy): domain Eukaryota; kingdom Metazoa; phylum Arthropoda; class Malacostraca; order Isopoda; family Cymothoidae; genus Ceratothoa; species Ceratothoa steindachneri. The sequence goes on from OZ018326.1 coordinate 133,561,314, forward strand.
AAAAATAAACTATGTGCGTCATTTATTATGTTGTGTGCCTCCAGATGCTCGACGATCCTAGTTCTGAAAATAAACTTCTAGAGATTATCAACGGCCGAAATAAAGAGAAATGGACTGAAATTTTCCAGGATCAGCTTTGATGCCTATTTGAAATCAATAGGAACTATTCTCTCGGTAATAGACTTTTCTCAATGCCATATAAAGGTATTTAACAATCCTCTTCTTAATTATTTTAAGCAATTAGATAGTTCTTATTGTAACCGGGTGCATTAGAATTTTTGAATATAAAAAAATAATGTTATTTAATTTTAATTTATTTCATCTTGTACTTTAGGGAAGTTAAGTATCTTGTGTAAATAAAAAATTGCAAAATGTTAATTTAAATTTCTAAATACACGACCTGGATTCTCAAAAAGGACACTAATAGCATCCCGAAGGGCTCCTATACACTCTCTAATTGGCTTACACTTATTTAGATATCTTTAAAATGGCTTCGGGTTCGTGTTTTGGCAATCTTTAGACCTCGTTTTGGTTGTTCTTATTTGGGTTTCACGAGGCGAAGATGATAAAGGCATCGCAGTTTCGATTCTAGACAGAAAATTCTAATCTTTGAAAATTGATGCCTTGAGTTACATTCCCTTATGCGCTTTGTAATATTATTGATCTTATAGCTTCTAGTTTGATCTATTAGAAGCCTTAGGTTTATAGTGCACTATTTTTAGTTGCGTACACGCGACTCTATAAGTTATTATTTTGGTCCGTAGGTCAGTCGGTCGAATGCTAGCCATTTTACTTTTCAGTGTGTTTGTGAAAGTTTCGAAGGTCAAAAGGTCATATGATCATAAAGTCAGAAATCAGAACAATTGAGAGCACGTTTTATTTGTTTTATTTATAGGGAAAAATAAAGTCGAAAATCATTATATATTTATTGTACGTTTTCAACGTTTAAAATTTGATACTTATTCTTAAAGTTTTAGACTTTCGCAATAAATATCAAAACTGCAAGATTTAAAGTCCAGAATGAGTTGAAAGTTCTCTTGAACACTTTAGGATATTATAGATGGAAATGAATTATGTTATGATCACTGTTCCTGTTTCGCCAACTTCTATAATTTATATTAACCTCTTCTTATTAGTTAAAATTTCGTCTAGTATATTTTGTTCGAGTCTCTAGTTTAGCGTTTCTTTTGCCCATCTTGTCTCAGGAATAACCAGAATTAATCTTGATCCTCAACTATGTCGTCCTCATAGGTAGCACATTCTTGTTGAATGTCCCAGTTTGGGTGCCTTGACTGGTGGATTTGTAGACTTTTGGGTAACGCTAGAAATACAACGCCGTGTTATCTAGGATAAGACAAGTACTTTCTTTCTTCCATTAATGAATTTTCTCGATTTGCGGTTTGAACTTTTACTTATTTAACCTTATCCTTTGCCTGTGTTTGCATTCTTATCTTTGTTTTCTTTTATGAAATACCCTCAGTTTCTGTGCCCCATTTTGTGTCCACGGTTTAAGTTTCACTTCCCTTAGTTAAATCTTGTAGTAAGATGCATTTATTAAATATTTTCCGTTTCAAGCAAAAAGGCACCTCCCTTATGAATATGCAGCTAAGTTTTTTCTGTCACTTTTCTGCCTAATTTTCTTGTTCTTCTGGTCTTCCTTTCCATGGTAACACCAAGAGTCCCAAGCTGTCCTAATTATATGTATTCTTATATCTGCTCTAAAGAATATCATAATTTCTGAAATGTTAATTTTCAGGCCAACCGTGAGACTGGCTTGTGATAATTCTGTTATCATTGTCTGCCATTCTTCTGGAATCGAAACAAGTAACACGATGTCATCAGCAAAACAAAAGCGTCTTAAATATCTGCCATTAATCCTGATTTCTTTCTTTTCCAAATACAAAGTCCTGAATATATTTTCAAGCACTGCTGCAAACAGTTTTGACAATATGGGATTCGCTAATCTTACTCCTCTTTTATTTGTATTTCATTACTGACAGAGCACAGCTTAAATGACGAGGTTGCATGACTATATATACAGGGAGCCCCACAAAAAACAGGAAATTTTAGATTTAATGTACATTAGGTATTTTACAAGTACAATTACCCCGCTTGAACTAATCTAAAATTCAACTGGAAGTTGACTTGACCGTCTACGTCGTTGTGCTGATATCTTCACACAGAAAGAACTTTGAACACCACATATAACATTTGTGTTTTTGTTATGTTTTAACAAAGTTTCTGTTTCCAACAATAATATAAACTGTACTAAATTTCCTGCTTTTTGTCGGGCCACCCTGTAGAAGTGCATGTCAATAAAGGTTTTGTTACTGACTCATATCTGTAATGCTCTTAGAACTTGAATTGGTATTTACTGAGTTAAAACCTTTTTCATAGCCAACAAATATTATGCTTTGTTCTCTGCATTAATAACTCTACAACAGCTTGCAGAGGATCATAAGAATTATAGTTACCTCTGAAAACTTCATGTTCCGATGGCCAAATGCAGTTGAGTGTTTGTGTGTTAGTTATCACTTTTATAAATAATTGATATCTTGCTGATAAGAGACTGTGCTTGACCTGTAGCTATTTAAGTCTTTTTTCCACCTTTTTAATAAAAAAGTGCAACAGAATTGTTGGATTATGTCACTGGAATAATAATTTTATTTAAACATTTTGTAAACAGACTAACTTTTCTTTTCAAAATTAGATAGTAAATTTTTCCTTTATTTGGTTATCATTTACAATAGTAAAAAAAAAGAAGTTATTTTATTCAAATGCTACATACGTATGGCTTGGTTAATGACTGCTCTCCTCTTCTTGCTCGACATTTGATACCAAAGAAAGGTAAAATATCCTCTGACCGCTTTAAAGGACAGTCGATTCGACTGTCCTTAAGACCGTCATTCCCTATTATCTCCTGAGGATAATAGATTAAATGACTGTCATTAATTTCAACCTGAGAAGAAAATGCGTCCAGGTTATGGTATAATGACTGAATGAATAAAAAATAATAAAAGATGGATCTAAATATTTTTAGGAGTTTAAAATGTCCTTCAAAATCTTGAAAATATTTTAAAAGTTCTCTAAAAAGTTCACATTTTACTAGTTTTATAAAGTTTGAGACTACAATAGAATGAGGACAATTGTATGCAGAAAACTTTCTTTCCGCTTCAATGAAAAACTGGAAGGAAAGTTTTAAGACTGAAAATCCTTTTTCGAGTTCTTAGAACAAATTTAAATATTTAATACCGATGGATCGGTCGCAGATTTTTCTCAGGCACAAAAAATTAGCTTGGGTTCTCATGTAAGTTGGTTCTCAATCGAGAACTTATATGAAGAGCACGACCTTCCAGTCCCTATGAACTGTTTTTTTTACCGAGTACACAACACTCTATCTGTTCATTTATTTACTCGTTTTGAATATTTATGCTATTTTCATTTCGTAACTCCAGAGGCAGGTTGAGTTTTCCTAGCCTTTATTATCTTTTCAATGTAGAGAACTAGTTTATAAAGACCTGTGCTAAAGTTGAAAAGAAGGTGGGTTGATTCCAACTCTATTTTACTTGTCAAACTTCAAACTTTAATTAAAGGACAAAGAAAATTAGGGAGAATTTACTGTAGCCATGTTAATTAATATGAATAGAGTAAATCTGAGTTATTAACTAAAAATAATCATTAATAGTTACTTGTAAGATCAGAATTGCTATGATCATCGAATCGGTACGACAAAAAAGTGTTATATTGAACATTATTAACATAAAAATAGTTAGGGACTTATATTTCTAGTGGCTGATTATATATATATATATATATATATATATATATATATATATATATATATATATATATATAATATATATGCAAAATATCCCACAGGAAAATGAAAGGCGGATTCCAATTACTTTCGAAAGTACTTGGAATCCGCCATTCATTCTCCTGGTGGATATTTTGCGTTTATTGCTCTGCTCATGTGCTACTTTGTGAGTTTCTAATATAATATATATATATATATATATATATATATATATATATATATATATATACCAGGCAATGGCTTCGACACTCCCCCCTACGGGGAAGCTTGTGCTTTGCTGCTAAGATTATAATTTGAAATCTAAAAAAAAGCAGCCATGGTTAATTTTTTATAAATTTTCTGAACTTCGCCAATTATAATAATTTTAAAAAGGAACTAAAATTTTCCCCCTTTCAAAATATCACGTTGCTAAAATATAGTTATAGAAGAAGATATATAAAAATTAACTTTCTGAACTTCACCATTTGTAATTCTTTGGATTTTAAAATTTCACAAAACTTCGATACTTATATTTATTTCTGAACTTCACCATTTTGTTTTTTGATATTATAAAAGAATTATTAGAAATAACTTGGATAAAAAAACATAATTCATAACCAAACTAAGATGAAATTATTATTAAAATACTAAAAAAAATCCCCTTCTTAAATCATAGAGTTAGTGATGATGATACATATATAAAAAAATATTCTCAATATATTTAACATTCATAACTAAAAGTTTAATGTGAGAAAAATCGGGGATAAGTGGCAAATCAATTGAGAGAATCAATGGCGTAACTTCAATGAGACAAGATTTTGTTACCTCGTCAAATATAACTAATTGTTATTATCAATAAACTTATCCAATCTTTCCGTTTGTCTCTGCAATTCACCTTTTACACGAGCTTCTTTGGAATTCTTTGTACGACTTTCACTTCCACTTGTAGTCGCACATTTTGGCATTCTTTGTAGGACGTTCACTTCCTCACTTGATCCCACATTTTATCCTTCGCTTTAGAATTTCACTCCAACTTGTGGTCACACATTTTAGCATTCAATGTAGAATTTTCCATTCAACTTTTGCTCCCTCATTTTATCCTGTGTTGTAGGACTTTCACTTCCACTTTTGATCATATATTTTAGCCTTCGTTGTAGCACTTGACTTTCACTTGTTGTCTCACATTTTCATTAAATAAGTTACGTCATAACGTTACTCTTCTTACTTTTGACCAAATATTCAGTGATTTTCGACTTACATTTCTGACTATGTAACTACATCAATCTTCTTCAGAATGTTTTCACGGTACCTTTCTTCTTGGTACTTTGAAGCGCATCAAATTATGCCGAATTATTGATCTTAAAATCTCCATTGATAAAATACTCACGCCACCACAATTCACTGATGTTTTGGTGGCGATTAATTTAATTACTTTGAATCACTACCTGGAAAGAGACCAAGTGGTTCGATTCCTTTGTACCACCTACTACAAAAACACCTGAAAGAGGGTTCAAATTTGCATTTCCAATCTTCTTTTTTTTCCTTCACATGCCATTTTATTCCATCGATTTGAATTCACCCTCCCTGCTCCAACATTTAAGAGACATGAGGTTTTCCTTGTCTCTCTATTCATTATCGATCTTTTCTTCCTATTCATTCACCATTTTCTTGATTTGCCGATCTCCATCGTATTCTCGAGCGAGTCAACATGGCTTCGGTTGCACATTTTCCTTTATTTTCTTCAATATTGAAAAATCAATTGTTCAAAGTCAATACCGATCCTTCCGGGTACTTTAACAGGGCCACGTCTGACAATGATTTAGAATCCGATAATCCGCGGAGCTCTGAAGGGGAAAGATAAGCCACTTGGGCGCCTTAAATTCAGGTTTCTTTCAGCAAATCTGACAAGTGGGGGTTCCCCTCCTCTCTGCCCTAAATGATTAGCGCCTTCATTAAAATTGATATAAAGTGATAATAATTTAGACAAAAGTGACACTTTTTGGCTTTTCCACTAATTTTTTTCCGTGTTATCGCAGAATTCTAGATTCATTTATCGCATTTGTTTATCATTTGCTTAACGCAAATCCGTCAGGATTTATTTTTAGTTACAAATAAAATGATTATACAAACATACTTTCTTAAGCCATGGAAAAGAATTTTTTAAGGTCAGAGCATTTTACAAAATTTGATTGGAATTCCTCGAGAATAATTCAATTTTGCAACAAGTTTATGGGGATTTTACGCCATAAAGAAAGATAAAGCAAAGCTGGCAAAATGACGAGAGAGAAGAAATATCGTCTACAATGAATAATGAAGAAACTGCAACTTCAGTTCAGGAACTGTTATAACTAGTGAAGTATGAATTTTACATGTTTCAGTGTATTCAATTTTAAATGGACAGCTTAGTTTCAATAAGCGTGAACCGACAGTTTCGCACAAAACAATTCCCCACAAGAAAATTTCAACCCTAGAAGATGACCCCCCACATCCGCAATATCAATCATAGTTAATGATTTCCAAGGAATTTATTGGGATATTAAAAAAAATCGGTATAATAACTTATTAAAGAACAAATAATTCACAAACAAATTGAACTGACAAAAAAATAAAAATATTAATCCAAGGGGTATAACAGACAAATATAATGGCAGAAATGTTCAAATCCTCTGAAACAGAATAGATCATGCCTCATAGGTTAGGTTAGGTCAGATTAGGTTATCTTAGGTTAGGTTATTTGAATCTAAGCTAAACCTAACCTAACCTAACATAACATAACCAATATTATCTTAACGAAATTCAATCCCTAGTAGCATTTTTACTTTATCTTTTTATCTTAATCTTATTATCAACTATTATTACTTATTTACTATTCCTAGATTTTTACCTCGCAAAAAGTCAATCTTAGATAATGACTTCTAACATAACCTGGAGTTCTTTGTCTAGAATTGATCCAAAATAAGTTTGACTCGGAGAGAGATGTGATCAGTCTCCTTACTCTATTCTATTTACTTTGTGCTCTTTTATGATTCTCTTTCTTCAAAAATGGAAGAACAAAGAGCTAATATAGAGTTCTACATGAAAATGTGAAAAAAATACATCTCAAACAGGAGGTAAGATAATCGCTAAATGCATTGTCACGCAAATGTGACTTTGAGTGACCTAAACGTTTTCGCGTGGTTGAGAAACGACCGAAGATTAGTGCACCATGCTACCACTTGTAGTGCTGAAAACAAATGAGCGAATAAAGACTTATCTTCAAGCTAATATCCAAATCACTGTCAGAATGCTATCTTAAGAATTTGATATTAGCAAAATGACCTTGACAAAAGGTCATTGAAGGCAAGTTTTTTTCCTTGCTTTATTACACAGGAGCAAATGGAAGTTTCCTGTTATTTACGAGGATTTGATTGAAAATGCAAATAACGCTGAAACATTCTGCATATCTATATCATTACTGAGGATGAAACGTGATTACTTCACTATAATCCAGAAATGAGAAGACAGAATACTGAGCAGGAAACGCCAAAACACGTCCACAAGGAAGTCGTGTGTCTTATCATCGAGAGAAAAATATGTTCATTGTCTTTTTATTTATTCGATGCGTTGTTTACAAAGAAATTTTCCTGCAAAATCAAACTGTCAATCAAGAATTATGCTCCTTATTAGGGGTAATGGGAAAAATTGAGACTGCATTAGCCAAGAAAAGACAAGGTTATCTGCATCCTGTCCTTTTCCCCACTAAGACAATGTTCCCAAGCTTTCTTTGAGGTAGCAAGGGCGACATTACGGTAACCTTGGTGAGAAATCATTCCACACCCCTTACAATCCTAATCTTGCCCTTCAGACTTAATTTTATTCACAAAACTTAAAGAAAACTTAGAATGAACAAGATTTTAATCTTCAGATGAAGCGAAATAGATTATTATGATGTGGTACAATTCGAAGAGCGTAGGATTCTTAAGGGACGGACTAGAAAGATTGAAATGCAATCTTCAGGAATATGTTGACATAGAGGGTATAAGATGTTGAGAAGCAATGATAGCAACAAATTTGTTTTTGTTTGACCTAGTCTTTTAAATTTGGCACTAAAACGTTTTGACTATCCACGAGTTTACCCCATGCATTTTATTTTTCACTTCCACTTGTGATAATACATTTTAGCATTCGTTATAGGACTTTCATTTCCACATGTGATCACACCTCTTAGCATTCGTTGTAGGAACTTTACCTCCACTTGTGGTCGAACATTTTTGCATTCGTAAAATGACTTTAACTTCCACTTTTAATTACATCATTCAGTTTACCTTTCCCGTACCAAACATCCATCTCAAATTGTCTATTTCTATTGCTCAGTCTATTGTTCGTTCTTTTTTCTTCACTATCCTAGTCTCACTTCTATATACAGGGTGATCAGAAATTCTTGTCACCCCCTATAAATATTGTTTTAATTTTCTATTTCAGATGGCTGACCAAGGCTCTTATAATTTGGAAGAGAGGCTGATGGCAAGTGTATGGGCACATGATGTGTGCATTTATGAAAGATGTGTGACATGACTTCACTGCAAGATTTGGCAGATTAGCCCCTCTGAAGAGGACGATACTGCGTTGGGAACATAAACTGTTTCTGACAGTTAGGGAGCGACAAGACTTTCGGAACACCCTGTACAAATGTGGACACCAGCCTGCGTTCATGCAATTATCATGTACATGACACCATAAAACCCTTAGAATTCATTTCTATATACAGAGTGGTCCGAGAGTCTAGTCACCTCTTTACCATTCAACAAAACATTGTGGTCGCATTCTACTACATCTGTAACAGTATCATTCAAGGGGCACACCAGGGACTAAAATACCCCACTCTTGTCTGCATTTGCCTTTATTTCCTACACATAATATCAAACGGTTTGATTGACACTTCCAAATATTTCTCACTCTCAGCCACTTACACCAGGCTATCGCAATATACCAACATAGAACTCATCCTTCACCATTCCTCATCAATCTTACACTTCTTTCCTTCATTCCCAATCGCATTTCTCTCCGTACTCCATTCATAAATATATTAAACAGCCATGGCAACATCATTTTGTACTTCTCTCAGTACAGATTGGGTTGATATATGTGGGGGTTGAAGCAAGAGGGTATGATGTCACTTTAGCTGTTTAATATATTGATGGATTATATCTTCCATCCATAAAGATATTTCGCAGCCACTACCAACCATTGATTTAGCCCCTACGTATAACAAACCCCTCATATCAGTCACCTTCATAACTCACACCTACCTGCCAACATAAGTACTTTTCGCATCATCTAACAGTTTACCATGTCACTTACCATGGTAAACTTGCCATGTCACTTCCCTAAGGACTCGATCACACGCTTTCCCCATACCCATAGATCCAGTATACCGTATCCATTGCTTTCTCAGCCAGGTGTCTGAAAGCAAATTGAGTGAAACACACCTCCACGCTTTAAACCCAATCTGCTCACTATAGGACTTGCATTCACTCTTCTCGTATTTCTTTTCATACGATGGTACTATTACAGCATTCCTTCACCCTTTCTGGACACTCCCACTTTTAATGGCGTTAAAATACAGCCACCAGCCCTATTAATTAAAACATTCCCTACCATTTTTCAGCATTTCGTCTACAATATCACCAACTACAGCTCCTCTGCCATTTTGGAGAGAAATTTCACAGCACCATGACTTCTACCATGATTATCAGTTCCATACAGCGACAGATATTATAATATTCACCAAAGCAGTCTTCCATCTAATTCATAGCCTCTTTCTTTAACACTTGCATCTCATTCCGTTCTTTCCTTTAACAGCATTCTAAATTCTTTATTTTCCTCTTTTCTATCATGTTTCTTTCTTCTTTCACTCTTGCATTGCTCTTTTAACTACCTTGTAGTTATTCATCCGTAACTCTTTCCAAAGAAGGTTTCATATCTTCAGCCCAGCATTCAGCATCGCAACATTCATTCCACATTTGTTCTATCCACATGTTCATATTTATACGTTCTTTACTGCTCTCTCTCACACACTCATACACACACGCACGCACATACACGTAAGTAGTATTAAAGGTTGAGGACTGAGTCTATACACACGTACACACATACATGAGCATACAAACATATGTCCTTTTCTAATGGACCCCCCCTCCCCACCCCCTTATTTGTTTGTTGCCAAAATGCTCCCAGCCACCTCCTCCCTCCCCCCATTGGTCAGTCATATTTTTTCGAGGGAATCCGAGTCTACATATACATACACACTCACACTCACATACAACATACACACATGACCTTTTCTCATGGACCCGACCTCTCGCCCATCTTATTGGTTTGTCTTCAAGATTTTTTGGAGTATTTGAATAATAATTTCATCTTAGTTTGGGTATGAATTATTTTTTATTTTTTAATTTTAAGAGGCTATCTGGCGACTACCCACTTGGGCATAAGTCGCCGCAATCACGACAGCCTAGCACTAGTCTACTTTAAAATAAGAATATGAATAAATAACAACAATAAAAAGGGAAAATGGCAACAATTAGGAAGCAAGCTCCGGCGTTGGGAGGGGGTACGACTTCCAAAGGGCAGGAGCGTGTGACCTACAAAGAAAACAACAACAAAAAAACAAAAACAAAATCTAGTTAAGTAAAGGGGAGAAGGCCGGCCTTTCCCCCAAAAGTCTATAAGTCCACCATTCAATATCGACGAACTCGTCCCGAGTATAAGGGACAGGCGGTAGCGACCCCGCCCATCCTGATACCGGGACAGGTATCAAGAATGTGCCGAACAGTCTGAAAGTACAACGCAGTCTTCACAGTAGGGCGCTGGCGAGCTCTCCGTCAAATGACGGTGCGTCCCGTGAATATGTCCAATTCTGAGACGACAGAAAGAAACTTGAAGACTTCGAGGCATTGGGGGGTAGGTCCATGGGAACATTCGCGGTGCAATGGCACGCAACTTTAAGTTTACTTCGACAGTCTGCGATCTTCTTTGCCACGCAGCCCGAAGGGCTGCCCGTATTTCTGCCATGTAGTCGGTGTGAGAAGGAGTGAAACGCTGGTCCGGGCGCAGAGTCCTCGCGTACTCTTTGCGCCATCATCGGTGCGCTCATTCCCCGCAATTCCTACATGTCTAGAAACCCAGCAGAAGATAATCTTGACATCCGCCCGGCTTGCCAATGCCGTGGCATCACGGGCTTCGCGAACCAGGGGATGTGGAGATTCCAATGCCCAGAGAGCGCTCAGGGCGCTTTGTGAGTCGCTATAGATCACAATCCGGTCTCGGAACAGGGCAAGTCGCGTAATCTCTCGTACCGAGTGGTGTATTGCCACCAGCTCGGCCGTGAAGACAGACGCAGCGCCTGGCAGAGCCCCACTGACTTCAAACAAAGAGGAAACGGCGTGGAAGCCGACCCCCTCTTGGGACTTGGAGCAATCCGTATACACTGGCACGGTTCCAGCGTGACAAGAGGTGTGCTTCAAAAAGGTCGAACTCAATACTCCCGGTGCTGTACAAGATTTGGGAGCAGAGGCGTGGCGACAAATTGAGAAATGTGGTACCCTCCAGGGTAGCATCCTGGGCATAACCAGGGGCGTCACCGGCCCGAGAGCTATACTTAGCTGTCGAAGGAGTTTCCTGACCCTAAACCCAAAGGGATTAGGGTATGATTGGCGTTTATCGGCGGCATAGGCACCGTCGAGATCAGCTGCGGATGCAGTGAGAGCTGTTGGCGACTGAGGGAGTCGCCGGACTCGCGCATACAGGCGAATAATACACTGTACACGGCGTCGAGCGAGTGGCATATCTCTAGCATCAATGTGGCCTCTCAATGTGGGAAGTTCGGAAGGCACCGGTCGCCAGGCGAAGGCCAGTGTGGTGCATTGAGTCCACTTTCCGCAATACAAGCTCAGCTGCAGATGCATAAAACTCGCATCCGTAGTCGAGCTTCGAACGAACAAAGGATATATAAAAAAGTAGAGCAGTAGCCCTATCAATGCCCCAAGCGCTGAACGTCACGGAACGGAGAATATCCATGGCACGGGTAAAACAGACCCTAAGGCTGCGAATATGAGCCTCCTAAGTGAAGCGTCGGTGAAATACAAGACCAAGGAAACGGTGCGATTAAACCACATCCAGGCGTACCCCATTAAGAAACAAGTCTGGGTCAGGATGGAGCCGTGGATGGCGGGAGAAGTGCACCACCTTAGTCGTGGCCAAGGAAAACCGAAACCTCTGTGCGCTTTGGCATAGCGAGATACGCGGTTCAATGCCTATTGGTGTCGACGCTCCAAAGTTGGCATCTGGGCCAAGCCAAAAGAGATCCAAAGGTCGTACACATAGAGCGTAGCGAGAACATCTCTCGGCAGCACCGAGGTGATGTTGTTTATGCTCAGGGCAAAGAGTGTGACACTGAGCACACTTCCATGCAGGACACCCTCTTCCTGCTCATTTGGGCCGAAGATGGCTCTCCCCAATCGTACGCGGAATCGACGTTCTCGCAAAAATTCAGATATAAAGATTGGGAGTCGTCTCCTCGCTTCCATCGTATGGAGAGTCTCTATGATACCGTATCGCCATGCGGTATTATAGGCCTTCTCTAGGTCGAAAACACCATGGCGTAGTGCTGTGTCTGAAGGAAGGCCTCGCAGACGGCATTTTACAGTCGGAGAAGAGCATCATCCGACGTGGAGTGGAACTTGCGGAAGCCGCACTGTGCGGAAGACAGATGGCATCCGCTGTCCAGAAAAAGGGTAATATAACATTAAACAATTTCTCCATCAACTTACACATGCAAGAGGTTAGAGAGATTTGGCGGAAATCAGTCGGAGTAGTGTGATCTCTCCCCGGTTTGCGAAAGGCGAATACAGTAGCTATTCGCCATGAATTTGGGAGGAGACCTTCCACCCAGATCCTGTTAAACAAATCTAACAGAAAGGCCATGCTTCGCTCACTCAGGTGTCGAAGCATGGGGTACGGGATATCGTCTGGACCATGGGTGGTATCCGAGCACGAAGCAAGAGCGGAACGCAACTCACTCAGAGTAAACCTGTCGTTGAATGGTTCTCCACCTCTGGAGGTAAAGTCCTAGCCAGACGAAATTACCGACATTGAAATCGTTCGAGCGGCCCTTATAGCGCATGTAGGCATAGCGCTTCTGCTTGAGGGCCGTCTCACACTCAGCTGACCACCACGGGAGTGGTCGGCGTGCAAAACGGCCAGACCTTCTAGGAATAGTAGCCAGGCCCGTGGCGATGAGGTTGCCAGAGAAGAACACAACAGCCTCATCTACTGACCTAAACTCCTCGACTGAGATAGAGAATTCAGTTATTTACTGAAATGGAGACCACTGCGCCCGCGCCAAGCACCACCAGGGCAGGCTCTTGGGCGGCAGCAGCCCAGAAAATGATATTTGAATGGGAAGGTGATCACTACCATGGAGGTCATCGACCACTCCCAATCAAAATCGGGCTGTGCATCGGGAGAGAACGAAGATAGATCTAGGTAGGAAAATGAAGCGGTTCTCGGGCAGTGATGCGTAAACTCATCCATATTTAGGACACCTATCTCAAGCTCGTCGATCAGGTCGGCAAATACTTGACCCCGGGGATTGATAGAGTATCCTCCCCAGAGGGGGGGTCTACCGTTTGGATCTCAGAGCAAGAGATAGGGCTCGGAAACCGTGCCACGACGCAGCGGAAGTTCCTCGTGTCGAATCGGCTGACAGGAGATTGTACGCGGAAATAACAGTATACCTCCTATCAAGGTTCAGCTGCACAGTTACTGGCTGAAAGGAGATATCTAAAGTGAAGAGAAGAATGGAGATATCATGCCGGGTGCAAATCGCACATCCTCCTGCCTGGCCCCAATCCCGTGGTGGTGGGGTCGCAAAACCCTTGAACCCCGGGAGGGTGGGCAGGGGGCATGCGCCCACCATGGTCTTCTGCAAAAGATAGCTAATTGGGAACGGAAGGAAACAAGCTTCCGCAGCTCCTCCCAGTTGGCTCGCAGTCCACGGCAATTCCTTTGAAGGAATATGCCCTCCAGGCCTAGCTCGGAGGAGACGTGGGGGCCCTCTTCGAACAGAAGACCCTCACGGGAATGGCCGTACGCTTCCCGGAGGCATTACCCCGGCCGCTCTTGGCCGGACAATGCGCTGAAGGCGCTGTCGCCTTCGACGACTTATTGGCGGAGGTTGGGCTTGCCATGCGAATCTCTTTCTCCCTCCGCCTCGAAACCTTAGGCGGCCGTTGCGGCTTTAGAGGCGAGGGGGCCTCTTTTTGAGGATCCACCGTCTCTGAGACACCTAGCCCACCCCTAGGCGTGGGCGAAGGAGCCGAAACTTTTTTGTTGCTGTCCTCCTTTTGGGAGCAGCTTTAGGAACCCCGGAAGATGGCCTGGCTACCAACTTCAGTGGTGTTACCTCCTGTGAGTCTAACGACTCGATGGAGGCGCGTGGACGTTTCGCCTTACGGGAAACGGTCACTCTGGGAAAATGGAGGAGCCGTGGTTTTAGCCTAGGTGTGAACCCTTTGTGCCGCCAGCTTTACCAGGGGAACTCCTGAGTTAGGTAGAACCCGCAGAATGTCTCCGAATGGGCGCAGAAACAGCCGTGTCTCGTTGGCCTGGAGGATGGGACAGGAGCAGAGGGTGTCTTTCTAAGCATTGAGGCGCAAGACGTCCCAGGCAGAGCCGGGCGCGCCAGGACCAACTCTTTAGCCTCGCGGAATGAGAGTCGATCCTGGGCCTGAACGGCCAGGGTTTCTTTCTCAAGGAGATATGCACCACATTGCTTCGAAGAAGCGGGGTGCGGCTCTCCGGAATTGATACACATGGCCACACACGATTTGGACTTATCGTGTGCGGCCTTGGAGCAATTTACATAGACTTCTGGTGACCCCGATTTTGCCCGTCTACATGAGCGATTCGTATGGCCGAAGCGGGGACAATACTAGCACCTCCGCGGCACAGGGGGTGGAGAGGGACCTCCATTTTTTTCTGTGGAACTGCCCGAAGGCGGCTCCGTTGATTGTTAAGGGGTAAGGGGAATTTTTTTAAAAAAAATTGCATCATTGGGCATGGGATGCACACGCCTGGTAGTTTTAAAAACAAAATTAATTTTACGAATAATTATATTGTTTAAATACGGAGCTCTGTTTTGGATTGAATGTCGCGTCATTGAGTATCGTAGCGACAATGTTCAAAGGAGGCCTACTAGCATCTTAGTATATAATGGGACCGGACTTTGAGTTGTTGACTACCTAGTCCTTGCTGGCTCCCTGTAACTATGTAACACCACTCGCCAGATGTACCCATAGCCCTTCTTTTTTTTACCCCGTCACAGAAAGTACCCCAAATACCCACTTATTCCACTTCTTCCCAACTGTACACGAATGCCCAGTTATAACACCACTCGCCATGGGCACCCAAATCCTCAGTTTTTCTCCCTCTCATCCTTACACTTTTTTTCCCATTCCTATGAATATATCAACCAATACATATTCCTAAATCTAGGACCCCTAAATGTTTCGAGAGCCTCTCCTTCCTAGTTTGGCATCGATAATTAGACGTTCTTACAATACAACCACTCATAGCTTCACCCTTGTAAATCTCCATTCATAAAATTCTTGAGCTCTAATATTCTTCCTCAAACATTGCATAACGTCAATCAAATAGCACTACCTGATCGCATTCAATCTTTAATTCACATAAACTCTTCATTTACCTAACTTTTCTTCAAAAGTCATTCCCAAAGTTGTTGAGACTTTTCCATATAAGAAAATAAATTGAACTTATCAAACGTTTAATCTTGTTCTACTAAGTTTGTATCATAATTGAAGATAAAATATGCAAATATTTAGAGCTTAAACCCCTTTTATTAATAAATGTAACCAGGCACTGGCTTCACCACTCCCTCCTACGGGGGAAGCTTTCGCTTCGCTGCTAAGATTAAAATTTAAAATCTAAAAAAAAGCAGCCATGGTTAAATTTTTATAATTTTTCTGAACTTGGCCAATTATAATAATTTAAAAAAAGAACTCTAAACTTAATTTCCCCCCTTTTAAAATATCACGTTGTTAAAATATAGTTATAGAAGATATATAAAAATAAATTTTCTGAGCTTCACCATTTGTAATTCTTTGGGTTTTAAAAAAAGTCACAAAATTTTGATATTTATATTTATTTCTGAACTTCACCATTTTGCTTTTTTGATAATATAAAAGAATTATTAAAAATAACTTGGATAAAAATACATAAGTCCTAACCAAACTAAGATGAAATTATTATTCAAAAATTCCCTTCTTAAATCATAGAATTAGTGATGATGATGATGATGATGATGATGATGATGATGATGAAGTGATGATGATGATCAATTAATGTGCGCATTCACTATTTTCCATGATGCCCCTTGTTCTTCAAGGCTGCTTCAATTCGTTTTGGCATGCTGGAAACCAGATTTGGGATGATATTTTGACTGATATTGATCCCTTTTTGTCCAATAAACTTCCGCAACTGCTCACAATTTGGCGGATTCTGTTTATCAACTGACAGTTTGATTATCGTCCACAGATTCGCGATTGAGTTCAAATCTGGCGAATTGCAGGGCCACAGTCCCTAAACTTCTATGTTATTTTCAGCTAAAGACTTTGTTTTTGCTTTGTGACAAAGTGCGGCATCAGACTGAAAAATACAGTTATCCTCAAATTGGTCTTGAAATGTTGTGATTGGTGCTAGTGAAGGACGTTTTGGCGCCATTTTGAGTTTATGGCAGTGTTCTTGGGCAAACTTAGTTGTGCTCCAGTGTTCTTTTAAATGAGAAGCAGATCCAGACATGGATAGTGTCCGGATGCTTCACCGTAGGCACGATACATGACTCTTGATAGCTCTCCCTTTATCTCCTCCTAGCGAGGGATCTTCCAAAAGCTACAAATAAGCGGAAGGAGGTTTTCTCAGAAAATATCACTTTGCCCAGTCTTCAACGGTCTATTCTTTTTATTCCCTACCAAAGTGGAACTTCTCCGTAAGGTACTTTTTGGAGAGATGAGCACTCTTTGCAGCCCTTCTCGACTAGAAACCTTTGTCGAAAAGTCTCCTCTCTAATTTGCAAACTTAAGAATTCGCACCTGCCTCTTTGCAATCGTGAGTAAGCTTGCCGCTGGGGGCAACCCGATCCTTGAGCTGGGATCTTACCAGGAGGCGTTCTTGGCTTTTTATTTGTAGCTCTTGGGCTTCAGAAGACCTCTTCACAGGAATGTAACTAGTCTTTTTAAAGTCATTAATGATCCTAAGGATGCTGATCCTTGATGCAATAGCCTTAGCAACTATCTCCGTGCACCTCGGGCCACTTTGGTGCATAACAACAATGGTTGCGTGATTTTGTTTGGTAAGAACCATTTCTGGTATTGACAAAGATTCAGATATTTATTTTTACCAAAAGTATATTAGGAAATATATTATAATTACATAACATCATTCATTCAACCCATATTTGTGTTCATTTTAACCTTTTGATAGAATCGCAAAGCTTCAGGGATTGAAACTCACCTCTCACAGGAACAGGACCAGAGTGAAATTTTGCATTCGGCGAAGGAATGCGTTGTTTGTTCTTATTTATGGACTGTTGACTGTTAATAAACCTGGCAATAATTTAAATATTAGAATAATTATTCCTAACACGTAAATTTTTAAAACGAATGAAAAATAAAAATATTTATTGGTCTCAAAACGTTGGGCCATGTCTATACATTTACTCCGTTCATCTTTTGAACATATCGATTGGTTCTTCCATCTTTATTAATTTGACCCCAAATAGTGGCAAGTGTAGCATTGACAGCATGATGTAGCTGACATCTATGCTTTCCCGACCAAAATGCCAGCTGATGAATTAGCGCATATAACATATGCATTTTCACTCACTTCATCTTCACAACTTTCACTTCTTACAATCTTACTTTTCGCCTTACCTTTTTAATATGGACCAACAACACCTTTCCCTAATCACTTTCATTTGCCAAACACCGAAATAATCCACACTTTGTAAGTCGATCCCCCCCTTTAGAGACGAGGAGGCACCAAAGATCGCAAAAGGGGAAATGAATACACTCGGAATCTTGTAGAAAATTAATGACGGACGTAAACTTAATTTCAGAACACCGTCCAATCATCCCGTGTCAATTAATTTTGCCCAAGACCCTCCTCCTAAATGGGGGTTTAAAGCCAAAGCTAAATACACAAAGTATAAACCAACGAGGATATATTTGGCTTAAGTGGTTTTTTAAAAGAGATTTGTGGATAAAGTGGTGACGTTAAAAAAAGTCAAATGTGCGAAACATGCGTAGCTCACGAATCCAAAGGATGTGACTTAGCTCAGGGATGAAAGCATCTCTCCTTATCATTCTCTATTAACAATGAAGGAAGGCGCTTTTGCGATTAACATAGAATGTGACCCTTTTTTCATTAGGTCTCTATTAACAATGAAGGAAAGTGCTTTTGCGATTAACATAGAATGTGACCCTTTTTTCATTAGGTCTCTATTAACAATGAAGGAAAGTGCTTTTGCGATTAACATAGAATGTGACCCTTTTTTCATTAGGTCTCTATTAACAATGAAGGAAAGTGCTTTTGCGATTAACATAGAATGTGACCCTTTTTTTCATTAGGTTTCACAATAATTGTTATAGATTCCCGTATTTTCCATAATATTTCCATATAGGAAGTGAATATGGAAAAGAATTCTCCAGTCAATTACTTAAAATAATTTCAATGTATTTTATTGTCAAGAAATTCTTTTAATCCCTAACATTATTTTTTATGAAGGCAATTTTTTGAAAAGTGAATTCTTTTTATTTTTTTCTCTTAATTCAAGAGTGACTTTGTAAAATATTGCAATTTTATTATAAAAATGTAATATACTGGAAGTTTTTAAATTAAAGGCTCTTATTCAATGTTTAGGAGATTTATTTAAAGAAAAGGATTGAAAAGAGAGAGATTGAGAGAGATTTTCCAAATTTATTAAAATGTAGGCTGGTTTTTCGTATATTTGATGCTTTAACAAAGTTCTTTTGAGGTGTTCAGAAAAAATATATTTGATTATCGAATATTGTGGGGATTTAATAAAAAGAATAATTACAAATCTAGAAGTTCAGTAAATGTATTAAAATTAAGGCCTGGATGTTAGTTTTGTATTTTTCGTATATAAGACAAAATTTAAATGGAAAAAAGCTCCGAAGATGTTTTTTCCGTATATCAAAAGAATTTCTTTAAAAACTTTTCTTGGCTTTAGGCCTTGAAAATAAGCATACATCTGAAAAAACTATAACTATGTAGAACAAATTGTTAGGAGATATGTACTGGAAACCTTCTAAAGTTTTTAGACCAAAACCCCGTTGCTAAAGCCAGAAGGCTGTAAGCAACATATCAAAGGTCTGTCTGTGGAGCGCAAGCTCCTCATTTAAGAAGAAAGGTGAAGCTGATCCTCTTGCTTTTGGAAATTGGAAAAGACAAAATCAAATGCATTAAATATGAACGTTAAGTAGTTTTCATTGTATTATTAACGTTTTCCGTACATATTATTAGGCAGTGGATGGTGGGCTCAAGAAAATCAGGGGGTTTGGGTGAAATACAAGCATTGCTACCACTCACCTCTTCCATACATTTACTATTAAGACGGAATTGCATTGATCGAAATAAATAATAAATAATCAGATTGTGTAAGGATATAGAGGATGGGAGAGGACTTCCCAGCCTCGGTGAATTATCGTTCCTCGGCCACACGGCTCACGTGTGAGCTGTCATTGCCATGGAGAAAGATTACTTTTCATCCTGCCATTACTAATAAATAGCTCTAAAAATTTAAAGCTTAAAATTTCTCTATATTTCTATGCTTTCTGTGAAATGGAATACATCATTAGCATTGAAAAGGTTCTCGGATTTCTAGAAATCTCTTTTCTACGTCATATTTACAACAACACCAATTTGTTGATACCTAATATCTATTTGAGGAAGAAAAGAAAATGACTCCATGAGCAAATGGACGTTTACATAATGGACAAAGAAAGTGAACAGACCATAAAAAGGTGAATGAAGTGAAAGTAAAGTCATAATGAAAGTGGGTTTCAGGTTAAAAGAGTATAAAAGCTGCCTTTACCAGCACTAATTACCAGACTGCAAGGTGCATTATATACTCTCAGAAACAAATTTGTACAAAGAGTATAAACAATCAAGGGTAAAAGTTTACATAGTAAAAATTCCTTACAATCCAGGTTCTGAGCGAACTGTTGTTTATTTGTTATCACTAACACAATCTACCTTCAGCAATCGTAATTTGTATCTAACCTTATACAAATATTGTTAATTCACTAGAAAAAAGCACTTTAAACTAATCCCCGAATCGCATTAACCTTGAATGGATATCACGAAAAGCGTAAATTCATTTTAAAGAGTTATATTTAGCAATTCAAACAATTAGTATTACCAAGTCAATAATAATATGAACAATTATTAATGGAATACGATTGTCAGTGTTGACTGCACGAACAAACTATTAAAAATTAATAAATGTAAGATTCTAGCTAAGATTACGCCATTAAGAGTTGTCTTATTAGCCACCGAATAATGTGATCAAATGTGAGCATTTTTAAGTTGCGAGAAGTATTCTAGTCTTCGATTTCTCGCTAGTTAATCCGATTGGGTAATTGGTTAGACTTGATTTAATTTGAGAATAAATCTGGACAATTATCACCAATTGACCCGACATTGGATTGACAGAAGGAAGTTCTGTTCACCGGGCCTGTACATAACTAAATTACTTACGGGCTAACTCCACACAGAACAAGATTAAGATACAAAAGTCCATCAAAATTATAATGTTTATTTCTATAAGAGAATGTATAGATGATAAGCGACAATTTTCTATTTGAAAAAATCGAATTTATCAGGAAATAAAATAAAGTGAATGTAGGAGAATAGCGTAATGCTCCCAAGTTTTGCCCACCTCCCTTCCGGGCGGGCCGCTTATCTACCCTTTCCCTTCCGGCCCAATATCTGGTGGTCTTCAGCCGGAAGAAACCGCAGGCCATTTCAGCTAATCACCGAATTCCGTCCCAGACTTTTATCGATAAATGGAAGCTCATCTTCGCTTCCGATTGTTGCCGGAAGTTTATAAAGGAAGAAATGGAGTAACTTGACATCTAATCTACTTCCGGCGCCCTGAGAACTTCTCCCGAGTTTTGAGTATCAAAGACGAATTCTTTTAACCCTCAGTAGTAGAGCTTGCACAGCGTCTGGCGGGGCAGGAATTGTCATATATCGGTGTAGTGGTGATTCGTCGAAGCATCAAGTCTTCAGAGAGGAGATCAGTCCTAGTTAGGGAGGCTCCTTATCCCGATGGTCTGCAAGGCAGTGCGGACCCAAGCTCGTACTCACGTGTCGGAGCAGAAGCTACAAACAGCCTCACTCTCGTTCCCTAAGCAAGTAGTAGAGCTTGCACTGCGTCTGGCGGGGCAGGAATTGCCATCTATCGGTGTATTGGTAATTCGTCGAAGCATAAAGTCTTCAGAGAGGAGATCGGTCTCAGTTAGGGAGGCTCCTTATCCCGTTGGTCGGCAAGGCAGTGCGGATCCAAGCTCGTACTCACGTGTAAGAGCCGAAGCTACAAACAACCTCACTCTGGTTCCCCAAGCGAGAAAACTACATCTCGGCTTTTATCCGTGATCCTACGCGTCGATAGGTCACCCCCCTCCCCTTACAGAGGCACCCAAGATTCTTCGGAGTTCACGAGCGTGGGGCCCTCTGTAACAAGAAGCTCCCGTCACCGCCTTCTTCCAGCAAGAATCGTGACGGAATTGTGGGATCAGGTCGGTTCCTGGAGAACCTACTTCATCGTCTCCACCCCTTATCTCACCACCTTCACTCACCAGTGCCACCCGAACATCAGGTTCCAAGGTAACCCTTCCCTTTTACATTCGCCGACTTCACCGCGAAGCTTACCAGCATTACAAGTGTATAGGGCTTTGTATGGTGAATAGTAATTTTCAAACAAAGTAAGATATCCGAGATTCACTTATTAATTTATCTCTCAAAGCACATTATTTGTATATATATATTTTCTTGTTTAGTGTTCATTAAAACTTTATTTTCATATTGTTGTGTATCTAACTTCCTTTGGAGAGAGAGAGAGAGAAAAAAAAATGCGATGCAATCGGCTTCTTCTCTAGCGGAAAGTGTTAGGTTGAAGTAATGACTATTAATTATTTAGCCCTCTTCTCTTCACTATTATCTCCTGAAGTGTAATGTTATTTCCACTATAGAAGGTTCGAAATGTATCGCACTTTGTACACATTTACTTGAAAGGTCTTTTCACCATAGTCGTGAATCGGTCGCCCTCATCATATTCCCTGTTTTTTTTAGAACCATGTACGAAATGTGGAGGCACTGAATGTAGTTTTTACAGTTTAAATCCGTACCTACTGATGGAACTCCACTTAACTTCTGAGACTTTTACCCATGTCACCTCTCTGACACCATCTCTTTTATTCTTTGTGAGTTTGGGTTTGTACTTTGTCATTCCTTCGTCTCTTTGCCGCGTGTGTTGTACTTTCCTTCACTTCTCTTTTGTATTAATAATTTCTCGTCTATCTGTCCGTCACCCCATTGACTAAATTAGCCTCTATTTGATTTCACAAGGTTTCGTTATTTCGTCCTGCCTTTTAGTGGTTTTAGGTAGGTAGGTAAATAGGTAGATAACGCTATTCGCCCCTCGCATCTTAAAAGAGAACCCCCGATCGGATATAAATGAAATGCACATAACGATCAGAATGACAATCAAAAATAAGCCCGCAGAGACTAGGGGCCGGTCTACATTTTTTTTTTTTGGGGGGGGGGAGGGAAGAAGTCCGGATTGGAATAGTGTTTTTTTTTTACCTCAGTTAGCGATGGTTTTGTTACCTAAGTTAGCGAATGCCTCCATATACGGATAAACTAATACTCCATCGGCGAGGTTCCGGAAAATAGGATAGAGTGTGTAGGTTTGCTGTCAAGACCCGAAAGGAAATGATAGCGGTGTTGTGATTTGCTATGTGCATTATGTTGCAAGTGAACCATATACTTAATCCCGAGGATGTAGTATCAGCGTATTCGCCCACTGGGCGGCCAGCTTACATACACCGATGAAGGTTTTGTCTCTGCGCTCGCTGAGATTGAAGTTATCGTGCCTCGGCGTTAGAAATCCAACGCCGTATTCAGGAGGCTAGCGAGATCTCCAGGGTGTAGGGGAGGTAACTAGGTGGTGTCAGCTGAAGTTTGCAAAAGGGAACTACACTTGACATGTGCCAACATGATAGACATGGGCCTACATGCTTGACAAGGGCCTACATGCTAGACATGGGCCTATATGCTAGATACGAGCCTACATGCTAGACACGGGCCTACATTCCAGACACGGGTCTATATACTAGACATGGGCCTATATGCTAGACATGGGCCTACATCCTAGACATAGGCCTATATGCTAGACATGGGCCTACATCCTATTCATAGGCCTGCATGCTATACATTACAATTATTTTAAAGGTAAAAGCGAAAGCCAGTGAAAGGTGAGTTGCCATGTTGGTTCACGCGAAGTTAAAGTACTACTTATCAAGTGAGGCAAACCGTGTTGAGTGGTAAAATACCACAAATGAGGCAATTTATCATTAAAGTAACGCGACACATAGAATATATACTAAGGGTTACGGCCTCGATATTGAGATACTCCTCTCTATTTGCGCAAAGTTAAGCAAAGTCGGTGTGGTTAGTCGCGAGATGGGCTGCCGATTTAGGGGTGTCTACCATGTAGCGATACACCTCGTTCGGATCCTACGTTAATTTGTAGGCAAATCCTAGGTAATAATTGTACTCGAATAAAAATAATAAACCGAAAGTCAGTTTAGAATTGCCGGGAAAATCATTCGCTTGCGCACACTGACGTAATTTTCATTGCTCTAGAGAACTGAAATGAATTACAAATTAATTAAATAATGGTAGAAATCTCCGTAGAGTTCTTATTGAATGATGCCAATAAGTAATTATTTATTCCGATGGTGAGAACATCAATGAGGGACTTTAAGGGTAGAATGAGCTAAAAAAATCCATTCAGCGAGTTGTCATGGGCATGATTAAGGCGTTAGATTATTACTACGTCTGATTACTCGGGTTCAATTCCCACCAACGGGGTCCCGTCTCTGGTACCAGGGCTTCCCTTTGAGTGTCTTCTGAACATTATGATAGATTTATTATCCAGTTTGGGGCCCATTCAAAATGAGAGTGCTGGAATAATTCAGCTTTTGGGTTGTTTGGCCTAACAGGTGTAGCTGAAGTCCTCTACTACCCTGCAGGTTGTGGTCACCTTCCTGCTGATCTCACATTAAACTCTAGGTCCTGACTAGGCTGTATCAGATGGTGAGTGTCGTGGTATGACATTACATTATATCAATACCATATTATATCTATGAGGGAGGGACCAATAACTTGAAAGCGAACCGACAAAAGGGACGGAAAACGACGAGTTTAGACGGGCTGAGTAGCGAGAGAGTGCAACGAGGTCAGGAAAATTATGGACAAAGGCAAAGCTCAAGGTTATTTAAAGAGGCATAACAAAAATATAATTTTATTTACACAAAAATATTGAGAGAATTGATGGGTAAAATTACCTCAGGAAATTAACGGACAAAATCACATCAGTAAACGAAAGGGGGAATTGTATTCATAAATCAGGCTATGAATTTAGCACTTAAGATATTCCAGGAGGAGACTATTCAAATAGGGTGGGGGGATTAACTCAATTGTGTTACTGAAGGGGGGGAGAGGGGTTGGCTTACGGATGTCTTCTGCATGTGAGGTGAGGCCGTTCGGAACTTCTGAGCGGGAGGTTGGAGTGATGATGGTTCTCGCAAAACAAGCGGGGGGGGGGGGGTAACTTTCGGTCCAGGGTAGAGTATTTCGGCCACCCGAAATGAGGAGGGCTTCAACAGGAGTTGATAAGAGAAGTTGGGAAAATCACTCGGGGGCGATCGTTCAGTGGAATTACCTCCTGGCTGGCTGGGGCTAATTCCAAATACACAAAATAGTCCAGCTGCCACTTTGCTTTGTTGCTAGCACTTGACTTGTAACCATGGGAAATCTTCTGGGGTCTGGGCGAGACTTCTCAACTCTGTGTCAGCTTCATGGGAAACGAGCAATATATATGTCTGAGGCTCTCCCTGTGGGGGGGGGGGAGTTAGTGGGAAACAACTCTACTCTTGAATGGCCTCGAATCTTTTTGCAGAGGCTATTCTAGTCCGCGTAAAGGTGAATCGTGGGGTACGCGGTTCGAGGCTACCGCTTGTGGAAAGGGGGGGGGGTAGGCTTAACAATTGAGGCCTAACCGGGCCTTCTGCAACGCGTGGAAATTCCGTCTGCTCAAGAGATTCCACGTGGGGTTCCCTCACAGTGATGTCCCATCAAAACAAGACTGAATGCGCATGAAATAAACCAACCGTTTTTTTCCTGACTTGTTCTATTCGCCTCTTCAAAAGAAACATGGAAGTCTCTGTTCTGCCTCCAAGACGACTCAAATTTCAGCTGAGATTACTTGTCTCACCCAACCATCTTTTCTGAGAGACATATAATTCCACCTCTCATTTTCGATCTTCTTTGTAAATATTCTTTTGATTTTGGCGCTATTACGCGCTGCCCTAAGAAATTAATCAAGCGCAAAGACTTCATGGTAGATGACTGCATCAAAATAGACTTTTGAGTCAATTTTGAACACATTTTGGCTCTAGAGAGAAGGCAAATTACCGCGATGACGTCTTAGTCCATTTTTAATTAATAACCTCCTTTCTTTCTCTTGTTTACTCTTCTCTAACCCAAAGGAGTTAAAAACAGCTATGTAATCTGCATTTGGAGCAACGAATTACTGAACAAACGGCGCTTCCGCCATCAGATATGTCGTAGGTTAGCCGAGATTATATATATATATATATATATATATATATATATATATATTTGTTTTATTAATTTTTAATAAACCAAATAAACTTTGACTTGAGGCGTAGTTTCTTGCCTCGGTGATCGCTTGAGGATCGTTCTCTAAGAGTGCTAATCTTTATATTCATTCTAGGGAACGAATAAAAAGGGGTTTCTTTCTTCACATTATCAAATATTGCCACTTCAACTCATTCGAGGATAATTAAAACAGTGCTTTTACTAAAAAAATGGACTTTAATGAACATAAACCATCTCACTAAATAACACAAAACAAATACAGATCTAATACACTTAAAAAAAAGAAAATGCGATTGCTGGGTGAGCTCTCGAAGCTCGATTCGAGATAGAATTTTACGGGGGGTACAATTTTAAGTTAATATCCTTGTCCTTATTATTATGCACGGGGACATAAACAACAGGATTATTCTTTACTCACATAAGGTAATGGAGATTAAATACCCGCGACCAGTTAGACTATCTTCGGAGATTTTGTTCCGGAGAGGCGTAGCTCGAGTAGTTGGTTGTTTGCTCAATAGATGGCGTTCTTCGACCTGCCTGTCGATTTGACGGATGACGTCACAAGGGATCTGGTTTAGGGGGATGCTCAAGCGAAAGCTTAGTCTTTCTACTTTTCTTCCGGACGAGATGAAATCGTTGTCTTCTTTTTTTTCTATCTAGTTGGGGTTTGTCCAACTCAGATAGAATAAGATTTAGATTCCTCAAACTGGGTAGCTTGATACTCAATAATCTTGGGGCTCGAACGGCGCCGAGCTTTCTTGGTACAATCTGTTTTTTTTTTTACAAGGACTGCAAGTTCTCCTTAACTTGCAGAAAACTTTCTCCTAGGGATTTTTCTGTTTTCTTCTCGAACTCGAAAAAATCTTCTCTAAATCGGTGACTTTCTGGTCTCTTTCGTTAAAACAAACAAAACGCCTCGTTTCCTCGGGTCAACCTTTTATATACCCAAATTACCCCCGCGGGGTAATGGGGAGGTGGAGGGGAGACTCGCAAGGTGAGGCCTCAGGTTGGTCTCCCGCGCTTGGCGTCTTGTAGCTCTGAGAGAGGGTAATACGAGATCGGCAGTTTGCACTTTTGAATGGATTGTTTATAAGTACACCCTCGAAGGGCCTGCCTTTTGAGCTCAGGTCAAGAATCTGTCTCCTAAAATTTACCCTTTTGCCCGTTCTCCTATGTTACCGGAGAACATCGGAGCGGCAAAGCTAAACCTAGATGTCTTTTGTTATTATATCTTTGTCCTCGATACATATATATATATATATATATATATATATATATATATATATATATATATATATATATATTATAATAGTTACTTGCGGAAATAAAAAAAGCTATGTAGCTTAGGAAGGTTCAAATTTGAGATTTCGACTGTTTGGCCCTTCTTAAAATCTATTCATGGAGGCTTCCGCTGCACCCTCCCTGTCCCAACATTCATTATTGATAAGGTTCAGTGTACAAACATATTTAACATTTGGTCTTTCTCGCGGCATCTCCTTTTGTTTTTTTGTTTTTTTTGCTAGGACTGTTCACCTTCTATTCTTTCCAACAGCTAGATCAACTAATAGAGAGAGAAGGTATATCTCACCAGATCAGGGCAAATTGTCTTTTCTAGTGATGATAGGCATCTGTCTAGGATAGTTTGAGAGGTTGCAATTATTTACACTTAACATCTCTAACTAAATATTATTCCAAAGTTCACTATAAATCGAGTACTTACATACACACGTCACAACAAAAAATATATTTGAAATGAAAGTCATCTCTCGGTCGGTGCACAAGAATATCATTTTAACTGACAACACCGATTGATATTCAGAAAAACGATCTCGTTTTTATCCTAAATAACATCCTACCATAAAAGGGGCATTTAACCCTTAAAGGAGAAGCGGACCTAAGGGTCCCGAGAGTTCAACCGCCGTTGAGAACAATTGCTCCTCCTATGGTTTTAGGTATATGAAAAATTACATTGTATTCCTGACGGTAGTTTTTTTACGGCGCTGACGAGTTCCCCCATTTTCTTAGCGTAGCGTTTTAAGGGTTAAAGCTAACAAGCAAAGGTCTCTTTTCTACTTTTTCTACATTGTTAGCATTAGCACATGTTAAAATGTAATTGTTTACTAGCCTAATTGTAACAAAGGGAATTGTTGGCGCTGTAAACTCCAGTAACCTAATATCATATCTACTAAGACATCGTACTTTTGGTTCTACATTCAAATTACAACGTACATTTTGTGCAAACAAACAAAGCAATTAATGCAAGCTCTTCCATACACTACGTCTTATCCATAGACATCCGAGATTATTTTATGGCTGCCGTAAGGTTGGACATGAGTATAAAATGTGCAAATATTTTTTGTACTGTATTGTCGAAAATGCCGAAAAAGGCGTCTTGAAAAGTAAATAAATTTCTATTTTTTATTTAACATATTTATTTATATGTATAAATCAGGAAGTTTGTTTATTTGTTCGCCATTTGTAGGAAACCAAACAAGTTTATAAATTTTAAAATAACTTCAAAATAACCAGAATTTCTCAAGGATAGCAATAATGATGCTTAGTTTCTATTTAGTGCACTATTTAATGATGACTGACAATTAACTGCAAATAACAGTCGAATGCGAGTTTGTAACTCCATAGTTTATTTCTGGATACCAGACCTCAGAGGAAAGTTTGAATTTTTGCCACATACATTTATACAGAATCTATACACTTCCATAGATACAAACATTACGTGTTAGCACGTGTTCACTGTTTACACAGTCCTCGTACATTTTATGATGAGCGGATGCAGCAATCGAAACAATGTTTATTGAAAGAAATCCTGATCTATAGATTTCAAATGTAAATTTTCACCCATGTAATGGTAGGTAATTCAACTTTTTACTTATAAGAGCATAATTTTGTATCCCGTATTAATAAAGTATAAATATATATTTTTTAACCATCATTGCTACAATGAAGCAGACGGAAATTTCCCCAAAACCTGTCGTAAGGAAATCTTAATTTACTTCTTCCTTGTCCCCCGTAAGGTGGATTTCAAATGGGAACAAGAAAATGTCAAGAAGAATTGCGAAACCTCTCTCAGCCCCCCCTCCCTCCTCCCTAAGTAGCTTAATCTTTTTTCTCATCGAGTTATGTCAGTTCAGTATTTTTACTTCACAAAGATCCACCATTTTTTACCTTACAAATCTCTTAAAACATTTTTAGTCATTTGGTCTTGATTTTCGCTCCTTTTTTTTAACGAAAATAAAAACACTTTTTGTTTAATAAAAGCTCTTGTCTGGCTATTGCGGAAGAAGTAGATATAGTTAATTTTTTCCTCCTCTGATGAAGGTAATAGAAAGCCGTCTTAAACTATGGTCCGTTATTTGGCCATGTTTATAAGGGAATCGCAATAGAAGTCACATTTCACAATCTTCATGAAGAAGTACATACCAGATAATAATACGGATTAAAAGCACGAAGTTGTATCTTTTTGTAGCTCAACTACAGACACGCCAGGGGATTAGAGCGAGATCTGAAAAGAGAGATTTATAAAAACCCTTGACAAAGAGCAATGCCCCCACGCTCGCTTCTGAGGCTCTGCACTTCTAAGATGTCGTCCAAGAGGATAATAGTAAATTTAACTGGATTTCCTCTTCATAAATTAGGCCGACAAGATCACTCTATGTTTCATTTCATTCTTTTTTTCCGATGCACATGACCCGAGTGATTGCAAAGACTTTATTTAGATTGGGAAAAATCTATTTCCAAAGAGAAAGCGCAAGTGGGGAGACTATACATACCAGTGCTTCTTAAGCTGTTGAATTTTTCATCTAAGAGTGAATGAAATTATTTAGGGTGAATGACTTAATTTATTCAGATATTTATATTTTTATGCTTTAAAAAGCATCGCCGTTAAGGTGGTTATTAAGTTCTTTGGATTTAATGACAGTGGAACTTGAAATTTGATGTTTTCTCTCAACTTATGGTTTTCTCTTTTAATCCTTAATATTTTTTAGATTTTGAGTTCTGCCTCATTTTTTAGTTTTGTTGATTTACTGTAAGATTTTGCTCATGTTTTAAGAAATTGATTTTTGTATTTTTACATTATTTTCTTTTTCTAAGGTTGATCTTCATAAGATATAAAAATATCTTTCTCATCTTGATTTAAGTCGACCTAAACGTCTTTTTATGTCTAAGTTCTAAAACAGTTATTAACTTAGTTTATGTAAACTAGAAATGGTTTTTATTTATACTTTTTGTTACACTGAAGGTTTTTATTATGTTTAGGAAGTTCAGTTGAATAAAATAAACATAACGTGTAATGATTAAATTGATTTTTGCTTATAACAAAATAAATTATGTATAAAATTATATTCAATAGAAAATATGAAGAAAATTAAAGAAAAAACAAGAACATTTAATTGAGGAGAATAAAAATATGCGATAAGGACTCAAGGGCAAATAACACAGAGAATGTTTAGGAAGTACTGTCATAAATAATATAAAAAATAGAATAAAAAGAACACTGGCATTTTTAAGGATGGTAGGACCCTCGGCGGAGTGAGAAAAGTGAGAGAGAACAAAGAGAAAAAGGAAGGTAAAAAGTGAAATGAAAAATAAACATAAAGGCAATTATGAACTTTGGCGGGGGAGATAATTAATGAAATGGCAACCAGTACGCATTTCAAAATTTTCAAACCATCGAACGGAATTAGTAAACAGACCCTAGTGTATTTAGATAGGCTAAAGAGCCTGTTGCAAGCCTGTTGGAGAATCGAAGCCTGGCGGATTTACTATGCAGAGAAACGGAGTACCGACAGGACAATGATGAAGGTCGCGGAGATTTCCTCACCGCCGCTGGACGATGGGCGTGGCTAATAAGAGAGACAACGGGACAAATTGGACACAACACCCTTTAGGGATGCAATAATTACTTAAGCAACTCAAGAAAATTAGCCAAACAAAATAAATAAAAAACCCTAAAAAACTAATTTCAAGCTTCTTTTTGCTAATTTAGTTCCTCTGGGCTTTTATATTAAAACAAAAAGGGACACAACTTTATCATCACTACCAGAACGTTTTGAAGAAAGAGTCGATGAAGTGATGATGCATGTGATTTTAAAACATGCGGAACATACATTTCCGGATATGAAGAGACTATTCAGAGCAATATATATACAGGGTGTCCCCGCCCCCCCCTAATTGGACCGTTTTTGAGAAGCAATATCTCAATAACCATTGCAGATAAGGACAAAATAAATAAAAAAGATGAAAGATGAATACTTTATCTAAAAGTATTTGTTGAGTGTAAAAATCGTCTTAAAGTCATTTAATGAGTCAATTAGCCTTAAAAAAATAATGTATAAAAAACTTGTTGTTTATTTTATAAATTGTAATCTTCAAAAAGTTCAAAATTTTAAATTAAATTTAAATTTTAATAAATGGTTCAATATGCCCTCCTTTATGATCGACCACAGTTTGGAATCTTGACTTCCATTTTGAAATTGCCTATTCAATTGCCTATTCATATTTTTTACATTATTAAATGACTTTGAGAAGACTTTTACATTGAATAAGTATTTATAGTTAAAGGATTTATCTTTCATTCGATTTTATTTCATGTCTATAGTTGCAATGGTTATTGAGATATTGCTTCTCAAATAGGGTCCAATTATTTTTTTTGGGGGGGAGAGCCACCCTATATATATATATATATATATATATATATATATATATATATATATATATATATATATATATATATATATATATATATATATATATATATATATATATATATATATATATATATATATATATATATATATATATATATATATATATATATATATAAAGGGAGAAGGCACATATGAGCTTCCCACTTTTTCGAGTTTCGCTTTTTCTCTAATGTATTAATTAGCCAGACGTAACGTCAGTGAAATTATCTGCAACAAAGAAAGCAAGGCCAGGAGGCGCAGAGGAAGAATAACCATTTATGGCGAATGAGTACTCTTTAAGGTTCGTGCGCGAAGCAAGGAGAGCAGGAAGATAACACGGCACGAAAGACAAAACTTTGGAGGGCCACGCAGTCATATGTGACCACGCCCTTGGAGATTGCTGCCTGATACCTCCGACCTCACAGACTCGGGGTGTCACACAAACATACCAACACCATACGAAACACATTTACCTGGATAAAGGATAGGGTCGAACCGAAAGACCAGTATAGCGTCGTCTACAAGGTCGATTGCTGCAAGTGCCTCTCCTCGCTGGAGAAAGAGAGGAGGACTACGATGTTTCCGACGGCCCCGCCGCTACGCCCATATCCCCTTCTCCCTTCCTTTGTTGAGTGAAGGGACGAGGGGCGAGGAGGGGGTCAGGTGCACGCAGCTATCCATATTTCTCTCTTTTCCTTAAAAAAAACAGTATCATTCACGGCCGCAAGTTTGGACATAAGAATCACAATGGAACAAAATCGTAAATATATGCACTGCAGACGTCCAGTACTTGATGTAAGAACAAAGACGTTTCGTTTTATACAGATCTTTTTCGCCTCAGTAGATTTATAGGCGAGGTTTTTTGAGATTAATACATCTTTTCATATAAGAAAATTAATAGAACTAAGCAAACGTATTTTGTTTTAATATGTTTGTATCATAATTTGAAGGGGAAATATACAGAAATGTAGAGCCCAAACCTATTTAATTAATAAATAGAGTCAATTGATGTACTCAGTCATTATTTACAATGATAACCCTTGTTTTTCAAAGCCGCTTCAATTCGTTTTTTTATGCTGGAGACCAAATTTGTGATAATATTTTGACTAATATTAATCCATTTTTGTTCAAAAAACACCCTCAACTGCTCAAAATTGGATGGTTTCTTTTTATTAACCGCCAGTTTAATTATCGCCACATATTCGCTCTGGGGTTCAAATCTGGCAAATTCCCGAGGCAAGGTCCCAAATGTTAGATCCTACTTTCAGCCAAGGACTTTGTTGTTACTTTTGCTTTGCAACAAAGTGCGCCATAATAATGAAAAATACAGTTATCATCCTCAAATTAGTCCTTAATTGTTGGGAAAATGTGCTGCTGAAGCACGTTTTGACACTATTTTGAGTTGATGTCAGTGTTCTTTGGCAAAATTTTTAGTGCTTAGCCTTCTTAGATGAGAGGCAGACGCAGACATAGAGTTTGCCCGAATGCTTCACCATAGGCACGACAAAGGATTCGCAAAAGTGCTCCCCCATTTTATCCACCTAAAGAGGGATCTTCCAGTCTTTCCAAACAAGAGAAAGAGAGCTTACTTAGAGAATACCACTTTGCTCCATTCTTCAACAATAAAATCTTTATATTTTCGACAAAAGTAGATCTTATTCGTAAAGTTCTTCATGAAGCTTCTTCGCAGCACTTCTCGACTTGAGAATGGCCACTAGATGGCGCCACCCAGCGCCAATTCCGATGGCAGATTTGAAATCTCCAGGGTGAATAACCATATGTCTCATGGTCATATGGATTATTTCATGGCTCTAAATGGGTACAATAGAACTTTACTCCTTTTGAAAAAAAGCGACGTCTAGACCTGGCGCTTAGCCGCAGGTAAAACGGGAAAATTGTCATTACCCAAATGGCCGGGGCCTCGGCAACCAAGAACTGCTGAGTTGTTTAACGTTTTAAGGGGAATTGTGTCCACATAAATTCATGCTGGCATATTGAAAATAATAAGGACAGAATAGCTATGGGAAGCATAACTCAGGATCGAAGGCGAAACTCAGTGGCAGATACCGCACTGAGTTTACTTTGTGTTGATAAATCTCAGAACCACAACTACTAATGCGACTGCAATCTAAACCAATATCTAACCATCCTAGTATCAACCGAAACAGTTCGTCGATGGCTCAATGCAGCTAGCTACCATGTAAAGGCTGTCATTGGGAAACCAGCTCTTTCCCCCATCAATATTAAAAAAAACAACCTAAAATGCTGTAAATGCCCCAATTATTGGACACTGGCCACTGCGCCATGTTTTGAATGTCGCCTGTGCATAACGGCCCCACTGAATTCAATTCGCCGCCGGCCGCAGGAAACGCCAGTTTGGGTTCATCAGTGAGCGCAGCCACAAGTCACGCGCGCCTGTCTCCGTAAGCTATGGTAAGTCTATATTATTTTTGTATATTTGTACCCAAAAACTGCATCCTTTTTGCTCTAATGTTAAAGAAGTTTTAAGAGGTCTGTGCCTTGTTCCTTCTGTTTTTCTGGCAAAATTGTTTCGAAGCTTTTAAGAACGAGACTTTGGTTTTTGACTTCCCACCACAACATTGTGTATATGTGTGTGTGGGTGGGTGGGTTCGGTGAACTACTATAGTTGCTAATAGTATTAGTAGTAGCTAGTATATAGTCATAGTAGTATTAATATCACCATTTTACGCTATCGTAGTAAGAATTGATAAGTAGCAGAATATTTTATATATTTTAGCACTCTTTACTAATAATAATATTAATAATAATAATAATAATTTTAATATTTTTATTGTTATTATTATTATTTTCAGTATTATTATCATTGGCCTAGTGTCTGTCAGTTCATGGATGGGGAGGCAGTGGTAAGAGCAGGAAGCCTGGTTTAGCTGTCGGGTTACAGCTTGAGAACAGTGGCCTCCGAGATGGAGGATGCGAGGCAGCAGCGACACATTGACGATGTCAGAGTCACCCAAGAGCCGGTGGATGCAGCTATTCATCCCGAGCATGACGATCTGGGTGAAGAGACGAAAAAGGCTATTGTCTACCTGGCTAGTTACCTGGTACACAAGATCCTGCGTACTCCCAGGTTCTGGTCTTGTCAAGACATCCTTATCAACAGTAAGGTCTCAGACAAACTTACCCGTGTTACTGAGCAAGTGGACTGTCTGTCTCACTTGGAATGTATGCCACATATACAGGTGGCTCACGAAGGAGGAAAGAACATGGCACTCCCTCTTTGGGTGTAACAACCGTAAGGAGGCCTTCCAGAAGGTCGTTGTTGGACTTGGGGAAGAAGATGACCAGCTGGCTACATTGAGCTGGGCTAGTGGTCACAGCTGCACACAAACTTTATGATATATCCTTCAATCAGTCACTAATAACCCTTACTTTGCAGGACATGACAGAAGCAACGCCTGTAAACACAACTTGATCTCAATGGGAGCTTCAGCAAAGAATATACTGCGTCAAACATTACTACAAGACAGGCTCGTTCAAGAAAGTGCAGGACACTTTCGTGCATCAGTTAGAATGTGAAAAAGCCCCCTCGAAGAGTAGAATTCAGGACTGGGTGGACCACTTAGAGAACTATGGAACGGTGGAGAACCTCAATGCAGCCAGTGACAACCGTCCAAGCCATTCAGGACGCCCAGGGAAGCGTACAGCTGAGCTGGTTGAGAGCGTGAGAGAGTCAGTTCAGCAGAGTCCAAAACGCTCTGTGCGCAAGCGAAGTCAGTCCCTCGGTATATCCCGTGAGATATGCAGGAGAGTTCTAGTAATTGATGTAAAGGCCTACCTATACAGAATGCAGACGAAGCATACTCTTACAGCCTCAGCCTCAGCCTCAGACAAGGAGCAGAGAAAGGCTATGTCACTCAAGATACTGGAGAAGATTCTGGAGACCCCAACTTTCGTTACCCTCTTTTGAACCTCAGACGAAGCTCACTTCCATCTTGAAGGAAAGTTAAACTCGAAGACAAATGTCTTCTGGGGGACCTCCAGACCAAATGAGGTAGCCACCAAGCCCCTACACTCCACTAAGTGCACGATATGGAGTGCAATCTCAGCCAGAGGCATCATCGGACCATTCTTCTTCGAGGAATCTGGCGCGACAATGTCAGTCACCAAGGAGCGGTATGTTGAGGTCCTCAAAACCTCCAAGAGGGAGCTGCAGACCCTGTTTCCGTTGCTTATGAAGTTCTGGTTCCGGAAAGATGGAGCAAGCTCTTATAACTCAAACCTGTCCCGAGATTGGCTGAAGGAGAACTTTGGTGTCCTTGTGATCAGTCTCAAAACTGATTTTGAGTGGGCACCTTACAGCCCAAACCTTAGCCCTCCCCCCAGATTTATTTCTCTGGGGCTCCTTAAAGACAGAGTGTACGCAGGAAGACCCAGGACCATCACAAAACTCAAGGAAGCCATCAGGGAGGAGATCAGAGGGGGTTTATAAGGACGTCATGGACAACTTTGTGCTGTGCCTCAAGAAATGCACAGAGCTAAATGGAGGTCATCTCAAACACGTGCTCTAGAATAAAGAAGAAAGGTCCAAAGACTCATGTTTTGATATGATGCTTTTAAACACAATAAACTATTATCACCAAAGTTTCATTCAATCTTTGCAGAAAATTAATAATTGAGGCCTATCGAAAATTGGGGGTCGTTTTTGGGGGGCCATCCTGTATTGTACCCCAAAATGGTGGCTAGTCTGTTTAATGTTTTCACATCTAACTACAGCAAAGAAAGAAACAGTAAAGTGCATTCTAAACGTAAAATTGATTCAGATGCAGCTCGCAACAAAAGCACTGATAAGAAACTAAAACTGAATGGCTTCAAGAAATAGGTACATTTTGTGGAACGTTAACACTGTTTTTGGAAAATTTCACTATTAATCTTGTTTTTGTTTCAGCAATGTAAAATTACAGAAGTGCCACGAAGATTCAATGCGTGGGTACGTAAAGAGGATAGTGAATTTGTTTCCCGTGACCAGAACTTTGACAAAATGACACGGGTTAGTGATGGAAGTCAGAATGATTTGTATTGTTCATTGTACTGATATTTAGTGTTCATTCATGATCTGAGAATCATAGAAACCAATGAGAAGTTAAAACCTAATAATATATTGTTGTTGTTTGTTCATTCAACAGCAATGCAGTAGATATTTATAAATTAGATATAGTTAACCTTTTTCTTATTTCCCCAATTACCACCAATAAATTTCGTCTATACATGTCATGAAAACTATATATGAAAACTGCGAAACTTACAGCAAAAAGGTTATTACCCTTTGTTTTCGAGTAACATCAAATAATGTTGAAAATGGTCTTGGGGCCAGTATGCATTCGGCCAATATTCTGAGCAGAGTCCAGGTTTTAAGAGGTCTGTGGTATGGAGGATCCCAAAAGAAGTCTGTGATCCCGATTGTCTGACCAGCTGTGAAGCATGCAGGCGGTTCTGCGATGTTTTATGCGGCTATATCATGGAATTCTTCCTGTCCTGTGATAGAACTGGTAGGAAAGGTTACTACTAAGGAGTACTTGGCAATTTTCTCTTACTAGATTCACTAAATGGTACAAACACT
This sequence comes from Ceratothoa steindachneri, assembly GCA_963969495.1. Lineage (NCBI taxonomy): Eukaryota > Metazoa > Arthropoda > Malacostraca > Isopoda > Cymothoidae > Ceratothoa > Ceratothoa steindachneri. The sequence goes on from OZ018326.1 coordinate 133,598,461, forward strand.
GTTTCCCAATAGTGGCACCTTCTTCCAAGAGAATACTGCGCCGACTTACAGAGCTAAAATGGTTACAAACTAGCACGAGGAGCACAGCAATGATGTAGAACACTTAGATTGTCCCCCCACCATCAACAGATCTTAACATAGTAGAACAACTCTGGTGTGCATTGGGACAGCAAGTCATGAACCGTTCTTCTCTGCCATCATCCCTGAAAGAGGTGGGAACAGTTTCTGCATCAGGATCTGTGGCTTCCCCATTTTGACTTGTTTTGTAAATCTCTTCTTACAAACATGTAGCTTCTTAGTTTTATTAGGTAAGTTTCCGGAAGTATCCTCGTATTTGATTCACAAAATAAATCATTTCTATAAAAACAAGTGATGGCGACTATGCGCAAAACGATTTGATATAAGAGGGTCGAGAAATTGTACCGGTCATTTTTAAAAGTTAATTCTGGAATAACCTCGTCCCTTAGGTGATCTAATATTAGGCTAAAAAAATTTCTCTTGAGGGCTGTTGAAATTTTGGACCGGGCTCTCTTCTCATCAGTGAGAACAAGTTGAATCCCCCAAATCAGGATAGTCTTCTCAAGAGCTGCCCTATCCCCAATCCCGCCATAAATGATGACAGATAGACTGTCGATCTTTACCAAAACGAGGCTGAACTGAGATTTATTTTTTTCCGATGAAGGCAATCAAAATTAATGAGCCTTTGAAGAGAACCGTAGACTTAATTACATAAGCGATCCCAAGTTATTTATTGCTATGACTTCAGCATATTATGGGGAGCAGGTAGGCTCTAATAGCCACTAGATAGGTAGTAAAACCTATGACCTTCTTCCCTTTCTGTCAGATCCTTGATGGGTGAAAACGCCAGAACATATCGGGCAAGAGTTATGATTCAAGTAAGGTAAATACTGCCGCTTCTTTAGAGAAATTTAGACCCATTTTGTTTTTATATCTACCTACTGTCTTCATATACTTAATTCATATCTCTCTCTTTCTTAACTCGTTCTTTCATAGCAATTAGGCACTTCTGTTTTGTCATAGTAGGCAGGTAAGCCGAGTTAATTATATTTAAGCTAACCAATTCGACAAATTCCAAAGTGAGCTATTTAAACAAATTAATCTAGTCTAATCGAAATTTTGATCATACTCCAATCTCACTTAACTAAAGCAGTAAGTCTTGAGCCCCACGATGGTTTTCTTGGAATGGGAAGGGAATTGATTTTTAAACTTGAAACAGCCCCCATCAGAGATTGACCGGCGTTAGTTGGTTATTAAACTTTATTCGGTGCTCCCTTTTTTCCTTTTGAATTAAGGAGTTTAAACCTTTAGGTGTATTTTCATCGGCACAGAAGTAAAACTGTACCTTTAGAATTGAGGTTTGATAAGATTTGAACCGTTAAAAGCATTTCAAAAGTTAAATTGCAAAGTTGAATAAAAAAAATTATCAGAGTTTTTGCTCAAAAAGTTCATGTTGGCGGCCATAGTTAAGATTCTGGTTAATGATAGGGAGCTTGATTACCACCTCGCAGGATTGAATGAAAGGTTAGATTGAGAGACTGAATTGAACTTTGAAGCTAGATGGTATCATCAATTAACCTTCTATTGCAAAAATCGCCAACAAACAAGTTTGAACTCCAAACATTGGCAAAGGTGTCCACACGCCTTGTCAAAAATGTGATAATTTTGATTTTGAATCTTAAATTTTGATGCATCAATACATTCTTTTTAGTGAACTCAATAAGTTGTGATGTTTTCTTATCTACATTATATTTTGAAGAATTTAACATAATTATTACCTTCATTAATTTATTAATTTTCAAATAAAAGTATATCCTAATTACTTTAATTTTAATGATAATTTTATCGGTAGTATCTTGGCCATTGCGAGAGATACTACAAACGACGAAACCAAATCATGATTGATAGATTTTGATTTTCGCCTGAAGCGGAAGACTGGCATACCAACGACTCCATAGACATAAGATGAAAAGAGGAGAGGGTATACAGGCAGGAGGAAAAACGAAACGACAAACGGGGAAAGGCTGGACATTGTTGTACCCGGAACCATCAGTCTTAAGGCCGCTTGGGCTGAGAGGGTGCGATTAAACCGTTCCGAGAATAAGGACAGACGAGACTCAAAACTGCGAGCACCGAGTCCTCTCGATTGAGCTGAGCTGTTAAGGGAAAACACAAGGTCGGAAAATACTGAGATGGGCTAAGATATGAGGAATTGAATTCTATGTACTTGAGTAGATTTATGAGTACAAGACTGCATTATATTATAAAAGTGTGTAATAAGAAACACTAGAATCTACCAGGAATTACCAGGAAGTTGAAGAGTGTACCACGAGGTTCTAGGCTGTATTAAGATATACAAAGAAGTGCTAGAATTTATCAAGATGTATCAGGATATACCAGGACTTACTAGGATGTACCAAAATACGCTTGAAAGTAATAGGATGTACTCCAAAAGTACCTGGCTATAAGAGAATGTACTACTCGTAAGATATACGAAGAAGTTCTAGAATGTACCAGGACGTAATATGGTGTAAAAGATATCCTAGAAAGTACTACGCAGTACGTGTGCATACCTGGAAGTACTACGATATACGAGGAGACACTATGATGAATATGATATAGCAGAAGGCACTAGGATGTGCCAGAAATAAGTAGGCTGCTCACAATATAACACGAAATTCAAGGAGGTGCTAGGAGGTACCTGGATGTAACGGTATATCAGGAAGTACTAGGATATAGAGGAGGTACTAGGACATACTAGGAAGTAACCATGCATTTAATGATGTATTTGGATGTGTTAGTATGTACAAGGGTATACCGGGATGTATTAGTTCTTGACTAGGCAATTCCTTCGACGAAGTCCATTATCACCAGGGCTAGAATCCTAGGACCTCACTACGGGATCTGGTTTCATTGCGAACGTTAATGGGGGTACATCTTCTAGATCTCCAGCACTCGAATTAGTTTCTAGATCTCTAGCACTCTAACTAGTTTCGTCCTTTACTTACTAGTGTTAAATTTTAATGGACATCTTCTAACCTTGCCACTTTATTTAATCCTTCGCAACAGAGTACCAGATGTGTGGACTGTTACACCAGCCCCTCCCCCCCCGGAAGTCTCATGCTACATAAATTGAGACTACCTGGGCCTTATGCCTTCTAGATATTTTCACATTACCTTTTATCGCCATTTCTTTTAAAGGCTTTTCTCACCTATTTTCTTGGCCGGAGGCTAATATAGGCTAGTCGCCGATCAAATTTCGTCCATTCATCAGCGGTCAAGGTCGGGAGTGGGGACGGTTACACTTCCCTCCCTCTTGGTTCAGGTTAAGGTGGTTGGTTTTGACGTGTCTGCTTTCATCCCACCCTTTTCTCCTTCTATCCTCCCCCATTTTCTTTGCCTTATTTACTCATTTACCCACTGGCAGGAGCTCGGATGACTCATGCTAGATCCGACTCCCATTTGAGTCGATATAAATTTAAATAACATCCGCTTAACATCTTGACCTCTTTGATATTGAAGTTGGAGATGTGTAATAGGCTGGCAGTAGTTGATAAGATGGTATTTTGGTGGTAATGCCTTCGTTGATGTGCGCTTCTTTAAGTAACTAACAAATTCTAAAGCAAAACACCAAACGCAACAACGAATAAAAAAAAACTCCCAAAATGCTCTGCCGTTTGTAATAACAATTTCCTCTAAATTCACAAACCTAAATTGGGTCGCGAGATTTTCCCATTAGTCTCGATAACATTTCTATTTGTGAATTCATATTTTATGCGGTAAATAAAACCTAATTCTGTAACATAATGAATTTGCCAAAGAAACAAAACCGTGTTTTTTTCTTGTAAATATAATATTCTTTTTAGGTGAATGAAGGTCGCTGAACAAAGAAAGGTTGAGCTCATAACCGTCCTCATGTGTTTACTAATTAAAAGCTACGGTAAATTATTAATTATATTCCCCAAATCACTGCATTAAAGCTTGGTGAACAAACTTAGGTGATTCTTTTTTCTAATTCCTTGACGTTTATAATCGTTTAAATTTAGGTTTTGCAAACAGTGTGAGAAATTGATAAGCCTAACAAATATCAATGTTATTGAACCTTCTAATTAAGTTCCACTTCCTGTTGAAAATAAATTGTAATTTTAGTAATGGTTATTTGATACCATATCATTGGAGAATGATGTACCCATTGACTCCATTCAGTTAGAACAATTCCATTTAACCTTGTAGTAAATTGTCTTGATTACAAACACTGTCCTCCATGATTTCGGCGAAGGTTATGGAAAAGCCACGATGCGACTCCTCAATTCAGACGGTTTAATTTATTGTTGTTTTTTATTACTCGTTATTCGGAGAGTTTTTCAACTTTATACGTACTGTTAGCCACATTTATACGTTTTTTTAACCACCTCTATACTTATGTTGGCTAAGCGAAGGTTGACTGACGATCATTCATGCAGCTTTTGATTTGGTCTTTTATTGCCCTTTATTATTCTCATGAGCTCCCATGGTAAAGCGCATTATTTTATGCAGCATTTCAGCAAGAACTTAGCAACTTTATATTCCTTCATCTATTTATTTGCCCTATGTACATACGTACACAGAGGCAAAATAAAATTTAACCACATTTACTATGAGATTCTTGGTTTTCTGTTTTCTTAAATGCTTTGGGGAGGCCGGTGGGGAAGCCAAGGTGGTTGAAAAATGCTTTAAAAACCTGTATGAATGAATTGAAGCGGTTGTCAGTGAATGAATTAATGGAAGCCGTTGTCTTAAATAATGAATATAAGCGGATTGCCATTTATCTTCCCGAATTAATGGAAAATCTGGTCTTTGATCGTTTATGCCCATTTCTACCATCAGTCCACATCTAGATGCGGCCCTAATTCGAGCTTCAATTCACTCCTAAATAGGCTACTTCGCCAATAGGCACCGCGGAAGCACGAGTCGGTGTTTACTCATAAAAAGCTCGCCTTGCTACTGTGCCAAGTGTCCTTTATAATATGATAATGGAGGCCACTCCGCTCTCTTTATGTGCTACCTGGTGAAGCACTAGGAGGCGGCCCTGTAGCGAGTTACGCACTACAGCCCACCTGCTGTAGAGGCTCCCGCAAGTATCCCAACCTGCCCCTCAATCAACACCATGCATCCCGCGTGGCGGTGGGCGTGATGCGACTGTATCGTATTGACTCGCGGCGACTGACGCACTGCACCACAACTGGCCTCTTTCCTCCGCTCCTCCTCCTTCTCTCCAGACGCCGACGCCGCTGAGCTCTGCTGCTGTGCCGCTGCTGAGTTGCCGCTGACGTCGATCCCAGCCAAGAAGCCCTAGTGAGCGTCGAGCGGCCATGTAAGCCCGGCGCGACGGTCGGCGGATTTGGCTCCGTGATCGATGCACTTCGACTGTCGGGTGACGGGAGACAAGAAGGGGGACGGACTCCATTGAGCCCCTCTGTACTCACTAAACACGTTTAGAGCAAACAAATACATTCGGGCGACTCAAGAATTTTCCCTTCCTTATTGGTGTTATCTTGGCCGCCATTTCTTGACTTGTTATGAGGCTTATGGCGAGGGCCTTCGTTAAACAGGAATGTACGAGCACACACACACACACACACACGCACCCCAACAATACATTTTTTACAAATTAATATAGGCAATAATGGAGTAAAAAAAAAATACAAGAAAATAGAAGGACCTGACCTATGACCCAAATAGATGCCGTTCAGCAGGGCTCTTCATCTCTCTTGAAACCAACCTCTTCCTCCACCTCACAGGAGGGGTTCTATAGTCCTTTATCGGCCTCCTGCTGGGACTTTGTAAAAACCAGCACACCCTCGAGGCATAGAATGGTCACTCCTTGTCAGCTGGACCTTGAGGACTAGCACAGTTCTTGTCAACCTCAATCCCATTTTACCTCATTCTCTTCAACCTTCTGTCCCCCATTCTCGATCTTCCCACAATGACCCCAGGGTGACCCATGTCAACCCCGCCGTACAGGATTCCAAGTTCGTACCGATGGGAGTCGATAGTACTTGTACCTGCTTCCTCCGGATAGATGGTATTAGGCCGATCATTCTCTTTGGCGAGTCTCAACCGCAACTATCCCTTTAGGAAAGATCGGGTTCGTACCTTTGAGCCTACGTACCAAATTACGAACTTGCCCCCACCCCCATCCCAATGCTCACAGTTGGCTGCCCTTCCAGCTCAAATGCTTCCAGGGGGCTCTCCGGTTATTTATCTTCTGCACATTTTCACTTCCTCTATCTTCCACAGATTTTCACTTCCTCTATCTTCCACACATTTTCACTTCCTCTCTTTTCCACACATTTCCACTTGCTCTATTTCACCACTTTCTTTACATATTTGTCCTTGCCAATTTTCTGCTGTGGGATGCCTTGGTTGGTTTGCCCTTTATTATTTTTAAAAATAAGAATTTGCTCTTGGAGGTTTAAAATACCCCCTTCATGCCTCAGGTTTCAGGGTAGACAGGGGGGGGGGGGATTCCCTCTTTATCTACTTACATTTCCACGTTGGATTAACCCTTTTTCATATCTTCCTTAACAATACAGTGATGGTCAAAAGGTTTGAGACTGATATATTTTTTTTATTGTTTTCATTCGTTTTTTTTATTTTAAATTTACGTAATAGGAATAATTATTCTAATATTTAAACCAGGCAATGGCTTCGCCACTCCGGGAGGAGCTTACGCTTCGCTGCTAAGATTAAAATTTTTAAAAAAGCAGCCATGGTTAAATTTTTATAAATTTTCTGAACTTTGCCAATTATAATAATTTTCAAAAGGAACTTTAAACTAAATTTCCCCCCTTTCAAAATATCACGTTGCTAAAATATAGAGTTATAGAAGAAGATATATAAAAATAAATTTTCTGAACTTCACCATTTGTAATTCTTTGGGTTTAAAAAAATTCACAAAATTTCGATACTTATATTTATTTCTGAACTTGACCATTTTGTTTTTTGATATTATAAAAGAATTATTAAAAATAACTTTGATAAAAAAACATAAGTCACAACCAAACTAAGATGAAATTATTATTGAAATACTCAAAAAAAGCCCCTTCTTAAATTATAGAGTTAGTGATAATTATTGCAGGTTTATTAAAAATTCAGTATTTCAAAAAGTATAAGAAAATAACAGTGGCTTCTTCGCTCAATCCAAAATCGCACTCTCGTCTTATTCCAATATGAGGCGAGTTTCAGTCCATGGAGCTTTGCTATTGGATCAAAAGGGTAAAATGATGACAAATATATAAGTGTTAACTGAATAATGTTTTGTAATTATAATCTATTTCGTAATATTTCTTGTTGTAAAAAAATATTTGCATTCTTTTCAATTCCATGAATGGTGATTTACAAAGTAAAGCATGTAACCATTGTTAATCTGGACCAAAGTAGTCTGAAATGCAAGGAGATTGTTGCTAAGAGTAATACATCAAGGATTATACATCTTTAAGATCATTAATGATTTAAAGAAGACTGGTTACACCCCCTGTGAATGTCTTCTGGACGCCCAAGAGCTTAAAATGAATGCCAAGCCTCCCGTTAAGGTCACAGTGCAAGCTCCGGGGCTGCTTCCAGTGCCCAGGTTGGTCAGGATTGGAAAAAAGGCAGGTGTGAACGCTTCAGCGCGCATAGGGAGGCGGGAAGTCATCGACTAAGGTCTCAAGTCGAGAAGGGCTGCAAAGACACCTCAGTTTTGTAGGAAATATAAATAATGGGCTGTTAAGGACTGTGGCAATATGATATTCTCTGATGAAACTCCATTCCGCTTGATTGGAGCTTCTGTGGATCCCTCGTTAGGAGGAGAAAAGGGGAGTGCTTTGTGTCAGGACTCATACACTATAGACGCAGGTGGCGGCAAACCTTGCCACGCGTGCCAAACTTGGCACGCGAGGCATCTATCCTTGGCACGTGAAAAAAATTTCCTCTCCTTTAAGCAAGGACGGAATCACATTAAAAAGTATATATATTAAAATTACATATTTTCTAATGATAAAATTTAATATATTTCTTTTAACGCAATATATACCGTAGCTTTTGGGCATATCGACTTAGGTCTGTTGACCAAGTTAGATTATGTACATTGGGCATTATAGTTGCTTGGCACTTAAGACCAGAAATTAGTAACATTTTTGAATGTAATCGGCACGCAAGACCGAAAGGTTTGCCGACTCCTGCGTATAGAGCGAACCCGTTTTATCTCTTGATTCACCCCGTTCGTGGTTGTCAAGTGTCTCATAGTCAACCATGCTGCAACTCACATCTAGAGAACTGCACATACTCTTAGTGCCAATGCTCGATGAGAATCTTCACCTACACACACACACACACACATATATATATATATATATATATATATATATATATATATATATATATATATATATATATATATATCCCACTATTTTTACTTCTTCTATATTCACCCTTTTTTTTAAAGATCTCTCCAAACACACTTTCTGGATTCCCTTTGGGTGCCCCCCTTCCCACCTCTTTAGATCCAACTCTAAGAAGCCCTGGATGTCCCATTTTCAAATATTATTAATTTATTCTTTGCTTTTTGATTCCAAACCTGTTTTGGGGCCCAATGGGTATTCATGTAGCTGGTACCCTAAGGTCATCTAAACTAATCAAATATCGAAAGGCTGCTGTGTAAAATGAATACTCACTATATCGATAAAAAATAAGCTTCACAAGAATTTTACAGACTACAGGAGTTAGGCTAACGGGTCTAAAGTTACTTGGATCCTTTTTACTACCCTTCTTGAAAATGGGGACTACATTCGCTCTCTTCCAATCATCAGGTATTTCTCCATATTCCAGTGACCTAGTATACAACTTGTCCAGAGCTATTGAGATACTTTCTACCCCTTCTTTAAGTATCCTAGAATGAATATTATCAGGGCCGGAGGCCTTGGTAGCATCTAACTCACCTATTAGTCCTTTTATCTTCCTCCAATCCACACTAATGGTAGTAAACACCTCTTTCCTTGACCCATGAGTACTATACATAAGACTATTTAGTTTCTCGTTTGTAAATACTGATGCAAAATGACCATTTAGTACCTCAACTATTTCCTCATCAGTTTCTCTCACAACCTCTTCATATTTGATAGGTCCTATTTTAACTCTGCCAGACTTGTTATTGATTTTATAGTAACTAAAGAACTTTCTAGGATCTTTGTTGCTATCCTGAGCTAATTTAATTTCTGACACCCTTTTGTTTTTCTTTATAATCTTATTTAACTCATTCCTAGCCATTCTATAATCACTTAAATTTTGAATATTATTTTCTACCTGTAATTTTTTATATGCCCTTTTCTTCTCTGAAATTTTTCTAGCTATCTCCTGATTCCACCATAATGGTTTCCTACTTTTGTTCCTAATGGCCTTCATTGGGATACATTGTTCTTGGACTACATTTATTATATGCTTGAAAGTATCCCACATCCCATAAGCATTTTTACCTCTGAATTCTATATCCCAGTCTACCAAATTTAGCAAGCTTCGAAGTTTTACATAATCTCCCTTATGAAAATTTGGAACTTTTACAGCATTCTCAGTTATTTTACCCTTCTCAATTCCCAAGTTAAAACGAACTATCTGATGTCACTATTTCCCAATGCTTCCCAACAGTCAATTCTTGAACTAAATGATCACTGTTAGAAAGTACTGAATCTAATATATTGTCATCCCTCGTTTGCTCATTAACAAATTGATTAAAAAAATTATCCTCAAAGCATTCTATGAACCTGCCACTTGTTCTATTCCTACCTATCATATTTTCCCAGTCCACAGAGTTTAAGTTGAAGTCTCCAATGATAACTGCATCTGTTTCACATCTCTTACTTATTTCCCTTATCATTAGTTCATCTATATCATCAGTCTGCCCAGGTGGTCTGTAAAAAGCTCCCAAATGCACCATTCTATTTTTACTGAACCTAATATCTATCCAAAGTGACTCAGCTCCATCCTGCTTTATTGAAGTATTTAAACTTGAAACAATGTTGTTTTTTATATAGATAATTATTCCTCCAACAATCCTACGTGTCCTTTGACTAATGTACATATTATAAAACTGTAAAGACCCTTCAGAAGGGAAGGGGTATTAGGGAACACCCTTCAGAATCAAATGGTATCAGTAAACACGCTTCCGAATGTAATGCTATCGGGAAACACCTTCAGAATGAAAACGGCATCAGTGAACACCAACCAAAATGAAATGGTATCGGTGAACACCCTTCAGAATGAAAGTGATATTTAGGAACATCCTTAAAAATGAAATGGTATCGGCAACATCCTTCAGAATGAACGATTGATCAGGGAACACTTCAGAATGAAAAGAGCATTATATAACAACAACCTCTGACCCCTCCCCCAATTTATCGGAGACCACCTGCTATGGTATCGCGCCATGGACGAAGTCACTTCCTGTTCGAGCATTCTCGAATTTCGACTCCAGAGCACGTGGGAAAATATTTCCTAATCCTGCGACTCGTCCCAACCCCTCAACACCCGGTGACGAGGCGCGAAAGAGCCGCTATGTCTCGCCCCTTGCTGCTAAATGATGAATCGACTCCGCCTCCGGATTAAGATGTCTGGAGCTTGTGACTCCTTTCTCCAAACTTCCCCTCCAGAATCAGGCATACAAATACTCTGGTTTTTCTATAGTTCGAAGAGTCTAGTCTGCACCTCAAGGCGGTCCTTATCGTCTCGTCCCGTGAGCGTTCGTACGGCAGCAAGCCTTCTTCAGCCGAGATTCTACCCAAGTCAATTGGTAGCTTGTGTGAACGGCAATCGTTTGAATTTCCGCAACAGTCTTCCTTTGTTTAATCCAACCGAAGAAAATCTCCATCGATTACCTTTGAGGAAAAAGAAGATTCCTTTTTCAGTGTAATTACGAGAATTCCCACATTCTCCATCGAACGTCAGCTTTTAAGTTTGGCTATCTTAATCGTAAGGTTGGTTTAGATTGTGTCCCACCTGCCTCATTCGGATCGGGCTTCACCTGCCTCATTCAGATCATGCCCCACTTGCCTCATCGGATCGTTCCCCACTCGCCTCATCGCAAGAAGGACCTTCTTCGAAGTCATCGACCCGTAAGACTGAAACCCCCTCCATTATTGGTATTGTCAAGTTCTCCCTTTTGATATGAGTCTAGTTACATTAATCAATCAATTCCATTTGAGAATCCCTCCTCATAATAATTATCAAGAGACTCTTTCAATTTAAATAATTTCCCTTTGCCTATTATTATTCTTATTTTAATCTGTGTAAATAAAATTATATTTTTGTTGTTTCATCTTTAACTAACCTTGAACGATACTCTCGGCTTATTCAAGTAAACCTCGCCAAACAATTATGCACTGTTTGGTTATTAAGGATTTGAAACTCACCGCCTCAAGTGTGACCTCCTAGTCGGTCGTTAATCCCTGCGAACAGTCCTTTAACGGTTCGCGTTGCAGTAGGTGATTCAGCCTCCCCCCCTCCATAATATAAGAGTAGTGTATAGTATAGAGTGGTTGAACCACGACAGGCATCACTCAACACTAACCAAAATGAAATGGTATTGGTGAACACCCTTCACTATGAAAGTGATATTTTGGAAGACCCTTAAAATGGAATGGTACCATGAAACACCCTTCAGAATGACATGGTTATCAGGGAACATACTCAAGAATGAAAAGGGTAGCAGGAAACACCTTTTAGAATGAAATGGTATCGGAGAACACCCTTCAGGATCAAAGGAGCATCGGAGGACAACCACTCAGAATGAAAGAACTCTCACTGACAAAGAGAATAAAAGAGGCATTAGGAGAACCCCGAATAGAAAAGGTAAAATGAAATGAAGTATGAGACAAGCCCCTTCACACTGAAGGGGGTGTCAGCGAACACTCTTCAGAATGAAGGAGCTCTCAGGGAAATACGATAAAAGGGGTATCATGGAACACAGAATGAAATGGGTACAGGGAACACAGAATGAATGCGGTGTCTAGTAGAGATGCACCGCATATCCGGTTATCCGACTCATTTTTTCGGTATCTGGCCAGATAACCGGATATCGCTTTAATATCGGGTCGGATAGTCGGATAATTAGACATTATTTGCTTAATTTTTAACCATATTTTTCAGATAATAATAATTAAACCACATAAAATGCAATATATTGCTTCGATATTATCTTGTAAACTCACTTTTTATAAACATAAACATAAAATAAAAATATGCACAACTTTCATAAAAATAATTAAAACCTTACTTTAATTATGAATTATAATTAATCAATGAAAGATGATGTAAGTGTATGATATTGATATTACTACGTGCATTTAGTTGTCCTGAGATATGCATTTACTTCAATTACATATGTATCAATACAATAATCCGCCTATGTAAACAAGAGTATGTTACATTATTGCACCAAAACTTAATATGATCCGATTGTTTTTTCAACAAAACTTCGCGTAAACGCCTCTTTAAACTTCACTTGAATCCATTTGATTGTTGATAAACGATCAATTGAATGCAATCTTACAAGTTTACCTGAATGTAATTGGAGGACTTTACGCGTGAATGACCATTCATTAACTTAATATGCTTTTATAAATACAAAAATATAATACAGGAAATTTAAAGTTAGATTGTATTACTTTTAGAATATTTAGTGTAAGAGCATTGATTTAAATATAATTTTTGTTCTTAGAAAAAATAGAAATACATGGCACTAAATGAAAGAAAAATAGTCTTCCATAATGCAATAAAATGCCTACAGTTGTGGCATCCAAGATATACAAATAGGAACTAGAACAGTTCTGCTCACAACTTTCGAAAGGCTCTCCGCATGTAGACAAACACGTACGAACGAACACACTATGGTATGGTGGTAAGAAGGAATTTGGACACTGCAGTCTTTTGTCTCATAAATTTTGCATTTTCCCATAAAACTTTGAAATTTTTGCGTTTTTAGTGCTGATTATTAACATGGATATGTATGGAAGACCTAATTAAGCTATATATTTAGACAAATATGGATTAAAATTCAAAACATGCATTTCTATGCCTATATTTTTATAGATATTTTAATTGTAAATTCGGATCGGGCCTCACCTGCCTCATTCAGATCGTGCCCCCATTTATGTCAATGAATAATCGACATAAATGGAAATTCTACTATGGTTTATATATACAAAAAAAAATGCATAAAATTAATTGTTTAACATTTAATATTGAAAAAAAAAGTTGATTCCATTCCAACAACATCGTTCAGGGTACCATGTTGATCATTTGCGCGTATATGTGTGTGTGTAGGTTTATGTGTGTGCATGCTATTGACAAGTACGATAGCGCTTCTGTTGAAGTATACACACCGTGGTAGCATCAGTTGGTACTTGGTAGCAGCGGTTGTCTAGTGATTGGGTATTAGACAATACTAATTTGTGAATTGGTAATTGAAATAAATTGAGTTACATTTAGGATATGTTACTTAAATTTATATTTTCCAAGTTTACATTCTAATTTCTATATAATTCTATCTTTAAAAATAATACTTATAGACAAATATTAACTTTATTTCAATAACGTTAGAGGATAAAATGATTATATAAACGCTCTATTAATATTTGAAATATTTAATGGTATTTTTTAATCCCCGTGATGATAATACAATATTGCACAGAAGTCAAGTATTCGGAAATAACTTAAAGTGTCTGGAGACAACAAAGCAAAGGCTGAATGGCATTTATGCGATAAAAATCAAGTGCTCGAACTCTTATTCGAAGCGAAACTCCTAAATTCTTTTCAACAAAACCATTATGGACCCATTTGAAAGGTAAGCATCCTTAAAGAGGTTGTTTTTTTTACGAAAATCTTAAGAGAAATCTCCTGGCCCACAACCGAGTTTAGTGAATACAATCAGCCTACTTTATTGCAGTGGTTAGAGTCTAAGAAAAGTTACAGCTTAAATGACTCTAAAGCTTTGGCTATATCAAGGAAAATAGGTAAATATTTAGTAACTATAGCTACTGAACCATTTATAACAAACCATTCTAATAAATATATTTTCAAGATAAACTTTACATTATTATGACTTATATTAAATAATATCTCAAGATTTAATTAATTTCTAGGAGAGATGATGGCCATGGATGCAGAACCTGATGCTTTAGATGAAAGGGAATGAGATTTCAAGAGACCAATGGAAGAAATAGCATCGAAATATCCTCTCCTTTCGAGAAAGTATTTCTCTGATAATATTATCCCACTGCTATATCGTGAACTTCAGCAGCAGACAAAATAGGTATTGAGTAAAGCCAGAGTGTCTCTCTTATCACAGACATTAGGACTAGTTCCACTAATAATGAGTCATTTATAAGCCTCACAGTTCAATTTATTGGTCCAGATTCAATGAAAAATTTAACCTTTGCTCTCTATTGCAAGCATTTTTTTGCAGCTTATACAAGATATTATAACAGGGGGAAAACCTAAATTCTGCGGTATGAGAGTGAGGCTTAAAAAATCTTGTGGCAACTCTGCTCTTGCATAAATCTTTGCAGATAAAAAGTTGAGCAGATACATTTGTTTGTGAGAGAATAGTTATTTTGGAATTCATATTGATTTGACATCTTTTTTTATTAAATTCATCATATTGCTTACCAGTATAATTTTTTATAACATATATACCTATAATTCTGGAAGTGTTTTCATCAGTTCACTTTTTCCAACCTCTAAGTCTAATTATTATTTTGTTTTCAGCTCTGACTTCTGGAATAAGAATTGGATGTTTCATCTATTCCCTTCAACTCTCAAAAAAGGATGTAATTTTGATATAATGAGGCATCTCAGATATAATTTACAAAGGATGCAGACTAATTTCAAGCTTGAAATAAGTTGAATGACCTCCGAAAAAGCTTCGATATCGCTCAATGTAAACTAGTCCAAGGTGTTACCATTCAATGGAACTCCACTTACTTCAAGTTGGATCGGTCATATGAAAACCCTCTTATTTGGTGGTTCATTTTCACAAAGAGGTACATCTTCTGGAAGCAAAGATGTACTGAATGATAAATATGTCATTGAAACTGTCCTGGAATCTACAAAATGGATTCTAAGCGAGATGTCAGAAGGTAAGGAACATAAGAAAACGAACACAACTAAACTCCAAAGTGAAAAGTCTCTAAATTACGACTGATGAAATATCTGCTGAAGCACAGACAACTTTGGACAGTAGTAGTAGTGGTAATGGAAGCAAAAAGTGCTTCAGTGTATGAACCTAGCGAAATGGAATAAATGGATTTTGAACTCAATCACCAGACCAAGACAATGAAACGATCAACCCCAAGTGGAAAAAGTTTCTAGGGGAAATAAAAACTAATTTTAGAACTCTAAAACATTTCCTCCAAGACAAGAAAATCTAGTTGCATGACAGAATAAAGAAAAATGCTCAAAAATATCCCATACTTAAAATTTTAGCACTAAGATACTTAAGTACTCCACCAATACAGAAAGACTTTTTGGTGGTCTTCACCAAGTATATAATAAAAATAGAAATAAACTTAAGACTGAAAATTAAAAAAACTTTTCACCATGAAAACATTCAAAATTTCTCAATAAATACTAAATAAATAAAGAAAATATTGTGCAATTAGTATAATAATCAGTATTATTTGTAATTACCTTTAAATATTTTTGAAAAGGATATATCGTTTTATATTGTTTATTACTCAGCATTAATTTAATAGGAATATTTAGTTGCTATAAAGTAATATGGATTTATGCAGCTTTATTATTACAGTACTCTGTATTTCTAGGAAATTATTTAATATTATATAGTTGTGAAAAGAGTACATGTATTCATAATTACCAGGGAACAAGTTTTATATAAAAATATTTAGGAAATTGTGAGATATTTACAAAGATCAAGATGATTAGACTATTTCAAATTTATATAAGATAAATAGTAACGACTAAAACCTTTTTTGTGTCATAATCTAGCCTAATTTAGCTAAATATCCAGCTTTCTTTGGGTAGATATCCGGGTTGATTTTTTTCAGCACGGTATTCAGTCGGATATCTGAAATTGTCTGACAAAATGCCGGAAGTCCGGCATCCGGCATCCGGCCAAATAACTATCCGGTACATCCTTAGTATCTAGGGACCCAGAATGGAAGGGATATCAGGGAATACAAAATAAAAGGGGTATCTGTGAACATAGATGCCTCAAATGAGCAATCCTCTTTTCTGCAACGCGCCTTTTTATACATTTTTAAGATCCTATTATGGCGGCAACCGACGAGGTCACTGCCACTCCCAATTCTTTCCTAATTTTAGACTACCCCTACATGTCCTGCAATCTTGCAAATGCCAATCCAGACAATGTAAATTCACACAGACGCCTCTTGTAGCATTATTTAAATTTCATCGCCTGCAAAAAGGTAAGAAATTCGATGAGTGGAAGCCAAAGCCACGAAGATAAGGAAGGATCCCTTAGATGAACTCAACGGTGTCATGTGCCAACCTAAACACCTCAACGGAGAGATACAATCAATCACCTGTTCGTATGTGGATCACTGCACCCGATTTAAATATCAGTGAAGATTGGATCTCTAGCAACCGGGGTCCAACAAAAGAGAGAGTGAAGAGAGATTGATTCCATGGAGATCGCCAATCTCCTCCCCATCCTAACTCCGCTTCTGTAACGAGAGAGAACACTGAAAACCAGCAAGGGCGTATCCAACAGGAAGTTTGTAGGGCGAGATCTATAAATAAAGTAGTGAAGATAGAAAAAGGAAAAATGCGTCGTCTTCCTACAGCCAATGGGACCTGTAGGAAAATCCTGTGTTAGTTTGAGCCTTGATGACGCCTAATATTCTATACGTCAGTTAGAGTATGGTTTCCATATTCCACCTGACCACCGTCTCGGGGGATAGTAAAAGACAGATGAGGCAGAAGAAAGGAAAAAAGCATCTTAAATTACCACTTCCACCAGACCCAAGACTCAGGATCGCCCCACTCCACTCCATGTCATGACTAGGCATAAGTGAATGGAAGCTTGTCGGCGACTAGTATACAAAATTAGCACTCAGTCAAGAACAACAGGTAAGAAGGGACTTGTGGAGGAATTAGCAACAAGAAGACTAATATGGAGCTGTCTAGAAAGAATATCTCCAGACTCACTTTAGTTTCAGACTCTCGGGGCCACTCGGCTCCTGAGGTCGTGTCAATCCTCAATATGCCAGGTGTAATAGTCCCCGCATGACACTCACTGGCGAGGTCAAAACAGGAAACGGAAAAGCCCAGGTAGTCTCAATCTAGCTTAAAACTACGGATGGTATTGGAGCCGGGGAAGCGCGCCACTCTTCCGGGTACCTGATGAAACAGTTTACACGGGGCCTCCCCTTGTAGTGGTTAGATACCCCGCAAGGGGGGCCTTTGTGTAGACTGGTACACCTGGTAACTGGAGGAACGACCCCTCAATGCCCGAGTGCCCGCAGGTGGGCACCCTCTCAGCCCTAATGCCTGCAGGAGGGACTGCGCTTATATATCTTCCACACATTTTTACTCTCTATAATGTCACCACTATCTGCGAATTTTGGCCTCGTTGCTATTGCTCTTCAAATTTCGAAGAAGAAAAGATGGAGCTCAAGAAAAGACTTCTTTCCCCCCCGCAAGGGGCTGAAAACAGCGCAGCAATTATATTTAAAAATAACATTGCTAAATATTTAATTTTATATAAATTTAATATTACTTTAATATCTAAATTTATTAAAATGCGCATAAATGATCCTCAATTTACCTCCTTGTTACCTCTTCCCTTACCACCCACTCCGATCTTCTCCCTTCTTTTCTTTCCTTGGACTGACCTTGAATGGATCCTAGGTTCTTTGCGGAGGCCGAAAGATTCTGCGTTTGATGTTCCCCCAGGAGAGATGGTTCAGTCGCATGGAAAACCAACAAACTTCACCACATTCTTAATTCACCACAATTTTAACTGTAATGGATGACAATGACTTTTAGACCGTAAATTTGTTTATTTACGAGACTTGAAATACGGTTTAATTATATATCATCATCATCATTATTATTATTATTAACATACACTTAAACTAAGAACTTGTTCATCTTCGCCAGCAACTTAGGAAGAGATTTATAAAGAAGAGTGGTGAGGTTGGGGAAATGAACATGTATGGAGTACAGTGTAAAGAGGAGATTACACGGAGTGGTTGGAACAAGGGCCTAGAGCGAAGTTAAATGACATCGCTCTTGCTAGCCGAGTGGATACTGCGTTAGTCGTACGCTAACGTCGCGGTACCGGGTTCGATCCTGGAAGGAGGGGGCGCAAACGTCAGCGCGCGGAGAGATCTGGCTACCAATGGGTGGACGCGCTGTGCCCAGCCCTGTATTCGGGTGAGTAGATCTTCACTTCTCAGTGAGACCCCATCAAATCCGTGGGAAATACAGATAATAATAACAGAATTATCACACGCCACTTCAAAGTTGGGGTGAAAATGAACTTCTTCAAGACGAAAATAATGATCAATAGTTTTAAAGATAAAATTTTATAGGATATAGTGTGTGTCTAGAACAGCTTATAACTCCTGATGGGAACATGGAAAAGGAAACAAGAGTGAGATAAAAATTAGGCTGGAGAGCGATAGAAAAGCTTAGCTACCTCTTCAGAAGCGACATGGCTCTAATGTTTAAAATATAAAACTTTTAATTAATACGCCTTTTCTAGTCTTAAGTTATAGAAGTTAAACTTGGAGACAGAACACAAAAAGTACGAAGAAGCTGATGATAACTCAAAGAAGCAGAGAACGACACAAGTTGGAATAACGCAGAAGCTATTCAAAAGTACTTGGATAAGAAAACAGTCACATATGATGGCTATAATAAAAGAATAAAAGTTTTGAGGTGTAAATGAGTATGGCACTTTGGTACAGGAAACTAGAAGAGAAGGAAATCAGAAATAGGAAGATGAAATTCGTGGCAAATTCGATCGCTGGACCCGAGATCAGTGGAAGCTTCTTGAGGCGGAAATGGACTGATATCCTAATAGTAGAAGGTGTCCTTCAGGCTTAGATCACTTCTATAATAATGGCATGAAATAGCATTAAATAAGTGAGAATAACTATCAAGCACAACGAAGGAGTATGAATCTGTTGATGGAAAGTAGATGCTTGCGAAT
Organism: Ceratothoa steindachneri; assembly: GCA_963969495.1. Lineage (NCBI taxonomy): Eukaryota > Metazoa > Arthropoda > Malacostraca > Isopoda > Cymothoidae > Ceratothoa > Ceratothoa steindachneri. The sequence goes on from OZ018326.1 coordinate 133,617,689, forward strand.
GAAGGATGGGAGTAAAGTCCTCAAATCAATTTTGTTGATCTTATTCAAAACGAAAAATTTGAACTATCGAAATGCCTCTTCCAGGTTAAGGGAATCTCAATATCGTTGATTCTAGTTTAATGATTTCGGCCGAGAAAATTTATCTATAAAAGTTAAAAATATTTCACAATTTAAGAATTACCGCAAATATCGTCGATAACATTGACTTTTGGTTACATTTCGTATTAGATGTAGGAAAAAAATCTATGCGTTTACCCAAACGTGTGCAAATCCTGGGTCAAGTGATTTTAGAGACATTTTCCTTCTCTTTTCCTCATATTTTCAATTCATCATCAACACTAATATAAACGATACCCATCCTTCATTAATCTCACTCCTATTCTCATTGGCATGGGATGCCTGATGAATCATTTAATTACACACGCGCGCAAAGGTTACACAGATAAGGAGAACAGAGATTGTTTATTACGACGTTTCGCTGTATCCCAGCTTCTTAAGAGAGCTGTTCTTCCTGATATTGGGTTGTTATTTATATGTTCAAGGCTGATCTCAACACTGGAACACTCCTCTTTTATTCGTTGTTTTTTCTCGGTCAACGAAGCCGGATATATTCCTGACAATCACTATCATTCCATTTAATTACTGTCTGGGGCCAGTAATGATAAAATGCAGTCACCACACAGGCATCCTTCCAAAAATAAACTCAAATTCCAGCAGAAAAGAGGAAAGTCTATGGAAGAACAGCATAGCAGAAACACTAAATAAACTGGACGATGACTTCCCAAGAAACCTGGAAGACGCGATCCTGGAAGAAATAGATGAAGCGTTCGATCATTTATCCAGTTTGATGATCCAATGAAATGAAAAAACTACCTTCAAAGATTCTATATAAAATAATAGTGTACTGCAGATGAAACAATGAGATGAAAGTAATAAATAGGAATCTTCAAGAAGAATCAGAATTTGAGCAATGGAAATAATAACTACCAAAAGAAAAGAATTGGCCAGAATACACCCTCTTAAAGAAGAGCTGTCTCATAAAATCCTGGAGCAACAGAGGGCAAACTGAGAAAAGCGATAAATGAAGTTGACACTAAAACCTTGCCCAAGGAATTCTAGGAGATGAATAAAATCGATGTGTGGCATGCCGCCAAGATCCAGGCTTATGATAAAAAAATAAAAGAATACTTAAAGAAAAAGGAGATGAAGTAAAAGAGATCCTCAAACGCCACCTTCAACATTGACTTTGATCACCGGATAGTCGATGAAATAACTGAAAGTATAGAGAAGACGCACCCACACCACCAAGTGTTAGATTACTAACATACCCTTACTGGACACGTGGATGCTATAGAGACTGAAGAACTAGAAAGCGTTATTGATTTTTTTTTTACAGAAAACGCCTGGTCATTTTGGTCTTACCAAAATTATCTTTACCCAAGCGCCACTTTGCATGATGCAGGACCTACCGAACATCTTTAACTCTTACTTGAATACAAGAGCACAAGCTTTCATATATGATATTCATTTCAAAGCTTGGCAAACCTCCAAATGTGAAAGAGAATTTCCGCCTAACTCGCTACTGGAATTTAGAAGGAAAGTTCGGAGAAATGAAGAAGCTATTCTAAGCTATACTAAGCAGACATCTTATTGAACAACTTGAGGAATGCTCTCTTTACGATGTGCAACAATAAGGGTTCCAGACAAACCAGAGTACGGAGCCAACAATAAGTTTGATATCTGTAAAGATCGTCTAAGCAAAGATAGATGGGCGTTACGTTGACATCGAATACCATGGCGTCACTAAGGCATTCGATAAAGTGTGACAGAATAGCATACAATAGCTGTCTGCAATTGCACTTGAGTAAAAACTAAGAAATAATTATATGGACTATGTGGTGGATAGCTTCGCGTATGTGAACATAGGCGTCTATGGATCCTAAATTTGACCTTAAGGTTGGGTTATCCCAAGGAGGCTGCTTAAGCGCTATATGGTCTGCGAGTCTTACTCTTCAGTTCGCGGTTAATATTATGCAAAGAATGGAATGGTCATATAAAATTCCACAGTCCAGTCCTGAAGCAAAGTGGAAAATACAAACAGGAAAAATTCAAGGGACCTCCACTGGAAAGAAACTTGCTGGCGGCTGTGAAAGTCGAATGCAATAGGTACTCTAACTCCACCGAGTGTACAGTCCTCGGAATGAAAATTAAAACTGCTGGATGTAACCAACGTGTTTAAGAAATAATCCAAAGAGTAGTGCACGGATTCAATTGGTGTATAGATGAAAAAATGAAAGATATTATAGATTGCACCAGTATAACCGGTACTGATCTACCCGGCAGTTATCTTGCACCGCATTTCAAACACAGAAAATAATACTTCAAACTGTAGAAAACAAACCTACGGATTTAATCACCACCACAAGGAGAACCAAAAGAAAGAAACAAGAGGATTTTCATTGAAACATCAAAATGCAACCACTTAATAAAACCATTGAAAAAAAACCCTGAGAAATTGAAAGCCAAAATGTATACAGTTATGAGAAAACATCATTAATCTCTTAAAACATTGGTTCTGAAAGTTTTATCATGCTCGGATTCTATCCGAATTCTAAAATTCGATTTCGAACCCCCTGAGGTGAATGCAGAATAGATTTAATAAAATTCCATGCAGAAAATTCCACCAGGGGAAAATTCCACCCACAAAAAATTTCAACCATGGAAAAGTCCGCCAAAAAATTATGTAAATAAATCAAAGACTTAATTTAAAACTTTATTAGTTATAATTATTCTACACAGGAAACAATTTAACATGTTTTATTTCTGAATGTTAATTAATTTCCCCTAATCATGGTCTTGGAATTTATTAGTAGTGAAAAAGGGGAATAGAAACCTTGTGATGAACATAATTATATCTACGAAAAACACCAGGATAATCCAGCAAAAACAAAGACTTATTGGAGATGTGAACACTTTTACACAGCAGTTAGGCACGAATTCATACAATGTTTAATTGTGATGCGCCCAAAATAATGTTTTCTCAAATTTTGGAACGTACGAAAGCGCGTCTTGCAAAACCTACCACGAACCAGTAATGGAGTAGAAGGGTTTTCATATTGCACTCCGGTCATCATTATCAAGAATGCATTTGAATTTATGGAAGCTATGTGCTGAATTGCGAAAAGAGGTAACCCTTAGTGAAATAAGGTTTATCCTCATTTCATGAGAGGTTCAAAGTCATCAGAAACAGAAATATAAAAACATTAATGACAAGCTTAAACGCCTGGTCGAGTGTTAGGACGAAAATGATGTTTTGCAATTTCTCAAAGGTGTATCGAATCTGCACTAATGATTATTTTATGCAATAATTTTTTAATTCTACCAGGCAATTGGCTTCGCCACTCTCCCCTACGGGAGGAGCTTGCGCTTCGCTACTAAGATTAAAATATAAAAAAAGCAGCCATAGTTAAATTTTTATAAATTTTCTGAACTTCGCCAATTATAATAATTTAAAAAAAGAACTCTAAACTAAATTTCCACCTTTCAAAATGTCACGTTGCTAAAATATAGAGTTTTAGAAGATATATAAAAATAAATTCTTTGAACTTCACTATTTGTAATTCTTTGGGTTTTAAAAAATTCACAAAATTTCGATACCTATATTTATTTCTGAACTTCACCATTTTACTTTTTGATATTATAAAAGAATTATTAGAAAGAACTTTGATAAAAAACATAAGTCATAACCAAACTAAGATGAAATTATTATTGAAATACTCAAAAAAATCCCCTTCTTAAATTATAGAGTTAGTGATGATGATGATGATGATGATGATGATTAAACTATGTTATGCTTTGATATAACCTAACCTAACATAATAAAATTTATAAATTCTATTAATTATAACTATAATAATTATAAATAATAAAGTTTTAAATGAATTTTTTATTTATTCAAAGAATTTGAGTGTATAATTTTCCAGGGGCAAAATTTTCGGGGGGTAGGGAGGATTTTCTTTGGGTGGAATTTTCTAGTAGAATTTTCCTTCGGAACTTTTCATTGGGGAAATTTCCATGGGTGTAACTTTCATGTCACGTGTTTAATATGTGTACTTAAATTGAAAACAAGAAATTTTGCATCAATGTTCTTTGTAAGAACAATTCCTAATGTAACTTTTTATTTATTTAAACACAGAAAACTTTCACAGCAGGTGTGTTTTTATCAAAATCAACATTCGCAATCACAATCAAATGAAAACACTTGACAGAAAATTTAGTGAGCTATCTGCTCTTGCTGTTCCTCTAGTAACTTTGAAAATCGGAGTATCTTTGTGTCAAGCCGATTCCGAGATTGGGTTTTGATCTGAAGCAAAATTGAAAATCCTACTTAACGAAGGTAAATGGTTCCAAACGGGAGAAAGGGTTCAGCGTTTTTCTTGCAAGGTTCGTAAATGCTTTCAACCGTGATGCTCAAAAGTTTTATAGTGACTTCTCATCCACCTCCATTTTCACTGCCTGGTTAAATTTGATATAGATCATTTCTCTTTAAAAGGATCTTCATCAGGAATATTATTAGGTTGAAAGAGAAACGGATTTCTTATCCAAAAAGTTCACGTGCATTCAAATCCATACCTGAGCACTAGCATCGAAAGCATTTGACAGCATGTTCAGGTTGTTTTTTATTACAACAGTTATTTCTGGTATTATAGACTCATTTGCTTGAATCACTTCTTCTAGTGATGTAAATCGAGCAAAATACCCCCTTTGGATTTGAATCAAGCCAAACTTTCATTAACTTAGTAAATATTTTTGCAAAATATGCCAACATTTGCTGAACTTTTAGTGAATCCAACGAAAAGAGATCAAGTTTCTGTTTTTCTGAAAATGTCTTGATTTCTTCTCGAAGGTCAAAAGTACGGTGCAAGACACGTCTACGAGATAACCATATAACTTCGGTGTGATATAGGATAATTTTATGTTCAAAGGCAATGGTTTCAATAAATGTTTGATATAAACTGTGGTTAATTATATGGTTTCTTATTGTGTTAACAATCTTGACAAAAGCGGAGTCAGCAAATCTAGGAGATTCTTGATGAAGCAGGTGATATGTGACGATGAGACCAGAAATTTCTCATCTCACGATGCTGAAAATCCAGTGTTTTACTAACATACCTTGAGTGCCATCTCTACATACATAACAATGTTTATATCCGATCCAGATGTTAAAAATATTTTTTTTACCAGATTGAATACATCGTGCGCTTTAGTGTTTTATTACCTTTCTTTTTTATATACAGCACTAGAATAATCAGTTAACCACAATTAAAAATCTCTGTAGATTCATCTAATTGCAGTGATATTTTCACTTGAGACCCCTTGTTATCATCCATCAAGTGCTCCAAAATATCTTGACTCATATCCATAATTCTATCACGTATTACATCATCGGACATTGATGCATCTTTACCCAGAACGATTCTAACATCCCCAATTTGTCAGCGATAGTATGAAGTTTCTTGACCTTTGCGGCCGTGCGCCGACATTCAGCGCATAAGAATTCAGAGTAAGTACAATTGAGCGCGCGTCAATTCACCACATGATAAAAATTAGGTTAGGTTAAGTTAGGTTGGTTGGTTTCTACGTCCAAGCCTCCTATCTTAAAGATAGCTTACGTGTGCTTGCAGCATGTAGGTCACGCTCGTAAGGAAGGTCACGCAAGCAGAAGATAATGTTCACGTATTTGAATCCCTATAAGAAGAATTATGGAACTATTTTGAAGATACTTGGATTGGTCGCCCGTTCCGGCGTGGGGAAAGAGACCCTATTTTTAAATCAGCGGTGCGGAGTATCTTTGTTCGTGTTCAAGGAGATCTACCGAAGGCAAACAATACAGTAGAAAGGTAGCATCCTGCCATTAAGCCGTCACTTGGTCATAACCATCCAACGGTGTATAGTATATCTTAGCTTAGAGCAGGATGATGTGGAAAAGAAAGTTTTAAAGCTCAGAGATAGACAGAAAGATGATGCTAAAAATCTGAAATATAAAAGAAAATATTCCACTATATAGAAGGCTGGAGATATTTGAATACCTTAGAGTTATAAAATATCAAATTGATTTACAAAAGTAGGAAAGTTATATTCTAATTCGTGAAAAATTATACATCATTTTCCCTAATATACGAGGGGCGGTCAATAATTTTTGCGAATCGGTAGGCAAAACAGAGGAAGGGGGATGGCTGTTTGTGGGGGTGTTAGGACAAGTTATGACAAGTCAGGATATGCAGCCGCACGCTCCTGCCTTGTCTATTTAAGAAGCAGTAGCTGATCGCAGATCGTCAGTCACAAATTTTTCAACAATAAAGGAAGGTTAAGCACCGCGCAGTGATCAAATTTTTGACCAAGGAAGGCAAGAATGCAAAAGAGATCCATGAACGCATGGTTGCAGTGTACACCGACACCGCCCCTTCCTATGCAACCATTGCTCGCTTGAATAAGGAGTTTGGCCATGGTCGTGAGTCCCTTGAAGATGACCCCCGTCCAGGGTGCCAGTCAGACGTGACCAACGAGGACAATGTGGCCCGTGTGGAGAGGATGATCCTCGAAAATCGACGGGTGAAGGTCGAAGAAATCGAGCGAGAACTTGGAATATCACATGGAAGTGTTATCAACATCATCCACGACAATTTGGCCATGACCAAGGTCTCTGCCCGTTGGGTCCCTAGAAACCCCACGAAACCTCACGCCCCAGGATCGACTTCAACGTTGTCAAAGTTCGGAGGAGCTGCTGCTCATGTATAACCAAGACCCGGCGGGATTCGAGTCACGCATAGTGACAGGTAATGAACCCTGGGTCCATCACTGGGATCCCGAGACCAAGCTCGAAAGCATGGCCTGGAAGCACAGGGGCTCATCCTTTAGCACGATGCCCCAAGCGCCCCCCCCTCTTAAACCCCTTCCATACATACCTGACATATACAATTCCATCCAGTTGGGCATCTCTCAGTCACCTCCCTCTTTAACAATCACATAATCACTCCTTTTGACGCTGTTTCACAACTCTTTGCTCATGAGAACAGTCACTTTAATATATTCTCTTTAAAAGCGATTTACATCCTTTCCTCTACAGGTCAACATAACTGCTGAACATTCTCACTCACACATTATTTCACACCATAAGCATCTCTTACCCAATTGCTCCTCATTCTATCTACACTTTCCACTCAAACATCCCTCTCAACTTGTCCATTTGCAGTGCCCCCCCCCCTCCTCTTTCTCTCTCTCTCTCGAGCCATTTCACTTCTCCACTTCCTTCCATACCATAGTCTCTCCCATATGCTGACATTTGTCACACAATACTCTCATACAGTTTTCTCACTCATTTCACACGCAAATACTTAGTATACACTAACGCTCTGGTTGCCCCTGAGAGTTTCCTATCATTTAAAACCTTATTATTGCCATCTATCTCAACCTCACTAACAAACATTACCACCTTTTCATTTTTAGTCGCGTGCACGGGGACTCTATCAGTCACTATGTCGGTCCGTAGGTTGACGGGCGGATGGTTATCATCTTATTTTTCAAACATTTTTCTTTGCAATAACATCGTAACTATTCGGCATATTCTAACGAAATTTGAAACCCTCACGTTGTTTTATATTCTCCTTCAAATGATATAATTATCAAGTTCCTCACAAGGTTAGTCCTGGAATTATTGAAAGTTTTGAATGTCGTACGGTCATATGGTAATAATTCAGAATAATTGAGAGCACGCGACTTAGGTTTGTAAGATCTTGTAGTAACGTGACCTGGAAATCAAATGGGTGGTGAATAGTTACAATCAGTTTTGTGAAATTATTCAAGGTGGTTTTCCAAAGGCCATATCAAATCGAAAACCAAGTACTCCAGCGCGCGCAGCCGTTGCCAGACAGGTGGACTAATGACAATTGCTCAGCACAGGTGTATCCGGCACATAGATACAAGGACAAGTTCCTAATCATAATTAGAGTAAATAAATACGATAGAAAACAAATATTAAAATAATTTTTGAGAACTCGTAAGTGAATGAGGGAGAAGAAGCAAAGCAATTGACTAAATTAAGAATCAGTCATTTAAAAATTATGAAACAAAGTGGTAAGCAAAATAGTCATTCTTATATAATCATGACCATTACGCGTACCATAAAAGAAAGCGGCAGTGGTTTTACAGCTGTTCTACACCCAAAAAGTCGTTTGCTTTTCAGTGTGGACCTATTGATTAACGTAGAATCCGAACCATGATTATCTACAACCTATCCCAGACGCCGCGAAGGCGACCCAAATAACCAAATCTGATGTGACATAAGTTGGGGTAATTGGAAACGGTATTTCCACGTGGATAAGCCGAAGCCCATACACGCGCCATACAAACAAGGTCAACAGACTTAAGTTGCGTGCTCTCAATTATTCCTACTTTTGACCTTACGACCTTTAAAACTTTCAACACATGGGGCAATCCGATTCAGAGATAGTTTTCTTTTAATAATTCCAGAAATAACCTTGGGAGGACCTTGGCAATTATATCATTCGAAAGAAAATGTAAAACAACACAAGGGTTTCAAATTCTGTTAGAATCGACCAAATACTTATGATATTGACAAAATACTCATTGAAAGGTAAAATGGTTACCACCCGACCGACCGACCTACAGATCGACATAGTAGCTTATAGTGGGGGTAAATAATTGAACGCACCCTCGGTTGCCCCTGCAGAAGAAAGGCTACACTCCGGTCAAATGTATAAGAGCGCCACGTTTCTTACCCTAAAGACTCAACGATATTTAAACCTGAAATGATAATGAAAATTCGCCTTCAAACAAATTGAAAATGCATCAAATCCTATCCGTTATAACAATACTACAAAGGGTCTATAACTCGATTGTATAGTGGAATAAATAGTCCCATACAGTCAGCATACCTGCAGTTTCAACTGCCGCTTATTTCCTCAATAGTACTCCACTAACTCTCAGGCTATGAAGTGGGTAGCTATCAAGGTAAGATATCAAAGTAAGATCGAATGAGAAAATGAGGCAAGTCTTCTGATTTCTTTTTATACAGGAAACTAGTTTCTGGAGCTAATTCCTTCCGAAACCAGTCTCCAGAATAAATATTCCGAAGAAACTTGTTTTCTTTTAGCATTTAGAAGCTAGAAACTGAGTGAATGCCTTTCAAATCCCAGCGGTCTTGAACTCAGCCAAAATCTAATTAATTCCCTCTTAACAGTAAATGATTTTATTAAGATATTTTTGCCAAACGCAAACGATTTTAAGGAAATTGAATCATTCTTTTCCTTTTTAATAAAAGTGTGAAGGGAATAGACCGAAGATCCATTTAAATAGGCGGTTTCCTAATAGTTGTAACATCTTAAAGGAAGACAAATCCGATAACACGAATCAGACGACAGGGAAAGTTGAGATTTAGCTAACAATGAAGAAGATAAATTAATGAAAGTATATCTTAGAAAAGTAATAAGAAAAGCCAACTGAAACAAGTAAAAAGTACAGTAAATTTCAATATCATCGAGTAATTTAAGTTATTTAATTCCCATCTAAAGGACGGGAAAATTTAGAGATCCAAGCGTTAATCTGAAAACAGGTCACTCGGTGGAGAGGCGATTTTCTCAATGCTCTTTCTGAAAATGACTTAAGACATCATCATCGTCTCACTAACTCTATAATTTAAGAAGGTTATTTTTTGAGTATTTGAATAATAATTTCATCTCAGTTTGGTTATGACTTATGTTTTTTTTATCTAAGTTATTTATAATAATTCTTTTATAATATCAAAAAACAAAATGGTGAAGTTCAGAAATAAATCTAAGTATCGAAATTTTGTGAATTTTTAAAACCCAAAGAATTACAAATGGTGAAGTTCAGAAAATTTATTTTTATATATCTTCTATAACTATATTTTAGCAACGTGACATTTTGAAAGGTGGAAATTTAGTTTAGATTTCTTTTAAAAAATTATTATAATTGGCGAAGTTCAGAAAATTCATAAAAATTTAACCATAGCTGCAATTTTTAGATTTTTAAACCCCTATATTTTAAAAACAGGAAATTTTAGAGGATTTGAATTATAATATCCAGGCAATAATGGCTTCGCTACTAACATTAAGTAATTAAAATACAAAAAGTGTTATTTACATTAATCACGTAATTAATTACCAAATACATAATCAATTGCAAAATATAAGGATAGTTAATAGTCGGGGAAAAGGGAAATTGTGTGGAGAAGAGAAAGCTACGAGTCGAAGTAGAGTATTAAAGCTTCCAAGAGTTATCTGAAATCAGCTATTTAGATATTATATGATAGTAATTCTAATATACACATATTTAAAGTTGAAAATTTACAGTTTTACATTTTAGAATTATGATTTTTTTAAAATAATTGGTAAAAAATAAAATATTTATTTAAGTTTTGTACCTTTATATTTTATAAATCAAGAGAAAATTAAATTTTTTATACATTCCTTGAAAGGCATATTTGCATCTGCAAAATTGAAAATAATTGACATACCTTTTTTTCACCCAAAATATATGCTAAAACTGATAAGAGATTAGTGGCTTTTAGAGATGTAGATTTTTAATTTCCTTCGATTAAACTTTCTAAACTATTTGATAGGACTATTTCTAAACTATTTGGTCGGACAATCGGTTTTAAAAGAAAAAAAAATGTGAAGCCGCCAAAAAATTGTTTTTTTTTAAAAAAACGAATGGTTATTTTTCAATCCAAGATACACTGCTTACCCAACCTGTGGTGAGGAAAGACTGTATGGAACATTTTTTGTTTTACTGCCCCTAATACACCCAAATAAGGACAACATTATTACTGTAACAACCATATAAGGAAAACCAAGAAGAATTAATATATTTTATTTAATAACAGAAAAATGGAAGAAACAAAAAATCTACTAGCTAAGTTCTGGAAGGAGAGAAATAAATTGCAAACAAATACCCAAAGTCACACATAATAGGAACAAAGAACGATTTAAGAGAGTACCGTTGCAAAGGCAAAGCTACCGAACAATTGATAAGATCAGTGGTCTGAGAGGGCTGACGAAGTTGAGCTGAATGAGGTGGAAGAACAGAATTGAAGGGAGCTTTTTCAAACTGAGGCACCTGAAATACAAACGAAAGTTATGACCAAAGGCAGAAACATTCTCTACAAATGCTAAGGGTATGTAAGTAATTAGAGGAGATAATATTAATGTTGAAAAGTTTCTACTGGCTATTTTAAGCCCTAAATTCCTATTATCCAATAATCTCTTTTCACGCTCCTCGTTATTTTTTAAAAATATTTTAAAATTCTACCTCAAAAGGACTACGCCCTTGGCACTCAGGGCCCATAACTTTTCCATGCCCTGTGACACAATCTTCCCTCGTAAGCCGGTGTGACCAAGTCATTAAGTGCTCTAAGGTAAGTAAAGGGCAGAGGGAAGAAAAGCGGACCCCATATGTTACGCTTATGTACTTTCATATTTTCATTTCGGAATTAATGCCGTTTAAAAGATTGAATAAGAAAATAAAATTGACGATCCTTACATCAAAGTTGATTGGTTGATGTGAAAAAAAATTCTGAAAACCCAATTGAGTCAGAGAAGCGGACAGGACAAAGGAAAAGGTTGTAAAACTAAGACGTCCTGTAAGGTCTCATCATTAAAAAACAACAACATTAGGACCTATCATAGCCATCCCAGTCAGAGCGCCCTGAAACCCATTATACCACCACCATGGCACAATCTACACTCATACTTTTAAGGTTTCCGCTTCAACGGCAGATACAACATACAACAACGCAGGGTTCAATGATCATGTGATCATTGATCATATATATATATATATATATATATATATATATATATATATATATATATATATATATATATATATATATATCATCACTAACTCTATCATTTAAGAAAGGGATTTTTTTGAGCATTTGAATAATAATTTCATCTTAGTTTGGTTATGACTTATGTTTTTTTATCAAAGTTATTTCTAATAATTCTTTTATAATTTCAAAAAACAAAATGGTGAAGTTCAGAAATAAATATAAGTATCGAAATTTTGTGAATTTTTTTAAACTCAAAGAATTACAAATGGTGAAGTTTAGGAAATTTATAAATATTTAACCATGGCTGCTTTTTTTAGATTTTAAATTTTAATCTTAGTAGCGAAGCGCAAGCTCTCCCGGAGGGGTGAAGCCATTGCCTTGTATATATATATATATATATATATATATATATATATATATATATATATATATGAAAAAAGATCACAAATTGCACGTGAGTCAAAGTTATGCAGATACACCCACAAAGTAAAAGTGAAAAACGATTCCGAGCGCTTTCGTCGTTATTCTTAAAGGTCTTTAAGAATAAAGACGAAAGCGCTCGGAATCGTTTTCCCCTTTTCCTTTGTGGGTGTATCTATATATATATATATATATATATATATATATATATATATATATATATATATATATATATATATATATATATATATATTTGTGTATGTCGCGAAATCTGTCTTAATATCTTGATCAGTTTAATTCCTGACCCTTAACAGCGATGGAGAGATTGTGTCCCTCAATGGGAGGCGAAACGCGCGAACTCCTTAATTTGATTAATGTGGAGGAAAAAAAACACCATTTCAGTCGCGAGTAACGGTCTCCTAAGTCCTGGCGCACTGCTTCGTCCCTCCAGGAAGGGATCATGTGCGTTCTTCGATCGTGGTGTCGGGGCCGAGTGGGGGCCAGACGCCCTCTTTCGGGTGCCACAACGGCATCTTCGTCCTCGCGCCAGCGCCACCCGCGACACAAAATCAATTCGCGCCTTCTTAACGCTCTCCAGCGAGGCCCGGTGGCCGATGCACCTCCTTCCCAAAGGAGGGGCGGCACGGTCGGTGGACCCCGGCTCCAGACTGTTTACATATTATGCTGATTAATACATATACGCCTCCCTCTCTCTTCTCTCAAGTGCTTTGAGACGCCCTAAAGTGGTCTGACACAGGGGGCTAAGTACACATAACACCTGGGAAATGTAGTGATACAAAACACTATGCACCATGTTTTTATTTAGAAAAATGTTGATGGTGATAGATTGTAGAGGAATGCAGGACCATTTTGTAAGGTTCTAATGGCTAGGCAGTAAAATGTGAACTTTTCACGGTCAGTCCATCCTGACGCGAAGTGAAGTGCTTCCTCTGCACTTTAAGAGAAAGTGCCTTATCAAAGCGGCTCTTACCATGAATGTAATCAATCAAAGTAACCTGTTGCGAGGTCCTCTCAACATAGCTTTAGACTCATTAGTAGGGCGATAGCACAATGGCCAGCACATTTTTACTCTCTTCCGGTCAACGAAATAATCCAACCCACAAATATATAAGTCAAAACGGTGCCCTTCTCTCTATGAATCCAAAAAGGATCTGTTGACATTCTGCTTTCGCAATTTACGAATTCGGTCTTGCGGGACAAATAGGATTTCCAAAACTTATTCAATAAGGATTAATGAGATTTCTGGAACGATCCTCCTTAAAAAAGATCTTCCTTTTCTGTCCACTCATTTATCACCATCCCGAATAGCAAATTTATTTCACTTAACTCTATAAATCACTGAAAACCTTGAGAAACCATCATGGCAGGTGACTACTATCATGCCATCTAAGATTAGACTGACAGGGTATTAGTAGAATAGCCTGACTGTCCTGAGCAAATCGATGCTCGGGGGACATGTTGCAGTAGGAAAGTTTGCCCAATGCTGAAGTGTGGGGGTGATCTCCGAGAGGGAAAGAGCTACGGATTAAAGGAATGAATTTGTGTCTCGCAAGAGCTGTAAAAGGGGATTGCGAGAGATAAGGGCTTTAAATAACGTCTAAATCCTTCTAAGATCGGAATGAAGGGATGAAGGGATGAAGGGATGAAGGGATAAAGGGATGAAGGGATGAAAGCTATTTCAAAACACACCATAAACAGGTTATTAAAATTCGGAGAGTAAAAGAGTAGCATATAAATGCCATAAACACATGCACAGAGACGCGCGCGCGCTATCTCCCGCTTCCTCTCTCGCTCTGTCCCCCTCCCTCTCCCTCCCTGCCCCCTCCCTCTCCCTCCCTGTCCCTCTTCCTATCCTTTCCTCACTCTCTCCCTCACTCTCTATCCTTACCTCTTCCTCGCTCTCCCCCTCTCTCGCCATCGCTCTCACTCACCGTCCATCTCCATCTCACTCATCTCCCTCTTACTCCCTCTTCATCCCTCCAACTCACTCTCTCTCTATTCCTCTCTTTCTCCTTCCCTCTCCTTCCCTCTCCCTCTCCTTCCCTCTCCCTCTCACTCCATATCCTTCTCTTTCTCCCTCTCTCTTTCTCATTCCCTCTCCTGTCCTCTCCCTCTCCTTCCCTCTCACTTCATATCCCTCTCTTTCTCCCTCCCGCTCACTCCATATTCCTATCTCTCTATCCTTCTTCCTCTCCCCCTCCATATCCCTCTCCTCCCGTTCTATCTCCACCTATCTCACTCTCCCTATCCTTCTCCCTCCCTCTCCCCTTCTTTATCTAGTGTAAATCACCTTAAAATCAACTAATATTTTATCAACTAAATATAATATTTTGCTAGACGTTTTTTAACGTTAATTCCCGTAGCATAAGCAATACATTCTCAGACCCAGAACAAGTTATGTTTTGGGAAACTTATGATGCCCTTGGTATTACAGAATCCTGGCTATGATGTCCTTGGCATTACAGAATCCTGGCTATGATGTCCTTGGCATTACAGAATCCTGGCTATGATGTCCTTGGCATTACAGAATCCTGGCTATGATGTCCTTGGCATTACAGAATCCTGGCTATGATGTCCTTGGCATTACAGAATCCTGGCTATGATGTCCTTGGCATTACAGAATCCTGGCTATGATGTCCTTGGCATTACAGAATCCTGGCTATGATGTCCTTGGCATTACAGAATCCTGGCTATGATGTCCTTGGCATTACAGAATCCTGGCTATGATGTCCTTGGCATTACAGAATCCTGGCTATGATGTCCTTGGCATTACAGAATCCTGGCTATGATGTCCTTGGCATTACAGAATCCTGGCTATGATGTCCTTGGCATTACAGAATCCTGGCTATGATGTCCTTGGCATTACAGAATCCTGGCTATGATGTCCTTGGCATTACAGAATCCTGGCTATGATGTCCTTGGCATTACAGAATCCTGGCTATGATGTCCTTGGCATTACAGAATCCTGGCTATGATGTCCTTGGCATTACAGAATCCTGGCTATGATGTCCTTGGCATTACAGAATCCTGGCTATGATGTCCTTGGCATTACAGAATCCTGGCTATGATGTCCTTGGCATTACAGAATCCTGGCTATGATGTCCTTGGCATTACAGAATCCTGGCTATGATGTCCTTGGCATTACAGAATCCTAGCTATGATGTCCTTGGCATTACAGAATCCTGGCTATGATGTCCTTGGCATTACAGAATCCTGGCTATGATGTCCTTGGCATTACAGAATCCTGGCTATGATGTCCTTGGCATTACAGAATCCTGGCTATGATGTCCTTGGCATTACAGAATCCTGGCTATGATGTCCTTGGCATTACAGAATCCTAGCTATGATGTCCTTGGCATTACAGAATCCTGGCTATGATGTCCTTGGCATTACAGAATCCTGGCTATGATGTCCTTGGCATTACAGAATCCTGGCTATGATGTCCTTGGCATTACAGAATCCTGGCTATGATGTCCTTGGCATTACAGAATCCTGGCTATGATGTCCTTGGCATTACAGAATCCTGGCTATGATGTCCTTGGCATTACAGAATCCTGGCTATGATGTCCTTGGCATTACAGAATCCTAGCTATGATGTCCTTGGCATTACAGAATCCTGGCTATGATGTCCTTGGCATTACAGAATCCTGGCTATGATGTCCTTGGCATTACAGAATCCTGGCTATGATGTCCTTGGCATTACAGAATCCTGGCTATGATGTCCTTGGCATTACAGAATCCTGGCTATGATGTCCTTGGCATTACAGAATCCTGGCTATGATGTCCTTGGCATTACAGAATCCTGGCTATGATGTCCTTGGCATTACAGAATCCTGGCTATGATGTCCTTGGCATTACAGAATCCTGGCTATGATGTCCTTGGCATTACAGAATCCTGGCTATGATGTCCTTGGCATTACAGAATCCTGGCTATGATGTCCTTGGCATTACAGAATCCTGGCTATGATGTCCTAGGCATTACAGAATCCTGGCTAAATTTTAAGGATAGAGACTTTCTAACTGAATATAAACTTCCCAATTATGCTTCATTTGTAAATAGTAGTTAATAAAAATGGGGGAGGTGGATTATTTTCATCAAAGAAAGTCTTAACCTTATTTCACTGTCAAAATCTCAAATTATGAACGTTGATATAGCTTAGATTCTCTAAAAAAAACAATCAAGGAACAAAATTTACTCTTGTATTAATATCCAGACCATCAGGAATGTAAGTACAAAATGACTAAAAGATGTAGGAACAAATTCCAGAAATTCGTAACCCTCGGGAACCGTCATTTTTGATGTTTTCAACCTACTCGTATCTCAATGGGACAACCCGTTGTCTTCACATTCTGGACAGGAAATTTATGCTAACTTGCAAGAACGTTCACTCATTTAACTTGTTCAATCTCCAGCGGGTGTAAATAATGTACTTGACCTTGTATTTGAAACAAAAGAAGACCTAGTTGATGATGTTAAAGATGGTGACATTTTCAGCAATAGCAACCATTACCAAATAACGTTCTGTATTAGCTTTAATAACAGTAAACCAAGCACAAGCTATGAGAAAATTTCTAAGTTTAAAAAAGGCAAATATTGAACATTATTTTGCGAAACGGACTGGAGATTTCTTACTAACATTACCAACATGAAGATTTTGTGGGAACTATTCACCAATATTTATCTAAATACAGTGCAAAAATGTATACCATTGAGAAATAGACGTTCAGTACATAATGATAAATCCAATTGGTGAACCAAGGAACTGTTTATCTTGCTAAGAAAATGACTCTC
The DNA here is from genome assembly GCA_963969495.1 of Ceratothoa steindachneri. Taxonomy (NCBI): domain Eukaryota; kingdom Metazoa; phylum Arthropoda; class Malacostraca; order Isopoda; family Cymothoidae; genus Ceratothoa; species Ceratothoa steindachneri. The sequence goes on from OZ018326.1 coordinate 133,634,794, forward strand.
GAGAAATTTAACTACACGAATAATAAGGATGAACGAAAGAATGTCATAAGTCTTCGGCGCAAAGCCAAAAATATATTCAAGGAAACTAAAAAGCCCATGGATATACACATAGCAAATCAAAGTAAAACCAGCCCTAAATAATTCTATAGCTAAATTAGAAAGAAAAAAAGTACAAACATTAACTATTGGACCATTAGTGGATGAGAACGGAGATTTTATAAATGATGAAGGAAAGATAAGTAACACTCTTAATACATTCTTCGCATTAGTATTCACTAGATATGACCTAAGTTCCCTCTCCTCTGTATTATCCCTATAAATATTACAAATTTTCAATACTTCTGTTATTCCTTGATAAAGAACTCGAAATAAAGTTCGAAAGTACTTGGAATCCTCGTATTATTTTTTCCTGTGGACTTTGTTGCATAAGACCTAAGTATTATCCTTTTCTCAAGTCAAAGAGATGATTCCGGCATTCTGCAACGATGTGCTAAAAATTGGGATGAGATCTTAACTTAAACAAATCAATAGATCTTTGAAGACAATAATTATGCCAGACAAGTGTAAGCTTGATAATGTAGCATCAATATTTACAAATGATAACAATTCTATACTTGGCAACTATCGCCCAATTAGCTTAACTTCAGTTGTGTGCAAAATTCTTGAAACCCTCATAAGGCACAGAATCGTGAACTATTTTAAAGCAAACAACATTCATAAGTCACCCAGCATGGCTTCCGTAACAAACCTACTTTCTCTCGAACCTATTAGACTTCTTCCACGATATTCTTAATCTCTACGACGAGAGTAAAACCGTTGATATCCTATACCTTGATTTCCACAAGGCGTTCCACAAATTCCTTACAAACGTCTAATGATAAATTACAATCGTATGGAATACAGAGCGACATAGGTATCAAGGTAGATTAATAATTGGCTCAGCAAAAGAAGGCAGATAGTAATGATATAAATGGCGAGGCATCTATATGGCTCTATAAAACTACCGGGGTTCTCTATGGCTCAGTTTTAGGGTCTGTCGTCTTTCTAATCTACATTAACGACCTTGAAGTTCTGACTTGCACAATATCGAAGTATGCAGATGATAAAAAAATCGTCAATGCTGTGAACTCACAGAAGAAAGTAGAAGGCATGCAATATAATTTAGACAAGTTATTGCGTTGGGCCAAACTTTGCAAATGTGCTTCAATGCGGATAAATGCAAAGTGCTTAAAAGAGGAAAACAAAATGAAAGCACCTCACTCACTGAATGGAAGACGATTGAAAAGTGCAGAGAAAGAACAGATTTAGGAGTAAGACTATCGAGTAACCTTAAAACCCAGTCAACAATGCACATAATTTACCAAGAGGGCGAACAAAATAATTGGCTTTATAGGAAGTTCATTTGAGGACAAATCGAAAGTAGTACTACTCTCTACAAATCTTTAGTCCGGCCTATTCTGGAACATTGTGTTCAGTCCTTGTGTCATTAATACCCCCCAGAAAATATAAACAAGCTAGAACCGATTCAAAGTGGAGTTACAATCATAGTGTTAAAATAAGCCATACGAGGATCGTCTTAATGTATTAAATATTTTCCCATTAACCCTGCGTAGATTAAGAAGTGAACTAATTTAAGTGTTTGAAATCATCAGAGCCATAATTCATATTAACTGTAACAAGTACTTATAATCGACCGGTCTAATTACTCAAGCGGAGACGGTTGTAAAATTATATATCGGTAACCGATTAAATCACATGAATGTAAAAAAATTGCCTTCAACCGAATTTTCAAATTATAGAATGGACTTCCCCGTAGAGTCATTGACTGCACTAAAGTCGATTCGTTTAAACTTAAAATAAACAAGTACTTTGCCTCGAACCCAAGACTGTATACGTTTATATAGGAGTAATATTTTCTGCTCTTCTCTCTCTCTCTCTCTCTCTCTCTCTCTCTCTCTCTCTCTCGTTCCGTCGTTATAACTAGGTAGGTTTAAAAAAGCTTCACTATCAAAATTGCTGGTTGAGCCCTCTAGGCATTTTAAGTGAATCAGAGGAGGGCGGGGAGAGCTTTCAACTTTAATGCCCATTGTCTCCAGCACCTTCTCAGCATGGGCCGCAAGGTCTTTATGGTGCTTGCTTTCCTTGTTTGTAACTCCTTGTAACTCTCTCTCTCTCTCCTCTTCTTCTCCCCCTTTCCCTCCCCCCTCTCTCTCCCATATCTCCCTCCCCCCTCTCTCTCTCTCTCTCTCTTTCTATGCTGTGATGAGAGATGCCCTTGGGGAATTGTTCGCGATGGTGCTCTTCCTTCACCCCGTCTCTTCGAAACATGGAAACCTGCATAGGAAAGAGGCAGGATAGGACGAAGGGATTCACTCCCCCTGCGTCTTCCCTGTCTCCTTTCTTCATTACCTCTCCCTCCGACGCCCTTGATGGCTTTCTTTACCGACCTTGCCTCCGCTGGAATTCATCATCCCCTTTAATATCATCATTCCGCGTTCAATTTGGCATCTTTATCCCTTTCTCAGCTTCTCCATTTTTCCACTTCGGCGTTTTTCATTTAAATCATTTTATCTATGTCTTTCCACCCATTTTCTCATCATTAACAAGAAGTCGCTTTCTTTTTTCCCTTATGAAATCCTTAACTAATCCTTGGCCTACTGGAATTCGTCTTGTCATTATCGGCATTTTTCGATAGTTGTCGAATTTGGGAAATTTGATTCTAGGATTCGAATTTGTAGGAATGATTGGAGGATTATCCTAGAATATAGTTTTATAGTTCAAGGTTTCTTCAATGATTACAGGTTTGTGGTTCGTAGGATTGAAGCGAAGATTGCAAGATTAAAGTTGATGGATTGAGTCAAAAAATGATATGATTAAGGTTCGTTGGAAAACAGTTTGTAGTATATTTTCAAGGGATGCAAGATTACAGTTCGAGTGATTATTGATTAATTCTCGGATTAAAAGATTACATCATATATGATTGATTCAAGGACTCTAGTTAGTTATAGTTAATTGATTGAGTCATGGATTACAGGATTACAGATTGTCAAAGTGATTTAAGGAATTTACTGCAGCGAGTAAGATCGATTCTAGAGTTACAGGATTATAATATGTTGGATTTACCTGTTAATTATAGAATTACAGTTCTTAGGATCAATCCAACGATTGCACTTCGTAGTTTTCATTAAAAAAAATGAGTCGATTAAAATATTAAAGTTCGTACGACTGATTAAAGGATAAACGAGTGAGCCAAAATGCCAACTGTCAAACATTCGATAAGTCAAATTGACCGAAAAATGGCGAAGCAAAAATTCCAAACAATAATAACGGGTATTGATTAGTTTAAAATATAAATAATTAACTTTAGCTCTTAAGTAGGACAAATTAGTTGTTACAAGTTGTGAGTAATTTTTAAATACAATTTTTAATTAACACTTGTAAATTTTTCTGTTTTCTCGGGCCACATTCACCCGAAAAGAGATTTTGTTCTAGAATTAATTCTGTGTTTGCTCCTTTTAGCTGAATTTTTAACCATACTTTAGTATGGTTTGAAGTAGTTATCCTAACTCTCTTTGGTAGTTTAGGTCAAAAATCAGTTTGAATTCAAATGTTGATAGCCTTTGACGACCCCGCTTAAAAAAAAATAGAGATGAAAGTTAGATTTTTACTATACTTGTATTTTTCTATATTTTGAATTGTCAGCATTATTTGGTAAAATATTTGATAGTTTAAATGGATTATGTCAATAAAATGGAGCTCAAAACCAATTAGGCTCGAAATTCTTGATATAAGAACTTTGAAGGTCGCTATTCTTTGCATGGTAAAATTTGGTTCCTTATTCTTAACATGAACCTTTTAAATTAATAAATTACTATTAATTACTTTTCTTTTTTTTACTTACATTTGGGTGATATGGTCTTATTATGGCAAAAATTTTGCCTTGTCAGCTTTCTGGCCTGTTGTAATTTTGACTTATTAGCATTTTGCCGCTTCGTTATTTAGAATTGTAGACATTTTGACTGTCAGCATTTTTCAGCGAACTACTTAATTTTATGTTTATTGCAAGTGAGATTGATTCAAGGGTTACAGATTTCTCTACGTCAGTTTTATTCAAGAATTGGATTGATTAAAGGGGATCTGGATTAGAGTTCATACGATTGATTCGTGGATTACAAAGATTTAGTCAAGGATTGTGGGATTGTAGTTCGTACTTTTAATTCAAGGATTATAGGATTAGAGTTCAAATAATTTATTTAAAATTACAGGATTAAAGCTTCATACGATTGATCCAAAATTTACACGATTACTCTTTAAGGAATTGGCCTCAGGATTACTGCTTGTAGAATTGACCGACGGATTGAGTCTTCATAAAATGATTGTAGGATGTAATATACTTCTATGTTAAGAGTGAAAGAGCCACTAATTGAGTTTGTTGGTCGAAGGGGAATGAGGGCTTTTTACACAGTATTCTCAATCATTGTCAATGTTGTGAATTATTATCAATTAGTGTCTGTCGTGAATTATTGTCAGGGTTGTTAATTATCCAATTATTGTCAGAATTGTAAATTATTGTCATTTATTTAGTGTTGTTAATTTTTGTTAGTATTTTCAATTATTGTCAGTCTTTGAGATTATTTTTGCCCATAATGTTCAGTTGGGGAATTGACTGGTCTGGAATGTTCCTAGATACTACTACTAGTTACCAGTGTTCTTGATAGAAGATCAGAGTTTTAGGGGAGAGGTCAGGTTTTCCAACGAAACTCATTCTCGTAATAAAACACAAGTTCATTATAGCATCGTGCGCATAATAACCAAACTCATTAAGATGGTTGTCAGAGAGAGAGAGAGAGAGAGAGAGAGAGAGAGAGAGAGAGAGAGAGAGAGAGAGAGAGAGAGAGAGAGAGAGAGAGAGGCTGGTAGGACGGAAAGAACCCGTGATTGGCTTCTTTTTGAGGTAACTTCTATTTGATAACACGCCCTATAGCGAGCCTAATTCTAACAACGAGAGGTTTCGCGAGATGGCGTGAAGGTCTAAATTCACTCCTGGCACCTCAATATAGATAAAGTAAAATCCGCTTCCGGTGGCTCTGTATATATAGTAAAACATTGGCCTGGGTAAATTAGTATTGTGCTAAGAAGAGACGTCGCATAAGGTAAAGCTTGCAGGCTTTGATTACTGGCCGAGTGTAGGCGAGAATTAAAATTGTGATAATTGTTAAGTATTAACTAAAACATTCATTGCCCTCTGAAAAATTCCGTACTTAAATAAGACCCGGCTATAATTAGTGTAAAACGACCCAGTGCCATGATCGCTTGCATTATCCTTACGAGTGTCTATTTTGTCTCTCCTTATAGCTTCTTTCTCTCTTCCTCCCCATTCTCTAAGAGCCCGAAGACAAGAAAAAAAGAAAAGAAACAAACGAGAAAAGATCTCTCGAGCCCAGCTTCCTCCCCGGCAAATCTTTTCTCGATCCCTACTTCCGAGGCTGACTGTGGTTACTGGGATACAGGTTGTATTTTCCGTCATAACTTCGAAGAGGCCGAGTACTAATGGGCCTTAAGTGAAAAACCAACCCGTGCTGTTGGAAAGTACTTGAGCTCGGTGCTCCTACCCCTCGTGCTCCTCTCGAGCAGCCGAATCTTTGGGTGGCAGGTCCACCTGGAATTGGGATCCCTTTTTGTCAGTCGTGTGCGGCCGAGTGTGTATACTTTGATTTATCTTTCATGTCCATTATCTTATTTTTTATTTGACTTTCATGTCCATTATTTTATTTTTGATTTATCTTTCACGTCCAGTATTTTATTTTTGTTTGTACAGTAGTAAAGTTTATTTTGTTTCGCCCAGTTTTATATACATAACCCTCTAGATAGTTGAATTAATTCTGCCTAGTATAACTAGTCACTCTCAGAGATTTATTGAAACCCAACGTTCATTTACGTTATTCGAGGAAAGGCTCAACTGCAGAGTTGCCCTGCATGCTATCCGCCAACCGTCCGTTCCGAGACAGAAAGCAAACGGAGGTCAGAAAGTCTAACCTGACCTAGGACAATGGTATAATGGTGTACTTAAATTTATTTTGATGGGGTTTTGTCACTCCCAAAAGCTTTTAAGCTAGTCGTTTCCCTACTTTTTTCCCTACGAAATGCTAATTAATGTTCGCCTCCCTTTATATAAAAGTAATATCACATTTGTCTGTGAGAAAGGCAAAGTTTGAATCACAAATTAGGATAAAAAACAAGTTTTTATTTCACTGCATAAAATGTAAATATAAATTTAGCAACTACCACTGTATCGCTGTTCAGGGCACATCAGTGGATGGTTGAGTGTTGCCTCACAACACACATCGACAAGGAAACCAACCGCTCATTCTTGCACCCCTATATATTCCATATAGGACCACAAGTCGGGAAACTCGGTTTTGAGCGAGCTTCGAGAAGCATGTCTACTTTTAGTAGAAAGACCTGGTCAACGAAGTCATGGTTCAATGATATTTTAGAGTTCTCTTAGAATTGTACTCTTATTGTTTTTTTCTACCCAGTCGTGCACCTGACACACAAGTAGTTTTCTAATCTGGCCTCTTCTGCTATGTCAATTTCACAAATTGTATCACTCCTTATTCGATCACTTTCTTCATTAATCTCTTTCCAAAACTTTTCTGATGTTACCGCGGTGACCTTTGCCTTTATTTAATTAAGTAAATGGGTAGTGTCAATAGGATGAAGAGGAATTTGTTAGGTATTTGTCGCTGAACCGATTCCCTCTTACATTTTCCAACGATCTATCATATTTGAAGATCAAGAATTTCTTGGAAAGTTTTATTCATATCAGCAAAGGAAACTTTCGAATGCATTTTGGAAAATTTTGGCTGTCCATTTTTTTCCTGTTCCTTTCTGATACCTGTATTTATATGCAAAGTCCCAAAACCATTTATACTTCTAAAAAAAAAAATAGGCAAATCCACTGACGGATTCAGATAATTTTTTTATTTATTTTTATAAGTAAAATATACAACATCGAAATAATAGTCGGTTTAATTTTGCCATTATGCCCACCCTCGAATTTTATGGCTGCTTCGTTATAAATATCTCTATTTGTTAAAAAATACGCAAATACTCTATAGAGTATTTGCCGCCATCTTGGGAGACACTGTGAGTTGTAATCACATCATTTGATGCGATTTATTTTCTGAATTAAAATATGATATCGAAATTTCATATTAATCAATTTGAAAGAAAATATGATTGATTTAAATAGCATTCGGGGTGAGGCTTATATGACTAGAGTCAAGGAACACGGTAGAAAAACTAGAGACTAACGACATTTAGCAATCGCCTTTGAATTCAATTCTAATGATAGGCTTTCAAATTAGGAATATTACCCCCATTCTGACTTACCTTAAAAATATATATATAATACAATATGATGTAACATTGTCTACATTAAAAAACAATTGTTTATATATATGTATATATATATATATATATATATATATATATATATATATATATATGTATATATATATATATATATATATATATATATATATATATATATATATATATATATATATATATATATATATATATGGTGCGGTTAAGGTAATGGCATAATTAGACAACGGCTCTGCTTCAGGTCCAGCAGGTGATCCTATCCTCCTTGAACTGGAAGACAACACTTAGGGATGACCCATCCTTCAGCCCATGAAGGATGGGTCATCCCTAAGTGTTGTCTTCCAGTTCAAGGAGGATAGGATCACCTGCTGGACCTGAAGCAGAGCCGTTGTCTAATTATGCCATTACCTTAACCGCACCAATTTGTCTTGGATATTTTTCCATATATATATATATATATATGTATATATATATATATATATATATATATATATATATATATATATATATATATATATATATATATATATATATATATATATATATATGAATTAGCCGAAAATTCGAGGAGGGGGGGGGCATAATCCCCAAATTAACCAAGTTGTCTTAAACACTGTGGACCATTGCCATGAATGCACTACTGCCCTCACTAATTGGCAGAATCCAACAGCCTAAAGATTTGTTGCTCCATCTTGTTGAAAGTAAATATCCTCGTCTCCGCAGGAGTGTTAAGTTGAAGCAAAACCTTTTCCTCGAGCCATATTGAAGTAGCTATGACCAATAACTGTACCATCGATAAAGAATAGATCAACCCAACTTTGGAAGAAAAAACACACAAGTTATACTCAGGAAATTTACATCTCATTCCACATAAATGTGTTGATTTTCTTGTGACTAGTATGTAAAATTATGACGATTAATTATACCATTCAACTTAAAAGTAGCCTCATCAAACCACACAATTTTGTCCTTAAATTGGCCATTTTATGTTTTTCACTCAAAACCATTCGCAACACTGGATTTTGCAATCCATCTCATCGTTATTCAACGCATGTAGTAATCTCGGGATGTAAGATTTCCATTTAGCATTCTCTAAGAATTCTGTAGAATTTTCCCTGTTTCACGAGCACATTGTCTCTCAGATTTCCTCGTTGATCGGTTGAATACCTGGAACACTTCATCAGAAGTGTTACCATCCCTTGATGTCTTTGGACGCCCCTTCGTGTGCTTGGACACATCATACACTGTCTCGTATAGCTCAAAGTTCTCAAACATACGTGAATTTTAAGTCGAGTTGGAGGGTCAGTTCCAAACTTTAAAATACGACATCAAGTATTCATTTTCGTTGCTTGGATGATAAACGCCCACTTGAATTTTATATGTTTACTGTATGCAAGTCCTCTAAAGCTATTAGTTATGATATATACAACATGCTATATACAACCGGTTCTAATTTAAGTTTCTTCTATGGGCTGTAATAGAGATTATTCTTCAAAGAGCTTTTGCTAACTAGAACCTCTTCAATGGATTCACCATTCAAATTATTAAAGTCACTCCAATTCATATTTAAAGACAGCTAATTAATGTACAATGACAATGTTTACCAGAAAATAGATGTTGTCGTTATGTATTCCCTCTCTGCCCCATATCGCTGGGAACATCTTCATGACAAACATAGAGAAAATCTTTTTTTGCTGGCCTAAAAATTTTGCCCACCTTTATTATCGCCGTTATGTATACGACTGGTTCGCAATGTTCAATAATAAAGAACAAGCCAATAAGTTTTTAGATTATATCAATACCTGGACCTTTTCTCTTATTATGGCGCAATTTCGTTTCGAGTAACCGTATCAGCCAGTTACTTGAGCGATTAGGCTGTGAGACCTTTAGTGTCACGATATCCTTTGGAGTTTTGTGAGAAGCATAAGCATTGTTTTCAGCCTTAAAATCTGACAACGTCCAAACTTGCTAGAGAAAAAACAATGTCTGAAGGGTCTTACTAGCTCAGTGAGTTTTTAGAGTGATTTGCAGGGAATGTGCGAGTGTTTCATGTATGCTGTTCTTGATATATCGGCAGAAACATTATTATCTATAATTAATGCTTGCCAGAGATGCGGTATAAGCATTTGACTGTAAACCACTCGCAGAACTTTAAAGATCCAGAAATAGGTACCCCCAGAAACGAAATAGAGTCGCTTTGAGCCAAGGCGAAAATAGGGATAAAAGAGAATGTGGAACTGCTCGTTGTCCTATTGTCTCCTAAATGTACGAGTTTTTATGGAGGCAACGAAATAAAGGAAAGGACTTAGTTTCTCAAATTTACAAAGACATTGTAAAGTTTTATCTATTAAATATTGTTTAGCTTTTACTTATTTTTATTTTCCTTATCTTTTATTTTTTAGTTTCCTCTTATTCGCCCCCCCTTCCCAAACTCTCAAAATACTTGTAACATAGGAATGATCCCATCCTTCGATTCCGCGCATGAGAAAGGCAGTTCAGCCTCCTCGGGCGGCCGTTACAGCCATCTATCTGGCTAAGAGACGAAATTGCGCCATAATAAGAGAAAATATCTCAATACCATGCATACCAACTTCAAATAAACCGTTGAATTCGAAAAGTTTAATGTCTTTTCATTTCTGGACATTCTAATTGATAATTCTGACAATAAATTGAATACCAACGTATATCGAAAGCCAACTTTTACAGGCCTTGGACTAAATTTATTCACTTTTTATGAACAACTCTTCAAAATCAGCGCTATAAAAACCTTAACTACCGTGCCTATTATTATTTCTCCCTTAAGCATTGACTTCCTTCCCAATTTCTTAAAAAAAATTCATTTCCCACAAATTTATAAGATCATTTACTCAAGATTTTTTAAAAAAACTATACTAGGCCAATTTACCCATAAGTACTGTCAACAAATATTCATTTTACGTATCATCACCATATTTAGGCTCCCTCAGTCGCTCCTTGGGGAAGGATTTAACAAAAACTTAGCCTGCAATACTTCACCTACATTGAATTTAAAATAGTTTTCACTAATATTTTTTCAATAGGTTCAATTTTTAATCCAAAGGACTTAGTCTCCAGGAACCTATTGAGCTGCCTAGTGTATCTTTTCATTTGTCCTCTCTGTGATTGAGGCACGTGTGTTCTCATTCAGGCATTCGCAATAGAGCTGACAAACCTCTGAACCGTAAATAGCCACCAGCTATCAGGGATCACATCATCATCATCATAACCAACTCTATAATTTAAGAAGGGGATTTTTTTTTAGTACTTGAATAATAGTTTCATCTTAGTTTGGTTATGACTTATGTTTTTATCAAAGTTATTTCTAATAATTCTTTTATAATGTCAAAAAAAAAAATGGTGAAGTTCAGAAATAAATATAAGTATCGAAATTTTGTGAATTTTTTAAAACCCAAAGAATTACAAATGGTGAAGTTCAGAACATTTATTTTTATATATCTTCTTCTATAACTATATTTTAGCAACGTGATATTTCGAGAGGGGGAAAATTTAGTTTAGAGTTCGTGTTTAAAATTATTATAATTGGCGAAGTTCAGAAAATTTATAAAAATTTAACCATGGCTGTTTTTTTTAGATTTTAAATTTTAATCTTAGTAGCGAAGCCATTGCCTGGTCATATAATATAAAATCGATGTTAGTGCCAATAATTTTAAACTCCTTGCCCATTGCAACAATGAGATTTCCATCTGTATTTCAGAATTAATATATATTCAAATGTTAAAAAGTCTTCTCTCAGTTATGCCCCGTAAGGGGCGCGGCGATTTGCCATCCTGGCCGCCGTGCTGACGGGATCCAGCGCCCCGTCCGGCCCCAGCTTAGCCTCTCTTCCTTCCTTCAGATAACCTGTATTTCTCCCCTACCTCGTCGCTTTTCATACAACCTCTCCCACAACTTTCTCTGGTCAGCCTCTAATTTAACAGGGTAGATGCTGACCTTCTTCTCAAGCCAACCGTCCCGGATCAAGGCTGAGGGGGAAGGGGACAATGTTCCCTAACCCCTGAGCTCCGGTTAGGGATGTTTTTTTTTTAACAACCTGCTTCATCCCCACCCATACCTTCTTCACATCCATTTTCCTCTCCTCTTCACATTCTATCAATTTTACGCCGTGTCTAAATTGGAGCCGCCATGCCGATGGACTGCCAGGCCACCAGGCGGGAGGGGTGGTCCCAAATGGCGGCGCCTGGCTCTGCCGGGCCTGCAAGCACCTCTTGCAGTGCGGGCAACTGCAAAAGGTGATGAGCTATTGCGTCCCGGAGAAAATTTAGGGTCACCATGCTAATGATGAACAACTAAAAAAACAAAAACAACCCTTAACTTCACCTTACTCATCAACGGAGCCGCCCTCGATCAGCTCCACAGAAAAAATAGGGGTCCGTCCCCTTGTGCTTGCGCAGGGGACGCTCCATACTTCTTTAACCGGAGAGGAGGCTTACTCCTCTCCTACGCCTACGGGTGTAGGGGACTCTCCCTCACCCCCTTCTCTGGAGGTGCTTTCGGGCACCTCACTATTTCAAGCGGCAGTCCCTCCTTTTCTTTAAAAGGGTACTACCAAGAAAGCCAGCAGGCAGCCCATTGCCGACCGCCCCCCCCCGTGTAAGCGGCTTGGTAGGGCAAACCCCCTTAGGAGGGAGAGGGAAGCCAGGCCCCTTCGGTCGCTTCCCTCAAAAGACCCGCTGGCAAGAATATTAAACCTTGCCGGGGTCAAGGCCTGTGCCTCCCCACACAAGACTGGCAACACTGCCAAGGGGACCTGCGATGTCCTGGGAGGGGATGGCCAACTGGAGGCCCCTCCTGTGATAGACATGGTCCTTGAGGAGAACCAGCCTCAGACGGTAGGGCCTTCCATGGGGGGTATCCGGGCTCGGCGCCAAGCACCGAACCCAAATCCGCCCCTATGCAGGGTCCTCCTCAAACGGCTGGGGATTCTGAGGCAGTACAAGGAGGGGAGGGATCTCCTCCTAATGATGCCTCTGCGACCACCAGGACCTTCTCCATTTCGGAGAAGGACCTGGCTGAGGCCACTACATCTGGCCTAGGGGCTTCTACCGGCGGGGGTGAGAAGCGGGTTCATTCCCCGCCCTCCTCTCCAAAAAAGAAAAAGACCAAGACCAAAAAGACAAAGAAGACTTGGGGCTCCTCTCCATTAGCGGGGGCTGCGGGGACGGATGGGTCTGCTGCCACTCTGGCAAGCGACCAAGCCAAGATCGGCACATCCGGCCCCTCTGCCCCCCCAGTTGCGGAGCCCCTGACTAAGACCAAAAGTGCACAGAGCGAAGCCTCGATGACATAGGGGCCTCTCATTCAGAGGTTACCTGGCGTTTTCGAGCCCGCTGGCTTCAAACGCTTCCTCGTTATTCGCTCCACTGATGGCACCATGTTGTCCAAGGGAAACATGATCCATCAGAGGAGAGGATTAGCTAGTGCAATTGGTAGAGAGCCGGAGGTGACCCGTTTCTCGGACGGGAGCCTTCTGGTGAATGCGGCGAATCCCGCCGAGGCGGCCAAGATAAGTGCTCTTCGGACACTTCATGGCACCACGGTGAGTGTGACGCCGCACTCTACCATGAACTTTGTGAAAGGAGTAGTTTATGCGAGGGAACTCGTTGACTACTCCATTAAGGACATCACCCTAGAGCTGGCCGACCATGGGGTGGTCAAGGTCGAACGTGTGATGAGAAAACAGGGAGGGGCCTCGAGACCCACCCCTACACTCTTCGTCACGTTCGACTGTGACAAGCTCCCTGAGTCGGTGCGTGCCGGTTACTACCGCTACCGCGTGAATGCATTCGTGCCACTCTCTCGGCGGTGCTATTACTGTCACCGCTTTGGCCATACGAATCGCTCATGTAGACGTGCAAAGTCGTGGTTACCCGAAGTCTGTGTAAATTGCTCCAAGGTCGCATACGATAAGTCCAAATCGTGTGTGGCCATGTGTGTCAATTGCGGAGAGCCGCACCCCGCTTCTTCGAAGCAATGTGGTGCATATCTCCTTGAGAAAGAAACCCTGGCCGTTCAGGCCCAGGATCGACTCTCATTCCGCAAGGCTAAGAACATGGTCCTGGCGCGCCCGGCTCTACCTGGGACGTCATATGCCCCCCACCACCGTGGGATGGCCGGGCTGGGGGATGCGCGGTTTACACGTGGCACGATGTCTCCGTTCTTCCTTTCTCTTAAGATACCTCCTTTCATGCAGTGGCTGTGCAGCTGCACCTGGATAGGAGGTATACTATCATCTCTGCGCACATTCCACCGTCAGCTGACTTCGACGCGGGGGACTTCCGACGCGTCGTGGCACGGTTGCCGAGGCCCTATCTCTTGCTTGGAGATCTGAACAGAAGGCATCCCCTCTGGGAAGATTACTCCATAAATCCCAGGGGACAAGTCCTTGCCGATCTAATCAAAGAGCTTGGGATGGGTGTCCTAAACGTGGATAAGTTTACGCATCACTGTCCGAGAACCGCTTCATTTTCTTGCCTTGACCTATCTTTGTGCTCCTCGGATGCACAGCCTGATTTTGTTTGGGGGGTGGTCGATGACCTCCATGGTAGTGATCACTTTCCCATTCAAATATCATTTTCAGGGCAACTGCTGCCTGAGAGCCCACCTGGGTGGTGCTTGGGGCTGGCGCGGTGGCTTGCATTTCAGGAAATGACTGAATTCTCTATCTCAGTCGAGGAGTTTAGGTCGGTAGATGGGGCCGTTAAGTTATTCTCCGGCAACCTCATTGCCGTGGGTCTGACTACTATTCCTAGGACGTCTGGCCGTTTTGCACGCCGACCACTTCCATGGTGGTCGGCCGAGTGTGAGACGGCCCTCAAACAGAAGCGTTATGCCTACATGCGCTATAAGCGCCGCCCGAACGATTTCACTGTCGCTGAATTTCGTCGGGCTAGGGCTAGGTTCCGGTATATTTTGAAGCACGCCCGCTGCTCTTCTTGGCGGGCATACGTGTCTTCACTTAACGTAAAGACCCCTTTAGCTGAGTTGTGGAAGCGAGTCAAAAGGATTCGGGGCAAGTTCTCGCAGGTCCCTCCTCCCGTTCTCCAGGACAATGGGACTGCAATCTCGGACCCCGCGTCCGTGCCGGAATCCTTAGCGACCGCTTTTTCCGCATTCTCTAGCCGGGATGCTGCTCGGCCAGCATTCAATGCACGTCGTCATGTTGCGGAAGGCCGCCCGCTGGACTTTACCTCCAGAGGCGGAGAAACCTTCAACGACAAGTTTACTGTGAGAGAGTGGCGCTCCGCTCTTGCTTCGTGCGCGGACACCACCCATGGTCCGGACGATGTCCCGTACGCCATGCTTCGACACCTGGGTAAGCGAGGCATGGCCTTTCTGTTAGATTTGTTCAACAGGATCTGGGTGGAGGGTCTTCTCTTAGACTCCTGGTGAATTGCTACTGTGCTCGCCTTTTGCAAACCGGGGAGAGATCACTCTACTCCGACTGGTTTCCGCCCAATCTTTCTAACCTCTTGCGTGTGCAAGTTGATGGAGAAATTGGTAAATGTTAGATTAGCCTTTTTCCTGGACAGTGGAGGCCATCTGTCTTCCGCACAGTGCGGTTTCCGCACAGTGCGGTTTCCGCAAGTTCCACCCCACGTTGGATGCTCTGCTCCGACTGGAATGTCCGTCTGCGAGGCTTTCCTTCGTAGACAGCACTACGCCACGGTGTTTTTCGATCTGGAGAAGGCCTATGATACCGCATAAAGATACGGTATCATGGAGACTTCCCACACGATGGGGGCGAGACCACGCCTTCCAATGTTTATATCTGAATTTTTGCGAGATCGTCGATTCCACGTACGGGTGGGGGGAGTGCTCTCCGGCTCAAAGGAGGAGGAAGAGGGTGTCCCGCAGGGAAGTGTCTTCACTGTCACACTCTTTGCTCTGAGCATCAACGGCATCACCTCGGTGCTGTCGGAAGATGTTCTCGCTACGCTCTACGTGGAAGACCTTTCGATCTCTTTTGGCGCGGCCCAGATGCCAACTCTGGAGCGTCGACTCCAACAGGCATTTAACCGCGTCTCTCGCTATGCCGAAGCACACAGGTTTCGGTTTTCTTTGGCCAAGACTAAGGTGGTGCACTTCTGCCGCCATCCACGGCTTCACCCCGATCCAGATTTGTTTCTTAATGGGGTGCGCCTGGATGTGGTGGAATCGCACCGTTTCCTTGGTCTTGTATTCGACCGACGCCTCACCTGGGAGGCTCATATTTGCAGCCTTAGGGTCTCCTGTACCCGCGCCATGGACATTTTCCGTTCCGTGACGTTCAGCGCTTGGGGCGCTGATAGGGCTACTGCCCTACTTTTTTATTCATCCTTTGTTCGTTCGAAGCTCGACTACGGATGCGAGTTTTATGCATCCGCAGCCGAGCGTTTATTGCGGAAGGTGGATTCGATCCACCACACCGGCCTTCGCCTTGCGACCGGTGGCTTCCGCACTTCCCCCATTGAGAGTCTGTTGGTCAATGCTGGGGAGATGCCACTTGCTCTGCGCCGCGTGCAGTGCATCACCCACCTGTACGCGCGAGCCCAGCGCCTCCATCAGTCGCCAACAGCTCTCACTGCTTCCGCAGCTAATTTCGATGGTGCCTATACCGCCGAGAGATGCCTAAACCCTTTGGGTTTAGGGCCAGGAAACTCCTTCGAGAAGGAGATATAGCTCTCGGGCCGGTGGCGCCCCTGGTTCTGCCCAGGACGCCACCCTGGAGAGTACCACATTTGGCTATTTGTCGCCACGCCTCTGCTCCCAAAGCTTGTACGGCGCCGGGAGTATTGCGTTCGACCTTTTTGGAGCACACATCGTGTCACGCTGGAACCGTGCCAGTGTATACGGATGGCTCTAAGTCATAAGAGGGGGTCGGCTTCCACGCCGTATCCCCTCTATTTGAAGTCAGCGGGGCTCTACCAGGCGCTGCGTCTGTCTTCACGGCCGAGCTGGTGGCAATACACCACTCGGTACGGGAGATTATCCGACGTGCCCGGTTCGGAGACCGGATTGTGATCTATAGCGACTCACCAAGCGCCCTGAGTGCTCTCGGGGCATTGAAATCTCCGCATCCCCTGGTTCGCGATATCCGTGATGCCACGGTTTTGGCGAGCCGGGCAGATGTCGAGATTATCTTCTGCTGGGTTCCTGGACATGTAAGTATTGCGGAGAATGAGCGCGCTGATCAGGGCACCAAAGAGTCCGCGAGGACTCTGCGACCGAACCAATGTTTCGCTCTTCCCCACACCGACTACATGGCAGGAATACGGGCAGCTCTTTAGGCTGCTTGACAAAGAAGATGGGAGACGGTCGAAGGTAACTTAAAGTTGCCTGCCATTGCACCGCGACTGTTCCCATGGACCTATCCTCCGATGCTGCGACGGCTTTAGGTCGCTTTCGGCCGTCTCCGAATCGGACACACCCGTGTGACGTCTCGCTATTTGATGGAGTGCTCGCCTGCGCCCTATTGCGGCGACTGCGTTGTCCCCCAGACTGTTTGGCACATTCTTGTCGAATGTCCCAGTCTGGGTGATCTTTGCGCACGTTACCTGTCCCAGTACCGGGATGGGCGGGGTCTCTACCACCTGTCCTTTGTACTCATTTAACCAGGTTTAATTGTTGTTTTTGTTATTGTTTTGTTATTGTTATTGTTATTTCATTTTATTGTTGTTTCCTGTTCATTTTTTTTAAAGTAGCCTATAACTAGGCTGTATGTTTACGGCGACTTCTGCCTAAGTCGGCAGTCGCCAGATAGCCCCTAAAAAAAAAAAAAAATTCTCTCAGCTATGACCCAACTGCTGTTTTCCTCCTTTTAATTTTGTATTTGTCTCTACTATGTATCTTATCCAGGTGAGTTTCTCTCGAAGTTCAATTTGGTAAATTACTCGGATGTATTCCTATTCGATTCCCTTTCCTCAATAATGTAAATTTTGCATCATGCGCCGTACATTAATTGCCTTTTTATTCGTTTTAAATCGTCTTTACATGTACATATTTTCGTGTATTTATACGAAAAACGTTAGAAAAGTTCCCGAAAATATTTAATAAAATAAAGAAAATAATATTTTAGTTTTCTCCCTAAGCCCCCTCTGCCTCCAAACCACTTTTCCAACTCGTTTCGAATTTTCGTGTAAACTTCAGTCTTCTGGATTGTACCTGCATTTTGCTGTTGTTTTCACTTGATTAAAAACTAATCCCTGTATTGATTTTCTTTAAATTAGGTAACAAAAAAAGGTAATTCAGGATTGTACGGTGGATGTGACAGCGATTCCCATCCAAAGTTTCGCCGTTTTGAGCTCAACAAGTCTTGTCGAATGAGTTGAGGATTGTCAAGATGAAAGAGATCTCTGGCACGAAGCTTTCCTAGGCGGGTTTTTTTTTTAATTTTGTGGATTAGATTTTAGAAAAAAACATTTGTAATAAGTTACATTAATGAGTTTCTGACCTTTAAGAAAGTCTATCATCAGCACGAGATCTGTCAACTTTTCTGACTTTCCTTTGATGGGACCACTTGAACCTCTACCTATTGCTTTAATTGTTGCTAATCCTCGGGATCACCATGGTTCACTCATGTGTTCATCATTAACTATTTTTTTGTTCAAATATTTATTCATCATGATTAACACCCCATTTGTTTAATATATGAAATAAGAGATTAACGTTACGAATGAATCTTTGCGCAACAATTTAAGGATAGCCATTAAACAAAAAGCCTACTCAATTTTCTCAAGTCAAGATGACCTTTCAAGAACCTATGAACTGGTCCCAATAATAAGTTTTGTATTCGTGCTGATTTCCATAGCGTAACGACTATATTATCCCCCACATGCTCTTACACGACCGATGTTTCCTTCGTTGACGAACGTGGAAAGTCTGCCACATCATTTACCATTTACATGATCTTCGTTTTCAATCGAGATGATGCATTGTGTCATTTTCTTGTTGACAGTGTCTTCATCAGCCACCGTTAAACTATCAAGAAGATCCTGTTTTTTCGGACAAAGTTTAATCCAAAATTGTATGCGGCCTCTTGCTGCACATTTCTCTGAATCTATGTTGGCTTTGGAGTGATATCATTTTAAATGACATTTTTCTGGAAGATTTTCAACGACCCTCGTATTTTGGGCCATATGTCTATGTAACATTCTAGGCATCGGCTTAATGAATAAGTATTGGGTCATTAATGCCCTCTTTGGTTGCAAACATAATGAGACCTAAAAGGTACCTGAAGAACATTAGTGCTTTGCCAGGTCATACATCACTTCAAAGAACTTTTATACAGAAGAAAAAGAATACTGGAAATTTCCGCATCTAGTACATATACCGTTATCCCTATGGAACATATACTCAATCAGATGTCTCATTCCCCCGAAGGTGAATAAGCCATAGTCAGGGTAAGGGGCGGTGAACCTCGAGGAAAAGGGTACTAAGAATCGTCGGGCTTATGAAAATGGCTACCAACGGTTGAAGACTCTGGTTACGTGCAACATTTGGACATTCTCTAAGCACGAAACTGCACAAGCTGGACAAGCTGGAAAAGGAATTTAAGAGGACATAATTCAACAGCATTGGTCTCATAAAGTGTGAAGGAAAGAGAAAGGTTGTTTTTGTCGCTATATTGTTTTCCAGGAGCAGACGAAGGAATTATACAATTAAAAAAACTATTACAACCTATGATCGAGCGAGTGCAGGATTTCCTATAGACTGCAACATAGGACCTTTTGTAAGAGAGATTATAGAAATATTCGATAGAGTAATTAAAATATCTAATAGCAAGTGTCTATAACGGACCGACATCTCACTCAGATAAAGAAGTAGAGGACTTTTATACAGGACTAATGGATAAAAATACACACGAGAAAAGTATATGTTCTAAATGATTATGTATGGGTGAGTTTAACATAAAGTTTGAAGAACAAGACACGATCGTTGATCGGCAAGAAATTTCACAGTAAACGTTGGAAATGAAAATGAAATGAGTTAATCATATTTGCAGAAAAAACAAAAACTTTACATTATTAAATTTTCCCAAATGAGACAAAGGAAAAGATGAAGATACTAGAACCAAACCAAATGTGGGGAAGAGTTATATTGATCACACAATCTTCCCCCCCCAAATTTTTTACTGAGAGGTATATTCACTCTCAGATGTTTCAATGCAGATAACGATCACATAATTCAGAAGCAAGATGAAAAAGGTCTAAAATAAGAGAGTAAAACTCTTGACAAGGAAACAAACCCAAAGAGCCTCGACACAGCCATTTAGCCATCGTAACCCGAGAGCTAACGCCCGCGGGTGGTAACAACCACCACCGAGCTTTCGCCATATTTAATTCTTGCTTTTAAAAAACCCTTTTTTAAGACAGAAAGAAAGATGCGGACTTTGTATTACATATTACAGTCAAGAGGAAGAGAAATTATATATATATATATATATATATATATATATATATATATATATATATATATATATATATATATATATATATATATATATATATATATATATATATATATATATATATATATGAAATGAATAACTCACAAAGTAGCACGTGAGGTTCGCAATGAATGTAATAGCTAAATCTTAATGTGAATTTACCCATCCCTCTCCTACTTCCTCATTGGTGATTTCATGTCTTAGAGGCGGTCCTTTATCTTTTACTAGCTTATGTATACCCTTATTATATTACTCGTATTTTCTCGTGTAATTATCCTTGAGAATGAACTGAATAAAGTTCGAAAGTACTTGGAAGCACCTTTTCATTTTTCCTGCGGGACATTGTATTCATATATATATATATATATATATATATATATATATATATATATATATATATATATATATATATATATTAGTGTAGTTGGGTAGCAGTCTTTCTTGAATGCAAATTTTGTTGAAGACCATTGTGTATTTCGCCTTAATTAATTTCCTTTTGCAACTTTCTCTTCTTCTAACTATCGCTTTTATTCCATTTGTAGATGGTGGATCACTTTTCCTCTATTCATCTCTTTTAAATGAATGTGTTTGGTAAAAACCAAACTAAATTGCTGAGCTTTCGATCATCTTCGGAGCGTTTTGATATGTTCTTGCCTCCTTTACCGATGTAATGATTGGAGTGAGGATCTGACAGCACGATTTTTAAGGGGTATTTATCCCCCTAGGTTGAGCGTAACTTTAGAGGAAACGGGTCAGTCCGGTGAGTGGAATTTAAAAAAATATTTGAATGTTCGATTCCAGCTTATTGCTTCACTGTTGATAGCCGGCTTATCTTCGTTTATTAATATGGCTTCTAAGATGTTCAGCCTAGCTTCATTAACCTCTTTTCTTTTAATAACGGTGTTATCAACTAGCATATCTCTCTTTAGGTTAATGTTATGTACACTCTTCATATGATTTTTAGGGCCTCCGCTTTGCAGATGCATGGTTAAACGTCTCGAAAGTGTAATAGTTGTCATGCCAATATATTTTGAGTCGTTATAAAGCTTACATTCTTTATCGGGGCAGATGAACTCGTAAACTATGTTGGTTGACTTGAGATTCGAGGAGTTTAGGCAACTGTTGTTTTCATTAGGAGATTGCTGGCTTTTGTTGTTTTATAATATATGATGAGTTGAATTTTATCCAGTGCTAAAAACAAAGCGGACCAAAGGAAAGATGGGGAGATTTACGTGTAAACCAAATAAGGAAACCAGATTGAGACAAAAATTTCCCGAATAATGACAAATTCACCGGATTGGACTTGATACCCACAAGCAATGACAAAACTAACCAAAAAGTGCAAATGAACGAAAAAGGAAAAACAACATGAATAAAGAAGAGAAAAATAAACAAATAAATAACGAAGGAACATGAGCCCACACAACAGATACAGATACGGGAATTATGCTACAAAAATCAGAGAAACTCGAATTATTAACATAGCAGGAAACCAAATAACGCTAACAACGGTTTGAATGCCTATCTCATACACACATAACATAATAACCAAAACAACCACAGAAATAAATAAACACCGGCTATCGTGAAGACGAAAAGGCTCTCAAAGACATTCTCCATCGTAATGTGACCCCAACCGACCTTAATACGGATATAAATCTGATTATATAGTACAGGACCAAGAAAACAAGTAGTTACATCATGAAAAACAACTGTCTCCCTCCGACGAGCGAACTCCAGGAGACTAACGTCGTGTACGAATATTCGTGCAAAGTCGGTGACTGCAAACACCGCATTTCAAACAACATTGGCGTAACCTTCACAACTTTGTCAAGACGACTGACAGCTCACCTTCAAGATGGCGCCATTAAGAAACACGCTCACTCTCATGGCAATACCCTAACCCGTAAAAAGTTGAATAAGGACACCTCCATCATCCTGAGACTCCCAAACCGAAGAAGATTGCGGATGGCTGAAGCCGTCATTATTCAGATGAAGAAACCAGCAATTAAGGTGCAACTTCAGCCTGAAACCAGACTCCCGACATACCGGCGTCCCCGAGTTGACCGCCGTTAAAAGAAGCACGTTCTCAAACCTTCCTTTTCCTTTGGCTCCTTTGCCAGAGAACTAGATCGGAGCGACAAATAGTCAGAACGAACGATGTAAGTGGGTAGGTCTGGATAGGGGATAAATAAAGGGTGTGGGGACATATAGCTGAAAATAGACAAGTGGTGAAAAAAGAAAGAAGTCTGGTAGGGTGCAAAGAGATGCTGAGTGCCTGTTGATCAGGCCTATCGCTTTTAAATATTCTTTTGTTTTGTGGTCACTTTGTTTTCTTTGGGATAGTTTATATTATTATGGCGTTCAAGCCATTTGTCTTCAAAATTTAATGTTCTTGGATATGTTATGCGCATTTGCTGTTGTAGTAATAAATTACTTTAATCACTTTAGTATAATGCTTAGTGTCTTTGCCTTTTTTGTATATCTTGTAGTGAGTGTAAATCGTGTCTTTTGTTTTTTACTTTGATGTCTTCTTAGTTATGGTTGGGTCTTCGTCTGTGAATTCTTGTAGAAATTGGTGAGATTTCAAAATTAATTATTCTTTTCTTGGTCAGTTTTCTTGATTTGGGTAAAAACATTCTTACTCTCATGCGTAGAACGGCACATCTGCTCCGCCAGCTAAAAGCCCAGCGGAGCTCGGAAATCTGGCGCGACTTATACCTCTTCTGTTCTGGTTAATCATTTTGACGATATCATCGTTCAATTCTCGATTAACCAGTTCCTGCATATTCCTTCTCCGTTCTTCTATGACAACGTTAATGGGACTTAACCCCGCCTCCCGGTGCAGCTCTTCCTCGCGTCTTCTTTCTCGCCTGTATGTATCTGTAATTAGGTACATACATTTGTTCTGCACCACTTGTAGTTTCCTCTTTTGTGTCTTTGAGAGACACGAGAGGGCGAAAGCGGGGTATAGCAGCGTCGATCTTACAAGTGCATTGCAGATCTTTTTCTTATTGCTTTCACAGAGATTTCTGAACATGTATAGAGTTTTGACTGCAGCTGTGACCTTGGTGATTCTTTCTTGGACGTGCTTCTTGTACACGGTTGAAGTATTCTTCATTCCGAGTACATTGCACTCCGTTGTGTAGGGAGTGTAGGGATAGCGTCCATCCCCCACCATGACATCGTAAAGTAGTTTCCAGCCTATGGCGACTACTTTGAACTTTTCCTGGTTCAAGCGGATTTTTAACCGGGCCTCGTAGGTGTTAAGATTTTCAATTTCTACTACTGTCATACGAGCCTGCCAAGACTCATTCCTCCATAGACAAGTGATTATTTGTGTGAAATCATCGGCGAATTGAATGCTGAGGCAAGTGGGGCTTACAGGGGCTGGGACATCAGCGGTGTAAATCAAGTAAAAAGTAGGGGATAGGCACTCCCTCCTCCCCACCCCTGTGGGAGGCCCGCAGTGAGCGGAAACTTGGGTCCGTCCGTGCACCCTAAAGTGATATACGCCGTTCTCTCCATGACATAGTCACAGAAAATTTTTCTAAATTTTCACTCAGGCCCAGCCGTAAGATCTTGTACTGCATTCTCCGTTGCCACACCTTATCAAACGCTTTTGATACATCCCGACAAACAATGTCCACGTAACTTCTTTCCCGTTTTGCTTGGGATAGCTTTTCCGTGATGACATTAATCGCCATCTCCATAATTTGCTTCCTTCTAAACCCGAATTGATGTGGATTGAAGAGGGAGTTCTTCAGATGAGATACCAGTCTTCGGTTGAGGATCTTCTCGAAGAAATTCTCGCCAAATTCTAGAAGTGAAATTGGCTGGTAGCTCTCCTTCAACGTTGGGTCTTTTCTGTGCTTAGGCAAGAAAATCATCCTTAGCCGTTTTATAAGCATCTGGAAAGTATCGCGTGTTCAGACAGGTGTTAAATATCCTTCTCATCCCTTCGATGACATTGGCTGGTGCCTTTTCAAAGTTTAACTTTGTAAGCCCCGATTTTCCTGGGCTTTTTGAAGGAATGAGCGGAGCGCGCCGAATAGTTCTTCTTCGCTAATCTCGGCGTCTCCGTCGCGCTGCCTATCCACCTGGTGGTGAGGGTGTGTCTTATGTATTTGGTCGTTAAGCTCGTCTATGATTATGCTTTCAAACTCAAGGTCATAGTCTTTGTTTTCCTCCTCAGTTATACTGAAGATCTTTTCAGTATAATCTTCTGATCTTTTTCCAAAATTCTTTGGGAGTTGCTTCGTGATCGAGGCTATCGATTGCATTATCCCATTTTCTTCATTGTTGTTCGAGGATCAACTGGTTCAGTTCTTCTTTGATTTCTTTACTTCGTTGCATTGAGTGAACTGATGCATTCCTGATGTTGATCTCATACAATAATTTCAGCTCATGGTCTTAATCTTTCATGTATTTGGTCCATCTGTAGGTAGAGATGGTCCTATACTCGGATTTAGGGATGCAAGCCCTATCTGCGTTGATGAGATGGTTATTGAAGTCGAGTGCCTCTTCAATCTCTCGAGAATTGCCTCGTCCAAGTTGGCGGATCGTAGGCCTCGAGAAGGCGCGCGTACCGTGTACAGTCTGCTCTTCTGTAGTTCTTTCTGACTACAGCTGGAACTTGTATAGGGTTTCTGATGATAGTGAGTAGGATCACTATATGGTTACTACATGGTGCCTGGACTTGTTCCATGTAGTAATTGAACGGCAGCTGACGATTCGCCATACAGATGTCTAGTTCTGTGGCACTTCCTCCTCGGACAAAGGTGGGGAAGTCGGGGCCTATTTGCTGGGCAATATTTCTGTCCAGCAATAGGTCCAGGCTTCTTCCTATACCGTTGAAGGTCTTGTAACCGGATTTTAGGCATCTAGCGTTCAGATCCCCCATTAATATAGTGGGAGCTCTTCTGCCAAATAGGCCAGTGAGAGTGTGAATTGGTAACACGCCTCTTCTTGGCGGTTGATATCCAGTAGCAATGACGAGCTTTCCTATGTCGAATTCGCCCTCATTTGCGAGGTGGAATTCTTCTAGATTTCTTATTTGCTTGTATTTAATCCCTTTATTTATTGCAATAGCGGCCCCGTCAAACCGCTCCTGTGAATAATTCTGCACTACGCGTGTCGATCCCGTGTTCTGAAATTAAGATGATGTCCGCATCAATTTCTCTGAATACATTTCCGTAAAGAAGTCTTTTCGTCGTCCAGCCGTTGGTATTAATTTCCATTATCTTCAGTGCGTTCCTTAACACGGTGAATTGTTTTTACCTATGCTTCTTCTTATTCTTCTCCTTCTTCTTGGGGGCTGGCTGAGAGGTTCTACTTGACCCAGGGTTTTCCTTCTTCCGGGGGAGGGGACTTGGGATTTTGTACCTGCTCTTCGTAGCTCGTGTACGGTTGCAGGGGCCTTAGTCTTTGTCTGAAGAGGAGGATCCCTCCTCATTTTTAGCTTTTTCTTCTTCTTCTTCGTCCTCTTCGGATTCCTCCGATGAGGGAGCTTCGATGATCTCCTCCAGTCCAGATTTAACATTGTTGTTCCTTATGACTGATTCCTTAAATACCTTGGAGCATTCATGGTCTGCAGGCATGATCACTGAAGGAAGATGGTTTGCTTTTAAGAGTGCATTGAGGATCTGGTTGTAACAGCAAGGCTTCACTGCATTAGCCACATTTGCGTGAGTAATGCAGATCAGAATCTTTGCACTCAGATCTCCTGTGATGTTTATCTGCGCAGGTGTAGTTTTTACTTCCCTATTCTTCTTGGCGGCGCTCGCGTAGGTCATCTCCTTAGCTATCTTCTCTTTTTCTTCCTTCTTTTTTTATTATATCTCGCCACTTTGGGCAGTTCAAGGCCATGGTCCTGTCTTTCCCTTTACAGTTGAGACATTTCTTCTTAGTCTCTCGCACTTATCGAACCGGTGTCCTTCTGTAGCGAATTCACTGCACGACAGTTTGTTCTTGTCCGGGCAGGTCGTGGTTCTGTGATCTTCTAGTTCATAGCATACAAAAGACATTTGTATGCTATTAAACCTCTCTTGCTGGATGTTCTCACCTCTGATTCTCATATTAAAGACCAAGATCCCGATGTCATTCGCAGATGTTTTTTCTCGCCTCGAAGACCCAGTTAAAAAACTTGTACGAAATATTAAGAAAATACAAGTTAAAATTAATAACGCTGCCACAGCTGTGGACTTCAATAGTACATGCATACAACATGGCCTTTTACCTAATTTTATATATATATATACATATATATATATATATATATATATATATATATATATATATATATATATATATATATATCACTTGCAAAATGTATAGGTTATACATAAGCTTCCTACTTTGTTGCGACTACCTATCGATACAAAATGGTAAAATATAAGCGGTTATAACAATGACAAAGATTTATTAATCGGAAAACATGAAAAAACAAATAATGGCAACATGAAATCAATATCTCGTATGATCCTCTTTAGCCTCCATATCAGTCGTAAGGCATATTTTATATACAAGATTCGTGGATGCTTCCGAAGGGATTTGATCCCTTCCGTCTTGAGCAAACTTTTGCAATTCAAAAATGTTTCGAGGGCCTCTCATGTGCACGAGCTTATTCGGCTCCTTCCACAGACGTTCGATGAGGTTCAAATCTAGGCTTTGAGAAGGCCACTTGAGCAGAGTACTATGGTGTTGTGGTAGTTATTTCTGAGTATATTTGCTAGTATGTTTGGGATCGTTGTCTGGTTGAAAGGTGAAATGAATTCCAAGCTTTAGTAGTTTCCTTGCCGATTGTTTCACGATTTCATCACGTATGGACAGATAGTTTTGGGAATTCATGATCCCATCTATCACGCTTAATTCTTATCTCCTCTTTGTTTGACCGGTGTTGTGCAGCTTAACAATATGGTTTCTTGCATATTCTGAATATTCAAGTCTTCACCATTGCACTCTTGCAAATGTTTCCTCGGCGAAGTCGTGACAACGAATGACAAATCTTGCACGTAAATTATCAGTTAACTTATCATTCTCGAACGATTTAATTTACTCTAAAATCGTTTCGAAAACCTTTTAAAAAATTCACTGTGTCGGTATCTATGAAAATAATGCCTATGTAAGCATTAAAACACAAAAGCTTTCATGTTGCTTACAATTTTGCACTCACATAATATTGACTCATACGAAACCAGTATTTATTTACTATAATCTCCTGTTCTAAATGATTTAAATATACCAAACACGGAACAAACTGTTCCTTCTACAATATAAGCGCACAAAACGGATTCAAATTTAAAGAATATACATACAAATGGAGTCATACATTAGATTTCATGTCAGACGTTGCTTATACTTATGCACGCTTTTTTTATATACCCCGCGCATATCGCCCGTGGACAGGGTGGCGTATGGCCAGACACACTTCCACTCACTGGTGGATTAACCCTATAAGCAAAGGAATCACGTGCTTAGGGCATCAGGGGATGGAAGGGGCACCTCAGAAATTTTTTCATAGCTGAATTTACCATTTATATTATTAAATTTATTAAATTCATAGCCATTTTAAAAAAATAAGGAAAAATGAATGTTTTGTTTAAAAGCGTTCTCTCTTGTGTCGTGTTTATCCTGCAACATAAAGTACACTGTACTCGCAGATTGGAAGTTATACAAGTTTTAAACAAGTCTAGTACGCGTTTGAAACAGAGCAAGTTATTAATTTAGTTGCCAACTGTTACTGGTGTTAATTGCATGCGAATTCATGACCTCATTCTTGCTTTAGGTTAATTCATAACTACTCCAAAAGCACACTCAGTCTGGCTGTTGCATCTGTTAAAATATAAGTACGTTTTATATATTATGAATGCATTTAACGTGGATTTTTACCTTCGGCGAAGCGCCAGGTCTAGGCGTCACTTTTTTTAAAAGGAATAAAGTTCAATTGTACCCATTTAGAGCCATGAAATAACCCATATGACCATGGGACATATGGTTATTCACCCTGAAGATTTCAAATCTCCCATCAGATTGGGCGCTGGGTGGCGCTATCTAGTGGCAGAAGCCAAATTTAGCCATTCAAAGTGATTTGAGCCATGGGAAACCATCAATGCAATAACCATTTATCATCTTATCATAAAACGCCGCAGTTAATTCGAGGGACTCTTCCTCTTGTTTTTAAAGGAATGGTTTCGGTAAAAATGCTAACTTTCTTATTATTATAGATAGAATGATGAAATTTACACAGAATTACACAGAGAATTGGATACCAAATGTTTTGAAAAACTCCACCAAAACCCTGGCATTTTAGGGGGTATTTTAAAATAGTTACGGATCCGAAGTTTTCTCCTTTTTATTTTATTCTGCAAGTTGGATTATGTACAGAAGGCTAAAATCTCAATTTTTGTCGTAGGTTTTTACAAAATTCGTAGATTATTTTATGGCTACTATTTTAAGATTTTCCAAATATAACAAAAAATACCGGGGTTTTTTGAGTTTGATAGTTTATTGTCAAAAACTAAGAGTGATATAGCAAAACAACTCGACAAATTTGTAGAGCTTAAAAAGACAAATCGAAAGCACTTTAAATCATTGCTTGACGACCAATACTTCCGGATCCGTATTGACTTAAAAATACCGAAATTTTGGGAAAAAAAATCAGGAGAGCCTATTTATAGTAAATGGCAATCTGTATTCCAGCATTAAGGAAGCTCCACTTTTTTTATAACTTTTTTTTTATTTCTAAAGCTAGAGTGCTGAAATATAGTATACTTATAGCGAATTGAAAAACTAACCGATTTTGTTCGTGTAAATTCTTCCGATTTCGCGATAGAAACCGAAATATGTGGCACCCAAATTGCAAGGGAAAGTAGACCTGTGGCACCCAAATTTCAGGATAGGAAGGCCCAGTGAGGAACCCCACAAATGGGCGCCCGGTGGATCTATGAATCCTGAAATTGGGTACACGCATGAGTTAATGAGATAATATCCCATGTAATAAGTAGTGAATCAATTTCAAATAGAGAGAAATACAAATATCACAATTGTATATTTATTAAGAGAAGTATGAGTCAAGCAAGCGGACAGCCAAAGTTCCCACGCAGACATACACATGCTAGGAAAAAGCTGCCAGACGAAACGATCTCAATAATGGATAACATAGGCAAGCCGAGCAAATACAGGGTGGTATGTGCTTTGACCGGTTAAAACTTTAGAGGACCTGTGAATTGCAAAACAGTCTTTCTGATATTGGATGTAGGCCCAACTTGGGAAAAATATGTAGTTTCATTAAACGCACATACCTCGTGTAACTCCGCCCAACGGTCAACAAAGGAACTGACGAAAATATTTCTGATCATTAGCTCCGCCCCGCGTCCAAGTCAATGAAAAGAGCCCACGCCCCTTCGAAATGAGGGGCCTATATACTAAACACACACATAGGGAGAAAAAGAGACTAAGATAGAGAAAGAATCAGCTAAGTCGTGTGTCAGCATAGCTTACTTGTAATTTTGTCATTATTAGCGTCATGAATCCGTCCCTCGTTCTTAAGTCCTGCCTCCTTAGACTCAGCTACCTAACATTAACGGAAAACTTAAACACAGCCGCGTAGAACTGGAACTGTTTCGCTTGCTCCCATTTTAGGTAGACTCGAGCTAAGAACAAAGCCTACTTGTCGTCGCTTTTCTTTTGAGCTTTCGAGTCCTTTTCCTTTAACCCGTGATTACTGAGGCAGTTTTTGGAAACTAGTCTAAAAGCGTATTCCCCGTGAGAAACTATGGGAGTCAGAACTAACTCGACTGCAAGACAAAAGTAGGCCTACTACCTACAAGCCTTCGATACCTGCTACGCTAGACTGCCTTACACAGACCCCACACCAGACATACAGTAACCTCTATAAACTTTCAATACTTGCCAAACTCCACACCAAACCCCCCATAGATATACCCACAAAAATACCCAACCTCCTCACCGACTTTTAGAATATTTTCAAATTGCTACAGTTCGGTCATTTTTCATCCTAGAACAATGATTCATAATGCATTCAATTCGTCTTTTCAAGTTCTACAAACTATAGCATTTTTATTAAGATATAGATTTTATTTTATAGTGTTTTATTTTAAATTTTATGAAAAGAATGACAAACCGCCAATTTTTTGTGTTATATTTATTTTTCTTAAAACTATAAATGCAGGTTCACAAGCAGGTTCATCTAACACATGCCTCATAATTGATCTCATTTTGCCTGAAAATTCTCTTGATACGGATATCTCTACTACAAATGTGTATTCGAGTTACTTTACAATACATTGTATGGCCCTAAAACTGTGAAAATGGAAGTTTAGGGGATCATGGCGATGGCGGAGAAATTTTCCTGTCTGTAGAGGAGATGAATAAAATCACCATTTAGCTAAAGATCCCGCGTTGTGGCTTGATTTATTTGCTGATGATGTGGCCTATTGGATCGCTTGTGTACTCAATAACTGCAAACACCACAATGGGCCATTTGAAAAGTCTTATCGGCATTTTAGTAGTGGCAAACCAGTAAAGTAGTGTTCACAGAAACCTTTTATTGGGAAAAAAGCCAATAGTTAGAAATACACGAGAAATTGGTTACTGTATTCACCATAAACACGATCCGTTTATTGTTTTGTTTGTAAACGGTTTGTTCATAAAGTTTTTAAAGGCGAAATACTATTGTAATTGATGAACATGAGAAAGGCACTCCTCACCGAGACTCATTGCTAACATATTTAACTCGCAAAGAGGGTGCAGTGTTGAAGTCTCAGCAGCTGGGGAAACAAATTCAGGAAGATTGTGATTACTGGGATCATGTTTTGAGACCTGTCATAGCTGTTATTTGTACGTTAGCTGGACGTTGCTTGGCTTTTCTTCGAGGAACATAGGAAACGTTTGGATCATTGCAAAAATGGCAATTTTTTGGACTGCTTGAACTCATAAGCCAGTTTGATCCATTTTTAGCAGGCCACATTACGAAATATGGAAATTCTGGCAAAGGAAGCCTTTCTTACCTGCCAAAAACCACCTAAGAACAACTTATTCAACTAATGGCACAAAAGGTCTATGCTTTCTTTGTGGAAGAAGTTAAATCTTCTGGTTATTTTGTTTGTTCGTTGATTCAACACCAGATTTATCACGTAGAAATTAGTTAAGTGTTGTACTAAGGTACTTAAAAAATAGAAAGCCTATTAAACGCTTTTTAACCTTTCTTGAAAAAGAAAGTCACACCGGCGAGAAAATGGCAAACCAGATGATGAAGTACTTACGTGAAGCTTTTAGGCTAAATTTTTTAAAATGTAGGGGCTAGTTTTATGACAATGTTGCTAACATTTCTGAGCGTTATAATGGGATGTAGCAAAAATTATTAGGAACAAAGAAGTTTGCTATATATGTACCCTGTGCAGCGCATTCACTAAATCTGGTTAGCCGAAGTGCTCTTGACTGCTGTCAAGATGCTCTTAATTTCTTCTCTACAGTGCAATTACTTTATAACTTTTACAGCCTCAACCAGCCGGTGGAAAATTCTTAAAGATCGCATTAAAAATGAAATTATCTTGAAATCCCTGTGATACAAGATCATGGGCATATGTTATGGCAACAGCAGCAATTTTGAAATCTTTCCTTGAAATTTTAGAAGATTTAGAATATATAACCGAAGACCAGTCACAAAAGGAAGACGCTAGAAGAGAAGAAAATTATATTGCAGATAAGATACAAGGGCTAGAATTCGTTTTTATGTTGAATTTTGGAATGAGATTTTGCAAACTTTTCACAGAGTAATCAATGTTCTACAAAAAGTGGATGGAGATTAAATCCATGTGCAGATATATATGTACGAGGGGGAGTCAAAAAGTTCTCAGATAAATGGCATAAAATTTTTATTTGTAATAATACTGTAATCATTTTTCTACATAAGCTCCATTAACATCTATACACTTTCTTAATCTATGAATCCAACGGTAAAGACCATCTTTGTAGAATTCACGGGGTTGTCTCTGGCACCAAGTAATGACCTGCTTTTTTGCTTCATCTAATGATTGAAACCGGGTTCCTTTTAGGTGTCCCTTTAAATTTGGAAACAGAAAAAAGTCAGAGGGTGCTAAATCAGGGCTATAAGGGGGATGAGCAAGAGTTTCCCATCGAAATTCCCGTAGCTGAGATCTCACAGCTTTGGACGAATGTGCAGGGGCATTGTCATGGTGGAACAAGATTTGCTTGTGGAGCTTTCCTCGTCGTTTTTTGGCTATTGAAGTTTTCAGCTTCCTTAAAACTCCTTCGTAATAGCTGGATGTAACAGTTTTTTGTCCTTCTAAGAAGTCTATTAAAATAATTCCCTCCGAATCCCAAAAAACTGTAGCCATTATCTTCTTAACGGACCTCTCTGTCTTGAACTTGATAGGCCCTGCTGCCCCCCTTGGGTGCCACTCTTTTGATTGATTTTTACTTTCAGGATCAAACTGATACACCCAAGTTTCATCTCCCGTTACGAGGCGCTCAAAAAAACTATCCTCGTTTGCTTCAATCTTGGTCAAAATAGCCAAAGAAAGGTTGGCCCTATGATTCAGCTGGTCTTCTCGCAACGCTTTTGGGACCCAACGTGCTGAAAGCTTGCTCAGGCCAAGATTTTCAGTTAGAATTCCAAATGCTGAGCCATGAGAGATTTCACATGCATTGGCAACTTCATCAATAGTAATACGGCGATCTTTATCCACTAGATTCCTCACAAGCTCGACATTTTCTGGGTTAATGGAGGTGGAGGGTCTCCCTTCACGTGGATCATCTTCAACTTCTTCTCTGCCCCCCTTGAAGCGCTTAATCCAGTCGTAAACTACCGCTCTACATGGCGAAGAGTCACCATAAACCTGTTGTAGAGCGTCAATAATCTTAACAGGCTTCCAATCAAGTTTAGTCAGGAATTTAATGTTCGCTCTTATCTCAAAATTTGCCATTTTATGGGTTCAGAAAAAGTAACCTTTTTGAAGCACATCTAATACAAAGAGTTTCGACAAATTGAATGACGAATTTTGTAGGAATTGTTCAGAAAACATGAAAGTCGTGTTTGACCCTGTATTTACTTGTACAAAATCGAACATTTCAATAATCTGGCATTTGTCTGAGAACTTTTTGACTCACCTACGTATAATTAGCTGGCCAAATGTGCACTTCTAGAGATGAATTTGAAAAATATGAAAATGATTCAAAGGAAATGTTATCAGATGTTGATTACAAGGCAGCTACAACTCCCAAGCGTATCAGAAAGAAGGTACCCAATGATGGAGATACACCAGAAATATATCTGAATGCTATAGCTAAATTTCGTATCAACACCTTTTACACAATTGTTGACAAACTTGCAACTGAGAAATAGCAGAGATTTTTTCTTTTCTAAGTGATCCCTCATATAATGTCACTTCATCCTCGACTAATATCTAAAGATATTCTCAGTGCTGTCAAAAGCTGATTGATGCTTACCCAGAGGAGCTTCAGCAGTTTCATTTATATGTGCGCCATAAGTTCAGTGCAACTGAAAATGTAAAAACAAGATACAATCATGCTGAACTTTATAAAATCATGGTAGAAGACAATATTGAGTGTTCCTAACATTCGTCTCCATTTATTCCTATCCCTAGCACGCCTTTCTACCGCTTGGATGCTCAGGCCTCGTCCAGCAAAGACATCTCTCGTACACTCCTTCCACCCCCTTCTTGCACACCCACGCTGTGTCCTTCCTATCACTCGAGATGACCATACTATCTCATTGCACCTCTATCAGGTCTTTCAAGCAAACTCACTTTACTACCACATCTCTCTTACACTATTTCGTTTCTCACCCTGTCAATCAACCTCACACAACAAATACTTCTCAAACATTTCATTTCCATAACTTCAACCTTCCTCCTTTCGTTCGCACTCAACGCCCATGTTTCACATCCATAAAGAGCAGTGGGAACCACCACTCCCTCATACAATCTCATTTGCGCCTGCCTGTTCATTCGTTTCCCTTTCGTGAGACTCCATTCGCACCATATGCTTGCACTCCTTTTTCGATTCGCTGCAATATTTCATTTTCATCTCTTTCATCAGCTGCCAGATTCACACTCAAATACTTAGAACACTGGACTTCTTCCAGCCTCCCCTCATTTAGACTCACTTGCAATCATCTGCAAACAACAATTGTTCTAGCTCATACATCTCTCTCCATTTTCACTCACTAATGCTACACCCCTACCTACTACTCTTGTTTTCACCTCTCTCACCACGCCATCCATATACACATTTAACAGCCAGGGTGACATCACGCATCATTGACTGAGTGCAGTTTTTACACTAAACCAGTCACGTTCCTTTCTTCCAACCCTCACACATGCTTTTCAGTCATCATAAAAGCTTTTGATAGCTCTTATTAGTATGCATTCAATCCCAAGCATTCTCAACACATTTCACATCCCCTTTCGGTCCACTCTGTCATACGCTTTCTCCAGATCCATAAATGCCATGTACACACTTTTATTCTTTTCCAGGTACTTCTCTCATATATTTTTCAAGGTAAAAATCTTATCCACACACCCTCTTCCCTTCCTAAACCCCTCTTGTTCCTCTCCAATCATACTTTCCGTGCACCTCCTAACTCTTTCACTCAGGACTCGTCCATATACCCCTCCAGGCACACTCAACAGACTTATACCCATATAACTAACACACACGGTTTTTTCACCCTTTTCCTTGTAAATAAGAACAATACGTTTACATACTCCTGGTCCATACATACATTAAACAACCTTACCAACACCTCTACTATACACTCTTTTCATGCTTTAGGCATCTCATTTGATATCCCATCCATATCCACTGACTTTCCACTTTTGTCCTTTTCCCTGCCTCTTCCACTTCCTTTTTGTAATTCTTTCACTCTCTCTAATTCTCTCTGATATCATCCTACCTCTTCCAAGACATGACAGCTGCACTTCTCTACTATTGTCCACATTTAGCAAATTCTCAAAATATTCTCTGCTTTACTTCTTCATCTGTATTGATTACTTCACCCCTTGTACCTTCAATCTCATTTCTATCGCCTCTTTCTTGTTTTCACACAATTTAATTCCTTCCAAATTTGCTTTTATTCTCTCTAAAGGACTCAGACACTCTTTCACCCCACCTATCATTCGCTTCTCTCTTCAGTTCAGCCACTCGAATTTTTACCTCCTGTCGCTTCCTCCTATACTTTTCCTTGTTTCTCGCGCTTCCGTTCTGTTTATATCTTTTGAACGGTTCACGCTTCTCTTTCACTAGCTATTCCATTTCAGCATTCCACCATTCGCTCTCCTGCCTAACTCTCCCTTCTCCAAGCACCCTAATTCCACATGCTTTCCTGGCAGCTTCTTCTATGCTCTCACGCATTAACTTCTACTCATCTTACACACTCAAACCCTCAGACTCTCCTATCACTTCACACTCCCATGCAACCAATTCTTTGTATTCTTCCTTGCACCTCGCTTCTTTCGGCTTCTCCACCCTTACCACAACCTTCTTTGGCAAACTCTTTTGTTTGCAACCCATTCACTCTTTACTTTTACTTCTGCTCTCACTAGGTGATGGTCGAATAAGTCTTCCACCATCCCTCTCTTTAAAACCAAATCCCAAAGTCTCTTTACATTCTCTCTTTCTATCAGAACATAGTCATACATGCTTATTTGATCCTCAATTCCCCTTTCTTCTACATCTTAACCCAGTCTTTCCCAGGTATACTTCTTGTGCTCTTGCTTTTTAAACCATAGTTGCCAGCTACCATCTCTCTTTCAACACACGTTTCCACGAGTCTTACACCTTTATCATTCACTCCCAGCACTTCGTATCTCCCAACTACCCCATTCACTACTTGATCACCTACCTCTGGGTTCAGGTCACCCACTTGTCACAACTACTTTCTCATTTATATTAAAACCTTTTTGACATCCATTCAGCTCTTCCCAAAATGCTTCTTTCACACTTTCAGGTTCACCCACATGTGGACCATACACGCTCACTATCACTCACTATGTGTATCCGATCTATATTCGCAGCACAACACTCTTGGGTTAGGCTTTCGGACTCAACCTAGAGTCCACCCTGAAGTGTTGACGTGAAGGAATCTTCGCCAAGAATGATTTAGCTGTTTACTCTATTTTAAAAACATAAAAAATACACAGATAAAAATAGTTTAAAAGTGTCAGAAAAATTGAAAGGATAAGGAGGAGAGATAAGCCTCACTTAGAAAGAAAAAAGAAATAAAGTGTCAAGGAATAGGTCACCTCCTCAGACAATACGTCTTTATATACACATATATATCTATTCGTTGGGAGGAAAGAGAAACGTAAATAAGGATAATATTGACAGAATATAAATAATTGTCAATCAGGTAACGTTAATTACTTGTTAATTAGCTTTGTAAATGGGATACTATAAATCAGTTATACAGAAGGAATATTTAAAAGTTGGAAGGCGAGTCGATTAACGGGAGATGCAATCTTTTTACCTTAAAGGGAGTCCTCGAGGAAGGGGACTCCTTTAGGGAGTCGGCGTGGGGGAATGGAGACAGAAAATTGTCGTGATTCTCGGCCGAATATCATGATAGTGACGAGGATAAAGGGGAGGGGGGACCAGAAGACGAGTTCACGATCCTCCTTCAAGACGGGCGAAGGCACCTCTGCTCCAGAGAAGTGCGACCTCCAAAAATCGAGACTCTGACGCGGCTCGACGCGAAATCTCACACTGGAAATTGGAGATCCTTGAGAGGGGGGTTCCAGATGAGACGAGAGGAATCTCGGCCAGTCCTTCGGGGATGAAGCGATGATTCGAGGCTTGCTCTGAACAGAGTAAGCCTTTACAAAAGAGATGGATCTGCCTGGAGAGATCCAACCTCGATGGTATACGCGAATACCAGGGACTTAGGGAAACAGACACACGATCTGAACCGAAGGCGACGAGATCTCAAACTCAATCTGCCGATCTTTGAAAAACCCAGGGTATTTATATGACGGCCATTTTTTTTTAATGCTCAATCACTGGAAGGCACAGAGGTCTGAAAGAAAGTTTCCAGCGCCTAGAAGGATTAGCTTTTGTCTCCCGACACCAGTCTTAATCGTTTCCAACGATGTGGGTGGAAACTTTGGTCTATCATTTTCCCGACTACGGAGATTAGCATTTCATCGGCGAGGTGAAAGCTTTTAGCGGCCATCTTAAATGATATTCAAATTATTTCTTCTTTTATTTTTTTCCTTGGATAAGAGCTTTAATCCACGTGGAGTTATAGTTAGGGGACATAGGGAGGGAAGGAATTCAAGAAACAAAAGAAGGGGGTATTTTTCTTGGCATCAACTTTCCCTTACATAAAGTTTCCAGGAGATTAATGTGATCCCTGATATCGTTTCTGTACCATCCATAAATATCACAAGACCTGTATTTCGATCACAACATTTTCCATAGCTTTTGTCAGAGAATATCCAAGTTTTCCAAAATTGATGTACGATAAGCTACCGGTATAAACAACACTATGATTGGGTAAAAGTTATGCAAATTTCGATGAGTAAAACGAACGTTATCAATAAATAGGCAATTTACTGTCAAGTAAATAAGGCTCTTTTTCGGCAGCACTTTGCAAAAATGGACATATTATGAAACCTTCATTAGCATCTCTGTGTTGCCGTTTGTGCTGTAATAAGCGTGAATGTAATTTCATTGCTGGATTGCGAAAAGATCTTTGGTTATAAAAATCAAAATTATCTTTTGAGACAATCGTTTATTTCATTCACGCATGGTGCAAAAGGTTGACAACTACTGTTTTTTTGTCGCATGTATATAGGTGTATGTGGGCTTCTTGCGAGTTTCTCCAACTGTCGTGCTATGCGGGTGTGGGCTTATGAGCTGAGTAGTATTAGTTTGTTTTTTACATGTAGTGTAGTCATGCGAAACAAATTTCTAATAGAATATAATGATTAAACTATAATCATGAGAAAACATTATGAAGCATGTGTGCCCCTCCTACTAAAGTTTTCTTCTCGACATATTGGGACTTACGTATCTACTCTGATGAATGATTGAATCAAATAATCATTCATTATCATCTGAACATTATGGTCTTAAATACCCGACATGCGGTCGGTAATGGAGCACAAAAGGTGAACTCATTCCAGGCAAAGAGGAAAACCAAGTAAAGGAGGCATAAATCTCGGAGAGCACTTCAGAAATGGCACCTCAGGAAGCTACAAATACAAAGAGGTAACTGAATACCATACAAAAAAATTAAATATCACGAAACACAAAATTGATCAAGCTAATAAATAATGAAATAATTGGATGCCAAAGGTAACAAAAATATGGGGAGTTAAATTTATTCGGTTAATTTTTGTTATAATTGTTCTGATTGCCATTACTATATATTGTCTCCATTACTGCCTCTGCGTTATTCGTTACTACTACACTGTATGCCCACTGGAAACCTAACTCATCCTTTGAAACGGAATGACCTTGTTCCTTGCTACCCGCCTCCCCATCTAGGCCTCAGCCCCAATCCCTCTGCAGCCGCGTGCTGTATATGAAGGCTTGACATCACCTTTGTTGCCCTGAAAAGGAATTTGCTTTTAACGCGCGGGAAATTAAAGATCAGATGTCGGTAGCGTCTCATTCCCATATATCCTTATAGTTTCATATTTCGGATTCCCGCAAGAGTTGGGGGAGGAGCTCGTCCTCCCAGCCCCACTGCTTCTGGTAATCGGTTACTAAACTTAATAAGCTGAGCGTTTTTTCTTTCTAAATATCTTCATCTTACCCTATTTTCTCAATTTCCTGTACAATCTTGCTGGCGCCTATTTTTCTAGGGCGACGGCTAATTTTGCAGGATAGTCGCCGACCAGCTGTTGTGTTTCGGATTTGGCACCGATATGGTCGAGTTATTGACGCTATCTGGCTAAATAAATTGGGAACTTTCTTTGAATCTCACTTAAATTTAGTATTTAATAAACAATCCTAAGTATTTAAATTGAGGTCTTGGTACTATATTTTTACCGAGAAGACTGGATCTTCAAAACGGGTTTCTAGGCACTTGAGAGGATTGAAAGAGCATCATATGAACCTAGGACCTCCTTATTTAAAGTTAGGATAATTTTATAGTATTGAACATTTTTACTGGATTCGTTAGTTTTATTTGGATTCTTGAGAGGGAATATTGCATTCTGATTTTTATGCAGACCAAAACGTTGAGTAGGACCTCGAAGGAAGCGAATAAAGTATATATATATATATATATATATATATATATATATATATATATATATATATATATATATATATATATATGCCCTTGGCTCGTGAGATCCTCAGAGTTCCTTAGGCTGGTTCTCGTTGGAATAGTTTATCCGCCGTTCTTCACGTAGTTAAGCCTCTATTTCATTTTTCTTTTCTTTTGTTTCCTTTATGTATCTTCGGTTGTGTCTAGAAGCCCCAAATTCCAGCGCCCTGTCTATAGTTTTTCTTTTCTCTTCCTTCTCTTTTCATCCCCTTTTTTTGGTAGTGTGACAATAAGATATTGAAATAGTCAGGACCCAAATATTCGGATCTTGCATCCATACAAATAGAGATTGAGTGAAGTGGTTCCATTTTTGAATGGGGAGTTTCAGGTTTCAAAATTCAGGTATATTTTTGTGGCAGTCACGCAATTCACTTTTTGAGACGTCTGAGATGCGAAGCTTTATTTATGCAGGATTGCATTTTGCTTGAATGCTAAAGGGAGGAGGGGCTGAGTCAGCTGCCCATCCCATCTTGTTATTGACCTCATGTGCGAGGGATAAAGGAATATAAATGCAGTAAAACCTGCTCGGGATATAGTATAAGAAAGTCAAAACAAAATTGGGTTTCCTTGCCAAGAGGTCAACTTGATTTTGACTTGGCAGAGACTCACCTCACACATCTCCTGCTGATCCTTCTCTGCCAGTGTTACCTTACGTGACTAAAATTTTTACTTTTGTCCTAACTCGAACTCCACATCAAAAAGTATGACTTCGCCCATGGTCAAAAATACCGTTGCCAACAATCTATTAAATAATGGTTTGCTACGAGAACACGAATCCCGAAATGAGGTCATTTTGGTCAAAAGAAATTGGAGAGTTATATAAGCTTATTTCTATATATGGGAAGGACAACTCCAAGCTCTTGATTTTAAGTTGCCATCTTTAAGAGAAAGAACAACAATTACGAAAACTATTTGCAGAGAGAGAGAGAGAGAGAGAGAGAGAGAGAGAGAGAGAGAGAGAGAGAGAGAGAGAGAGAGAGAGAGAGAGAGAAGAGATAGCTACAAGAAGCTACAAGGAAGAAGAGTACCCTAGAAGAACTTACAGTCCATACAAGGAGAATAAATTTGGCGCAATCCTCGAAGGTGTCCGTTGGCAACCTCGAAGATCACTCGCGAGGATCTTACCGGGGATTTCGCAAGACTTTATCTAGTCTTGACTTGAACTGATCAACAGATTCACTGTTGACAACTTCCGTCGGAGGTGCATTCCAACTACCACAGATACTGTATGTGAAGAATTTACAACACAGATCACGGTGGTATCGCTTCAGTTCAAGTTTGTAGCCGTGATTTCTTGTTCTCCCCTCGCTGAGCTGGCAAATATCCCCGTAGTCTAGTCTGTCGAAGCCTCGAAGTATTTTAAACACTTCGATAAGCTGACCACGTAGTCTCCGGGTCTCCAGCGAGAACATATCTAATTCCCTTAGTCTATCATTATAACTCATATGCCTGATAGAGGGAATCAGTTTGGTTGCCCTGGCTTGAACGCTTCCAAATCTCTCGATGTGCTTTCTAAACGAAGGACTCCAAAATTGTACGGCATACTCCAGGTGCGGTCGGACGAGGGAGTTGTCCAGACAGAGTGCTATCTCCTGGTTCCGATATCCAAACTGGCGCTTTATATACCCCCACATCCTTTGGGCTTTCTTCTCCACCTCAATACACTGTTTCGAGAACTTGAGGTCACTGGTGATA
This sequence comes from Ceratothoa steindachneri, assembly GCA_963969495.1. Lineage (NCBI taxonomy): Eukaryota > Metazoa > Arthropoda > Malacostraca > Isopoda > Cymothoidae > Ceratothoa > Ceratothoa steindachneri. The sequence goes on from OZ018326.1 coordinate 133,675,686, forward strand.
GTTACACCCAAGTTCTTCTCAGTGTAGGTGGATTCAAGAGCAGTGCCCTTAAGGATATAGGGTCATTGGGGATTTCAGTGGCCGATATGCATCACTTTGCATTTGTTCAAGTTGAAAGGCATTTGCCACGTATCCGACCACTCCCCAATATTCCGAAGATCATCTTGCAGGCGGGCAGTATTTCCATCCTTTGCAATGTTCATACCAAGCTTGGTATCGTCGGCAAATTTAGAAATCTTGCGAACCATGTCACCGTCCATGTCATTGAAGTAGATGATGAATAGTAGTGGTCCCAGGACAGAACCTTGAGGCACCCCGCTAGTAACGGGCACCCACTCAGAAGCCTGTCTATTCAGCACCACTCGATGCCGTCTGCCACTTAGCCAGTTCTCTATCCAGCCTGCTACTTTTCCGCCTATGCCCAGCGTTCGCACTTTCCAGAGAAGGCGGCGGTGTGGTACCTTATCAAAGGCTTTCTGAAAGTCTAAGTAGACCACATCCACCGCCTCGTCCCTATCGTGCTCACTGAAGACGAAGTGGAAGAATTCCACAAGCTTTGTTAGGCATGACCGTTGCCTTCTAAAGCCGTGCTGGGAACTCCTCAGTAGCAGGTTTGACTCTAAATGCGACGTCCTTTTGTCCACCATGATGCTTTCCATGGGTTTACCGACTATCGAAGTCAGACTAATAGGTCGGTAGTTTGACGGTTGGCTACGGTCTCCTTTCTTGAAGATAGGAGTCACCTCCGCTTCACGCCACTCTCTATGAACGCATTCGGTCCGGATTGACACGTTGAAGATTGCGCTCAGGTGTCGTAACACTTGATCGCGCACTTCTTTCAAAACTGTAGGTAGAAACCAATCCGGGCCAGGTGACTTATTCGTCATTAGGTCAGTGATCTTCTTTTCTATTTCTCCTTCGGTGAAGCCCATATCCTCCAGCTTTTCTCCGGGGTAGGAATCCGTTGGTTCGTGGATGGGACCACACTGCTCAGTAAACACTGAAGAGAAGTAGTTGTTCAGGAGGTTAGCATTTTTTTTGCATCTGAGTGCTTTAAGGTCCCCTGCTCATTCCTCAAAGGGCTAATCGTTCGACGGATTGGTTTACGACTGTTTACATATCCAAAGAACTCCTTTGGATTCTCTTTACAAAGTCTCGCCACTCGGAAATCCTCAGACCGCTTAACTACCCTTATGCTGGACTTCACTCTCCTGGCTAGCCTCCGGGAGAGAGAGAGAGAGAGAAGAGAGAGAGAGAGAGAGAAAGAGAGAGAGAGAGAGCAACAAGGAGTAACAAGGAAAGAAAGTAGCCTAGAAGACCTTACGGTCCATTCAAAGAGGGTACCTTTGGACTAGCAGTCGAGCGGACACATCTTTGCTCAAATGCTTTACGTCCTTAAACAGCCACTTTTCAAGACCCTGTCTAGTCTTGACTTGAACTGGTCAACAGATTTACTGTTAACAACTTCCACTAGAAGCGCGTTCCAACTACCGCAGATACTGTACGTGAAAAATTTCCACACAGACCGCGGTTGTAACGCTTCAGTTCAAGTTTAAAGCCGTGATTTCTTGTTCTGCTCTCAGCAAGTGTGAAAATATCCCTGTAGTCAACATTGTCGAACCCTCGAAGTATTTTGAAAACTTCGAGAACGGATATAATTCCCTTAACCTATCTTCATAACTTTTATGTCTGATAGAGGGAATCAGTTTGATTGCCCTGGCTTGCACGCGTTCCAATCTCGCGATGTCCTTTCGAAATGAAGGACTTCAGAATTGTACGGCATACTCCAGGTGCGGTCGGACAAGTGAGTTGTACAAACACAGTACAATCTCCTTTTTTCGATATCTAAACTGGCGCTTTATGTAGCCTAGCAACCTTTGGGCCTTTTTCTCCACCTCAATGCACTGTTTCGAGAACTTGAGGTCACTAGTGATTGTTACACCAAAGTCCTTTTCAGTGTCGGTGGATTCAATAGCAGTTCCCTTAAGGATATACTGAGATTGGTGGTTTCTGTGGCTGATATGCCTTACTTTGCATTTGTTCACGTTAAAGGGCATTTGCCACGTGTCTGACCACTCCCCAATCTCCCCAAGATCTTCCTGCAGGCGGGCAGTATTTCCATCCTTTGCAACGTTCATACCAAGCTTGGTATCGTCGGCAAATTTAGAAATCTTGCGAACCATGTCACCGTCCATGTCGTTGACGTAGATGATGAATAGTAGTGGTCCCAGGACAGAACCTTGAGGCACCCTGCTAGTAACGGGCACCCACTCAGAAGCCTGTCTATTCAGCACCACTCGATGCCGTCTGCCACTTAGCCAGTTCTCTATCCAGCCTGCTACTTTTCCGCCTATGCCCAGCGTTCGCACTTTCCAGAGAAGGCGGCGGTGTGGTACCTTATCAAAGGCTTTCTGAAAGTCTAAGTAGACCACATCCACCGCCTCGTCCCTATCGTGCTCACTGAAGACGAAGTGGAAGAATTCCACAAGCTTTGTTAGGCATGACCGTTGCCTTCTAAAGCCGTGCTGGGAACTCCTCAGTAGCAGGTTTGACTCTAAATGCGACGTCCTTTTGTCCACCATGATGCTTTCCATGGGTTTACCGACTATCGAAGTCAGACTAATAGGTCGGTAGTTTGACGGTTGGCTACGGTCTCCTTTCTTGAAGATAGGAGTCACCTCCGCTTCACGCCACTCTCTATGAACGCATTCGGTCCGGATTGACACGTTGAAGATTGCGCTCAGGTGTCGTAACACTTGATCGCGCACTTCTTTTAAAACTGTAGGTAGAAACCAATCCGGGCCAGGTGACTTATTCGTCATTAGGTCAGTGATCTTCTTTTCTATTTCTCCTTCGGTGAAGCCCATATCCTCCAGCTTTTCTCCGGGGTAGGAATCCGTTGGTTCGTGGATGGGACCACACTGCTCAGTAAACACTGAAGAGAAGTAGTTGTTCAGGAGGTTAGCATTTTTTTTGCATCTGAGTGCTTTAAGGTCCCCTGCTCATTCCTCAAAGGGCTAATCGTTCGACGGATTGGTTTACGACTGTTTACATATCCAAAGAACTCCTTTGGATTCTCTTTACAAAGTCTCGCCACTCGGAAATCCTCAGACCGCTTAACTACCCTTATGCTGGACTTCACTCTCCTGGCTAGCCTCCGGGAGAGAGAGAGAGAGAGAAGAGAGAGAGAGAGAGAGAAAGAGAGAGAGAGAGAGCAACAAGGAGTAACAAGGAAAGAAAGTAGCCTAGAAGACCTTACGGTCCATTCAAAGAGGGTACCTTTGGACTAGCAGTCGAGCGGACACATCTTTGCTCAAATGCTTTACGTCCTTAAACAGCCACTTTTCAAGACCCTGTCTAGTCTTGACTTGAACTGGTCAACAGATTTACTGTTAACAACTTCCACTAGAAGCGCGTTCCAACTACCGCAGATACTGTACGTGAAAAATTTCCACACAGACCGCGGTTGTAACGCTTCAGTTCAAGTTTAAAGCCGTGATTTCTTGTTCTGCTCTCAGCAAGTGTGAAAATATCCCTGTAGTCAACATTGTCGAACCCTCGAAGTATTTTGAAAACTTCGAGAACGGATATAATTCCCTTAACCTATCTTCATAACTTTTATGTCTGATAGAGGGAATCAGTTTGATTGCCCTGGCTTGCACGCGTTCCAATCTCGCGATGTCCTTTCGAAATGAAGGACTTCAGAATTGTACGGCATACTCCAGGTGCGGTCGGACAAGTGAGTTGTACAAACACAGTACAATCTCCTTTTTTCGATATCTAAACTGGCGCTTTATGTAGCCTAGCAACCTTTGGGCCTTTTTCTCCACCTCAATGCACTGTTTCGAGAACTTGAGGTCACTAGTGATTGTTACACCAAAGTCCTTTTCAGTGTCGGTGGATTCAATAGCAGTTCCCTTAAGGATATACTGAGATTGGTGGTTTCTGTGGCTGATATGCCTTACTTTGCATTTGTTCACGTTAAAGGGCATTTGCCACGTGTCTGACCACTCCCCAATCTCCCCAAGATCTTCCTGCAGGCGGGCAGTATTTCCATCCTTTGCAACGTTCATACCAAGCTTGGTATCGTCGGAAAATTTAGAAATCTTGCGAACCATGTCACCGTCCATGTCGTTGACGTAGATGATGAATAGTAGTGGTCCCAGGACAGAACCTTGAGGCACCCTGCTAGTAACGGGCACCCACTCAGAAGCCTGTCTATTCAGCACCACTCGATGCCGTCTGCCATTTAGCCAGTTCTCTATCCAGCCTGCTACTTTTCCGCCTATGCCCAGCTTTCGCACTTCGCGGAGAAGGCGGCGGTGTGGTACCTTATCAAAGGCTTTCTGAAAGTCTAAGTAGACCACATCCACCGCCTCGTCCCTATCGTGCTCACTGAAGACGAAGTGGAAGAATTCCACAAGCTTTGTTAGGCATGACCGTTGCCTTCTAAAGCCGTGCTGGGAACTCCTCAGTAGCAGGTTTGACTCTAAATGCGACGTCCTTTTGTCCACCATGATGCTTTCCATGAGTTTACCGACTATCGAAGTCAGACTAATAGGTCGGTAGTTCGACGGTTGGCTACGGTCTCCTTTCTTGAAGATAGGAGTCACCTCCGCTTCACGCCACTCTCTATGAACGCATTCGGTCCGGATTGACACGTTGAAGATTGCGCTCAGGTGTCGTAACACTTGATCGCGCACTTCTTTCAAAACTGTAGGTAGAAACCAATTCGGGCCAGGTGACTTATTCGTCATTAGGTCAGTGATCTTCTTTTCTATTTCTCCTTCGGTGAAGCCCCTATCCTCCAGCTTTTCTCCGGGGTAGGAATCCGTTGGTTCGTGGATGGGACCACACTGCTCAGTAAACACTGAAGAGAAGTAGTTGTTCAGGAGGTTAGCATTTTTTTTTGCCTCTGGGTGCTTTAAGGTCCCCTCCTCATTCCTGAAAGGGCTAATCGTTCGACGGATTGGTTTACGACTGTTTACATATCCAAAGAACTCCTTGGGATTTTCTTTACAAAGTCTCGCCACTCGGAGTTCCTCAGACCACTTAACTACCCTTATGCTGGACTTCACTCTCCTGGCTAGCCTCCAGGAGAGAGAGAGAGAGAGAGAGAGAGAGAGAGAGAGAGAAAGAGAGAGAGAGCAACAAGGAGTAACAAGGAAAGAAAGTAGCCTAGAAGACCTTACGGTCCATTCAAAGAGGGTACCTTTGGACTAGCAGTCGAGCGGACACATCTCTGCTCAAATGCTTTACGTCCTTAAACAGCCACTTTTTAAGACCCTGTCTAGTCTTGACTTGAACTGGTCAACAGATTTACTGTTAACAACTTCCACTAGAAGTGCGTTCCAACTACCGCAGATACTGTACGTGAAAAATTTCCACACAGACCGCGGTTGTAACGCTTCAGTTCAAGTTTAAAGCCGTGATTTCTTGTTCTGCTCTCAGCAAGTGTGAAAATATCCCTGTAGTCAACATTGTCGAACCCTCGAAGTATTTTGAAAACTTCGAGAACGGATATAATTCCCTTAACCTATCTTCATAACTTTTATGTCTGATAGAGGGAATCAGTTTGATTGCCCTGGCTTGCACGCGTTCCAATCTCGCGATGTCCTTTCGAAATGAAGGACTCCAGAATTGTACGGCATACTCCAGGTGCGGTCAGACAAGTGAGTTGTACAAACACAGTACAATCTCCTTTTTTCGATATATAAACTGGCGCTTTATGTAGCCTAGCAACCTTTGGGCCTTTTTCTCCACCTCAATGCACTGTTTCGAGAACTTGAGGTCACTAGTGATTGTTACACCAAAGTCCTTTTCAGTGTCGGTGGATTCAATAGCAGTTCCCTTAAGGATATACTGAGATTGGGGGTTTCTGTGGCTGATATGCCTTACTTTGCATTTGTTCACGTTAAAGGGCATTTGCCACGTGTCTGACCACTCCCCAATCTCCCCAAGATCTTCCTGCAGGCGGGCAGTATTTCCATCCTTTGCAACGTTCATACCAAGCTTGGTATCGTCGGAAAATTTAGAAATCTTGCGAACCATGTCACCGTCCATGTCGTTGACGTAGATGATAAATAGTAGTTGTCCCAGGACAGAACCTTGAGGCACCCTGCTAGTAACGGGCACCCACTCAGAAGACGGTCTATTCAGCACCACTCGATGCCGTCTGCCATTTAGCCAGTTCTCTATCCAGCCTGCTACTTTTCCGCCTATGCCCAGCTTTCGCACTTCGCGGAGAAGGCGGCGGTGTGGTACCTTATCAAAGGCTTTCTGAAAGTCTAAGTAGACCACATCCACCGCCTCGTCCCTATCGTGCTCACTGAAGACGAAGTGGAAGAATTCCACAAGCTTTGTTAGGCATGACCGTTGCCTTCTAAAGCCGTGCTGGGAACTCCTCAGTAGCAGGTTTGACTCTAAATGCGACGTTCTTTTGTCCACCATGATGCTTTCCATAGGTTTACCGACTATCGAAGTCAGACTAATAGGTCGGTAGTTTGACGGTTGGCTACGGTCTCCTTTCTTGAAGATAGGAGTCACCTCCGCTTCACGCCACTCTCTAGGAACGCATTCGGTCCGGATTGACATGTTGAAGATTGCGCTCAGGTGTCGTGACACTTGATCGCGCACTTCTTTCAAAACTGTAGGTAGAAACCAATCCGGGCCAGGTGACTTATTCGTCATTAGGTCAGTGATCTTCTTTTCTATTTCTCCTTCGGTGAAGCCCATATCCTCCAGCTTTTCTCCGGGGTAGGAATCCGTTGGTTCGTGGATGGGACCACACTGCTCAGTAAACACTGAAGAGAAGTAGTTGTTCAGGAGGTTAGCATTTTTTTTGCATCTGAGTGCTTTAAGGTCCCCTCCTCATTCCTCAAAGGGCTAATCGTTCGACGGATTGGTTTACGACTGTTTACATATCCAAAGAACTCCTTGGGATTCTCTTTACAAAGTCTCGCCACTCGGAGTTCCTCAGACCGCTTAACTACCCTTATGCTGGACTTCACTCTCCTGGCTAGCCTCCGGGAGAGAGAGAGAGAGAGAGAGAGAGAGAGAAAGAGAGAGAGAGAGCAACAAGGAGTAACAAGGAAAGAAAGTAGCCTAGAAGACCTTACGGTCCATTCAAAGAGGGTACCTTTGGACTAGCAGTCGAGCGGACACATCTCTGCTCAAATGCTTTACGTCCTTAAACAGCCACTTTTCAAGACCCTGTCTAGTCTTGACTTGAACTGGTCAACAGATTTACTGTTAACAACTTCCACTAGAAGCGCGTTCCAACTACCGCAGATACTGTACGTGAAAAATTTCCACACAGACCGCGGTTGTAACGCTTCAGTTCAAGTTTAAAGCCGTGATTTCTTGTTCTGCTCTCAGCAAGTGTGAAAATATCCCTGTAGTCAACATTGTCGAACCCTCGAAGTATTTTGAAAACTTCGAGAACGGATATAATTCCCTTAACCTATCTTCATAACTTTTATGTCTGATAGAGGGAATCAGTTTGATTGCCCTGGCTTGCACGCGTTCCAATCTCGCGATGTCCTTTCGAAATGAAGGACTTCAGAATTGTACGGCATACTCCAGGTGCGGTCGGACAAGTGAGTTGTACAAACACAGTACAATCTCCTTTTTTCGATATCTAAACTGGCGCTTTATGTAGCCTAGCAACCTTTGGGCCTTTTTCTCCACCTCAATGCACTGTTTCGAGAACTTGAGGTCACTAGTGATTGTTACACCAAAGTCCTTTTCAGTGTCGGTGGATTCAATAGCAGTTCCCTTAAGGATATACTGAGATTGGTGGTTTCTGTGGCTGATATGCCTTACTTTGCATTTGTTCACGTTAAAGGGCATTTGCCACGTGTCTGACCACTCCCCAATCTCCCCAAGATCTTCCTGCAGGCGGGCAGTATTTCCATCCTTTGCAACGTTCATACCAAGCTTGGTATCGTCGGCAAATTTAGAAATCTTGCGAACCATGTCACCGTCCATGTCGTTGACGTAGATGATGAATAGTAGTGGTCCCAGGACAGAACCTTGAGGCACCCTGCTAGTAACGGGCACCCACTCAGAAGCCTGTCTATTCAGCACCACTCGATGCCGTCTGCCACTTAGCCAGTTCTCTATCCAGCCTGCTACTTTTCCGCCTATGCCCAGCTTTCGCACTTCGCGGAGAAGGCGGCGGTGTGGTACCTTATCAAAGGCTTTCTGAAAGTCTAAGTAGACCACATCCACCGCCTCGTCCCTATCGTGCTCACTGAAGACGAAGTGGAAGAATTCCACAAGCTTTGTTAGGCATGACCGTTGCCTTCTAAAGCCGTGCTGGGAACTCCTCAGTAGCAGGTTTGACTCTAAATGCGACGTCCTTTTGTCCACCATGATGCTTTCCATGGGTTTACCGACTATCGAAGTCAGACTAATAGGTCGGTAGTTCGACGGTTGGCTACGGTCTCCTTTCTTGAAGATAGGAGTCACCTCCGCTTCACGCCACTCTCTATGAACGCATTCGGTCCGGATTGACATGTTGAAGATTGCGCTCAGGTGTCGTGACACTTGATCGCGCACTTCTTTCAAAACTGTAGGTAGAAACCAATCCGGGCCAGGTGACTTATTCGTCATTAGGTCAGTGATCTTCTTTTCTATTTCTCCTTCGGTGAAGCCCATATCCTCCAGCTTTTCTTCGGGGTAGGAATCCGTTGGTTCGTGGATGGGAGCACACTGCTCAGTAAACACTGAAGAGAAGTAGTTGTTCAGGAGGTTAGCATTTTTTTTGCATCTGAGTGCTTTAAGGTCCCCTCCTCATTCCTCAAAGGGCTAATCGTTCGACGGATTGGTTTACGACTGTTTACATATCCAAAGAACTCCTTGGGATTCTCTTTACAAAGTCTCGCCACTCGGAGTTCCTCAGACCGCTTAACTACCCTTATGCTGGACTTCACTCTCCTGGCTAGCCTCTGGGAGAGAGAGAGAGAGAGAGAGAGAAAGAAAGAGAGAGAGAGAGAAAGAGAGAGAGAGAGCAACAAGGAGTAACAAGGAAAGAAAGTAGCCTAGAAGACCTTACGGTCCATTCAAAGAGGGTACCTTTGGACTAGCAGTCGAGCGGACACATCTCTGCTCAAATGCTTTACGTCCTTAAACAGCCACTTTTTAAGACCCTGTCTAGTCTTGACTTGAACTGGTCAACAGATTTACTGTTAACAACTTCCACTAGAAGTGCGTTCCAACTACCGCAGATACTGTACGTGAAAAATTTCCACACAGACCGCGGTTGTAACGCTTCAGTTCAAGTTTAAAGCCGTAATTTCTTGTTCTGCTCTCAGCAAGTGTGAAAATATCCCTGTAGTCAACATTGTCGAACCCTCGAAGTATTTTGAAAACTTCGAGAACGGATATAATTCCCTTAACCTATCTTCATAACTTTTATGTCTGATAGAGGGAATCAGTTTGATTGCCCTGGCTTGCACGCGTTCCAATCTCGCGATGTCCTTTCGAAATGAAGGACTCCAGAATTGTACGGCATACTCCAGGTGCGGTCAGACAAGTGAGTTGTACAAACACAGTACAATCTCCTTTTTTCGATATATAAACTGGCGCTTTATGTAGCCTAGCAACCTTTGGGCCTTTTTCTCCACCTCAATGCACTGTTTCGAGAACTTGAGGTCACTAGTGATTGTTACACCAAAGTTCTTTTCAGTGTCGGTGGATTCAATAGCAGTTCCCTTAAGGATATACTGAGATTGGTGGTTTCTGTGGCTGATATGCCTTACTTTGCATTTGTTCACGTTAAAGGGCACTTGCCACGTGTCTGACCACTCCCCAATCTCCCCAAGATCTTCCTGCAGGCGGGCAGTATTTCCATCCTTTGCAACGTTCATACCAAGCTTGGTATCGTCGGAAAATTTAGAAATCTTGCGAACCATGTCACCGTCCATGTCGTTGACGTAGATGATAAATAGTAGTGGTCCCAGGACAGAACCTTGAGGCACCCTGCTAGTAACGGGCACCCACTCAGAAGCCTGTCTATTCAGCACCACTCGATGCCGTCTGCCATTTAGCCAGTTCTCTATCCAGCCTGCTACTTTTCCGCCTATGCCCAGCTTTCGCACTTCCCGGAGAAGGCGGCGGTGTGGTACCTTATCAAAGGCTTCCTGAAAGTCTAAGTAGACCACATCCACCGCCTCGTCCCTATCGTGCTCACTGAAGACGAAGTGGAAGAATTCCACAAGCTTTGTTAGGCATGACCGTTGCCTTCTAAAGCCGTGCTGGGAACTCCTCAGTAGCAGGTTTGACTCTAAATGCGACGTCCTTTTGTCCACCATGATGCTTTCCATGGGTTTACCGACTATCGAAGTCAGACTAATAGGTCGGTAGTTCGACGGTTGGCTACGGTCTCCTTTCTTGAAGATAGGAGTCACCTCCGCTTCACGCCACTCTCTATTAACGCATTCGGTCCGGATTGACATGTTGAAGATTGCGCTCAGGTGTCGTGACACTTGATCGCGCACTTCTTTCAAAACTGTAGGTAGAAACCAATCCGGGCCAGGTGACTTATTCGTCATTAGGTCAGTGATCTTCTTTTCTATTTCTCATTCGGTGAAGCCCATATCCTCCAGCTTTTCTCCGGGGTAGGAATCTGTTGGTTCGTGGATGGGAGCACACTGCTCAGTAAACACTGAAGAGAAGTAGTTGTTCAGGAGGTTAGCATTTTTTTTGCATCTGAGTGCTTTAAGGTCCCCTCCTCATTCCTCAAAAGGTCAATCGGTCGACGGATTGGTTTACGGCTGTTTACATATCCAAAGAACTCCTTGGGATTCTCTTTACAGAGTCTCGCCACTCGGAGTTTCTCAGACCGCTTAGCCGCCCTTATGCTGGACTTCACTCTCCTGGCTAGTCTCCGGTATTCCTCAAAGTCACCCGAGGTCTTCGATTGCCGGTACACAGTTCTCTTCTCCCTAAGCAGTTGGCTGATTTCTCGATTAAACCAATTTGGTTGAACAGAAGACCGACGGGTCATTTCAGAGGAGACGTTCCTCGCGTGAGCATTGCGGGATGGACCTCGCCTTGGGAGTATCCTGCCAACGACACGTCTGCGGGTTTTTCGCCCACAGTCATCAACTCCTCCCATAACCGTGGTCAGAATCTTCCCGCTGGCGCCTACTTTACGTCCTCGTAAGTAGAGATCGTTACCACTTGCCATGAGGGCAAGTGGCAAGAGAGAGGCAGAGAGAGATATAGAGGAGAGAAAGATATATATATATATATATATATATATATATATATAAATAGAGAGAGAAGGAGAAAGAGAGAGAGAGAGAGAGAGAGAGAGAGAGAGCGAGAGAGAGAGATGGAGAGAGAGAGAGAGAGAGAGAGAGAGAGAGAGAGAGAGAGAGAGAGAGAGAGAGAGAGAGAGAGAGAGACGTTACTTTAACACAGCGCACTTGTCGCGTTTCTATAAACAGACAACAACAGGTATTGATCTCTCCGTCGGCGATGAGGGGAAGGGGACGCGTAACCGAGCATTTTCTTGCCCAGGAAAAGCCCTGAACAGCGAAAGGCGGTGATCAGCATAAATCAATTTACTCAAAATAATGGAGCGGAAAGGTATGAACGTTTAAAAGAAAGAGGCTTCCGGTTTATTCGCGATTTACTAATCATTGATGACCATTTAATCTTTAAGAGGAGATTTTTTCCCAAAGGGGAGATTAATCATATCAAATTTGAAAAAAGGGTTCTCCATCTGACATAAATAGGTTTATTTGATAAGCTACGGACCAGCAAATGACTAATCTGGACAGAATAAAAAGAACAATGACAGGGAAATCAAGATTCGTAGATAAGGGCCCCTCTCTAATCGTCATGTGCACACACTGGTAAACTTTCATAGCACATACAAAAGGCTCGTGCCGGAAGAGTTTAGTACATTTGAACATTTGAGTCAATAGCCCAATACTCAGATACACACATGTATGTGTGAACAAGAGGTAATGGCATATATATATATATATATATATATATATATATATATATATATATATATATATATATATATATGAGGTTAGTTAAAGGTAATAGTAAAAATTCCTAATCTGCTAGTAAAGTCTCCTGGACTTCCCCAACCTTCAAGCTCTTCAGGAGCACAACCCATACGACTGGGTAAACATCCGTTCCTCAAAAAATAGACATTTCAGAAACCTTTTGTAAGAGTTGGCGTTTACTTTAACAGAAAGCGAAAATGTAATTGTTCTCACGGCTCTTCATCCATCTAATTTTCTTTTAGAATAAATTAGTCCTATTACCTCTTAACTAACCACACTGACAAGAAAGTTATTATTCATTTATCATATATATATATATATATATATATATATATATATATATATATATATATGCAGAGATAGAATATGTGTATTTTAGTGCTATTTTCTATTAATTCCGACGAATGACAAAATGAGTTTACATTCTCACATTATATGTGTATGAAAACATTACTAGATGAGGCAAACGGTCCTTCCCTTTCAAATTACCTTAGAAATTGAAGTTGAAAAGGAAATAGACTCATAATTCTTCTTTATTATCTAACGAAATTTGATATTTTGTTTAAATAATCACGTATATATTTCTTTCCTTGGAACATTTCCAGGGATGGAGATTAGCGGAGCTGACGTTACAAAGGTTTAGCCTATCCTACCTTTGAAAGACATCTCTCGCTCAAATACGAGACATAAATGGCCTCATGAAAATAGAAATTCAAGTTTTCCACATACACCAGCAAGACCATTATCATGGAAATTCTATTTTTTTTTCATTTGTATACTATAATATAAAATAATGCAATGTATCCTGGTTCCGGAGGCTGTGCGAGAGAGGAGGGGATGGGGTAGAGTCATTTGTAGATGAATAGGACTATATGATTAAATATATAGTAAATATGTATAATAAGATATGAATCAATTACATGTAAATAAAGATAACTGGCAACATTCACTAAAAGGTACACATAAGTGATATAGGAATTTCATACCCTCCAATGAGAGATGGGCCCACCAATGAGAGAAAATAGTCGTGTGGGTTAGGTCTTTATATCCATTTTTTTCTGAGTAAAATTCATTGTTATTCCGTTGGTCAATTCTTAGTAATTCTGGCAACACGTATAGACTTGTTTACTGATTTGTGCCTTTCTTTATTGACGCCATTTGGGTGAAATTTGTGCAAAAGTTGGCCACACGCCAACATCCAAGTGATTTAATTTTGCCGGTGCTCCGACACACACACCACGCAAATATACACATCATGGCTGTATAACTCTGAAGTACATCTAATGACTTGGTTGCGGTTTATCATCTTTGATAATTTTATTTTAATTTTCTGAAGTTAAATAAAGGTGAGGAGATGAGAATATTCGTCTGGATTGATATCAGAAAAAAACCCAAATCGTAACTGAACTCTGCTATCAACATTTACTCAAAAATTTCACGTAGTGATGTGAATCAGTAGTAAATTCTATTAAACTTTCATGATTTACTTCCATTCTTTCCCCTCTCATCCCCCTCTCCTCCCAACCTCTCCCTATAAACATGCATTTGTGCGGTTGCATCACTTAACTAATATCATTGAATTGTATTAATCTGGTTTTATGAAAGTAATGAAAGTTTTTGAAGCTATAAGGAACAAACTTGATCATAATCTCTCATAACACCCAAATAAGTGAAGACAAAATTATTAATTAAACTGTTAAAATAATTATTTTCTTTAATTTATATACCTATCACAAATAGGAGATTTAGTCACTAAATGCAGTCGCAGGAAATGACTCCTAACTTTAAAAGAAGGGCAGAAAGTATTGTGAATGGTTTCATGGGCAGATGAAAATCATCAGTTGAATGTGAAATGTATGCGGATATTAAAAGTGGAGAAGTAACCAATAAAAGAGTAAGTGGATCGTATTTCAGCTCTGTCAGAGACTTGTCTCGTGACAGGTACCACTGGTTAGAAAATAACGATTGACACTACTTAAATCCATAATTAAATATAACTACATATGGCAGTTCATGGTCGATGCTCCTATGATTGGAGTTAAAGAAAGATAGAGAGAGAGAGTGTGTGTGTGGGGGGGGGGGGGGGGTTATAGGAGAAGAACTCTCCCTTTTGGGAAGAATGATGTCTTGTATAAGAGAAGGAAATTTCTCCATGGTATCATTGATGTGCCATTTAGATATTTCGCCAGTGGAGGTCTGTTGTAATGTTGAATGCAAGGCTACATATAGTCATCTATCATATCTACCTTGCAAACGTTGATTCTTTTATTTTCCAAATTAAGTTAAGATTACTAAAGAAGTCTTACTTATTGGGATCTTTTTTTATTTTTATGAATACAATGTCATTTTCCTTTTGCTCAAGAAAAATGAAATTGCCTTCATCTTCTCGTTCTTAAACATCAGGGATCCTTATATCAACAGAGGTGAGCGAATATCACTAAAAACGTCAGTCAGGCGGGCCAGGAGCCAATAACACGACTTCAAGAACTTTTGGACGACAGCTGACCAGAGTCTTCTGCTGTGCACCTTAGTCAGACGTTCCTCAGGCATATTCTTCTTCATATTCTGCATGTCATGGAAGCGATGAGAGTGATTCAGCCATTCCACATTCTTGACGGTTGAGCAGATTGCATCAAGATCGGAGAGCCAAATAGTGAGTATAAGAAAATCTCCGCAATTACGAGGTCCAAGGACTGCCATCATTAGGTATCATGCAACTCTCCTGCTAACTAAAATCTTGAAACCCTGAACACCAAACTCTACAAGCTCATCGCACCTAACCATGGTCTAGTTCTGGAGATCTTTAGTCGGAGATGCTCTCGATCCCACTCTTCTGCATTTGTCCGATTTCAGTTATCACAACAATCCTGTTGAACCACCGATTCCAATTTAGGTGGGGGAGTCATCGCTAAAACTAAATTATTAACCTCAGTTTCAAATCTTACTAGAACATAAAACTATATGCTATAAGATTTATTGCTTTTATAGTGGATATTAAAGTCTCCTCTAAACTAGATCTTCAGCGGAAATTTCATTTAATATGTTTATAAAAATTGAGCATTGCGAAAGCAATAGTCACCAATCCCTTTAATTATTTTTAGTTTCTTTATGTGCAATTAGAGTCTAGAAGCTCATTGCACACATTGCTAGCAATGGGGAACACAATTTTTGATGAGGTAGATCTGACACTTGTTTTTGACTAACTTTTGGCCTCTGAATCCAAAGATACCTCTATTTTTTTCTGTACCACATCAGCTTTCTGAGCTACGAGATACCTTCGCTTTGTAATAAACGCCCCCCCATAAAAAACTGCAGCCAAAAAATTGGTGATTATTTTATAGAATGTTTTAACAATTTTCACACACTGGAAAATAATACAGCATTGATTGAAAGTAATGTGTGTACACATTAATTTTGTTCATGCAAAGGATATTGTTACTGTAAGTCAAATTGTGTGCAAGTAGTTAAGGGGAAAAATACGCTTATATTTTTTCATGGAGTATTTAATATGTGGACAATTTCGCTTTATACTACAATAGTAGTCAACAGCCAACATATTTACATCCCATCTAACCTTTTTCCTTTCATCCATGACCTTCGCATCTTGGAATCGTTTACCTTGCTCATCGCTGACTTCTCCAAGGGTTTCGGCAAAGTTAGCTGATGGCTACCCAGAAAATGCAACTTGATGCCCTTGTTGCCATCAAGCGATTTGTAGCTCTTCAATAGTTTATAGACAATTCAGGTGTAATTCTTTGCTCGGTGAATTTCCAAGAAAGTTTTGGACAAGGTCTTTGAATATAAACAAGCATTCTTTTCGATTTATGACATTGTTCTGATGAAATATTCCTCTTTGACGAGCCTCCGAATCTGTGGACCGCAAAATACACTGGCCTTGATTTCTTTTCAATTGACAAGCCAGGAAAGATCAAAAGGAGTTAGTTGAAATAGTCGCCTTCACTTGGTAATGCTCTCACGAATTGCTTCATGAGACCCAATTTGATGTATTTTTTTCCGAAAAAAAAGGCTTATGTAGAATATTTGGATCCTGAGGTTTGAGGTCAGATCCTAGAGGCCAATTCCTCTCCTCCCGATGCTTCTCTCGAGCTCTGTTTCCCACATACCCAGAAAACAGACACTTTGTTTTGCGTATCCAAGTTGCTGCCCAAAAGGAAGCATACCGTTTTAAGGTTAGCACAGATGGTCCAATTAAGTTTGTGATATTGCAACAACTCAATGACTCTCTCTATGTCTCCGTGTACTTCACGAAGACTAAATGAATGCAACCTGTGACTGCACCATATAAATTGCATTGTGGAGGAGGGCACACTTTAAGCTATCGATGAACAGTCGCCATTCAGTTGAGGTGTAGATCGAAATTTTCAATTCCTCTAATAAACTCTGTATGTTATAGACTTACGCCAGGCTAATATCACTTTGAACGTACTGCAGAAATGCACTTTATTTGGATCGAAAGTAAAGATACCTCTCCTTTTTAAGCCATTTTTTTCATTCACACTTGATGCTAGGACTTCTGAAACCTTTTTTGATAGTCCCAAATCTCGTGCTAAATCATTCAATTCATACAGATTGAGTAAATCCCTTACAAGCTCAGTCATCTTCCATTTCAAAATCTGCATCATTGCTATCACTGAGTTCTTCATCGTGATCAAGTTCTTGAAGAAAGTGTAGTTGAACGAAAACTGGTACTGAGATTTCAGTTGAATGAGGCACTTGGCACATAGCTGATGGTAGATTAGGATATTCAATTTTACTTCTTTTTTTTCTTGTTATATCCTTAAATTTTCATTAAACAAAAGTACATTTTTTTTTAATGATCTGCTTACCTCTTGTATAAGAAATTTATGCAATGTTTTCAGAATACGATACTAATCACCTATATAGAGTGGCACACAACTTCTCGCAACACTGTCTGTTGATAGGCCTTTTCTACGAATCGCAGTCAAAGTGTTTATAAAATCAATTGATTAATAAAATAGCTAATTTATCTTTTTTCCTTCCAAGCAGCTGACCAGTCTTCATGCTTACTAACTAACAATATAATGGTGCTTATTCAGAGAGTAAGCTGTGCCGCAAATACTTTACATGATTAAAGAAAACTGCCCGTTTTTTTTAATTCAATATTCCAATTTTAGTCTAAATCAAGTGAAAAATGGAACTCAACAGAAATTATGTACAAAATTGTACTCATGTGTAATTAATATTTCTGAAAATGCCTTTTTTTTCTAGATGATTTCCTAATATTTTTTCGCTTTCTCATTTCAAACAAGTTTTTGAGTGCCTTGTTTCTTCTGCTAAAAAGATTATTTTCCGAAGTCTTATTTTTATCTCAACCTTTTGAAATGCTTGAGACAACTTCTTACCACTAATGGTAATGCTATAGTACATTAATTTCCGAACTGATACCATTAAAAAATGTTTCGCGTGGTTTTCTCAATTTATGCATGCTCTGAATTTGGTCAACAAAATCTCTCAATTGCAAGCATCTATTTTCTAGGGTCGACAGGTTATACTCACTCATTGTATTTGTTGATTATTCACACTTTCTAATGCTACTTCATACAAGTACTATGAAACCGGTCTATGAAAGAATGACACCTTTTTTTTTTCTTTCAGAATATCAGTCCATTTCCGCCCAAGAAGCTTCCACTGATCTCAGGCCAGCAGCGCTCGAGTTTGCCATGAATTTCATCTTCCAATTTCTGATTTCCTTCTCTTCTAGTTTCTTATACCAAAATGCTCAGAATATTTATACTTCCAAACTTTTATTCTTTTATTATAGCCAACACCTGTGACTCTTGTCTTACCCAAGTACTTTTGAATAGCCTCCGTGTCATTCTTAACTTGTGTCGTTTTCTGCTTTTTTGAATTGTCATCAGCTTCTTCGTGCTTCATGTGTTCTGTCTCCAAGTTTAACTTCCATAATTTAAGATTAAGTAAGGTTTAATAACATATTTTTTTATTTTAAGCATAGATATATGCCGCCTTTGAAGGTATAGAGAAGCTTTACTTGGCCTCTTTCAAGACTAATTTTACTTCTCTAATGTTATTATTTTTCATGTTCCTATCAGGATTGTCAAGTTGCTACAATTATACGTATTTTTGTACATGCCCTAAAATTTCGGCTCAATTATAATTTCTTATCTTCTTAAAAAAAATTCTGATCATTATTTTGAGTGAAGTTAAGGCGACTTGATGTCTCCCATTAATTCTAATTCTCTTGACTCCCATTAATTCTAATTTTCTTGTGATTGGATTACAAAGTGTATGGGCATTCATAAATTGCCGCAGATAACTCCTCATTTTCTTCATCTGAATATGATTTTGATGGTAAAAAGACTTGAATTACCATTTAGTGAATATCTATTTTATATTTTAATTACTATTGATTAACGTTTCGGATATTCCTATAATTTCCTTAATGATTGTGAGGTTTTGCTGTATAGGAAACCTTACGCCAAGATTGTATGTATCGTTTCTATCTTTATAACAGATTCTATAACAAGTTTTCATTTCTATAGTTCTTTCTTACTTCTCTGGGCTCAGCTTTGTTCTATTTCGTGGAACTTAGTGTCATTTGAGAGTGTCCGATTATTGTATGTAGCCATAACCATTAAGCGTTGGTACCATTTCCGTTAACCAGGGCATTCTTAACGCACTATTATTCTCTCATGCTTATCTGCCAGCATCCACAGAAAGAGGGCCATGTTCTGCGGTGTTTCATCATGGAGTGGCTGTGAATGCGATGTGGACATTAGACATAATAAAGTGTGAAAAATATACACACATATATGAGTACAGCGTGCACCCATATATGCAGATATATATAATAGTAGTAGATGGATAGATAAAGATAGAGATCCCTGGTAAAAGGGTCAAAGGAAAAGGCAGGCGTTTTTCTGAGATTGGTGTTTTTATTGTTTTGTTAGTTTTTATTTTTTCCAGCTTTTGTGTACTCTGTAGTTGTGTTGTGTCTGTTTTTCTTGGCTTGTGTTTGTTAGTGTGTTTATTTTTTTGTTTCGTGTAGATTCTAGTAGTTTTCTTGTGGCATTCAAGCTTTTGTAGGTGCTTTATGTGTTTCTCTCGTTGACTGTATTTGTTTGTGTTTTTGGTGTTCTTCTTATTGTCAGATTCTTTGTGCATTAGATTGTTTTTGGTTGTCTCATAGGCAGGGTCTTAGGTGTAGATAAGTTCTTTCTGCCTTTCAGTCTGTCCTTTACTGCTAGTAAAGTTTCTCGTCCTTCTGTATCTGTCTTCCAGCGGAATGTCAATGTGTCTTTGTCTGATTTCGTCCGCCATGCATCCCGGGACTTTCTCCCAGATTTTACGGGCTCTTGTTTGAAGCTTAACGTTAATCGGGGTCAGTTGGATCTCCTGGTGTGGGCATATCTGCTTCCTTCTTTCTCTCCTCCTAACATTGGTAATTAGGAGTACCGCTTTATTTTGTACTTTGTGAATAAATTTAATTTGATATTTGGTACATGTGTTGATAAGTAGAGGTGGGTACAGCAGCTTTGATCTAATGAGTGCGTTGTAGATTTTTTCTTGTTGGCCATGTTCAGGTTTTTGAACCTGTATAGCTTTTTGAGATGGTCCTTCGCTCGCGCTGCTGTTTGAGCAATGTGGCAACTGTACCCATTTTTCGCCCCAGCACCATTCCCTCCGTTCCGTAGTGAATGCGGGCGTTATTAGTTTCGATGTGGCCCAGTTTCTTAGGGAAGAGCGGTATTACTTTGAACCTCTTTGTGTTTGTGGCAATATTCCACCTTCTTTCGTACCTGGTGGCGTGGTCGATTTCTCTAGCTGTTATTTGAGCCAAGAGTTCGGGATTTCTGAAGAGGGCAATAATGATCTGGGAGATTTCGTCTGCGAACTGGACGTACAGCGAGTCTTCCTTGACCGGATTTGGGAGATCAAGCGTGTAGATGTTGTAGAGGAGGGACTTAGGCACCCTCCTTGCTGTACGCCTGCAGACAGCTCGAAGTCTGGTCCCGTGTAGTCTTTCAACTGAATGTACGCCTTCCTGTCTGTCACATAGTCACATAGTATTTTCTCTAGTTTGGGGTTTAGTCCTAGTCTTAATATTTTGTACTGAAGTCCAGTCCGCCATACTCTGTCAAATGCATTCTTGACGTCTCTGAGCACCAGGCCAGCATACCTCTTTTGGCTAGCAATTGCCATGGAAGTGCCATAAATATACTGTTGTAGAGCCGTACCTTTCAATTATTAATATTGTATCTTTCTTTTTTTTCAATGTAAATAGCTATGATGTAATCCTCTGAAATTCAATATTAATTTTCATAATTATGTTAAAGAGTAAATAAAAAAATTACGTCAACTTCTACTATAAAAATATATGATTGAGATGGCGCTCCTATCACTAAACGTTAGTTTAGTAACATTGCTTTTCGGCCCTAGGACTAGCCTGCTAGATTCGAATTTATTGTGTTCTTGTAAAAATACCCCTAAGATTAAAATTATCCTCTCTTTCTTTCTGTTGGGAACCTCAAGCGCACTCTAATTAATTGCCAATATTGTAAAACAATAGGGATAAATTGCAATTCATGTAGAAGATAAATAATTCATAGTGAGGCCTCCATATAGAGGAAAAATGGTCTCACAAAGTTTCACTTTTGTCGTTTTTTGCCCCTATCAATTCCTTTGCCTCAACGCGGCTGCTCTGAGTTAAGCATTATTTCCATTTATTCTTCAATGTAAATTGTAATTAATGTTATTTTGCTAAGCATTTGTAATTATTTAAGGAAATAAGGGGATCAAAATTATTTATAAAATATAAAGGGTGTTCCATTAAGACGGATTGAAGTTAGCAGTAAATAAAACAGTGTTATTGGTGAAAATTTATTGATTTCACTATTGGATCATGTTATTTGAGTCATGGCAATTATGTGTGAAAAATAATATCACCTAAATGTCCGCCAAGGCTTCGGCGGCACACCTACACTCGATGGTCAAAATATTTGATGACGTCTCTGCATAGTTGCTCCTCGATCTCACCAATATGCCTTATTATCTCATCCTTCAGCTGTTGAATTGTTGTTGGCTTGTTGGCATAGGCCTTACTTTTGAGATGACCCCAAAGGAAGAAATATAAAGGCGTCAAGTCACACGATCGTGGTGACTAATTGACCTCGCTGTTTCTAGAGATGATGTGACCTGGGAACTTCTCATTCAATAAAGCCATTGTTGCATTGGCTGTGGCATGTGGCGCCGTCCTGTTGAAACCACAAATCTTCGACATCCATAGAATTCAATTCAGGCCATAAAAAGTTGGTTATCATGGCACGGTATCGCTCGCCTGTTACCGTAACAGAATTCCCGGCATAATTTTCGAAGAAATACGGCCCAATGATTCCACTAGCAAAAAAAAAGCACACCAAACAGTGACCTTTTGCGGATGCAGTGGCTTTTTAACTATCTTCCTGAGATTTTCTTCAGCCTAAATGTGACAATTCTGCTTATTAACGAAGCCACCAAGATGAAAATGGGCTTCATCACTAAAGATGATTTTTTGCGAAAAATCATCATTGGCTTGTCTTTCCTCGTGCACCCATTTGGCAAATGTACGGCGCTTCAAATGGTCAGCAGTCTTCAGTTCTTGTGTTAATTTGAATTTTGTAAGCGTGTAGAGACAAATCTTTTGTCAAAATTCGATGTAACGTTGTTGTGGAGTGGTTCAATTCCTGTACGCGATGACAAAAAAAGGTGTCTGGATCTTCGGCTACATTCTCGCTCACTGCAGCATGTTTTCAGCTGAACGGCGTAAACGAGCACGCAATGGCGTTTTTATATCTGCCACCGACTACGTTTGCTTGAATTTACGAACAATTTTCCCAATTGCACTCTCGGTTGGTCGATTATGTTGACCAAAAAAATTGCGAAGTGCCCGAAATGCGTTTCTGTTTGAACGTCCATTTTCGTAATAGGCTTCGATAACTTTAACACGTTGTTCGTTTGAAAATCTTTCTATGGTTTAAATTGCCAAAGAGTGAAGTTGTAAATTCTGAAAGAAAAAGAAAAAATCATTAGACGCTTAAACTTAACTCACATTTAAAATCGGTCCAAGTTATTGGAACACCCATTATTAGAAATATTTAGGGATTATTATCATTCATTTTTAGTTTCCTAAAGAAATTGAGCATACGCCAATTCGCTTTGTATTATAATATGTATCATTCAGACACGCGTTCTCTCGTTAGTATTATTTGTTTGTCAAGAATTATTTTCATAGCCTTAATTTTTGTTATCATATTTCTTCATTCTTATAGTGAGCTCCTATGCATATTCATACCCCATAATAAAGGGATGCCCAGACTCAAGAACGAACCTGGGACCTTTAGAATATGCGGAAATGTGGACTATTTCTCTTCACCTACAGGGTTGCCCAAAACTCTTGTCACCCACTACCGGAAAGTAATAAGAAGAATAGAGGAACAATATAATAATACCAAACACATGTACTGGTTTTAGTGTATTCACTTTCATTGACACTGTCATGTCATGTTGCACATCCTGCATGTTCTTGTCAGAATGCCCACGATCATGTGCCCATACACTTGTCATCAGTCTCTCTTCCAAACTGTAGGAACTCGTCTTATCCATAGGGAATAGAAAATTAAGACAATATTTACAGATGGTGACAAGACCTTCAGATCACCCTGTACATAGTTCTAAATTTTATTAGAAAATAACCAAAAATAAAAATAATATAACTAAAAGTGAAACAATTAAAATGGAAAATCGAGCAAAGGACATACAAACAAATTTAAACTTACCATGATTAGATATTGAAAACTAGACAAATATAGAGAATAGGTGAGAATAGAACTTTGCTTGGCTAGAATTAAGGAATTGGAAACAGGGAAAGAGTAAACAAGCATAGTAAAAAAATAAAATAAGTACACACATAAAAGTGAAATAAGATTATTTCCACTGACTGCAAATTAAGGGAAAATGAGGGATTTCTGAATAAATAGCAAAATACTACAATTACTAACCTAGACTGTCGGAGCAGTATCAACAACTAATTGTATGAATAAAAATGATGGCGAAGTGAGTTGTTTTGAGTGGGGTCAGAGAGAATTGCTCGATTGCAAGATTTTTACTAGGTCATTAAATTGATAGATGTGTAGTCATTTCCTTCGGGTTTTATTTTTTTATATATATGTAGGGAAATCGATATCCCACCCTAAAAACTGAGCCCCTGTTCCTTCACCACAACGTACTGGCATTTGGCAGAGTAACTCGATTACTTGACCCCTCTTCCTCTTTCTCCCCTCGCCTCGAGGACCACCTGAAAGGCCTTCGCACAACCACGACATGCACTAATCATTAGATTTCGGGTCCGGTTAGCCTAACATTGGTTAAACCGGCAATATTTCCCCTAAGAGTTGGGATTTAATTTCACTGAATAGACGAAATTAGAGGAGCGTCGACCAAAAGCCAGAAGATGCCTTTAGGGCTAAGTGAAAGACGTTCGGAGAAGCGCTGTTAAAGGAGGAGGCTTAATTCCTAAGACCTCACCCCCCTCCTTCCCCTACCCCCAGTTGGGTAGTAAATTATAGGCGGATAACTGTAGAAGAACAGGAAGATCGAGTTAGTAATCGAGACGACGAAGTCCAGCTAGAGTGCTCGGCAACCAACGAAAGGGACAGAGAAGAAGCTCATCCTGAGTCAGTTCCTGGTGGTCACACCGAAAATTAGCATCTTGTCTCAGGAAGATCGAGTTAACGATTGAGACGACGAAGTCCGGCTAGAGTGCCCGGCAACCCAACGAAAGGAACACAGAAGAAGCTCATGCTGGGTCAGTTCCTGGTGGTCACACCAAAATTTATTTTATCTTGTATTGAGAAACAAGCTCAATCATTTCTCGTCAGAGAAACCTCCTATCTAGGTTTACAACAAAACACAGAGATAGTCCTCGTCATTGAGGAATACCTGAAAGTGAACTCCCTCAAACACTTCCCATTCGTCAAAGGATTCACTTGTTTGCTCATTGCTCGTCGGCGAGAATCATTCCAAGATTAACCAGAAGATTGGAAGAAGCATACTTTCACGTTCCCGTTGTTGAAATCATCTGACCAAGACAACGTGCTTAACGCCATCCGTCGCCCGCGCCGAAATCAACTGTTGCTTCAAGCCTATATCCTCATCAGCGTCTCTGAATACGTCCAGGCGCCTGGCCGCCAAAGAGATTCTTGCATCTACATAAAAATTGAGGCCAAGGTCAGTCTCCAACCAGATTCACGTGTGGTTGTTTTAAAGTTAAGTAAATTCCATTATTTTTTTGAAGGTCAATTAGCGTCCAATATTAAAGTGAGCTTTGGGTCAACCATTACTTTATATTCATTTGTTTAATTTAGTAATTCTCACTTAAACTCGTTTAATTCATAGCTGTATAGTGTGTTTTGTTAGATTTCACTTTTGTTTTTTTTATGTGGTAATTAATTAAAGATCTATTTTCTTAGAAGTATTTAATTCAATCCTCGAAACGCTGAGCATGGCACTAGAAATCCTCAAAGATTAAAATAACGTAATAAAATAAAAATATAGCACTCTTAGAGAAAACATAATCAAGCAGTTTTTGAAGTACGTAGCAGACCTATACGTATGTACACCACCACTTGGTCCTTGCAATACCACGACAATATAAAAGGATTTAAGTCTATGAAATTTGATGCAGTATGAATTACAGAAAAACCATCTTAATCATGATTTAGATCGTGAGTGTCAAGTGTTTTTTCTGAACTCGGAGCAAATAATCATCTGAGAGGACTGTCGCGAGCTGTTTTATGTGCAGCGAATTTAGTGGATTATTTTGTAATCTCATTTGGGCGGAGCTTGCAATTTGTCTTTTGAACGTCTACTTGTGATAAGAGTGCGTATGTATTTTCATTTAAGTCCTGAAAAAAATGTGTGATTCATTTGTATGGTACAGCAGAGATCCGTGTGAAAAGAATTGTATAATTCGGCTTCGAGCCTCAGCTTGAACTTGAATGCGGATGCATGTCAGAAGCTGAGTTTTATGACTCTAAACGAGAAACGCTTAAATGTAGAATTTTCCCAAGTGAGAGGCGAGCCTTAGCCGAAAGCGAGGAAGTGAGGGGAAAAGCTTCAAACACCCGCCTTCTAAAGAGGAGAAGACCGTGTGTGGATTAAAAAAAGTTTAAGTGTATGAATCTATTTCATGGTGGTGAACAAACTGACGATGATAATCTAATTTTCCTATAAATCTCCTTGAAATTCGAAGCACCCAATGAAATCAATCTCATTAATAATTGAAACGAGATATGATAGAATTATGTAGAAATGATGACAGATAACAATATACCATTTTTAACCCTATTCTGACATGGCCAAAATAGATGTCGATATTTTCTATCATTGTGATGTGCTTGACTAAGAATAATAAATTAAACAAAAAATATATGATAATGTTGACCAACGAGGGCTTGTGAAAAATAGATTAAATATACAGTACATGATAAAATTAACCCCAACAAAGTGTGTGCAAATAAATCGATCACGAGTGTATCTAACTAGACGAATGCGACCATGTAAAAGGTAAGAAGGGTGATTGAAACAGCGAGTAATGATTATCAAACTAATTGTTGTAGGTTTCAATGGATTATTGCTGGAATGAGACACGCCAAAGTATTGGACACCACACTGAAAATATCGAGAATTATGCCTTTTTACTTACTAATGGGAGGAAATTTTTATATAAGTTGGGAAATTCTTATAGAATATAGCAATTGAAAGGTAATTGAAAAATCTTAGATACAAGAAGAGCGGCTTCGCCACTCAGCTTATGGTTCGCAGGCAGAAATTCGGTCTGTGGCCTATTACGGCCTATCCGACTTTGACAAACGGCTTTTAGGTCTAATTTTTTTTCAAAAGGTTTCCATTACATATCATCATCACTAATTCTATAATTTAAGAAGGGGATTTTTTTGAGTATTTGAATAATAATTTAATATTAGTTTGGTTATGACTTATGGTTTTGTAGCAAAGTTTTTTCTATAATTCTTTTATAATATAAAAAAAATGGTGAAGTTCGGAAATAAATATAGGTATCAAAATTTTGTTAATTTTTTAAAACCCAAAGAATTACAAATAATGAAGTTCAGAAAATTATATTTTGAAGGAGGGGGGGATTTAGTTTATAGTTCCGTTTTAAAATTATTTTAATTAGTGAACTTCAGAAAATTGATAAAAATTTAACCATGGCTGCTTTTTTTAGATTTTAGATTTTATCTTAGTAGCGAAGCGCAAGCTCCCCCCGTAGGAGAGAGTGGCGAAGCCATTGCCTGGTCTCCTAATGATTTTTCTTGTTCTATTTTTGGCCCATCGATGGTAATTTCGAGACCTAAAGGCTAGAAAAAAACTTTTATCAGAATTCTTTTTAAATACGGAAAAAAACAATCCTCTAATAATTTAATTTTGCTTTACTCATTTTTATGGGCCACTAGTAATTTCCTCCTGATAAAGATAAAATTTTAAATCTTCTTTAGAAATAACTACGATAAAACCTTTGAATATACGAAAAAAAAAGCAGTCATGCCTAAATTTTAATACATTTTCTTATTTTTACCATTTGTAATTCTTTTTGTTTTGAAATCATTCAAAACATCCGATAATCATATTTATTTGTCCTGAACTTCACTATTTTGTTTTCTTTTACCTCTCAATTATTCTGACTTATGACCTTATGACCATATAACCTTACGACCTCCAAAACTTTCAAAACTCATTGCAAGGTAAAATAGTAAACAATCCGACCGACCTAAGGACCGAAATAGTAACTTATAAGAGTGGGGAGCACGCGACTAAAAATATCAATTATTATTCAAATGCTAAAGAAAAATCCTTTTATGGTATTTTTTCATCTTAGTTTGGAAAGAACTTGGATAAAAACTTTTAAAATTGAAAAAAAAACCCAAGCCCTTAAGGTTTTTTCTCTATCTCTCCAGAGAAACCACTTAGAGAGATCTTGAATATAAGTTTTGAATATTAGACAAAAAACAGACGGGTTTTTTTTTCAGTCCCTCAAAAGAAACTCTTAGAAAAAAAATTGGATAAAAAATATATGAAAATAAGGTCTGCTAACCAAAGTCGCGTACTCTCACTTATTCTGATTTATGACCTTACGACCATCAAACTTTCAATAATTCCCGGACTAACCTTGAGGGGGGGGGGGGGGGAACTTTGGCAATTATATCATTCGAAAGGAAGTGTAAAACAACATGAAGGTTTCAAATTTCGTCAGAATCGGCTGAATAGTTACAATCTAATTACCAAAACAAATAAAAGCTAAACGGGGACCGACGGAAAGAATTTAGAAAAAAGCTTTGAATAAACAAAAAAAAAAAACAGCCTTGCGAGCTGTTTTTGCAAACTCTAAATGAAGAACTATAAATATACTCAGTTGACAAACGAATTTTTTTTAAACAGTTCAACGCAATGGATAAAAAAAAATCGCGTTCTTAAAATATAGTGTTAAAGATTAGCAAATTTATTAACATAAAACAACGAAACACGTGAAGCAAAGTTATTGGACACAATAGCATCGTTTTAATAAGGTTGCACATTCTCGTCAGTTTGAACGTCATTCGATTAATCCGATTCTTCTACGTCACTTAAGGTGGTTTACTACAGTGATTTATGTGACAGCACAGACATTTACTGCTCTTATCAAAGGTGCGAGTTGGCTTTTTGCTATCCGCCATCACACCCGAAGGTTTACAGAATGGTTAAGGCAAAAGTACTCTCAGATAATCTTCGTAAGAAAATTATTGACAATCATCAAGATGGTACTTGGTTAGAGAAATATACGGTATCTAATAAACTGAATATGTCAATTCGCCCGGTCAGAGCCATTATAAAAAAAAATTGAAAGAACACCATGTGTCGTTAACCGGCCGCAAGTTGGACGTCCTCTGAAAATATCGCAACAAAGTTCAATGAGCTACTAAAAGATCTGCAGGAGGCAGAAGCGGTAGTAAGCAAGGATACCATTACCAGGACGATCCACCGAGTAGACCTTCATTTTACAGTGCCAAGAAACATCCTATTAATGAAATAGTAACAGATTTATGATGAAACTAACCGACGCAAACTAAAATATAACTTTATGGACGGAACACATCGAGTCTTGCTTGGAAGGAAATACCAAGGAATTTAAACATTTCATTACCATCCCAACGGTAACATTCGGTTTCTCATCAACCATTACTTTGTTGTTTAATAAAATCATTCCCGGATTATACGAGTATGTTTAAGTAGCGATTAACTAAGTTTTTTTCCATTAACAATATTTATTTCGGTGCAAGTATAGCGGTGCTGCATGAAAAGTGTAACGTTAACACATTTAGATTTTTAAAATGCAATACAAGCCCTCTGTCCTCATATAACGGGTAACGGTAATCCCAAGTAATTCAATGTTACATATCACTTGCCTCACAATGAAACTTCATAACGTGTGAGACAATTTATTTTACTTATTCTTGATTTCCCTTTATCAAATTATGCCATCAACACTGTCTGCCCAGAGACCCGGTTAATCTCAGCTGCACGTGGACATAAGGGTAACTGATGCGTCCACCAATCGATTACATTTTAATAATTAGGTTCACTGACCTTCCTTCCGCAACTTTTAGCCGACGTAGAAAAAAATAAAAACTTATTTAGTCTCTAATGAGTTTTATATTTACCCAACTTTACCATATTTTAAGATTTATACAGGAAGAAAACTCTCAACGATTTCTAAACTAAAATACTTTTCTCTCCACAGACCAGATATACGTTACAGATTTATGATAAAATAGTTTTATACCAATTTTCTTCACATTTTTATCAATAAGATTTGCTTCCATCTTTTCAGAGTTCAATATTGTAATCATTGAACTCGCCTAGAAAGTGAAATTCTAGCGAAATTTCAGATAATAAAAGAGGAAAGATTCATAATCAATTTAATGGTGGTGGATTCTTACAAAGACAAATTGTTAGGGGTCTTAAAATACCCCAATTTATTCCGTTAACAAAATTATAGGTATTTCAATTTAGAGAAAAGAGTAAAACTAACGAAATTGCGATTTGGACGTCCTGGGCCTTCTCAAATATTCCTTTGTGCTGCTCGAAGTTCCATTGAAAACAACCCTCGGTTAAAAGATTAATAAGTGGCGTGGTAAAAAAGATTCCAAATCAACCCAAGAACAGCAGTAAACTACTTACATTCTCGTGGCATTATTATGGACGTATAACCAGCAGGAAGCCTCTTTTGTCTATGGCCTATCTTAAGCCGAGTGGGCGTAAGTCTTTGGAATTTAGGCACAACATAATATCTTTTTCTGAGAATCAGATTTTTCTCAATTTGCAGACAGTTGAAGGTCATGTGTTTGGAGATTACCACCTCGGCAATATGTCACAAACAGGTCACAACCAACGGTGAATGATAGTGGTTGTTCTCTTACGTGGGTAGCAATTTAGAATGATGGAAGGTCTACCTGGTTGAGTGTATTTGTAATATCAACCAGGAAAAAAACACTTCTATCTTAAATCGGGACTTTGACTAGTGTTTTGAAATGGTCAGCTCTGAAATCAAAGTTTTGCTTTTTTATTCCTGGAAAATGGACTTCCAAAAAAATTTATAATAGGAGGACAAAAGCTGCATCGACTTTCTTGGAGTGAGCCAGTCGCTTGACATGAACCGAATACAACATGTTTGGAGAATAGTAGAGTAAACTTTAATAAAAAATTAAAAGGAAAAACAACTAAAATCAGGAACACGATCGAAATTTATGTATGTTATACGCTGAATGTTAATTATCCCTAGGCGATTTACAGCTCTAAACCCGCGAACGAGAAGTCTGAAAAATAGTAACAATGTACTTGCATTGTTCAAAATAAAGGAATTTCAGTACTTATCTGGTGTCTATTCACTTCTTACATTGTCTCTGCATAAATATACATATACACAAAGGTGAGAAAAAATAATGGAAATCATATAGTAGAAAACCCCAAAATGGAGCTAGAAGGGTGACTACAGAGCATAATCAGCATCTAGCAAGTCATGTTTTGACCAAGACTACTCGTGATCAAGAACCGCGAATTATGGAAGAGCAGCAATTACCAAAATCTTTATTTCTCGCATATCAAGACGGATCGTCGAAAAAAGTGATGTATAGATCATAAGGCTTGGCCAAAGAACCAAAGAGGGAAT
Organism: Ceratothoa steindachneri; assembly: GCA_963969495.1. Classification (NCBI taxonomy): domain Eukaryota; kingdom Metazoa; phylum Arthropoda; class Malacostraca; order Isopoda; family Cymothoidae; genus Ceratothoa; species Ceratothoa steindachneri. The sequence goes on from OZ018326.1 coordinate 133,705,977, forward strand.
CGATATAATCAAACAAATCTACCCATACATTATCTCCATATTCTGGCCGGGTTTAGGTCTGGAGAACGCCTAAAAAAGTTCATGATCCTGAAAGTTTCATTTTGATAGTCAGGCATGGAGGTGGATTGGTGAGGATTTGAGCGTTAATAGTAATACTACTTGGTCTGGTGAACAACCAAGACTATCTGTCAATTATGACTAACCAGGTGTATCCCATGGTGCAAAGGTCCTTCTCGCTCGTTGCACAATCTTTTAGGAGGATAATGCACTGATTAACCTAACTAAAGTAGCTAAAACCTAGTTTGAACTTTAGGATAATGACGTTGGATACTTGGATTGACCTACCATCGCCAGATCATAATATCTGGCGATGTGTGGTACAAATCGGATCAATAAATTTGAAACCGCTTTGATCTCAATTAATGTTAGAGGTGGCTTTAATTAAGATCAAAGCGGGTGCTCGCTGCCTCAGTCTGTTAGGTTCGATCCCCTTCTTTGTTCTTTGCACGGCCTTTTTCGCAATTAGGAAAAATATATTTTTTCGAAGAAAAAAGAAACTTTTATCTTCTTTTTCCTTGCGGTTTGATTGATATATTTCCATCATTCTCTCGCATCCATGATATATATATATATATATATATATATATATATATATATATATATATATATATATATATATATATATATGAAGTGATGGGCAATATCTAGATCAGTGATTTTGAACGATGGTCCGCGGGAGGGACCAATAAATCATTTTTAAAATGCCTAAATTGGCCCACAATATACACTTCAAACATTTCTAAAATTGAAGTTTTTCTGCATTTTGCAACATTAAAACAACGAAAAGAGAAAAATTGGAGGCAGTGAATGAAAAAAGGTTAATTTCCTTGTCAACAATACGTCCCAGCTCAAATTTCCCTTTAAACTTTTAAAGATAAGATTTATTTATTTTTAAATTTGTACATATGTCTTATATCGATTAAATTAGGTTAAATGTAAATCATGGTTAATTTTGACGTGTTTTCCACCTAATTAATTATGAATACGTAAATTATTTTTTATCTGGGCACCACGGCTGCTTCTAGATAGCAATTAGGGTGCCACTATCCTAAAAAGATAAAAAAATCACTGATCTAGATATATGTATCGATCGATATATATATATATATATATATATATATATATATATATATATATATACTGTATATATATATATATTATATATATATATATATATATATATATATATATATATATATATATATATATATATAAGAAAAATTATTGCAGTAACACAATTAATTATGTGGTTAAAAGGCTATTTTTGGCATACCCAGTCTTCATCAAAACCCTCGGAAGGAGCTCTTCTCACATTCTCACATACACGAGAAGGTAACACTTAAAATAAGCGTTCCCTCAGATAAGCCCTTTTAACCACACACACACACACACACACACACACATATATATATATATATATATATATATATATATATATATATATATATATATATATATATACATCTCGATTATCAGCATCACGTTAGCTGCCTTATGATAAATTAGGTCTCCTCATCGCTTTCTAACCGGATTGTTTTGTCTCTTTTATTTCGTCTGTTTGTAGGTTATTTGCGAGTTCTAATATCCATTAATTTTACGATAGCGTGAATATTTTCGTGATAATGATGTAGCCATCTGACTGATAAATAGGTGAGAAGTATTGCACTTAATATTTATTTATTTATAAGGCATAATATAAAACTCCTGAAATAAATTTAATTAAACAAGTAATTCGTTAGTTTGAAAACTGATAATCACAAGCTCATTGAAAGTTCCTACAATATAATTTAATACATTCAAATTTGGTGTCACTTCACTTGTCATGCTGCTTGCTATCAGATGAACTGCAATTTCATGTTGCAAACTTGGCTAAATCATCTTTGAAAATTTCGAACTTCCAACAAATACTTTCAAGTTCATTATTGTAGTGATAATTTAAAACTATATTTTTTGTATTTGTTATGCCCGGAAAAACTTTGAGTAATTAATTACCAGAGCTTATCCATCATCTTACTGGAATTTGAGAACACATCTATCAGTAAGTTTATTTACTTGATCAAGTTTATTGATCTCGTTTAAACAAATCAATTTACGTATCAGCAGTGTCAGCACATCAGAATATTAATTTTTATCATATTGAAAATAATTCAATTCTGATTAAGCTGTATTTTTTTAATTCAAAAGTTTAATCTATCAACAAAGACGCCATGCACTTAAGCTAGAGAGTTTCGACAATGAACGTAAGAACCATCACAAGAAATGAACCAAGTTCACTGCTACTGCCAGAACGTCAAAGCCTTTCAAATATGTGCAGCCAAACTCTCTAGTTTGGCAATTATTAAAAAAAAATAAAGATCTATTTTCAGGTAGGGTGCTAGATGTATTCAATAGGCTAGATTAAATTTAGTTGATTAATTATTTTTATACTATTTCATCGTAATTGAATGCTGTTTCATTCCTAATTATTTGCATAGTAACCGAGCTGATGCTATGTATATTTATTATCGTAATCATAATACAACAGTCGTTGTGTTTAGTTTAGAATTCATCTATTTCATTTTTTAAAACAATTCCGAGGAATTGGAGATGGTATATTTGTTCATTTAGAAAAAAAAATGATGGTTTGATATTTTAAATACATGTTTAATTGTTGAGATCAATGAAATTCCAATTCAAGTGTTTATCCAGACATTAATATTAGTTACTTACAGACTGCAGTCTGTAGAAATTGAATTTATTATAAATGCTACTGGTAATGTGGTACCATAAGTTATCTTAAAGTAAGGTTCATAAAGGAATAAAGGGGAAATTTAGACAAATAAGGAAAAGAGAATGGGTATATTTGTGAAGATTCTCGTAGATTTCTTATCAATATAGAATATGAAGCATGTCATTAACTATAAAAGCCTAGAATCAAGCTTTGATATGCAAGTGAGTTTTGTGTTAATGATTTGCGGAACACTTTTTATTATATATATATATATATATTAATGAAGTTTATCTTTTTATCATTAGATTAATGGAAACTCATTTTATATAAGAAATAGGACTCTGAGGTTTACAAAATTCAATAAAGTACACACTTACATTTTAATAATATACGACAAGAAATTTCACTCGATGAGAATAAGATTGTGGCTACTGCAACAGAAAATTGGTCAAATTTTATGAAGGCGTTTAAAGAGTTGGGAAACAAAATTGACTGCAGAGAATATCTGTAAGATGAAACAGAGGACGACAAAGACGAGGAAGATGAAGAATTAAACATTTTAATTCCTGTGCACCTGGATTCACAAGAACTAGAAGAAATAATTCTCCCCTTTTATTTAACGTGCTGCTTTCACACTATTAATCTAGTGTGTACAACGGATATTAAAAGTGTGAGTTCCAATATTCACAATTCCGCAATGGGTAAATGCTCTCCTATTTCGAATTCTTAAAGAAAGTCCAAAATCTGCTGAAATAATTCAATCTACTGTAGGTTGCAATTGAAGCTGGTATTTGTAACACAATGGAACTCACTATTTGACACTTAGCTCCTTTCCGGAGCAAATGTTCTTCGCGTGAACTTTCGAAGAACTTGGGGCTCCCTCAGTTCAGGGAAGTAGAACTAGAATAAATACAGGAGTATGTGACAGTGATGAGCCCTATTGCTCACGCTTTGGCAGACTAGAGTCTTATAAGGAATGCTACTACGGTATTCTTCTAACTACATTTTTGGCTGTTGATAAAAAAATTACTAATCCTAAACAATGAACCTCTACATTACTGCCAGCCACTGCTAAGAGCAGTCATAAAGGAGTTTTCCTCCAGATTCTCTTCATTTTCAACATATAAATATCATACGCAACAAAATGAACAAATCTGGCATTAGTATTTAATCCAAAATTCAAATTGAAATTGATGACAATAAAGAATGAACCCAACATTATTGCTATGCCAAAAAGAGTGAAAGAGATGCTCGTCAACTCTCTCAAGAGTCTTCAGGACAACAAGGAGTCTCTTCCGAGAGCCGTTGCTGCAGACGAGAGTCCTGATGATTTTCTGTTTACTGTGAAGTAAGTGCTAAGAGCAATACAACATTCAAAAGTAAAAATAATACAGAAATGGAGGTAGTGAAGTATTTGGGGCATTCTACAGTGGCATTAATATTTTTGCGTCAGCTTCCGGGAGTTATGAAAGTTTTTATTAAATACAACTTTACACCACCTCTCTTCATTCATAGCTTAGCTGGAGTATTCATACTTTAAAGCGAAACCGGCTTCCAGATCAAATGTTCTGTAACTTAGAATTCCTAAAGAAAAAAAATAATATGTTAAACATCTTAAATTTATAAAGAATATATCATAATTGATAAATGTTTGTTAATTATTATTCCCATATATTTGTGATGTTTCTGATTCAGTTTTCCATATATGTTTCACAAAGTCATTTGATTGAATTTCTATTTAACCTCGAAATTAACTTATAGCGAAAGTGAGCTTGCTTCTTCATTCATAAAATCAGACATAAATACATCGACATATATTTTTCAGCGATACATGTATAAGCATCGGCATCACTTAAGATGTCAAAGTATCGATGTATCGGTATCGTTTTAGGCTATTTTCATGTATCGATACCCATATCTCTCTCTCTCTATCTTTCTCTCTCTCTCTCTCTCTCTCTCTCTCTCTCTCTCTCTCTATATATATATATATATATATATATATATATATATATATATATATATATATATATATATATATATTGTAAGGAAAAAGGGAACGCCAAGAAGAATGCTCCCTTCTTTTGCTTTTTGAATTCCTTCCCTCCCTACCTCTTCTAACTATAACTCCACGTGGAGTAAAAAAAAACTGTATCCACGGAGAAAAATAAAAGAAGAAAGAATTTGAATATCAGTTAAGCTGAGCGCTAAAATCTTTCACCTCACCGATGAAATGCTAATCTCTGTAGTCGGGAAAAGGATAGCCCAGAGTTCTCACCCACATCGTTGGAGACGATTAAGACCAGTGTCGGGCGACAAAAAGCTAATCCCTCTCAGCGCCGGAAGCTTTCTTTCAGACGTCTGTGACTTCCAGCAAGGCGGCCTTATAAAAATGAACGTCATATAAATACCCTGGGTATTTCAAAGATCGGCAGAATGAGTTTGAGATCTCGTCGCCTTCGGTTCAGATCGTGTATCTGTTTCCCCAAGTCCCTGGTATTCGCGTATACCATCGAGGTTGGATCTCACCAGGTAGATCCATCTTTTTTGTGAAGGCTTACTGTGTTCAGAGCAAAGCCTCGAATCGTTTTTTCCCCGAATGACTGGCCGGGATTCTTCTCGTCTCATCAGAACTTCCCTTCAAGGATCTCCAGTTTCCCTTGTGAGATTTCACGCCGAGCCGCTTCAGAGTCTTGAATTTTAGAGGTTGCACTTCTCTGGAGCAGAGGCGCCTTCGTCCGTCTTCAAGGAGGATCGTGAACTCGTCTTATTCCCTGCCCCCTACTTTAACCGGGTCACTATCATGATATTCGGCCGAGAATTACGACCATTTTCCGTCTCCATTCCCCCACGCCGACTCCCTAAAGGAGTCCCCTTCCTCGAGGACTCCCTTTAAGGTCAAACGATTGCATCTCCCGTTAATCAACTCGCTTTCCGACTTTTAAATATTCCTTCTGTATAACTGATTTACAGTATCCCATTTAAAAGTTAATTAACAAGTAATTAAGGTTACCCGATTGCCAATTTTCTATAGTCTGTCAGTATTATCCTTATTTGAATTGCCTATATTTCCCGTATATATATATATATATATATATATATATATATATATATATATATACACACATATTCTCGTGGCTTTTATCTCTTTCCACCCAACCAATAGATACATACGTATCTATGTATATATAGACGTAGTGTCTGGGGAGTGACCTATTCCTCGACATATATATATATATATATATATATATATATATATATATATATATATATATATATGAGATTTTTGTACACGGGAAATGAAAATCAAACGATATATACAGTTGGATAGTTGGTAAGTCATTCGAAATGGCCACCCTGCAGCTCGTGAAGGCAGGATTCCTTGTCATTGGATAGCATTACCTCTACAATGGCGTTCCTCAGAGATTCTAAAGTGTTGTGAGCAGCCTTATTGACATCCATCTCAACAAGACCCTACATAGTATAATCTATGGGGTTGCACTCGGAGAATCTTGATGGGCACGCTTGGGTCTTCCTTGTCTTAGGCGCGGGATCGAGGGCCTGTTGGAAAATTGAAGGCTTTCTTTAAAGAACAAAGATGATTATAGAAACAGTAATCATTTTATTACCACAACCTAAATCATCATAAAATGGAAAGCATCGTTCGTTTGTAACATTCAGGTATTCAACATTTTTGCATTATCTGTGTCTGTGACGGCCACCGTTGCCTTAAAGTAGTCTGGTGACAATGACTTTTACAAGGTTCGTCGATGGTGATACAACGCCCACCAGCTCTCTATGTACCCCAGTCCCCACTACCTTTATGTTGAGTGGGTAGTTCTCCCCTGAGGCAGGACAGGCTTAGTCCCCACTACCCTCGCGTGCAGTGGGTGGCTCTCCCTTGAGCCACACTGGATTTCGAATGCTCCCTAACTGCTGGCAAACACATTGCATTAGCCTTCTCCTCCCCTGCCCCCCTTTTCAACATGAAAACACCCATTAATATGTTGAAAGGAAAGGTGGTCGTCAATAAACAAGATAGAGAGAGAGAATTAGTATTACTCAAATCTAAGATGCGAAAACCAACGAGTGCATCTTTCCCAGAAATATTTAAGGCTCTATATGTAAAGAATAATGGAGCTGTGGGGGGAGGCATGTCTATGAATATGTTGGTGCAGGTTTACATGCATGTGTCTAATACATCTAGAAAGCAAAATATAAATACAAACTTCCTTATAACATATCTAAAATGTCGATCCCAATTGAATTTACTAATTCCGGTTATCAGTATGCGGTATGATGATTAATATGATATTCCATGTCGACAGGATCTGATAATGATAGGATAATGATGAGAACACGTAACTATACCGTGTATGAAAGAAGTCTGATACGCAGATTGAACGAGTAGGGTGTCAGGTGGCGACTAATAGTCCAGAGGGTCTGAGGATTACACTCCAGTATTGCAAAAGTGTTGAAGAGGATCCGAGAAAGTGGAAACATCCAATACCGACTTCGTCCTAGACGACCCAGTAGGCAACGTGACGACGTGTCTGTGCGTCACATGAGCTTCCTGGATCGTAAGAAAAACGCAGTCAGCTGCAGCCTGAATGGAAAGAGGGCGGCCAGGTTAATGCACCGGTCAGAACAGGCGGTTGCAGACTGCTTGCACAAGGCTTGAAATCATGTAAAGCCAGCAAGAAGCAGATGATCAAACTTCAGCTGAAGCGACGTCAACTGGCTTGGGCACGTGCTCATTGCAACTGGACCATGTATCACTGGGGACGTGTTTTATGGTCCGGCGAGTCAACGTCCCAGTTGTTCTCGACCCCAGGCAACGTTAAAGTCCGAGAGCGCATACTGCCAACAGTAAAGCATAGTGGTCATCTGTAATTGTATGAGGCTGCATAACAAGTTTAGAGGTGGGTGGTCTTTCCATTTTTGATGGCACGATTAATTCAGAGAATTACCGAGCTATCCTGAGAGATTACACGCTGCTCTCAGCCCGAGACCTTTACAGAAATGCCCGGAATGTGATTTTCAAGCAAGACAATGCCCCATGTCACAAGTCTGCGTCCACCATACAATGGTTATGGGAAAACAATATCACGTTGATCTACTGGCCACCTCAGTCTCCGGATATGAATCTACTAGAGGAAAGCCTCTGGTAGGACCTGAAAGAGTCCCTAAGACGTCGCCAGTCAGCATCCAATGAGCAACTAAAGGCAGTGATCACCGAGGAGCTGGCCAGCATCACACCCCTAGGTGTCGCACACTGGTGGAGAGCATTCATCGAAGAATAAAAGTTCTTATCATTGCCAGAGAAACTGTCGACATGATACTGAACTTCAGGTATTAATTTGGTGTTGTTTTAATTTTCACATACCTTCCTCAGCTTATCTGTTCTATGTTGCTCATGTTACATGATTTAAGCAAATTTTGTAATTTGTTAATTTTTGTTGATTCTTTTGGGGTCTGTGTAACTCTTTGCTATTTATTCCTCCTGATTTCATTTTTATATTTTTATTGGGAGACAAAGAAAAACTGTATGACTCTGCATTTAGCTAATTTCCTAAAATTTCCGAAGTGTCCGAAAACCTTTGGCCGCTGTAGTATATCGTAATTCTTTATTCAGTATTTGAGCTGTTAACGTTCGGAAAACTTAATTTGTATGGAATAAAGAAGAATAAAAACCGTAGAATTATGTCAGAATAAACATGTTTATTATGACTTTATTATGCTTTAGATTTTACGAAAATACTTTAAAAAATTAGTATATTTTAACTACGATGGAGCTATTTAATTATTCTCTCAAACAGTATTCCATAATGTTGCAGAGGGAAGGAAAGAAGTCCCTAGGACAAACTTTCTGAACGAAGCATCATGGAAGTCAGACATGAGCTCGGTCATCGGCGGTGGCGACCTTATTGACTGGCGTAGGCTGGTGACATACAGCCTTGGGAGCAACCAATAAAGAAGTTTTAATCTTGTAATGCGCTCCCGACCGAGGTGCTACCATTACCAGATTACAATGACGCTTCGAATCTCATCGTTTCGTCTGCAGGCGATACAAGCGCGCCCTATTGTTTTCGTCGCTGTTGCTGCTTTTATAGATGCTGATTTCGTCAGATTTTCTGGTATTTGAGCTAAAACATTATGGTATTTTGTCTTTTGAACTTATATTGTCATACTGCAATAACGTGGGAAGTTGTAGTATGTTATTCTATGCCAGTGGCGGATCCAGAAAAGCGAAGGGGGGGGGGCGATGCCAGGATTTTTATGAGTGAAAATCTGTTAAAGCTGCTTATTATGGTACATATTTTTACGAGTAATACACGTATTATGGTACAAATAATTAGTTCGTCCCCATGGAAGGTACTACTGTCTGGGGCTGGGTTACCTCAGGGACCCTGTCCATCTTAGAGGGGGACTCCATGTGGCCATCCCCAAAAAGGACATCACATGATCCCTTGGTCTTTTGTCGGGGAAGAGAGGGGGATACGTATGGTGACACCCCTTCTAGGCTCAATATGCGAGCTCGCAGGTCTTTAGAGGGAAGAGGCCAACAGGGCCTGTCTTCCCTCCTCCCCCTAAGGGGGTTAGCCTTATCGTGCCGCTTCCACCGGGAGCGGTCAATTATGGAAAGTAAAGGTGGGGTGCCCGCTGGAAAGAAGGGGGCACTCGAGGGCGCCTCCATAGAAGGGGTGAGGGAACGTTGCCCCCTCCCCTCTCACCCCCGATCCGGGATAGTTGGGTGAGAGGAAGCGGGTGGGCGTCTACCCTGTGAAATTAGAGGCAGACCAAGAAAGTTGAAGGAGAGGTTGGTTGTAGGGAAAGTGAGAACGTAGAGTAGAAACGCAGGTTGTGTGAAAGAATGAGAAGAGGCTAAGCTGGGGCCAGACGGTGCGCTGAGACCCGTCAGCACGGCAGCCAGGAAGGCAAATCGTCACGCCTCTTAAGTGGTAAATACAATAAAAATTAAATAATAATAATTACAAATATCGCCAAGGATCTAAAGCCAGCTCACGTTACCCAGGTAAGACACGGAGAGATTATTTATAGATTCCTATATATACATAGATAGATAGATAGTAGATCTTTATATGGTTTAAACACAGCTCACGTTCCCCTGGAAATCCAAACCAAAAGGAAAAAAAGGAAAAAAATCCCATTCTAAAAATATAGAGTTAGTGAAAGTGAAGTGATGAGGATAATGATATATATATATATATATATATATATATATATATATATATATATATATATATATGGTATTGCAAAACTCCTGTTAGACTCGCTATGACCCTCTCAACAAAGGACACAATGATAGTTTTGATGCACTTAGACACGTTTTTATTGTTTTAATAAATATATATATATATATATATATATATATATATATATATATATATATATATATATATATATATATATATATATATATATATATATATATATATGAGGGGCGGTCAATAAGTTTTGCGATAGGTAGAGCAAAACAGAGGAAGGGGGATGGCTGTTTGTGTGGGTGTTAGGACAAATTATGACAAGTCAGGACCTGCAGCCGCACGCTCCTGCCTCCTCTATTTAAGAAGCAGTAGCTGATCGCAGATCGCCAGTCACAAAGTTTTCAACAATGGAGAAGGTTGAGCACCGCGCAGTGATCAAATATTTGATCAAGGAAAGCAATAATACAAAAGAGAGCCATGAATGCATGGTTGCAGTGTACACCGACACCGCCCCTTCCTATGCAACCATTGCTCGCTGGAATAGGGAGTTCCGCCATGGTCGTGAGTCTCTTGAAGATGAATCCGTCCAGGACGCCCGTCAGACGTAACTAACGAGGACAATGTGGCCCGTGTGGAGAGGATCATCCTGGAAAATCAACGGGTGAAGGTCGAAGGAATCGAGAGAGAACTTGGAATATCACATGGAAGTGTTATCAACATCATCCACGACAATTTGGCAATGACCAAGGTCTCTCCCGTTGGGTCCCTAGAAAACTCACGCCCCAGGATCGACTTCAACGTCGTCAAAGTTCGGAGGAGCTGCTGCTCCTGTAAAACCAAGACCCGGCGGGATTCGAGTCACGCATAGTGACAGGTGATGAATCGTGGGTCCATCACTGGGATCCGCTAGCGACTACTTTTTATTCCGCTAGTTCAAAGCTGCACTGCATGTACGCCTGTTTGGGGACGATGAAGATGTCCAACTCGCCGTCAAGGAGTGGCTTGAACAGCAGTCGGCAGATTTCTGGTTGTCGGGAATTCGAAGCCTCAGGGACAAGTGGTGCAAGTGCATTGAAGTCGAGGGTAGTTATATTAAAAAATAATAAAACACTTTTCCTCATATCTCGTTTTCTTATATCTGAATTGCTAAACTTATTGACTGCCCCTCGTATATATATATATATATATATATATATATATATATATATATATATATATATATATATATATATATATATATATATATATATATATATATATATATATATATATATATATATATATATATATATATATATATATATATATATATATATATATATATATATTTATATATATATATATATATATATATATATATATATATATATATATATATATATATATATATATATATATACCAGGCAATAGCTTCATCACTCGCCCCTACGGGGGGGGAGTTTGCGTTTCGCTACTAAGATTACAATTTAAAATCTAAAAAAAAGCAGCCAATTATTATAATTTTAAAAAGGAACTCTAAACTAAATTTCCCCCCTTTCAAAAAATCATGTTGCTAATATATATATATATATATATATATATATATATATATATATATATATATATATATATATATATATATATATATATATGTGTGTGTGTGTGTGTGTGTGTGTATGTGTGTGTGTGTTTAAATTGTAACAGTAATTAATGTAGCCGCCCTCGGCTGCGAGCAGTCACTCCGGACGAGACCTGAAGGCTGCGCACACGTTGCTAATGAAGTCCTTCCCCACGCGGTTGGCACAGGAGTTCCGCTCGTCGACGTTGCTGTGGCGAACCTTGCAGTCTTTGCCCTCAACATGCGTTCATACGCTATAGTCGAGAGGATTGAAGTCCGGTGACTACAGCGGCCAAAATTACTTCAACCCCAACTACTCTTGCACCGCCTTGGCCCTGTTGGTAGGGGCTCTGTCCTGCAGAAAGACGTCCTCCGCCTTCTTGGTGATATTTCTCACCCAGAGCAGGACTTTCAGGGCCAAGATTTCACTGTAATCGATCGCGGTGAACCTGTTTCCTGCCGCTAACAACAGCGGCACCATCTTCTCGCCATTCGAAGGCTCAACGCCGATCAGCATCAAGGAGGCTGGGTGCTTGGTCATGGACACGTGGCGGTCATTCTGCTTGTTGATGACCGGATCAATCGTGAAGGTTTGTTCCTAAAAAATTAGAATTAGAATGCCATGACTCTTAAAGTCGTCGAGATGGCGACGACAGCGCTCCCGATATTGTTCTCGCATACCGTGGTGAGTAGAGTCCTTTTCCTGCACCTCAAACTCTTTCCGCTCTCCTCATTGACGGCCCTGGATACCTTGGTCACCTAGATGGTCTCCTTCTTCGCGAGTGATGTCATTTCTAGCTCCGGAGCACTTTCGAAGGCCTTTTCCACAGACAAAAGGCTTACAACATGAGGTCTACCTGGACGAGGTCAATCCTTGAGGTCTTCCCCATTCTTAAGCCTCTCTGCGACTCTGTGGACGATCATCCGGCTGATGTTGAACCGCTTTGCTTGGTCGGACTTGTTGTTTTCGCACGCAGGAGAGCAGAAGTCTCGATTCTGTTCACTTCCATGTCGACACACCTGTGCACAATGGAAAACACGTTCTAGTTATACGTAATGGAAAAGTAGAACTACAAGTTTTTTGACGGGACTTTTGCTATCACACATGTAAACATCTCGAAAAGTAAACAAAAACGAGTGTGACAAAACTTTTTCAAAACCCGGTATGTATATATATATATATATATATATATATATATATATATATATATATATATATATATACTGGCTCTATTCCTGACCCTTTCTTGCCTCTCACTTTGACCTTGCTACCTGTTATAGCTGAATCTTAATATAAATTTACCCATCCCTCTCCTACTCCTCATTGGTCATTCCTTGTCTTTGAGGCTTTTCTTTTACTAACTTATATATATATATATATATATATATATATATATATATATATATATATATATATATATGATACACGTCTGGGAATTCTATTTTTTATTTTTTTTAATGTCTAGTGAAGACCATGCAATTTATTTTGATAATGCAAAAATAATTTAGAGTTCCCATATTTTGACATATAATTGAATCAGCTCTCATAAAAGAAATTCCCCGTCTCCAATTCATCCCATAGTCAGTTCAACACTAATCCCTTCATAAGCAGAAGACTCATCTGACCTCTTGATCATAAATGACTTTCCGCACCAGGCCCCTGATTACATTCTGACTCGTAAATTTGTGCGTCCTTAGGTTATGTAACTTTCTGTAATCATTAGGTTAGAGGGTGAGATTTTAGTGGAAATTGGAAAGTTAAGAAGGTACCTGAAAGACGCGGAGATTGATCTGAAAGGAGCACAAAGATTAGCAATCTTTAGACGTCTTGCCTTTCATAGCCAAATGGAACTTTATAGAATCTATCCTAACTCTTTGATTAATACTAAAATTATATTTCTTTTTCTCTGTCTTCATGTGAGATGAGCTTTTCAAACCTGAAACATATAAACAAACTATTTGCGATCAACTATGGGACAATAGAGGCTTTCCAGTCTTGCGGTATTATTAATGTGAGTCTATGAAAAGTACTCGATGAAGTGATAGACAAGGTGCAACTTTGAAGGCCAGGAAAGAACCGTTCTGATTTACTCAATAAGTTCACAAGTCCTAAAAATGTTGTCTTTTGGTTCCTGTTTATTTTTATATTATTTCATATAGGAGTACTCTTCTAATGCATATGTATGCAACTTCTACATCAGTTGGGCCTTTATTTAGTAAATTATTAATATTATTAACTGAAGTAAAAGTTTAGCTTTAAAACAAACATGATTTTTAAACGTTTTGACGTCGAAATCTTCTGTTTTCTTGCCGAATTTTCACTTTAACCACGCGAAACTATATACATCCATCTATGTTGTGCGTATGATATGTGCGTATAATTAAAGATTCAGTTTTAGTTGTTCATGTCACTTACAGTGCATACAACCTTAGCAAGTGGGATTAAAGAAAGCGCCATGGTGAGGTAGAAAGGCTGTGCTTAGAGGATAGACTAGTCCAGCAGTGGACCACTCAGGCTCAACTCTTGTCATTACTATTTCCACTACTTTCATTGATATACGAGAATTATGATTTCTAAGTAACATTAAAAAAAAACAAACATTTTGTATGTTCTGGTACAAGAAGAGTTTCATGGCGGAAAGGGGGCGGGGGGGGGAAAGGACACTAAATTATCACATTCAGTGATACCAACCCTACTGACGCACGCTGCTGTACTTTCGCTTACTGGTAGGCCCCTTAAAGATGATTTCACAGTTCCCGATATCGACCAGTCCTTTCACCCATTCTTTATAGGACCGTAAACGTCCAGATTATTAACAGAAATCACATTTTCTCTCCCCAGAGAGCGGTAATAGGCTAAAAAGTTATGAGAGAAGTAAATTATAGCACCACGGGCGTTCACAGTAAATATTTAATGGAAACTATAAAAGAAGCAAAATATATACCCATGAAAAGAATATTATTACCATTTCTAGGTTTTATTTAGAGTAGGTTTTTATATTTATTCATAGCGAAAACTGACAAATTTATTCTCTTGGGCTAAATAAAGTCTGGAAAGCGGTGATGCATCTTTAAAAATGAAAAATTAAGTCATCGATGCGTTAAATCTATTTAAACAAGATGACGTCAAAGCGTGGCCTACCAAAGTTTCGAAATCGGTATTAGCTTCAGTAGCGTTATCATTAACGAAAGGTAAATGAGAACGAGGGAGTTTCGTGATTTCATTAAGACAATGCAATAAACGACAAGAAAGGAATTCGGATGTCTCGGGAGAAACATAAAATCATTTCGGAATTCAACAACAGCGACGAGACTCTCAAATTGTCTTGGATTTATTTAAAAAAAAAACAAATGTTGTGAATTAAAAAAAATAATTAACACGCTGATTATATTTATAATAGTTATCCTCTTTTGTATTTTTTTTATTATAAAGAAATAAAATCCGTAAATTACTACATATACCTTGCCACAAAAGTAAACAACGGAAATAATATATATATATATATATATATATATATATATATATATATATATATATATATATATATATATATATATATATATATATATATATATATATATATATATATATACATATATATATATATATATATATATATATATATATATATATATATATATATATATATATATATATATATATTATTTCGAATGCATTTGACGGAGGAATTTTTATTTTTAAAACACAAATAAGAAGAATGCTAGTGATGCCCTAATACCAGGGCAAACTAGGAAACATATTCACACCTTTATATACCTACCACACAATTTCACCACTTTAACCTAAATTGTAATTTCGAATGCATTCCATCAAAAATATTGCGCAATCTTGCAGAAATTGAACAAATAAATGTGCCCTTAACACAATAGAGAAAAAGTAACATGGAAGAAAATCTATTCATCCGCCCCAGATAAAATAGTGCAAGATATTTGAATACCAGATTTCGAACTTCACACAGACACTACCGAAGAGGATTTCGAACTCCATACAGACACTACCGAAGAGGATTTCGAACTCCATACAAACACTACCGAAGAGGATTTCGAACTCCATACAAACACTACCGAAGAGGATTTCGAACTCCATACAAACACTACCGAAAGGATTTCGAACTCCATACAGACACTACCGAAGAGGATTTCACAGCAGCCAATTGCGTGCGCAGGAGGATGTTGACCCAATATATAGATAAGTACACAACGGCAAAACATAATTTCAAAAAGAGGATAACCAGTAAAAAGAATATACATATATAGCTGTATGCATATGTCCATATATATGCATACATGAGTTAATTTGAGAAATAAAAAAATACGTAGTGGATAAAATAGATAAAGATAATATAAGAAAATTAATCTAAAATTAACAAAACCAAATCAATAAATAAATAAAAAGATCCGAAATGGACAAGAAAAAGAAAAGAATCCATAGTGGAAAAAGAAAACAAAATAAAACGTTAGAACATTGACATAAAGAATAAAGGCTCACGTGAAGGAATTACTATACCTAGTGGTACACATACTTCTCTACTAAAATAATACTATTTTACACCTAAACCCTCTCCTACTATGATACACCCCTTCTTTTCCTATCTTTGATGTTCTTTGATCTTTTAATAATTTAAATGTTTTAATTATAAATTTAAATGTTAGTCTATTCATGAGTTTGTATATTTCTAGTACCAGAAGATGGGTGAAATTATCACCCGAAACGTTGTAATCAAGTAAAGAAATTAATTTATCCCTCTACGTCCTTTCTTTCATTCTACAAAATTAAACTGGAGCTCTACAGAAGCAGAAACTTTTACCCGTTAATATGGGGAGTCATACAAAACTTACAGGGTGTTACGTTAAAATTTATGCTGGAAAATATAAATATCAAAATTAGCTATTTAAATTTGAGGAAACGCAATGGACATCAAGAAAGCTCTAACCTTGTCCAATCAGTTGTGAATGGAAGACTGGGGGGAAAGGGGGAGGAGCGTGTGAAGATAGAGAAGATTAAGAGGTTGGGTTTATATTTTATATCAGAAGTAGTGGATGGAAAATGGAATCTAACTTTAGAGAAGGGGAAAAGTATTTTATATACATCAATTCTTGTATTGTCAAAGAGGCAGGATCGGGGGTGGGTTTCAAATTTTCTAAAGTATCATCGCTTTCACATTGGATGGAATGAAGACTGGGGGGAAAGGGGAAGGAGCGTATGAAGATAGAGAAGATTAAGAGGTTGGGTTTATATTTTATATCAGAAGTAGTGGATGGAAAATGGAATCTAACTTTAGAGAAGGGGAAAAGTATTTTATATACATCAATTCTTGTATTGTCAAAGAGGCAGGATCGGGGTTGGGTTTCAAATTTTCTAAAGTATCATCGCTTTCACATTGGATGGAATGAAGACTGGGGGGAAAGGGGGAGGAGCGTATGAAGATAGAGAAGATTAAGAGGTTGGGTTTAGATTTTATATCAGAAGTAGTGGATGGAAAATGGAATCTAACTTTAGAGAAGGGGAAAAGTATTTTATATACATCAATTCTTGTATTGTCAAAGAGGCAGGATCGTGGGTGGGTTTCAAATTTTCTAAAGTATCATCGCTTTCACATTGGATGGAATGAAGAGGAACAGGCGATAACTCTTTCTTCGAAAGGACTTCCCCAGTCCTGTGTCTAATTCCCATATAGGAACATAACCTTGACTTCATTCAGTGCACCGCACTGCTAATATATTTCCCGAGATTACATCTGAGACAAGTAAATTTGTATATTACGGAGCACTTCGCATCTAGCGGGATTTTGTCCTTACAACTGAAATATTGTTCTAAATGGTGTTTATTTCTGAAAATTATCTTAAATTTGTATGGAAAAAGAACTTCCCCTAGTAAATTTGTAATTTCTTTTTCAAATTTTTGGTTTAAAAAAAAATAAACATATATTGAAAAAACACGTAACGCATATCTTTACAGACAGTTTGGAATTTTAATTAAGGTTGGTAAATGTTATTTAAAAAATTGCTCTGATTCTTTCAACCAGAGACAGAGGAAAACCGCTTCTTTTGAAATATTCAGACTGAAATTCAATTTTAAGAAATCCAGTGTAAGACGAACAAATATATGCACGAAATATTTGTTTTTAGGTCACTGATTTTATACGAAAAAGTTCAAAAGCTGAAGAAGTTGAGGCCTTGACCAGTAGGGGTTGGCTTGCGTAAAACTTTGAATTCAAACCCTGTTAAAGAATGGAAGATGTGATTATCCATAAACTAGAGGGAACCAGTTCTTGATTGAATAAGTTCTTGAAACCAGGTCATGAGGATATCAGCAAAGACAGGACCCAAAGGATTACCCATGCCTACTCCATCTATTTAACAATAAGTTTGTGGTTAAAAGTAATTAATTGTCTTTAAGGGATAACTTTAGTAGTTCTTTAAAAAGTGGAGGAGTAGAGGCATGGAAATTAGAGTTGGAAATTAGACAATGAATCGTTTTAAGAATTCCGCTTCAACATTTTTTTGTTTCACTTCACTAGAGTAGCTTTGTGTTCAACTGAATTTTACTTTTTAACTCTATATTACACTTATTCCACTATCTAGTTTCCACTCTGTTTCACTTCGGTCATGTTTACTTTTAGGGGCTTGGGTCACTTTAGTTGGTTTATTCGGCTGTTCACTTTCTTGGCCGACATATTAGGGTCTTTTACTACTATTAAATAATAATAATAATAATAATAATAATAATAATAATAATAATAATAATGAACGGTTTATTCTAGAAGCTGGCAGCCATTTGGCTAAAAATATACATTTAAAGTAACCGCAAAACATATATAGAGCACCAAAACTGAAAAACACATACATAGTGAAATAAAATACGGTCTTTCACCTCAAAATTCATTCTATACAAGGAAGAAAGACGCAAAATTTAGTCCTCTAAAAGGTTAGTAAGAATCATCATTACTTTTCCATTTATTTACAGTTAATCCGCTTTAATTTACGTTATTTTACATTCATCTTTCATCATTCTCCAAACAATCCACATATGCTTACAGATAACATAAAAATCGAACTTAGCTTCATTCATTTTAATATTTTCCTCCTAATGACCCATAATTTCAAATTGTATCCCTAATAATTACGATGATTATATCAGGGCCAAAAACCTATGCACGTCTTATATCTAATTTTAGGTTCTTGGGTAGTATGTCTTTTAAACAGATTTAGTTTTGCTAATTATACAGATTAACGACTCATATCACAGCCATTACAAAGATCAACCATTTTGAAGTGAAGGCGATGCCATGGCAACTAATGTCGTTATAATAGGTTTCTTGTTTGGGTTCCTTTCCAGTGGGACAAGCAGCATACAAAACCTTACAGAGCTTACTCAAAACAAACCAAACCAACTCACAAAACTTAACCTAGCCTAATCACAAAGTAAAAACCTAACCAACCCCTAAACTCCACCAAGCCCATGTTTTATTTTTTTTCACGCCCGTGGTTTTATAATTTGCTCGTACTGGGCTCATAACTTTATAGCCTATTACTGCCCTTTGGGAGAGAAATTGTGAGTTCTGTTAATACTCAGGACGTTTACGGTCCTATAAAGAATGGGTGAAAAGAGTACTATAATATATATATATATATATATATATATATATATATATATATATATATATATATATATATATATATATATATATATAAGTGAAAGAACTCAATAGCGAGTTATGGTATATGATAGTGAAATCACTGTATAGGAGCATAAAATGTATTTACGAGACTAGTTTCGGTATGAAGTTTACTATACCGGCACTCATGAGTCAAATATAAGAATGGAATGAACACACAAGTTACTAAATATCTAAAAGTACCAACAACGGCGACCAGTTTGCCTCTGTATCCTTTGCTCACTTGACTAAAAGTATGAAGCGATGAAGTACGTGCTAGAGAAAATTTGTTATGATCAGCATGAGTTGTTGATTTGTGTTGACATGAAAATGGTGAAATTTTGTTGAGACAACAGTCCGGGTTCGCCAAGTACTCGTGTTTCTGTGCATGTGGCATAGTAGGAAAAGAACTCAGCATTACACAAATAAGGACTGGCCTCTACAGGAGGAAATGATGTATGCAGAGCAAGGAACGTCATAAAGAACCCTCTGGTTTAATCAAGCTCAGCTTGATTAAACAGTTCACCAAGGCTCTGGACAAGGGTAGTGGCTGCTCTACTTACTTGTGCCGCTCTTTTCCAGGATTGACCATAGAGAAGTTGAAAGCTGGCATCAACTCCGTCAGCTCATAGGAAATCGAAAGGTTGAAAACTAAATGAACAAAGTGGAACTGGAAAGAGAAAGGCTTTAGTTCTAGTCGTGAAGACCTTTCTCAGTAACAAGAAGGCCAGAAACTACAAAGAGATCTTCACCAATATGCTGACTGCTTTAATAAACGTCGGATGTAACATGAACATCAAAATACACTACTTATTCTCACATATGGATCGGATTCCTGAGAATCCGGGATCTTTGAGGAACGAGCAGGGAGCGAGATTCCATCAAGACATGAGAGAGATAGAGATCAGTTATCAGGAGCGCTGAGATCCAGTCATGATGGCTGATTACTGTTGGAATCTGAAGAGAGTGTCGAAGATACGGAAGTTCATTCCCTGAATTCTGAAAAAATGATAACCTAATATCCAATATACACTAATCAATTTTTGTAACACTTAATAAATTATGTTAGAAAACGATGGGGAGGTTTTATCTTAAAAACCTATTTCGGATGAGAAATAACAAAAATCAACCGAAAATGTCACAAAAATGTAAAATCGATTTAGTTATAAGATCGGATCTTTTTAGAAAATCGACTTAGAACAAAAAGTCTTATCTGATCGGAAGAAATGGATGTCCTTTTCGGATTTGGCCGCGAAATTTTCCTAAATCAGTTGAAAAAACTTAGACGATTTGTGAAGATTATTTTTTGTAATCGAGTGTAATTTGTGTAGGTCTCATTGGGAGACGTATTGTTTTAAATTCCTGTCGGGCCCATAGGAACGTATTGTTTTATAATTCACGTGGGGCCCATGGGAACATATTGTTTTATAATTTATGTGGGGTCCATGTTAGACGTGTTTTATAATTAATGTGGGGCCCATGGGTGGTGTAGGGTTTTATAATTCATATGGGGTCCATCCGTGAGGTAGTGTTTTATAATTCATGTGGGGCCCATGGGAGACGTAATTTAATAATTCAGGGAGGGGGGACATAGGAGACGTAATTTTCTAATTCATGGGGGCTCGTGGCAGACGTAATTTTATAATTCATGTGGAGCCCATGGGAGACGTAATTTTGTGTTTTATAATTAATGTGGAGCCCATGGGTGGTGTAGGGTTTTATAATTCATATGGGGTCCATCCGTGAGGTAGTGTTTTATAATTCATGTGGGGCCCATGGGAGACGTAATTTTATTATTCAGGGGGCGGGAGGACATAGGAGACGTATTTTTCTAATTCATGGGGGCTCGTGGGAGACGTAATTTTATAATTCATGTGGAGCCCATGGGAGACGTAATTTTGTGTTTTATAATTAATGTGGGGCCAATGGGTGGTGTAGGGTTTTATAATTCATATGTAGTCCATCCGTGAGGTAGTGTTTTATAAATCATGTGGGGCCCATAGGAGACGTAATTTTAGAATTCATGGGGACTCATGGGAGTCGTAATTTTATAATTCATGGGGCTCATGGAAGGCGTAATTTTATAATTCATGGGAGGCTCATGGGAGACGTAGTGTTTTATACTTCATGCGGGGCCCATGGGTAGCGTAGAGTTTTATAATTCAGGCCTAATTTAAGCCGTAGAGGATTTTATCGAGATTTATTTGAGCCATAAAACAAGACTCACCCTCAGCATTTCGACGCAACGATAATTTTTATAAACTTAAAGAAAACGGCGAAGTCAAGTGAGTAAAAATGTTTGCTAGCCTCATGTTGTTAAATATTAATTGCGCCCCGACCCTTTCTAATCTTGAACGAAGTCCCCAACCGGATAATGAAATTTACTTAAAGATTAGAATGTCAATCATTGACAATCCCGATGGTAATCAGGGACAACTCTTCGTTTGGAGGGATGGTAAAACCAATAGTAGTGTGTTTTGCCACTAACCAGCGTGGCCCAAGGAAGAGCCACCCATCACACGTTGTGAGTGTGCGGATATGGCAACACTTTCCGCAAGCTCCGAGAAGGAAGAGTTATATATTAGGTATGCGAATAGTGAGAGTGACTTTGCGTTTACCTGGGTGTGTTGTCCCATATCTCCTTCTGATCAACTACTCCCAAACTTTCGAAATTCTACTTCCTCCTGAACTTTATAGCTCTCTTATAATTTCGGTTATGTATCGTCCACCTGGCCACCCATCGAACAGTTTCTGGCTGGATTTATTAACCTTGTCATTTATAACCCCTCTTGCTTATTTTAACATCTATCGTACTCTCTTATCTTTTAATTTTTGGTATTTGAAAATCTTTCTTTCTCCCTCGATTTGTCCACCCCCACCCATACACGGAAATATGCTTGATCTTGTCTCTTCCTTCTTCTCAATTTACAGCCTCTCCATAACGCCCTCTTCCCTGGCAATTTCTTCCTGCAGTTTCTCTTCCACTTTCCTCCAACCCTCGCCTACCCCCAGCCATCATCTCTCGCCATCGTCGGATCTCATCTATTGACAATGAAATGATGACTGTGGACATTGCCTCCCTATTTCTCCACCACTCCTGTAATTGACCTCAGCGAATTACTAGGCTCTTTTCTTCCGGATCCTCCCTACCTGTGTCACCAAAGGCGTGTAACTCGGTTCTCTGAGGCCAGTCTGAGTGCAAAGAAACGCAAACGAGCCTATGGGAGGCGCTATAGGACTATACGCGCTACTGTAACGGAGACGGAAATCCCTTTCCTCACATACTCTCTCCCTACTCATTCCTACATAGCCTTCGGGAATTCAACCCGTGAAGCTCACACTCGCCGTATCCACGTTGATGAGAAACCCAATTCACAGATGGGTTAAGCTTCTTGCTCGTCGAGAATAAAGGTTTCCACACTAAATAATAATTACTTATGTACATTTTTTTTTACAGTGATAATTTAATCGTTTTATTCTAACATAAATTTGTTTCCACTGTCGTTGGAGCATTTTGGACACTTCATTTCTTCTAGTAATTTGATTATCTGCTGATAACTTTCGTTTTATTCATCTAAATTTGCATAACGTAGTTTATACGTGTATGTTATCTTGCACTAATTTTAGAAACCTTGGATTTTCTATGGCAAATATTATGGAAGATGTTACCATAGAAATACAGGCCTTCTGATCTTTTTGGATGGTATATATAGATATTAATCACCTAAGTTATAAAAAACCTGCACTAGAAGCGTGTAATCAAACTTCTGCCTGAAACTATGGGTTAAATATATTTAGTTTTGTATCCAGCAATGTCACCAGTATTTCTTCATTACTATTCTGTCCTTAATTATCACTTATTCCTCATTTCTTTGTGATCCCGTCCTACGATACGCGTAACATAATTTTGCGGATGACAAAACCCACCAGAGCTAAGTTGATTGCCGTCATCAGAATAAATTTCAGGTCACGAAATTCGCGAATAAAATTATACTAATGAGGGACGTTTAGTTAATGTGACGAAGTTCATGTTTCCTTATCAAATTAATTATTACGCTTGACCTAAACTTAGATTGACGATCTGTTGGATTTCCCCTCACTCATTTTAATCGGACGTCCATTCTAATCACGGTCCATTGCGCCGGATTGTGTCCATCATATTAAGCCATCGATTCGAGGAGGCGGAAGAAGACGCTTAATCAGGATTTAGAGATTTGATAAACCATCCCAGTTGGAGCGCCTTTATTCTGGCTAAAAGGATCTTATCCCCCTTTTGTTTATTTAGTTTATTTCTAAATTTATTTTTTATTTATTTACTAACGCAACCCATCCCTCGTTTGAGTGGAGACCCCGATAAAATAATGAAACCAATATAAAGATCAGAATGACCGTTACTGTCAAACCCATAACACTAGGGGTCTATTCTCGTTTGCGACCTGGGCAATTCTGCATAATAACGACCCAATCGCAATCGAAGGCTGATATGCAAATGTATACTTATAATGTTATAAATAAAATAGACTTGCAGCCATCTTGTCATATAAAGCTGTTATTATTTGCCGTTGCTAGCCCTGTCAGTATGACGTCATAATTCTCTGAAAAAATATTGATTGCACCAATTCAAGAAATACCCATTGCCCTCGATGATGGTTGGCATCACATTGAGATAAGACCCTAATTTAATTACGTGGTAGAAAGTTAGGGGTAGAAGGTTATTTAAACGGGTTTAGTTTTTAGATGATTCGTGCTGCCCGATTGTATAATTTCAAGTTTCGTGAGGGTAAACAAAACAAACAACATTGGGCTGATAAATATGCACTCGCCAATTTCCAAACACAAATGATTTCCTGATTGGAATCGTTCAAATTATCGTCCTATCTCTCAACTTCCGTTTCTATCCAAGGCCCTTGAGAAGGTAGTAACTGCTTACATCCCTGAATACCTGTCCTCCTCCAGCATCGACGAAACCTTCCACTCCAGCTTCAAGGCACGTCACAGCTTCGAATCAGCTCTCCTATATGCGACTGACCGACTCAGCCGCGAGGCCGACGCTGAGAGGCCTTGAATTCTGGTGCTTCTCGATCTCTCGGAAGCATTTGACAACATGGACCACTCTGTTCTTCTCCACTGCCTTAGTGACTTCTTGGGAATCTCTGGAACTGATTTAAACTGGTAATCTCGTACTTATTCTGTTATCATCTGGGGTGAAGTCTCTTGACCAGCCGCTATGTCTTACGGTGTTCCTCAGGGCTCTGTCCTTAGCCCGGTCCTCTTTCGCATCTGCCTCCTTCCTCTTGGTCTTTTTCTTCATTGCCTCGGTCTATCCTTTCATTTCTATGCTGATGACACAAATATTTCTCTCATTTTTCCCAAACTCATTGCCGTGACAGTCACTAATCTTTTATCCGCATATGACACGATTACTGAAAAGCTATCGGATAACCTCTTCAAACTCAACCATGACAAAGCTGAGGTTCTTTTGAAGGGAACCTCAGCAGATGTCACTCGCTGTCAAAATTTAACCTCCTCTCTCTATCTAGGTGGGTCCCCGATCGCGTTCCCTGACAACGTTAGAAACCTGGGTGTTATCTTTGACTGTCAACTCGATTTCAAATGGCATCTTGATAATATTAGCAAATCGTCTCTCTGTTTTCTACCTCAGTCGTATCTGGTCTCACTGTAACCGAAACAGTTTCGAGATCGCCGGCTGTTAATCTGTAGAATTGCTAAGACTTGTAGTATCCATGTGTTTACTACCAACCACTGATCGTGTGGAACGTTTCGAAGCTCAAGGGGAAGCCAACCCCTTCGGCGTCAGGGACGTGCGGACTGAAAATCACCGTTGGTGGGTTCCGTAGACGGAAGGGTGATGAGTTATGCGTGCATGCGCGCGCATTGGGTAAGATAAAAACATGGTGTGATTGGCTGTGTGGGCGGAGATTTTTATTCGATGGAACTTCCTGTGAGAGGTACTTATCTGCACTGATTTTGTTTATGCCCGCTCTAACTGGAAATCGAACCCGTACCCAAAGGTTGAAATCTACCGCCTTAACTACTAGATAGAGCTACCTACTAAGGCATGGCACACACCAAGTAGTTTCCTCGTTTTACTCATCAGTCTTATGCATCTTCCACGATTTTCACTTTTCTTTCTTCACCATTTTCTTTATAAACGTCTTTTATAATATTTTTTGGTGGACTTACCCTCCTTGGTCTCCACTTTTGGTGTGATGGTTCGTTCCTTACTAAGTATTCGATTGTTGCTGATGCTGAGCGAGGACTTTTTAGTCGTGTGCACGCGATTCTATAAGTTAATGTGTCGGTCCTTAGGTAGGTCGGTCGGATGGCAACCATTTTACTTTTTAATGAGTTTTTGACAGTTTTGAATGCCGAAAGGTCATAGGTCAGTTTAATTGAGAGCACGCGACTTAGGTTTGTTGACCTTGTTAACTAACAGTGAAATTTGCAATCAGTGGACAAAGATTAAAGCAATGCCCAGACGAAAGATGGTCCCTATGATAAAGTTTGGAATAACTTAGTTCTTTTCTGTTCGACCACAGTTCTCGCTGAGACGCGGTAACGCGCCTGGTTGTGGCTTTACCTAAGCCATGTGTCTGCCGAAAGGCCGTGGAACTGGACATGGCTCAGGCCAAATGGGAGATTTTTGTATCTAATTTTGGCTGCTCCTTAATCTACATAAGTTGACCTACCTAACCTATTTAAAACATCACAAGCCTTAAAGAAACAAACAAAAGTAAAGCTTACCTTTAATGAGAAAGTCTATAGATTGGCTTTAAGGGATACTAGCTTTGTTGCAACGACGGCTTTAAAAGGGTGAATAGGGTCGGGCTCATATGAAGAGAGAATAAATAAAAGTCAATCGCAAGCCAATTCTTAAATGTAAGCTTACATTTTTGCCTTTTTTTTAGGTTTGTGGTTGTTTAAGAAGTTAGGTAGGAGAGTTAAGTTAGGAAGTTAAATTAAGTTAGGTAGGTAGCTTAAGTCAGGTTAAGTAGATAAGTCAGATTATTCAATACAAATTTATCCTACCTAACAACATATCCTACTGTCTGACTGTGCGATGTTTGTCTGACACAATTCCACTATCGGTCAAATGCTCCAAACAACGACGAATGGCATGTTAACACATCAATAAGTCCACTACGCTGAAATCATAGAAAAGTTGTTCCCAAAGTAAATTTCAACAGTTTGCGACCTTGGCTATATTGCTCATCTATCCAAGTTCAGCCTCTATTAAGGAAATAAGCAGAAAAGAGTAGGAATTTATAAAAATTCCAAATAATCTAAAATACAATTAAAAGTAATATGTCTAAATTATATTTAGTCCCATTCACTAATTTGAAATTACTTTACTAGAATCGTCCCCAATAGTTCCCTCCTGCATTAGAACTTGACAAGTGTCACCTTCAATAGGATTTGACAAGCAGTGTCCCCAATCGTTCACTCATGCGTCAGAACTTGGCCACAATTGTCCCCAATAGTTCCCATCTAGATGAGATCTTGCTCCGTCTAGTTCGCGGATTCTAATTATGTATAAGAAGAATCCAAGAGGCCTACATATCAAGTTGAACACATGAAATGTCGAGGAGGGGGGGGGGGTATCAAGTTCACGCGGAACAAACTTCGCCATCTTTTTCACCTTTCCAATGACTTCCAAATGTCGAGTTGTAGGAGATACTCTGGGGTCCAACGAAGCGTTTTTAACTGTTGCCTCAGCATTTTGTCTAACCAATTATTTTTTTTTAAATTTAATGAATCTAAATTACATGATTTTGTATGTGACAACCTAATACAAACGTGCAAAAATACCTTCCCCTTAATACACGGACACACACACACACACACACACACACACACACACACACACACAGACAGGTTGCCTATAAAAAATATCCTATAGAATTGTGTGTAGCTGTGTTTTTGTGTATACCTGCCCGAGACAGCTTATTTCCATTAGCATGTCCGGACTGTATGGCTTCTCGTTAGCCCGTGGGAGAGGTGGTGGGTGCATGCGATGGAGAGGGGGGGGGGCGCACGCTTCTTCTTCAGGAGCGACAGCGAGAGGGGCTCACAAGCCTCCCACGACCGACGCGACATTGTACAACCTCATTTATGGATGTATTTTTTATCTATTTTTGTTTGTATTAATTTATGTTCTCATTTATTCCCTTTCTTTTATTTATTATCTATTAATTTATTTGATATATATTATTTATTCATTCGTGTATTTATTAATATTTTATTCATGTTTTTTATTTATTTATATTCATTTTAGAAATAGAAAACCAACGGGAGAAGCGGCAAAGTGGTACAAATTATTAAGGGATGATTTGGTCTGGTTTTCAATACAAATTGCACCGTCTGATGCCTTTCTCAGTGGGAACAACCAGCTTAACCTGGGATTCGAACCTCTGGTCACTACATGAAAGCAGCCCAAACAAAGTTCCCCCTACTCCGTCCAACCATTTGGCAACTAATAACAGCCAATGTAGCTCAACTCTTCTCAACGTTGTTAGCTGTACTTCCAGTCAGCAAAGGTGTAGCAATGATAAGTGAAAATGAGTGGAAATGACAGTACTCGAGTTATCATTAGAGGAAACTACTTGAGGCTTTGTAAATCGCGAAGTGGGAGCGAAATTCTTCCCCTCCCTTTAAACTGCCATGTAGGCAGGTCCCCATCTTGTGGGGGCGTAGTGACTATGTCCTTAGCCCGGAATCTAGAATTGACTAAGATTTTCTGCATCAATATTTGTTAGTATCTCATTGCCATTCTGCCTTTTGGCTCTTTTAAAGTGTGCCTAGTGATTATTTAAAATACCCAAACCTCACTTAAAACAGCTCATTTTTGTGCAACACCTCTTCATTGAGTTAAAATAATGATGAGCATAAAATGCAATATGAATATATGGAACCTAAATACCATATAAGAGGAAAATAAGACAAATATTGTTGGATTGACTCTTTTACTGTCAAGGGATCTTTTGCAGATTTTACTTAGTTGGAATAAGTGTTAATTTTTGTGCGCCCTTCTGGCCTTGTAACGCTGGTCATGGCGTCAATGACCCTCATCGGTAGATAGGGCACAGAGTCAAGGTGATCAGGCAGTCGGCGCAACGGAATCCTTCTTGGTAAGAAAAGACTGCATGGTAGTTTGGTACACGGTGCAATCGGACGTTGAATGATGATTCTCGCAGGGGGTTGATATCATTGAAGAAGGACGGTGACCTCAAGTGATCACAACAACTCAACGTATTTGGCTTACCCTTCTTCGAAACCCGGTACGACGCAGTGGCAGATAGCAAAAGGAGCTGTATGGTTTTAGGTTTATTCAAAATACAAGATTTACTCAGAACGCCTGCTGATCTAAAGTTTACAAGGGTTTTATATGAGAAAAGGCGGGGGCTCACCTCCAAAGAGGTTTACCAATAGGATACTACTTAAAAGGAGCTATTGGCTAATTTAATGGAAGTCTTCCAATCATATATTACGTGGGAGAAGTTTTCACAGGTTTTTTTATTGGGTCTACCAATCTAATCTAAGGAGGGCAGGTCACTTTCCAACACTGCTTGTTTATTTGCTACTTTTACGAGCAGTGGGCGGGCATACACTCTTTACTAACCTATCTTAGAATTGGGTGGCACTGGTAGTTAGTAAAGGATTTTTTTTATAGTATAACAGATTCCTACGTATTTTTCTAAGTAGTGTTTTCGTTCATTTTTGCTTACATGGCAGAGTATTGCAGCTATATCATCGAGAGGTGGAAAAATTAATTACAAATTTGATAACGTGAGAGAATTGGGTATTAAGAACATCTGAGCTTTTCAGCATTGTTTGTCTTTTGTATGGTTAAACAGTCGAGTTTTGCTGTTGTATCAATTACTGTAGAAAAATGAATTACAAAGTTTTGGCACATATGAGAGACTGGGATAAAGAACAGCTGAGCTTTGAAAACAAATATAAACCTTGAGAACTGCTAAGAGTTTAATTCGCATCCATTTATCTATCATCTATCTATTTATTTGTCTATCTAATTATATGCAAATGTGTTTTTTCCCTAAGTATGAAAGTGAGAGGTGGGCTTCCCGTTTCATCTAACTATGCTATAGTTACTTTCTTTCTTAAGGCACTTAACATAAGTTTTCTACCTAAATATATAAATAATTCAGAAGGGGAAAGGGTCGACACCAACTCGTATATTCTTCGTCACGTTCGATCGTGACGGACTCCCTGAGTCGGTGCGTGTCGGTTAGTATCGCTACCATGTCAAGGCTTTCGCGCCACTTGGTGTAAGATGCTACTACTGCTACCACGTAGGCCACATGAATCACTTATATTGATGTGCAAAGTCGAGTGTACACGAAGTCTTGTGTAAATTGCTCAAAGACTGTACACGATAAGCCGTTATTGTGTACGGTCAAGTGTGTGAAGTGCGGAGAGCCACACTCAACTTCTTCGAAGCAATGTAGCATTCGTTTTCTAAAAAGGCAGTTCCCGATCGTCCAGATTAAGGACTTGGTCTTGTCGTACCCTGTGCGACCTGTGCTATTATTTGCCACATAAGTTAAAAGGCACACTTTGCTCTTTGCTACTCTAAGCCTACGAGTATGGCCGCTTCCGCGACCATTTGGAACCCTTCTGCGAGTTCTACCCCTTCCCTTTCGCCCCAACCGCTCCCATGGTGAAGCTAGCGGCACCACTGGCACATGTCCCCCCTCAGCTCCTCAGCTAAAATTAGGATTCTCCATCCACCGCCTGACCGTTTCCCGTAAAGAAGGAAACCCTACTATAGGTGGCGTTGAGACCGTATTTGATGATTTCTAAGGCTGCACACCATAATAAGGAGGGCACCATGCGAGCCTCGGCTCCCACGAACGGTCCTTAGGCCGACAATGCTACTCGGAGACGCTGAGTCTTCCAAAAGAGGGACCTCATCACTGATACCCTCCCCTTCGTCAAAGGTTTCTCAGCAAAAGAAGGAAAAGACGCGTGGCGACTCCAAACCTCGCAGTAAGCTTCGAAAGCGACAGCACTTTCTACCACTTACAGCACCCGGGGTTCTGGTTCCAGAAAACCTATGGCTATTCCCGTGAGAGTCTTTATTTCAAAAAGAACCCCACATCTCCTCCTAGCTAGACCTGGAGGGCATATTTCTTTAATTAAATTTCCGTGGATTCAGAGTCATTTGGGAGGGGCTACAGAAGCTCGTCCCCTCCCCTTCACCATTAGCTATCTGTTTGCATAAAAACGCGAAATTTGCACCAGGCCTGATGTTGTAGTTCTTCTAGTCGCTATAAATACATCCTTCCAGGCAGTAACAGTGACGCTGCACCTGGATAGGAGGTATACTGTCAGCCGACTTCCACGCGTGGGACTTACGTCGCATCGTGGCACGGTTGTTTAAGTCTTTTCTGCTCCTCGAGGATTTGGACGGTAGGCAGCTCCTCGTGATGGTCTACACGATCATTCCCATGCGCCAGGTCATTGCCGATCTGATCAAAGAGCAAGAGATAGTGTCCCGAGGATCGCTTCATTTTCCTGTTTTGATATATATATATATATATATATATATATATATATATATATATATATATATCACTCTCTCTGCTCTCCAGATGCACAGCCTGATTTGGGAGTGGGAGATAGTCGATGAATTTCATGATAGTGACCATTTATCCATTTAAATATCATTTTCTTGGCCACTTACGCCTGAGAAACTACCTCAGTGTCAATTGGAGCGGGCGCAGTGGTCTGCATTAGAAGAGTTTAGGTCGGTTGATGCGTGCTTCTTCAGTAAACTCATCACCCTTGGCTTAACTACCATTCATAGAACGTTTGGTTGTTTTGTACTCCGTTTCCAGATCACTGTTTCACTCTCTCAGACTGACTACATGGCAGGAATAAGGTCAACCCTCCGTGCTGCCTGGCAAAGAAGATCGAAGACGGGTGACGAGAACTTAATGTTGCGTCCCATCGCATTGCGAATGTTCCTATGGACCTACCGCCCAATGCCGTGACGGCTTCAGGTTGCTTTCTGTCGTCTCCGAATTAGACACACTCGTGTGACGTACCGCCATTTGATTAAGAGTTCGCCTGCCCATTAGTGTGACGACTGAAATGACATCCAGGCTGTTTGGCACATTTCTATCGAATGTGCCAGTCTGAGGTATCTTCGGGCAGATTACCTGTACCAGTACCGGGACGAGTAGACTCGCTACCGCTTGTCTCTAGAACTCAGGAATAGATTTGTGCACTCTTAATTCTGGATTTAGTGAGGGTTTTTTCAGCAAACTAGACTCTTTCATTTCATTTAACCTGTCTTCTGGTGTTAGGTATATGTTCGGGTGCCGAGGGTAGCATTCTTTCCCTTGACAATGCAGCGTGCCTTCTTTTGCTTCCTTTTCGAAATTAGTTTTGTTTGTTCTCGTTTAATGTTTTTGACTTTCTGTTTTAATGTAATCTAGTAATAGTCTGATTTGATTAATGAGGTTCATACCCTTCCAGTCACTTGCCTCTAAGAGAACCTTTTTATTAAAAAAAAATGTTCCATAACTAAATTGATCTACCTCTAAATTTTCCTATGGGGCAGTATTTTGGGGAATACCAGCCTCACCCCTTTAACGCAAAACATACCTGACATCGTTTGCGCCGAGCAGCTCAATCTTCTCATCATCTGACCATAGAACTTGCGTGACTCCAAAAATTAAGATCATTCTCTAAATAACTGTTGGCGTATTTCAGACGGACTCTCAAATAAACATTTTTTGATAAAGATGAATTCTTCGGATGACGTCAATGTATTTTTCCACTTTATGAAACATATTGGTTGGTGTTCAAGCCAACATTTACACTTTACTCTCCAAAGTAATTGTGGAGAAATGGCTACATTAAGCATCCTGGAGGAGTATAGGTACATTAAAGCCCCCCTCCCTTATGAGGAGAAGCGTGGGAAAGGTAGCCGGCGAAAATGCTTACCATGTGTGATCTCCCCGCCGCTGTGGGCAGTTGGAGCTAACATCTGTTTTAAGGCGACCACCTAAGATCCTTAAACGACGCTCTAACGATCGAATTACCTACGAGACCCATAAACCCGTGGTTATGAAAAAAAGCGGTGCGAGTCAGAAGTCACGCCAAGTAGCGGTGCGGTTGCAAGCCTCTAATTTGCGAGCTGACTTGGGCACCCCAGTGCCACCTCAGGAATTCTCGCTCTCCCCAGATGCTAACTCACCATTCGCCCCCCCCTTGCCTCTGTGGCCTGGTCACTTCCCCCTTTAGATGGGGCGGCAATCCGCCTATAAATAAGCCCCGCAAAGAAAGAGAAGAGCATTATCAGAAGTCGATACGCCAGAGGAGGATTAGTTCGTGAAGATCGATCCATCGGCCAGACAAGAAGATTATTAGAAGTCGATTCGCCAGAAGAAAGATTAGTTCGTGAAGATCGATCTTTCAGCCAGACAAGAAGATTAGAAGTCGATACGCCAGAAGAAGGGTTAGTTCGTGAAGATCGATCCTTCAGCCATACAAGACTATTTCCGTGAGAAACGATAGTATCAGATTGAGAAAATCGATCCCCCCTTTCAGGGCCGCATTAACCTAAATAGTCAAGCTTTATATCGGTGCCATACCGAAGAAGCCTTTTCAGTCTGCAAAGAAGTTCGACTGAAGAAAAGCAAAGCCGCTCACACTCGAGCGACTCTCACATCTCAAGCTCCGTAAGAGTGAGAGGAGAAGAACCCAGCCCCAACGAGCTCCCGTTCTTTAATTACGTTGAAGAATCAGCCCCCGTCACAGGCGACAAGCAATCCCTCCACCAAAATTCAACCAGCGGCCACAACTCTTCAAAGCGAGAGATAAGTCCTCCAGCGACATCCGGCAATCCCTAATACCTACCTGTAAGTTAAAAATAACATTTATCTCTCTATTGCGATAGTAGAAGTTTAGTACGTCCCACGTTTTAAAGGAGAGTAGAAACCCTTGTTCTTGAACCTAGGTCATATGTGTTTGTAGACGAGAGTACGTTAATTTAATGTTTAACGCTAATCAAATAGAGTCGCGATAAAAAAATATTAATCGGCAATTGGTATGTTTACGGGAAGCCTATTTGTTTATTTTTTTTCATTGAAAGATCTTTGATGCCAAAGATAGAAATGTGTTAACTGTTGGTTTGTAATAGTTAAGTGTTTCGTTTAAAATACATGTTTATTTTGGTAGATTCTGGTGTTTCCTCTTATCCTTATGTGTTTAAAAATAGCTCTTCCTTAAGAACAAAACCACTGAATAGCACTCTTAGAACAAAGCCTACTTTATCATAGAAGTAACTCACGCCCCTTAAAGCATACCGCTACTAAAAGGGTGCCAAAGAGTATAGTGATCAAAACCTAGGGTCATTCTATGACATATTATAAAAGTGGTGTCAGGTCTAGCGGTTTTATATTAGAAAGAACCCAGCAGTGTCTATTTAAGGAAGAGCTAAC
The DNA here is from genome assembly GCA_963969495.1 of Ceratothoa steindachneri. Classification (NCBI taxonomy): domain Eukaryota; kingdom Metazoa; phylum Arthropoda; class Malacostraca; order Isopoda; family Cymothoidae; genus Ceratothoa; species Ceratothoa steindachneri. The sequence continues at coordinate 133,739,741 of OZ018326.1, forward strand.
ACATAAAAGGAACACCAGAAATAATATAATATTTGACGAGTGGAAAATTGGTAAAGTTAGAGGTGGATACCATCTAAAGGTAATTGTTAGGCCAAGTGGTAAGTTTTGGTGGTTGAGTAGGTCAGGCTTGATTAAAAACAAGGTAGATGACTGACATAAGCGCGATGGCATTGTTTGACCTTTATTGGAAGCAAGGTCAAAGCCTCGGACTGGAAGGAACCGAACTGAACTCGTTTATTAAGGAGAAAGAGAGAAACTAAAGAGAAGAAAGAAGAGAGGAACGTAAAATGAAAATGGAAGCTGATGAAAGAAGAGAAAAGGCGAAAATGGAAGCTGATGAAAGAAGAGAAAAGATGAAAATGGAAGCTGATGAAAGAAAGAAGATAAGGGCCCACGAAAGAGCTCTTAGCAAAGACGAGTTAGAGGTGCAGTCAGTTTCATCCAGAACAGGAGTGTCACCAGCGGCCAGCATGAAACTCCCGGAGTACAGGGACGATGAAGATTTATGCTCATATCTCTCCCATTTTGAGAAAATATTTGAAGTCAATAATTGGGACCTAGATGAAGATGGGGTCTCCAGACTGTTACCGCTACTCAATCGTAGGATGAGAGAGATATTCGTATCTTTACCCTCAGAAGCGACTGTGGACTATTCCACTCTCAAAGCCGAACTTCCCTCAGCAACAAACCTTAACCCGGAAGAATATAGGATGAAGTCCAGGCAGTCTCGTATAAGACCTGGACAAACATACAAACATTTTGGCTTTGACCTTCGTCAAAGCCTACAGTTTTGGATGGAGTCAGAAGGGGTAGAGAACGAAGTCGCTGCGGTCGTCGACTTCATGCTTAGAGATCAGTTACTAAGTACACTACCCCAGGAAATCCGTGCATTCGTTAAGGACCGAAAAGCTTCTACCTTCAACGAGTGTCTGGACGAGGCTGAACTCCACGCGGTAAATCATCGGTTATATCCGAGGGAGTACAAGAAAGAGAAGGCTCCCTCCCCAAAGAAAAATGGGCCGCCACCCAGGCATTTTCAGAAGAAGCCCTTTAAGTTCTCAGTAGCAAAAGGAACTTATAGGCCAAATTTTGGAGGAGAAAAAAATAAAAAAGAAGTTAGGATTCTACAAGGATCATACCCTAATACCGGCACGTATCCCAGGAAGCCCGTCACTTGTTATACCTGCGAGATAATAGGTCACCTGAGTTTCCAGTGCCCACAGAGCTCCCGACTGAGGGAGACCTCGAAACAACAGGTGCAAAACCTGACTGCCGCGATCCCAGCAGGACAAGCTGATTCGTCCTACGTCCCCGCGCCAACATCCGAAGGGCCCCAGCAACAGGTAAACTTTCTATTCAACAAAAGTTCGCCAGGTGGCCTACAATTTGAAGAGGGCACGGTTAATGGGTGCCGAGTATCCACTTTAGTCAGAGACACCGGATGTACGTGCATAGTGGTATCCGACAAGTTGCTGCCCCCAGTAAACCCTAACCATAAGAAATTCGCAATCGTCCACGACTTTTTAGGACGCGACAATCGATTCTCCGTCGTGAGATGTCATATACAATGCAGATATTTCACCGGTTGGATGGACGTGGTAGTAGCCCCGATTAAGTTCTGCGCAGTACTAATCGGACAAAACCCCCTAATTCCCCAGCAAGAAGTGGCCCAACAAGTAGTCACCCGGGCACAAGAAGCCCAGAGGAAAGAGCAACCTGCTAAGTTGACCCCGAGGATTACCCTCGAAGACAATGGGTTCAAATTGACTTCCTTCGCCAGTGCTCAGAAGGAATGCCCCACTCTTAAATCTCTATGGGAGAAAGCTATTAAAGGTGAAACTCTCCAAGAGAAAGGAAAGAAGCCTATCCAGTATATCGTAGAAGACTCACTTCTCTACCGTACTATCAGCGAGGAGGATAAGGAGAACAAGAAAGCACTGTGTGTACCTCAAGAATACACGCAAAGAATTTTGAATACCGCGCATGATGGAATATTAGCCGGACACTTTGGGCACAACAAAACGGTGCAGCAGATATTCCGACACTTTTATTGGCCCCAGGCCGCCAGGGAAATTGTGGCCTATTGCCGATCATGCGACGTGTGTCAGAAGGATCCCTCCAGAGGACGGGTACCTCCCGCTCCCTTACAAAAGGTGCCTGTTATAACCGAACCATTCTTTCGAGTGGCTATTGATTTGGTGGGACCAATTCACCCCACTTCAAGTGGAGGACACTCCTACATCCTCGCCCTAGTGGATTGTGCAACCCGGTTCCCAGATGCCGTGGCCCTACGGAAGATTGACACTATTTCCTGCGCGGAAGCATTAATTTAAATTTTTGCACGAGTAGGCCTGCCTAAAGAAATTCTATCGGATAGAGGGCGCCAATTCACCTCAGAATTGATGGAGTATTTTAATAAACTACTGTTAGTCAAGCCAATTTTTACGAGTCCATTTCATCCATCCACTAACGGAATCTGCGAGAAATTAAACGGGACACTCAAAAATATATTGAAGAAGTTGTGTCAAAACAACCCTACACAGTGGCACAGATACCTGCCTGAAGCCCTTTTCGCCTGCCGAGAAATACCTCATGGGACGTTGGGATTCTCGCCCTTTGAGCTATTATACGGGAGAAATGTGCGAGGTCCTATGAGTATTCTTAAGGAATTATTTTCCAACGCGAAGCTCGACCAAGATATCAAATCGTCTTACGCCTACGTGATGGATATGCGCGAGCGCCTAGAATATTGCTCTGGCTTAGCTCGAGAGAACGCCGAGAAAAATTTAGCCAAATACCGGGACTACTTCGATATGAAAGCAAAGGCTCGAAAATTAAAGGCAGGAGATGAAGTCTTATTATTACTCCCGACCGAAGATAATAAGTTATGGGCCCAATGGAAGGGACCGTTTGAAGTAATCGAGGCACGGGGTCCAGTCGATTACTTGAGAGATACCCCAACAGGGCGAAGAACCTATCACATAAACATGCTAAAAATATATCACCGCCGCGCGTGCATAAAGAATATTACCCTTCTAGACGAAGAAGAACCGATGGATGCCGTTTACCCGGGTACGCCCCTGCAAGTCATACACACCGTGTGTGTGGAACAAGACGAGGAATACGAATTTCCCTCGCTCTCACCTACCCTGGAAGACCCTCGGGTGGATTTAAAGATAAATCCCCACTTAGAGATTCAACAAAAAGCGGAAATGTTGAACTTGCTCATGGAATTCCCAGAAGTCATTTCTGAAAACCCCGGATGTGCCAAGGATTTTATCCATGAAATAAAACTAAAAACTAATTCAGTGGTTCGGAGCAAACCATATCCTTTACCGATCCACCTACGAGAAGCCTTCAATAAGGAAGTCCGGAATTTACTAAAATTGGGAATTTTAGAGCCATCGGAGTCCGATTATTGCTCCCCTATAGTAATGGTTAAGAAACCTGATCAATCATTTCGGATGTGCGTGGACTTCCGAAAATTGAATTCAGTGACCGTTTTCGACACCAAGCCCATCTCACTAATAGATCAAAATATCCATTTATTTGAAGACGCTAAATTCATCACCGAATTGGATTTGTGTAAAGCGTACTATCAAATACCGCTCGCTCAGGAGTCCAAAAAACTGACGGCGTTTGCGACCGAGAGAGGTCTGTTACAGTTTACCAGGCTACACTTCGGACTACTTACAGCCGGTAGCAATTATAATAGGATGATGAGGCGAATTATCGCTGGACTAAGTGACGTGTCGTTTTACTTCGACAACGTGTACGTAGCTACCCGTACATGGGAGTCACACTTACACGCCTTACGCTCATTGCTGGAGAAATTGAAGGAGCAAGGTCTAACCACCGGGCCGACCAAGTGTTATTTTGCCTACGAATCCATTGACTACCTGGGATTCAAAATAGGACAAAAACACTTGACTACCCAGCAAGAAAAAGTGGACGCCATAGTCAAGATGCCCCGGCCGAAAACAAAGAAACAACTCCGATCGTTTATGGGAGCGGCCTCGTTCTATAAGCGTTTTGTACCACACTTCGCTTCCATTGCGACCCCACTGAATGATTTGTTAAAAAAGACAGCGTCAGACCCTGTCACGTGGAACCCCCATGCAATAACTCAGTTGGAGGTTCTAAAAGGAAAACTCGTAACTGCGCCCATTCTTCGCTTACCAAATCCCAACAAGATCTTCGGCCTTCGCACGGACGCTAGTCAGGACGGGTTAGGCGGAGTATTGCTTCAATACGAAGATGACGAAACAGCCTATCCCATAGCTTATGTCAGTAGGAAACTGTTGAGTAGAGAAAAAGCCTACGCTACTATCAAAATCGAAGCTTTGGCCATAATATGGTCCATAGGTAAATTCAAATATTATCTAATAGGGCGCGAGTTTAAGTTGGAATGCGACCATAAACCGTTGTCATACCTAAGTAAAAATAAGAGTAAGAATGGAAGACTCGTGAGATGGAGTTTACTCTTGATGGAGTACCAGTACTCCATTCACTATATAAAAGGGTCCAACAATTGTATGGCCGACTCGTTAAGTCGGAACCCTGTCGACGATTAAGGAGCAGCCCAACTATTGTATTATAGCAAAGTTAAGTGTAAATCAGTAGAATTGTAAGTAAGTAGGGGCGAGTAACCCCCTAGTGGTAGGTAAGAAGATCCTAAGTTGGCCCAGTAATATAGGAATTAATGTAAGGTCAGGTGAAATGTTATCGAGGCATTCCCGAGTGAACTAGAATTTATTGTATAATATAATGTTCCGTAAGTTACCCATGTATATTATTGTAAGCGTCGGATTGTACCCCCCCCCCTCCCGTTATTTTCTTAAGGAGGGAGGTAAATGTGGAGAAATGGCTACATTAAGCATCCTGGAGGAGTATAGGTACATTAAAGCCCCCCTCCCTTATGAGGAGAAGCGTGGGAAAGGTAGCCGGCGAAAATGCTTACCATGTGTGATCTCCCCGCCGCTGTGGGCAGTTGGAGCTAACATCTGTTTTAAGGCGACCACCTAAGATCCTTAAACGACGCTCTAACGATCGAATTACCTACGAGACCCATAAACCCGTGGTTATGAAAAAAAGCGGTGCGAGTCAGAAGGCCCGCCAAGTAGCGGTGCGGTTGCAAGCCTCTAATTTGCGAGCTGACTTGGGCACCCCAGTGCCACCTCAGGAATTCTCGCTCCCCCCAGATGCTAACTCACCATTCGCCCCCCCCCCCTTTGTCTGTGTGGCCTGGTCACTTCCCCCTTTAGATGGGGCGGCAATCCGCCTATAAATAAGCCCCGCAAAGAAAGAGAAGAGCATTATCAGAAGTCGATACGCCAGAGGAGGATTAGTTCGTGAAGATCGATCCATCGGCCAGACAAGAAGATTATTAGAAGTCGATTCGCCAGAAGAAAGATTAGTTCGTGAAGATCGATCTTTCAGCCAGACAAGAAGATTAGAAGTCGATACGCCAGAAGAAGGGTTAGTTCGTGAAGATCGATCCTTCAGCCATACAAGACTATTTCCGTGAGAAACGATAGTATCAGATTGAGAAAATCGATCCCCCCTTTCAGGGCCGCATTAACCTAAATAGTCAAGCTTTATATCGGTGCCATACCGAAGAAGCCTTTTCAGTCTGCAAAGAAGTTCGACTGAAGAAAAGCAAAGCCGCTCACACTCGAGCGACTCTCACATCTCAAGCTCCGTAAGAGTGAAAGGAGAAGAACCCAGCCCCAACGAGCTCCCGTTCTTTAATTACGTTGAAGAATCAGCCCCCGTCACAGGCGACAAGCAATCCCTCCACCAAAATTCAACCAGCGGCCACAACTCTTCAAAGCGAGAGATAAGTCCTCCAGCGACATCCGGCAATCCCTAATACCTACCTGTAAGTTAAAAATAACATTTATCTCTCTATTGCGATAGTAGAAGTTTAGTACGTCCCACGTTTTAAAGGAGAGTAGAAACCCTTGTTCTTGAACCTAGGTCATATGTGTTTGTAGACGAGAGTACGTTAATTTAATGTTTAACGCTAATCAAATAGAGTCGCGATAAAAAAATATTAATCGGCAATTGGTATGTTTACGGGAAGCCTATTTGTTTATTTTTTTTCATTGAAAGATCTTTGATGCCAAAGATAGAAATGTGTTAACTGTTGGTTTGTAATAGTTAAGTGTTTCGTTTAAAATACATGTTTATTTTGGTAGATTCTGGTGTTTCCTCTTATCCTTATGTGTTTAAAAATAGCTCTTCCTCAAGAACAAAACCACTGAATAGCACTCTTAGAACAAAGCCTACTTCATCATAGAAGTAACTCACGCCCCTTAAAGCATACCGCTACTAAAAGGGTGTCAAAGAGTATAGTGATCAAAACCTAGGGTCCTTCTACGACAGTGATCATCATCTTCTAGTCATCATTTGGAGGGTTTATTTATAGATCTAAGGATCCTTTGTACCTTGCGGAGGGGCATTTTCCGAGGACGACCCGAAACGGAGATTTGCAGGTGTCCCCAATTCCTTAACTTTCTTATTACTGACCACATTTTAGATTTAGGGACATTTGTTTTTTCATAAATCTACATATGTAGATCATCATAAATTATAATGTCGAAGTTATTCTCGAGTTGATATCAGAAGGCATCGAGATTGCAACATCGAAGAAAGGGATTTTAGAAAGTTTAAACTATTGATAACGAGTCCAAATTACGAGTATATAGTTTGCAGAAACTGCATATTCATGTGAATTCTAAATCATATCAAGTTAAACCATATGAATTAAATATATGGTTGTGAAAATAATATCACACCGATGCTTTTTGGTTGCGAAGTTTCTTAAAAGTGTTTTTACTCCTATATTTTTCAATCAAACTTATTGAAAGTTTATAAGTTTATCGAGTAACTAGCATAGGTAATCAGCGTTGCCCGGGATAAAAAGTCCTGTCGCAAATAAATTAAGATGCATAGTGTTTGAAATTCTTATATTGTGGCACAAGAATATCTTTAAATGCTGATAATTATTATTATTTGTGTGGTGAAGGCAGATGCAGGAGAGTTGCGCACTCTCCCTATGATATAATATCATATAACATACTTACAATGCCGGGCGCGCGCTGTGAAACTTTGAGTTTCATCGCGCGCCCGGCAGTTTACGCGCGCTCGTGAATGCACGTTACTTATGGGCGAACACCGTTGTGACCGCACGATCAGATTCAGCGTTTTATAGATACAGATATATTAATTCTCAATTCTTCCCAAAACCGTTATCCTACAATAAATGGTTTAAGAAATATGTCGAAAGAATATGATAATAGGTAAGGCTTGAATACTTTCTGGAGCAAATGTATATGATGAAATAATTGTATGAAATACAATATAGGGAAATTCTATGAAACATTATTTTATATAAGAACTGTTCAAAAGTTACTTGACAAAGAACCCTTCTTTTTAATAACTTGGAACAGTCCGTTTTCGATTGATGAAGTCACAGTTTTGATCCAATCAACTAAAACATTCTTTGCCGCATCTTGAATGACTTTCCAAGGTCATTTTTGTTTGTAAATTTCCTGCCACCTGCATAGACCTGTCTCTTCAGGATGCTTCACAAGTTTCCTATTGGATTTAGGTCACAAATGTTGGGAAGCCATTCCATAATTTAGTCTCCCCCAAATCCTTTCAACTCTGACCAATTCTTAAAGACCTTGGAAGAATGACTCGGAGCCTTATCTTACATGGCGATAGGTAATTTCTTTATCCTCCCTGCTGTCTCTTGAACTAAGTTAGAAAGAACTCCAGAAACTCGCAGTACGCCTTCGAATCCATTTAACATCAACATCCAATATGAAAGGTCCTACTAGCTTTTCTCTATCAATTTAAATCCAAATCATCAATTCTTCTCCTAGTTGTTATCGCTTAATGAATCTTTCATTTCACGTACATTGACAACCCAGTCTCTTGCCCAACCATCCAGCCAACGAGTCTGATTTGTCAGTGAATATTTTGCTAAAGTCAGTTTTCATGTATGTTTGGGCCCATAACAAAAGTTTTTCACTGTTTGTTTTTTTGTTAGGAAGGGCTTTTTTTGGTCTTTCATAACGTTAGACAATTTTCTGACAGCGTTACACCCTGTTTCTCTCGAGACGGAAGGAGTCCCAGCACCTTTAAATCAGGCTTTGCTGTTAGCATGAGCGTTTTTAGCCACTAATGATTCGATAAAGATATGTAGTGTAATACGTCGAAATTCTTGCTAAACTCTTCTTCTCTCTTGGCACGCTTTAAATCTTTTGAAATTTTCAGAGAAAAACTTTTCTTTACCTAATTCCTTCAAGATATAATTCTTCTCTTGGGAAAATTTCTCTTTCTTGCCCATTTTATCAGAAAATTCTTCTTGTAAAAGATGTCTGGAAGGTCGTTGTAATCGAATTTTTTAAATCGACTAAAAACTACCTAATACCTTGAATAACTAGTGTTGTGAGTATATAATATATTGTGCTTATTACATTAATAAACGTAAATGAAACAAAAAAGTTTCCTAAACATTTTCTGGAAAATTATAAGACGCTAAAAATGTATTGCTTATAATCTCTAGACACTTCTACAATTAAAGAACGGTCAAATACTCTCTTTTATAAGGGTAGAAATGACACATTAATCGCGTAAGATTCCTCAAACACCAAGACGTAATAGAAATATTCGAAATATTAACTAAACTAATAATTAAAATATCAAATAGGTATTCACTGCAAGTACTCCAAACCTACGGATCTACATCTTAGTCAAAGAAGTTGAGGATTTGTATGTCGCACTCATCAATACACGACATAACCATCATTTTATGATAATTGTGAATGAATTCAGTGCAAAAACGGTTGTCAGTCAGTATAAAACCCCACGGCAACCGATGTAAATAATCGTAGAAATAGTCTAGTAAAATTTGCAGAAAGAGCAATCCTTTACATTGCCACCTTTCAAAGAAAAAAGATAAAAGAAAGACATTAATGGGAGCAAATAGAACAAAAAACGAGATGGATTATAGAAAAATAATCATAAGGACAGCAATTATCAGCATTTTCATATCAAAACAAAAAATGAATATGGATGGAATTAAATGGAACAAATAAGATAGAAATATACTTTTTTAATGATTAAACAGGAACAAGGTTGAAATAGATCAAAAACAAGTGAGAGCCAAACTTATGACAAAGAGAACAAACTCACAGAAACGAGATTTGTTGTAATATTGCATTACACTGGAAGGCAATATATCAACATATATATCGTCAGTATATCATCGAATTCAATGGAAATAACCCCAAATTTGGGGTCCTTCAAACGATTTAATAAAAAAATTATTTGCCAAATCTTCCCGAATAGATTTCATTCCAGAATTCAATTTGTTTAAATGGAGCCAAATGACTCGTAGGTAGATTTAAAGCATCTAAAAAATTAATTATGTAAAAATAATTGCAGAATATAGCTGAAATATGGAGGATCATTACTCGAAATGAGTTTTGTGTGAATATAAGTCGTTCTCAACTGCTTTCGTCCCCCCCTCCATTAGACCATAACGTATACATTAAGTTTTCCCTAAAAGATCTTAATTGGAAAATGGCGAGATATTTTGCCAGAAGAAACAATAAATGGGTCACTTTTAAGCAAAAAGAAATCCCAAGAGGCAATTTTTTTTTAGAGGGTAGGAATATTATATTCTCTCATTAGGAGAAGTAACACGGCAAACTTGTGCGATGGACTATGGTCTGGGAAAACTTCAAGAGGAGGCCTTTGCCCAGCAGTGGGAAAAATGGACTAATGGCTACGATTCCGAAGTTGAAATGGTAATAAAAGCCATAATGACGGTAAAAATGGGAAGCGAAAAAATAGTTTGCCAAGCAAAACGAGAAACCCGAAATGGGAAATTATATAAATCAATTAAGTGAAAGATTTAAAGGAAAACTGCACTTTCCAAATACCCCCGACGGGGGACAAATACTAGCCTCCTATATCCTCTTAAAGCTTTCCTTTTTTTTTTAAACGAATCCATGGCGTGTTCCAAATAGAAAAAAGCCACGGGAAAAGTAATAATACCCAATAGCGATTTGCTAACCACTTGCAAATCCATGGGGAATAAACTAAATTCGTGAAAATAAATTAACTAACATAATTTACTCCGAATCCAAATTGAAAATTAGTAATATGGATTATATTAGGAAAATTTCTTAATATTGTCTAAATAGTGAAAAATATTTCCGAAATTTTCCAACCTAAAAAAGAAAATGGAAAAGACCGCTCAATCTCTACTCTCCGGGCAATCATTGACCTTGTCCGTATGGCTACTTCGCTCTGGTCAATCACCCTTTTCCCTGTAAGTACTCACTTCAATACTGATTACGAAATACCAAATTGGATTGCTCCTAGTTCGAAAAATTGGCACGTATTTGGAACCGATATAATTTCACAATTTACTGTGTGACTTGGCCATTGAAGATTGCACGAGGGTATATCGGCCCTTGATTTTATCGTGTAATTTAACAATTTTGGTTGATTTCCATAGAAATCGGACACGTGGTATCGTAGATCGGAACAACTACGGACCCCGGGCAGAGCACTCCTGCATGGATGACAAATATTGGTTAGGAGTGCTTCCGGAATGCTTGTTTTACTAAGTTCAAGCACAGAATTCACTTAGATAATCTTCTCGCTAGCTCTAGGAAACATTTCGAAAGAGAGGTAGTGTAGGATAGATGGTCAATGGCTGCCAAAGCAAGAGTCGAGCTGAATGAAAGTAGATACGCGTCGAGGCTCTCACGAGATCCCAACCCTCCGCCTACGGAGAGCGCTGGTATGTAGATTACATCGCCAACGAATGGTATGTATGTACATGCTGAAAATACAGAGCTGCTACACCAAATTGGGCACGAGGAGAATTATGAACCCTGACTAGATTCACACCGTGTCAATAATATTAACAAATTTGAGTCCATAAGCAATTAATTACCTGAAGGATATCCAGACACCTGTACCGAGGAATTTCCACGAGTGACTCTAGTTCAATGTAAACAATGGTATCAGACTCTACCAATACTTCTACAGTTATTTTGTTTTAATATTGTACCTTAACAGGTCACATCTTGACTTGCCGAATAATTAGGGTTAATCTTCCCGTGACATGATCATACGTTTTAGTCGCGTGCACTATTTTGGTCCTTAGTTCAGTTGGTCGGATGGTAACGATGTTACTTTTCAATGAATTCTTTTGGCAATAATAATTAGCCGATTCTAATGAAATTTGAAGCTTTTATGTTGTGTTATATTTTCTATTGAATGATATAATTGCCAAGGTCCTCCCAAGGTTAGTTCGAGAAATATTAAAATAAAACTAACTATGAGTTGGATTGCCTCACTTGTTGAAAGTTTTGAAGGTCGTAAGGTCATAAGTACGAATAATTGAGAGCACGCGACTTAGGTCTTTTGACCTCGTTAAATAAGAGCGCAAATATTAATAACGGAAAAAATTGTTTTCTACTCCGCCTTTGTATTCTTAAGGATGGCTCAACTGAATTGAATCTGAGAAAAAGCAGCTTCAGTATCAATAAATAATTCGCAATCGCTACGAATGGATTCACTGAGAGTAAGGTGCGGCATTCTTCATTCGCATAGTGGATGAGATCCCCTACCAGATAAGGAAAAATGCCCATAAAGATCAGCATGACAATGGCAAATCAGAAGCCACAAGGGGCCGGTCCTCGTTTTTGGCGGGTAGGTGATGGGTAGTATTGATCTTTGACAGTAATCATAGAACCCTTCTCGGTTCCGCGTCAGGAGCATGTGGATATGAATGCTCCCTTAGAGGACACTAATACTCTAACGGCATGGTTCCGGAACAGAAGAGAGAGTAGGTATGTTATACTGTTAAGCCGGGAAGGGAAATGATAGCGGTGTTATGATTGGCTACGTGCTTAATGATTTGTGTGGAACTAGTTACCCCCGTGGGAGAGAATATCAGCGTATCCAGTCAAATGGGCGACAACCTTATGACGCCACTGAGAGTTTTGTGTCAGCGGTCGCTGGGTTCGAAGCCTCGCTTCGACGTTAGAAGTTCACCGCCGTAGCCACTAAACGAGAGCTCCATGGAAATGGGAACAGAAATACAATAAGATAAGATGAAACCACTGAACAGGAGCATAGAATTTATTTACTAGACTAGTTTCGATATGACGTTTATAATACCCTCTTCAGTCGTATGCTGAGAATGGAACGAACAACAAACACATCAATACTAATAGGAGAAATTCCCAATCTTTTGGATGGTCAATTTAAATGTAGCTCCTATTCCCGGAACCTGATCGTAAACAGTTTAGTTAATGATTATAGAACCCCCCCCCCCCTCCCGATTAATGATTTTTTCTCTTGTCGGGATTTTGAGGATGTTTAGTAACTTGTGTGTTCATTCCATTCTCAGTATACGACTGAAACGGGTGTGGTAAACTTCATACCGAAACTAGTCTCGTAAATAAATTCTATGTTCCTATACAATAGTTTCACTATCATATACCATAACTCGTTATTTAGTTCTTTCATTTACAATAATATAAGAACCCCCATCCCCTCTAAATTTGAGCCAAACCGGAGGTGGCCTCGTCTTTGCTCGGTTTCAGTTGCCAGAGGAATTGTTTGAGAGGAGATGTCCCTCCTTAAATCTGGCCAGGGACTTCTTTTTTATTCTCCTCGCGGGAGGAGGGTCCCGAAGAGTAAGTCCGAACGCGAGATCGGACTGAATGTGGTCAGACTATTGGGAAATGCATTGAATTTTAAGCAAAGATGATGGTTTCAGCTTTTATTTTTGATTTGGTGTTTCTCCTCCTAATCTCCCAGGAATTCTTCTGTTAACCTCTAATGCTGGTCTTGTATTCTCTTAACTTTTCTAAGTTACTATGTCGGTCCGTAGGTGGGTGTGCTATATGGTAACCGTTTCAGTTTCCTATGAGTTCTTTTTTTTACAATAACATCATAACTATTTGGCCAATTCTAAAGAAGTTTAAAACCCTTATGTCGTTTTACATTCTCTTTCAAATGATATAATTGTCAAAGTCCCCCCTCCCCCAAGATTAGCCAGGGAATTATTTGGCAATAACATAATAACTATCCGGCTGATTCTAACGAAATTTAAAATACTTATGTTGCTTTACATTGCGTTTCCAGTGATATAATTACTAAAGTCACCCCAATATTAGTTCGGGAATTATTAAAAAAAATAACCATGGGTCGGATTGCCCCACATGTATTGAAAGTTTTGAAGGTCGTGAGGTTATATAGTAAATAATCAGAATAATTGAGAGCACGCCACTTAGGTTAGTTGACCTGGTTCCTTATATAAAGCGTTTAAATATGCGAGGAGCCATTTGTCATTGAGGTAACAGAATGCTGAATTTTACATTTTTCTTCTAATTTTTGTTAAATTCGAATCTATGTATAGAAATGAATTAATAGTTTTAAAATCAAACTTAACTCTTTGCTTGTATCCTCTTGTTTAAGTCCAATGCCAGAGAATTACTTTTAATAATTTGCAAATACAATTTTTTCCTTTATTGGGCGACTAAAGCCCAATAAGATTTTTGTCTTTATACCTACCGTAAACATGCTATGCAAGTAATGGCTATATCAACGTAAGAAATGGCAATAAATTTATGACTAAACTTAAAATCATATTCGATTTTTTAATATCATACGAAAGAGAATGTAAAACAACATAAAGAGTTTCATATTTCGTTAGAATAAGTCGAATAGTTATGATGTTATTGCCAAATAATTCCCGGACTAACCTTGGATGAACCTTGGCAATTATATCATTCGAATCAGAATTCAAAACACCTAAGGTTTTCAAATATCGTTAGAATCGGACGAATAGTAACGAAGTTATCTGCAATTAATTCACGGACTAACCTTGAAAGGACCTTGGTAATTATATAGTCAGAATAACTGAGAGCACGTGACTTAGGTCTGTTGAATTTATTTTTAGTTATTCGATTTTTTAATTCTTTATTCTATAATAATTTAATGATTCATTTTCCCTTTAAATCCATTTCATATTATTTCAATCGCTCTGTCGAATCCAGATGGTGAACGTTTGTAAAGATGTTCTTTTTAATACATTAAAATTGTACCATATTACAAGGTACAATTTTAATGTATTAAAAAGAACATCTTTACAAACGTTCACCATCTGGATTCGACAGAGCGATTGAAATAATATGAAATGGATTTAAAGGGAAAATGAATCATTAAATTATTATAGAATAAAGAATTAAAAAATCGAATAACTAAAAATAAATTCAACAGACCTAAGTCACGTGCTCTCAGTTATTCTGACTATATGACCTTGGTAGGACCTTGTCTCCTATATCATACGAAAGAGAATGTAAAACAACATAAAGAGTTTCATATTTCGTTAGAATAAGTGAAATAGTTATGATGTTATTGCCAAATAATTCCCGGACTAACCTTGGATGAACCTTGGCAATTATATCATTCGAATCAGAATTCAAAACACCTAAGGTTTTCAAATATCGTTAGAATCGGACGAATAGTAACGAAGTTATCTGCAATTAATTCACGGACTAACCTTGAAAGGACCTTGGCAATTATATCATTCGAATGAGAATGCAAAACAACATAAGGGTTTCAAATATCGTTAGAATCGGACGAATAGTAACGAAGCTATCTGCAAATAATTCACGGACTAACCTTGGGAGGACCTTGGCAATTATATCATTCGAATGGGAATGCAAAACAACATAAGGGTTTCAAATATCGTTATAGTAGGATGAATAGTGACGAAGTTATCTGCAAATAATTCACGGACTAACTTGGGAGGACCTTGGCAATTATATCATTCCAAAGAGAATGTGAAACAACATAAAGAGTTTCATATTTCGTTAGAATCGGACGAAATGTCACGATGTTATTGCCAAAAAACTCATTAGAAAGTAAAAGAGTTACCATGCGACCGACAACCTATGAACCGACTTAGTAACTCATAGTAGCGCACGCGACTAAAAACGAAAGTCAAATGGGTGCTCCAAATTCTTGTTTTCTATCGAGGAAATGATGAATTAGTATTTGTATTCATGGAGATTGTAAGGAAAATAAGAATTAAGATTACGCTTAGTTTAAAGAATAATGGAGGACTTATAGTTGATATTTCATAATTTATAGCAAAAAGTAGATAGGGAAAGAGATTGAATCGCATAATAAGAAATTAACGTAGTTTATATTGGCCAAGAAGAGACAAGCGGATACAAATGAACTGCAAATGAATGAGTACAGCATGATTCAAGAGAATATGAAAATTGACTGATAATCAGCTTCACGGTGTAAAGATAACTCAATTTGGTATCTCTAAATTGAATAAAATAGGTTCTAAATAAATTCAGAAAAAAAATAAAACCTTGGAAAGTGAAACTATAATAATTTAAAATTATCTTCTGACCTAAGGAATAATTAAGTGTAAGAATAAATAAACAAAAAGGGAATCTAAATAAAACTTCAAAAAAACTAATACATAGCAAAGATAAGTTGTAACGACGGAACAGGGTAGAATAAGAAAGACAAAGGAACAATAGAATAACTACATAAGAGAAACAAGGATTACTCGAGATAGAGACACTATGAGAAAATAACACAATTAAATGAAGAGACAGTCAGATATGAAGTGATAATTTTGTTATCGGCTAGAAACAGAAGAGATTGCAGAATGAAGAGGTTAGTTGGCGCTGTTTCTTCCTTCCCAATCAACAAAACCACTTCCTGCTTATACACATCACCACAGTAATTTGTCAATCAAGAAGTGAAAAGGATTTGTAAACAGACAATTAGTACATGGTGAGTATACATGAAAAAATAACAAGTATTAAAGTTACTAGAAAATTGATCATCAAATCTTTTTGTCCTGTGCCCCGGTTCACCTTTTGTCGTAAATAGCTGCATTCTAAATGATAATGTGATAACTATAAAGTGTGATTTTTGTAGATTATTTAAATTCTGTAGACGTGCATCTTTAGAAAGAACAATTTTCCAACAGTTTGATTTTGCCAACCCGATGCCGGAATTTTCCTCTTGCAACCCTAAAACTCTCCACCTCGATGCATTTCCCTCATAGTTGAGAGCCCCGCACTAGAATAAAGAATGGTGTTGAGTTTATTAATTAGATTATAACTACTTTTAAATATGAGAAGTGAAATGGAACCTATAAGCGGAGTGAGAAATGATGTAAGCCATTTAGATGATGAATAAGAAACGCAGCCTATAGAACTTATATTAGTATTATTAAAAATATATCAGCAAGTAAGAGAGTATGTTCATGTAGTTTTTGTCAAGAGATTGTTTCTCTATTGCCCATAGAACTGAATCCAGGTTCACTGTGTTCCTAGACTTGAATTTCGCAATTAATTCAGAAAAATGTTTCATTAAAGGACGAAATATTTTGGTAAGTCATTATTAACTTGTATACGGTGATTGAAAAGTGACACCCTATTTTAAATTTCTTGTAATTTATTTATGAACTATAATTCTTACAAGAAATTAATATGACAAGAAAGTGTATAGCATAGAGTTTTATTTAAAATTTGGTATGAGTGCTAGCATTCACCACCAGCTTCTCAAGCCGCCCAGGAACCGCATCATCTGATTTCACAAAGAACTTTTGTGGAATGGAAATCATAACTTCTCGTAATTGCCCTTCAAGTTGTTCCAAAGTTGTTGGTTTGGTAGAGTAGACTTGCTCCTTTAACCAATCACAAAGTAAAAAAGTCACAGGGTGCTAAGGCAGGACTTCTGGTTGGCCTCTCATGCGGACCACGACAACCCATCCATCTCCCAGGAAAGTGGGCATTCAGCCATTCACGGACAACAATAGCAAAATGTGGATGAGCGCCAACTTGCAAGAAAATCAAATCACTTGCACAACATCAAATCTTCAATATTTTGCCAAGTACTGATAACTGGCCAGATTTCATCTTGCAGCATGGTGAGGTACCTTTCGGCATTCATGGTATCGCGAAGGATCAAGTGACCCACAATCCTGGCCGAAGTCATTCCACACCATAGCTTGGACCGATTCTGCATTTTTTCAGAGGTAATACGAGGATCTTCTTCAGTCCAGTAGTGGCAGTTGTGGCGGTTCACAAACCCACCGATGTGTAATACCGCTTCCTCACTCAAGAGGATATTTTTAAATATATCAGACTAATCTTCATATTAAGCCTGCATCACCTCCACAAACTCCATACGAATGGCGCAGTCTTCAGTAGAGAGTGTTTGACAGTAGTGCGGCTTCCAAGCACGCCATTTAATCTCCGTTTTGAGCACATTTCATACACAGTGGAAGGAGAACCCACTTTTTCTTGCTGCTTGTCGAATTGACCTTTTCGGGCTATGAGTAAACATTTCATGAACAACTTCACTACCTATGGGTCACTGGAATTGGAAGGGCGACCGCTTCTTTGAGTATCAGTTACAGATCCTGTAGCCATGAGTTTTGCAGGACAATTCTTTATCTTCTAGCGTCAACTTGGGCATGTCTTTCCTTAATAGTCCTCTCCATCATCTTTGCACTTAAACAACGGCTCTCCAAACTTGGTAACCGGCCGCTACATGGGCACGCTCTGGTATGGTAAGACGTCCAGCCATGTTTGTAGAGCTTCCAAATTTCAAACAAAATAAAAAGAAAACATACATACATCAAGGGACATACACAAAAATCGAGAAAAATATTACAATATATAAATAAATTATAAGTATTTTAAAATAGGGAGTTACATTTAAATCGCTCTTTTACTAGAGCTTCATTAGTGGATAATCATTTAATAATAAATGTATTTTGTCAACGGAAGAAGCTTTATCCATAATAACAACCCCACCAGATTTATCTTCCTTAATAATATAAATGGAAGAGGTATTGCGAAAAGTAAATAAAGCTCGACGCAGTCGAAGAGGATAAGTATAGTGGATAGGTATAGCCAAACATTGGCAAATAGAACCTTAAGTAATTGAAATAAAGTCATTGGGGACATCATCAGATTTAAATTTGCAAAATCTTTGACGAACGATAAAGTGCAAGGTCTAGAAGAAATAGAAAAGTCAAACCAAATCAAAGAGCTACCATTATGGTTCGGTAAAGTTCTTGCAAAAAAAGGTTCATAAAGGCTTCTGGACGGCTGTTTTTAGCTCAGCTATTATTAGAGATAAGGCATTTTAGTTTATGATGCAACGTACGTTTTCATTTTTGCAGCTCTTTTTTCAAGCATATCAAAGATGGGATTTGGACGCATTGGACCAGAAGGGAGAATGTTAGAAATAAATATGGCGTGGTGCGTTGACTTACTTGAAAACAATATCTCATATGTTATAAGCAAAATATGTTTGCAGAGAAATGTTCTTAATTGCATGTATTACCAAGGAAGGGTATAGGCATAACCTTTTCAACGCCAGATAAAGTTGATAGAAGTTGAAGAAAACACAGACATGGTTGAAGAGACGTATGTTTTTCCACATATGTAGTTTAACCGCAATACTAACGAGAGTGTAACCCATAGAAACTCTGTAAGGAGACATATGTAAAGAAAATGGTGGAGATAGAGTCAGGCATTGAAGACTGGATGGCGCGTACTCGTCCAGATATTAGCTTCAGTATGAGTGCCCTAGCTACTGATTAAAAATGAACAAACAGAATGAACCTATTAAGTTCCAGGGATGGAGACATGTGAAATTATTAATGGCCAGATGTGTATGTGTGTCTGTGTATGCATTCCCCTGTAAGAGTACCATGTTACAAGTGCACGATTCCAGCGACAGGAGGAATTCTAGACGTGATGTTTGGTGCCCTGGCATCCTATCTTTTTCGCCTCCTCTCCGCTATGTGAACGAGCGAGGCTCTGTCGCGAGAAGCATCTAATTGCATAGTCAACACCATTCTAGTCTTTACTACGAATCGTTCTCTGAATTTTTTTCTTTCTTAGAATCTCATCGTTATTCAGTGAAAAACAATCAGCTAATCCTCTTTGTCATTCTTTACAAAATAATAAGTTGGTAAAGTAAACAAATCACCCTTTCACAGCCTTCATCGCATACACAAAGTATCAGTTGGAATTATTTACACTTTAGAGTTTAGATGAACGCGAGTAAGTAGCATAATTGCAATTTTTCTGATCTGTACTTTCTTGTTACGGAAGTCATCTTCACAAATTGTTTACTTTACCAAAATACCTTTATGAGATGGTTGAACACTTGTAAAAGTGTAACGAAAGAATTGAAAAACATGTGGCGTATTCGGTTACTTACATATTCATTTTCAAAGGCTTTGAAGGGGCGAGGGGAGAAAACGCCAAAATAGTCTTAGTATCCCATTTTGCCTGTTTACAGTCAACTTTGTTTTCTTTCCTTGTTTTATCTACAGAGACCCGACTACTGGTGAAACAATTTTATTGAAATAAAGAGAGAAAGAGAAAAAAAAATGACCATCCAGGACATTTTAACTGATTGGAGGAATAAAAGGGAAGAGACAGACAGAAATGGAAAGGATGATAAATATAAAACATAGAGATAGAATGTAGTTAAAAGTGAGAAATAGTGTAATAGCAAACTTATTCAAATCATAATTCTTGTCAACAAATGTAAATTTTTAGACAATACTGTACTCTATCCGCCAAATACAATTTACTTTTTAACGTTACTTTGGGGGTTAAGGAACAATCAAGTCTAGTCGAAATATTAAACCCATTAATGGATTTAATTTAATTAATACCCAACTAAGATCATTGATTTTTTTTTACAGTGGTTTTATAAGATCACATCGAAGACAACTTCAAAGTTTCATATTAGCTGTCCGGGCCGGTCCTGGTTCGAGGGAAGGGAGAGTAAGAATGAGGCTATCTTTGGTGCGATGCGTTTAGCCAATGAGCGTCTAAGATCTTTCGTGACTCAAGAGGGGGCCATTTGTTCAACTTCTGAGAGGGTGGACTAAAAACTCATGGGCGTAAGGGTGAGTTTGCGTGTCCGAAGCAAAGAAGGGAAAGACTGCGGTTTGTAATTGATTTTACGTGTGATGATGTATCTGAAAGAAAAGGGCGCATTAACCATACTTGGGGCTCAACCGAAATTAACGGGATTTGAACTAGAGTATCATGAAATGAACATCCAGCGCCCCATTTTTCGCTTCCCCCACAGTAGTCTACAGAAACTGCCATGGTTAGTAGCTAGCTAAAACGACATTACTGGTCTTCTGAACTATCAATCTCCCTAGATCTATCTTGAAGAAATGACTTTGGGTCACTGTAAAATGCTAAGGAACTCCATGACCTGTACGGCTACCGTGAAGCTGCTATTCTTTGCCACTCCTTGAGCTCGCGTGTCATTTTCTTACGATTCTCATTGGTAGGAATTTAATTACTATTCGCCTCTCTATGGGAGAGCCGTATACTGTATATTAGGCCTATATATTCCCCAATGGCCGTTCTTCTTCTGGCCTCCTACAAAATCTTCTTCTTCAGCTACCTCGTCCTTTTATCCTTCTGGAAGACTTAAACATCACGGACCGGATCTGGGCTGGTAGACTGTCGTTTGACCTATACCATACCCAATTCTTCTGTCCCTTAGTGATGAATTGTCCTTCTCTTTTTTAACTCTGGCTCGCCCACCTACCTTAGCCTTTCCACTGAGACTTCCACTTGTCTTAAGCTTTCTTTTGTCTATTACTAGGCCCTGCTGTGGATCTCTTGGACTTACTCCCTAGACTATTTTAGTAGTGATTATTTTCCTGTATCTCTCTCATTTTTCTCGCCTATCTCTTTATCTCACAGCAGAGGTAGCATTTCCATAGGTCAATGACCATTTTCCTATCTCCCTCTCATTCTTCTCGCCTACTTCTCTGTGACACAGCAGGGGTGGCTCTTCCACAGGTCAGAAGGTCATAGTTCGTTTGCCAGCATGGTCTGTCCGCATTTGGTCTATAAGTTTCCCATGGTTGATGAGAGGTTGGTTTTCTTGAACTCTTGTTCACCTGGGTTCACCAGACATTTAGGGTGTTCCGCTGGTGGTGTACGGAGTGCAACGAAGTGCTCTATGCTAAGAGAGCGCATCTCACAGATACTATCGTAACCGTTTACTGCACTATAATGGTAAAATACTCGAGATAGAAAAAAATCCTGCTCCTTTTTGAGGCCCTATCTGTCCGATATCTCCTCGAAACCCCCATCCCCACTACCTTCGATGCTCGGCAGAGGATTCGTGGTGCAGCGTAAAAAGTTGCCCCATCGTCGCAGCCCGTCCATCCTGATACGACCTCATTCATCTAAGTGAGATGGGAAGTGTTCGGAAAATTAGCTTTCCACTTCGTCTCCCTCTCGAAGTCCATCTCGGTTGACTCGCCCCACCTCTTACAAAATTCAAGAAACGCAACCGGATTTTTTCAATAGACGAGTTTCGAAATGCTCTCTCCTCGTGTTAGGACATTGCCTCCGGTTATAATGGAACTCATACTGTCTTCTACAACTCGCCCATGTTTATATACTTCATGTTCTTCTGGACCTGTTCAAAGAAAACTGACTAAAGTGTGTATTCTCCACGACTTGGTGCAAGGCTCTTTTCATGTCTATCCTCAAGTCACACTTAAAGTCCTCTGTTGTCTCGCCATAGTCATTCAAAAGGATGGTAGTCTTCATCCTCTCCTTTCATGCTGAGTCTCACTACCCATTTCCTGGGTGCCATAATAGCGCACGACAACCCGCAGTGCTTTGACTCCAATCTTTGTTTCAGGCACAATGACCAGGATGGATTGCAGTTCCATAATGTTGCACTAGTTATCCTTCTGAGTCAGATTCGGCTTCTCCGCATCTGGTCTCTTGCGCAGGAGGGCGTCCGCCTCTTCTTGTTCAAATTGAACGCGCCAGTATTCTCCCTTTAACGTTCTCTGCATAACATGCTATAAGCGGACACCCATGATCTACTACTGTGAGGGATTACTCCCTCATGTCCCCTATAGGCATAAATCACCATTTCTGCAAAGGTGTTACTACTACCTCGAAGGGAGCTTCTTTTTGCTCCCATAAATAATTCTGCCTTCTTTCCCTTCTACGACGCTTATGACGAATCGTCACCCATATCCTTTCACATGTCCAGGATCTCGATCCCGACTAAAAAACTAAGCAAGTACCTGAGTTTCATCTTTGATGAACAAC
Source organism: Ceratothoa steindachneri (assembly GCA_963969495.1). Taxonomy (NCBI): domain Eukaryota; kingdom Metazoa; phylum Arthropoda; class Malacostraca; order Isopoda; family Cymothoidae; genus Ceratothoa; species Ceratothoa steindachneri. Next base: position 133,761,958 of record OZ018326.1, read on the forward strand.
TACGGAGGAAGAAGCACGTGACCTTTCTTGTTGCCGCCGTTTTTTGAGTCACATATCTCCTATCTAGTGCTGTCTTATATAAAGAATGGAAAGAGGGGTACAGGAGAAAGGGAAGCTGGTGAGGTACATGTGTATTGACGTTTCCCTCGTCCCAAGATTCTTCAGAATTACAAGAGAATTTTGAAATAGAACAGATAAATCATTAGCAGGTTACACAAGTATATATGGCAGAGATGAAAGAAGATGTAAAGAAAGGATGTCTAAGGTTGCTTAGGATAGCAAGGGTACCTGCTGATCAGATTAATCTCTTTTTAATAAGAGATGAGTAAATTACCGAGTTTATATAAGTTGCAAAGTAAACACAAGCTGTGAACTTTACTGGTTGTATCACCTGCCACACCATACTCACCGAATACCACTTATGGTCGAGTGCTCTTGGTATTCTGCTCCCTCTGCAGCTGCTTTTTCCATCTTTTCTTTTTTCCATCCATCTTTCCATCTCTACCCTCATTCAGAGAATTTGCGTCCAATCCTTGTCGGAGGCTTCAGGGGCTCAATGAGTGATTTTTCCTCCTTCTTCGTTATTCTTCCATAAATGCGTGATATAACTCTATCTATCCTCTGATGTCAGTCTACTGCCCTCCATTTAGACTTTATCACTCCTTTACTATGAACTTTTGCTTCGCTGAGTGGGTCGCACCAACGTCAGTCTTCATTCCTTTCTCCCATAACAAATCGTCACTCCTAAATTATAGTAATGAGAGTGCGTACTATGAAAGTTAAAAAGAAATCTCGTCCAAAGTAGAGTGTCAAACACAAACTTAAACCCCTTTGATAAGCCCTCCCACTCTCCCCATACCATAAACATCATAGGTAAAGGGTAAATCTTCCGAATGTGCCATTATAGCAGCATGATACGACATACATTATTGCTTTAACCGAAACTACACCTTTTCTTTCCCTCCATCCATTATAGGAATAAAAGCAAAGGAATATTTTGGTAAAATAAATAAAGGTGGAGAACAAGGAGAAATAAATTGAAAATATGTAGTATACAATCATTTTTGTATCACAATATCTGGAAATTGATTATAAATGTTGTGTCATGGATTATTTTAAGAGAAAATTTACTTATATTTTCTATCACCTGCAAAGGAGAAAATCCAGACATGGTCCTGAATGAGTTTAGGATACAGTGAAAAACAGTAAACCTTTTGTAAAAATAATTGTCCATACACGAGTTTAATGCTAAAAAAAGTAATTAAAAATATGAAACATTTCAGAGCCTGAATATAACCTACTCCATTTTTTTTCAGTTATCATAAAAAATATTACTATTGTCATTTATATCGTCGCTTCCGATATTTAATTTTCTTTTGCTTGAATTGCTTCAATTAACTGTGTTGATGTGTGTAGCGTGCGAGAACTGCAAGCGAGCGACTTAAAAAAAATTGCTCGAATGACTTTTTTTGAGACTCAGGATTGCGCAGTGGATCCGCCGATGCCTAACAGTGGTCCAACGACGCTGGAAGTTGTTCGCAACTCGCCTACGCTATTATTTTTTCTTTGCCACCTTTCCTACCCTCCTCTATCTACACCGTGTATTTGCTTCTTTAAGTTCCATATTTCTTGAATGTTAGAAACTAAAGTTAAAGGTAGAAGCTCTCGTCATCCTAGGTGATGCGGCGTTGCTCTTCTATCGTCGAGGTTCAATGTCAAGCGATAACGGACACAAACCTCAGCGCACGTAAATGTCTGGGCACTGATTGTTGGAGGCGCTCTGCTCACCCAATCGAGAGGAGGTAGATCTTACACTACACAAATCATCAAATACATAGCCAATCGAAACACTGTTGTCTTTCTTCTTCTCACGTATTCACAGCAAAATACACACACTCTTCGCCTCTATTCCAAGGAATTCTGACGATTGTTAGTTGTGTCCACATACCCCTGACGCGGAACAAGTCTCTGCCTCCCCCGGGGGACGAAAATTCTTTACTTGTTTGCTGGTTGGTATATAAAAAACACAAAATACTTCCCCGTCCAATAAAAGGACAACTCTTGATGTTCTAAGGCTCACCATCGATTGTGATACTGATCATTAGGTTGGCTTAATTAACCGGTCAAGGGAGGGAGGGATCCTGTCCAGGATAACGTTCCATACCTACCTACGCTTAAAGGTAAGGCTAATCACTGACCATGGTTCCATTACCTGAAGGAAAACCCTTATAAACCTAACCTAACCTCACACTAAATGAGAATGTTGAGGTATCATCGCTAATTACAAAGCATTTTACAGTATATTTTATTTCGAGATGTACAGTAAGTCATAAATCTCTGTGAAGGGTTACATACAAATTAATATACAGGGTGGTCCGAAAGTCTTATCACCCCCTGGAAATATTATTTTATATTTTAATTTCAAATATGGTTTTCATTCTATATTTTAGATGTGTTTGATATTATTATATTGTTCCTCTATTGTTCTTAGTACTTTTTGGGAGGGGATCACAAGACTATCGATCTACAGTGTACATGTATATCAACCTCAAAATCAGTCAGAATCTTTAGGGGTTATTCACACAGCGGGAATTCAGGTATAAATAGGCAGCCGCAAACTGCTGAGAACATTTCCAAGGCGTTTTCTGGTCCTCGTTCTGTCTTAGAGGCAAAAAATATATTTTATTTTATAGAGCTGAAAGGGTGAGGGAGCCGTAAGAAGGCGCCGTAAGGGGGCCGTGAGAGGGGGTTGTGAGAGAGAGCCGTGAGAGGGGGTCGTGAGAGGGGGTCGGGAGAGAGGGTCGTGAGAGGGGGTCGTGAGAGGGAGCCGTAAGATGGGGCCGTGAGATGGGGCCGTGAGAGGAGGCCGTGAGAGGGGGCCGTGAGAGGAAGCCGTGAGAGGGGGTTGAGAGAGAGAGAGCCGTGAGAGGGGGCCGTGAGAGGGGGCCGTGAAAGGTGGTCGTAAAAAGGGTCCGTAAGCGATGCATGTAACATGTGGGTAAGGGAAGTCATAAACCCCAGCTTATTAGCTCTGTTTAACATAATTTGGGAAGTGGAGACCCAAACGTAAACTAGCATCTATATATACACACACATCCTACACACTTACCTGTGTACATAAACATAACTGAAGGACTACATACACATTTATGATCGTATTTTCTTAGCGAAAGGGTTAACATAATTGATTAACGTCAGTGGTCTACGTGATGAAATACATATAAAGCATACGCACGTATCATTATCTAAATTAATATGTAGCTACATATACATATAAATATGCATCCAGGCAGACATCGAAACATTCAATTGTTTGACCGGAGAAGAAAGAAAAAGAATGTGTATGAAGAAGAGTAGAGGCAGAGAACGGAGAAAGAAAATATATGAAGAAGAGTAGAGAAAGACAATATAGCAGGGAACAGAGAGAAAGAATGTATATGAAGAAAAGTAGAGGTAGAGAGGGGAAAAATAGGGTATAGAACAGCAAAAAAAGAACGTATATAAAAAAAGAGCAGAGGCAGAGAGGAAATGTAGATTGAAGAGTAAAAGTAATAAAGATTGAAATGGCAGAACTCGTCAAGTGTAAATTCTTTTTCCTGAGTGCGTGTATTGTATACCTCCTGTAAAGGTTCGTACAAATATCACAGGTACTCGTAAGTACAAACCTGAACACTCACACACTGTAGTGTGTGGGGTAACCCTATTCCTGGCTCCATCTCAACCAGTATTGTCCGCAAAAGAGAGAACTTAATGGTGTCTTTCCTCTTTTTCGCACTTCACTTAAACCCTTGACAAGTTCGGGAAGCATTTTATAGTAGCATCTACCACAAAGGTAATTTCTCTCAAACAAAACAGGTAAAAGTTCAAGATATCTTTTAGTTTGTTATTGAGGGTTGTACTGTGCTTTGGCTGCAAAATGCAAGTTATTCTATCTTGAATACATCGATCTGTTGCTGCTGCAGTCGATCGGTTGAAGATGTTACAGTCGCGTTTTGGTTTAGGGATTTTTTTTACTAGAGGATATAACTGTCAATGATAATTTCTGGTTAAGATAGATACTCAGATAACAAGAAACAAGGCCTTTTTTTCCAGCATGCTGCCAAATATTCTGCCGAATTCTATATACCGATGGCTTCCGAGCTGACAGCGGCACCGAAGATGCGGTTACAACACCATCCGTGGATCACGTCCAATGTTTGTCTCTGCCCTCTGCCAGCATTCATTTACTCAGCTAAACTAATAGCCATCCTTGATTCTCTTGGCCCAATTTTAACTCATCCAGAGAGTCGCTGGGCCATCCCTTCAGCCTTTAGAAGTGTCCTCGTGTCAATTCATTAATGCACTCTATTGATAGTCTGTTCTATTAATCGACCACGTTAAAATTACGAAAAAGCTGTTGAACTGCAGTCAAAGGCGTTAGGAATCTAGGAAAGCATATTTCAATTGCCCACAAGATAATCGCCTTAAAGAAAAGGGTGAACTTTAATTTAATTGCTGCCTGGTGGACTTGTCTTGGGGCCATGAATAAACATGAAATCTGAACATTTCAAATTGATGATACCAGTTGCTATATATCAAGTGGGAACGAAAGTAACGTCCGATTTTTTAAAATAAAGTTTTAGATAATATATATTAAAGTAGTACCACTTATTAGCGTTTAGGAATCCTACAATGAGTAATTTATCCCTTTTTTTTCTCTCAGATTATAAAAATATTGTTCATAATCTTCGGTATTTTGCCCCTATGGCCTCGCATCTAAAGATTGGAGGATGAGTTATAAAGGATTCAATGCAAGTACAGCGGCAAAATACATCCAGAGCACTTATGGAGCTGATGCGGTAAATAAAAGAAGTTGAAGATAGTTTTCCCGTCTCAGAAGTGAAGATTTCATACTCAAAGAGCGACCGAAAGAAATAGTCCAAAAGGCTTTGATTCCTAAGAATTGGAAGTTGTTGTCATAGCAAATTATACTACAGTTCTAGGGAAATCGCAGACCAATTTAAAGTAACCAAAACGACTGTCCTACTTCAACTGAAAAGCATTGGAAAGGTTCCAGTGATTGGAAAGTGGGTCCCGCGACGAATCTGCAACAGCGTTTTACTTGCTGAGAGTCATTGTTTTCACGACACCTTCAGGCACCATTTTGGGGCAGGGTTATTACTGGTGATGAGAAATGGATAATTTATCATTAACTTAAACGCCGCCGTTCGTGGATCAGTCGAGGAAGTAGAATTTCTCAACAGCCGAGAGCGGGACTTCATCCCCCAAAGATCATGTTGAGTCTATGGTGGAATATTGAAGAAATTGTCTATTAAAAACTAGTAGACAATCAAAGATCTCTTGGAGAATATTGCTTTATCCTCCATATTCTGTTTTATTTGGGGGGGAAGGGGTTAGGGGAACCCGCAAAGGGCTGCTCAAGGGCGGCAAATTATGCTGGGGTTGTGCGGGGTAAAGGATAAAGGATTAGGACTAGGGAGCAGGACGTGAATCAGGAGTGATATAATGATTTGTGATCCTATTCCTAAATGTGTCAAGAGTGGGGCTATTAATTATAAAGGACCTTTCAATAATGTCGTTTGATTTTTAAATGTAAATAAAAAAAGTTGTGTGTGATATATGCACTCAATTTATTTTAAATTTGAAAGTACATTTTATGGCCTTAAGTGTGAAATATGACGTCGTTCAAATGTCCGCCGCGGCTTCGCTTGGTGGAACATATTCAGGAGGCCCAATTTTCGATGACTTTGTCGCATAAATCTGGCTAAATTTGCTGGATGGTGTTCTTTATTTTGACTTTGAGGACATCAACTGATTGCGGATTATTCGTATAGACCTGCGATTTAAGGTAGCCCCAAAGAAAGTAGTCTAATGGCGTTAAATCGCATGATCTCGGTGGCCAGTTGGCGTCGCCGCCGCGCGAGATGACCCTGCCCTGAAATCGCTGGTGCAAAATGTCTATTGTGGCGTGCGCAGTGTGGTACTTAGCGCCGTCTTGTTGAAACCACATGTCGTTAGTATCCATATCAGGCATATAATCCAGTTGAGGGCACAAGAAGTTGCTTATCATCGATCTGTAGGTCTCACCGTTGACGATTATGGCAATCCCATCTTCGTTCTCAAAAAAATACGGACCGATGTTTCCGTTAGACGAAAATCTGCACAAAACAGTGACTTTGTTGGGATGCAATTGGTGCCGGTGAATCTTATGTGGATTGTTTTCGTCCCAAATCCGACAATTTTGCTTGTTCACAAATCCATTCATCCAAAAATGGGCCTCGTCGCTGAAGATGATTTTTTGGGGGAAATTTGGGGCAACTTCCAAATGCTCTAGAGCATAATCAGTGAACACACGGCGTTGTCTATGGTCGTTTATCTCAAGTTCCTGGGTAAGTTGGATTTTGTACGGGTGCAGACCTAAGTTCCTACGCATAATTCGCCAAACTGAAGTCGCAGAAAGGCCAAGTTCTTGTGAACGACGAGAAATTGACTGCCTCGGATTTTCCCGTACACTTATTTACGGCAGTGATGTTTTCAGCAGACCTTGCGTTTCAGAGACATGCGGGTGTTAGCTGATTGTTGATCGACCCTTATGCTTCGAATTTGGCCACCAAGCATCGAAAAGTGGACTCGGCAGGACGATTGTGGCGAGGATAGAAATCACGTAATGCGCGGAACGTTTGTCGAACGAAGCACTGATTTTGATAATAACATTTGATGATTTGCACACGCTGTTCAACGCTATAACCTTCCATTGTGACTTGCCAAGTACTACTGAATAGTTCACAGTGAGGTTGCCAGATGTCGCTTTAACAACATGGCCACTATCGCCTGACAAAGCTCGAGCGTCCTTGTTGAAAGACCCTCTATAAGATGTGAGATGATTCCACTCTTAGATGCTGCGGGGAAAGAAAGAACATCCGAAAATGTCAGTACTTGTGTGGTATGTGCAGTATTTTATATTGTGGCTGCTTCTGGTTGTGCGTATATTTGTAGGGTGTAAGTATGTGTCTTTATCTATGTCAACTAAATTGTTTATGATTTTGTATAACATCTGTTGTCTGTGTATTTGTCTTCTTGTTGATATTGGGTCCAGTTTAATGTCTTGTTTGAGGAAAGTGACTGATGTAGTGTGTCTGTAATCACGTCTGATCCATTTTGTGGCTTTGTTTTGTATGGCCTCTAATTTATTAGTGTTATTGTAAGTGTGTAGATCCCAGAGGGTTTCACAGTATTCCAAGTGTGGCCGAACGAGTGTCTTTTATGCAAGAATTTTGGTGTCTGCGTTACACCCACTGAGGTTTCTGCGCAAGAACCCCAAGGCCTTGTGAGTCTTGGCCCTGACACTGCTCACGTGCGTGTTCCACCTCATATTCGCTGAGAGGTGGACACTCAAATATTTGTGGGATGAGGATACGGTTTCTAAGCTGGTGTTATGGAGTTTGTAATTAAATAGAATGGGTTTTATAGTACGGGTGAAACGGATGTGATGACATTTGTCTGGTCTAAAAGTCATCTGCCACTTGGCTTCTCAGTCTTCTAGTGCATTTAAATCGTCTTGGAGCCGAAGGCAGTCATCCTTATCTACAATTGGTCTATAAGTTAAACTATCATCTGCAAACAGTCTAGTAGTAGAATTTAGCGATAGTGAAAGGTCATTAATGTAGGAAAGGAATTGTAGGGGCCCCCAAGATTGTACCTTGAGTTACCCCAGAAGTCACAGAAAAAGAAGAGGATTGACTGCCATCGAGCAAAACACGTTGCTCTCTAGTAGTCGAAAACGTCTTAATCCAGTGAAAGATTGGTCCTCTTATGCCATAAAAACCTAATTTTCCTAATACTTGTTGGTGCTTCACTTTGTCGAAGGCTTTGGCAAAATCTAAAATTATGGGTCCATGTATCTAATTTTGGGGTTATTCAGGAATTGGGAAATGCCAAAGGGTTGTCTCGAGTAGTTGAGTCTCACATGACCGTTTGGGCCTAAAGCCGTGCTGAACGTCAGTCAGAAGTTTAGACTATCAAAATGGTTCATTATATATCTGTAAATTATATGCTCAAGAATTTTGTAGGGGATTGAGGTAAGCGAAACAGGTCTATAATTCACTGGCAGGGTTATATCTCTGGATTTAAAAATATGAGTCCCGTTTGCTAAGAGCCAGTCATGGGGGAGTTCTCCGGTTAGTAGTGTCTGTGAAAATATAATCTGTAGGACAGGGGTCAGTACGCTAGCACCAACCTTAAGTATCCTGCAGTGTATATTCTCAAGTCCAGTCGCTTTGTTAATGTCTACTTCAGATAACAGTTTCTCAATTCCTTGGCTGTGTATAACAAGGGGAGGTATGGTTGTGTATGGTGATTGTGGCATGTCCGGTAAGTCTTCTTGTTCATTAGTAAATACGGTTTAAAATTGTGTGTTGAGTGCATTGACTTGTGCGCACGTGACCAAGGCATTGTTATATAGTAATGTAGAGTCTTGTTTGTGTGCTTTTAAAAAGCTGTAAAATTTCTTTGAGTTTTGTTTGTTGTCTGTGAGGAAGGTGGCCGTGTAGTTAGTTTCTGCTTGCTTTATTTCTTTTGGGAATGCTTTCTGTATGTATCTGTAGTGTTACCAGTGCTATGTATAGTTGTACCGTTTTGCCCTCTTGTATGCTTTTACCTTGTTTCTTTGTAGTTTCTTAAATTGTCTATTGAACCATAGTTGTGACCGGTTCCGTGTGAGAGTGTTCTTGTGTATGTGCCTGTCCATTATGTCATGTAAGAAGTCTCGTAGTCTGGTCCAATTCATTTCCGCGGAATTGGCCATTGGGTTACTGTCGAGGAAAGTGTCTTTAAAGTCAGCTAATTCACGGGTAATGGCTTTCATGTCAACTCTGTTGTACAGGTAGATGTTCCTGGGTATTTGTTTCTGTATCTGTGGCTTAATGCTCGCGTCAATGAGTACATCTCATGGTCACTAAGACCAGGTAGTACTCGTGTTTGTGTAATTAATGAAATGTTGTTTGTGAGGAACAAGTCTAGTATGTTGGATGTGGCACTATGTCTGATGTTTGGGTTGTTTCTCCTAACACTAACTTGTGTGCGTGTTGGTTCGAGTACTGTTTGAGTAAGTGAGCGTGTGTTTATTATGTCAATAAAGTTTTCATGTAAAGTTTTCCTATCAGTGTCTGGTGGTATCATGTCGCTTTCATGAATAATGTTGTCCAAGAAATTCGTATAGGGTCTGCAGGTATTCTATGTTCAAACTGGAGGGAGGATAAAACCCAACTACAAAAAGGGACCTGCATCCCTGTGTCTGTAGTTTTGTCCAAACTAATTCTGAATTTACGTTAAGTTCGTTGACTGTAGTCGCAACTAGTCCTAGCTTCGTTGCTATCAGGACTCCGCCGTGGTTATCGTTCTGTCGGTCTTTCCTGTATAACGCCATGTTATAATGGGTGTTTGTTGGGAAGACTCTAAAGTCCCGAATGGCTGGTGTGAGCCAAGTCTCTGTTCCTATAACAATGTCTGGGTCATAGGTCTCAAGGGGATGATGAAATTCGGCTTCTCTGTTAGTAATGCTACGGAAGTTGACGGTGATTTAGCAGAGGTTGGATGACTCTTTTATGGTAAGAGAGTCATTATGGGTGGTGTTGGGATGGGTGGTAGATGAGGTATGGTTTGATTTTGTAAATGGTGATATTAATAGTGACTAATGTATTATTATAAACATAATTGGGTGTGGAATGGGCTGGGTATGTGGAGGGAGTGGGTGATGTCAAACGATCAAAGGCTGTACTGTCTCCTTGTTGGTTATGGGTAGGGGAGCAATTGTCTAAAATGTCTTGCCTAGCTATCCTTCTATCTAATGATGGTGAGGTTTGATTGAGGGGTTGTGGTGGTAGGGGGGGGAGATATGTCAAGATCAAAGGAACTGTAACTATTGTAATTATGAATGGGAAAATAAAGAATAAAGGAGCTATAGTTGGGCGCTCCACAATCCTAGCAGATCCATGATAGGCTTCGGTCAACTAATCCATCGTACGCCGCTGTGAAGAAGCCCCAAACACAGCTGACATGATACCACCCATCGTGTATGGAGGCCCCACAGCAGCGGTCGTACTGGATGGCCAGCTGCCCCCACCTGACAGAACGCTTGCAGATCCGGCACGGATACTTGGGGTCACGCAGACTGGGGTTGACCAAAGCCCTTGGGTCACCACACAGCATGAGGATTACTATTAGGCCTCTACAGCCTTTTGGCCTATTGGCCATGGAGCTATATTTAGACCACTGCCTGCAGGAGTTACCGACCTGGGAGCCCAGTAGACGTGTGTATGTGTTTCTGTATGTGTACATGTCGGGTAGTAGTGAATGTGATATTTGAATGAATGTACATCCATGATTTTTATTAAGGTTTATGTTGTGGAGTTGGTTTAGTAATAATCTTTCTGATTATTACTTGTTTAGGGTATTACAGAACCATTGGGATGGCTTTAGGCTGACATAAAGGGAAGAGATTGAAAGTGAAAAACGACGCCTGCTCGTGGCATGATAAGGAGCATAAGGAACTACCGTCCACAATAAACCATCATGGCCCCTCAATGGTATAATGGTAAAATTAAATGAGCCAGCTATATTGAATATCTATATGAATTGACTAATCTTGACAACAGTCAAAGGGGCACAAATTTACAGGAGCCAATCACAAATCAACAGGAATTTATAAAATTGACCAGTCAAACAACCCTATCCATGTTCTTGATCAGATATGTACCTGCCTAATTTCGTCTCAAGTCTCTTGATAGAACCACTATCACCCATACTCTGAAGTCACTCATTCCATCCCCTATGACTAAATTTTTAGCGAATATCCAACCAAAATTGCTCCCTACTTACCCTAAGATATGAGCTCTGAACATACTACTAATACCCACCTCAAAAATATTCAGTGGCTAATAAGGGTGTTCCATTAGGATGGATCGAAGTTAGCAGTAAATAAAACAGTGTTATTGGTAAAAATTTATTGATTTCACTATTGGATCATGTTATGTGAGTCATGGCAATTATAGTGAAAAATAATATCGCTTAAATGTCCGCCAAGGCTTCGGCGGCACACCTCCACTCGATGGTCAAAATTTTCGATGACGTCTCTGCATAGTTGCTCCTCGATCTCACCAATATGCCTTATTATCTCATCCTTCAGCTGTTGAATTGTTGTTGTCTTGCTGGCATAGACCTTACTTTTGAGATATGACCCCAAAGGAAGAAATCTAAAGGCGTTAAGTCACACGATCGTGGTGGCCAATTGACCTCGCTGTTTCGAGAGATGATGCGACCTGGAAACTTCTCATTCAATAAAGCCATTGTTGCATTGGCTGTGTGGCATGTGGCGCCGTCCTGTTGAAACCACAAATCTTCGACATCCATAGAATTCAATTCAGGCCATAAAAAGTTGGTTATCATGGCACGGTATTGCTCGCCTGTCACCGTAACAGAATTTCCGGCATCATTTTCGAAGAAATACGGCCCAATGATTCCGCTAGCAAAATATACACACCAAACAGTTACCTTTTGTGGATGCAGTAGCTTTTCAACAATCTTCCTGAGATTTTCATCAGCCCAAATGCGACAATTCTGCTTATTAACGAATCCACCAAGATAAAAATGGGCTTCATCACTAAAGATGATTTTTTTGCGAAAAATCATCATCAGCTTGTCTTTGCTCGTGTAGAGACAAATCTTTTGGCAAAATTCGATGTAATGTTGTTGTGGAGAGGTTCAATTCCTGCGCGCGATGACGAATAGAGGTGTTTGGATCTTCGACCTCATTCTCGCGCGCTGCAACAATGTTTTCAGCTGAACGCTGGAAAGGAGCACGCAATGGCGTTTTCATATCTGCCACCGACCCTGTTTGTTTGAATTTACGAACAATTTTCCCAATTGCACTCTCGGTTGGTCGATTATGTTGACCAAAAATATCGCGAAGTGCCCGAAATGCGTTTCTGTTTGAACGTCCATTTCCGTAATAGGCTTCGATAACTTTAACACGTTGTTCGATTGTTAATCTTTCCATGGTTGAAATTGCCAAAGACTAAAGTTGTTAAATCTGAAAGAAAAAGAAAAAAATCATTAGACGCTTAGACTTAACTCACATTTAAAATCGGTCCAAGTTATTGGAAGACCCTTTACATCCAATTCCTTCATTTTAGTCAATTTATACTTGCGATCATTTTGGTTGCTGAATATTTCCTAACATTTTAGCATCATCAGCCTAGTAAGGAGTCAAGATCTAAATGGTTTTATAGACAGACCAGGCAATGGCTTCGCTACTAAGATTAAAATTTAAAATCTAAAAAAAAGCAGCGATGGTTAAATTTGTATAAATTTTCTGAACTTCGCCAATTATAAAAATTTTAAAAAGGAGCTCTAAGCTAAAATCCCCCCTTTCAAAATATCACGTTGCTAAAATATAGAATTATAGAAGATATATAAAAATAAATTTTCTGAACTTCACCATTTGTAATTCTTTGGGTTTTAAAAAATTCACAAAATTTCGATACTTATATTTATTTTTGAACTTCACCATTTTGTTTTTTGATATTATAAAAGAATTATTAGAAATAACTTTGATAAAAAACATAAGTCATAACCAAACTAAGATGAAATTATTATTCAAATATTCAAAAAAATCCCCTTCTTAAATTATAGTTAGTGATTTTTCGTAATACCTCTCTCGAATCAGCCAAATTCCTCGATTCCAAAAACAACCAAAATTTTTAAAAGTATGATAAACCATAATACTAGTTGACTTACTTTCATAATTCTGACTTTTATTATTATAACACTTGTGAAATTCTCCTGGAATCACAACACCCATTGAGTTCTGCGATTCTAGCAACTATGTATCACATTCATTTATTTTACCTATTCTTGTACTCTATTGTCCAAATTAATAATATATAATTATTAATTATGAACAGAAATGGTTCAAGTACTTACCACATTTAACTGGCGCCCACTTTGACTTGACTCTATTAAGCTGCATTTATTTGACTTACTTCATAACCATTCTTCAACTTTTCTCTTTAAAGTTTACATAAGATTGAATGAATATCCTTTAAACTTTCTTTCTTTACAGGATAAACTGATCTGAAGTAATAGCAGAAGGATGATTAAGCTTTGATAGAAGTAAATTTATCCTAACTTGTTAGTGTAAGTACGAAAACGTAGTTGAAGTACATAGGGTAAACAGGCGGAATACCTAAAGACAAAATTCCTAATACCCCTCACCTATCTTAAATAGTTATAGTCTTAAATAATTTAATTTTTTTATAACTTTTTGCCTTTTTTTTTAGATATTTTTAATTTAAAATACCCCCCTACCGCAGCTGAGGCTCTAGTTTTCATTGATCACCTGTTTTAAATAGCTATAGTCTTAGATATTTTTTTTAACTTTCTGCCTCCTTCAGTTTCTCATGAATACCTGTCTTAAGTAGTTATAGGCTTAAATAGCTTAAATTTGCTCAGTCAGTCCTCAGTTATCCGTTCACCTGTTCACCTGTAACCTTGTTCAGTATTTGTGTATTTTTGTAAGAAAACCCAAATTGAATTCATGCTTAGCAATAAAAGGGGAAAGAAGTTGTTATATCGAATGTTTATAACAGAAGTGAATCGGATTTAGCAAGAACTAACAATTCTGTAGAAGGATGGCACCAGGCTTTAGATAAGAGAGTTGCAATAACTCACCCAAGCCGCAAAAAGCTTGTGAACGAGCAAACACCGATGTGGTTCTCGAACAGTTAGATTTGTCGCAGATATTGTAAGAACTAATAAGAAATAGAGTCGAGCTAATAAAAGAATAAAATAAGTTTATGCCTGTTACAATAAGTATGAAAGTATATCTTATCTAAGGTCAATTGCGCACAATTTAATAAGAGAATAACACTTATATGCTTCTCTTTTAAAATTTCTAATCTGCTTTTTAGCCATATTAAAAAATTTTACTCTTTACTCTTACTAAAAATGTCGTACATTAATTTAATTTCCTTCTCTTAATATTTTTTTTAGTTTAACCTATTTGTATATATACCTTTCTATATGTACACACGGTACATATACAGTTTAGAAGAGAGTTTCAAACAGATCCACCAATGAAACTCGCCATTACTCGCATCAGAGATAATTTCGAAGCAGATGGAACTGTTCAAAACGACCATAGAGTGCGTTTCGGAAGATCGCAGTCGTACAAAAGAAGCAGACCTGTTGGAAAGTCTCCACCGATCTCCAATAAAATTTGTTCGGCAGGTGGCTGGGTAGACAGAAATCCGCTTATCGAGCGTAAGGTCACCTACTAAAGCAGGTTCACTGGGAATGGCTTAGCCCTCACTGAAGATGATCATGAGCGGAGATTTGACCTTTGTGAGTAGCCCCATGGCAAAGTCTGCATAGGATGCAGCTTCCAAACAAGATTGTGAATTATCAGCATTAACGTTTGGCGTAATTGGACTATTCATTTTGGAAAATATAGTCACCGGTGCCGCTTATCTGAATTTACTGCACGAATCGGTGATGCCACGCATTCGAGAAAAAGTGGAGATGAGAATATTTATTTGCAGCGAGATGGAGTTTAAAAAAATTGTTTCTTGTCTGTAGACTTTCCCCTTTCCTTCCTTCATCTATATACCCTGTTTTTGTGTATATGAGCTGCTTTCGTCTTTCTCATACCTTTGTATATCTGTCAGATCGATCTATAGTCGTCGAATCTAGCTTCTCGCTGAGTGACCACTTTTTATTACTTTGTTTTGGACCTTTAGAGTAATTGGGTACACATTTTACTGCCGAAAACAGTTTAAGACAGGTCCTTGGGACTCGTGGAACATGTTTACAACTCGATTCTTAATTAGGGGTGGGTTCAGGCGACGGGTGTAAATGGGTACACATTTCAAGCATAAGAACAGCGGGGAGGGCAATCTTGAGCTCAACATCTGGTTTGTGTGGAGGTGTATGGAGCCTTTTGAGACGTTAAATATGTTTAAAATAGATGCTGATAGATATGTTGCAAAAGGCACACACTTTCGAGGTCCACCGAAAACCTTCACGCAGTCACAGAAGACCAAAATACTCGATATATTCCTAGCTTTCTTCTCTCGTCTTTCCAAATGACTTTCCTGTCTATTGTATTTTTAATATTATCCGTATTAGCGGTAAGTCATTTTAAGCTCGTATTTAGTAGGGCAATAGGGAGTTCGCATTTATTGTTTGTCGTGGTATTCCATATATCGTCAAAATATGTGAAGGTTGCAGGAAACTTTGGTTTTATTTCAACGATCTTTCAAATTCATTATATACATATATTGAAATATCATCAAACCTCTTCTCTACCCCTGATTCAAGTTTTCAACCGAGAGACTTTGTGGCCTGCACCAACCTCTCTTCCAAACGAAGGAACTTGCAGTTTGACGCAAGTTGCCCATGTCATACTTTAGGCACCTCTATCGTTAAATATTCCTAGATCAACTTCACTCCTTTCTTCAACTAATTACAAACTAACGAGAAAATTTGGGACCCAATTTGTCTCAAAATATCTATAAAAAAGGTATTTAACTTTTCCAAACACAATCAAACCGTCTATTGCCTGATATAAAGCACCTTCTAAATCAGTAGACTACATTTGCCAAACAGGAGTGGGCGAAGCGGTAGCATTGAATTTTCCAAACGTTCACCAGATCACGCAGCACCGGACTTTTTTTCGGGGTGAGATGGAGGGTGGGGTTATACGTCAGGGATAAAGTTTATAGCAAAAATAAAACTACAACAATCAATGGATTGAACGCGGCAGTTGAATTTTAATGCACCCAAATATCAAATGAGATTACTCTTGATATTTAAAATTACATCTGCTCGCATTATCAGCAGTGCCTGGACCTAAATGGTATATACTGTCAACACCTACGTAATACCGTCTTCGTAATATCTGTTTATACCTATATGGTGACAGAGGGGAGTGATTTATATTGGATTATAAAACTTAGCTATATCTTTCTAAACATTTTACTAAGAATCATTCAAAGTTGATATACATGCTATTGAACACTCGGTATATCTTAGTTATTATTTGATACAGGTCACAACGCGAAACAACAATACCAAGCATACCTATTGTAATATATTTATTATTATATTATCAGAAATTGGATATCAGCTTTATTCATTATGAGTTGACGTTTCACGATTACACTTATCGTATCTTCAGAACATACTAAGTAAAATTAAATTGATCCACCTTTTATACAAATTGTTCAGGTATGAATGGGATGGTAGGATTAGCTTATCATCTATGCAGGTAGGTGACCTTTCAGAGGCTAGAGTTAATAAGACACGAGGTAAGGGGGAAGAGGTAAAGACTGCACCGGAAGGGCTTTCTATGTATACATAACTGGATATATTGTACATGCATTATACAGACATGATTATATATATTAACAGGTAAATATATACACTTTTAATTACCAATTCTATATGCGATGCTATAAAAGACAGATTTTTATTATTGAAATTGTAACTATAAAGAGAATTTATAATGCGAACCTAATGAAAAATATTTAACCAGTTTTTTAGTTCTTCACATTTCGTATTTAATTCCGGCTTACTTTCTTTGAGGAGAATGGCTTCGGCAATCTTCAAGTTTTCTTCATTTGGTGATCTTATATTATCAATTATAGTTATAGCGTGAATAAAAATAAACAACACTCACCATAGATGATGTCACGTTTCAGATGTGGGAATAAGCATCACGATAGTGTTAGTAAATAGAGTATAATATATCATTTTGGCTATGATAGGAACAGGAAGGGTAAAGTTGTGTGCCTATAGTTTTGTCTTAATTGGTCATTGTTTATCTTCATATAGTGAGTGACGGTCATAGACTGAATGGGCATTTCTACAGGACCTTGAAAGGCCACCTATTACACTAGTCAACAAGGATTCTGCTACTTGGGTAATAAGCTTGTGATTTATACTAAATCGAGTATGCTGATTCTAAATCTGTAATCGCCATTGTAAGGTTCCTGAGTTACCCGCATACTCTTTAGTTACATATATGGGCAGTGTTGCTTCAGCTACCATAGTAACAAGATGTGTTGTGTGTGTTTGGATCCTGCGTTACACTCCTGCTTTATCAAGTTGTCAAATTTAGCCATTATAGTAGTGGTGTTAAAACGGTATTTACATACAGTGATTAATTGTATTTTCTTTCAAATTTATCTCTCAATTAGTCTGTAAATGAAATATGATTATACAAAAGTATATAACATGATATATATACAAACTAAGTTGAAAACATCAATCGGCGAGGATGTATAAATAGGCCAGACAACTTTTGTTATATCTTTGGAAGATATACTCCAAGCAACCAGCAGAAATATTTAGCTAAAAGAGTGAAAACTGCATACAATTACTATTTTGGATGTAAAGTTGGTGACCAAGACAAGCCCTAGGCACCTCACAGATCTTGTACTGTATGTTATACGGGGCTCACACAGTGGTTAAATGGCAAACGAAAAGTTATGTCTTTTGATATACCAATGGTGTGGCGTGACCCAACAAATCATGTTTTTGATTGCTACTTTTGTATGAAAAATATTGCGGGATTCTCAAATAAGAAAAACTCAAAAATTGTATATCCAGATTGTAAGTCAGCTATAAAACCAGTCTCCCATAATATGGAGATGCCAATCCCAGTTCCTCAACCAGCTAGTGCAGTTAAAGAAGATGATTCATCGCCTGAAGAGGAGGAGGATAATGAAGATGAAATGTATGAGGAGGATTCTAAGGAAAATAAGATCCAGTTGATAAATCAAGAAAGATTGAATGATTTGGTGAGGGATTTGTCATTGTCAAAGAAGAACGCAGAACTGTTGGGCTCCAGACTACAGCAATGGAATCTTCTAGAGGAAGGTGCAAAAATATCTACTTTCCGTAAACGCCATGAGGCCTTAGCTGCCTTCTATAAAGAAGATGATTGTGCTTGTTTCTGTACTAATGTTAATGGCCTCATGAATCAGCTAGGAAACGAGCATTTACCTGATGAATGGAGACTATTCATCGATGCAAGCACTGCTAGCCTCAAAGCTGTGTTGCTACACAATGGTAACAAAAACCTTCAATTCCTGTCGCACTTATTGTTAAGATGATAGAGACATATGACTCAATGAAATTTATTTTGGAAGGTGTTCATTACTCGCATCATAAGTGTAATATCTGTGGTGATCTAAAAGTAATTTCTTTACTTCTTGGACTGCAGCTAGGATATACAAAATATATGTGCTTCTTATGCCTATGGAATAGCCGTGACGACAGGAATCATTATATTGTCAAAGAATGGCCCGAAAGAGAAGAACACATAGTTGTCCGATACAATGTGAAGCACATGCCTTTGGTACATCCACAGAAGATCTACCTTCCACCACTCCATATCAAACTTGGCAATTTCAAGAATTTTGTTAAATCAATAGCCCATGATTATAATGGATTCCAGTATCCCAAAGAGAAATTTGGTGCAAAGAAAACCGATGCTAAACTTAAAGCTGGCATTTTTGTAGGGCCGGAGATCAGAGAATTGATACGTAACAGGGAGTTCAGAAATAAACTAACTCCACTTGAGTTGGCAGCATGGGATTCATTTTTCCATGTAGTGCAGAACTTCCCTGGTAATCATAGGGCTGAAAACTATAAGGTACTTGTGGACTACATGTTAAAGGCTTATCAACGAATGGGGTGTCGGATGTCTCTTAAGATGCATTTCTTACATTCGCATCTAGATTTCTTTCCATCTAATATGGGTAATATTAGTGACGAACATGGGGAAAGGTTACACCGAGATATCGCAATGATGGAAAGCAAGTATCAAGGCCGCTTCAACGAAAATATGATGAGTGACTACTGCTGGGTCCTACAACGGGAAAATCCTATATCCACATACAAGCTCAAGAGCAAGAGTCTCAAACATTTTTGAAGAAATTTATAGTTAGGTGAGTACTACCTCTTTTATATGACGTCATTACACTTATCCAAATGATTTTTTTTGTGTTTTCTTTAAATCTAATATCCATTTTTCTGCAAATGCAAATATACATCCTAAATAAAATTTAATATTCCAATAACTTAATAAATCTTCATGCTATGCAAATACACCTTATTTTCATTTGTGATGTTCGAATATTTTATTTACTTTCGATTTGGGTATACTATGAATTAATTAAAAAAAAATGGGGAGATGGGGATGGTAATTTGAAAAATGATGAAAAAAAGAATGGCTTGCAAAAAGAAAAAAGTGACGTCATAAAAAACAACAGAATAATAATAATAAGTATTTATAATGCGCCCTTCAGGGGTGTTAGCCCTCCCAAAGCGCAAGAGATCGAAAAGCAAGTTACACGATTTATACATTCGTAAATAGCGGAATTTTATGCATAGGAATAACGAAATTATTTTTTTATTATGCCAAAACGCAATTAGATATCGGCTCACAAGTAATGGTTCGACTGGGAGTCGATGTGCTCAGACTTTATGAATTTTCGCGTAGAAACGAACTCAGGATTGGTGTAAATATGATTATTGTTGAGTTAGATGAAAGCAAGTTTTGAAAATCTAAATATAATAGAGTTAGATGAGAGCAAGTTTTGAAAATCTAACTATAATGGCATGAAAGAAAGCAGGTTTTGAAAATCTAAATATAATAGAGTTAGATGAAAGCAAGTTTTGAACACCTAAACATAATAGAATTAGATGAAAGCAAGTTTTGGAAATCTAAATATAATCGAGGTAGGGAAGTTTCGTGTATTCGGGCATTTGGGGAATTGAATGAGTATCAAAAATGAATTTGTTCTGGCTGTACTCGACCGTTCGGCAGAAATATTACTACTTATATAATACGACAGTACATTTTGACCGGTTCAGTAAAAGTAAAACAATAAATTTTAATGGTATATGTGATGTGTTTGCTTAAATCTAACCTATTTTTTTTTCTACATAAAGAGAAGTCTGGTAAAATTAATACTTTAAGTTTTAGACTTCTATCCATTTGCACAGAAAGTAAGATCAGATTAAAATAAAACATCAAATGTACTATTAAAATGTATTTTTTACTTTCAAACTAGAGTTGGGACCTTTATCAAATAATTACTTCTGAATGATTATCCAATGCAGTTTCATTTTAAGATAGCACCCTTGCTAGCCTAAATAAAATACATTCACATTATCCTCATCATCAACAGATGTTTCTGAATAATTTTTTTTATCTATTTTTGCTCATTATAGAAGTTAAACCTTCTTACTGGATTGCTTAATAATAGGGACTACAGTAGCAAATTTTTAACCTTGAGTAATTTAGCCATACTTGAGTTATCTATTAAATTGCATTCGCAAAGATGATGATAAACGCTAAACACAGTTTAATGAATCTTATCAAGACCCCATACTTTATTCAATTTTAAAATAATATCTTCATTTAGGATAGAATTGTATTTAGGTTGGTATCCAAATTGGTATTATCTAATCCACTCAATAAATCTGTCTATACCAATGCCAGTCTCCATAACAGAAACAACTAAAATGGATAATTAATCCTCCAGCCATATCCATGAAACTGGGTAAAAATACTACTCATACTCTAAGAGATCAATATGATCTCCAGCAGTATTAAACTTCTAAAACTCAAAACTTTTTATTATTTTTATTCATATTTCGAGCTTAATTCAATTCTGCTTCCTCTCTTTTACACCTTCGGATCTTGTTTGCGTCATTTCTAAGTTATTATTTTATAATTTTATAATCACATTATTTTATAATTTAAATTTTACAAAAATATTTTCCTTTTCCCTGATCTTGTTTTTAATAACACATCTCTAAAAAATGGGTTTCCTAATTATTCTATTTCCGATTCCTTCTACAAATAACTTTTTTTAGCGATGTTGCCTTCGTTAGCTCTTAAAATATCATACTTCCCCTTAATTTACTCTATTGAGCAAGATTGTTTTCAGTCTCTTCAGCTATGTTCAAGAAAACACAAAATTACGTTATGACCACTTTTTCCAAATGTTCACCTACAGCCAAATTGGTTAAAAAATAAATCTAAAATAGTATTATTATTGTGTAGGGCAGAAAGTTATCAGGGAAACACTCTGGAGCGTATGGTTATACAAACACACACCAATCATGTCATATATTTTTTTAATATTGACAATGTCAGGCAGGAATTCTTCTTGATCGATCAAGTTAAATTCCTGCAGCTCGGGTGAATGGAGAGCTTTGGAGGTTGACGGTGAAATTGGCCCTTGGCGTGGAACGAGGATGGCAGCGAGTGGCGAGGCAATGAAAATTCATTTATGATTCGCATCTCTTCTCAGTGGCACTAAATAAGCCCACGTAGCGTGAGGCTACCAGGTGTCGCCATCATGGGGTTACCAATGATCCATGGCTGAGCCAGGATACCTAGCTAAGATTGGAGTTAGTTAGACTTAAAATAAAAAAAAATTTAAAAATCAATTCTATGCATATCTATTTACCGAGCAAGTATCGAATAACATGGAGCTTAAACAGCTGTTCCGACAGATGCCATTCA
Organism: Ceratothoa steindachneri; assembly: GCA_963969495.1. NCBI lineage: Eukaryota > Metazoa > Arthropoda > Malacostraca > Isopoda > Cymothoidae > Ceratothoa > Ceratothoa steindachneri. Next base: position 133,783,556 of record OZ018326.1, read on the forward strand.
TCCAATACGTCGCAGGTGTCAACTCAGTCAGGAAAGGAATGAAACTTTTGCGGTAGGGTGGCTTGTGAGAAGGTCTGGGTGTGTCATGAACGAATGTCGGGTAATTTTAAGAACATCCCCTCAACGAAGTTATTAGACATAAAATATATTTTTCCGACGTATTTGGGGCTCAGGAACTTGAATATGATATTCATTCCCGCCGCAAATGGATTACTTCCGAGTTAGCGCATTTATGTGAACACAGCAACCACGAAATGTAAACATTATTTTCGGGGAAAATAGAGATTTTCTGAAATATCGACGATGATACATCCCTAAGGACTGCAGTAAGTATTCTAAGGTGATTATACCCTCCATTAATGGTTGGGGTTGTATCCCTTACACCCGGATATTTATATTCAACTCCTAGGATACACATTTCGAAAGCCTAACTAACATTAGGTTTTTATTATGAAGGAAGGTGTGAGTTAGTTGAATAACCAGGATTATACAAGTTTTCTGCCTGACAGAGGAAATAATGGACGCGATGTTTGACGTCTTCAAGAAGAACGTACGTGCGAAGTAGCCAAGATGGAATGTCTTTGTTCGCCGTTATGCAGGAACGACACCTTTTGACGTCGTCTCTCCAACACCGCGTTCAGTGGTCTGGGTGTAAGCCCCGGTAACTGGGTTGAGCCCCGGTAACTGGGTATGAGCCCCAGTAACTGGGTGTAAGCTCCGGTAACTAGGTTGAGCACCAGTAACTGTGTTGGGCCTCGGTAACTGGGTGTGGGCCCCGGTAACTGGTTTGAGCCCTAGTAACTGAGTTGAGCCCAACACTGGGTTGACGATGCGAAATGGATGGCCGTCTGAATTCTGAAACTGAGCCGGGTTTATTTGCGTCTAGGCGACTCTATAAGTTCCTATGTCGGTCCGTAGGTCGTCGTTCGGATGGTAACCATTTTACTTTTCGATGAGCTTTTTGGCAATAACATCATAAGTATTCGGCCAATTCTAACGATATATGAAACCCTTATATTGTTTTAGATTCTCTTTCTAATAATATAATTGACAAGGTCCTCCCAAGGTTAGTGAAGGAATTATTGAAAGATTTGTAGGTCATAAGTCACAAATATATATATATATATATATATATATATGCAAAAATCCGACAGGAAAATGAAAGGCCGATTCCAAGTACTTTTGAACAAAGGTGGTATATGTATATAATATATGAAACAGAAGAGCAATGCTCCGCCCATATAATACAACATTAGGAGGGGTGAAAGTAATAGTGCTTTCTTTGTCCATTTATCTGAAAACAGTCTCTCCCTATCAATTGGAATTCGGCTAAATTTATTTACAAATCTGATGACTTTGTTCAAAGAAATATTGTTGAATGCTCATTCATTAATTCCTAGCCTAATTTTAATATATCCCCGGCCTCTTTAAACTAGACCCTGTTATTAAAAGGCTTATTTATAACGAAATTGTCCATTTTGAATCTTACCCCTTTGATTTATTAATTTAGTTATGTCTCTCTTGTCTATTTTTATGTATTTGCCATCTTGTTTATATGAACTTAGTTTAGTCACATAAATGTCTACATTAATTGCGCACAGGTTGGGATCTTCCAGAAGTAGACCTTATCTATTTGGTTTTATACTTCAAATCCGTCTTTAATATTATTTTTCTATTTTGAGTCCTTTCGTTGTACATGGGCGTGGCATTGCCTTTCTGTTTCACATATATATATATATATATATATATATATATATATATATATATATATATATATATATATATATATATATATATATACATATATATATCAACTTTGTATAAATATTTCGTTATTCCTTGATAATGAACTGAACAAGTTCGAAAGTACTTGGAATCGGCCTTTCATTTTCCTGTGGGATTTTTTGCATTTATTGCTCTCCTCACGCGCTACTTTGTGAGTTTCTCCAATCAAGATCTCGACGCAACTACTACTGCCGCCCTTGGATTTGGGTTGAAATTGTCCATTCCTTCTATACCATCTGCTGTGTCTATTGCTCAAAGCTTTGCTCATTTGGAAAAATATTGTGATGTCCCTAGTGATATAATTTCGACCGCCAAGGGTTGTGTTTATCAGTGCTTATCTAGGCCTACCCACTTAAATTATCCTCTGCGTTTTCACCGTGCTATATCTAATCTTCGAAAATATCCCTCTATACATATTACGAAAGCAGATAAATCTGGTGACGTTGTTAGTATGGACAAAGTGAACTACATTGAAAAAATGAACTTATTAGAAGATGAATCTACTTAGGATGTGCTACAAAAAGACCCTACGTTAACAACTAATAGTGAATTTCATAAAAACATTCGATCCCTTTTAAAAAGAATTCCCGATTTAATTACTAAATTTAAATCTAGCAACGCTTCTCTTCCATATATGTACGGTTTGGTAAAAACTCACAAACCCAATAATCCTATGCGCCCCATTATAAGGTCGTTAGGCTCCGCTTTATATTCCTTATCAAAATGGCTTGCGAATCACTTATCCCCGCTTGTGGGGTCCATCTCCTAATCTCATATTAAAAATAGTTGTGAACTTATAGAGAAGCTTAATACAATACCTTATTCCAACAATTTCATTCTTGTCAACTTCGATGTTTGTTATTTGTTTACTAAAGTTCCTGAAGCGATCTTCTTCCTCTCCTTTGCGATAAATTATATAATGTAGATCTTCCTGTAGGGGTCAATACTTTCCTAAGGCTTATTTCTCTTTGTGCTAAGAATTGTAAATTATCATTCAAAGATAAACTTTACCTTCAAAAATTGGGTTTTCCGATAGGGGGTTGTCTATCTTCCATCCTCTCTAATTTATATATGATGATTTATTTGCCTTTGGCTTTCCTCAAAAGATATTCACAATTTTCTATATAATCTTAATTCTCTAGTCTCCTCTACTAAATTTACACTTGAAATTGAAGAAAATGGGACTCTTCCTTTTCTTGACCTCTTGATACATAGGATGGCAGGACGCTGTCAGGTTTTAAATTCTCTGTTTATCGCAAACCGTCTAACTCTAATTCATATATTCACTTTTATTCTGATCATAGTGTTAAAATTAAACGCCCTGTATTCACTTCTATGTTTCTGCGTGCATTACGCCTTGTTATTCCGGAATTTTTGGATAAGGAATTGTCCAATATCTTTGAAATAGGTAAAAAACTTTGTTACCCTCGTTAACTTTTGCATACTTCATTAAACTTTGCTAAGAGAACTTTTTATAGAACTGATAACCCACTGGTTTTTAATTACAAAAATTGTCTTATCTTGCCATACTTTGAACCATTTTTTTCTCTCACCCGTATTTTAAAGCAACTTAATATCTGTAAAGTTTAGATATGAATCCACTTTATATAAAATGTTAGTCCACAATAATACAAGGAAAAAAGGTAGAGTATATTCTATAGAATGTTCTATTTGCAATTTACCTTACTTCGGGGAAACTCGTAAATCTTTATCTACTAGAATTTACCAACATAATTATAATATTAGAAGAGGTGAAATAAACAGCGCTTTATTTTTACATTTATCTGAAAATAACCACCCCATTGACTGGAACTCAGCAAAATTCCTTTATCATTCCGCTGATTTCACAAAAAGAAATATTGTCGAGTGTTCTTTAATTGGCATCTTAGCCAATATAAACATTTCCCCTGGCTTATTTAAACTCGACCCTGTTTTAAAAAAAAACTTGTACTAAATGAAGTAACTTGATAATGCAACCTGTTGTCACTCTTTATTAGTGTAATATCATTCGCATTGCCTTCCCCACCACGTGTCTCCGTTGTGACTGTGGATTAACTCTTAGCCCTAAATGTTTTCGCTCTAATGATAATCCTTTAAAATGTTTTTTTTCTATTGGTTTGTACTATGTGATGGGCGTTCCCTTCGTATCTTTGTACCCTTTATAAGGTTGTCTTCCCCATTTTCATGCTATTCCTTGAAAATGAACTTGCAAATATAGTTCGAAAGTATTTGGATTCATTTTCTTATTTTCCTGTCGGTTAATTTTCATATTATTGCTTTCCTCACGTGCCACTTTGTGAGTTTTTTCATTATATATATATATATATATATATATATATATATATATATATATATATATATATATATATATATATATATATATAATTCATTCTGCTTTTGGGAACAAACTTTTTTACTATTTACCGTTAAAGAATAAAATAGCCTCAAGTGGTCAATTAAAGTCAACAAATTACAAAATGATTTGATGTCATAATTCTGCATGAATCTGTTTATAAATAATTCTACACAAGTCATTCAATCAGAGCTTTCATATTCTATGAGAAATATCTCAATTTCAGACTTCAGGCAGCCATCTTGAATTTTGTCTCACCATAGATATCTTCCTTTATTCATACATAAATGAATACTTATATATTCATATATAAATTTATCCTTCTTTTAATAAGATAATTTATCATGTGAAAGTGATACATTCTATTTAATTTAATATTTAGTTGAATATTAAATATAGGTACATTATTAAACTTGACTGTTATCAATCTATTCTTGGTTAATATTTAGAAAACCGTAATTGCTTAAAAGCAAATTTAATCACTCATATTCTGTCAATACATTTTTTCAAATCTATCTATCTATAATTTATTGAGCGGTCGATGTTACTCATAATATAATAACAGTTTAATTTGAATATATTTTTTCTCTTCCTTAATTGTGATGGCGTCACAGTGGAGAAGTATTTTTGCCAAAAAATGGTACAATGACGTCGCATTAGCTCCATAATTTCGACCAAGCTGACTTCGTCACCTTTTTCCCCCAATTTGCATTCGTTTGGGATTGCGCAGCTTTGCGTTGACTTGTAGTGGATGTGAATTATACTTTGAAGACATCACTAAAGAGGTTTAGAATGACCCTAATCGTGCACTGTTAATTTTTTTGTAACACAATATGATTTGCAACTTTTTCATCCGTCTTGAGTGTGGTGTGCAGTGTAGTGCAGTTCCCTCAGATCGCCGTTTTCGGTGCACAAAAAAGTAGAGTGTAATTATTAACGCCGCCTGGTTTGCAGGTTATTCTCTCTCAATTTTCAGGCAGATTTTCGGTTATTTATCACAATCTGGTCTTTTTGGTGGTAGTAGTAAGGCGAAATGCGGTAATATCAGGACTTTCTTGTGCTTTCGAGTTTGTTATACTACGAGTTAAGGAAAAAAAATTCTGTTTGTGGGGTAACCGTCTAAAAGAGGAGTATTCGCCCCCATTGTTAGGTAGGTACAAAAGGTTTGCATAATTTCACAAAGTGGTGATTTGAAAATCGAAGGCTAGGTTATGTTAGCTGATGTTATTTTTTCTTAAGACGAAATGCCGCAAAATAGAGGTTTACTCCAACCGCCAAAAAAGGAGAACAGATTTGAACAAAGCACAAAAAATACGACAGCAAGAAGTAATTAAATTTCGAAAAAAGTGTTTACGGTAAAGTCAATAATAACCATAGTCTTTCCTAAATGAACGGTGGCCATTACTTTGGTATTTTTATATCTATAATTAATTGATTTCAAATTATTACTTAAGTGAACGTTCGCACCCAGGAACAAACACTTCTTACTGCGAACAAAAATTCTTATTTATTTATACAATTCTTTTTGTATGCACCACAAACTTCTTCGAAAAAAAGCTGAAGGGGCTGTGGTTCCCTTTCGATGTTGTTCTAAGTTGCCCTCCACCCACACTCGTCGCACTTGCATTAGCCAAAATAAAAAATCGGGTCTCGGCAATGAGTACCTGAATTCGGTGGAAATAGCAAATTTGGCCTCCTAAAACAGGCTCGCATCACTTTGCGCCCAATTTAATGTGGATTTACTGCGTTTGTGTGGATTCTTCGGGAGATCTTTAACGCAGCTAAAGATGAAGGACACATTTTTTACATAATTCTTGTACAAATTTAATAGGCCTAGGAACCTCCGAAGAGATTTATATGTGGCAGGTGCAAGGAAACTGCGCATGGCTGCAGCTCTGTCAGGCAGGGGTGAGATTACCTGGTTGCTTAGGAGGTATCCCAGAAATTCGAGCCGGTCTACTCCTAATTGGTATTTGTGTGGTGCCAATTTTAAACAGTAGGCGAACGAATACCTGATTTAGGTGTACAAAGTGGGTTTTGTGATCTAGTCTAGAGATTAGACCAGGACGTCGTCTATAAAGGCGAAAACAAATTGAAGATCTCCCAGGACTTTGTCTAGAAAACGCACAAACGTTTGTGAAGACGATCTCACACGGAGTGGCATGTACAACAACCCATACTCACCAAACAGCGTGCTTGCAGTGGGTACATTTCTCTCTACCCTCAATTCAATGAAAATCCTGCCCTATCACTCACGGAAATCCCACGGCCATCTGATTCAACCCCTACGTTTTACAGGGGGGGAGGGTCTTAATCGTTTTACTATTTCCGTATTCCCTACTTATTAACCTTTTTCTATCCTAACCGCCATCATGGATGAAAATGGTAGGGTTAATTATTTTTTTTAGTTTTTCGTTTCTGTTTGTTTTATTTTGATTTCTTTATACGCAACTTATTCTTTGTTATTCTTCTTCTTCATTATAAAATATTTTGTCCTGGGGGAGAAGGAAATTAGTCTAATTTGAAGGCCTGTGCTGGACCGAAAAAATAATGAGAATGAAAGTAAATTCTATAGGTGTAAGTGTGGTGTAATTGAGCGAAAAACACCAAAAGTGTACGCCAATTGTTCCTCACCGTAGGAAGAGCCCCCTAAAAATAAAAACAAGGCTCCTATGGAGTCCTCAAGGAAATCCATAAATTAGTTGTGATGAAAGATGTGTGGCAGCAATGATGCTTTTGTATATTGTCCTTATAAACTCTCCCTTAAGCATTTTCCACCACGACACCAAGATTTCGATATTTGTAGGTCCTTTATACCATTTTAGTAAAGGTACTATCGTTCAAATGTGAGTTTCTTTTATAAACAGTGGTTTCTTTCTTCGTAATCCATCGAACCACTTCATATCTATACATAACACAACGTGGTTGTAGTAGTTTATCGCTGTCGGAAAAGAATTAAAACTTTATGCTTATTGGTTTGTAAATTTGAATTTTCCCGCATCGTATCGATTCCCTTCCCAGCTCAGCGCCGGTCTCAAGCCCCGATAATTAGGGCTTGGCTGGAGTCAGAAAGGGCATCCGTTCATAAGGCCTCTGCCCCCCCCCCCCCCGAACTTTAATGGATGAGTCTTTTACCGAATGAGAGTAACGCTAGGAAGTCGGCCGTAAGCGACCCACAGACACATCGCCTCAACTCTGTGGACCAGAAAGGGCGACCGCATCAAGAGCGGGTGCGGCCAAAGAAGAATTCTGAGTGACATGAGAGAGAAAGGAATAAATAGAAGAAGTATTCTAAACAGAAATCTTCGGAAAAGACTGATCAAGAACGGCGACGCCGGGTAGGGAAAAGACAAGAAGAAAAAGAAGAAGTATCGATTCCCCTCCTACTATAGACTTTCCAGATCCATAAGTGTCTTTCGCATTTTTTAAACTAAAATATTCAGCGCTCTCCTATCGCCTTTGATCTCCCGAAAGTAGGTCGTGTCGCTTTGTCTTTTTGAATCCGCCGGCAACTATGCGTTGCTCTCCTCAAGGAAAAATGGAACAATGTGAGGTATCGGTCGGGTTTTGCCTTGGAAATCTCTGAGATCTGAAATCCAAGTGAGATCAGTGAAGCAGGAATAACGCTTTTAAGAAAATAGATATCTTGGGGACTCGAACCAGGGTTTCCGCAATTTCTGGTTGGCTGCTCCATTTATACTCTATCAGGGATAGAATTCAAAACTTAATTTCTGCCTTACCCAATCCATCTCATTCCAACGCTTAAATGTGAAGATTTGTTTTTATACCTCAACTATAAATCTAGTCACATTTGGGATTGCTTCGAATGTTCCCGACTCTTGCCTTTAAAATTGGGTTCATTTCACGTGCTTATTCGCATCCAATATATTTTTATTTCTTGTACTCTATTTACTGTATTGATTATAATCTATAAGGACGTGGCATCTGCACTTTATATCGGTTTTAACTTTTTTTTAAACGGCGAAAGCCTTGTAGTAGTACTTATCAGTACCAGCATACTCGTAAGTGTTATTGTTTTTTCTGTGTGTAACATGTATAGTGAGCCTTTGAGTTATGAGCGGATTGTATATGATATATAAAAATCGCTTCGAAATACTTTTAAACTTGGAGATGAGATTGAATGCGTGACGGAGAAAAATAAGTTTGGAATGTTGTGCCTGGTACCTTAGTGGTAGGGCACCCTACCGGCAATTGGAAGCGTTATTCCTGTCTCTTTACACTCCTTGCCTTGGGATTTCTTCTAATGTCCCTAATCTCGCTTTTACCTTTAGTTTACATTCTCACACGTCAAGTCACATATACCGGGTAGTGCAAAATTTATGTTACACTTGTTACTACGTTCTCAACAAAAGACACACTGATAGTTTTGGTGCAGTTAGACACTTTTTTATTGTTTCAACAAATAAATATGCGTTTAAATTGTAATTTTAATCAATGTGACCGCCTTCAGCGTCGAGCACGCTCTCCAAGCGAGACCTGAAGGCAGCGCAAACGTTGCGGACAAAGTCTTTCCTCATGGTGGCAGACACGCGGTGATAATTCGGGATTTAAGTTTCACCTGACGACCTTTAGTTTTTCTTCGTTCTTCTCGTCGGTAATCGCTCTGATGCGGAACATCGCAAATTTTCTTATTGCTGCACAGGTATAAATGTAAAGTCGATCACTGCAACGCAATTTAATTATATTCTAATTTTCACAACAAAATAATTTGAGCTGAGCGACTGTTATTCGCCCGGGAACGATAAATTGTAGGAAGGATGTAAGGATTCCAGTAGATTGGAGTTTGTTCCCGGCGAATAAGGTGGATTCGGATGAGGAGTGTAACACCACTCTCTTACTTTAGTAACTGGTCGCGGAACTATTCTAGTGACAATAAGGATAACACTGTGTAACATGATTTTTGTCTTTGGAGTGCAACTGTTATTTTCTATTTGCTTGTGTCTAGAATACATGAAAAAAAACACTATTATTTATTTCGAACTTTGCTTTTGTGTCCAGGATAATGATATTTACATGAAATTTACCTTTTCCTTCTGAAAGGAAGGGGAGAATTTAAACCTTTATTTACATAAAGTAGAAACAAAACGACATGATACATAAATACATTTATTTATTCTAGAATTACAAAAGTGAGACAATTATACGCTCCTTGATAGTGGCGTTCAAAATCTAGTTGATCCTGATGAAAGCGCTCGCCATGCAGATTGGAGTACACTCCTATGTTTTCCTTAAATTTATGAAGATGAGCGTCAAGAATATGGACTTTCAGGGACATCCTGCAACCCATCTTGCCGTAGTTTCTCACCAAGTTCTACATGGTTTTCGGCTTTGTGATTACCTAAAAAGCCCAGAACCACTGCGATAGAGTTGTCCCACGCTGCTTTTTCCGTCCTAGTAAGCTTCTCGGGAAACTCCTTGCACTCCATGTTCTTTTTTATTTGTGGACCGACGAAGACCCTGGTTTCCACCTTTGCCGCGGATAGCTTAGGAAAGAAATCTTGGAGATACTTGAAAGCTGCAGACTCCTTATCTAGAGCTCTGACGAATTGTTTCATAAGGCCCAATTTTAAGTGCAGAGGAGGAAACAGTACTTTTCGGGGATCCAACAAAGGCGACCATTTGACGTTGTTTATTCCTACACAAAACTCGGTCCGTTGTGGCCAATCTCGCTAATGGTAGCGTGCTGCGGTGATACTGCTGTCCCAAAGGAAAAGATAACAAGGAAAATTGGTAAAGCCGCATCGGAGACCCATCAAGAAAGCCACCATTTTGAAGTCTCTGATAACCTCCCAACCGCACTCTTGTATTCCTCTTTGAGCTGGACCGAGTGAGCAAGGGGAAGAGATGGATACATGTTCCCGTTATGAAGCAGCACTGTTTTGAGGCTCCTGGACAAGATATCAATGAAGAGGCGCCACTCATTGGGGTTACAGGCAATTTCGATTGCCTCAAACAGACCGGTCCCATTGTGACAAAAGCAAAGCTCATATTCAAGTGTTAAAAAGCTTAAAAAACACTGGGTGACGCTTTCTCTAACCTGATATTTTCGAACTGTCATCTAACAAATCCGACTGCTTGAGTCTTGAAGTTAAAAGCTCGGCATTGGACATTATGAGACCAAGATCTCTGACTAGGTCGTTGTGATCATTTTGGTTTGGGTAGTTTGGGTTTCCTTCCTCAGTTGCACCTCTGCAATCTGGATCAATGACTTCATCCTATTCTGAACTGCTTTTCCTTTCTAAAAACTGCTGCTCTCCTTTTGGAGGAGTGGGTACGGGCGCTCAGAACTGTGTGGCCCTGGCGCAATAGATGACTGAAGATCTGGATACATGATAACAGGCGAATTTTTGTTGCTCGTTGTTTGGAAGGGTTCACCATGCAGAAGGAAAAATTGCTTTGGTGGTCATTTGCTCCCTCTAAATTCGTGAGATTGCGAAATTCATAGCTCTCTTTATCCTCTGTACTGTCTTGTAAAACACAAAATAAAATGAAAACATAAGTATAAATATACAAATACTTTTCACTTAGCGTTATTAGAAATGTTAAAAAAATTAAAAATCCAACAACAAATAAACAAAACACATTATATATATATATATATATATATATATATATATATATATATATATATATATATATATATATATATATATATGTGTGTGTGTGTGTGTGTGTGTGTGAGGGAATCCCCACGTGGAAGATCTTTAGCAGAAAGGAACTCCCATGTGCAGCAAAAGGCCCGGCTAGGACTAAAGTGGTAAGCCTACCCCCCCTTCCCTCCCGTCCCACAAGCGGTAGCCTCGAATCGAGTCCCCCACGATTCACCTTTATGCGGGCTAAAATAGCTCTGCCAGAAGATTCGAGGCCCTTCGAGAGTAGAGCTGTTTCCCGCTAAGCCCCAACTCCGGGGAGAGCCTCGGATATAAATAACGCTCGACTCCCCGGAAGACACACAGAGTTGAGGAGTGCTGCCAGAACCCAGAAGATTTCCCCATGGTTCCAAGTCAAGTGCTAGCAACAAAGCAAAGTGACAGCCAGACTATTTTGTGTATTTGGAATTAGCCCCAGCCAGGAGGTAATTCCACTGAACGATCGCCCCGAGTGATTTTTCCGACTTCTTTCATCAACTCCTGTCGAAGCCCAACTCATTTCGGGTAGCCGAAATACTCTCCCCTGGACCGGAAGTTACCCTCCCCCATTGCTTTTGCAGAACCGTCATCACTCTAACCTCCCGCTCTGAAGTCCGAGCGGTCTCACCTCACGTACAGAAGACATCCGTAAGCCAACCCCCCTCCCCCCTTCAGTAACCCAATTGAGTTAATCCCCCCCCCCTTCGTTATTGATGTGATTTTTGCCCGTTAATTCTCTGAGGTAATATTACCCTTAAAATCTCTTATTATTTTTTTTTTGTGCAAATAAAATTCTATTTTTATACATGTCTCTTTAAATAACCTTGAACTTTGCAATTGTCCATAATTTGCCTAACCTCGTTGCACTCTCTCGTTACTCAGCCCGTCTGAACGCGTGGTTTTCCGTCCCTTTTGTCGGTTCGCTTTCAAGTTATTGTTCCTCTCTCAAAGATATAATATGGTATTGATATAATGTAATATCATACCACGAATATATATATATATATATATATATATATATATATATATATATATATATATATATATATATATATATATATATATATATATATATATATATATAATTACTTTCCAGAGTTTTTTTGCAGAGCTCGCAGGTGAAATGAGTCGCAAAAATATGCCTTGTAGGACTCATACATTTTAGTAGATCTCTCTGCAGAGTACGTTTTCACTCTTGCCTTAATAATTTCGCCGCAGACATAGCAGAATATGTCTGTCGGATGCTTACAATCTCTTGATGACATGTGTGACGAATGCTTCTATCAATGATGAGGGACGATGTCTGCGATGTGACGGCTAGAGTTAAACTGGTCTGTTGAGTAGACATTCTTTGTATTTATACATTTATCTGCATTGCCAGAATGTTCTAGAAATTCTTCACACAAAAAATTCTTAACAATTCTAGAAAGCTCTAGGTTTTCTTTTTCACCAAATTTGTGCTGAATCTATGTGGAATGTAATAGAACTACCATTGCTGTCCAGGTCACAAAAAAACAAATATAAGGGAAATAATAGCTATTACTACTGTATTGATGTTTCTATACCTTTTTGAATACAGTATATCATGTTTATACCACAAGTGAAAAAAAACATCACCCATGAAACTTTTTTTATATATTTTTACTATTTGCATAAAAATAATGTTATTTACCATAAATGGACTAATTTAAAAATTCGACGTCCTAGCCACAAAAGCAAAGTTTGGGGATTAAAATTAACTTTTTTATTTAATAAAGCCATAAACAATTGGAAATAACAGTTTTAACCCAAGGATAAAAGAAAAGTGAAATTTTTTTACACAGTGTAATGAATAATAGTTCTTAGTCTAGTGACTTTAGTCAAACAGAGTATAATTAAGTCCAAATTGGTGGCTGTAAATTATAATGAGATTGTAAGACAACAATGAATAACAGGGTCGTACTTCCTGGACGTGATCAATAGATCTTCGATAGGTTCTTAAGTGAAAAGAGGAAAATTTTAGCCTCCAGCCCACAATCTTTATGATGCACCTTTATCAAAGAATCATGTTTGCGTTGTTTCAGCTCAGGTTAATATAGCATTAGCAAAGTTAAACAGAAATGGATAGATCTTCTTTTCCTCAGCTGGCGTAAACCAGAAAAAGGTGCACTTTAGAGGCCTCATAGTTTTGAGAATCGAATCACCCCCATTTGGAGGGACCAAATTCCAGCAAGCTTCCGATGTAAACCATGGGAAGCTGGTGACCATCCCAAGGTCAAAGGGAGTCTAGATTCATTGAGACGCGCAATCCCTTTCTTCCCTATGAAAAAAAGAAAAATATCGCGACAGGCACCACGGCTTCTGATTAACAGATATAACACGGAAGCTTCCGAAGACCAAAAATCATTAGATAATACATTGAATATCATGGGATAAATGCATAATTGGCACGATAATGGGTTAAAATCATGTGTAATTTTGTACTTTAAAAACATGATGATCATAAGATATTCACATGACAAAATGAAATGATCAGTTACACAGAAAAATGAGATTTAAATAATTACAAAATGAATGAAAATATAATGGTATCATGAATCGATAATGGAGTATATATAGCTGATATGAATCAACAACACAAGTGAAATAATAATGGACTTTCTTTACTCAAGATGTGTGCAATTTCGCCCCAAACAACTCAGCTTACCCTAAGTAATCGGATTATGAGGAATAAAAGAAAACAGTGTTGAATGAAAGACTGCGAGTTACAAGGATTATCGCCCTAAGGACCGATCTCCTGAACAGCCGGGAATCGCCTCTCCTTGTTGTCGCTTTTGTTAATAATTCTAAACATGAAATATTCGTTGGGATTAATGCGACCTTGTTAGTCCATTGATCTGAGAGAGGGGAAATAATGCAATAATGATTATCTTCTACTTATCTTACTAGAGATGAGAGAGAGAGAGAGCGAGCGCTTGGGATAGTAATAATAATAATTATCAGTAGCATTTTCTTTAACTTATTAAAGTATCATATTTATTTAATTATTTATAGCGTGTGATTGTTTAGATGTATCGGGTTGTGTTAGCTCTGAGACTCTATCGCTTTACTCTTGTGGGTTAGTGTAGAAATGTGTACTAGATTCGATATTAGAATAGGCTTTGTGTACTAGATTATATATAAGAATCGGCTTTGTGAAAAGAGGGGTTTGATTCCATGTAAACCAGTTTCAAATTATTCAAATGGGTACGCACATTTTCTAGGCTGCGTTGAGGTATGAAGGAGTGTTTATGTCTTTGTAAAATCTTATCTCAGCCTTTATAAAGGGTCGAAAATGTAGACCGTTATCGAGTATCTCTCAGGAATCCATATTTACAAGTTTCCAACCCATTGGGAACGAAAAAATCTTTTTACCCATGGGTTTGAATAAGAGGGATGCAATGGAATTCATTACCTGCTATTGTTGCTGGATGGTTCTATATTGCAAGAGATCGTTGTCCCTGGTAATAAATAGATCTCCAGGTAGGCATAGAGGAGTACCATAGACCATTTATCCAGGATAAATACCTGTTTATGATTAGGGGGATTTCTCATTGCAAGCAATGTTGCAGGTAATTTACATAACAATTGGCTTGGAGGTTCCTTTTCAAGAAGAGATCTCCTTGGCCATGCTGAATGCCTTTTTTAATGGTGGCGTTTTCAGTAGGATTCTCAGGAGAAGTAAAGAGGTGTTAAATGGAAGTGAGTGTTATAACTCTTGAAATAGACCTGACCTGAACTCTAACCCATTATCCGACATCATTCTGACTGGGGTTCTAAAACGTGAGACATAATTGGGAAAGAAAGCTTCAATTACAGTTTATCATGCAATATCTTTGAGTGGTTATTTCTCTATCCACTCGGTATAGCGACAATGACCGTCATAAGGTATTTGTATCCTTCTTGTATGAGAGGGAAACCGCTTAATATGCCTATGAATAATATGAAATCTCACATTGGGAGCAGCGAATCATGTGAGATGTGGTTTTGTGTGTCCTTCCATCTTCGATTTTTGGCGCTGAATGCAACTCCTAACCCGTTCCCCAAAGTCTTTTCTCATATATTTCCAAACAAACCTCTCCGAGAGATTTGCGGTACCTAGATTTCCTAAGTTATGATAATAATGAAAGGCAAATTTGCGGAAATCCGAAGTTAAATAAGGTAGGACAAAGCCTTTTGATAGATTGCATATGATCGAGTGATTTTAGGCTAGAAAATCAATCTTATGAAACTGGTGTGAGGTAGAAGGACCCTCTTGCAAAGAATTCAATTATTAATTGAACAGTTGAGATTTAGCCAAAGACATAATTAATAGCAGTGTATGAATGAATTGTAGAATCGATAGATTCACACGAAACGGTAGGAATGCCATCTTGTGAGAGTGCCAGTTCGTGTTGCATACATTGCATGCTGTAAGTAACAGGGGATGGAAGTTATTCACGTTGCAGGGGAGAACAACACTAGAATTATGTATTTCGGCTATGTGGTCAATACTTTCTGTAACTAATGAGTTCTTGGTATTAGGGATATGGAAGTTCCAATTATTGCATTCCAATCATTTAAAACATGTAAGTCGATGCATTCTAAGAGGTGATGAAAATGTTTAATTACGAAAACTATAGAGATTTGTTCTTTACTGAGGGTTGAATATTTAAATTAAGGACGTTTAAATGTCTTACTAAAGTATGCAGGGCTTACCAGTGATCTTCAGAAAGCTGCTGTAGGATCGATCCCACACCAAGATTGGATGCATCGGTGATGGGATGCAATTAATAGTTTCTTTTTGGGTAAAGCATGAATGCTGCTCTGACTATTGCATCTTTTATATCATTGACGAAAGATTCGGCTTGTCCATATCATTATAAAATTAAATAGAACGGCCCTTATTCCAGTTATTCAACAACCTTGTGAGAGGAATGAGAGTAATGGCGGCATGTTTTATGAATCTTCTAATGAAATTGACTAAGCCAAAAACCCTCTCTACTCTTGTAGTAGTGTAGTAGGCCTAAGCTAATTACTAATCGCAGTTTTCTTAGGCTCTTCTGTGGATATGTCTTGGGAACTAAATTTATAGCATAAAAGGTTGAGTGAATCTACTGAAAAATTCTCTTAACAATAGTGATTTTCAAACTCTTCAAATGTTGCAGATCTTGATCCTCGTTTCAGCTTGCAATGAGCAACTCATCAATATAGACGAAAACGAAGCTTAGATCACCAAAAATATGATTAATGAAACGCTTAAAGGTTTAGTAGGAGTTTCACATACCTTGAAGGACGACCTGCCACTCAAAAATCGACAGGGGCTTTATAGTCACTTGTTTCTCCATTGATAATGGATTCATTGGAACCTGGAGAAATGCATCCTTAAATTTACTTTCAATATTTTTACAACCTTGCAATGTTGCACTGAATTCAGCCAAATAAAGCAGGGAATAATTGTCGCGATTATAATGATTGCGTGTTTTAGAACTGCAACTCGCTAGACAAGATTGTAGTGTTTCCGACCATAATTGGCGTATGAAATTCATAATTTCTGAACGTGTTCTGCTGGGTTCGTTTAAATTTTTCTTAAAATCTTATCCCTACACATGTGTTCATGTCACGGCATTGGCTCGGACAAAGAAGTCATTAAATGCTGCTTTAGTCCTCCCATTTTGTCCTTAACTGCCCTAAGCTAATCATTTGAGGAAGTCCCTCTTTAAGAATGTAAATGTATTTTTTTGAGCTAATGTTACCAACATATTCAGCCAACTCTCCCCTTTCACCATTCCAAATTGCTCCCGACACCATAACAGGAAGTCCACCATATTTTACAGTAGGACAAACTCTTGAAGGGGTAATCAAACCCATAACTGTCCAGTCTGAAAATTTAGCAAACATTGATTTGTCAGAAAAAAAAATCTGGGCCCAAATTCTAAAGGTTTCTCGCTCATTTCTTCATCCCACTCATTTCTCTTCTTAATATTACACGCCCATAATATCTCAGATAGTCTTGTAATTTAGTGGTGTCCTTGTGGTGATTTGGAGTCTTTATGTCAATTCAGAAACTTTTAACTGAAGATTATTCTTAATGGATCTTTGAACAACATGAAGACATCTTTCAGAATATTTCTAGCAATTTTTGGACAGTACACCCTAAAATTGACAAACAATCCCTTCTGTTTGAAAATCTGAAATTTTCTTTGTAATTTTGCTTTCTAGAGAGGTTTAATAATGACAATATTAAACTGAAAATATGGAAACAAATCCTAGTCATTACAATAAGCAAAGAACAGAAATAAAAAAAAAATTATCATACAAATGTAGGTGTCCATTTACTCACTGTATGTATCTTTAAATACACACATAATTTACCAGGAGGCCACTGGATAAAAAAACATGCCGTTGCATCCTAACTGAGCACTGCAACAACTTCAAAACAGTGCCAATCTCATTCTATCCTCCCCCATCTTGACCATCTCAGAACCACTTTAATCTAACATAACCTCTCTAAGAGACCTATGGTGAAGGATGACGTGGCATTATTCCACTACAATGTAACCTCCATCAACCTGAAAATATTGCCAGTTTCTCCTATTCTGTCGCCCTTTTGACCATCTAAAACCTAATTCAATATATCCTCTGTTCGAGAACTCCAGCGAAGACCTATGCCATGAGATTCTTCCCTAAACGATCAAACCTCCATCAATCTGAAAACAGCGCATCCTTCTTGAACGCTACAAACTTCACCGCTCAGAACACACTGTCTACCTCATCCTATCATGTCTCCCTTTTGGCCATCTAGAACCACATTTAATATAACCTTTCTATGAGACCTCTGGAGAAGACCACATACCTGGTATCCTTCCTGAGCGATATAACATTTAGCATCCTGAAAACACTCACAATCTTATTCTATCCTGCCTATATCTTGATAATCTTATAACAATTTAAGCATAACCTCTTTAGGAAGCCACCGGAGAAGACTACATTCCGTGGGATCCTTTATCAGTGCTAAAACCTCCAGCATCTTGAAAATTGCCCATTTAATTCTATCCTCACCACTCTTAACTATTTCAGAATCATTTTCAATGTAACCACTGTAGGAGACATTTTGGGAAGCTCACATATTGTGTCAGCCTATAGGTATGGCGTATTTTGACGTTATATGTCCCTTTTATGGGAAATTTGCGAAAAGGGGAACTCTTCTCTATGTAGCAGGCTGGGTTATGTGATCAAAGAGATTCCTTAGGATAAAGGAAAATATTGAGCTAGATTCTTTATTCCTTGGTAAAGAGCTGGAACAAGCCTCGAAATGGCGAACGGTAAGGATTTCTTCTTTCTTCTTGAATAATAATGATTGCTACTATATTTTTTCACAAAAATAAACCTATATAAATAGTCATTCTATCTACTCAAATTCTACAAAATTCAACCAATCAGGATTAAACTACCTTTAATTGACATACTTACGAGTATGTTCATTTTTAAAATAAAAGACCTTATCGTTAACAAATTGACCAATCAGCTTTTAGACATAAGCACTGCAATAATTGTCCAATCAGCGTCACGATAGATTTAAAAAGTTCATAACGCTCAAACCGTTTCTCATGTAAACACGGCTAAAATCCATTTTCCTGCAAGGACGGACGAATTTGGAATCTTTTTTACAACGGAGAACTGTGAGCGCGCTTAAGGAAAAGCTCACTTTTCATTAAAGTTAACGTTAACTTCAAGAAAGAAGAAATATATGCCTCCTCTGGACTCATTGGAGATTCCTCCTGTTTCCAGTGGGCGGGGTGCTTACCCTAAAGGGGTAATTCATCCTTAATTCCTCCTCATTCCACGCTTTGACTTCCACTTACTTCACCGACTAAAAGCAACATAACACGGCCACCGTGCGCCCAGAGCCACTTAAAGTAGGGTATAGTGAACCCCGGAAGGAAGCCCTAATAAGAGGCGCGAAGAAGAGGGGGTCCTTAAGACCACAAGCCCGAAATTCTGTGGAGGCGCTTCTTAGCTTAGGTCTATTTAGGTAAGGTGGTCGTTAAGTGCTAAAATAAGTAGGTAAATAGAGAATCATAGGCTGTTGTGTGATGAGGAATGTTTTAACTGTCCTTTTTTGCAGGTTTAGGGAAGAAGGAAAAAAAAACAAACATAGGCTTCGGATGAAGGAACAAAGAAAAGAGTGCATAGGCACTCGACTAGCAAAAGGATGGAGGATCATCCCATTCTAGGGAAAGGAGGCAACCTTGAATGCCTACGAGTACCTCTACGGACAATTGACCAGGAGATCAAACCGGACAAAGGAAAACTCTGCGAGACATTATTTGGACAGATAAAAGTAGCCCTCGTCAAAATTATCGACATCCCAAATGGCTACGTGGTAATTGCAAGTAAGGAAAAAGAAGTAGACAAATTAGTGTCTCAGGAAGTAATAAAGACACTAAAGAGAATAGGACTAACGCCCAAAATCCCGCCCCAGATAACTGCAAGCAGAAGTACCATATGCAGGAAAGTTAACGTTTGGGTGGGTTCCCATGACAAAGAGGAAATGAAAGAAGAAATAGAAAAAAATCATGAAGGCATAAAAATAAATGAAATAATTAAATTTGGCCACCACACACGTCTTTAAAATTGTGTGTGCAACAACAGATATGGCAGCAACGATATTTCAACGAGGCCTGCTCATGTTTAATGTGCTTCCGCTGCTATAAGATGGAGGACCACTTGACGCGCACGCAGGAGTAGCTAAAGCAACTGTGAAGCAAATGCAGGAAGCACATACCCATCTAACTGTGACATAAGGGGCATCAGCAGGAGTTCTCACATGCATACTCTATGCCCATGGGATGAATATTGGGAAACTGGGCACCTTCGCTACGACACTCAATACAATGCTAGAGAAAAATGGTATGAAGAAGATGTGGTTCCCTGACAACTCCCCCTCATCTGAAATCCTTAAAACCAACCTCGCCTCAGCGTCGAAGCCAACGAGCAATGAAGAACACACTACTGAAGAGAACGCAATTCCAAACATGTCCGTGCAAAGTAATGAAGGAGACAAAATAGTACGCATGGAAGCACAGGAACTAAAACTTAAAGTCTACAGCGATGAATGCTCCCTCCTTCCGAGAGGCAAGAAACAGGACGACATTATTAAGGCAATTAAAGAAGGAAAATGCCAATGGGCATTCAAAGGAAAGACAGGAGAAGAAAACGAGGAAGAAGTACAAAAACTCTTAATGGAGGATAAGATTCGAATCTATCCTAGCGACTGCGTTACTCTCTGCCATTCTACATTTCAAAATATCAAGGATGTTAGGTTTAAAGACAACGAAGCAGAAACCCAACAAGAAATCGACCCGCCAGAAGAAATCTCAGTATTCTGCAAATCAACACTCAAGGATGGATCAGTAAAACATCGACATTAGGAAATAACTTCAGAGAGATTGATCCAGACATAATATTGATATCAGAACACGGAGTGAATCCAGAAGAAAAAGCAATGAAATCGTTCGATTTCCCCGTTATAAACGCGAACCCTTCAGGCGAGTGTCATGGCGGGGTGGCCATAGCAATAAGAAGAGGGTTAAAGTTCAAAGAAGTTAATAATTTGGATGAGGCATACTTGGCCGTAAAAATTGAAACGGAATTAAAGCAAATAATAGTAGCCAAGGTATCTTGTGGCTACTAACCTTCCCCTGCACATCCTATTTATAATCTTTGGCACAGGTTTTCCAACCATCTTTATGGGAGGCCTCAATGCCAGGTGCAGTGCAAATGGATACCGCTCCAGAAACAACAGAGGAGCCAACTTAGAAATGATGTTGAAAAGAAACATTTTCAAGAGAATAGGGCCAGACTTTCCAACATATGTCACAGGCAATGCAGCTACAAAACCAGACGTAGTGCTAAGTAGCTTCAATATGCCATACAACATCCACCTTTGCATGTAGCGACCATGTCGGAACACATTTACTCATTCATAAATCAATAACCGATACAGGTACCGGTACCGGCGAGGAAGGACTACAAGAAAGCAAACTGGGCAGGTTACACACAAGATCTTAGTAACTTCGTCCCAAAGGATCTCAATGACGCCAACCTAGAATATAATGATGAGGAGAACTCAAGATTAACAAGAACAATCATTGAGGCGGACGAAAGATATATACCAAAGACAAGATACCGTACTCTTCTATATCCTCGATAAACAGAGGAAATGAAGAGAAAGAATAGGTAACTAAGAGAAATACTCGACCAAATAATTCTCCATGGACCAAATAGAGAGCGATACGAAAAAATCAGAAGACAGAGAGAAGAACTGTAGCATCTCATTCAAGAACAGCAAAGCCACATATGGGATAGCCTAATAGAGAAAATAGACGAAGAAAGAAGTCCAGAAGAGAACTGGAGACTAATAAATAGACTTAAAGGCAGACCCCCGAGAGAAAAAAATAACAATTAAGAATGAACGGGGAGAAAAGATCCAAGAAGAGAGGACCACAGAAGAACTGAAAATCAGTGGTCTCCATAACACCAGAGGAGGACGAAGACTTTAATCCAGAGATATACGAAATGTTCCACACAGTCTTGCGATAAAACATAAACAAGATCACTCCAGTACCAAGTGTAGAGCGAGAAATGGAGGAAGTTCTAGGTACAGGGCCTGACATAACAACGGAAGAGATCAAAGGCGTAATACAATCATTCAAACAGAAAGCACCAGGCCCCTCAGGAATAACCAGAATTAATCTTACTAAGGACCTAACATAATCATCAGAGCATTAAAGAATATTTTTTAAGCGTGCTTAAACACCGGTTACTTCCCTGATAGCTATAAACTAGCGTAAATGATATTCGTCCCAAAGCCAGGAAAACTACCAAGCCACCTCAGCAGTTACCGGCCAATATCGCTATTAAAGTTTATAGGCAAAGTCTTTGAGAAA
The DNA here is from genome assembly GCA_963969495.1 of Ceratothoa steindachneri. Lineage (NCBI taxonomy): Eukaryota > Metazoa > Arthropoda > Malacostraca > Isopoda > Cymothoidae > Ceratothoa > Ceratothoa steindachneri. The sequence goes on from OZ018326.1 coordinate 133,805,293, forward strand.
ATCCTTATCAGAAGACTAAAAGAATATCTTGAAGAAAATTACCCTTATAATGATTATCAGTTCGAATTCAGAAGTGGCAGAGGCACCACAATAACAGAGAAAATAGCAAAGGCCAAAGCAGAGAATACCTACATCGATCTGGTACTGAGAGATGTAGAAAAAGCATTCCACAAAGTCCGGGTCAGAGAAATGCAATATAAGATCTTAGATCTCCAGATGAATAGCAATCTAGAGAGAATTCTCTGCGATTATGTCAGAGACAGAAGAGCATATGTGAAGATCAATGGTTATTTAGGGCCAGAATTCAAATTGGAAGACCTGCCACCACCAATAATACCTGGTTGCCTAAACATACAGTTCGCGGACGACATAAGCCAAATCGTGGTCACTCCGTACAGGAACGTATGCTTTCAGGCAAGGACAACAGCTTTAGAAATCAGCAACATCAACAACTACGAAAGAGATTGGAAGATAAGGACAAACAGGAGAAAATTTACAATAATCCCAATCTTCAGGAACAAAACAGCTGAAATTGTAGTTGAAGATCAAAACTACAGATATCATAGTGAGGGCAAAGTGCTAGGACTCAGAATAACAAAATGAGGCTACAAACAACATATAGCGGAGAGGAAGAACAAGGTGATTCCGATACTTAACCTACTGTACAATCTAAGAGAGTTAGGCATGAAAAATAAAAGAAAAATCTATCTTACACTAGGAAGAGAGTTACTACTATACCCGCCAACCCCTATCAACGGTGAAACAAGGACCAACAAATTGGAACTCCATAGAATATAAAATAAAGCTCTCTACCTAATTACCAACATAAGTAGGAGAGAGAGGAGGAGACTACAGGATCTACACCAAGAAGAAGGATTAGAAACGCTCAATATCAACATCAGGAACAGAGCGGAGAAAATATGGAGGAAGATAGATGGTCCACCTCCGATATTTGCAGAGCACACGAACACCAGACCTGGAGTCGCCTTTAACACTCGATTTTCCAGTGGCAGACAACAGCTGAGAATCGAGGAGGTTCCCGTGTTTACTTAAGTGGAAATTCAAAAAGAGAGAAGGAACAAGCATAAATATAAAGATATTTACCCAACTATATACAAACCCAACCAACACACCAGATTGATACCCTAATAAGACCACCGAATTTAAACAACCTAAATAGGAAGAAACAATCGACTAAGAAGACAACACAGATCAAAAGTGTAAACAGAAATAATGCGAACAAAATGAACTAAAAGTGTAATAAGTGAACTATATTAAAAAGTTTAACAAAAATGATAGTGAAGTGAAAGTTAAGAGTAAAACAGAAATAAAATGAACATAGTAAACTAAAAGTGTAATAAGTGAACTATAGTATTAAAAGGTTTAACAAAAATGATAGTGAAGTGGAAGTTAATAGTAAAACAAGTGAGCAAAGTGAAACTAAAGGAAAAAATTGATAACAACAAGAGAAAGCGAAACAAAGTAAGGAAAGCAAAAACCAGTAACATAACAATACATAAAAAAAGCTCATAGCTAAGATAACTCAAAACGGCATGAATGCTACAATAAACACATGAATGAAAGATGAAGAGAATAAAGAAAAAGAGATTAGGCGGTCCTCCCGCTTCTGTATGAGAAACATAGGTGCTAAAGTGTAAGAAAGGAAGTAAGCATGATGAATGATGAGTAAATGCATGCCGGTGGTTCGGAATCCACGTTAATCAGTGGGCCCCCCTTGTCCCTCGGGCAAGGGTATCCCACCCTTTCCACCTTTGACTACCGAGGTTGCTCAATCTGCCTCCTCACCAATTTGTCCTCTTTTAACTCAAAACTGTCCGTCTCCCACAGCTATAAACCCTCTTCTAAAGCTTGTTCCGGACTTCCCATTAACACGTTGGCTGCCGTGTGCCCCGCCGGTATTTCTCATGTTTTCTGTCTCGCTGTACCACGTGAGATGCCGGTGGGTCACGATGCGTGTTTTACTTATAGATTTATTTCTCCTCGGCAACATGAGATATAATGCTTTAAAAGCCATTTGGGACTTCGGGAATATCTATTTTTTCCTGAGTGAAAATTTCATTGGCGTATCTGTAGATCGAGGAAAATAATAGACCTACTTAGAAAAGATGATTATTTAGTTTGAAGTACATTGAAAAAATATAAACAAACAAGGGTTTGAAGTATGTTGTACAACTTACAAGCAAATAAATTTTATCTTTGAATATTACAAATATAATCTAGAATAAACTTTTCAACAAAAACCTTTTTTAGAAAAAATATATTTGAAATATATTTAAAAATTAATATAAATTGGAAAAAAAATGTAGAAAATTTCTTTTATTAATGCATTTTACCTATAATAAATTGAATGCAATTTACTTTTTAGTGGCTTTTCCTAAAGCAATCTAAGCACTTAGCTGGCCTATCTACACATTCGTTACATTTTTTCAATGCCTCATTTCTACCTACGCTCTTTGCTAATTCCGAATAGCATCTTTTGCATCTTTTGCGAGTTTTTCTGTTTCTGGAGTCTCTGGTTTCATATTCTTCTAATGCGTGTTTGCCCGCATTTGGAGACTATTGAGGCTGGGGTGCATCCTCTGCATGGCAGAGTGACTCAATAATAGCTAGTCGAAATTCAGCTATTTGCATGTTCTGGTTAGTCAGCTCATTGTACATGATAAGTGCATTGACAATTGCTGTATTTAGAAGAAATTCGAAGGCAATTTTGTGGTACCATCTGACTGTTATTCTGAGAAGTGAGAAGTAACTAGCCATTTGGTCAGAAATGTCCATTCCTTGTTTGGCAACATTATACGATATTATCATTTTTGGTTTAGTTATATCCTCACCGTTGCGATTTTTCTTTCCTGTAGTCACCATCTCCAAGTCATGTTTGGTTGACAGCATAAGAACTTCCCGTTTATCCTTTCATTTTGACACAACGATTCCATCATTGCTTTCACGCCCTCAATTTTCCCTTTCTTTCCTTTTGCTTCAGTTATGGCTTTTGGAATGTATGTCGTAGAATGGCCCTTTTCGATCACTCCACACCAGACGCCACTTTTATGTAGGAGAATGCCCCTTTTTAATTTCTCCTCACACAAACCGCTTTTGTCGTGGTATTCTTTGTGGTCGTAATATACTTCTTTAATCATGTAGGCTTTGTTCTAAGAGTGCTAAGAGTGTTAATATTGTTATTTTAAAGAAGAGCCGTAGGAAACACGTAAGGATATAGAGAAACGCACAAGAATTCCCAAAATAAACTTATATTTTAACTTTAACAATTTACTAGACAAAAATTAACCATTAACCACAGAAATACTCCGAATATTAAAATACACAATAATTAATTCAATTAGTTTTCCCCTCTAAAATTTGCTAAATTCGATACGCACTTCAATATACAAGATTTAAGCTTACTGATTCTACTAGAGTTTATATACCTCAGGAATGTTATTGCCTCCACGACGCGTGCCGACCGGCCAGATGTCGGTGGGCGGGATCACGAGGTATTTTTGGCGAGGGTAGCAGATGGGGGTCCACACGGTATTCAATGGGGGGGTTCTTCAAGGACGAGAACAATCACGGTGCTTTAGGCGGCACCAAGGTAGGCGTGGTCTCTCTGGAGAGAGTAAGTAGAATTTGGTTCATAAACCAAGTTAACTTAGAGTTCGGTGTGACCACCGAGTAACGAGCTCGAGGGGAAGCTTTTCTCCTTCGTTACTTAATGCCTCATGGGCGAGGACTGTGCCCGGGGAGGGTCTTCTTTAAGGGCGAGGATCGAGGAGGGGGGTTTCTCTGGCGAGAATAAGTTGAACTTGAATAAGTTAACTTAAAAGTCGGTTTGGTAATCAGGAACTAGCTCGAGGATGAGCTTATTCTTAGTTCCAGTCTTCCTCAAGGGCGATGATAACGAAGGGGGGTTTCTCTGACGAGAATAAGTTCAACTTGGTTCCTCAATCAAGTTAACTTATGAGATTAGTGTGGCCACCGTGTAATGGGCTCAAGGTGGAGCCTTTTTCCTCTTCTTTTCGTAATTCCTCAAGGGCGAGGAATTTCCATGGCGTGTACGATGCACCAGGATAGGAGAAGTCTCTCTGACGAGAGTAAGTTGAACTTGACCAAGTCAACTTAACGTTCGGTTTGATAACTAGGGACTAGCTCGAGGATGAGTTGCTTCTTAGCCCCTTAAGGTAGCCCTGCCTCTCTTGCAGGGGACTTCGTAGTCTGACGACCCAAGTATTCTACGTGTCCAGTCTCGGTAGCGCGATCTTAATCCGGGGACTTCGTCACCTGGAGACTGACGTATTCTACCTATCCAGTCCCGGTAGCCCGGGATTTTAATCGGGGATTTCGTTACCTGGAGACTGACGTATTCTACCTATCCAGTCTCGGTAGCCCGGGGTCTTAATCCGGGGACTTCGTCACCTGGAGACTGACGTATTCTACCTCGATTTTCCTCAGTGTTTCTTATTTATACTTCGTCATCCCACTGGGGGGGAGGGGGCTTGGACGCGGGCCCAGGAGGGTTCTTATCCTAAACGGTTTTTCTCACCAAGTCTTACATCGGCTTCCGTTAGCCTTCGAGCTTCGGAGAAACACGTCTACAATTTATTACTTGAGGTGAAATTGAATCTCACTCTCGTAGGGGATCTCTTGCATTTTAACCTTTAGGCCTTTCATAGCGACGAGTGGCGAGGCACTGTGGTTACGAGTTTGACCCCATTGTGCCGAGGCCGGATGTCTTTGCGGTAACCGCCTCGTGTCTCCACTGAGATAGAACGGGTCAGTGACGATTCCCCTACAATGTACTTACGATTTTTTCGAAGAGTTCCCATTAGATGCGTTTTCTGTTGAATCAGGGCTCTGGCCAAAGATTCAGACGTGTAAAAATTGTCTGTAGCAAGGGTTCTTCCTTTTTTTCAAGTACTTTTCTGCAAGATCTAACACTATTTGAGTATAATGCGTAGATGTTTCTGTTGGGTTACCACGGCCTTGAGCATCCAATTTCCCACAGTATACAGAACTTGTATATGTGTATCCTTTTGGATCGCATAGCTTGTATATTTTCATCCCATATTTGTGTGCTTTTCCAGGATTATACTGCTTGATACGACCACGCCAGGGAACCATAGTTTCATCTACTGCAATCAGTTCTCCAGAATTCTTGGCATTAGTGAAATTTCTTTCTAGGAATGAAAGTAAATTTCTAATTTAGAATAATCGATCACCAGGAGCAGAATTGTCATTATCTGCAAAATGTAAAAACCGCAATAATAGCTCAAATCTATTTCGTGGCATAATCGATGGAACAAACTCATTCTTGTAGAGTCTCTTTTTGCTCCAATAAAGCGTAATTCTTGGCTAAATTACTAGTCCCATGTACATAACAATAGACAAAAACTTCTTCACTTCTGCAACATGAGTATCTTTCCATTATTTCATGCGTGATGCTCTTCGCATCTGATGATTCATAAGCACCTTGTGAGCATTGATATTTGTCTGATGAACAATTAGATTATATATATAGTCTCTAACCATAACATTGAATATATCGATAAGCGTAACATTTTCTCACTGAAATACATTTATTGCAGAATTACTTTCAATGGTAGTGAACTGAATATTTTTTAGATATGTTCCATCTACCATGTGCCAAACATTTGACGGCAATGAAATATCATCAGGGTTATAAGAGTCGACTCTTTGGCTGGAGAGAGGCATTTGACATTCTTCATCTGAAATAGATGAGTCTGTAGATTCAAACTCTGTTGGTTTATACTTATTTGAACTGGAAATACCCCTAAACATGGGATCATCATCAAGATCACTTTCAGAACTTCATTTAGATGAAGATGCATAAACAGATTTACTCGAGAACATTTGTATATGGGTATTAGTTATTTTCTTTTATATTTTATAGATTTATTATCTGTTAAGAAGAGAAATATCATTACTGTAAATTCTAATCTACCTATATATATTTTGGGGGAGGGAAATAAAATGTGGACGCCGGCGGGTCTCACGGTACATGGGAAATATTATATTACTTATGTACCGTGCCCCCCTCCCTCTCTGGGATCTTTTCTTCAAGGATTGTTCCCAGAGAGGCTCTGGCCTTCTCGTGGCGAGGGGGTCAGCCCTGGGCCCCCTAGAGGACGCATGGTGCTGCCAACAAGACTTTTAACATACCCCTCTTTCTTTCCTCCTCTATTACGCTCTTCCACTGCCCTTTACTTCCCCCTCTTCCTTCACCTATCTAGTGGTCCTTATCGATACCTGACCTCTGCTCGTTTAATGGATTAATTCAGAATTGTTCTTTCATGAAGGTGAAAGAGGCTGGGCATCTCCACCACCTTCGTCTACCAAATGCCCAAGGAGAAACCCATCGATGGCTTTTTTTCTCCGTGCGTAGGAGAACTCGGGCAGCCTCTTAGGGTTATAAAGATGGTGTGGTAGATCCGTATCCATTCTCCAAGAGGACATACCGGACGTAACTAATTGTATAGTCGCATTAGTACCGGGCCCTTGTAGGCCTCCATGGTGGGGAGCCCCGAGGGAGAATGCGAAGTTTTTTCTTTTTGCAATGGCTAGCCATAAACCAAAAACCTCCCCTTCTCGTAAGGGTTCTCCTGCCAAACGTTCCTTAGCTCCCCTTTCAGCCTCCCCTCGCTCGTTGGACACCTATCCCAACGAAGTAGACCCAGATTTTGATTATCCTCGCTTTCTTGTCATGAATTCATCATCTGACATCCCACTTGCAAAAGTTGATGTATTTGACGTCAATGAATCTTTTGAGTCCCGCTGTGGTGAACCCCGCCGGATGTGGTCAAGAGAAAGTGGTGATGTCGTAGTCGAGGTGTCATCCCACTCTCAACACAACCTTGTGCGAAATCTATCTTGAAAAGCTGAAATTCCAATAACTGTCTCGCCCCATCCGCGTCTGAATTTCGTCAAAGGTGTCGTCCGTTCAAACAAACTAAAGGACTACGACCCCCCACCCCCCGCCTTCAGAGTAAGCTCAGTACCCAACGTGTCACACACGTACACAGGGTAACTAAAACATTAGGCTCTACTAAAGTTCCAACCGCCACACTGATTTTAACATTTGAACGACAAGAACTTCCGCAGTATATTAAAGCTGGGTACCTTCGTGTCCCGGTAAGTCCCTACATCAAACTACCCAGACGCTGATTCAATTGCAATCAATTTGGACATGTTGGCCGAGCCTGTTAGCACCCTCGCTCCTGCGTGAATTGTTGCTCTGACTACCATGGCCCCAAATGCACCAAAACGCCCCACTGTGCCAACTGCGGAGGTACCCACAGTGCTGCGTCGAAACTCTGCTCTATATTTTTATATGAAAAGGAAGTTCTCGCTTTGCGCGACTCCCTACGTCTAGATATAAGAGATGCCTGCCAGCGTGCCTGAGCATAAACCTCGCCATTCGGCCGACCATCACGCGCGAGTTCCAACCAGCCTGAAGCACTTCACCCTAGATCTACTCGCAGCGTCGAAGACATTCAGAATATGCAGTCAAAGCATCGCTCTCACACCGAGAAACCAATGTAGCCCCCCTCTCTCTACTAGGTCTAGCTGGGAGAGACGCTCAGAGAGAGACGCTTGAAGACACCAGACGCTATTTGAAAAAATCCTTAACATCGACCAGTGAAGGTTTATCCACCCGGCCACGAGACCCAAAGCCCAGTGGTAAGAGAAAGGATTCCTCACCTAAATCATCGACCACCAATAAGCGGGCAGCCTCTGGAGCTGACTCGGCCGAACCCTAAGAATCTCCAATGGACTCCTCCCCTATGGTTGAACATTCTGTGCCCTTAAGTCCGTCTCGCCCTTCACACGACGTAGGCCCCATCCTGATCCAAACGATGGCAGAAATACACCCAGCTCCACACACCTCACTCAGATCACCTGTTCGTTCCGCTCACCCTTCAACCCAAGATCCGATGGAAGCAGTTGATACTCCAAAATCACCAACTGCGGTGGTTGGACCAACTCCTCAGACACGGAAAAAACCCTCGACCCATGAATCCGGATCTACCGGCCTAAAATCCCTTCTTGATCTTCCTTTTCCACCAGGTTGCGAGCCCGAATTACAATCAAGGGCCTCGGTCGGTTCTCCAAAACCCACGAAAAAAAACTCAGTTTCTGCTCCATCTAGGATCTTTTCCCCTGCAAAAGCAGGATCCTCAAAATCAGCTCTCCGTCTTCCAAGCTCTTTGGGACGAACCTCAAATACAATATCGGCCTCAAAAGAGAAAAATATATCCACAGCGGTATCTAATCGTCACACATAATATCTTCCATTTTACAATGGAATTGTCAAGGAGTTCTTCCAAAGTGGGAAGAACTCAAAATTATTTTGACGACTATCCACCCCGCTGTTATTTGTATCCAGGAGAATAAACTGGGTATACGGCCCTTTCCGCCGGTACCCGGTTTTCTCAATTTCAACTTTATTGCTCCTGCTGGAAGCCCCTCTCATGGAGGGGTGTCAATCATGGTATCTTCATCCTACCATGCTTCTCTCATCTGCCTACATACTACCCTCCAAGCTGTTGCTGTGAGGGTTTTTCTTACTAAGCATTTTACCGTTTGCTCTATTTACCTACCCCCTTGTTTATCATTGTCAAGATCCGACCTTTTAGAACATAGACCAGTTGCCCTCCCCAATTTTATTACTAGGAGATTTTAACGCCCGTCACCCATACTGGAGTGACATCCCTCGAAATGTCAAAGGCAGTGTTTTATAGTCTCTTTTATTATCTGACCTTCTTTGTGTTTTAAATACTGGCGATTTTACCTCTTATCATGTCCAGACGGACTTTTTTAGCTGTGTTAACCTATCTGTTTGTTCCCCTGATTGCTTCACGGAATTTCGATGGTCAATTCTTGACGATCTCCATGGGAGTGACCACTTCCTTATTGTCTTGTCGACCCTTCAAGTTAGCCTTCATACAACCATGCCCCTTAAGTGGGACTTGGGTCATGCAGATTGGGAAGGTTTCGAAGAAGCGTCCTTCACAAATGCATATTTGGGGACCTTCAATGGAGTGGACGCGGCAGTAGAATACTTTACATCGACTATCTGCAATTCAGCAACACAGACCATCTCACAGAGGCGACCTGTCACGGGCCGCTCAACCGTGCCCTGGTGGACCTCGACGTGTGCAACAGCTATCAAAAATTACAAGTTAGCCCATGCCCGATTCCGAAAGAACCCAACTTTGTGCAACAAGGTCGACCGAAACCGAGCTCGTGCGCTTCGCCAAAGAACCCTTCGTCAAGCTCGCCGAAATTCATGGCGTAGATTCGTTTCATCGATTTCCTCTATGACACCTACTGCTAAGATCTGAAAGAGGATTAATAAGATGAGGGGCCGTTGCGCTAATCATCATACCCCCACACTCAACTCAGATGGTTCCTTGGAGAATGACGGCCTGGCGGTCAGCAATGCTTTTGTTGAACATTTCCGCGCCGTCAGCAGTGTCAGCCGTTACGATAAGGCTTTTCAATCCTACAAATCAAAGGAAAAATCTCATTCTCTCAACTTCACAACAAAATCTAACCTTCCGTATAACGCTCTATTCAGCATCTATGAGCTGCAAAGCGCTTTGTCCCTTTGCAGATCTACTACCCCTGGCCTTGATGAGATCCATTTCGACATGATTCGGCACCTACATCCACACTTTACTCTCTTCCTGCTTGATTTGTACAACCTTATATGGGTGAAGGGTTTTTACCCGTCATCATGGTGCATTGGGATCATCCTTCCCTTTGTGAAACCGGGCAGGGACGGGTTGGACGCAGATCACTACCGCCCTATAGCTCTTACCAGCTGTTTGAGTAAGTTGCTGGAAAAAAATGATATTGGAGCGCCTAAACTGGTTCCTAGAAGCCAATCACCTTCTCTCTCCATTTCAATATGGCTTCCGCAAAGGTCATAGTACCTTTGACCTACTAGTACGTTTAGAGGGATCAGTCCGGAAAGCTTTCTTATTAAAGCACCGAGTCCTGGCCATATTTTTCGATATTGACAAAGCCTACGACACAACATGGAGATACGGCATTTTGAAGCAGTTATACTTCTGGGGAATGAGAGGCCTTTTACCTTCATTTATTCAAAGTTTTTTAGCATCTCGATCCTTCAAGGTACGTGTTGGAGACGCATACTCTGACCTGCAACCCCAAGAGGAGAGAGTTCCTTAGGGCAGTGTTTTAAGTGTCTTATGTTTTATAATTGCCATCAATGATATTATTTCGTCTCTCCCAGAAGGTGTATCGGCAACTCTGTTTGTCGATGATTTAGCACTATACTGTTCGTCACCTCGCCTTCCATCAGCAGCGCGTCGGCTACAACTGGCGGTCAATGCTGTATCCAAAAGAGCACAACTTAAGGGATTCCGCTTTTCCACGACCAGAACCAAAGCAATGTATTTCCACCGAGGCAGAGGGGTTCTTGTTCCGCCATCTATCTCCCTACAAGGTGAAGATATAGAGTTTGTCTCCGAGTTTCGGTTCCTTGGCGTAACTCTCGATCCAAAGTTATCCTGGTTACCACACCTACGCCGACTTCGAACGGGCTGTCTGCGGACTCTAGACATTTTGAAAGTCCTCTCACCTACTTCGTGGGGCAGTGACCGACAAACATTGTTAACATTATACACAGCCCTCGTTCAATCCAAATTGGATTATGGCTGTCAAATTTACTCATCGGCTTCCCCTTCAGCCCTTAAAATGCTGAACCCCATTTGAAACCTTGGAGTTCACCTTTCTAGTGGAGCCTTCCGTACTTCTCCTGTCAACAGCCTTTACTGCGAGAGTGGGGTACTCCCTTTGCCCTACCATAGACTTCAAATCTGCATGCGATACCTCTGCCGAGTACAGCAAGCCCCTGTATCAGAGGTCTACAGATGCCTGTATGCTGCCGAATCAACGGCGGCATATGATAAGTTGCCATCTTTACCCCGCCCTTTGAACCTTCGCATAGGAGTTCATCTCTCTAACCTGGGTGCTCCAAGGGTCCTTACCTTTCCATCCTTACTGGCCCCTAGGGGGCGTGCTCCTCTCCTCACAGTATGTACCAACATGTGGAGGCTGAAGAAGTCCTCCATGGACCCTCGCATCATTACAAGCCTGTTCTTGGAGCATTCGATCTCCCACAAACAATGCTACCCACTATATACGGATGGCTCTAAGTCGGACGGTGGCGTGGGTGCCGCAACCATCTACCCAGGAGGAAAATTCCTAACTCTATCTTTTCCGCCAGCAGCATCCATTTTTACCGCTGAACTTTCAGCAATCCTTTCAGCCTTTAGACTCATCCAAATTTTACCTTTTAGTGATTTTGTCATTTTTTCCGACTCAAAAAATGTCTTACAGTCAATTAGATCTTTTAATGCGTCCCATCCCCTGGTCACAGAAATTTGCAAATGGCTGATCCAAAATGCATCCCGATATAGAACTATTTTTTGCTGGGTCCCTGGGCATGTGGGGGTCCTGGGCAACGAGAGAACTGATCGGTTGGCCCGCTCAGCACATTCTGTGTCCCCTGAGAACTCGGCTCTGCCTTTTAGGGACTACTTTCCTTCAATAAGAATATATATTTTCAACTGTGGCAGAATGAATGGGATGACTGTTCATCATCCAAACTATACAAAATTAAAAATTCTATTCGCTCTTGGCCCTCGAGCCGTCATAGAATGCAGGCGTTGGAGGTGGCCTTTTACCGAGTTTGCATTGGCCACACGAGACTTACTCACGGCCATCTTGTTTCGGGTGATGTTCATATCAGCACTTGCTGTCGTTTTTGCGGTGGGGATCAATCGGTTGCCCACCTTTTATTGGATTGTAGCCATTTTACCATTCTCCGGTTGTCCTGTTTCCCGACCCTTTTAACTATTCCTCAACACACCCGTCTTCGATTCATATTGGCGGAGGAATCTTTTAACCCGTCGTTTTTTTAATTTTGGTCACAAAGTGGTCTCCTCCACCTTTTATAGATGATATTTCTCGTTTCACCCTAGCGGCCATATAGAATCCACTTGGATTGGGCAGCAACCCACCGGTAACTTATCTTAAATCTTATGTACCGTGTGACCCGCCGGTATCCTCAGTACGCACGCTTTCTCAAACACAGTAATATATCATAATACAATCAAATATGTAAAAAAAATAAACTTTCACAAAGAAAAAAATAGCATATGTCCATTGGCACTTGAGTACAAAAGAGTGAAAACCCCCTCCGGCAGCCAACGCGTTAAGCACTTCACTATCGGTTTACTTGAACTGAGAGTTAGAAGTGTGGGGAGTTTCTCCAGGAGCAATTCGGCCGCGGAACTCCTCCTCTTCTGTGCCCCCCCCCTTCCCCCCTCCCGATCGTGGGAGGGGTACCGAGGGGAGGAGTAACCGCGAGCCGTACCTTTTCTCCCCCTAAAAAAACAATCCTGCAAGAGTAGAATGAGTGAGTAGAGTAGAGTAGAGTAGAGCAGAGTGAGTAGATCATATTTGGTCGTGGCAAAGGAAGAAAAGTTTAGGGAAGGTCTGTTAAGACGCCCTCACCAGACAATCTCATATTCGAGCCTCTTGATTTGGAAGAAGAATATTCTCTAGAATAAGACGGTCTAAACTTACACTAAGAGGAGTAGAAAGCCCGAAGGGGGCCATGAGGCCTCCCAACCGGGACTACAAGAGGGTACCCCTCCGCACTATCAGGGAAGCGACCAAAGCACCAATTCCCAAAGTCATGCAAATCATCTTCGGCATGCTCAATATAGCCCTAATTAGGCTTTTAGACGCCCCCGACGGCTAATCAGAAGTGTGTTGGAAGGACGAGGATATCGAGAAATTGGTATCATAGGAAGCCAATGAGCCCCTACGTACGATTGGCCTCGAAACTGTTATCCCCAAGGAAATCCCGCGCACGCCGTAACATCCTTTTTAAGGAGACTCGACCCGTTCTTCACGGATAACACATGTGAGGACATCAAGGTCAAGCTAACTAAACAGCAGAATTGGGCAAAAATCGAGAAAGTCGAAAAATTTGAAAGGAAATAGTTAAAGTAATCTTTGCAAACATCGAGATGGCTCAGAGGGCTATGAAGGATGAACTCTTGGGATTCTTTCTTCGTATAGCCACAGAACAGGTTGAAGCGGAAGAGTTTATCCATCTCGAGTTCTGCCAACGCTGCCATGCCATGGAGCAACATCTCACTAAAGAGTGTATGGCGGCTGACGTCACTTGCTCCATCTGTTCCAGACTCGGTCACGAATGGAAAGAGTGCACTTCCGAGAAACCTAGATGCGTTAACTGCGGAGGGGACAACAGGGTCGTGGCCATGAGGTGTCCCATCCACAAGGAAGCTATCCGGGCAAAACGCGAAGTGACCAGGAAGGTAAAGGAGGCAAAATCCAAGACCTACGTCGAGGCAGTGGCAACAACTAAGACCAATGGCACGGTGAAATCTGCCCCCAAACTGGTAATGCCAGGTGAGTCCAAGGAGATTATGACCATGATCATCTTTGCTCACTTGGCGAATCTAGCTAACCCCAGCTCCTTTGCAGGAGAGTTAAATCGCCTCTTTCAAAAGAATGAGTTTCAGAAAAAGTTATGTTCCCCGCCCAACCCCGCATTGCAGGAAATGTTAAGGATACAATTTATCGACGGGCCCCAGCAAAAGAACACTGAAAAAGAAGAAGTTGTGAATCGGCACAAAAAACCTTGGAGGAAGAAGTAACAACGGCATAAGACTTGGAAAATGATGGAAACACGAAAAAGTTCACGAAGAAGAAAAAACAAAAAAGGAAAAATAAAAGAGAAATGGAACAAGAGGCAAAGAAAGAAGAGGAAACAAACCAATCACAAGAAAGCTCAGACGAAGATGAAATCCTAAATATCCGGGAGTTCCCGTCAAGGAGATAAGGGATATTCTTATGCGGGGCTGTTTCTTCGACGCCAAGGACGTGTACCTTAAAGTCCTTGGTCCTCTCCAATGTCGACCTCCTATGGAGCACCACTAAAAACTGCTCGACGGCATCAACAAAGGAAAATACAAATGGACATACAAAGGACCATGGTCCCCGAAGGAAATAGGTTGACTATTGATTGGGCGCGCGATTTACATCCCGGACTCGTGCGTACACACCATCGATTTGTCTACCTTTAAGAATATGGAAAATGGCCAAAAACTTCGGAAATTTTAATAACTGTAAATAAATTAACAAGTGATAGCAATAAGTGAATAAATAAATAAGTGAACAAATTAAAGTGATTAAAACAAGTTATCAAAAGTGCGAAAAGTGAATAAATCAAGAAAATAATAAATAGAATGAATAAGCTAAAAGGGATTAGACTAGAACAAACCATTATAATTAATCTAAAACGCGAAAATTAAATAATAGACATAAGTCAGTTAACAATTAATTACCATAATAATAATTAATTTATCCAAATATGACTAAAAAAACATCTCAATTAAAATTGTAAGTGCTAAAAGAAATTAAATCGAATGTAATGTGATTATATAAAAAATTTACTTTAAAATTTTTTATAATATATCCGGATATGACAAAAAAAACAACTACTCAACTAAAATTGTAAATGCTAAAATAAATTAAAGCTCTTATGAATATAATGTAACTATATCAAAATTTAACTTTGAAAAATTATTCCTAAATTTTTTTTATTAAGTTTATATAACTAAAATTAAAAACAATTCATGTATTTTATCAAAGCAATATATAGTATGAATAAGATGACCTCCCCGTTGATTCCGGGAGAATCTGTTTTTCTACTCATACTTGTAGCTTACCCTTCTCCGCTGAATTTTCATAAAAATATAACTTCACCACTACACCTATCTATTCTTTCGTTTTACATATATATATTTTAATTTTAATATTTGTAAAATGGAAAAACTTATTGTATATTCATCGCTCTAATATATCTTGATCTTGATCTTTCCTGCAATTTGCAGATGACATCACATAAATCGTTCCCAGCTCCTATAGGAACTCCGGGGTTTAAGCAAGGGATACAGCTGCCGAAATAAACAACATTAATAGATATGAAAGGAAGTGGAAAATTAAAATCAACCGCCAAAAATTCAAAATAATTTAAATGAACCGCCGGAAAATAGATAACGTCATCGTGAACGACGACTTATACGCGTACTTGGGAGAGGGTAACGTCCTGGGTTTACGGTTAACCAAGTCTGGGTACAAAACCCACATCAACACCAGAGTCTCCCTAGCTAAAAGGCAACTTCGGAAACTATACAGGTTCTCGAACCTTAACGCTCCAAACAAGAAGATATACACTGCCTTGGTACGCTCCCTCCTGGTGTACTCGGCATTGATAACGCAGATAGCAAGTTATACTTCCCTCAGAACAATACAGAGAGTACAAAATAAAGCCACCCTGCTAATAGCTGGAGCTAGAAGAAACGACCGTATTAGGCAAATAGACTTGCATGCAAGAGCAGGGCTTAAGCCAATTAATACGGAAGTTCAAAGGCTAGGGAGAAAGACTTGGGAAAAGATAGAGCAAACTATTATACCCACCTTCGACAACCTCAACATTGCAATCCCGCAGCAGAAGCCACACAAAGTTACAAGGTCAGCATTATTCCCAAGCAAAAGAAACTACGCGGGAGAGGCAATAAACCCGATATATAAATAACCAAGATCAAGAAATACGAACATAAAGACAGGGGAAAACCAAGAAAGAACAACCAATATAGACTTGACCAAAAAACGAAAACCGAACAAAGAAGAGATAACGAATAAGACCACATAAAATAAACAAATAAAAGGAAAAACAATAAAAAGAGGCGAAAGTTCCATAAAAGTTGTAAAGAAACGAGAAACAAATAAAAATAAAAATAAACAAAAGAGGCGAAGAGCCCATCAATGGCCAAAAACAACAACAAGAAAACCAAATCAAACAAACTAATTTAAAATAAAATAAAAACAGATAAAAGAGGCAAAGAGCCTATCAAAAGAAAACGAAATAAAAAGTATAAACGAATTTAAGAATAAAATAAAAAAATGAACAAAAGAGGCGAAGTGCCCACAAAAAGAAAGAGAAATAAAATAAAATAATAATAGACGAAAATGAAAACAAAAGATGCAAAATGCCCACAAAAAATATTATTAGGCTAAATAAAGTTAAAAAAGACTAACTTGAAAGGTTAGAAAGCTACGACGGAGAAAAAAATAAAATTAAATAAATATATATATTTAAAAGGAAGATTCAGGCCGACTCTGTCGGTCAAAAATGCCAACACTGGGGGCAAAAAATAAAAAAAACACAACAAAAGAAGAAAGATATAACAGTAAAACGAAGGTGATGTCTTCGCAACCAGGGTAACTAAAACTAATAAACTTCTTCACCCCTATTACACCTACTACACATATCACCACCTAGCTCATCCACATAAAAATAAAAAAATATGAATTTTTAAGCGCTTAATCAGAGCTCGGATCAAGCTAGGCTACCGAATATGTATTCTCGGTAAAGGAGGTAAAGGTTTGGGCAGTGAATTCGATGGCGTGAATTCTTCCATACGAGGTCTTACAAGGAGAATAACAGAATCTTTAAATAGCGTCGATTCAACAATGTCACTCTATGTAACCCGCGCGATTTGTGCTCCAAAAGAGTCCATCACAATGGCCCGTTACCTCACTACCAGTCACAGGAGGCAACGTTTTCGGAAAGCTCCTTCACCGACTGAGTATAATAAGATTTTCGTTCCTTTATTTACAAGAGAAAAATACTGCATACTGGGGAGTTTAACTTCCCATTCACAAAAGAGAGAATACTACAAACTTGGAACTCTATCTTTCCATTAACGAAAGAGAATAATACAAAGCGGGTAGTCCATCTGCCCATTTACGAAAGAGAAATACATACCGGGAAGTCTGTCCTCCTATTTACGAAAGAGAACAATACATACCGGGAAGTTTGTCTTCCCATTTATAAGGTACAATTTTGAACCGTTTAAATATTTCATTCGAATATTTTACTTTGTTCGACCCCCACAGTACTACGGCCCGAGAACACGGAGTGTTTAATACATAAATAATATGTAAGCCTTACAATTATAAACGAATATATATACGAACATATTTTAATATGCTATGACGTACTCAAAAATAATGGTATAAGGGATTTCTCGCAAATTTGACGCGTCTACCGAAACGAGTATAAACGCTTGATTCACTACAATTATCCTGCGTATTTGGAACGGATTCCACGTAACTGTAATTTCTGCCACTACTTTCCGATGATACTTCCTCATTTTGCTGCGGGGCATCTAATTCTAAAAGACTATTTACATTGGGTCGATTGTTTGATGGTCGCGAACAGTTTATATTTCTCTCGGTAAATACATTAGCTAATTTAGCTGGTTTCACTCTGTCTATAGACACCGTGTCCTGACGGCCATCCGGGAATTCTAACTTAAAAACTTTGTCGTCGCGTTCGACAACACGGAACGTGCCTGCATAAGGCACTTCTAGTGGCTTCCGAACGCGATCAACACGGACCCACACTTGCGTGGCGTCACTTAATTCCTTGGGTACAAACGTTTTCGGTAACGAGTACAGGTGGCCTTCAGAGGTTTGTGTGAAATCTATCTGCGACATGGTATTCGCTAGTTCAAACATAAATTTTGAATAGCTTAGGATGAAGAAGAGGAGACCAAGAGCTTTGGGCAAAGAAGGGTCATCCCTGTGACCACTGTAAAGCGTGAAAACCCCGAATCATTAGGCAAGGACCGGATGCCCAAAAGAACGATTGGTAGGGACATCAACCAACCTTGTCGCCGAGCCATTATAGAGCTCTTCAAATTCCGATGGGACCTTTCCACGATCTCGTTAGTGGTAGATCTATACGCCCTGGTTCTCAAGAGATGGAAACTGACGAGGACCGATAATTCTTTGAAGAGTTAGGACTCAAATTGCACTCCTCTGTCGGTGATCACGTATAAGGGAACGCCAAACCTGGATATCCAGCCGCCCAAGATAGCTAAACAACCGTTGCAGCACTGATGTCTGGAATCGGTTTGCTTCAATCCACCTGGTGGCACTGTCTATGCATGACAGCAGGTACCTGTTATGAGAGGGGTATGACTGCCCAGGCAGGGTGCACGGCGGGAGTGGACCAACTATATCAATGTGAACCGTCTCAAATCTCGAAGTGGGCATATTAATAGGCAGGAGATGCATTCACGAGTCCACAAACGTATATCTCTGTCCATATTGGGTCAGAAATACTTCGCCTTCACCAGCCAAAGCGATGCCTTAATCCCTGGATGTGATATATTATGAATTTGCTTGAAAATAGCTGATCGGCAGGGTGAATGAACAAACGGTCGTCGGTATTTAGATGTTACCTCATAACAAAAGTTGGGAATCACCGGGAAAGGGAAATGCCTTCAGTTCAGATCGAGATAACTTCACTTCTTCGTCATGCTCTTGTGCTGTTGCCAAGGAACGGAGATCAAATGAGCCCACCTGGACCGAATTAAGATTCCGAAATAGGCTGTCAGCAACCACATGGTCCTCACTATGTACATAAGCTATGTCATTGACATACTCCAAGATTGCGGTGCAGTCCCGTTGTTGTCTGTCCGGTTTTGCACGTAGTGGCGAGGAGAAGGCAGAGACTAGGGGCTTGTGGCCCGTGCACAGTCACTTGACGACCTTCGATCATATGCCTGAAGTGAAGCACAGCAAGATACGCAGCCAGGAGTTCCCTGTCATAGGTAGAGTACGCTTGCTGTGTTTTACTCAACTTCCTGGAGAAGAATTCCACGAGCTGGGGAGACCCATCCACCATCGAATGAAGTGCAGCACGAACTGCGAATTGGGAGGTATCCGTCACCAATTGGTACGGAGAGTCATTGGATAATGGGTGGCGTAACTTAACAGAATTCGTCAGGGCCTCCTTAGTAGTCTCAAATGCTTCCCGTGCAGCGTCATTCCAGAGAAGTTGGCGATCCTTAGGTTGAGGCCGTGCGAGTTTAGTCAGAGGGGCAGCGGTCGCAGCAAAATTAGGCACCATACGTCTGTAAAAACCTAACATGCCCAAATATCGACGAAGTTCTTTGAAATCAGTTGGTAAGGGCATCTCGATGATCTCGGAAACCTTGTTAAGTGGAGGGCAAAGTCCTGCAGCTGAAACATGGTAGTCCAAGAAATCGATTTCTTCCTTCATGAACTCTCACTTTTCCATAGAAATTCAAAGTTTTTTTCTGCCAATATTTTGAAGACTTGATCCAAATGTTGCATATACTCGTCTATATTTTTCGAAAATATTAAAATATCGTCGACATACACGAAAACGAACGCCAAGCCACGAAATATATTGTCCATATGTCGTTGGAAGGTACAACTAGCATTCTTTAGACCAAACGGTAGTCTTAAAAATTCCCACAGCCCAAAGGTAGTTAAGAAAGCAGTCTTCTCAATGTCCGCTGGATTCATTGGAATCGATGGGGGGGGGGGACTCAGATTAAATCCAGGAGAAATAAAACTGTTTTGCCATGAAGATTGTCTATCATGCTCTGAATCCTTGGCAGGGTATATCTGTCCGGTTTGGTTATCGCATTGAAGGATCGAAAGTCTGGGGTCTTCTTCTGCGCCATGTGAATGGGTGAAGACCATGAAGATTTCGATGGCCGCACCACACCTTCTTTCCTCAGAGTCTCGAAATTGCTTTGGCAATTTGTAGTTTCTCCATTGGAAGTGGCCTTGGGTGGGTTAAAGTTGGTGGGGCGCTACTCGCCTCAATGGTGTGAACAACGGAATTATTCGGTGAACTAATATCAACACACTTCGGTTTATATATAGTCTCATATTTGCGGAGAACTGTCTTGCAATTAGGTATGAGATGCGAGAGGTAATTAATAATATAATCAACGAGATCACTGGTTCGCTTGACTGCTTCACTTTAGAAACTAGGCTAGTCTGGTTATCAATTAGGACACCACGAGCACAGTTTACTAAGAGGTTTAAATGAGCAAGAAAATCGGCTCCTAATAATGGCAACGTAATATCTGCAACTATGAACGTCCATGCAAATGAACGTCACAGGGTAGGGATGCCTATTTCAAGTTGAACTTCTCCATGCACTCTTATCTTCCATCCATTAGGCGTCGCGATGTTAACACACGATTTGCTCATCACACATAATTGCACTATATTAAGTGGAATCAAGGACACGCTCGCGCCAGTGTCTATCAGAAATTCCCACTTTTTCTCATTAATTCGGGCAGCGACAGTGAGAAGAATCGGCACGCCGGTCGTCGCTTTACAATGGCCTGCCGATCTCGTTTTCCGAGGGGGTTGGGGAAGACGGTCTTGACGATGGCTGCATTTGAAGGTTCTCACCTCGCTTTGGCCAACTGCACCACGGTTTACAATACCTCGCATTCGACCCAAAGTATAAGTGTGAACGGGACACCACTGGTTTCTTATTACGACGTAAGGGGCGTAACCCTAACGGTACACCTTTTGAATAATTATTATTATAATTATTATGCACAAACCTAAATTGATTACCACCAGGATATACGCCGACGGGCACGGAACGCGAATTTTAAAATTGCACATTATTTACTGGCTGGTTGACACTAAGAGCACTTATATCGAGGAACGCACCATTATTACTAGTTTCACTATTATTTATATTATAACACTGTGCCTTTATAACGGCATGAGTTCATTAGCCAGTTTCCACAATTGGGCAAGAGTCAAGTCCTTTTGCGTGGCCCGGCACAGGAGGCAACGGTTTCGGGAAGCTCATTCACCGACCGAGTACACTGGGATTTTCGTACCTTTATTTACAAGAGAAAAATACTGCAAACTGGGGAGTTTAACTTCCCATTTACAAAAGAGAGAATACTACAAGCCCGCAAGTCTATCTTCCCATTTACGAAAGAGCATAATACAAAGTGGGAAGTCCATCTGCCTATTTACGAAAGAGAAATACATGCCGGGAATTCTGTCTTCCTATTTACGAAAGAGAACAATAGATACCAGGAAGTTTGTCTTCCCATTTATAAGGTTTAATGTGTGAACCGTTTAAATTTTTTACTCGAATGTTTTACTTGGTTTGACCCCCACAAGCCTTCTTGAGCACTGACTAGCTCGATAGAAAAGAACTACAGAGTAAAGACCAGCAAATACCCTTTGATTCAATTGTGGACAGCTCAAGAAGCAAGAAAGTGAAATATAAGGTAAAACCTAAATAAAAAAAGACTATCCATAATATCTTACAAATTATGGTAGCCTGAAAGGTGACAACTCCTCTTAATACGAGAAAGCTGGTACAAATTAATCCATATGCGAATCAATTAAAATCAAGTCTTCTTTTAATATTTCTAGAACTACGGTGGACACTTATCTACATGTGTACCATTGATTCATGCAAAGTTATAATGTAATGCTCAATTACAAGGTAGGATAGAACCAACAAGTATCCTCACAAATTGAGCACTCCGTTGGCCCTATGAAATCTTGAAATGTGCACACAAACCAAATACTAAATAATATGCCATTTGTTAATAATAAATGTATTAATACAAAGCAAACTGTATACTTGTAAATATGTAATGCCGAACCGCTTTTTAATAATGAATGTATTAATGAAAAGCAAATTGTATACTTGTTAATAATTCAAAACTGCTAGCTAATAATTAATGTATTAATGCAAATCAAACTGTATACTTGTATAAATAATGCAAAACTACTAGGCAATGAAATCGTTGTGCTCTCACGGTAAACACACAAACATTCACACATTAGAAAACGGGTGCGAGGCGACTGTTTTGCCCTTGCTGTTATAAGGGAGAGAATTGAAACAGCTGTTTATACAAGTAATAAATCTGCTAGGAAGTCTGGCCCGTGGTCTTTTGACATGGATCCGCGAAAGACGGAATTTTATTTGTTACCTATGTCGACCCAACCAGATATTTGTCAGATTTCCAAATACAAACACCTTGTCGGTGTACACGCGTCTACACTAGATTACGCACATATACTCCAGCCAAATAGGGTCTGCCCAGCCATCGGATTGCAGAAACGGAGGCATGCCCCCAATCTTTAAATAGGATAAAAGGGCTTGTAAAAAACACACAGAAAGATAGTCACTAACAAGATTGAAACCCACATTGATATCAAGGGGGCAGACTCCCATACTAGACATTAAGACAGTCAACGCCGAAAGTGAGATACAAGGACGTAAGCATACGACAAACCTATAGGAGCTCAGCGATTTCATTTGCCAGAAGCAGGGGCTGACCATGAGACCAAGAATAAACCTATAAAACCCGCCATTTTTCTAATTTCCTTACCTACGCTAAGGAATAGGTCGGTTAATGTTAGGCCATTCCATAAGTAGATAACCAGAATCGGCCGAATAGTTATGATGTTATTGTCAAAACAAAATAATTCCCGGGCTAACCTTGGGAGGAATTTGGCAATTATATCACTCGAAATAAAATGTAAAACAATATAAGGGTTTCAAATTTCGTTAGAATCGGCCGAATAGCTATGATGTTATTGCTCCCCCTCCCCCTTCAACATAATTCCAGGACTAACCTTGGGAGAAATTTAGCAATTATATCCTTTGAAAGAGAATGTAAAACAACACAAGGGTTCAAATTACGTTAGAATCGGCCGAATAGTTACAATGTTATTACAGAAACAAAAAAAAAAGCAAAACGGGGACCGACTGACCGACATATTTAGATCTAGACTCACACGCCTCTAAAAGCACATTTACACACATGCTTTACAAGGCACTTCACTGGCTATTTTATTTATTTATCCATTTTTCTCGCAACACTTCCCCATCTTTAATTTGGTGTTTTCATGTGTACTACTAGGTAATATGATGTGGTCAGTATATAACGCAAAATGATACCGCCCGCTTCCTATAGCCCGTAGGAAACGCCCTAGTTTGCCCCTGGCAAGATCAAGTTTCAGTTAGCCATTTCTCTTGCCCCTCTACCCCCAAGGTCATTCGAAATAGGAACCTTAAATTTAAGATCTCTTGCTTTTTTGAGAAGAAAACGGTGAATTATACATAATTTCTTGGCGGATAAATAACATATGAACTTGTCAGTTTCCCTCGAAGGGGACAAAGGACTTCAAAGTGTCAAAACAATGCGTCGAAGCTACTAAGAAAACAAAACGAATGCTGGAATACATTTCCCCGAATTTCATGTTTAAGTCTAAAGATACAATTCACTAATTTGTGTCACCATAGATGGAAAACAAAATTCTGAAACCAAACAAAAGAGGAGATTAGTTAAACACGAGCTTCCTCACCGAAATCCGTGTTGCGTATTCATGATTACGTTATTTGACTCAAGAAGACTTGCTATCCTATGTCGAAAGTAGCTTGGATCTAATTTACCACTTTCTTGACATTAAATGAAAAGAACAAAGGTAAATATGATCGGGTTTCTCTCTGTCTTGAAGATTAGCGTGACATTAGCTCATCTGAACTCTACTGAGAGTAATTCATCTTTGTTAGATCGTTTTAAGATTGTTCAGCGCGGTTTTACTAATTCGTTCTTTAATTTACACATTTAAGTGAGGTGGATAGATGTATTTAGGACCAGGTACCTTCGATCGTTTCATATTGATTATATATGTAATAATTTTCTCCTCATTAATTCACTTGGAGAGAATATGATATTCGCCCAAATCGCTTTGTTCACGTAGTATGGGTAGTTGTGACAAGTTCTCAGCAGTAAAACCTAAACTCCTTGATTCGTACAGAAAAATTGACGTAATCATTATAATTGAAAAATGAGTGGAAACTGCGAATAGGGACTTTATTGGAGAATTAAGTATCGAGGGCTACAAAATGTTAAAAAGAAAATGAATTCAAGGTAAAGAGTGAGAGGGAGGGTTGTGCTTTACGTGAAAGAGAATTTAACTCAGCAATGGTAAATGTCGATAGTCAATATATGAGGTCGGAGGTAGTGATCGCAGAGTTCGGCCTGCAAATATAAAATTGATATCCCAATAGTTGCTACCGTCCCCAAAACAAAACGAAGATAAGCACCTCTTCGATTGCCCATCGTTTTTTATTAAAAAAAATAAAACGGTCAATTGCAGAGACTTTAACTTCCCAAACATCGACTTTATAGCAAATATTTTCGATAAACAGGGGGAGAGACTGCTAAATTTTATTCATGAGTTTTTTTTAAAAAGTTCGAGAAACTCACGTGAAGCCAAAATATACTAGATTTAATTCTTAGTATAGACGAATATTAGTGGAAAACGTTGATAAATTAAAGGAAGCCACTCGGATCAGCAAAGAAATTATAAAATCGATACGAGAGCGTAATAGACCTTACAAAACCTTGAAAAGACAACATCCATACAAAAATCGAGCAGGATATATTGTATACTTTAGATGAGTTAACCGGAGCCTCAAGAAAGCGAATAAAATGAGGACAAACCTTGCCCTAAATTCTAAAGATGAGCCTTAGCGTTTCTATAATTGCGTGAACAGTAGAAAGCCCATAAGGGAGTCTATACGAGCGATTAGGAATGGAGAGGAACTTCCCACCCATAATCCCCAGCACATTGTTAAAACATTAAATGAGCACTTCTGGCTTTCACTGCTGAGGTCTTGTCATACTAAGCGAAAGAATCGATTTGCCCCCGGGGAAAGGAGGCAAAGTAAACTTCATGTGTGCGAGAAAGAAGCACCTGACTTCAAACCAATACCTGCATGTATTTTATTGAGATGTGCCGTGGATGACTTTCTACACCTGAACGGTTCTTAATTATACTTCGCCAGGGAGAAAGAAGGAACAAAACTCCTGTTGGCAAGATGTAAAAAACAGATATCACAATTTCAGCACATTTGCGTCTCTTCCACCTACACTACGAAAAAAGTTATTTTTTTTTTGGGGGGGGGGTATCTACCTTTAGAGGTTTGGGTGAATTAGTGGAGTGGATGGGGGTGCGACCAACGAAGACATGAGACTGAGGGGGAATCGGATAATAAAGAAGGAGATGATACATGAAGACGAAATAACAAGGGGTAGAAGTAATGAAAGACGGGAGGATGGTAAGATGAATTTCAAATTTATATATATATATATATATATATATATATATATATATATATACGAGGGGCGGTCAATAAGTTTTGCAATTCGGATATAAGGAAACGAGATATGAGGAAAAGTGTTTTATTATTTTTCAATATAACTACCCTCGACTTTAATGCACTTGCGGTACTTGTCCCTGAGGCTTTGAATTCCCGACAACCAGAAATCTCCCGACTGCTGTTCAATCCACTCCTGGACGGCTAGCTGGACATCTTCATCGTCCCCAAACCGGCGTCAACGCAGTGCAGCCTTGAGCTAGCGGAACAAAAAGTAGTCGCTAGGTGCCAGATCTGGACTGTAGGGGGGATGGTTGAGCTCCTCGAATCCGCACTCGCGCAGGGCAGCTTGTGCAACTCTGGCCTTGTGGACAGGGGCACTGTCGTGGAGGAGCAGGACACCGCGTGTCAACTTGCCGCGCCGCTTATGACAGATGCACTTCTTTAACCCAGCCAGTTCCTCGGCGTAATATTGGCCTGTGATGTTCCTTCCACGAGGCGCATAGTCCACCATCAACCCTCCCTCAGAATCCCAGAAGATGGTGGCCATGATCTTCCCGGCTGAGGGTTGGGTGCGGAACTTGATGGGGGTCTGAGAGTCCCTGTACTTCCAGGCCATGCTTTCGAGCTTGTCCTCGGGATCCCAGTGATGGAGCCACGTTTCATCACCTGTCACTATGCGTGACTCGAATTCCGCCGGGTCTTGGTTGTACAGGAGCAGCAGCTCCTCCGAACTTTGACGACGCGGAAGCCGATCATGGAGCGTAAGGTTTCGTGAGGTTTCTAGGGACCCAACAGGCAGAGACCTTGGTCATGGCTAAATTGTCGTGGATGATGTTGATAACACTTCCATGTGATATTCTAAGTTCTCGCTCGATTTCTTCGACCTTCACCCGTCGATTTTCGAGCATGATCCTCTCCACACGGGCCACATTGTCCTCGTTGGTCACGTATATATATATATATATATATATATATATATATATATATATATATATATATATATATATATATATGCGAAAGAACTCAATAGCGAGTTATGGTATATGATAGTGGTTTCATTATCATGTATATATATATATATATATATATATATATATATATATATATATATATGGGACAGCGGGGTAATTTGAACCTTGAGGCCCATTGAACCACTAGACATATAAGTTTCAAATTTTATTCCAACCATAAATGTGTCTAGCGTGAAAGGTCATCATCAACACATTTATTGTCAGCAGTAATGCAGCTGCAGTTCCTAGAATTCTGACCTACAAACTAAACTTTCTAAGGTGAGTGCAAAACATTCTACCTAGTTTTCTTGATTTCAAAGTTAATTTCAAATGATTTGAAAGTACTTCTATTATGGCGTGATGATATATTATTCAAAACAGTAGCTCATAGAGTATTTTGATTATGATTCAATGTGCTCCATAATGTTTGTTTAGTGTGCTCTCCTATATGTACAGGAGCTACGTACGTGGTTGCGATTTAGCTTGTGCAGACATCTCCTTTTCTTGTTTTTATGTCCATTTTGTTTCAATTCCGTGTATGCATTAAGTCCTATTATAACTACATCAGCGATATAATTATGTTTGCACATGCTCAAGTGATTGCATTATTGATCCTAATGATGCACATATTTCAGATAATAGGGCGGAATTGCAAGGCTAAAACTAATATTAGTAGAGTTGATTGAAATTTGATGAAAAGGGCTGTTAAAGAGTTTGCGAATTATGGAAAGTCAATACGAGATAAATTACCTTTTCGAGGTATATCTAGAAATTCAAATCTGGTCAGTGTCGTGGGTTAGCCGAGATTATGTTTTTTTTTATTATGATTAATAAAGTGGGTCGTACGTTCGTGCTTCCAGTGATCGCTTCAGGATCGATCTCTAAGAGCGCTTTTCTTATTTTTATTCAATTGAATGAATATAAAGGGAATTTCTCTCTTTAATATACTAAATACTGCCAACGCAACTCGTTCAAGGATAATTTAAACACTTCAACCAAAATAGACCTTTACTGTGCATTAATCAACTCACACAAAATTAATATATACACATACAAAATACAACTTAAAAATCGTTATTTAGTTCCGTTACCGACATTCGGTTTCTGGTTGCTTTAAGGGAGAACAATTTACTTTAAAAAAAATTAGTCTTTAAGATATACAAATAATCTACGTTAAACGCATGGGGACATGAAAATAGAATTGATTACTTACATAAGGTAGTGGGGTTTACCCAGAGAATCCAGACGAAATACCTTCATTCGAATATTGTCAGGGGAGGCGTCGTGAGTGTAGTTTATTTGCTTCTCAATAGAGGGCGTTACTTCGAACGAGGGGTGGACGAGTGATGTCACGTGGATTTTCGAGTCGACGGAGGAGAAGGAACCCCAAAAAACGCCGATTGAAGAGGCGATGCGTCGGGCGTTTATGGCCTTGAAAAGGTTTTCTCAGACGAGGCTTGAAGATGGCTGCATGATTTTCTAGCGATTTGGTTTCGCTTGTAGAGCTTCTCTTTTGAGGCGAGAAATCTACCTAGTTTAGGGTGTCAAACTCAGATAGGGTAAGATCACTTGACGATCTTTGGTAATCGAACTGAGCCGACGGTACTTGGAGGTAAGATCACTTGACGATCTTTGGTAATCGAACTCTGCCGATTATGCTTGGTGCAATCTGGTATTGCCCCCCCCAAATGAAAGTCCTTCTTAACTTGGTGGGGAATTCTATCTCGGCAAGTTCTTATCGATTTCGTAACGAAACGAAAAAGTCCTCTTTTTCTCCTGACGAACAGTTTTATACTAGAATTACTTCCGCGGGGTAATGGGAGGGGGAGGGGGATAACAAAGGTAGACCCGAAGGTGCCCTGTCTTTTGGGCGTCTATTATTTCTCTTCCTAGACATTTTGAACTTAAGGAAACTGGATCTCATGTTGAATCGACATGAGTGGGTATCAATTCAGCCTTGGTTGGCGTCGTGTCGCTCTGGGAGAGCCACTCACCACCAACACAACATCCATCCTCAGTGAACAACACGCGAGCAACAGGTTTCCGCCATCACGACGTCTGTGTTTACCAGGTAAGAAAATTGATTTTTCGGATGTCTCTTGTTATTTTTCACTGTTCTCATATAGTGTCTCACGTCAGTGAATGTGGCGTGATTGTTTTGAATTAAGTTTAATTACGATATTTAGTCATATTGACATTTTATCGAGTGAAATGAAGTGCGCCCCTTCCAAGTGGCGACCATGGCATTGTTGTGAAAAAAATGGTGGTGCGAAAGAACATCGACCGCTAACATGTGGGGGAACACCGATGCGTGAAATTTTGAAAATTCGATATACTTTTAAATACCAGGAAAAACAACAAAAAGTTACTGATTATGTATATTAACATGAAAATAAATGATGGTGGTGGTGAACTAGTGCATTTAAATGAAATGGATCAGTGGGGGTTTTGGGGTGTAAAGTTAAAGGCAATTTTTAGTGAATTATGATGCAAAATCAGTTTTATTATGCTATAAGCACATAAAATAACTATTATATAAGTGACTTAGGTTATTAGAATCACTCTAGGATTAATATTCAATTTTCAAAAAAAGAGTTTTACCACCGGATGTATTCGAAGCATGGCAGTCAGTGTACACCCACATCACTACGATTTTTGGAAAAAAATATTTAAAATACTAATAAGGGTTTAAATACTGTAAAAAATATTGTAATATATAACTAATTGCAAATATGAAATACACAAGACTAATAATTCTTAAACTAAAAGCAGGGAATTTGTTTGGGGAGGAGGGTTCAACTTTATCTATTCATATGTCTAATGTCATTAACTCTTTCAGATCTAGCCTACTGCCTTCTTGGAAGCCTGATCATCATGCCTCGCAAGTATGTCAGGAAAAGTGACAAGCAGCTCGACCGCACCAACCTGGAGGCTAAATTCAAGCACCGGGTTGCAACCAATTGCAGCATCAAAGCGGCCGATGATGAATTCGTGGTCAAGAAAACAACTCTTGTGGTAAGTTTTAAAATTCCTTCATCCCATTTAGGCTACATCAAAGGTCTGGAATTCACTTCCTCAGTTTGTGTTTCCAGACTCGTTTAACATTTCCTCTTTTAAGAGGCAAGTCTGCCAGCATTTTCGTACCATATTTCATTTTTTTTACTTTATTTTGTAGCCTAGATTTATATATTTTATTGTTTTCATTTTTTTGACAAGGGCCTTCTGAGTTCTAATTCATTTATTTTGTTACAGGATTCCTTCAATCGGTCCAAGAAGGGGTCACTTATGTTCCTGTGCAGCTCCATACTAATAGGGTTTTCACCCCACAATAGAAGCTACACATAGTGGAATATACTATCCAAGCTGCCAAGATGATCTATGGCCTGCCCACGAACGAGGTGCGAAGGATGGTATGCCAGTATGCCAAAGCTTGTGGGAGCCAGACCACCCCTGACGCCTGGGAGAATGACAGAATAGCAACACGAGACTGGTACTACTCGTTCATGGACCGTCATTCAAACCTTGTGTTGAAGGCTCTTGAAGGCATGTTAATTGCCAGGATTGTGGCCTTCAACAAAGTTAATGTGGAAACCTTCTTTAAGGCTTACACATTAGCTATGGAGAATTACGAATTCACTCTGAACGGGATATACAATTTGGATGAGAGTTCTTTGTCCACAATTATGAAGCCTGTTAAAGTTGTGTGTGCAAGGGGTTAGCCAGTAGCCACGCAGGTAACTTGGGAAAGAAGGGACACCATGACGTTTGTAGGTATTCTAAATGCTGTGAGGCAGTCCATCCCTCCAGTGTTTATAATTCCCAGATGCAGATGGAACCCAGCTTTCACGAGGAATATGATCTTCAGCTCCAAAGGCAGATTGCATCCTAATGGCTGGATCAACAAAGAATGCTTCGTGCAGACACTTCAGCATCTTCATGAGAATTTTGGTTCTTCTGTAGAGAACAAGATTCTTTTTATCATGGACAATGCTGAATGTCACATGAACATTCATGTTGTGGAGTTTGCGATCAAGCATGGTATCGTGATTGTTGCCTTGCCTCCGCATACGACAGACAAACTTCAGCCATTGGATATGAGTGTGTTTGGTCCCATGAAGACGTTTCTGCGTGGCTTACTGAACGACCACTCTCTCATGCACCCTAACGAGCATATAACAGTGCACCAGTTGCCAGAGTTTGCCTCTGGCAACTTTGGTCTAGTCATTCCTTGAGTGTAAGAACTTTTGGAATCGACTCACGTTTATTACTAAAAAGATACAAAGTAGAGCAAACTACAAAATGATTATATGTGAGGAATATGATAAAAAATTAAAAGTTATATAACGACAAAGGGGGCAAAATAAGAGGATGTATGTTAAGGGGGAGCGGTTGGGGTTTGCAGAATAAGGAACATAAGGACCGTAGGGTGTCCGTCAGGAGCGGGGATCGGCGAACGAATGTGCCCGTCCTGAGCCATCACCGCCTTATATAGGTGAACCTATAGGCGGGATGGTCGGGCTAAGGCCATAAGCTTCCGAAATCGGTTGGGGACGGGCCGTCCGCTCGATTTGTCCGCGATTGGACGAACCTTATGTTCCTGGGGCTTGCCCTCCAAGCTTCTGAGATGTTCTTGAGAAGTGATCCACTGAACTGAAGTAGAATGTCTGGAGGAATTTTTTGCCTGATGGTGGGCACGCAGTCTGACATAATTTTTGTCCTCGGGAAGAGGAGGAGGCTCAGCCAGAGGGCAACAGGCTCATGATGGAAGGCGAATCCAGGAACGTGGAGGTAGGCTGTAGGGAAGGCCCAAGCCTGGTCTGCGTGGAAAATTTCAATGCCGGTGGGAGAGGCATCACAATTTACCATGGCCTTATCTGTCCGTTGTCTAAACCATCGGCGCCATGTACAATCTTTTAAGTTAATTAGTTAAGGAAGTCGGACTTCACGATAGCCATGTGTCCGAGCAGCATTACATAGCTGTACCCACAAGAAGGGAAGTTGCAGAATGGGGATTACAAAGTTCCCTTCTTGTGGGTACAGCTATGTAATGCTGCTCAGACACATGGCTACCGTGATGTCCGACTCCTTCAACTAATTGACTTAATATATTGTACATGGCGCCGATGGTTTAGACAACGGGCAGATGAGGCCATGTTATATTGTGGTGCCTCTCTCACCGGCTTTTGAATTGCCCCCTCCAACCAACATTCTCAGTGGTTTCAGGTCGAATGGTATCTGGCCTATCATTCGAAACATCTTCCCAGATGATGCGTTTGTAGGAGCACAAGTAACAGAGCGATCGGCACTACCTGTGAATTTTGAAGTAGAAGTTACTCCAACTTCTTCTGAAGGAGAGGAAGGAATAGCTGAAGGCCATAACTCATAAGTAGACCTTCCTGATCCCTATCCCATGCATCCAGATGATGATGACCTGTCCCTGCTGATGTGATGGTGGAACACTGCTCCTATGGGGACCCTGTCACCTTCAGTGACCCTGCCACCCCAGGCCCTAGCACTACTGGCCCTGACACCCCAGGCCCTAGCACTACTGACCCTGCCACTCCAGGCCCTAGCACTGCTGACCCTGCCATCCCGGGCCCTAGCACTGTTGACCTACCACCCCAGGCCCTAGCACTGCTGAGCCTGCTATCCCGGGCCCTAGCACTGCTGACCCGGCCATCACAGGCCCAGGCAGCTCAAACCTTGCTTCTCCAGAGAGTGTCAGGCCGTTCCCTAAGGCTGCTCCTCATCCTTATGGAAATGGACGTAAGACGCTACAAGCCTGCAATGAGGAGACCATAACAGAACTGAGGATGAAGGCAGAGTAGAGGAAGAAGATAGAGGAGAAAAAGAAGGCAGCGGCTGAAAAGAAGGCATTAGGAGAGAAGAAAAAGTGTGCAAGGCGCAGGAA
The DNA here is from genome assembly GCA_963969495.1 of Ceratothoa steindachneri. Taxonomy (NCBI): domain Eukaryota; kingdom Metazoa; phylum Arthropoda; class Malacostraca; order Isopoda; family Cymothoidae; genus Ceratothoa; species Ceratothoa steindachneri. The sequence continues at coordinate 133,837,376 of OZ018326.1, forward strand.
GTCTGTGCCTGTAGAGCAAGATAGTGAGGAGGAAGAGGTTGATGTTGTTCCTATACAGCTCGATGACTCCCCAGAGTACTCAGATTAGGTGGAGGACGAGGACAATTGGACAGAATTGTCATACCCTTTGGCTGAGAGGCGCCAGAGGTAAGGGATTTTATATTTTTGCAGCCAAAATTGATCAATTATCATAATTTATTATCAGGACTAGCCTAATCTGGCATATATATTCATTTTTTGTTTTGTTTTATCTTAGTTTTTAATTCTTTTTCAGGTGGGGGACTTTTTTCTTGTTGAGCCGAAGAAGCTGGAAGAGAGAAGGAACGTGGGCACATTGGTGTGCTATGTTGCCCAGGTCTTGGCCATCATGAAGGATTGGAAGTTTAATCTTTCTTTCCTCCGCATGAAGGCAGCTTTCTCCAATGACACCTTATTTTCCCTACCATCTTGGACGAAGCGTCTGTTGAGCTAGGACAGTGTAAGGGTGTTCTGGTAACCACCAAGGGTGCCACTGAAAGGCAGGCTGACCTGGCTAAGGTGTACCCCGCTCTGATTGCCTTCAACATGCAATTCTGAGCCTGTAGTAGTCTATAGGCTAAGGTATTTATTTGTATATAGTTTTATGTATTGAATTCACTCTATTTGTATGTAATTAGGCTATAAGTTGCTCAAATATACTTTAAGGTGTCTTAACTTCTCTGTCTAGTTCAAATAGTTGTTAATAATTCCTAAAATTTCATAAAAAATAAAAAAATGACTTTTGTCTGCCAGTTAATTTTTTTTGTCAAATAAATGTTAATTTTTTATGTGCTTACTCGTATCTTTCATTTCATCACTTAATAAAGATAGAGAGGGGGGTATCATATATGTTGATTTCAGGCCCCCAAAACAATGTTTTTTGTTTATGAGCTTCAAAAGTAATGGTCGATGTTCCCCCACACCCCGGTCGGTGTTTCCCTGCGGTAGGAGAACATCGACCGAAGTCCCTAAAAATTTTGAAGTGCTAAAAATTACACTTATTTTCTGAGTTGAGGATTTATGAGTATACCATAGGTGGGCCATGTTGTGAAGTTTGTTTGGGGCACAGTTTACACTCACTCAGGTACAAAATGCAGTTTTTATGCAGGTTTTTCTACTAATAGGTCGGTGTTCCCCCACTCCACTCTAATGCTCTGTATATATTTTGCAATCAAAATATTTCGCTTAAGCTAAAAATAAAGCATGCCCTCATTGATCACAACAATAATCTAAAGCATTTTAAACACAGTCAAAGTTTTCAAGGTCAGCAGTCCATGATAATAAATGCAACTGATGAGAATGCGCTCAAAACACAATTTTCATTTTACTTTCCACAAATATTATCCCAAAGAGGAGAACTGAAATGGTGCATCCGGGAAGTTCTACGTGATAATCCTAAGACAGATTGTGATGACATTGAAGAAACATTTAAGGATGTGTTTCCTAATTGTAGTGTTTTAAGCGATTTTAAACTTAGTTCTGACAAATTTTCGTATCTGGTAACAGAAGCTCTTGGACCATATTTTAAAGAAGAATTCCTCGAGGATTTGTGAGATTCTTACTTTTCTTTGATGTTTGATGAGACGACAAATGCTGCTGGATTTAAAGAGATGCAAGTAATGGTTCAATATTGGTCTGAAATGTTGAAAGAAATTCGTTCATTTCATCTTCAGCCATTTTTTATAGGACACGCTAAGGCCAAAGACCTTAAGGATTGTCTTAATAGAGCATAAGATGGTGCATCACTGAAATGTGAGAAAATATTAGCAATTGGTTCAGATGGACCAAATGTTACTAAACAAGTTTTTCGTTTGATCAATGAAGATATTATGGAGGTGAGAGGAAATAATTTATTGAACATTGGTACATGCAATTTACCTATTGTTCACAATACTTATATGAAATGAATATCATCTTCAAGATGTTCATAGTTCTTTTCAATGGCCGAGTCGTAAGGAGGACTATTGTTATACAAGTTGAATTAGATTTGCCCAGCCACTCCTTCATCAAACATGTTTCTTCGTGATGGTTCACATTAGAACCAGCAGTTAAAAGACTTTTAAAGCAGTGGTTGCCATCGAACAATACTTTCTTCATTTTATACTAGTGAAGGCAAAAGATGTAAAATCAACTGCAATATATAAAAATATTGTAAATTATCTAACAAATCCATCAATGAAAGCAAAGCTGCTTTTCATAGAGTCTCTTGCTGAAGTATTTTTGAAGTTTGGAGAAAAGTTTTAAGCTCAGAAACATTTAATACATGTTTTGTATGAAGAGCTCGAAGGCATAACTCTTACATTGTCAAACAGATTTTTAAGTCGTTCATTTATGTCTCAGGTGGCTAAGAGATTCTCTTCTCGGAGATAGACTTCGTAATAAAGGTAATTATAATTCTTTTAAGAACATGTGCATTGGTATAAACTCATCCATATTGGAAAGTATACCGGATAAAGAAATGGAAAATTCGAAAAGTTCTGTATCCTGAGAATATTCTCTTGCCTTGAGCCATCAAAAATAATATCTGAAAGCCAAAATTCTATTTTAAGGTTACCTGAAGTTATATGCCTATCGTAGGTTAACCCCACACACCTTAAATCAGATTAATATAGATAACGTAGGTTAACCTTACACACCTTACACCAGTTTAATGTAGATGTCGTAGAATAGAGTCAGGTTCACCCTTTCTACTTTATGAGTGCATGGGAAGTTTACAATATAAGCAGAGTGCAAATTAACTGAAAGTAGGTTGGCCAATAGTCGACTATCTGGGAGTTCCGGGAAAACAGAAAAAACGGATACAAAAATAACTTAACTAATATGTAAATCAATATTATTTTACAAGGTTAAAAGGAGTTTTAACATGAGCTATACACGCACTAGATTTACACAGATCTCAGCGGCTAAAGGGGCGAGGGAGACTTTGTGATGGCGGTCATCGTACAAACAAACGGACAATATGAACTAAGGAACGCTTGAATGGCCTGGAGCGTAGATGAAACCGACGATAAGGCTTATACTGGGGGGATGGGGGGGAGTGTGGTTGTACAGGAGAGTTTAGCGTTGCTATTACCTTGAAGATTTTGTTCGAGGAAGTAATCCTTGCCTTGGCGCAAAGTTCAAACAATAGTCTCTTGATAATGACTATTACGGGGGGTGAACTTAAATCTTGCTTTCGAGTAACACGAATCGAGATTAAGCGCGCCGCGCTCGAGGAGCTAGGGAGGCGGGTAGAGGTAGACTCGCGTGAATTAACGACAATACCGGGAGTTTGAGGGATTCTGCGAGAATTGTGCGGAGTCCAACGGGACGCGAATAGAGGGAACCGACGGGGCGGATAGAGGATACTGACGAGGCAAGAAGGACGGTGGATACTCGGGGATACTGTCTTTCAACTCTGGCGCCAGAGGATGAATAGGGGTCGAATGGGGTTTTCCCCCTCCATCCGAATGGGAAGGTTCTAGGGTCAGACGCATCGCTAGATGAGAATAAACTCTTCCTTTTAGTGCGAGGGCGAGAAGGTTCTTAACCTGGCAATGCAGACTTTGTCCGACATCAGATAGGACCTTCGGAGCTCTCACATTTGTCGCAGGTTTCTGTGAAGGCGGCATTTCAGGTCATCGCGGCGTCTCAGGCGTTTCATCATTTTGCCCCTCCATTATGTGTCTGTTGTTTCTCTTGTTATATTGAAGGGCGAGGCGGCGCGTATCTTCCTCTCTCTCTCTGTGATCTCTGACAATGCAATTTTATTCTTTTTCAGATGTGTTATTTGATGAATGGAGATGTTTTTAGAGTGAAAATCTGTCAAACTTTTGTTCAGATGAAGGGATAGATCACTTTTGGCAAAACATTTTGATTCAAACAAACTCGGTAGGCGTTCTAAAATATCCACTTATTCATCAAATTGAAAAAAAATCCTGCTTATTGCTTCCAAATAGAAGTACTGCTATAGAAAGAGGGTTTTCTAAGTCAAAAAGAATCATGAATGAAAACAGAACAGCAATGCGTGAACGGATGTTTAATTCAAGACTTCATATAAAGTATGGCATGATGATTTACAAAATCAAGCTGAAACTTCTTCCAATGGAAGCGAAGTTATATGATTTTGCAAAAGCAGCCAGAAAAAATTATCAGCATTATTTGAATGAGCAAAATATGATCAATGAAAAAAAGTAAAGAGCAAAAAAATTGAGAGAAGAAGAAGAAAAAAAATCATCCGAACTGAAAGAAATTAATTCCAAAAGACAAAAATTGGAAGAATTAAATTTTCAGCTAAAAGAAGCAAAGAAAAATGAAAGCGTGGAAACATTGACGACAGACAAATTTTTGGAAAAAGCTACTGTGAAACTGAGAAGATCAGTGGCAAAGAAAGCTCTGGCACAGTCTTTAATTGATGATGCCAACCAAAAGAGGCAACAAGAAAAAAAGAAAGCTCTAAAAATTGATGAAATTCAGACCAAAATTCCGAAGAAGCAAAAGCCTCACTAATAAGTGATTATTTTAAAAAAGAAATAATTTTTCTTTACCAACTTGGAAAACTATTTTTGTAACCATTATATTTAGTAATTTTGAAGTTTGTGTATTTTGTAATTGAATGTTTACTTTTGTACTTAAAGTTAATAAAATAAAATACAATGAAACATGGCAGTTGCTCATTGTCCCAAATAATAACTGCTCAGTAATAATACTTTTGTGTTACATCTAGATATACTATTGTTAATATCTTTAAATTTGGTTGAAAACTGGTATTTTAAGACAAGTGAGTTGGTTAGTGGGTGGGTCCTGGACCATGTTTCATTCAATCAAAAACTTCCTTTTTTATAAATTGTGTCACTTTTTTATAAATTTTCTCAGTTTCTTCACTTTTTTGTTATTAATTTTCTGCAGGACTCCTGGTGTGGACTATCTACAGACTTCGTACAAACTTCAACTCCAGACAGGTTGGCATTCCACTAAGAAAACCTTTGTAAAAGTTCAGCTAAGCAAAAAGTAACTATTAATATAGTTTCAGTCTGTGTACACAGTCCACCTCTTATAGATTTATTTTCAGGCGTTTACCATTGAAGAAGAAGAAGCCTTTGTTAGGAACATCTTAATTTGTCCCACAATGTTTCATGGTCTCGGATTCATGGCAGTGAGACAGTTTGCTTATCAATATGCAGTGAAGAAGCGGCAGAAATATCAGGAATCTTGGGACAACAGCTCTATGGCAGGAAAACCATAAATAGCAGGATTCATGAAACGTCCTCATGAACTCTCATTACGTGCATCTGAGGCAACCAGCATTACAAGAGCACATGAACTTAACAATAAGTCTGTGGAAGTGTGCTTAGATTTATGGTCCAAGTCTCAAGCTGATAAACAATATAGCCCAGAGTCTATTTACAATCTAGATGGCATAAGCATTAATTACTATGGTACAAAACATTCCGAAAATACTTGCATTATATGATTGAAGCAGGCTTGACAGATTACAGTAACAGAAAGTTCACTAGTTACTGTGTTGTTGAGTGAATGCACTAGTGAGAACATTACCTCTAACTATGATTTTTCCTAGAATTCAATTAAATGCCGTGGTGCAACACCGTATGGAGGTGAGTCAATTTCTTGAGATAGTAGATTCAGGTGACCTAAGTGGCCTATCCAATGGCCTTTCAATGCATCATTGGAAAGTTCGGATAGTATTTTTAATAATTTAGATGAAAAAAATACGTCAAATTGGAGTGAGAGAGAAAAGTCATACAAGGCATATACGGTGGCGTAGAAATGGCTTTCAAGGCCAAACTTTCCTCCATCCCTGCTACCGTTCAATTCCAAGTAATTAGGCTTGACCACGGCATTCTCCATTGGAGAAAATGCAAAAGAAATTGATTATTTCGAACAATATATTGATAAATCTTTAATAGAATAAATCTCACTGTTAGGTGAAGCTATAGTTATTATCAATATGTGAAATAAATTTTTACATTCAAACTAAATAGTCGCCTATCCAATTTCAAGGAAACGAACGCAGATGAAATGTGCATATTTTTTGCCTCGTTCTTCTGATAGAACATACAGGAAAAACAAAATAAAATAATATTGGTCTAAGTATGAGATCTGTGAACAAAAGATTTTCGAATGATTTATGACAAGAGATCGCTTCCTTCAGATATTGAGACTATTACATTTTATTGATAAGACTTTAGAACAAAAATAGCAAAATTCAAAAAAGTAAACCTGCACTTGATCTCCTAAATAATAATTTCCATAAAAATTCTTTCCATTTCAAGATTTCCAAAGAGATGGAAGTTTTCTTCTATGGCGAGGAAGACTGCATTTTCGCCAATGTATCCCTTCTAAAAGACATAAATTTGGACTAAAAGTATGTGTGTTGTGTAAATGTAAGACAGGATATGTACTAGATCTAATTATTTTCACCGGAAAGGAGACAAAAATTGTTATTGAGCCCAAGTTAGGCATTAGTGAATCAATTGTAACGACACTTCTTCAAAGTTATTTAAATAAGGATTAGGTTCTTTATATTGACAACTGGTACGTTAGACCTTCTCTTGTTGATAATTTATTAAAAAATCAGAGAGGAACTTGTGGAACAGTTCGCCAACATACAAGTAATATGCCCAACTTTAAAAAACTGAAGAAAGGTGAATTGGCATTAGCACTGTGCAATAACATTCTATGTATAAAATGGTGTAATAAACGAAGTGTACACGTTCTTAATGGACTACATGATGAAAAAAATGTGTGATAGTGGTAAAAAAGATAAAGATGGAAACGTTGTATAGAAACCTAAAGCTTTTATTGAATATAATAAGAAAATGCATCTTGTAGATAACAGTCATATGCTATTGGGTCGAATTGAAAGCGGGAGAAAAACTGTTAGGTGGTACAAAAAAAATTTACTTTCATTAGTTAGACTTATTTGACTATTTGGTATACGAATATAGGCAAGGTGTCAACAAATCGCTTCTTGACTTTTCACAAACTGTTGTGACGCAGATGATTAAAAAATAGCATAAATATAATTGACGACAAAATTGGAAAATCGGCAATCGCCATTGCGTCCCAATGAAAGGTGTTTTATAAAAACTAGTGTGCGCAGGCAAAAAAAGGGGTAAAGAAAAGGGAGCTACCCCCCCCCCCCTCCCATTTCAGAGCAGTTTATGTTTGTATTTCTTTTTTGAGCCATACTTGCTTTCTGCTATTCAGAAAGAGTTATGTAATAATATAGAATATATATAAAAACTTTTTAAACCCTTATGATTGAATGCACCTTATATGATACATGTCTAAAATTCAGGTAAATCTTAAAACATAATTAGTAAATTCAGTATAATACCTCCAAAACAACAATTCATAATTCTCTGATATGTGGACAAAAATTAGGACCTGAGAGAGTTAGTACTCATTCACGTGTGATATAATGTTATTTGTCATCAATGCTTTGTAAGATGACAATTATTAATCATTAATGGCCTTTTCTCAAGCCACTCAGAGTGAGGAATTCAGGTTAGCCCCCCCCCGCCCCCGCCCAATTTTTATCCTGGATCCACCACGGTACAAACTTATTTGCATCCTAGAATGGTGGAAAGGAAAAAAATAGAATTATAGAATCAAGGCTAGCGACGCCCTTAGATGGGCTCTATGGCGAGTCGTAGAAAAAGTTTGGCCAGTAAAGTAAGGTCTTGGGAGGACCCTAAGAGTAAAACGCGTCACAAGTTAATGCTATTTTTCATTATTATAGTTTAGGGTGTGTTTTAATGATTAAAATTGTACTTGTCCAACTATTTTTTAAGCATGCTAAATGGCTTGCTTTGAACTACATTTGCTGTAAATGAGTTCCAAATATAGACGATTGTATGGTAAAAATGATTTCAATATTCGTTTGATAACGCTTTAATTTCGATTTATGACAATTTGTTCTAGTGTTGTTTTCAGGGCGTTCAAAAATGAATCAAAGCGTGTATTATTGTTACTGTTCTGAAGTTTGAAGACTTCTATCAATGGGCCGCGATTGCGTCATTCTTTAAGCGAAGTTTGCTTTCAATTCGTTAAGGTGGCTTTGTAAGATTTCTTTCACAGCTCCGGTATGAAATTTGTCGCTCTTTGCTGAAGCAATATATTTCTGAAGATAAAGAGATCAAAACTAAGCTACATATTGCAACTGAGGACGACCGGTTGATTTAAACAATGGAAAAACTATTTCTCTACTCATATAGGAAAAATTACTCGAAATAAACCCGAGTGTTTTAATTTCTTGTTTAGCTATTTGGCCACAGTCTTTCGAAAATTTGAATGGGCATGAAATTTAGATTAAAATTCACTTGCCATAAAACAGACCAATTTAATGCCTTGTGTTCGTCTTGTATGTCCTCTCGAAGTGAGACGTGTTCCACTCTATGACCTAATTTAGCCTCGTCCGCAAACTTGCCAATCTGGTTTAATAATCTTGACCATAAGCGGTTTATGAAGATAACAAATACTAAAGGACCCATGACGGACGACTGCGGCACACCGCTAGTGACTTTGACCCAGTTAGACTATTTTCCATTTATCACTACTCTATATTTGCAAGCGAGTTCTCGATCCAACACAATAGGCTACTTCTTATTCTTTGCACTATAAGCTTTTGCAAAAACTCCCAAGGAAAATTGAACCAAACCCCTTTTTAAAATAAAAGTAAATAATGCAGAAATATTTAACAATTCGTTAAGCAAAACCATCGAATTCTGAAATTGTATTGTTTATCTTTAATTAAATCATGTTTATTCAAATGATCCACTAAGAATTTTCTTAAAATTAACTCTAAAAGTTTACCCACAAACGACGTTAAGCCAATATGTCTATAATTTCTGGAATCAACTCTATCCCTCCTTTTAAAAATTGGCGTAACAATATTGCCCTTTGAAGATTTGTTACGAATTTTGGCGAATGGATAGTCTCATTTTTTAACACTTTAATATGCATCCGTTAATTTTTTTTCTACACTCTGAGATGTTGACATTTTAATTTTATCTAAATAATTTGAGAGCTTGATCTGTGAGCAATTAAGATTGACATGTTTTTTTCTTCATTGAAATCAATTTCCTCAGGAGAAACAGAAATGTGACATGTTATCAAGCGTAAATACTTGAGAAAAATTCCGATTTATGATGTGTAAAATACCCCTTATTCCCTTCGTCATTTTTTATAGTTCGTATTTGAAACTTGAATTGGGTGTCTATTATTTAAATACGCATAAAACTATTTGGAATTTTCATTACACGTATTAGAAAGATCAATTTTGTCATGTCTTTTGTCGTTTTTAGTCGCGTGCGAGTCTAATCGTGAGCGACTCTACATCTCAATATGTCGTCGGTCGGTCGGTTCCCGTTTGCTTTTTTATTTGTAATAACATTGTGACTATTCGGGCCGATTCTAACGAAATTTGAACAGCTTATGTTGTTTTACACTCTCCTTCGAATGCTAAAATTACCAAAGTCCTCCCAAGGTTAGCCCAGGAATGATTTTGTTTTGGCAATAACATCATAACTATTCGGCCGATACTCTCCTAGACTACATTAGGCTATATGGTATGCTAGGGTAGGCTAAAATGATATATGCAAGGATATATTGGCTGGGCTATATTAGCCTATTTTAGCTCGGCTATACTAGGATAGGATACTCTAGGCGACGCTAAGCTAGGCTCTGGCATGCAATGCTAAGCCCTACCTGGTTAGGCTAGGCTAGTCTATAGTAAGCTAGGCTACACTTGGCAATGCTGCGCTAGGCTGCGCTAGGCTATACTATAATATGCTAGGTTAGATTAGGGTCTATTAATCTAGGCTAGGCTATACTAGGAAACGATAGGCCAGGATATACTAAGCTAAGGTAGGAAAAGTGGCTATACTATGCTAGGTTATACTAGGCTATTAGCATAGTGGTACGTCACTTTCGTACCTCAAAAATATTTTCAAAGAATTGTCGTACATCGCGGCGATACTCTCTATATTAAGGACTTCCGTCTAGTCTACTTAACCTATTTTAGAGAAGGTAACATCCAAATTTGCATTTCTAAAAATAGGAATATTTCCTTTTGGCATATTTTCGTCGAAAAGACACTTTTAGGTTAAATCGAGTAATTTGTGATCGTTTTTATCAGCTCATTCATCATTAAAATCAACATTTGGAAAGTTAAAATCGCCACATGTGGCTGTCAATCGCTGCATAGCAACATTACCTAGAAACTCATATAATTCCTGATGATTTTGTCCGGGGGGGAATATATATATATATATATATATATATATATATATATATATATATATATATATATATATATGCAGATATAGATTACTAAAACACATACAAGAGGACCACACACCCTCTACTCGTATATATATCTTTATAAAAAGATTTATTCATTTAAATTAAATTCGCCTATGAAGTCTTTACTGCTTGAATTCACTCAAGACTCAGTTATTGCGATAATATCAAAATTCACGATAGCTACGCGACTTTCAAGATGATTAAATTTATTTTTAATACTTTTTTGCATTAAAAGATAATTTATTATTTTCGATTATGTTAGGCTGACGATAAACTTTAGTTTTGGTGCCCATACCTGCTACGTTGGATCTGTGCGAAAAAAAGTTTCTTAGCATTTGAGCCATCATTTTCCTGGCAGAAAAAGCGTAAGGAGTGATCTAAAATCTTGCCCAACCTCGCAGATCCTATAACGTTTTTATGCAGTCTATCTGGCAGAAACAGATCGTGTTGTTGGTGGAATAACACTAAAAGTTAATGAAATTACATCTTCTTTCTGACAAAGAAGTTTTAAAGAGTTATTGATGTAAGAAACTCCCCCAATGAAGTGGTGGTCGAAGCCACTTGAGACAGAAAACCTGAAAGAATAATTTTACACTTCCTATCTTCTAAATAGTGACACCAAAAACGTGCAAACAGCCCCTACGAACTAGTATAAAAAAATATTAGTGCTCACATTGATTATAAAGATGGTATTTCCAGTAGCCTCGTCTGAAAAGTCAAAAATAGTTAGTTAAATCTTCGCCTTTAGCACGAGGATAACAATATCTTCTTATTTTAGCCGGATACCTGCCACAAAACTCGAGTTTGATCCGCGTTGGTCCTCGTCCTCATAACTGTTAGTTATGACTAACGCTAATATCTCCTTAGAGTCTTAGACGATCTATAGCGGGATCTCCAGACACCAGTTTATAGCGGATCTTAAAAGTTACCAGTATGTGGTGAAAAAAGATCCCCGGTGTTAATGCACGTCTTAATGTTACCGATCTACGGGTGAGACGTTGCTCTGACTCCAAAAGTTTCATATAGATTCTTCTTCTAGGCTGGGTTCCAGAAGGTGCTTTGGTTACCTCGGGGTTAAAGGAAAGGACTCAAAGGAAAGCGACGATAAGTAGGTTTTTATTATTGAAATACCGTCCACCTTATTAGGCGTTAGGGAAATAAATCTAGTTCTATGCGGTGTTATGTAGTAAGTTTTACTAATGTTGGGGTAACTGAGGCAAGGGTGGCAGGGTTTAAGAGCGAGGGACGAACCCCGTGATGTCAGTAATACTAATTGGACGAGGCAGATGCCTTTACTTGAGTCTATCTGGCTGAATGACTTAAACTGCTCTCTCTCCCTCTCTCTCTCTCTCTCTTTCTCTCTCTCTCTCCCTCCCTCCCTCCCTCCCTTTCTCTGAATGTTTAAGGTAGTTAATTTATAGTTCCTTGCTTACAGAAGGCGTGACCTCTTTTTTTCTCATCTCAAGGCGCAGGGCAGAGTGGATCTAACGATCGGAAACTCACTTCTTAGCCTCTCTGCTGACCGTTGGGATAGGTTATCAGAGGTGTGTGCGTCTCTCGAGTATCTGTACACATTTTCAGACTGGGCTGGCAGATCCTATCAAGATACGAATGTTTATTTTTTGTTTGACACCTTCACGAGAACTCGACTAGCCAAAGCATACATCATTCTGTATTTGCTTGGTTTCATTAATTATCAAGCATCGGTATCTTTCCACCCCGCAGCTGCTCATTGATGTATATGTGTGCGTGTTTAGTCACGTGGGTACCCAGTTATTTGCTTGCCTTTCTTATAATTTTCTAATAAATGTACAGTTATGATATAGGTATTTCTCTATTTTTACAATGGTTTACTACTTTTTACATGTCATATTACCTAATTAATTAATGTGTTTGTTCAATCTTGGGATTTCATACATTCATTGAATAGCCATTTATGGGGATTTGTCACTGGGCCTATCTACCCTGCAATATGGGTGCCACAGGCCTACTTTCCTTGCATTCTGGGTGCCACAGATCTACCGTTAGCAGCTCGACATAACAGCTAAAAACAACCCCGTATTGAAGCTCATCTCTCTTGTGTGTGTGTGTGTCAACTCGCAGGCCTACCAGTCACTGCATCCAGCTTAGAAGAACGAAGACGATCTCGTATTTTGGGCAAAGAAGTTGGAAGCTGCGTCAACTGCCCGGAAAATGAGTAAAACATGGGCTGCTGACCACAGAGTCGCGTGCTCTCACCTATTCTGATTTATGACCTTACGTCCTTCAAAACTTGTAAGAATTCGCATAGTCACCTTAGGAAGCCCTTGGCAATTATATCATTCGAAAGAGAATGTAAAACAACATAAGTATTTCAAATTGCGTTAGAATCGGCCGAATAGTTACAATGTTATTACAAAAACAATAAAAAGAAAAACGGGGACCGACAGAGTTGCCCGCGACTAGATTGGCACGCGACTAAAAAGTTGATGGTGCACTCGTCCAAACTCAATTTTGTGGTATCATTTTACCTAGTCGTTACGTTGAAGAGGATTGATTGTGCACGGGAGAAGAAAGGACGAAAGAATAAGCACACAATAAAAAAAAACTAAGTAGAGCATCTTAGAAGGGTAGATTGTTAATTATTAAATTCTAAATGAGTAAATATTACAGAGGGAAATGGAGAAAAACATAAAAACAGCTTTCACCAAAGGAATTTATTTCCCACGGGATTTTAAAGGAGAAACAATTTTTTTCTATAGATAAAAGAAATAATTCAAAACAAACTTATTTGATTCTTCTTATCAATCACGAAAGTGCCAAAAGCTATCTATACCTTGTTCGCTGATAACTAAACTATCACTGTAGTCTATCGTAACCTGAGATTGGCTCAAATACTATAACTTAACAGGCTACTACTTTGGCTTCTTCGCAAAAAAATATAGTTAACTATTAAATAAAATCCAATAATAAAAGGTATAAAAGAAAATGAAGGAATAAAACGCAGGAACGAAAAAAACAACAAATTTTGGACGATATTTCAATAACGCCGAAGGAAAAATTTCAATCCTCCAACACTCAAAACAAAATGATGACGCTTTTAAATTCACAAACTAGACAAGAGAGATAAAAAATCACAAAACCAAAACCTGATCTTGGCAGAGAAAGAAACAGTTAACATTTGACAGAACTTCCAAAACACAACCTTAGCGCAAGATCCAACTTCTTTTTATCGGTATTCAGTTTCAAAAAACAATATTTTCTTTGAGAATAATCAAACTCAAAGAACAGTGTCTTCTTTAAGCATTATCAATTTCAAAAGAACAGTGTGTTCTTTGAGAATGATTAGTCTCAAAGAACTGAGTGTTCTTTGAGAATGATCAGTTTCAAGGAAAAGTGTGTTCTTTGAGAATGATCAGATTCAAAGAACAATGTGTTCTTCTAGAATGATCAGTTTCAAGGAACAGTGTGTTTTTTTAAGAATACTTAAGGAACAGTGTGTTCTTTGAAAATGATCGTATTCAAAGAACAGTGGGTTCTTTGAGAATGATCAGTTTTAAGGAACATTGTGCTCTTTGAGAATGATTAGAATCAAAGAGCAGTGTCTTCAACGAGAATTATCAAATTCAAATAACAGTGTGTTCCTCGAGAATGATCAGTCTCAAGGAACAGTGTGTTCTTTGAGAGTAGTCAGTTACAAGGAACAGTTTATTCTTTCAGAATGATTAGATTCAAAGCACAGCGTGTCTTTAAAAAAGATCAGATTCAAATAACAATGTGTTCTTTGAGAAAGTCTGTTTTGAGGAACAGTGTGTTCTTTGAGAATGATTAGATTCGAAGAGCAGTATGTTTTTTGAGAATGATCAGTTTCAAGGAACAGTGGGTTCTTAAATAATTGTCACATTCGAGGAACAGTCTGTACTTTGAGAATAATCTGATTAAAAAAACATTGTGTTCTTTAAGAATGATTAGTTTCAATGATCAGTGTGTTTTTTTGAGAATGATCATTTTCAAGGAACAGTGTTTTCTTTGAGAATGATCAGATTCAAAGAAAAGTTGTTTTTTTAGAATGACTATTTTAAAGGAACAGTGTGTTCTTTGAGATTGATTAGATACAAAGAACAGTGTCTTCTTTCAGAATGACCAGATTCAAAGAACATCGTGATATCTGGAAATGATTAGTTTAAAGGAACAGTTTGCTCTTTCAAATGATTAATTATAAAGAACAGTGAGTTATTCGTGAATGATCATATTTAAATAACAGTGTGTTTTTTGAGAATGATCAGTTTCAAGGAAAAGGGTGTTTTTTGAGAATGATCAGATTCAAAGAACAGTGTGTTCTTTGAGAATGATCAGATTCATGAACAGTGTGTTCTTTAAGAATGATCAGTTTCAAGGAACAGTGTGTTCTTTAAGAATGATCAGTTTCAAGGAATAGTGTGTTTTTTTAAGAATTATTAGTCTCAAGGAACAGCGTTATTTGATAATGATCAGCCTCAAGAAACAGTGTGTCATTTTAGAATGATCAGATTCAAAGATGTGTGTTCTTTAAGAATGAACTGAATAAAGATCCTGAGTACTCGAATTTCGCGTTCATCTTTATTTTGGGCATCGGAGAGTAGAGAACACATAGGGAAGATTGGTAAACCACGCCGTAATAATAATGTAACCCTTCGAAAAACCAATTTACATGTCTACTACTGCAACGCTCGTAGTATTTGAAATAAGCTCGACGAATTTAAATGTTTAGTGCACCTACGCAGCTTCGATATTATACCAATAACAGAATCTTGGGCGGAGACATTTAGGAGAGACTATATGGGCAAATTTAAACTACCAGGTTATAAATTAATCAATAATGACCGTAGGCATAAACTAGGTGGAGGAGTACTACTGTACACCCAAAATCATATAAGTTTAACCGAAATTAAAATTGCCTCTCCTAAAGAAGTTAAGGTAATATGCGCCGAAATAAAATCGAATTGTTTTCCAATAAATAGATTTGTAGTGTTGAGACCCTTACCAAAACAAATTGAGATTGACACTGAATTATATAACATTATTGGAAGTAACATTAAAAATAATTGCACTTTATAAATGGGGGATTTAAATTGTAGAAATATACCCTACTTGGTAGATTATCCTAACTTGCGGATGACACAAAAATTGGGGGTAAAATTTTAAATGAAAAGGATAGCAAATTAATCCAGCGGGATCTAGATAAAATCTTCAAATGGTCTAATAAATTGAACATGAAATTCAATTTAAACAAGTTTTAAAAATTATGAAATGGGTGGTCAAAATTTTATCTCCGTGGACGAAGAAAAGGATTTAGGGGTGCGAGTTTCAAAGGATCTTAAGTTTAACAAACAGTGAGACGAAGCGTGTAAGAAGGCGAACCGAATGCTTGGATTTATTGCGAGGAGTTTTCACTACAAACATCAAGATATAAATAGTTAGAAATAAGTCCTATATCGAAAGATTAAATTTATTAAAACTACCAACTCTCGAAACTAGGCGATTACGAGGTGAGTTTATGGAAGTATTTAAAATTTTAAGTGAATTTTAAAACTTAAATTATAAACAAATTTAAGTACGACGATGGTATCACACGTAACGACGGTTTTAAACTAAAAGTACGGAGGAGGTTTCAAACGAACAAAGCTAAAACTTTTGTTATCTTTAAAATCATCGATAAATGGAACGCACTCCCCGCTGAGGTGGTAAATGCTAGTAGTGTGACTAGTTTTAACAAGGTCTGCTGACCAAAGTCGCGTGCTCTCACTTATTTTGATTTATGACCTTACCACCTTCAAAACTTTCTATAATTCACGAAGTAACCTTGGAAGGACCTTGGCAATTATATCATTTGAAAGAGAATGTAAAACAACATAAGGGTTTCAAATTTCTGTGGAATCGGCCGAATAGTTAGAGTGTTATTACCAAAACAGAAAAAAAAGTAAAACGGGACAGACCGACCGACATAGTGAGATATAAAGTCGCACGCGATTAAAAACATAATTGCCAGTTATTTTTTTTAAGAAAAATGATATTGTTTAAATACAGATCCCTGTTATGGGTTGAATGTCGCGTGTGTGAGCATGGTGGCGTCAATGTCCAAAGGAGGACTAGTATAGAATGGGACTGGCCTTTGAGTGGAATTAGTAGTCCTTGCTGGCTCCCTGTAACTATGTAACTAATTGTGTATGCATTGCCCCTCACCCGCCCCTCACACGTTACTGTGAGTTTCCCATACACAGCCCCGCAAGAGGGAGGAGCCCCGTGTAGACTGATACACCCGTCACCTGGAGAAGCGGCACTAGTGTTTGGCCCAAGTACCACGGTACTCTCAAACTAGATTGAGATTACCTAGGATTTATTTATTCTAGACATCTCTCCTTTAATCTTTTAGTCGACGATTTCTCTATAAACCTCTTTTCACTACCATTTTTCTTGGTCGGTAAATAATTTTGCAGGCTAGTCGCCGGCTAGCCTCCATCCACTTCTACATGATTGGGGCTGGGAGTGAGGGCCACACCTCCTTCTGGCACCCCCAACCTTCCTTTTTTGTTGGTCCCCCCCCCCACAGGGTCCGCCAGGAGCAGCATGAGCAACCATTCGTGTAACGGAGGATTGAGTGCCCTCCAGTCCCCAATACCCAACAAATTTACATCTTTCTCTCTTCCTTTCTTCCCTTCATTTTTTCTTATTTCCTTCTTCTTTTTTTCTCTTTCTCTTTCTTCCTTTTTCTTTCTTTTTTCTTTCTTTCTTTTCTTCTTTCTTTCCTTTTTCTTTCTTTCTTTTTATTTATTTACTTTTTCTTCCTTTTTTTCTCTTTTTCTTTCTCTAATTATTTTTCTTTTCTTTCTCTTTTCTTTCTTTCTTTCTCTTTCCTCTCTAATTCTTTACCTTTTCTCTGTTTGTTTTCTTTTTATTTCTCTTTTATTTCTTTTTTCCAATTCTTTCCCTTTTTCTTTCTTTCTTTCTTTTTTCTATCTTTATATTTTTCTTTCTTTCTTTTCTCTCTTTTCTTTCCTTCTCTTTTTCTTTCTTCCTTTCTTTTTCTTTTTTCATTCTTTCTTTCTCTTTTTTGTTTGTTTGTTTCTTTATTTATTTCCTTCTCTCTTTCCTTCCTTGCTTCCTCACTCACTCCTCCCTCCCCAGGTATACTTAACTTGATGTGTACCAAAGATACATGCAAATAATGCCTTGTACATATAACTTCCTTCCAAAGATACGTGCGAATAATTCCATGATCACTTCACTCCATGTATACAAGGGTGGCATGCAAATAAACCAATGTACACCTAACTACCAGGTTACCAAAGCGCTATTAATAGTAGGTTAACCACTTTCTTATCCTATTAGTGGTGAAAGAAGAATGTATTGACAGAAGAGTACAAAACGAATACGAAACACACTTTTGAGATATTGTTTTCTTGAGGACCTAATTTTACAGTTTTGAATCCCTTTTGGCAAGTGTTTTCTCTTTCTTCTTTTCCGAAAAGTAGTTAGAATACATTCTTTTCTCAGCCTTCTTAGTATTTTATGCGCTTCTAACAAAATTTATTTCCTAAGCTGTCCTACGTTGCAGCCCATCTGACAACAACACGTCTTTCATAAGTAGGGAGACCCAATTTTATAGCATACTCGAAATGAAGGCGGAGGAGGTATTTGCATATAGGCAAGAAAATATATTTTTATTTTTATGTGAAAGATTTAGTGATCTATCTCAGTATCGTATCAGCTTTCTTGGGAGCTTCAGTGCATTGTTTCGACACTTTAATATCATCCTTTTCATTTCCAAGTCCCAATTGTGTGGTCTTTATTTACGTATGTTACCACTTGCCTGGCATTTATCCGCCTATTCAAAACCTTCTAGGGCTCTCGTATCTTCGAGACATCGCGTGTGAAAACAGCTGCTTCTAAGTTTCCCATCGCCTAGAGTTTCGAAATTTTACTGTCATCACCAAAGGACTTTATCATCATCATCATCATCATCATCACTAACTCTATAATTTAAGAAGGGTATTTTTTTGAGTATTTGAATAATAATTTCATCTTAGTTTGGTTATGACTTATGTTTTTCTTAGTAAAGTTATTTTTAATAACTCTTTTATAATATCAAAACACAAAATGGTGAAGTTCAGAAATAAATATAAGTATCGAAATTTTGTGAATTCTTTAAAACCCAAACAATTACAAATGGTGAAGTTAAGAAAATTTATTTAAATATATCTTCTTCTATAATTATATATTTATCTATATTAAAATTATTATAATTGGCGAAGTTCAGAAAATTTATAAAAATTTAACCATGGCTGCTTTTTTTTTAGATTTTAAATTTTAATCTTAGTAGCGAAGAGCAAGCTCACCACGTGCGGGGGAGTGGCGAAGCCATTGCCTGGTATATACTATAAACGACAATACAACGATCATTAAGTTTCAGTACCTTAGATAGAGATTTATAGTATTTAGGATTATTTAGCATAATTAGGATTATTTAGGACATTTAGTTGCATGCCAAATCATCGCACCATTTGATTAATTTATCTAAGCGACTTTACAAGCTATTACTGTCCTCTTCATCCCTTGAAACCCCATTCCCGAACCTATACCTGATCTTAAATTATTCCTATTCCTACCTAATACCCAAATCTTTCGTCATTGTTTAGGAACCATTTATGACAGGGTAACGAAATTTTGGAATATTTTACTAGATACAACCAAAAAATTAAAACAGGATTTATATACAAAAATGAGTAATAACACTTTTTACAAACGCTTGCAACCAAAAAACATTCATACAATATAATTTTCACATCCATATAATTTTAACACAGTTCCGTAGTCACACTGTAGCGGGCCGAAAATCTAGAATAACCCCCAATCGATCCAACCCGCTTCCTACACTAATCCGGACATGAGAAATCGAAGGAGAATGAAACGGATTGTATATACAGTCCCTTTACTTACAAAAAAAAATGTACAATGATAATTACAAAATTTATATTTACAAGGGAAGTGTGAACACTTCAAAATGAGGCCAAATTCCCCAATCTAAACAAGATACCAAAAGAATTTTATGACGGGCGAATCGAACAAATTTACTTAAATATATCTCCCCACCAAATGAAAAACAACAACAACAACCGAACGAAAAGGGGCACGCGCTATCACTTGTGTGCTGGAGGTGGGTGGTAGTAGGCTAACATAAAAGGAGGCAGGTTCGTCAGCCAATACGGGTGTGGTAGTTCAGGTGTCTAGCGAGGTATGAAAGCCCTCCGTCTCAGAGCTGGGCAGAGCACTCGTCTAGAGAACCCTTCTCGCAGTCCATCCAAGCTTCCACTCTCTGTAGAAGAGATATATCCTCCGTTTATGATCCATTTACTATACATGGAAGGGAAACTAATAAGTGGGCATTACCCGAGTAAATTTATCGACTAGCTTACCTCTAAATGTATATCTAAACAATTTTCAGCATTGATAATTCTTTAAATATTTATCTTTAAAACTATTCTTTCAAAATATAATCTCTGAAAAGAGAATATAAACATCAAGAAAATTAAAAACAAAACAAAATTTTAATTCCAGTTATTCACACACACACATTCTTACAGAAGGAGGGAGAGGGTATTGGGAAAAGGGGTGGGAGAATGGCCTCTTATACACACACTCACATTCGCCCCACCACAACACGATTAATTTCAGCAGACTATTTAGAATTTGGACGGGTTGGTAATACTATAGAACGTTATACCAACTGTTTCTTCGGCATCGAAAACCCAACAATCTTATTATATAAACATTCATCAGAAAAATTCAACTTTTTCTGAGAGAGAATAATTATCCTTTGGTTGATCACTTTAGTTTGGTAGGGCGAAGCGAACCATAGCAAACTACATCAAGGGACGACTCCAATACACCCAACTACAAAACACAAAATCCAAACACAGACACACAAAATCAAATCCAGAGTTTCCCAAAGAGGAGTACTTTCCCCAACACTTTTCAACATCTACACCTCAGGCATATCAACTCCCCTCAAAACAGTAAAAATTGTCGCCTACGCAGACGACATCACAATACTCTCCTCACACAAAAAACCACGAACCGCTGCACAACAGATATAACCTCACCTCAACAAACTACACACATGGACAATAGAAAACTCACTAAATCTAAACGCCAACAAAACATTGACCACGCTTTTCACACCAGACCCTGCATAATACAACACAACCCTAAATCTAACCATACAAAACATACCACTACCCACCACAAAAAAAACAAAGATCCTTGACCTCACTTTCGACCCCAAACTCACATACTTAAAACACATACAAAACACAATAGTCAATGCCACAAAAACACTTAAAGTTATCAAGGCACTCACAACTACACACTGGGGAAGGCCAAGGAAACGCTCATTAACACATACAAGACAATCACGAGAGCAGTAGTAGAATACGCCAACACAATCTGGTCCCTAATCAGTTCAGAAACTAAAACCAAAAAACTACAGACAATATAAAACACAGCCCTCCGCACTGCAACAGGATGCACTCTTGACACAGACACCCAACATCTACACGACGAGACGAACATCATACCAATCATAAATTACCTAAAACTACACGCATCACAACTCAGGCAGAAAAAGCAACATCCAAATCATCCCCTCCACCACATCATCAGACAACCTCCCAATCACCGACACAAAAAACAGACCATTTTCGATAACAACAACAACTACACCACCAACTTAGACACAAACCCTAACACAACAACAAAAGATACAATCAAGCAAAACATGAAAACAATCCATTCTCAGATCACACAATACTTGACAGACAGAACCCACAACAAAATATTAAGTGCACCACCTCCAACCATACACAACTCAGAACAAACACTCACAAAGCAGATCAGAAGAACACTAGCACAGATACGAAGAAACAAATCACCACTCCTGACATCATACATGCACAAAATATCTCCCACCACACATCTCTTAAACTGCCCACAGATACACACATCCCTGGGCCCAGTTTATCTCTGGGGGATACCCCGGGAGGCGGCGGGTCTGCTCGTGCGATGGTCCGGGGAACTGGGGTGGGGTCCGGAATAAGTGTGAGGGTCCCCGACCCACTGTCGGGTCGGGGACGGGGTCGCCACCACCACCACCACCACCACCACCACCAAGTCTCTTGTTCTTTTTAATAGTTTTTTGTCTGGAAAAATAAAAAGCGAAACTTACATCCCTTCCGAATCTGAATTGGGTTTTGTGAAGACGTTGATGGAGTATCAGACAGTAATTTAGTAAATACTTTTCTGATCTCCAGAAGCACAGCTGGGTAAGAAATTATTTTGGTGTAGATATCAGTAAAATTCAGAGCGACATTAATCGGGAGAAGGTTATGGGTTTAATAAAAGGGTGATTCGTTTTGAAAGTTAAGGGTTCAACTAAAATGCGGTTATTTTAATTTTTTTTTAAATCGATCATTCTGGCCTCGTGTATAATTCCAGGTTGCGCAGAACTAAAAGCTAACTACCTTTAATTAACCTCTTAACCTTCAAAGATCTCCACGTTTTACTTAAACCTTTAACTTATTCCAGCGAAATCTTGTGTAGAACGTGGAAGTTGAGGTAGACTGAATATTAGAATATTAAACATGGTAGACAACATAGATCAGCCTCGTATAAATTCCCCCTTGATTTAAATCTGAAAAGAACAATTAAGGTGTTCGTGAATGGGTAACAAAATCAAGGATAAATCCACATTAGATAGGCAGAAGGGAATTAATTAACAAATATTGCTTGCATGAAATAGAGTAAATTGGATCCAGTTTTATGAGTAGGAACTAAAACATAGAAGAGCTAATTAAAAAGCAATAACTCTCTCGCCTGATGTGAATGAAGTAAGTTAGGATTTAGGCTGAAATTTTGCTTTAGATTGAAGAAACGTTTTCTTATCGGGAGAACCGAAATGTATTCGTGCAGGGTTAAAACTTTACTATGAAAAAGGTTCTCGGCAAAGTAGGCTTCTTTCTGTAAGAAATTAATAAGAACGAATAGTCTGGAAGAATGAAAGGGACTCGAGTCCCTTTGAATCGGGGACTGACTAAAATCGAATTTTAATTAATTCATAGCCAAATTCATCCATCCTCAAACTTCATGATGTGTGCGTGCATGTGTGTGTTTTATATAGGCGGCCACATTTATGGACCGATCAAGCTCAAATTTGGCACGTCAAAAGCTATGAAACAAGTTCTCGGCAAATTAGGCTTCTTTCTGGAAGAAATTAATAAGAACACATAGTCTGGAGAGCCTACAATTCACGCTGATAATATAATCAAGAGGCAATCAGAGATCAAATTTTGATTACAAGTAATACAGGACTAGTTTCGAGACTTGAGGCCTCATCTTTCTGCAGTTGAAAGAAGAGGCGATAAGTTTCGAAATTAGTCCTGTACTTCGAATTTAAAAAATGCTATCATGTCTATTTCTCTCCTGAAGAATATATATATATATATATATATATATATATATATATATATATATATATATATATATATATATATATATACATATATATATATAATATATATATATATATATATATATATATATATATATATATATATATATATATATATATATATATGATAAATAACACCCACAAGGAAAATGGAAAAACGATTCCGAGCGCTTTCGTCTTTATTCTAAAAAACCTCTTCATGGAATAACATAGGTCAGGACAGACAATGCCTAAAATAGTAAGGAGTCGGGGGTTAATACGGCTACCTGCATCAAAACGCTAACTAGTGGGTACAAATTCTTTAAACACTTTAATTTGTGATTTAATATAATTAGATATGATAGGATCTAGGCTAAATAATCAAGGGCTAATATTAAAATTTAGGAAAATATTAATAAAGATACACTCCCAAATATTTCCTTTAATGTAGTTTGTACATTTAATAACAGGTTTAGCACTGTTTAATAGTGTGATCCTGACTATAGATATGTCAAAATAATGCAGATTGTTGACAAAGATTACGAACATTAGTTTGGTGCTGTTTAACTCTAACATTCAATTCTTTACCTGTCTGTCCATAATAACATTTTTCAAAATTATTGAAACCAATAGAATATGCAATGCCTGGTTTAGGAGAGTTGCGCGTTGCTGTTACCTCGAAGATTTGGTTCAAGGGAGTAATCCTTGCCTTGGCGCAAAGTTAAAATAATAGTCTCTTGACAATGACTAAAATGAGATGAACTTAGATCTTGCTTTCGAGTATAACACGAATCGAGACGGGGCGCGTTGCGTTTGAGGAGCGGGTGGAAACGGGTCGAGGTAGACTCACGTGAATTAACGAGAATACCGGGAGATTGAGGGGTTTGTCGAGAATTGTGCAAAGTCCAACGGGACGCGAATAGCGCGTAGGGACGGGGGCAGATGATACTGAAGGGGCAGGGCGGGCGGTGGATGCTGAAGGGGCAGGGTGGGCGGCGGATGCTGACGGCACCAAGCTGGTGGTGGATAGCGACTTCCAATTCTAGTGCAGGAGGATTTATACTTGGGTCGAATGGGGTTTGCCCCTTTTGTGCGAAGGGGAGGTTTCCAGGGCTCCGACGCAGCGGCAGACGAAAATAGTCTCGCCCTTGTAGCGCGATTGCGGGAAAGTTCCTAAGTCGGCAAAGCGAAACTTTGTCCAACTACAGATGGGACCCTCTGTGCTCTCAAACTTGTCGCAGCTTTCTGTGATGGCAGCATTTCAGGTCACCGCGGGGTCTCATGGTGTGTCATAACTTCGCACCTCCATTAGCGCAGACAAAAAGGGTCACCCAGTTGTCTGTTGTCTCTCTCTCCATTGAAGGGCGAGGCGGCGCGTATTTTCCTCTCTCTTTCTCTCTCTCTCTCTCTCTCTCTCTCTCTCTCTCTCTCTCTCTCTCTCTGTGTCTCTCTCACATCTCTGATAGTCTACCTTCTGACTTCTGGTGAAGTGTGGGGCCTACCATCTGACTTGGTGAAGTGTATGGTCTACGATCTGACTTCTAGTTGTGGCGGTCGACTATCTGACTTCTGGTGAAATGTGCGGTCTATCGATACTCTGACTTATGGTAAGTATGCAGTCTACCTATGGGCTTCACCGAAGGGGAAATAGAAAAGAAGATCCCTGAACGAACGAAGAATAAGTCACCTGGCCCGGATGGGTTTCTACCTAAAGTGGTGAAAGAAGTGCGCGATCAAGTGTCACGACACCTGAGCACCATCTTCAACATGTCAATCGGGACCGAATGCGTTCCTAGAGACTGGCATGAAGCGGAGGTAACTCCTATCTTCAAGAAAGGAGACCCTAGCTAACCATCGAACTACCGCCCTTTCAGTCTGACTTCGGTAGTCGGTAAACTCATGGAAAGCATGATGCTGGACAAAATGACGTCGTATTTAGAGACAAACCTGCTACTGAGGAGTTCCCAGCACGGCTTCCGATGGCAACGGTCATGCCTGACGAACCTTGTGGAATTCTTCCACTTCGTCTTCAGTGAGCACGATCGGGACAAAGAGGTGGATGTGGTCTATTTAGACTTTCAGAAAGCCTTTGATAAGGTACCACACCGCCGCCTTCTCCGGAAAGTGCGAGCGCTGGGCATAGACGGAAAAGTATCAGGCTGGATAGAGAACGGGCTAAGTGGCAGACGGCAACGGGTGGTGGTGAATGGACAGGTATCTGACTGGGTGCCCGTTACTAGTGGGGTGCCTTAAAGTTCTGTCCTGGGACCACTACTATTCATCATCTACGCTAACGACATGGACGGTGACATGGTTGCCAAGATTTCTAAATTTGCTAACGATACCAAGCTTGGTATGAACGTTGCAAAGGATGGAAATACTGCCCGCCTGCAAAATGATCTTCGGAAGATTGGGGGGGAGGCTGATACGTGGCAAATGTCTTTCAACGTAAACAAATGCAAAGTGATGCATATCGGCCACTGAAATCCCCAATCACCCTATATCCTTAAGGGCACTGCTCTTCAATCGAGTGACACTGAGAAGGACTTGGGTGTAACTATCACCAGTGACCTCAAGTTCTCGAGGCAGTGTATTGAGGCGGAGAAGAAAGCCCAAAGGATGCTAGGTTATATAATGCGACAGTTTGGATATCGGAACAAGGAAATAGTACTATATTTGTACAATTCACTTGTCCCACCGCACCTGGAGTATGCCGTACAATTTTGGAGTCCTTCATTTCGAAAGGACATCGTGAGATTGGAACGCGTGCAAGCCAGGGCAACCAAACTGATCCCCTCTATTAGACGTAAAAGTTATGAAGATAGATTAAGGGAATTAGATCTGTTCTCGTTGGAAACCCGTAGACTGCGTAGTCAGCTCATCGAAGTTTTCAAAATACTTCGAGGGTTCGACAATGTTGACTACCGGGATATTTTCACACTTGTTGAGAGCAGAACAAGAAATCACGGCTTCAAACTTGAGCTGAAGCGTTACAACCGCGATCTGTGTGGGAAATCTTTCACGTACAGTATCTGCGGTTGCTGGATCGCACTTCCGATGGAGGTTGTCAACAGCAATTCTGTTGCCAGTTCAAGAAAAGTCTAGACAAAGTCTTGAAAAGTGGTCGTTTAGGGAGGACTTAAGGCAATTGAGCGGGATGTTCCCGCTCGACAGCTAGTCCAAAGGTACTCTCATTGAATAGACCGTAAGGTCTTCTAGGGTACTCATTTTCCTTGTTACTCCTTGTTACCTACTGATTTCTGGTGAAGTGTGCGGTGTAATTTCTGACTTTTGGTAAGGTGTGCGGTCTTCCCTCTGACTTCTGTGAAGTAAGCGGTGTACTATCTGACTTATGGTGAAGTGTTCGATCTATCGATACTATAACTCATGGTTAGTATGCGGTCTACTTTCTGACTTCTGGTGAAGTGTGGGATCTACCATCTGACTTCTGGTTGTGTGCAGTCTACCATCTGACTTCTAGTTGTAGCGGTAAGTATGCGGGTCTACCTTCTGAATTCTGGTGAAGTGTGCGGTCTATCATCTGACTTCTGGTGAAGTGTGCGGTCTACCATCTGACTTCTGGTGAAGTGTGCGTTCTTCCATTTGACTTCTGGTGAAGTGTGCGGTTTACCATCTGACTTCTGGTGGAGTGTGCAGGCTGCCTAGCTTCGAACAGTCTAAAACAATTAGGCCACTTTTGTTTGCGTTCATTAAAATCAAAGCAGCTTCACCATTGCTCTATTAAAAAATGCAGTTTTATAAATGTATTTAAGTAAAGGAATTAAAATATAAGAAATTTATAGTTCAAGAAGCTGCGCTGACGCAATTAGGATATGCTGTTAGAATGTTTTTTGGATACAGAAGCCACTTGCTTCACATGCATGATGAACCTCTCCTAGGCATGACTACAAAATTTTATTTATTAAAAATGTTTATTTAAAACATTTTTTGACAAAACTTATATCATGCATTGCCATGCATATACAGTGCGAGTATCATTTAAGAAGGCCACAAACAGATCCTCCCTCCTCTTTCTTTTCTATGATTTTCCAATAAAAATGGTTCAAACGAGATTGTAGCGTTTGCTCAAAAGTGTCGCTTTTATTCCTTAAAATATCTATTTTTGCCTCTAACTACGTCTTATATCTTGCTTATGTGCGACAGTTGCGGGATCCCTATAATGTCTTTTGTGATTGTCTGATGAATATATCCTATAGTATTCAAGTAAGCTCTAATAGGCCTCTCATCTGAATCGATAAAAGATCCAGCCTTGCATTCTGAGTGAATAATTGTATTAAAGTGTCTTTATCAGGTCTATGAACAAGTATTTGCAATCCAATTCTTTTTTCAGTCCGAAAACCAAAGAACCATCGATTCTTACTCCGTGGTTCCTGTTATTTATAATGTTAGGATCGTTATCTTCGGATGAAGGGACAGGATCCCCGTGTTAATAACCTGCCTCAATTGTATTTGCGTACTCCTGCAAATTCTCCTTCGTCGATCTCTACCCCATCTTCTGCTGTGCCAACTATTTGCTCCATACTTGAAACTATCACTCTACATACTTCGCCTCGCATGTTAAATCAGTCAGTAGCTATAGGTTTAGAGATTCTTGTTAAAGCGACTGATGTATCCATAGTGAAAAAAAAGACTAATCCCCAGATTTGACATAACTTTGAATTCCAGTGCACACGATTATCAAGATATTTATAATGAAAATATTCATTACCTAGTTTGATGAGAAATTTGACATCCTTTCCGAGTATATTTTTAAAAAGTTCTGAATTCTCCACCTCGATCTCTTTTCCATTTTTGATGAATTACCTTTTCGCATTTGCAGCAGGACTCCACATTTTAAATTCACTTTATCAAATTATGTTCTATTAAATATGCAAGTGTTTTTTCTTCATTCCCAATGGTCTCCCTATAAAAGGTCTTTGATGCAAGCAAAGTTTTTCACAGACGGCAGAAATAAATTAAGATATATTAAAGTTTAACGTCGCTTTCAAGGAATATTTTCATCGTTTGTGTTAATATTAGCGAAGCTGCTTAGATTTGAGTAAACGTAACCAAAAGTAGCTTAATTGTGGTAGACTGCTCGAAGGTAGATAGACCGCACACTTACCCAGTACCATATATCGAAAGCAGTCCAGCTCTCGCACAATTGTAAAAAATTGGGGCTAAAATTTATTGGGGAGGGGGCGGCTCCCGGGCTTATTCAGACCCATTCATAGTCGCGTTCGACGTCTGTCGGTCGGTCGATCGGTTCCCGTTTTGCATTTGCTTTTTGTAATAACATTGTATCTATTCGGCCGATTCTAAAGAAATTTGAAACCCTTTTTTGTTTTGACATTCTATTTCGAATGATATAATTACCAAGGTTCTCTCAAGGTTAGCCTGGGAATTATTTTGTTTGGGCTATAGCATCATAACTATTCACCGATTCTAACGAAATTTGAAAAGCCTATGTTGTTTTATATTCTTTTTCGACTGATATAATTGCCAAGGTACTCCCTTGGTTATTCCTGGAATTATTGAAAGTTTTGAAGGTTGTAAGGTCATAAATCAGACTAAGTGAAAAAACGTGACTTTTGGTCAGCGGACCAAAAATTTCAAATTTTCTTATTTCATTTTTATATATCCAAGATATTTGTTCAAAATTCTCGATAAACTAAGAGCTACATGCCTTTCTTTTGAAAGTTTTTCTTCTTTCACTTTTTATATATCCAAGATATTTTTTTAAAAATTGTCGAGAAACTTGAAGCTACTTTCTTTTCTTTCTCAAATTTCCTTATTTCATTTTTTATTTGCGCAACATGTTTTAAAAAATTGTTGAGAAAGGGAAGCTATTTGCTTTACATTATTCGGTTTTTAAATTTCGTTCTTTATATCTAGTGTGTGCATAATATTTTCAGCATTTTATTTTTTGGGGGGAACATCCAAATGCGTCCTATATTTATTGTTTAAAATATACTGCTAATGTACGCATATTTAAAATATTGTATATAAAAATCATTGTTATTTATGACGACAGGGAAATACACACTATTAATAGTAATAAAAAAACAGTTTAATATCTTTTGCATGTCGCTTAGAACGCGTATATTTGAGTGATGTGAGTCTTAAGAAACCGATCAGGCTGGTGAAATAACATTGTCAAGATGAAAATAAATGACTTAGAGTTATTGCGTGCTTACTGCGAGCTCTCTTACAATTTACGAAGAATCATTTATCTTCATTTGCAGAATCTTGTTCTACCTTATGATCATATTACTTGTTAGCGAATTGCAGAATGGTGAAATGATTTGTTAGCATTTTCTGCGTGACGTGTTATGATCGATTAGTTTTATTACCCCATTTGTAACGAAATAATTTTTTTTTTCTAATTTTTCTATAGTATTTCTAGAACAAAATTTCACTTCGATTTATTATTCATCATTAATATTTTTATAAAATTTATAATTTAATTTTAGTTTAGTTACCCTGTTTAATAAGCTTTATAATAAATAAAGTTCCATTAAATTAGCTCTTCGGTTTAATGATTAATCATGTCTTGCTTTTCTTTTTCATATATATTCACTTTTTTCCTCTCTCTATTAGGTTATCCAATAATAATGCGCCATTTTTTTATGTATTTATTATCTCTTAGTGCCTATGATCCTATGAGTTCAAGCACATTAAGTGAAAAAACTAAATAAATAATGAAAATCTCAGAAAGAGAAAATAAGTTAAAAGACGCAAGAGGAAACATTGTAAAGGAATAAGTCGAGACTGAGTTTCTAAAACAGTGGAATAAAGCTTTCTCAATCATTCTAGAAACAACTAGCTCTTTATTAACAAAATTTGGGGAACTGGTTGACCAACACCGAGACGACGAACGAAGGATCCAGCTAATAAAAAGAGGTGAGGAAGAAGTACTGAACATGAGGGCCAGGCGCATATATTACCATCGAGGAGATAAGACGCGCTTTACACTCCTTTAAACAGAAATGGTAGGAACCTACAGGAATAACCCTAACTCACACACAAGAAAGTGGTTCTCAACTCGTTTCAGGTCATGGACCACCAAACCAATAAAAAAAATGTCGTGGACCATTTCATTTCTGAATAAGGATAAATAAGTATACACAACAATCATTTTGGTTTGAAATACATTTCTCCAAAACAATTTCTAAAAAATATATAAAATTATATCCAGATAACATTTTTATCTGAAATATACTTTTTACAAACATAATTTCCTGGAAATTGAATACTTATCTAACATTTTGCCGTGAAACAAACAGGAATTTGAAATTTTGCGGGAGTAGACAACTAACAAACACTTTCCCCTCAAATTTGCTTAATTCATTTTTCCTTGCAATCAGACTTTTGAATTCTCTTCTCACTCATAAGCTTTTCAATGTTAGGAGTGGTACTTGATAAAGCACAACGAATATCGCTCTCCACTGCAAACCTATTCCTCTGTTTAGACTGTATGTGCAGCAGGCATGAAAATCCACTCCCGCACATGTAAGTTGATGCAAATGGCAAAGGATATCTGACTGCATGTGATGATAGATTTGGGAAAGTACCACTCATACTGACCCCAAATTTCCATGGTAGACCATTGGTGCATATCTTGAACCACTAAATCATTTTTCAGCTCCAAAAACTCCTCAAGCAGATCCTCTGGAACACTATGAACATCTGCTGTGAATGAATTCCTGATGAAATTCATCCCGCAGGTTTCCTAAATGCTCGAGAATTTGCATCTGAAGGTCTTTCTTTTCCCCGAGCATGGCATCCACATGTGGAAATTGAACCAAATTGTTACTTGCGGCTCGTCCGATCTAGATTTCTAGCTTCTCAATAAAAGCCTTGATGATGCCTTGGTGAGAAAACAGATTTGCACATTTCCCTTGTAGCTAAAGATTCAGTTTGTTCAAGATTTCAAAAATACGAGCAAGGTATGCAAGTTCTAATTCTGACTGTATTTGCATATTTGTTAAATCCTCTTTCCATAGAGAATGGAGAAATAAAGTCATTTCTTCTCTCAGTTCAAAAATTATTTTGAGTACATTCCCTGCTGACAACCACCGCACAGAAGTGTAGAACAGCAACACCTTAAAGTAGGAACCCATGTCCTGACATAATTTTCTGAACAGCCTGGTGCTCACTGCTGACGATTTGATGGAACTAACCACCTTCACCAATCCTTTGAAAATGGTGTTTAGCTGATCCAGTAGTGATTTTGATGCTAATGCCTCTCTGTGATAAAGCAGTGAATACCAGTTACAAATGGAGCACGCTGCTTCACCAACGTTTGGAAGCCTGATCTTAAGCTTCATTGCAGGTGCACCATCAGTGGTAACACCCACCAAATTTTCCCAATCCAGACCATTGGCTTCGAAGAAATTGTTAACAATTTTTAACACATCCTGAGCTTTTACGGTGGTGTCAAGAGTCTTACAGAAGAGAAATTCTTTTTTGATGTCTCTATCAAGCATGTATCGTGCAAACACTAATAGCTGACAGGACAGTGAGACATCAGTTTAGTCATCCAACTGTATGGCAAACAATTGAGATTTCTTTATTTCATCCACCACTTGTTCACTGATGTTTTGTGAGATATCATTCATCCGTCTCGATACAGTGTCATTAGATACAGATATATCATTTAGCTTCCGTGCTGCGTCCTCGCCGATAACAAATCACCATTTCTTTTACACGGGGTAGCACTAGTTGCTCTACAATTGTATTAAGCTTCTTGGCCTGTTTAATTATGTATGCCACAATGTAGGAAGCACGCACTGCATTGAAAGTCTTTTCACATAATGTCATTGTGTCAAAGCTCTGTCACTCAAAAAACTCTTTATCCTTTTGC
This sequence comes from Ceratothoa steindachneri, assembly GCA_963969495.1. Lineage (NCBI taxonomy): Eukaryota > Metazoa > Arthropoda > Malacostraca > Isopoda > Cymothoidae > Ceratothoa > Ceratothoa steindachneri. Next base: position 133,869,067 of record OZ018326.1, read on the forward strand.
AACAAATTGGCGTGACACTTTTTTAGATGGAGCTTAAGTTTAGCTAACTTCAGTGACTCATTCACCAAGACTTTGAAACAAATAACACACTGTGATAACTCCATGCCATTATTTTCTTGACAAGTGAAGCCGAATTTAATGTAGTCCTATGAATACTTTTTTTTGACATTCCTTCCCGACATTGCCATTTATTCAGATCTGTGGGCAGTTCAACGAAATATATCAGTTACGTATTGAGTTTGTTAATACTAAAGATAAAACGTATGATAAAGTCAATAATATAAAACCATGTGGCGTAAACAGAATAAACCAGCATAACACAACACGCAGCATAACAAGTGAACAGAAAAATTCCACTATTTTCACACTTCCTCATTGCTTCATCTAATAAAAAATACTACATTTTGCAGTAGAAAATAGAATAAAATTACTCCATACTTGTAAAACAGCACATAACGAATGGTGCAACTAATCAGTTTAGCAGTTCGGTGGCTACTGTCTACAGCACTTTACGACAGTGTTATATGTAGCCACGCGGCAGCTGACAGGAATCAACAGGATGGGTCGTCACCTCGACTCGTACAGTACAAGTATGTACTAGGCTAGGGGCACAGTAAATTTTAAATTATGTACACTCATTTCCAGTCTACATAAAAAGTCACTATGAACCACCAGTGGTCCATGGTTCTCCTACCCGGCAAAGGCTGAAAACACTACATAGAAGTCAATCCTAATGGACGAATAAAAGTCATTCGATAATTTACGAATAAAAAGAATATATTACAAAATACTACAGCAATGACTCACCAATAACCTAGAAAGATTATTATGCAACTACATAAAAAAAGAAAAACATATATTACATTTGGAAAATTACAAAGGGCAAACTTTTGATTTGAGAGTTGAACTCTCACAAGGATGGTGCCTTAGCTCCACGCTATATTCTATTTATACTGCAGATATGCCATTTCTTAATACTAAGAATTGCTCCAACTTGCAATTCGCGAATGGTATCACACAATTGATTGTGACACCGTACAGTAATGCAGGGTCGCAGGCTAGGACTGCTGCAGTGAAAATAAACAACATAAAGCAGTTCGAAAGAAACTGGAAGATTAAAACAATCAGCTAAACCGAAATTCTAAGTTATCCCGATAAGGAGGAACAACAAATAGTGTGAGGGTATGGAACGTACATACTCACATGCCGCCAGACAATCGTGGGAACGAAAGAAATTTGTCGTTTGAGTTGATCTTCGTCTCTTCTCTCTCTTCCCCCCACCCCTTCCCCAACTGGCGACAGGAAGTCGGACGAAAGAACGCCTATCTCACAAAGAAGCTTAAATCTTATTTGCTTTCTTTATGATACCATGGAGATTGTCCAAAAGGCGCTGCGATAAACGAATTGTCGTGAATGGGATCTCTCTCTCGATTTCCCACAATCCGCGATATACATAACATCGCCGTTTACCCCTCTACAGCAGTGTCCCAAATCTACTCGCGTAATCCTCACGTTGAACGAGAGTCGTTGCCGTAACGTATCGACTACCAACGCGCCGTCGAGTCAACTTGGTCGCTGTCTCAAAGTGTTCCTGGAAGTAAATCCCGCCCCGCAGAGTCTATGACTAGAAGAGTACGCTCTGTTGCTCAACGTAACTTGAGTAAGAAAAGGAACATCCAAATAGTTACTGGAAGTTAATATTTGTTAGTGTCACATCCAGTTAGGAGTGAACTAACCGGAACTGCAGCCAGCAGCCCCAAACCCGTCGTATTATCCCCCCTCTCCCCGATAACTCGTGTTAACGCCACCCGAACCACCCCGTCTGGACCTGAGTAGTCGTCTCTCCAATCCATCAATTAATGGTAATCTGTAAACCCAGTGTCCCTCTATTCTTAAATCACCTATTTAATTAACCGTGATTGATACTCCCATTGAGTCATTATAAATAACAGAAAAATCTCCAATACACACGTTAGATAAGAAAAAACTAGATAAAGAAAAGATATGCTTAACGATTAAAACAAATTGGAACACAGAGGGATGTTTGCTCAGTGTTATAAAAAAGCAAGAGATTAGCCAGCCCTACTTTCCACTATGCTAAAACAAATATTTTCCTTTCATGCACCCCTCCCTGTCAGCACAATTTAATTTAATTTCACTCTTGATTTCCTATTTCTCCTCTCTGTTCCTTTTTCCACTAACAACTACTTCTCTCAACATAAATGTTGATCATTATTTTATCAATAGAAACAATCGACTAAAAAGTGAACCGTTTTTGAATAGGATTGTTAGAGGAGTTGATCTTAGGCTGACTCCAATTTGGGGAAAATTATCCTCTTGCTTGATTTTATTGATGTAGATTGGGTAAGAGGACCGGTTGATTACCCGCAGGGAAAGGAAATCTCGGAAGACAGATTCAAGGACTCTTGATTATGTGGAGAACTCGATAGGCTTAGGCGCAATGAATTCGATTAAATCTGTGTCGCATATTATGCTTCCTGGCCTGATCCACGAATGGCGGCGTTTAACGTTACGATAAAAGACTCAATTCTAATCGCCAGTTATAAACCTACCAATAAATGGTGCCTAAAGGTAACGTGATAGCAATGACTCACAGCAAGCAACACGCTGTTGCAGATTTGCCATGGCCAGTTCGTGTGGGACCCATTTTCCAATCACTAGAACATTTTCAATCATTTTCAGTAGGCGTGGGACAGTCATATGTGTTATGTTAAATTGGTCTCCTATTTCCCTAGGAATTGTAGCACATTTGCTGAGACAACAGATTCCACCTTTTCGGAATCAGGTTCTTTTGGATGACCTTCTTTTGGTCTGTGCGCTCTAAACTGAAATCTCCACTTCGGAAACTGGAAAAACACCTCCTGCGATTTATTTCATTTACTGCCTCATCCACATAAGTGCTCTAAATGGATTTTGCCTCTGTACTTAGATGGGACGAACATAGGAGTGACTACCGAAGAAGATTAAAAACAATATTTTTATAATCTGAAAGAAAAAGGTATAAATTACTCAATGTAGCATTTTAAAAGATAACATAAGGCACTAATTTAATAAATACTAGCCTAAACCTTTATTTTATAAAATTGGACATTAAGGTTCGTTCCAACCTGATATGTTGGGGAGCTGTTAGCATAATAAATGGTGAAACGTGGTTTAATGTATTTATAACATTGAAGTGTACTTGAAATTGAATTGCCTTGAAGCTGTATGTTCAAAACAGATATTAATCCTTGTCAGTGCGAAAAAAGATTTCAAAAAATGAGGACGAAATAGTTTTAAGTTTCTTTTGCCGCTTAATTTCCTGATCTGAGCTCCATAGAATATTTATAGGCAGTACTGACAGCCGAGACTAAAAGGTCATATCAACACCACTATTAGAATAGTTGTCTTTTACGCCAAACATGGACGAGAATGCCTCAAACAAGAGTTTGAGGAAGATCCGAAATTTTATTCAATATTCTTATCATTGTCGCATTTTTAGTCGTGTGTGAGACTGGGTCGCAGGCGACTCTACATCTCACTATGTCGGTCGGTCCTAGTTTTGCTTTTTTTGTTTTTGTAATAACATTGTAATTATCCCGCCGATTCTAACGAAATTTAAAAACCTTATGTTGTTTTATATTCTCTTTCGAAAGCTATAATTGCCAAAGTCTTCCCAAGTTAGCACGGGAATGAATTTGCTTTGGCCATAACATTATTACTATTTGGTTGATTCTAACGAAATTTGGAACCATTATGTTCTTTTACATTCTCTTTAGAATGATATAATTGCCAAAGTCCTCCCGAGGTTAGCTAGTAATTTTTGGGGGGGCAATAACATCATAACTATTCGGCCGATTCTAACTAAACTCGAAACCCTTATGATGTTTTACATTATCTTTCCAATGATATAATTGTCAAATTCCTCACAAGTTAGCGCAGCTATTAACATTCTTTTTCGCATAATATCATAACTATCCGGTCGATTCTAACGAAATTTAACACGCTTATATTCATTAACATTTTTTCAAATAATATAATTATCAAAGTCCTCCCAAGGTTAGACCAGAAATTATTTTATATGGCAATAGCATCATAACTATTAGGCCAATTCTAACGAAATTTGAAACCCTTATTTTGATTTACATTCTCTTTCGAATGATATAATTGCCAGAGTCCTCCCAAGGTTAGCTAGGAAATTATTTGAGGGGGCAATAACGTCATAACTATTCAGCCGATTCTAACGAAACTCGAGACCCTTATTATGTTTTACATTCTCTTTCGAATGATATAATTGTTAAAGTCCTCCAAAGGTAAGACCGGAAATTATTTTATTTGGTAAAAGCATCATAACTATTCGGCCAGTTCTAACGAAATTCGAAACCCTTATTTTGATTTACATTCTTTTTCGAATGATATGATTGCAAAAGTCCTCCTAAGGTTATTTCGTAAATTATTGAAAGTTTTGAAGGTCGTAAGGTCATAAATCAGAATAAGTGAGAGCACGCGACTTTTGATAAGCAGACCTTGTTTAGTAATCATTTGTATTGAGCTTTGTCGGAAAGCGTCTTGTTCAGAGTAGGAGGTTGTAGTAAATGATGTTTGACTGGGTGGGGAGAAGAGAGTTGCTATCATTGGTGTAACAATAAAGAAAAGAAAGATTCTGTCTTCGACCAAAGCAGCTGGAACTATCCTTTTCTAGGGGGGAATTTACTCTAATAATATGTTTGTAAGTTTTTTAAACTAATATTTTTAATTCAATTTATAAATTATATAGTTACTATTTTACCTATTTATTACATTTACCAATTTGATTGTTTAGAAAAACGAAATAAAATTTTGAAAATAATAAAAATTGAGATGCAAAACATTTGCAACTAGAAACGCATTTCTCCCTATTGAGCTACAAATGAAGACTAGGTTAACCTAGTTAGACTAATAACTAGAACTAGGTTAGCCAAGTTCCATAAATAAAAAAATAACAGGATTTTGACACGAAAGAACTGGTTAACTTGTGAAACAGAGTAGTGATAGACTACCTATTATTACTTATTGCTTATTTGTCGTTCATTAGCGAGAGGTTCGTTGGTTGCTCACATTATTTTGCCCATAACAATTCTTATTTGGGGGAAAATTTTGTTTCGTTTTTTGTTGTTGTTTTTATTTTTAAACAATAAAATGGAAAAAGATTCTATAAAAAAATGGCGACTCTCTAATTCATTAAGTAAAAAATATATATTTTTATTTTTTCCAAAATTGGCCGAACTGTTCGGATGACATATCAAAGCTACTCCTAATAAGGAGTCGAAATGGACTGAAAGACTTCATTATCCATAGTGTTATTTTGCTCGGATCAGTGACGGTTTAACCTAGTAGCACATGTAGCACGTGCTACGGGCCATGCGCTTCAGGGGGCCCCGCAGGGATGTAAAAAATTAGTAATAGTTAAGTTTTTGCCCTTAGGCCCAGAAGGCCGAGATAAAATAATTATTCGTTTTCCTGATTTTTTATATTATTATTATGTATGATATTACTATTAATAAGAGCATACTGCATAATAAAATAAGTCTGGTTATGTTATAGTAGTACACCGTATAGTCCAGGGCTACTCAACTGGCGGCCCGTGGTCCAAATCCGAAGTAAGAGTCAGTATGGGTCAAACAAGGTTGAATCGTCTCTCTCTAATGAGTATTGAGCGCAAGGGACTGAGGGAAATTAACACATCAAGGATAATTGAGGAGTTTTCTGTTGCCAAGTCTCGTAAGTGCTTCATGTGAGCCACGTAACTAGTTGGTGGGTACTCAGTTCAGCAAATGGTCTCCAAGCAAGCACAAATAGTCTACTGGCTAAGATACTGGTATGCCTGGTGTTGTTCTTCAAAAAGAAAATAAAAAGTGTACAAAATAAAACCCTCCTTTTCCCGTTGAGTCCTCCCACCCATACGAGCAGTTCTTTTAAATTCTTCAGATAACTTTTTGCCTCTCTGCAGAGGAAAATTGGGGGAGGGAGGGGGAGATACAATATATATATATATATATATATATATATATATATATATATACGGGTGGAGGCCCCACTGTTTCTTATGCTACGGACCCCGTAGCTCCTTAAACCTGCCATGGCTCGTATCATATTTATTACCGAAGTGCATTTTTCTCACGTCTTCTTATTTAGGAAAACCATTAATCTGAAAGATAATAATTAAGGAACCCAAGAAGCAAATTTAACTAACTCTGGAATTTCTCAAAACTGAATTCCCGCCGCCACAATGAAACAATTACGTTCATTCGTTAAAGAGTATCTAGAATAGAAAACAAGAGGCAAAATCCATCCAATGACCTGCGGCGTTTTGCGATAAGATGATAAATGGTTATTGCATTGATGGTTTTCCATGGTTCAAATCACCTACAAGTCCCTTTGAATGGCTAAATGAAGCTTCTGCCACTAGATGGTGGCAACCAGCGCCAAATCCGATGGCAGATTTGAAATCTACAGGGTGAATAACCATATGTCCCATGGTCATATGGGTCATTTCATGGCTCTAAATGGGTACAATTGAACTTTACTCCTTTTGAAAAAGGCGACACCTAGACCTGGTGCTTCGCCGCAGGTGATGAGACAAAGATGTTGAAATTAATTGGCCTGAAAGATTGAGACATCTGGGAGTCATTTTATTTTATAATATACAGAATGTCCTCCAAAGGACTATTTACTCTTTATAGAATCATATATTTATCATTTGAAAAAACTAAAACATTATTATATCAATCGCCAATGAAAGGTAAATTATTAATTCTAAGTGAATAAATGTTAAATTGAGTTATTTGTATCTAAAATTTAATTAACTACACCAAGCGCTCAAAATTTTCTCCAGCAGCATAAATGCACTTTTCTGTGTGTTGACAAACTGATTCGCAGTACATTGGCTAAGGTGGATGCTGTGATGTCCAGCACTTTTTCCTACTATCAGTGTTTCAGATTTCCGAGCGTTGTAGGTCTTGTACCATAGACTGAAGCCTTAAGATAGCATTGAAGTGACTTAATGCTTCCTCTTTGTCCTGCATAACAGTTAGGCAGCATTTTGTTGGGGTGACTTTTGACATCACAATGATAATGAGGGGGCGGATTGTTGTTCCATCTTGTTGAAAGTAAACGTCGTTTCTAAACAGCGTTCGAACTGCGTGGATAATTTATGTCCTCAACATGTCAGTATATGCGTGATCGGTAAAGTCCCATTGAAGAAAAGTGGTTTAACGAAACCCATGGATAATAAACCCTCTCATACTTTTAATCTTTATAAATTGCCGTGATTATCCACATTAACGTGTGGATTATCAAGTGACAAAATCTGTGTTCAGCCTCCATTGACAGAAACTAGTCACAAAATTCGAGTCTGTGATCAACCTCATTTTCAGTTATGGCGTCCAACAGTCTTGGAATGTAGGTTTTCCATTGTGACGACTTTAAAATCCGATGAAGACCTAATTTGATGATTCGGGTCGCACGGGAACATTGCCTAACTGATTTAGGATGAATTTTCGTCGCTCGCACTAGATTTGCGCCGGAAAGACGTAAACCTGTTACGGATGCTATCGGTGGGTTTGTACCAAATTCTCGGAGCCTTTGCCGTTGGACTTTGGCCACGTTCTCAATTTTCCAATACCATTTCAGACCGCTTTTTCGTTTCACAGTGTCAAATGCTTACGCAAAATTGGTTCTTTTGTAGAACTAAATAAAATTAAATGTTGTAGAATTTGTATCTAGAAGCAATCTAGTGGGTGATTTGACTAAGCTCGCTCCATAGGCTAGGCCATTACGGTTCCGAGAAAACAAAGCCAAACTTAGACGACACACATGGAAGTGTATTTATGCCGTTGGAGATCATTTTGACCATTTGACGCAATTAATTAAATTTTATATAAAAACAACACGATATATCATTTTAATCACCTAGATTACTACTTACTTTTTCATTATCGATTGCTATAACAACATAGTTTTTTTAAATGATTAAATATATGATAATAAAAAGAGTATATAACCTTTTAAGAGACACCCTCACGATTATCAGTTTAATTATAATTTCTCCTCCTTGACCATTGATTATAATTGGCCCATTTTACGTTCCATTTCGATCCCATCTTTAGACCTATAGTGAAGAAGGGATCGTGAATTTCTCTCGCGGACAGCGTTAAATAATTACTTCTGCCTTTAAAACCGAGTAATCTCAAATTTTATGACTTAAATAATGATCCATTTTCTCGACTTTATATGCAAATATTGAATAATTTAAATAATTAGCATGTAGAGAAAGAGGGAAGACGTAGACGACCATATGAGTGTAATAAAATGTGGACGCCTAAATATTTTTACTATTAGTATGATAAATATTCGTTACTATTAGGTTATACTTTGATGTGACAAACGTGGATAATCCATTTAAGGGTGGAATGAATAGTTTGTATCGTGCAATAGTTTAATTCAAAGGATAGTACATCAAATTAATGGCGGCCTGTTTGATTTTAGCATGCTGATAGAAATCTTGTTATTGTTCAATGATCTGCTAAGAAAAACCTTCGTTTAAGAATTTCACAGTGCAAAAAATGTACAAATTATGCCAAGAATATGAATAATCTATTTTTCTTAGATTGGTTATTATCGGTGCGCAGCGCTGAGGAGGCCTCTTTTAACTAAGACGAAAATTAAAGAGAAGGAAACGGGTTCACTAAATAACAAGTCTCTGGCATTTGGCACAACATATTTCCCAACGAGTCAAAATTTGGCTCATTTTTCAGATAAAAGGCTGCAAATAGATATGGAGATTACCCACTCATAACTATCTATTAAAAGGCTACAACCAGGCGTCTAATAGAGTAGCACTCTGTTATAACCTAAGAAGCATTTTGGAACACACGAGGATCAGACTTTGTTGGGTGTGGTAGTGATGCAGTAAAATACATTTTTCTCCTGAAGAAGGAGTAATGCTAATATTCCCACATGGCCGAATTGAAAAAAATATGCTGCTTGTTCATGGAAAACGAAGCTCTTTGCCATATTGATGAGATAAAAGGTGTGAAAATCAAAAGGGGATTAACGAGTTTCAGGGCGTGTCCTGATATTGGGGCAGATATGTGATAATATGGAAATGTAATACAAGACAAACTTTGATGCAAAAGTGCCCTAGGATAGCAACCCCATCAGAATTGTTGATTTTTGTGTCTTATAGTCAAAAACAGATTGCAGTATAAAGGCTCATTAAAGATCTGTACTTGCTTATTGCTGCTCATAAATCATTTTAAGTCGATAAAGTATTGAAAGATAATCATTAATTGTTCCAAAACTTTGCGTCTCTTGCATTTTCTTGCACACTTACCGAAACTGCATGTTGTATAATTCAGAATATTCACATTTAAAAAAGAAAGTTTGCCTTCGTCACGTATCGATGGTATTTTGTCTCGATGTACGATTTATCAGAAGCCGTACACTGTGTCGCTTTCACTTACAATGTGCGCTGATTTTAAGAAGTAATAATCGTGGTGCGAAAGATGCAGCTACATAATGAGGATGTCAACTAAACATTGTCTCATGGGGATTCTTAGAAAGTGTTGTAAAACATTTATCAGTGAAACATCATTAACGTGGCGACCGTTAACAAACACCTGTGTTAATTGAGGAGAAGAGAGATATACATAAGCACACCTAGACAGTAAAGATTTTAACAAAAATATCACATAAAAACATTAAAACAAAAAATGTTTACAAAAATTATTTAATGACTTAAAAGATTCGAATGAAATAGTAGAGTTTGTCATTTAATTTTAGTTTTTTATTAACAATTGGCTAGTTTACGCGGATAGCTTTTCCCAACTAAACCTTAAAAGAATGGTTGTGGATTCTTTTTAGTTTGAACAAAAAAGAATCAGGATTAAAGGGAGTTATCTAAGTCCCTTTCGCTTTCCTTTTGACATCGTATTATGTGACAATTCAAAGAATAATTAGAGTCACTGATAACCACTATCGTCACCTTGTTGCGGTGCAGAAGCTCGCATGCCCCAACGACCCCTAGAGCAACCTCAGTGTATTTGAGCTCCTGGTCGAGGGTGAGGAGCCAGACTAAAAACGAACTCAAATCCTCCAACGACCAAAGAGGCGGATGAGAGATTGCAATTGCGAAGAGAACCCTGTAGTTCGGTCTCCTGTTCCACTGGGCATCAATCTCCGCAGTGAATATCGTGGGTGAAATGTTTGTGCGCCAGTGCATCCACGCTAAACAAATCACGCATAGGCGTACTCGGGAGGAAATCGCCAACGCGAACCTACCTCAAGGATAGAACCCCGAGCACAAGCTATATTCTCGTCTACGAGTGGCGCCGGCAGCTGCGGCGAATGTTCTGGTGAGAGGAGGGGGAGGGGCGGAGTGTGTGGTTGTGTGGGCTGGTTGTGGACGCCATATAGCCGCAACGGCATCATAGTGGGCCTTACTCAGGTAAGGGCATTTTGGGTTGACGGCGACGTGGTCGCCGCCACAGTTTGTACAGAGGGCTGCATTTGCTATGCAGGTCGTGTAGGGGTGCCCCACTACACTGCACTTTGAGGAGATTAGGTCTGCTGAGCATGTATTGGTGTTGTGTCCGGTATTGTAGCACCGGTGGCATTCCATGGGTCTTATGTTATGTTGTGCTTCTATGTTTCGTGGGTGTGTGAGCGTGCCGCAGACCTTGATGCCTTGGTCTAGCAGCATGTTTTTTGTGGTGTCACTGGATAATGTGATCACTGCCCAGTTCTTGGTCCTGTTGAAGTACAGTTCTTTGATGACCTCCTCCCCATACTCATGTCGTAGGTGAGAGCGGAGGTCATCGTGCGTGGAGGCAAGCCATAAGGGATTGGTCCTTGTGACTCGTATCTGGTATCTTTTTAGGATACCGTCTGCGAGTTTTGTTGTGAGGTTGTGCGTGGCAAGTGTGTCGGCTGTATTTTCGTAGAAGGTTAGCACGTCCCCCTGTGAGCGGAAGAGGAGCTTGTGGCCTGTGAGTAGTTTTATTATGTTTGTGATGGAGGTGTCATGGGTAGCGGCTAGGTTGAGTAGTGTGTGGTGGTCTATTGTGGTGGGTGTCTTGTCTGTGGTGTGTGTTAGTATTAAGTGGGAGTTGTGGATGCCCTTTTTTTCTTTTACTTTGAACTTAACTTGGGGCGTACCCCCGCCCCGCCGATGAGGACCCCGTGAACATGACTCGGATGTGTTTATGAGTGATAGATGAGTATAGAACTGGTTGGGCTCCTCAGAAGGTGTAAAAACATGGCGGACTTAATGATGACTGAAGCCAGAATCAACTGACTCCAGTCGGGGTGCTGCCCCTTGTATTGGGTTTTGGATATTTAACAGTTATGGTAGAGTCTTCCTCTGTGGTCTTGGACGGTGACCGCAGGGTAGGGTGTTATGCCTCCCCGTGTTTGTAACTGAATCCCAATCCAGGTTGCTTCTTCCTTTGGGTTCCGCAGCGGGCTAAGCCTCAGAACTCATTTTCCCAAAGTTTGCAATTATGCCTTTTCTAAGTAGAACGGCATAGTTGCAATGAAGCTATTATGTGTAGAGTCACGTTCACGGAGCCAGACATCACGGCGGAGCAGGGATGGGGGGGGGGGGGGTTAGCACGTCATGTCAGTATGACGAGCCAGGGAAATAAAGGATTTTTTATTCAGGGGGTGGATGAAATAGGGGGGGCTGTCCCAAGGATCTATTTAGGTCCGGTGGGTATCTGGCAGGGTCATGGTTACCATCCTCTGTATGGCTGCTGAATATCAGGGGTAGTTTTGGAGGTGACTAACCCTCAACTTTTCCTCCTTTGCCGGCTAAGACTTCTCTTAGGTGGATATGTCGATGCTTCCGAGTGGTGAACGAGAAGAAAACGGATTTTAGGGGATATTTATTCCTCCTCGCTTAAACTTTATATCAAGGGCTTACACAGGAGTGGTCCGTTTCTATGACATAACGTTTAAACGAGGAGGGATAAATATCCACTAAAATCCGCTTTCTTCTCATTCTGACTCCACCATTCTTCACCGATAAAAGAGGAAAGACACTCTGAAGTTGATCGCATAGATCAAAAGGTCAGCAATTAAAGTCAAGATGATCGCATAGATCGAAAGCTCAGCAATTAGATGTTTCTGAATCAGGGCTGGGAACTCAAATGGATATCGATTCGAGTTTGGCATTTTAAAAAATATTAATTCGGATTTCGATTCGAGTTCTCTATATTTTTTTCGATTTAAATTTTTCGGCTTTTCGAATTTTTAATATGGATTTGGATTCGAATTCGATTCGAGTTCGAGTTCAGCCTGCATTTGAAATGCTTAAATTTATTATTTCAAAGTTATATATGTTTTTTCTCGTAAAATATAATTTATGACAAAGTAACTTATAAAACTTTTTCCCCTCTTATGAGATATTTACCTTGAATTAAGGCAAATTCGTTATTTACTGTGTTATTTCTTGTTTACTATAGCTATTCATATGTACAAGATGACTAAATTTACTGTGTACTTTTCTATTGAAATTAATGGGTAAAATATTCACAAAGTCCCAAAGCACGGGAACCGTATGTAAAGATGAAAAAACAGCAGTCAAATGGAAGTTTTTAATGGGATACTACATATATTTTTTTCTCTATTGAAATATTATGCAATAAAAATTCAGAATAAAAATACAGAACCAATGAAGCATTTTTAAACATTGTACATTAAAACGTGGAAAAAACTGGTAAATCATCTCTCCTCTTTGATGAGCATCTCTCCTTTAAGCCTCATACCTGCAATGTCAGCAAATCCTCTCTATGTTTCCTTCGTAACTTCTCTCGCATTCACTCTCACTTTGATCGCCAAAGTCTTGAGACTGCTGTTCATGCTTCCATCACCTCACTCCTTAACTACTGTAACTCTCTGCTTGTGAATCTACCATCCTCCTCTCCCCGCCCCCTTCAACTTGTACAGAACTATGCCACCCGGCTTCTCCTCCGTCGCCCTCGCTTCTCTCCCTCGAAACCCTTGCTGCATGAACTGCACTGGCTCCCTGTCATATCCCGTACTCACTTCAAGATACTTCTCCTCACATTTAATGCCCTAAACAACAAGGCCCCGTCTTACCTCTCTTCTGCCCTCTCGCCACGCCATGTCCATTTGGCCCTTTGGTCATCACATGCACCTCTTTTGAATATTCCTCGTTCATCCCTCTGCTCAATGGGGGATTGCTCCTTCTCAATCTGCGCCCCTAAGTTGTGGAATGCTCTTCCTGCTGAAATCAGGTCTTCTCCCTCTCTTACCAGGCCTTAAAGAGCGCATTACAAAAGACTTATTATTATTATTATTATTTTATTACAAATTTTCATTACTATATTGAAATATTATGCAATAAATATACAGAATACAAATAATACCTTATAAGAACAATTTAAGCTCTTTTAAAAACAAACTTGACAGCCAAATTGTGAATAAATTTTACAAAATTTAAATTCAAAATCTCTTAGGGATTTAAAAACTCGGAACATAAGCAAGGTTTAGCTTTAGGTCATCTGCGATTAGCAAAACAAGATTAGGATTAGGACGAAATATTTAAATATACATTTACCTACTATTCACAAGTTAAACCACTGTTATTTATTGGAATTCCTAAATTATTTTATTAATAATACTCAACGTTTTCGCTTCAAACTTATATTTATAATCGATTCAAGTTCAAAATCGAGTTTTTTTAATTCCTTTTCGGTTCGAGTTTAAATTTAGATTCTAGTTTTCAAAAGATTTTCAGTTCGAATTTTTTTTTAGATCAAGTTTGAAAATATATAGATTTTAAAGGTTTAGTGATTCGAATTCGATACGATTTCCCGGCACTGCTTCGAATAGAATGTCAATTTCTTTTTCATCACTTTTATTACTACTGTATTGTCCCTGTTTGTTTTTTATTTCATTTTATTTAGTAATGGCATTAATTTAATTATATTTTATTAAGGTGAACTTCAAAACTTAGTGAAGTTGGATTTTTTAAAGATCAGCCTAAGCTTCGCGTGCCGAAAAAGGTTGTAGGCGTGCCACTTTGGGCACGCGTGCCATGGGTTTCCAAAACCCTGGTCTAGACTCTGCCTTCGCTCCTTTCATAATGATGGCCACTTCTTAGTCTGCTTTCCATTTTATGTGACTATAAACTAGACGGAAATATAAGAGACTGTTAAAATTTGTGTTTTAGACACATTTTATCGGTTCCTTGAATGTCGTCTACCCGCCACCCAGGACCTGATTCAATTCAGTTATTTAATGTTGCTGTGCGGTTAAGAAGGCACTATTATGAGTAACTAAGCTCTTCATCAAGCCCTCGGAAGGAGCTCTTCTCACAATCACCAGAGGAGGACATATAGTCCAGTTTTTCTAAGCAATCTAAAAAAGATTGCTATCAATCACCCTTTATAAATGTTATCCCTGCTTTTGAAGAGAATGGAAAACCGCTTTACTGACTCTAGCCCAGACTTATAAATCGAGAATTATATTTGAAATGACACAATTGTAATTATGTGGTTAAGAAGGCAATCGCTGGTGACCACGAAAGCATCATGGGCCGGTCCTCTTTGGGGTAGAGGTGCCAAGAAGTATTATGTTTTGACACCAAAGAGCATTCAGGTGGAACCTTCTTCGCCCCGGGGCAGAATGACTTGTTCTGTGTAAGAGGTATGTGAATATAGATACTTATCGGCAGGTGTGTGTGTTTTGCTGCTAAGACGGCAGAGAAAAGAAGAAAGCAGTGTTGTAATTAGCTGTGTGTGTGATGAGAAGTGTGAGATCTACCCACTCCAGTACAGGGCTGAGCACTGCGCGTCCACCAATTGTAGCCAGATCTCTACGGGCGCTGACATTTGTGTCCGCTCTTGCCGGAATCGAACCCGGTACCGCAAAGTTAGTGGGCCAACGCCGTATCCACTCGGCAAGCAAGAGTTCTTTTGTGGCAGGGTACTTGCGAACAATGATGTCCAAGTTAGATGGTGAGAATACTTTGATCAGTTGTATAATATGGTGATGGAAGATGATGCATAGGTAAATATGATTGGCTTCATGGGCGGAAATCTGGCGCTGTATCGGTGCAGGGAAGAGCATAGCTGAGATTGTTAGTGCTGTGGGAGGTCTGGAATATGTGTTGTAAGCCACTTGGAAGTGGAAAAGTGCTTGATGACTGGAAACCGCCATTAATAGTGCCGTTGTATAAAGGTAAAGAGAATAAAC
This sequence comes from Ceratothoa steindachneri, assembly GCA_963969495.1. Classification (NCBI taxonomy): domain Eukaryota; kingdom Metazoa; phylum Arthropoda; class Malacostraca; order Isopoda; family Cymothoidae; genus Ceratothoa; species Ceratothoa steindachneri. Next base: position 133,884,328 of record OZ018326.1, read on the forward strand.
GAATATAATAATTTTAGAGGGATAAGTCTGTTGAGTGTTGTAGTTAAAGTGCATGGAAATGTTCTGAGTGGCTGTATAAAAGGAATAATTGAGGGCGGGTATGGCTTGTGTGGATCAAGTATTCGCACTGAGACAGCTAGGTGTGAAAACGAGGGATAAAAGGTGAAAAAATGTATTCTGTCTTCATTGATGTGTAAAAGATGATGATGGCGTTGATAGAGAAGAATAAGACGGTGTGAGGACGGTTGGAAGACCTCGTAAAACTTGGATTGATTAGGTGAATGAATGTTTTCACCTAATTTGTGGAAAACTGGTTAGAGTTGAAGTAAATAAAATAAGGCGTGATTTTCCCGAAGACTATTTATTTACATGAAAGCGTCTCTTGCCCCGAGTCTCATGGCACACACTCTTGTTCCAAATTATACACGATAATTCTTTCACTTTATGGCTTGTCTGGAGTTAATATTTTTCATAAGTGGCATGTCTGGAGTTAAGATCCTTCATAAGTGACTTGTCTGGAGTTAAGATCCTTCAAAGATGGCCTATATGGAGCCAGCTCCTTTATAAATAGCATATGTTGAGTCAGATAATTCATAAATGGCCTATTTGAAGTCAGATAATTCATAAATGACCTATTTAGAGTCAGATCATTCATAAATGGACAGTCTGAAGTAAGATCCTTCATAAATGGCGTGACTGGAATTAAGATAATTCAGAAATAGTCAATCTGGAATTAAGATCCTTAAATAAATGGCATGTCTGGAATTAAAATATTTTATAAATGGCTTATCTGGATTAAAGATCCTTCACAAATAAATGTCTGAAGTTAAAATACTTCATAAATGGCATGTTTGGAGTCAAGATCCTTCATAAATGCCTCTCTCGGGCAGATCCTCAATAAATGCCATGTCTGTAATTAAGATCATTCAAAATTGGTCTGTTTTGAATTAATATCGTTCATGAATGTTCAAAGTAGAATTAAGATCTTTCCTGAATGGCATGTTTGGAATTATATCCTTTATAAATGGCATGTGTGGAGATACGCTCCTTCATAAATGACCTGTTTGGAGTGAAGATCCTTCCCAAATCCCTCTCTTGAGTTAAGATCTTTCATAAATAACTTGTCTGAAGTTAAGATCCTCATAAATGGCCTGATGGGAATTCATATAATTTATAACTTGCCTGTCTGAAGTCAGGATCCTTCATAAATTGTCTTCTTTCTGGAGTGAAGATCCTTAAAAATGGCCTGTTTCAAATTAAAATCATTCAAAAATGGCCTGTCTAGAGTTAAGATACTTCATAAATAGCCTTGTGCATTTAATAATCTTTATAAATGGCCCATTTTGAGTTAAGATACTTCATAAATGATCTCTTTCGAATAAGGATCATTCGTAAATGGACTCTGTCGAGTTAATATCCTTCATAATTTTCCTGGCCAGTTTAGAGTTAAAATTCTTCCTAAATGTCATGTATAGAGTGAAATTCATTCAAAAATGTCCTGTCTGGAGTTAATATCCTTCATAAATGGCCTGTATGGAGTAAAGTTCCATAAAAAATGTCCTGTTTGGAGTTCCTTAAAAAATGTTCTGTCGTGAGTGAAGATCCTTCATAAATGACCTGTCTGAATTTAAGAGCCTTGATAAATGGCATGTTTGGAGTTATGATCCTACAGAAATAAAAAAAATATTTTGTGTGGAGTTAAGAGCTTTCATAGATGGCCTGGCTGGAGTTAAGATCCTTCATAAAATGGCCTGTCTGGGGTTAATATCCTTCAAAAATGGTCAGTCTGGAATTAATATCTTTCACAAATCACAAATAGCATATGCGGAATTAAGATCCTTCACAAATGGCCTGTGTGGTGTTAAGATCCCTCCTGATTTCCTGTCTGGAGTTAAGATCCTTAATAAATGGACTGTTTGGTTAAAATCCTTCATAAATATAACAGAGGTTTAGGATCTTTATCCATTAGAAAATGCATTACTAAAATCAAAGTTCGAAAACGTTCCCGCACAGCCAAACGCTCTAGTGGTAAAAGACTTATAACCTTTCTCTCAACCTAGATTAATAACAAGCGACCCTCCGTTAGTTACCATTTCTAGAACAGATATGCCTAAGCGCTTTAAAGCCTTTTAACAACCAATCGACTATTTGCTATGCTAATAAGTGACTTTGCCAACTCTTATCCTTGAGATAAAGAATAAAAATAAATAAATTTCTGGACTGTGTAAAGCTGGAAGTTTATATACTGCTCATAAAATTCCTTCCAAAACTAGAATACGTTCTGAAATTTGATATCCTGATGAATTAACTCTGAAAAAGTGCCCAGATGATTAGCTACATTTTTAATCATTTAATATTGTTGAACGAATCTATTGCTAGCCTCGTATCGTTTGAACATCATGATGTGTTTGAGGAACAATGGATTGATGGAAAGTAGCTGGTATGTTTCAAAGTTCTCCGGTTGCTCTTATCCATTCCAATTGGATTTGGGAGACCTGAAATTCTGATATCAATGATTGCATTCAGCAAGAATTACTTCGTAATAACCTTTCAAGAGCTCAATCTGCTAAGGATCTCGTTTCTACCCAATGCATCTATAGCATTTATCAACTTTGAACATTTTATTGACATATCAGATTAAGTAACTGGTATTAATGAGGCAGGAGAAAGAGAATCCTTGGGGGTTGGGGGGGGGGTGCCCTGGGAATTTTCTAATACTTTTCTTTGTCTCGACTTTTAGACACCAAATAAGACGGAAGTTTGCGAGTGTCGGAGGTGAGATTATCGTCTGTTGGAATTATTTGATTTTCCATGCTATTTCTATGGCCCACACCGAAGGAAATTGGATTGTTCTATTTTACCATATGTGTTTAATCACCCTACTTCTTGTGTTACTTCATTAGGAAACAAGATGGTTTAATCAACCTTAAGTATTGTGGCATAATCAGAGTGCTCTCTACTGATCACTTAGATAGGAAATGAAGTTTAATGGGCTTGCTCGATATCGAGTTTTTTAACCTCAAATGCAACAAGGTAGTTGCTTGAACATCTAGTAAATTCTTTTTCGAAATCTAAGAAACTTACCAACATTAACATCTTGATTATTTAACACGGTGTTTCAAAATAAAATTGCCCACTCGCACAAGATGAACTTGAACTTGCTACGGCTTAGTCGAATGCAATCACCGCTTCCGATTAAGCACACTGAAGCTATAGAGAGTGTGGTCAGTCGTGGGATGGAGTCGTATCCGCTTCGCCTTCATAGTGAGTTCTATACATTGAAAATAGCCGTAGTTTGGCTCCCCTTTAAATTGTGAGTCCTCACTGGGAAGTAAAAGGCATCAGTAATGAGTACAGATCTGGGATAAAACCCCTGTCAGATGGTATTCGACCAACTCATGAAGGGGGAGAAGGGTTATAGACAGTGCGTGTGTTCCAGTAGAAATTCCGGGATCTTAAACTCTTATGTTACTAGGTGCCTTCCGTGGAGACACTTCCTCTTTATTAATAAAATCAATACCTTCAACTTCAGGCTTAACTAAACCATATGGTGAATCGAGATGAACTGCAAAAGTGTTCCAGTGGGGTGAAATAAGAACTTGCTCATTGTGATCACAATCCAAAGGGGGTGTCTTTTATCACAGGCAAATGTTAATGTTAGACAAAGGTGGAAAGCACCAGTAAAATTGGATGTGCCCCCAAATTGGCAGACATCCAGTTCTTGAGTGACTATTTTTGCTCTCATGGCTTTAAGCTTACTTTGAATGAGCAACAGACCCCCCAAATTAACAAAATTCGAACAAAAATTAAAAGTGAATATAAAATTACAAAGATTGAAGCTAAACAACGCCAGAAACGAAGATTGTTAAATTAGTTGAAATGACAAATTGAACGTTATACTGAAGTAGCGCAAAATGTGGGCGTCCGCAATTAAGGCAAGGACAATCAAAATGTGTCGTGGCTAAGGCAAGGATAAATTCATCGAGCGTCCAGCAATTAAGTCAAGGACAATATCAATAAGCGTCTAGCAATTAAGGCAAGAACACCCCCTCTAAGCGTACAGCAATTAAAGCAAGGATAAAACAAACAAGTATCCAACAATTAAGGCAAGGACAAACCAATAAGCGTCCAGCAATTAAGGCAAGAGCAAAATCAAGGACAGAAGCAACAAGTGTCTAGAAATTAAGGCAAGTACAAAACCAAAGAGCAAAATCAGCAATCGGCTAGCAATTAAGGCAAGTGAAAAATAAATTACAAAAACAACAGGTGTTCAACAATTAAGACAAGTACAAAACCAACAGGGTTCCAGCAATTAATGCAAGACCAAAACCAACAAGCGTTTAAAATTTATGTCGAAGACAAAACCAACAAGCGTTCATAATTAAGGCAAGGGCAATCCACAACAATTTGAGAACAATAGACTCTCGTCACAAAAATAAAATAGCAACAAGCTTCTTAAATGAAGGTAAAGGTTTCCTTAAAGGAAGCAAGAGGCTTTCCTTAACTGTAGCAAGAGGCTTCCTTAACTGAAGCAAGAGGCTTCCTTAACTGAAGCAAGAGGTAGGCGGAAACAACTGAAGAAAAAGCATACGTGAAAAATGACTTTTTAGCACACCGAATGTAAAAGTTACTAAATAGCCATTTTGCCACAAACTATGCAAAAGTAACGAAGTTCTCGCACACCCGATCAAAGCGGTTAAAAAAACAGATAGACAGAGGCCTCTACTCGAACCCTCTCGGTTGGGTAAACGTAAAAAGGTCTGGAAAGTATGTTTCACTCGAGGAAAAAACATAAGACTAAATCAACTTAAATTACATAGAAAAATGGGTAATACACATCCTAAATGGATTGGGAATATAGTACTAATTAAATTTAAATGAATGATACCAAACCTAAGTTCCTTAACATTTAACTTCCACAAGATGAAGAAACTATAGAGGCATTTGTCCTACTACCCAACTTTGCACTAAAATGTGATCCAATTAGCTTTAGGAGTACGCCACAGGAAAAGTCTCAAGTCAAATAAATTCCTTAGGATTTAATAATCCCATTTATGGGAACCATAAATTTTTCCCTCTAAGTTCTTCACGGGAGAAGCCACTCACAGTTTCCATTCTGAGACCCTAAGTTAGAGATAACTTAATTAATTTGGCGATAATTCTCACTGGATTACGGAAAACTTCTCAATAAAAAAGCTTAAGAGCAAAATCTAAGACTTGAAATTTAATAGCTGCCAAAAAATTGAATAATAATTTTGACTTTCGGGGAGCATAGTTTTCAATTTTGGCTAAATTAAATGAAGGGTTTAGATGGTTAGAGGCTATCTCTCGGGGAAGGAGGGCGCGGAAATTCTTCTTTTTAAAAGATTGCCCGAGGTAACAAAAATAAATCCGACATGAACCCTCGGACCACGTAATGAAGGATTAGTGTGGAGTCAGGAGGCCAACATAAACCCGGATCAGTTGGTCAAACGAACCTCTGATAACGTCGAAAATGTGGCTTGGCGAGTGCGAAACAGGCCGCTTATAAGCTTAGTTTGAAATGCGTCTTTATAGACTCAAAAATAGCCGAATGGATTAAGCCTGCCCTCCACAGATATCATTAACACGAAAAGGAGAAAATTCAAAACTAGTAGCCACTCTTCTTGGTTTTTTCTCTTTGGACTGGTCCTTCTTACTACACCCCTCAGCTCTAGGTTTTTACGGGCTTAGTATTATTGAATTCTTCAGAGTCTGCCTCTGGAGGGAGCAGAGGGAGGGGGCAGTACTTACAAGATCAGGAATTTCTTGTGCATGGTTATTGTCATCCTTCCACGTAAGCTTCTGAGTTGTTTTGACGTTCGTCTATTTAGCCATTCTTAAAAGGAGAAAGTTATAGCCGTCTATCGATTGTTAATGGTCACGCCGCAGACATGTGTTAGCATCTTCTGGTATGTTTTTGCCCCAATCGGGTTTTTTTTCTTTTTCTAGTGCGCGTTTTCTCTCAGTGGATTTAATACATCAGGCTGTAGTTCCGAAGATGTTTTAGGTAAGAGTGTATGACAAATACACATTAGGGGAGGAAAATATTTGTTTCAGCGGGGAATTGATTTTAATATTTTATTTCGAAGAAAGATTCATCTCAAATATGAATACCAATTTTGGAAAGCTTGGATTTTCTTTGCTAGACGTTAAGGAAGATAGTGTAATATAAATATATATATATATATATATATATATATATATATATATATATATATATATATATATATATATATATATATATATATATGTATATGAATCCATTAAACCACATTGAAAGAGAAAACGGAATAATTTTTCCTTGCAGTAATATTTTTATTACCTTTTTTCGGGAAAATCCGTGCAGGGAAGTGATTCGGACCAGGCACACTGAGGCAGCGAGCACCGCTTTGATCACAGTTAAAAAAATGTCGTTAGTACACTACGCTACGCAGAGAACCAAAAAATTCTCTGAAATGCTCGAAAGTGCTCGCTGCCTCAGCGTGTCTGGTTCGAATCGCTTCCCTGCACGGATTTTTTCGAAAAAAGGTAATAAAAATATTACTGCAAGGAAAAATTATTCCGTTTTCTCTTTCAATGTGGTTTAATGGATTCATTTTCATCATTCTCTCGTGCTACTTTGAGAGATATATACCTATATATATATATATATATATATATATATATATATATATATATATATATATATATATATATATATATATATATATATATGAGGGGAGAAATAACGTCGCTTTTAAGCAAGAAATTCATACTTCCGTTTCTCAAAAATGCCGACACATCCTCGCATATTTCACATTAGCGCCACTGATTTGTGTGTTTGTACGTTAAGCAACTTCTGTATCTCATTTGTTCACTAGTGACTGACAATGACGGATGTCTCCGTCGAAACCTGATTTCGCATATAAAATTAGTCCAATTACTGTGGTTTTATCCCTATATAAATAAATATATATATATATATATATATATATATATATATATATATATATATATATATAGAGAGAGAGAGAGAGAGAGAGAGAGAGAGAGAGAGAGAGAGAGAGATAATAGATATAGATATAGATAACTACACCTATAAGCTCTTAAATGATAGGTATGTCAATTATTTCTTAGACTTCACAATTTGTCAAATTGGCCGTAAATTTAATCATTTAGGCGAAAGTTGTGAAACGCGGTAAGGAATAAACGGGAAAAAAAGAGAGGAAGAGAGAAATGGTACAAAGGAGTAGGGAAGATAAAAGGATAAGTACATAAACCAAAAATAATTGCAAGATAGTTTAGGAATTCTGTCCGAATACAATTTAGAATCTAATCATCAACTTTATTCTATACTATTAACAAAGAGTAATATTCAAATTGGGAAAATTGCTAATTAAATTGGACTCAATAATATTACGTCCAATAGCATTTTTAGCGTGTCAAGTGGTTTGAGATGCACTTGCACTGATACTAAATACGCAAACCTTTTCTTAAATAAACAATACCTCTCTTGTACCATCAATTAACTTTACTCTTAAAATTGGTCACAATTGAACTCTTAGTTGACTAGATTTGTTAATACCCCTCACTCCCTCAGGCTTTAAATTCTCATTCTTGTATTTATTTATTCTTGCATTTATTTATTCTTCCTACCACATCTTTTTAAAAGGTCTTTTTCTCCACTTCTTGTGCTCCATTCGTGATTCTTTGACATTGAAATTTCGAAAATATTATCGACAAATGCCTTGAATTAGCGTCTTTAAAACACTTTTTATTGTCTAACCTCCCCCGTACTTTTACTCCACTTTTGTTAGTATTCCACCTATTTTAAAACAATTTAGTATTTCTCTCCTTTGTACCCAATTTAAATATCAAAATACAATTTATAAACTTTTAGTTAAGAATGATCCTTCTACCTTTGCGATGTGTGTCCAAACACACATCACAACATAACGTACGACGAGGTGAAGAAAACAGCCTATTTTATCTTCACATGTCACAGCTTAATTAATCATTGAATTAAGTGGCATTCATCCTAAACCATCTGTCACACTAAAGATGGTATCTTACGTAATATTAATGAGTCCAATTTCATTAGTAATTTTCCAAATTTCAATATTAGTCCTGGTTAATAATATCTAATAAACTTGACGATTAGATTCTAAATTGTATTCAGACCGAATTCTAAACTTTTTCCTGGTATTTTTTTAGTTTATATACATACCCTTCCATCTTCCCTAGTCATTCGTGACCTCTCTCTCTCCCTGTCATTTTTACGCTTACTCCTTACCATTTTTTTGAATTATCTCCTATTAAGAGTTAATTTCTGTAATTTATATATATATATATATATATATATATATATATATATATATATATATATATAATCATGGAATACTTGTAACTTATAAATCATGGTAAGATAAACTGCGTCAGAGTGGAGAATGGTTGGACTGGATCGAATCGAATCCGACATAGAAATAATAGAGGAGGGATGAGTGTGCCGAACCACAGAGAACGAGAAGTGAAAGAGGAAAATGGTGTAGAAAAAACTTCAGGAGGGGATAGATAGAGTTACAGGTCGGTGGCTAGACCACGAAGTGTTGTGTAATGTGCGTGAGCAGCAAGGGGATGTGTGCAATGGATGAGAGCTGAGATGAAAAAGAAACGTGAGATTCATGATGCTGTTATCTTACGTGCAGATGGGTGTTGGTTGTGGGTAGTCGTGGGCTGCTGGATATCTTCTCAGCACTCACTCGGCGTACATTTATGTATGCCAGGTCTCTTCCTAGTTTGTCCATTTGTCGTGTTGTGAGTTTGTTGTTTTCGTGTAGTGTCATGTTTGTGCATGGAGGAAAGCAACATACTTTCCATGCAAAATATAAACTAATTAAGATCCAGAAAAATCTCGTTCCAGAATTCCATAGCCATCTTCATAGAGCATACCAAGAAAATCCCATTAACTCCAGTATCACCATCAATATACTCGCGATGAACACACACACTAAAACAAATACAAGGAAACACAAAATAAGAACAACAAAAAAACTCTCAGAAAAAGATCTGAACCTAAGGAAGAAACGAAAACACCTTAAAGCACCAACACCACCCAACACATTTATTAGCAGAATCAAACAAGCTCTTCAAAATGAAACAGAGAGCTGACATCAGAAAATATCCTGCAACTATTGTTGACACAGCATTAAAAAAGGAAATGGGTATCAAATGGCTAACAAAGAGACTTCGAAATGGAAAATCACACATAGTAGCTATAAAAGAGTAAGATGGTATAATCATCCAGGATTGAGAAAGAATAGTTAAAAGAACTAAAGAAAACTATGAAAAGTTGTACTTAAGCAACAACACCCTCCAGAACCGCAACCAACAAACAACACAATGATCTTCTCAAATGCAGTTCTAAAATTAGAAATTTAAATTGTAGTCAATCAATCGCTTCAGACTTGCTGAAAGATTCTGAAGATGTCATGGTGGACAAACTAGCTTGCCTCTTCACTGAATGACTAAAACAGAGCAAGATTCCGGAGGAGTGGCACAATGCCATAATAATCCTTCTACATCTACAATGTGATCAACCACACCTTACAAACTACAGAAGAATCAGCTTCTCTAATATCTATGGATTCTTAACAAGAATGATTACTAACATTGCAAAACCAGCTAGATGGCCAACAACCGAGATAACAATCTGGCGTCAGAAAAGGCTTCTCAACAATTGACCACATAAATACTCTCAACCAACTCATTGAGAAAGCTTCTAGTAAAATATACGAGTACCTGTATATTTGGTATGTATAGACTACCAGAAAACAATTGATTCAATAGAAACACTAACGGTCATAACAGCCTTGAAGAATCAAGGTATTCGCTCTACATATATATCACAGAAAGGTATAAGACAAGGAGATACTATCTCTCCGAAATTATTCACGTCCTGTCTAGAAGAAATCTTCAGGAGGCTTAACTGGAAAAGCAAATGTATTAAGATTAATGGGGATTACCTCAATCACCTGAGATTCGGAGATGATATTCTATTCAGAGTTGGTAACCTAGAAGAGATTGAAACAATGCTTCAAGAACCTAACCATAAAAGAAAGAAAGTTGGCCTTAAACCTTTTTAGAGAAACAAAAGTGATAACAAACCAATCATAGGTCCACATGATAGACATCACAATTGATAACGAGCAAATTGACATGGTAGACAAATATATCTATCTGGGCAAACAGATTACAATGTCTCGAGGAAAAGATCAATCGCAGAATCACTCCAGGGTGAAAATCATTTGGAAAGTCACGCATCATCTTCAAAATCAAAATGTCCATGTGCCTGAAAATAAAAGTATACAACCAATGCATAATTCTATCTATGACCTATGAATCAAAAACTTAAAACCTGACTAAAAAACCTACATGGAAATTTAGAACAACACAAAGAGCCCATGGACGCATTACACTGGTCTGCGTCAAAAATGTACCTTAGGTTTTCTATAGTGTTTCTTAATAAAATTGACCTCCTAAATCCGAATCTGTCATCCGTTTTTCTCTATCACCTCTAGTTTTTGCGATACAGGGGGTGATAATAATTTTATAGTTTATACATCTCCTATATTACATCAAATTTCAATAGTTTTTGCACTGCTCTATTCGCAGTAAATTTTGTGTACATTTTAAGTAATTATGCAAATAGGTTTATATTTTGCAGGTTAAAAATTGCTTAGCATCATAATAATAAGAATAATAATAATAATAGTGGTTGAGTTAAAAATGAACAGAAAATGTAAGAATAGCTCCGACAGGTTTTGCTATGTTTGCGGCAAAGTGACTTTTCCCGAGCAGCAAAGTACAATCCCTCCTGTAATTAAATCTTTGTATCATGCATATTTTGGAGTAAGGCTAAGAGATCAAGATAAAAGTTTTGCACCACATATCTGCTGCAAGGGATGCTACATAAGTTTAAGACGCTGGAGTCAGGGCGAACAGAAGTCCCTCTCTTTTGGTGTTCCCATGGTGTGGAGAGATGGCAAGGACCACACTACGGACTGCTATTTTTGCATGCCAAATCTTAAAGGTGAGCATTGTATCAAGTATTTAAGCTTTCTGTATTATACTGGCTCCTGAAAATGTCATTATTATGCCAAGACTTAGCATAAAATTAAAAACTAACATAGTTCACTTCAGCATGAACATATCTTTTGCTAAACATTTATGTACTATCTGCAACTCCAAATCAATTCCTTTATGTAATATGCAATTATATTTTCCCGAGGTATAAATAAGAAGAATAAACATAGTGTGGCATATCCGGATGTTCCTTCTGCCATCAAACCCCTAACCCATGGCCCAGGAATTCCTATACCTTCTCCCCCTGAACATATAGAGGTACATGAAGAGATTAATATGGAAGTTGACCAAGATTATGACACATCGGAGTCTTATCAGGTTTCCACACATGATATGGTCGCAAGACCATTCACTTAAGTTCAGTTAAATGACCTGACCAGGGATCTGGGGGTTTCAAAGGCGAATACACAACTTCTTGGCTCTCGACTTCGTGAAAGTAATCTTCTTGCTTAAGAAACAACATTTAGGGGGGTACATAAATAGAGAACAAGAGTTTCGAAGCTATTTCTTACAGCCTTCTTCCAGCTCTTTAGTATACTGCGCCAATATTAAAGGACTTGTTGAGGCCCTTGGAATTCCCTACAACCCAATAGAATGGAGACTGTTCATAGATTCCTCCAGTAGAAGTTTAAAAGCTGTGTTACTGAATATTGGTAACAAGATAGCTTCCGTTCCTATAGGCCATTCGATCCAACTTACTGAAAGTTATGAAAATAGGAAAAAATTGCTGGATGCAATAAATTACTCTAGCTATAAGTGGAGGATATGTGGTGACTTAAAGGTAAGATCATTTTACACTTGGCATTTCTAAGCTTTTTGATATTGACATTTTCATTTTTAATTCTTAATACTTGTATACACCTTTTGGTCAACTTACATTTTACAAGAATGCAAATCTGGAAATCATTAGTCATTTTTTAGTTATATTTTTTGTTGAAGTGTGTCCCTATAGGTTAATGCATCCTATTGGGTTAATGGGGAACTTATCCTAATTGAGAAAGTATACAACACAACTCAATAAACTCAAAATAAGATGTACATATATCCAATTAGTTCCAATACGATTATTTAATGCATCGGCATACAGGATTTTTCAGTACATATTCATATTCTTATTGTTTTAAGAAATATTACTTTGAATTTGTTTTTAGAAATATTACACTGAATTTACATACCGTGCTAAAAAATTTTCAGGTAGTGTCTCTTACGCTTGGGACGCAAACAGGCTACACGAAGCATCCCTGTTTCCTATGTTTATGGGACAGTCGTGCAGATAGTATGCACTATGAGAAGAAGGTTTAGCCTCCACGAGAAGCATTTAGAATTAGATCAAACAATGTGATAGCTGAACCTTTAGTGCCTCCTCAAAAAATACTCCTCCCTCCACTGCATATAAAGCTTGGCATAATGAAAAATTATGTCAAAACTCTTAATAAAGTAGGCCAAGCTTTTAAATTTCTTCTTCAAAAATTTCCACAAATCAGTGACGCTAAGCTCCATGGGGGAATTTTTGATGGACTTCAAATCAGGAACTTGATCAGCAATTTGATGCATCAATGTAGGACATAGAAAAAGATGCCTGAAAAGCTTTCAAAGCTCTAGCTAACAATTTTCTAGGCAATAAAAGAAGCCTAGAAGAATATGTTGCCCTGGTCAATCAGCTCTTAACAAGTCTCAAACATTTGGGAGCTCGAATGTCTATAAAGATACACTTTTTACAGTCCCATCTGGATTATTTTCCCGACAACTGTGGGGATTACAGTAAAAAACAGGGGCAAAGATTCCACCAGGACATAAAAACAATGGAATCCAGGTACCAGTGTAAATGGAACGGAAACATGCTTGCTGACTACTGTTGGTGTTTGAAGCGTGATGCACCAGATGACAGGCACAAGCGAAAATCGTCAAGGGCGTCTGTTCTTCGAAATTATAATTATTTTCTTTATTATGTAGCATTCTTTTATTTTTTGTTTATTAAAAGAATTATAGTTTACATACGTGTATTCCTGTTTATATGATATAACAGTAATAATGCATTATTAGATAGAGAAAGTTTTTTTTTTTTTAATTCAGAAAAAATTAGGTAATCTCAATGAAAATGGTGTATTCTGTACTGAGAAAATCTGACCTGATTGAACAAATATACATTCACTTTTGAGCTCAGGAGGTTGGATTCATTAAGAAACCACAAAAAAATCCTGGGGAACATAAAAGAATTTGTCAAACGCAGGCCTGTGTTATGATTGGGATGACTTGGCGTAAAAAAAAACAATCAGCCATTTGCATATACGAGTATGAATAAACCAAACACTAATAATGGGTGTCTTCTGTCAAAGATATGGGCTTAGCGTGGGCAATCTTTTATCGCCCATATTATGTGACCTTTTTATGGAACATTTTCAAGTTAGCTTACTCCCCTCTGTTATTTCACATCTAAATTTTGTATGGTTTAGGTATGTAAGCGACGTCATATCGATTTGGCCTATAAAAAGTTTAAATTCATTCGACAATTTCCTCAAAAATCTTAAAGTAGAATGGGGAAAAGATAATTTTATAGCCTTTCCCGATGTCAAAATTGTAAGAGTCATTGACCAGATTAGATTCACTGTGTACCGAAAACCGACCCATTCTAACTCTTACATCCATTTCTTTTCACATCATGATGTTACCATTAAAAAAAGCCTTTGCAACATATATGTTCTTGAGAGCACTTAGAATCTGTGATCCTTGCTTTTTAGAAGACGAGATTCTAAATACAACCAGCAGATTCAGTGAATTATACTATCCCCTCTAAGTCATCAATAAGAGCTTATCTAGAGCTAAATCTACATTCTACCGCCCCAAGGATAAAAACGAAGTGAATAGCAGGAATTGTCTATCCCTCCTCTTTTCTCCCCTCCTCAAAGGAGAAAAGAGTTATTTTTCCAGGTCGAGCCACGTTTAAATACTTTTATTCTATCCTCAAATCTTTCCCTTCGACCAAGCCCATGGATCAATTAAATGAGGCAGGTGCATATGTAATCCCGTGTGAATCCACTAACTGTCGCTCGTTCTATATAGGAGAGACTGGGAGAACATTAAAAAAACGAATATATGAACATAATAGTGATGTCAGGCGAGGCCGTACTTACTACATCCAGTATTTTTAACCACATTAGCAATTAAAACCACCAAATAGATTATGTAAAGTCGCATATAATATACAATTGTAAAGATTTCCGTAAAAGAAAAATTGAGGAATCGATACTAATAAGAAAAATTCCCAAATTTCAATCTTCCGGAGGGACAATTTAAATGTAGCTCCTATTCCCGGCAGCTGATCGTAAACAGAAGAGTTAATGATCCTAGAACCACAACCCCTGATTAATGACCCATTTTCTCCATTTTTTCTCGTTTATTTCAGTTTTTTGTCAATATCTTTTAGTTTATAGCTGAAGATAATATGGTAAGCTACATATCGAAATTAGTCCCGTCCTAATAAACTTTATGTTCTGAAACAGTGGTTTCTTTGTACATTTAATTTACCCATTATTGAGTAAAACAGTGCATATATATATATATATATATATATATATATATATATATATATATATATATATATATATATATATATATATATATATATATATATTGAGAAAGGGATTTTTGTAACATTTTTTTCTCTTGGCTTGGATGTCCTCCCCCTGTCGTCATGGTTACCACCTCTACCCTCTCACCGGATTTGGATAATTATCGTCTGGGACAAAAGTAAAGTCATTTTTTGGTCCAGCTGCGTGCATCAATTAATTGTGAAAGTCAAAGGACAACATGAATTGGATGAAGGTAATTTCAGTTATATAAATATATAATGAGAGTGTAATAAAATATAAATCTAACAGTCGTTTGTCCTTGCAATTAATCGTGTCACCCATCATATCATCATACTATTTAAAAAGTACGTGGATTGGTTAAAACATAAAAACATTGAAAATAATGAAAGGAAGTCAGTTTGCTCATAGTGTAGATTTTAACTTGTTCGTGGTGGTATGAGGCGCATGATGTTGTTTCATAGATTCCATGTAAGGGAGCGTGTTAGACGTCTGGAGGAGAGAGTGTCAATGGCTGGTATTAGGAACTAGGGGTAACATTTGCAGTAGAATTTGTGGGGGAATCAAAATGTGCTGGTTAGATATTGCGGATGTGTGCCTTCAAGGGGCCAGTGGGTCCTTGGCGAGTGTATGAATGTTGATGTCTTTTTATGATTTTATATGGGCCCCTGCATGGTGTCGAAAACCTGCGGCAAATCTTTGTGTCCTTTAGGAAAACATACGTGGGAGTATCAAACTCCTTGGGAATAAAAGTACCTTGTTTCAAAATAGGCCTAGGAAATTATTGGGCCAAGTAAGTTCATAGTTTTCTGATGTTGTTGTATTGTTTTGTGTTGTAAGAGATCTGTGTTTCTGGTGACAAACAAGTCACATGGTAGTCGTAAAGGAGTGCCAAAAACAACTTGTGTGGGAGAATATCCTGTCTCTTGACATGGATTGTTATGCATAGCGAGTAGAGTTGCAGGTAAACTTTTTAGCCAATCATTAGGATCTCCTTTGGCTCGCAGAGAGCTTTTAGGGTACGATGGCATTTTTCTAGCACAGGGTTGCCATATGTGTTCGCAGGCGATGTAAAAATGTGTTATGTGGCAGTTAGCTTTAGTAATTCCTGAAATAATCCTGGATGGGATTGAAGGCCATTATCAGAGATTATTTTAAACGGAGCACCAAATCTTGAGTTATAATGAGTGAAAAAATCGTCAACTACAGACTCTAAAGTCATATCCTTTAATGGATATGCCTCAATCCATTTTTGAAAAACGGCATATAACTGTGAGAAGATACTTGTAGCCTTCAGGAAAACCACTGATTAACTCCACATGGATGGTATGAAACCTAGACTCTGATGCAGTAAATTGTGTGTAAGGTGGCTGTGTGTGTCGTTGCACTTTTGCCTTCTGACATGAAAGGCAATTACGAATCCAAGATCGAATATCTTGTCTCCTTCCTCTCCAGACAAATCGGTCTGAGATAGATTTGAGAGTGACTCTAGTACCTAAATGGCCAAGATTATGATGCAATCAAAGATTAGTTTGCGAAATTCGGAAGTCAGATAAGATCGTACAAAACCTTTTGATCAATCGCAAATGAGGGAGTGAGAAGAGCATGGGAGTCTACTTTGTAAAATTTAAGGGAAATACTATCATTGTCTTGTAATTAGGCAAGTTGCAGATCTGTTGATTAGAATCTTGCAACTGCTGTATAATCAATAATAGAAGAGGAAAGAACAGATTTATTTATTGCATGGCCTGAAGGATCTAGAGTGCTATTTTGAAATGCTGATGTTTGTGTATGTGTAGCAGATTGCATGCTGCAATTGATGATGGGGACTCTAGAGAGGGCGTCACTAGGATTATCCTTCCCTGCAATATGAAGAATGTCACTTGTGTATTGTGAAATGAATTTAAATGAACGGGCTTCTTTAGGAGAGTGTCGTGTGTTGAGGGCTTAAGCGGCACCAATTATGGCCTTATAATCAGTAAGCATGAAGAAACTTGTTCCTCCAAGTAAATGTTGAAAGTGCTTGATTGCAAGATGAATTTCGGTCAATTATTTAGTGAATGTACTATGTTTTAATTTCGGGCCACGAAAAGAGTTGATAAATAATCCCAGAACCTCACACTTATTTCCATAATACACCTGGAGGACGGCACCGAGGCCAAGATTAGAGGCGTCAGTAAAGAGACATAATGGGCAGTCTCACTTTGGATGTGCCAAATGGGTAGTATTGATGATATCCAGTTTTATGGCATCGAATGCATCTTGTGCTTGTCTGTTCCATTTTAAAACTGAAGTGGGGCGGCGTTTATTGGCACCTTTCAATAATTTCGTGAGTGGAATCGAGGTTAAGGCTGCTTGTCAAATGAATCGCAGCAAGAAATTCACCAAACCCATGAATCTCTGCAATTCGTGTAGCGTTTTGGGGATAGGATAATCTTTAATAGCAGTGATTTTATCCTGTTGGGGAGATATACCTTGTGAATCAACTCGATAGCCAAGAAAGTCGAGCGCGTCTACCGAAAAGATACACCTTGCAAGGTTTATCTCTAATGTTGAAAAGAGCTGCTCGAGATGTTGTGAATGTGGAGTTTCGTCTTCACCGACTATGAGTAAGTCGTCTGCATATGAGAAAACGAAATCCAAGTCACACAAAGCATGATTGATATACTTTTGAAATGTTTGTGATGAATTTAACATTCCCCGAGGTAAGACCAAGTACTAACAAAGCACAAGGGGAGTCATCATAGCCGTCTTCTCAATGGATGCAGGTTCTACAGGGATTTGAAAAATGCATCCTTAAGGTCAATTTTAGGAGATTTAGTACAGTTTTGGAGTTTGGCCGTGAAGTCGGTAAGATAAGGTAAGGGATATTTGTCTCTAACAGTCACAGAATTAAGTCGCCTATAGTCACAAGTAATGCGGTTTGCTGTGATCTGACTTTTTAATAAGATGAATTGGCGAAAAATAGGGTGATTTTCTTGATCTAATTAGACCTTCTGACAGCATTGTTTGTATGCTGTCCGTGGCAGCCTTTACCATTTTTGGATAAAGGCATCTTGGCCTCTCAGAAACCAGGGAGCCCTTGTGAGAATAAAATGATGAAATGAGTGGGGAACGCTATGCCTGCTTTGGGGATTAACACATCCATTACTTGGTTTATAAAGAGCACTATGTTTGTTGAGTAATTGATCTATCGGGGAGCCATTGGAAATAAATGAAAGGGTGGGAAGAATAGAACTTTTCTTTATGTTTTGAACGGATAAATTCGTGGTACCATCAACTAAACACAATTTCCTTAAATTAACTCAAATATTATAGTATACTGGAAAGTCAGCACCTAATATAGCACATTGCACATCACAAATTAAAAAATTCCACACAAAATTGCGCCTAAGTCCTAGTGAGAGGTTTAAAGTTTGAGTGCCAAAAGTACGAATGGGGGTGACAGAAGATGTGGTGAGGGGAATATGCGATTCTTCGTCTTTGTCTTTACACTAGGGTAGCGGGTAGAATACTATTTATGGAACCAGTATCAACTAAAAACCTTTTACGTGTTTTGGTATGAGTGACGTATAAACAAGGGGTGGAGGGCACACAATGACGCAACGTCATCCATCACTGCTGACTGGGAAAATTAGGCATGACACTGGCCTGTTGGCATCCGGGGTAACAATGACGTACCATTTGACCGAAATTCCTGTGATACCAAAAATTACCGTTTTCAAGTGTAGGAGAGTTGCAAAAGTAATTGGAGTCGGTGTGAAGGTGGGCAGGGAAGCTGTGCCGCCGCGATGGTGATCGTCCTCTTAAAGAGGCTCTAAAGTGTTCTAAGGATGCTATTCGGCAGGAGAGGTTTACCAGTTCCTCTTTTATAGGGGCTAACGCTGTTTTCATTTGTAACTGGAAATCTGGAAGGAGGCAGCCTTGGCAATGTCCGTTACACGCGCTTTCGAACTACGATTGAGGTCACGAGTGGCCGCGATCTCAAGTTGGTCAAGAGGGGTATCAGGGGCCAAAATCTTGACGGACTCTTGAATGTAGAGTGGGAGCCGTCCAACAAAGGATTCCCGCAGAAATTCATGATTCACATTGTCCCCCAAAGTGTCACGTAATCTCCGCGATAAGTCATCGTGTGCAAGATGGGAGAGTTCGGATGTGCGGGCTAACATCTCCATTTTTTGAGCAGTGGTCGGGGTATATTTTTCCAGGATAGCGTCCCGGAGAAAAGGGTAAGAGAGGGTAGCAGGGTTCTTTAAGAGAGGTGAAATGCCATCTATCACCGTATAGGCAAGTGCCCTTATAAGTGATTTTAGCTTGTGGGCGTCACTAGTAATCCGGTCGAGATTGAATAACAACTCAATTTGGGTAAACCAGGATTGTGGGGAAGAGCTTTAGAACTCTGGTGGGGAGATGGCAGAAATTGTGCTTACCGCAGTGGAATTATCAGCGTTGTCCATTTTCGAAGAAGGTGTCTGGCTGGCGTCAGTTGTGTGCTTGTTTGTCCTTAGAGGTCACGCGAGCTGCTTGAAGTCACTCCGGGGTCACCAGTGGTGACCCCGGAGTGACTTCAAGCAGTTGTAGCGAGTGACTCACCAGTTGTAGCGAGAAAACTCTTTAATGCTTGATTGTGGAAGAAGGTGTCGATACCTTGTTGGACACCCGGCTCGAGTTCGAATTCGGGTCCTCTGTAACCCTCGATACAGATTTAGGCTACCATTTTCAGGATCGGGTTCAGCTGGAGGCCTATGATCTTGTATTGGAGACCTACCAACCAAACCTTATCAAAGGCCTTCTGTACATCACGCAACACCACATCTACGCACTTCCCTTCTGCTCTGCAGCCGGCAAGTTTTTTTATTTAGAAGGGCGAGGGCTGTACCTGTCCCTCGTTTCTTGCGGAACACGTCTTATTGATGGTTGTGGGCTTCCATCTCTGTGAGCCGAAATGTATCTTGTTTGCCAGAAGCTTTTCGTATATTTTCCCCCACAAACTCTAGGGGAGAGATCGGACTGTAATTCACCATTTGATGGGCAGGGGGTTTGTTCCCTTTGAGAATAAAAATGATTTTCACCACTTTTAAATCGTCAGGGAAGTATTCTGTAGTAAAGGACGCGTTCAGGAAGTTTGTGATTCCCGAGTGATCTGCTGGAGGCATATAGCAAGTTTCTTTCGTGATGCCCATCCAGCCTGGTCCTTTTTGTTTAAAGGATCTTACAGTTGTCATGACCTCTTCTGTTTTTATTGGACAGCCATGGCTCGCCATCTCCCTCCCTTCGTCAACGTGGTGGTGTGGGTGCGTACGATGTATTATCTGATTGAGGTCTTCAATCAGTCGGCCTTCGAATTTCTGGTCGAACTCTTCATTGTCATCAGATGTTATCGAGAAAATGTCGTTTCAGTACCACCGGGTGCTCCAAGTAGTCATCACACTCCTTTATGCGGGTCTTCTCTCTACTTGGTAGGCCTTTAAATTTTCAAATGTTACAACAGAATTCAACCGGGTTCAACTCGCCGTCTACACTGGCTATCAGGCAGTCATATATACGCATGGGGCTGAACTTAACTCTGACCATAGTCCGAGTGCATCGCTGACTCGTCGGTTTTCTGAAGAGTCCGAGCCAGTGTTGGGGCATTCCATCGCTGCGAAGTTGCTCTTTTGAATCTTTTCACGGTAAATGTGGCAAAGGAAAGGGGAAAACCACTTGCTAGGCCACGTTTCGACTCATGTTCAAGAAGCCGGAGTTGGTGTTCAGGCATTTTGACGTGGCTATGAAAGCCGCTTGCAATGCCTTGCTTCCCCTTCTGTTTGATGCATATTCGAATGTTCTTTCCTGCCTTCAGTTGATGTGGTGGCCAGCATCTCGCAGGTGTTCGGTGAGAGCGTTGCTGTACCGCCTTACCCAAATATCCTGCTTGTGCTCTCTCACTCTGGTGTCCATGCCCGAGATTGTATAGCAAGAAGATGGACTCCGATAAACGGGTCCCTTCCGGACGCGCAAAAACCCGACAGGACTAATGCTTTTCTGATAATATAGGGAAAACTCGGAGTTGTGCTAGTGATGCTGCTAGATTACTCTAACTCGTAAATCGCAATTTTCCAGAAAGACAAAGATGTAGATAAACTTCTCTCGGAGAGAGCGTCAGAAAAATTAAACACGATCGGATTGATTGAAGGCTAAGGCGCCCCCCCAGATTGAGACTAAGAAAACGGTCTATTGCCGTCAAATAGACCCCTGGATTGGTGACCATAAGGCAAAAGAAATAAAGCAAGAAATCGAGAGAGCTCAGTCCTGGGTGAAAATTAAAGAGGTAATTAAGTTTATCAACCGTGTAAAAAACACACAATATTCGCATGTGTTCAAAATTATAGTCCGCGAGACTAACATTGCAATGAAGGCAAAGGATACAGGCATACCCGCTTTTAACCTCAAGATAAACTACGAGCAAATTAAAAGTGATGACTTTGTTAGTGTACAAACTTGTTTCAACTGTTTTGCGCTGGAGAAACAGGTCCCAGGGATTGTCCGATTAATAAAATAAAGTGTTGCGCTGAATGCAGCGGAAAAAATCATGCATGGCGTGAGTGAGACTCCCAGACGAAGAGATGCCTAAACTGCGACGGGAGACATCACATTATGGCAATAGCGTGCCCAATAAAACGAGAGATCATAGACAAAAAGAAAAAAGAGAAGGCCAGGGCAAAGGAAGAGAGGCAGAATCTTACATTTGCCAAAGTCGTTAGAGCGGCTGAGAAGATTCAACCGACAAAGAACCTTATCGAGATCAAGCAGCCAGAATCACTAAACATATTGGCATGCATCCTGCATGCACACATTCTCAATGTAGTAAATCTTGGTTCGTATTCACGAGAAGTGAACATCATGCTTAAAAATAATGGGTTAAACCAGATGTGGTTTCCTAAGAACCCCCCTCTGCGGACATTCTAAGCGTCCAGTGTAAGCCCGCGTGAAATGACCAGGCCCAAATGCAGCAGAAGACCCCAAGCCAAGAGAAAGACCCAGAGCCCAACCAGGCGGCGATAAGGGACCCGAGACTCAGGAAGAACATACAACAGAGTCATGAAGAAGTGATGGAAGTTGAGGCAGCCCTAGAAGACATCAAAAGCGAGGAAGCTACTCCAGAATTACAAGCCCAGGAGGAAGAGAGTGTTGATCCCACTCCTGAGCCAAGAAAAGTAAGCGAAGAGGAATGCAAAGATTTTAATTTAAGGTTTTCGCCTGTGAATAACGACCCTTCCCCAAAAGCAACACCAAATTGACTCAGAGAATCAAAGAGGGTTATTATAAGTACGAGTTTGAGGGTCCGTACTCAGATCGTGAGGTATTCAAAATTATAACGGGTAGCAATTTGGAAATCCCACAGGACCTATGCTATACAGTTAAAAAAGAAGAGTTCAAGATGAAAAGAAGTGAAAGGACGAAATCGCCCATCGAACTGGAAGCTCACAATGCCGATAGAAGAGGAAATCACGAGGAAAGAAAATCTAAATAATGGCTCATATTAGGAAACTAAAAATAATAAGTCACTGGATGGAATGATAATTCCTCTCTAAGTATCGCATACCTAAAGGAAGATTCAGATATAATTCTGCTTAACGAGATAAATATTGACCCCGAACAAAGAATATTAAATTGTTCAATTCTACCCTACTAATTAAAACTACCAACGACGTGAATTTTGACGGCGTTGCCATTGCAGTACGGAGCGACTTAAGCTTCAAGAAGCTCAAATACCTAGACGAATCTTACTTGGCGATAAGCTTACGAACATCAACTGGTAACCTTATCGTAGTGACCGGATACTAACATCCAAGGAGGGACTTCTTGCCCTTCCACAATTTCACGAAAGTATTCGGACATAAAGACACAGTGGTCTTCATGGGAGATCTATACGCCCGGAGTAGAGACTCAGGTTATACTCTAAACTCCAATAAAGTGAGAAAAACCGAGACACACTATTAGAGAGAAGGATAAAAGAACGCATATGGTTAAAATTTCTGACTTACCTTGTCCCAACCAGAGACACGAAGCCTGATATTGTTTGGCGACCCCGTACCTCCAATTCAACTATATCATAGAAAAGTGGGCCTCCATCAACTAGCGACCACGAAATGATAGTCATGACCCTCTCTCTAGACCCAATTCAATTCAGGTGCCCGCCAAGGAAGTGGTACGGAACACTAACTGGGTTGGCTACTTGAAAGATATGGCCAGATACCAGCAGAGAGAGATCTAATAGAGGTAACCCTCGAGGAAATAGCCGGAAGCTCGATGACCTGATGGAAGCGCTGGTCAAGGCTGACAGAAAAACACGTCCCCATTACGGCGCACAGAACATTACCCTACGCAATTAGGACACCCAAATGGAAAAAACTTGAAAAGCAATAGATCATTATATGAGAATCCATCGAACGAAATGACCCCAAAGGGAAGACACGGCAAGTTTGCGACAGATAAATAACGATCTGATAGCGGCAACGGTTTGAGAAAGAAGTGCAAGGTGAGACCGATACATAGAAGCTGTGAACAGCGAGCTAAACGCTAACAGACTATGGCACAAAATCAATATCGTTAGAGGAAAGAGAAAGCCAAGGACCAGAATTGAATTCAAACAAGAAGGGGAAGAGACAAAAGAGCCCCATGAGATTGAGGCAGCATTCCACGAACACTGGAAGGAGGTGTTTGGCATCTCTCCCGAAGAAAACGAGGACTTTGATGAAGACCACGGAATAAGAATAGTGGGAGAATTAGAGCTAAACCGCAACGAAATTGTCCCCAATTACGTTGCATCACCAACGCTTCTAGCAGAGCAAGGTATCGAACCGATTACCCCCCAGGAACTGAAAAGAACGCTCCTGGCTACCAAGCAGACCGCGCCTGGTAAATTAAGAATAACAAGGGAGAACCTGGTACGAGCGCCAGACTCTTTTTTTAATAATATATTAGTATTGTTCAACGCCATACAAAGTGCAAGCCTTTTCCCAGACGCGATGAAAAAGGGAAAGATAATTTTCTTGCCGAAACCAGGCAAGCCTCCGAACGGCCCAGGGAATTTCAGGCCAATCACATTTCTTGTGACATTGGCGAAATTATTAGAAAGAGCGATTAACGACAGACTAGTCAGGCATCTAGAGGAAAGATCGCAATACCAAATCACCTGCACGGATTTATAAAAAATAGGAGTACCGAAACTGCCCTAGCCGTTCTAGTTGAAACAATAGCCAAAGAAAAAATCAACAAAAATTATGCAGACGTTGACTTAGCGACGTCCAAAAGGTTTTCGATTAAGTACAAAATCAGAAGATTGGGGCTACCCTCAGCCCTTGTAAAATGTATATGCGACTATGTCACAGACTGATCGACCTATATTTCTGTGGAGGGTTACGACGGCTCGAGCTTCGAAGTCCCTCAGGGTGTCCCCCAGGGGTCTGTATAAGTCCAACTCTCTATAGTATCTACACGATGGACTTACCGAACCCAATCAATGACTCTACAAGATATATAAAGATTGATGATGACATCACAATAGTCGTGAACAGTGCGTACAGGCATCTCCCAACAATAGCAAGAATTACGATGGCCGAGATCGGAAACACAAACGAATTTGAGCGAAAATGGAAAATCCGCACAAATGCGGAAAAGTTCTTCATCATCCCAATAAGGAAACGCAAGACCTCTAGAGTGCAGATAGAAGTAGAAAGATGCCCTTATGAAAAGGAAGGAAGAGTGATTGGGCTTAAGATCCTCCGACAGGGCTATGGAAAACATGTCAAAGACAGAGTTAATCTAGAGAAGGAGCATTTAACGAAATTATTCCAACTTTAGAGCCCTGAAAGTAGAGAATAAGAAAAAGATATATAAAGCCAGCTGCAAAGCCACACTGCTCTACCCGTCTATCCCGATGTATAGACTCCTTAAAACAAATGCTTTTAAACACCAGAGGGTTCAAAATGCAGCAGTCTATATCATCACGAACACCAGAAGGAGAGAGAGTAAAAGATTAAGAGACCTACACAGCGAAATAGGCCTTCCAGCCACAAACATTTTCCTACACAGGGGAGCTTGCAAGGTATGGGACAAACTAGACAATGTATTAAACGAAGAAGAGAAAATATCGATAGAAATCCCGCAAAACCACGGGATCAACTACCGAGGGAATTTTAGGAGCGAGAAACCCGACACGAAGGAAGAACCGCTCGACAATATTTACAGTCATATGAGATTGCAGAGCAACTGCATAACACATCAGACATAAAAACCTTAAATAAACAACTAAAATAAAACGAAAACAAACTAAGAGCTATATAGGCGTGATAGCCTCCATCTGAGAAGATATAAGACTGAAGAGAAAGAATAAGCAAGAATAATCTAACAGGTGGCTGGCCACCCAGCAACCAACACAAACTCTCACTTATTTCCCTTCACCACTTTACCCTAACACCTACTGTCCACTTTACTCTCACTCTCACTAGATACTTTTATCTTCCATCTTTTTCAAGACATTAGACGTTCTTGACTTAAATTTCTTGTTACTTTGATGAAGTTGCAAACGAGCGAAACGTCAGGAATAAAGAACCTTGTACCACTTGTGGTTTCTTATATTCTCCCTCTCCATATATATATATATATATATATATATATATATATATATATATATATATATGTATCTATATATGAATATTAGAAACTCACAAAGTAGCGCGTGAATAGAGCAATAAATGTAAAAAAATCACAGGAAAATGAAATACGGATTCCAAGTACTTTCAAACTTGTTCAGTTCATTCTCAAGGAATAATGAATAATTTTACCAAGGTGGTATGTATAAGAGCCGGAAAAGCGTTGCCCCGCCCATGTACAACGAAAGGACACAAAATAGAAAAATAATATCAGGAATGGGATTAAATACCAGAAACGAAGGGTAAAAGCATAAAGATAAGACTCTTCCGGAAGTTCGAACTATGAAACAAGAATGTAGACAAAATGGGTGACAAAGCTGGGGACATACACATGCAATTATAAATACATAAAAATAAACAAGAGAAATATAACTAAATTAATAAATAAAAGGGCTAAGATTTAAAATGGATAATTTCGTTACAAATAAGCCTTTTAATTACAGGGTCCAGTTTAAAGAGACCGGGAGATATATTGAAATTAGGCGAGGAATTAATGAATGAACATATTTCTTTTAACATAGTCATCAGATTTATAAATAAATTTAGGTGAATTCAAATTGATAGGGTGACTATTTTCAGATAAATGAAAAAATAAAGCACTATTAGTTTCACATTTTCTAATATTGTATTTATGTTGCGAGTGTGACCCTAGAACAGGGAGGGGGGAAACTTTTTTTGAACCGTGGGCGAAAATTTCTAATTAAAGAAGTCGGCGGGCGATAAATAAAATTTGACTCTCGTATCTTTGTAAATGTTGTTTAAATTTATTACATGGTGCGATAGACTCATGCATTAATATCTAAATAAATTAATACGCAACATTTTTATTGACTGCCAACACGGAAATGGATCATACAAATATTATTTAAATTTCAGTATTGAAAATTTATGCATACAAATATATCACTCAGGGAGCGATGAAAATTGTGGTCGTGAGCAAGGTTTTCGTCCACCCCTGCTCTAGAACCACATTGCGAGCGGTTGTTTTGAATCGGAGATGGGTCTGGTTTACCAAGGTGAAAACCAGTTCTCTCAGATCTACCCATATGCTGCATAACCCGCAAATAAAATGCACCCCTTGTTGACCCACATACGATACTGTTCTACTGCACGTACAACAAAAACCGTATATAATTTAGGATCGCATTCTGTTGGGTGGTTAATCTTTGAACTTAAAAAGGGATCCTAGTCTTAAGTTACTAATGAGAACAATTGAGGATAGGCCGATGTCAACTATTTTAAAAATTCACTTTTAAGTTTTTCGGATTGGGAACCAAAATATGGAAAGGAAAAGAAGACCTTTAATTTATTAACGATTTGTAATGTCGGCAGAGTCGAGTATTTTTCTATTAAGAAACAGGCTAATTTGTTTCTGAAAAAGTGATTTGGGGTAGTGGAAGCAAGGAACTTTGTTAAGAATTCAAAATTAAGAGTTGTAAGAGTTGAACATAAGTTATATGCTCTATGAAGGATGGTATGGATGGCATTAATTTTAAATTTAAACTCACAAAAACTAAAAAAAAAATAATCCGAGCTGTGAAAAAATGGGTTTTCTCTCAACATGTTTACCGAATATCCACTCTTTTTAACCTTGGATTTTAATTTGTTTTTTTAGTTTTTGTGAATTTTAGCAATTGTTGAACATTTAGGCGTACAGTAACTTTTCTTATTATTTCACTCATAATAAATAATTCATTTTACACTCTACTAAGTAGAAAGTATAGCTTTTTACTGCTGAAGAGCACGTGTGGATATAAAAATGGGTGTTTTATTTACGTTCAAGCATTTGTTTTTTAGCCTTAATATTGCAGTAAGAAACCCACTTTTCATTTCCGGTAACAATTATGTTCATAAATGCCTCGCGTGCTTTTTCAGCCAATAGAGATGAAACAATATCCACACATTCTCCTTCAGACAATCCATATGGCACGCAAACACCATTTTTGTGGACTTTACCCGTTTACACAGTTTCATGACCGACATTTAAAATTTTTGCTATTTTGCGAGTCTCCTGTCGAGGATTAGATAGAATACAAGAACTGTAAGAGCATCAAGATCAAGTGGACTATAGAGACCTCTACACTCATCATTTTTAAGTACAAAGTCGCCTGTACCTGTTTTTTTTCAACCAACACTGATATTTAGGAATAGTTAACACATTTCCTTGTATTTCTGTAAAGTTATTTAACTACTAGGTGGCACAATTTCCTTCCTAATATGAATAGAGCCTGAGATACTTTAGGTGTTTCACTTGCTGCCATCACTAATGAAAACTTTCAACAAAATGTAGTTTAAAAAAGGCTTAGTTAATGCTAGCTTAAAAAAAAGGATTAATCATTACTAATTATCTTTAAACGGCTTTCAGCAAATTTTGAACAAGTTAAACAATTCTAAGAAGCTTTTTTTTGTCTTCTAAAAACAATTAATCTTTTGACGATATAATAAATACAATGGGGACAAAGTACTAAATTGGACAATACTGCTACGTGGATTTAAATATTTGGCCAGAACTGTACTAACAGAGTAATCGAGAATCAGTTAAAGCATCAAATGAGTCCTTCCACTTTGTCTTTTAAGTGGCATGATAACAGTCGCCACCTTATTTTCACCTTTTTTCTAATATTTAAATAGACAATTGAGTCAGAAGTAAGATTTCGGTGGACAAAATGCCCTCAAGCTTTAGAATTATTTGTGACACCGATATTTTTGAACGAACTTTCCTTTCAAGTTAGCATGTTAAGTCAATACGAACTTAATCTTCTTCGAACTTTCAAACTTATTTAATTGTCCAAAAGAAAACCTTTTGGATTTTTCAAATTTAATCTCTACTAATAAACTTTTCACTAGAAAAGCTTCCTTCCACTTTTCTCTTCATGGTATCTGTTCCGAGCTTCCTTTACCAAAAGAAGAAAAATGGTCGAAGGGGTGATGTTAATGAAATATTCCAAGGTAGTACGTCCAGGAAATCCAGATGTAATATTATATTGCTACTGAATCGATCAAATTTACTCTTGGACAAAATTTCTTGGTACTGTTCCTCGTTCATAAGGCGCGAGAATGAGGCGTCAGCGTTCTCATTTCCTTATCCAGACTAGATTTTTAGAGTTTGCCAATAGTAAGAAGGGTGATTTATTTGCAGTTCTCCTTCTTACACAGGTGTTGTCCAAATGTTTATTTCTACTCGTGTGTATGTGTATTTATACTCACCTACTGTAACTTTTCACCAAATTCCACTCGAGTGGTCTAGCAATTCTCAAGCTGATTCCGAAGAAATAGAAGGGGTTTTGATGCTTTTAGGAGTCCTTTGGACATCCTTCTTTTTCACACCTACTCCTCACTCTTTGAACTTCCTGTCTTTGTAGGCAGATTTTTTTTTCAGACCTATTATTTCTACCAGCAATTTTGTCACACGTATCGCTACAAGGGTG
Organism: Ceratothoa steindachneri; assembly: GCA_963969495.1. NCBI lineage: Eukaryota > Metazoa > Arthropoda > Malacostraca > Isopoda > Cymothoidae > Ceratothoa > Ceratothoa steindachneri. The sequence continues at coordinate 133,913,182 of OZ018326.1, forward strand.
CAATGCAGTGATGGATGCATTGTTTTTTGGGGAAGTAGCCATTATTAACAAAAGGTCGATCAAATCACAGTTGTCGTTTCATATGCAGTGTTCTTGAGAACATTTTCTGTCAGAATGATTGTTTACAGAACTCCCACTCACAAAACTCCCACCTTTTACTTTACCAACCATGCGTCATTCGAATGTGGCTGAGAAATAGCGAGCACTCATTTCTATGCCTAAATAAATATTTTTAATATTATGACAAACACTTTTATTACGTTACGCAACAATACATTCTTCCTATGAATTGCAAAAAAAGGCATCAATCCCAAGAAAGTTATCACTTTTTGTTTGGATAAAAGATTAAATTTTATTATATGGATAATAGGGATATTCAATTAACGTAATATACGCCCTCTTCTTCATTTTCTAGGATAAATATAATCCCATCTATTAGGCCAATTACTAAAGTCTCAAACAAAAATTTCTTTAGATTCGAAGCAAAAAAATACCTCTTCATAATCGTTGTACTGTTACCATTCCAAAATATGTTACAAAGATCGGAAAAAATAATGGTTTAACGGAGCTAAGTTTGGTCAGTTACAATAATGTGCCAATACCTCGTTATTCAAGGCAGGAAGCCTTTTCTGGGTGTGCTGCATCAACAACATTTGGTTGTGTTATCCTACACCGGTAAATACTTATTTACGATAGACCAATGAAGTCCAATTCAATGCAATAACTGACTAATTTAAATTTAACATTTCACGATAGATAAAAACCTACATATTTCATCCAAAAGGGACCATTACATTCTCAGGATGTAACCATGGTTTTGGTACAGAGACTTACTTTGATGGTAACCATTGTCTCTTTTGACGAACACGATTATAAAGGACCAAATTTTCCTTACTGATAATGATACTTTCTAGAAATTATTTGGTATCAAATTTTATACTTAATGATGAACAGATGATGATCTTTTGAGTGAGTTGAGAATCAGCCAGAGAATCTAATTGACAAATTGCCGTGTTCATGGTGTTAATCTTAGTATAAATGTTCCATTTAAGTGTTGTGCTGTTTCTCGTACTGTTAGCTTTGGATTCTTTTCAACTACAATTAAAAGAGCTTCTTTTTAGATTGGAAAGAGTCATCTTTAATAAAAGAAAAGAAGTCTTTGCAGGGGAGGATCATATTTCCCCAGCGAAAGTGGACAAACCATTACTGGAAATTCCTGGTATCGAGTTCATCTTCCGCACGAAGTTTGTAAGGAGAGATTTGTAAAGAGAGTGATGAAGATGTAAGAAATAAAAATGTGTGAAAGACTTATTTATATCATCAGGTCCTCCTGCGTGTTTTGGGGGCAGGGTGGGATTCTCCAGATGTCAGTTGCAGTATGGTTGCTCATGCTACAACTGATAATCACGTTCGGATTTATTTCCATAGACATTCCATATATTTACTTTAGTTTTATACATACAAAATAACCTAAAATTATTGTTACATCATTGTAACAGAAGTACACTGGAAATAACCAGAGGAATTAATTAATAATTATAAATGTTAACGATTAATCAACCTACCATTATTAATTTAAAAAAAATATTGTATCAGGATCAATTTTCCCATAGAAAGAACAATATTGACCATTACATGATAGTACTACTCTAAGAGAGTTCATATTTTTCCCATAAATGAATAATAGTCATAGTCAAATTGAATATGCTAGCAATGCTAGATAATAATAACAATAATAATAGTAATGGAATGGTAGCGATAATAATATTAATGTTAATAAAGATTAGTCGGATAATAATAGCAATAATGTATATTTCAACGAGTATTGTAAAAGCCTCGTCACATAGATGTAATGACTTGGGAAGAAAGCAGAAGACGTTCTGATACGAAAGACACCAGCCGAAACGTTGATGTCAGCCAAATTCCTAGTAGTCTTCCTTCTCTTCTATCTTCCTCCCCGACAGAAGTGAAGAATTTGTCCCTCTCTGTTTTCGAAGACAGTCTTCCACTCCTTTGTCTTCGTAGAAAATTGTTTAGTTCCAAGACAAACAGAATAGTCGCTACCTGCTAATTTATGAATACCGATCTGCTGTTCAATATCCTTCAGACCTCAAACTACGTCAGATATCTCCACAAGTAAGAAAGAGAGAAATACTGTTAGTTTATTCGTAATTTATTCTAGAATGAACAGGTCCTGGGTTGATTTACCCTCGAAGTCCAAGAAGCAGCGGATAACTACGGAAAGGTCTCTCAGCTTCCTTTGTTCACCTCACGACTGCGTATCTGAGTATAGGTTTTGTTTAGAGTTTTTTTTTTCTTCGTCCAATTAAAGAGAAGGGCTCATGAATATTTCTTTAGCCATTATTCCATTCGCGCTAAGCTCGTTAAAACTGAGCCAGCGCCGGTTTGGTAGAGGTCTCAAAAAGAACGACGACTCCGAGTCAACGTGTAGGGATTTAGAGTGTAGACTGGTGTGAGTTAATTTTACGGGGTAAATGTAAAAAACACTCATCTTGAGCCAAGGTTCATAATCTCAAGGACCACATTGTTATTGCAAATTGCAGACATGAGGTGTCGTTTAAAAATTATCATAGGAAAAAGTGACAAGACATTTTTCAACCTAATCTCTTACAAATTTTCATTTTACAGAAAACTAAAAAATATTAGGGACTCATTTTTTTAGGAAGCACCACATAAATTTAAATTAGTTGGTATTAAGAGGCGGGTTCTTTAGAGTATACTAGGTTTGTTCAAATTATGGCTCATTTCACAATGATGTGAAAATTTTAATGAGTTCTTTACTTTTAAATACTACCCTGAATACGTGTTTGATAAAACTATATCCAAAATTTAATCCCCAATATTTTTTTAAAAAGTCCCTTTATCACCATTTCTACAGCAAAAAGTCTATTTAAAACTATCTTACCTTGGGCATCTGACGAATAATTTGAATAAAAACAACTAATACCCTCAAAATTTAATTTGCCCGATTCTAATTTAGCTGAATAATCTCAAACGCTGGCTTTTTATATTCTATTTTTCTTCACAATAATTCTCTTTCAAGCTGCTTGCGATCTCACGTCATCTACGATTTTACGTGTACCACCTGTCAAAGTGGTTATATTGGTAATTCAAGCTTTCAATTGAAATATGAGATCGCTAAGCATTTGGGAGTCTCTCACAGGACAAAATATTTATTTTCTGCACCAGAACTTTTAGACTAAAAAATTCTCAAACTAAAGAAACAACTAAAAGTTTACACATCTTATCTGAAATTCAATGCTTCCGCTTCGACTTTTGATAATATATTATTATTATTAATTCTTGCACATTTTACCTGCCATTTATTACTTTTATATAAGAATCATTCATTCCTACTGCTTTTAGCGACTTGTTTTGCGTTTATTCATCTGATTTTGTTCTTAAATAATTTGCTTATTTAAATTATGCTTTAATTAAGTTTTTCGTATATTATAATTCAAAATTTGTTGTCAATATTTTAGTCGCTGAATTTACTTAAATTTCTGTATTCCTATTTAAAATGACATTTTGCATATTTTAATAGTCTTTGAATTATGTATTTTTATTTTTTTTCGATATTTACTGGCTCATGATGATGGTGACTCTTTGAGGACCGAAACGTGTCTTGCTAGTAAATGTTCAAAATTTTATCTATCTTCTTGATATATATATATATATATATATATATATATATATATATATATATATATATATATAGGGTCAGGTGGACGCGGATCTTACTGCTAGTTATTTTTTGGTCATCAAAATAAAGTTTTAAAGTTAGCATAAATCCAAAGTGCACAACAGGTAGCTCACATAAATACGTTTATTTTCCACATACAGAACTTTCAAATATGTTTACCAGTTCAAATTTATGGTGTCATTTTTGAAAAAAAATGTTTTAAACGGATCGGCGAACATGTAGGACACACTCCGTACACCTTTGGTACCATTTTTTGTCATTTTTTTGTGATATGCCACAACTGAAATTAAAGGATCTACTACTACTAAATGATACACAAATGTTATGTAGAGAAATACAATATTAAAAAAATGGTTAGAATTGTTATTTTCCAAATTTTTACATAGGTGTCAAAATAATATAAAAAATAATAAATTTCCTAATTTTATAGAACATTTTTGAGCAAGTAATGCACAGTCCTTATTGTTCATCATTGCATAAATATATAATAACCTCATTAAGCAATGTAAAATCCCCATCTGAAGAGAAATATAATATTAAAAAAAATGGTTAGAATTGTTATTTTCAAAATTTTTACATAGGTGTCAAAATAATATAAAAAATAATCGATTTCCTAATTTTATAGAACATTTTTGAGCAAGTAATGCACAGCCCTCATTGTTTATAATTGCATAAATATATAATAACCCCATTAAGCAATGTAAAATCCACATCTTACTGCAATAATGCAAATGCACAAAGTCGACATGAATTTCAATTTTTTTTAATTATTTTAAAAATATAAACACTCATCCGATTATTTAATACACTTAGCACAACACTGTATATATTTAAATCTTACATCTAACGTAAAATAATGTTAGATGATAACAAACAACATCATTTAACACTGATAAAAATGGTCAAATTTGCACTTTGATATCATGTATTTTATTAACTCTTTGATCGCCTTTTCACATTTAAAACACACAAAAATGTTACGTGATCAACATACAGTAGTTTCAAAACGAAATCATAATTAGTATAATTTTCACGAATTTCCAAATTCTGTACGCGCCATTTTATGTGAACTATAAACACAGAAATCCCCCGCTGGTAATCATTATGAAATCACTCATTTTCCTTTACAATGATCATATTCACCATGGAAACCATAACCAACAGAATCACGCAATATTCACTAACAATGTGGACTATAATGTAACTCGTAAAAATTACATCAGACACGTAAAATATAAAAAAAACTTACCTAGCAAACAGAAATAGCGTCGGAGCTCCGCGGGAAGAAGAGGGATGCACCCTCATATCAGACCCGTTTTATATGCCAAAGGTAAACTGATTCAAACCCATATTTTGGCAGGAATACCTTTTGTACGGTCTGTGTCTACTTCATTTTTATATATATGGGGCTGCCATATTTTATTTCTGTTTTTCAAAACCTTTTGCAAACAGAAAGAAAGCGGCAGAAACAGTATTGTTGCAGATTATATATCTATGTAGTAAAATATCGCGAGAACAATTGTATGTAAATGAGAGCATAGGGCTTGGAAGCAGAGTTTTAAGGCAAAAAACATATCCCCTTTAGGTTTTTTCGGGCTTAATTTCTGCCAGAGTAAATCAAGTGTATTCAAAATTTCATGGTGGTAGAAAGTGACTCATATACCGAGTGTACAATGAGGTTTGACAAAATGCGCAAAGATTTTTTCTCAAGTCGTTCTTTGCATTTTCTGAACTTGTTTTTTACCGTTTCTGATATCGTCTCATTTTATGGATTTTATTGTTTTAAAATATGATGAAGAGTCATGGACGAAAGACAGCAGAAATCGATCGTAGAAGGTCGCAAACAATGACGGATACACAAGGAGATCCCCAGAAGTTTGGCATCTCCAAGTTAGCAGTCAATAATTTTCTCTAGCGTTGGAAGGTGCACGGAGACTATGTTAACAAGGATAGAAGAGGACGACCATGTTGTAAAACACATTTTGTTAATCGCGGCATCCTGCACACATGCCAAGTCTCCAGCACTGGACATTTCTAAGAAATATTAACTTCTAGAGATCTCTGTTCAACTATACCAGGGATGGACAATAATTTTAAACAGTGGGCCACATTGAAGCTTATGCAAAGTTTTGCGGGCAACACTTAAACAATTATATTTCAGAGTTTGTAATTCTTTATGCCCTGAGTTTATGTGACATGTCGCAATTGCTTAATATATCGATATCAAGACCACTAAAGGTAGGCTTTCTGTATATTAAGGTAGTTAGTTTGTCTGATTTTTTCCTATAAAAACAGCTAAAAAATGAAGTTTATTGTTGTTCTCTAATTTAATAGCATATTTAATATTGGGATAGAACGAATTTACAAAATTAAAAAATCGGCGGGCTTGATCAAGTTATTAGAAATAGAAAAATAATCATCCATATAGATAGCTATGGCGAAATATGAGTTAAAAATATAGAGGACATTGTTTCATATAGTTGCTTTCAAGATGAATCCTAAAAATTTTAGCTGCTATTGGAGATCCTATTCCTGCTCCGTCTATCTGTTGGTAAGCTTTTTTATAGAATAGAGAATATTCCTCATTAAAAATCAATTCTAAAAAGTATTGAATTTTGACGACAGAAATTGTGAAATGGGTCAGTTTTATTAAAGATTTAGGTTGAAAATAATGTCAATTGTTTCATGACAGGAACATTTGTAAAAAGTGAAAATACATCATAGCTGACTAAGAAACTTGAGGGAGCGAAGTTGTGTGACATTAATTCATTTAAACAAATAAAGTTTTTTTTTATTGTTTATTGACCAACGGCGAACCCTGAGAGTAAATTAGAAACCTATCTGGAAAGTTTGAAGGTAGCGCGGGCAGAAGAAGCTAAAAATGGTCGGAGAGGAACATAGCTTTGTATAGCATGGGCATACCGTATAGTAAGCCAAGGCCAGAACCACTAAAATGGAAGGAATGATAAGTTTGTTGGTCTATACCATTAGTGGACTTTAGATTAAGTGAAAACCCTGTTAATTCTGCCTTCTAAGTACAAAGCTATTTTTGTATATGTTTCATGGAGCAATTTAAATTTTGTAGTGTCTGTAAGTATTTAATCCATTTTTTCTACATAGTCAGTTCTATTTAGTAGAACAAACCCAGTGTCTTTATTATTTTTAGTAAGGACACTATCTGGATTATGAGATAGGGATGTTAACGTTTTAATATCACTATAGTTGAACATAAAAGATTCGTGTGCCAATTCTGAATTGTCAAATTTATAATTACTAGAGTCACGGTATATGAGTGATATGCAAAAATGATTTAAACATTTTTCAAATCATAAAGAGTAGGAAAGATATTTAATTTTCAAATCATAAAGAGTAGGAAGAATATTTAATTTTCAAATCATAAAGAGTAGCAAGGATATTTCATTTTCAAATCATAAAGAGTAGAAAGGATATTTAATTTTCAAATCATAAAGAGCAGGAAGGATATTTAATTTTCAAATTATAAAGAGTAGGAAGGATATTTAATTTCCAAATCATAAAGAGTAGGAAGGATATTTAATTTTCAAATCATAAAGAGTAGGAAGGATATTTAATTTCCAAATCATAAAGAGTAGGAAGGATATTTAATTTTCAAATTATAAAGATTAGGAAGGATATTTAATTTTCAAATCATAAAGAGTAGGAAGGATATTTAATTTTCAAATTATAAAGAGTAGGAAGGATATTTAATTTCCAAATCATAAAGAGTAGGAAGGATATTTAATTTTCAAATTATAAAGAGTAGGAAGGATATTTAATTTCCAAATCATAAAGAGTAGGAAGGATATTTAATTTCCAAATCATAAAGAGCAGGAAGGATATTTAATTTTCAAATCATAAAGAGTAGGAAGGATATTTAATTTCCAAATCATAAAGAGTAGGAAGAATATTTAATTTTCAAATCATAAAGAGTAGCAAGGATATTTCATTTTCAAATCATAAAGAGTAGAAAGGATATTTAATTTTCAAATCATAAAGAGTATGCAGGATATTTAATTTTCAAATCATAAAGAGTAGGAAGGATATTTAATTTCCAAATCATAAAGAGTAGGCAGGATATTTAATTTCCAAATCATAAAGAGCAGGAAGGATATTTAATTTTCAAATTATAAAGAGTAGGAAGGATATTTAATTTCCAAATCATAAAGAGTAGGAAGGATATTTAATTTTCAAATCATAAAGAGTAGGAAGGATATTTAATTTCCAAATCATAAAGAGTAGGAAGGATATTTAATTTTCAAATTATAAAGATTAGGAAGGATATTTAATTTTCAAATCATAAAGAGTAGGAAGGATATTTAATTTTCAAATTATAAAGAGTAGGAAGGATATTTAATTTCCAAATCATAAAGAGTAGGAAGGATATTTAATTTTCAAATTATAAAGAGTAGGAAGGATATTTAATTTCCAAATCATAAAGAGTAGGAAGGATATTTAATTTCCAAATCATAAAGAGCAGGAAGGATATTTAATTTTCAAATCATAAAGAGTAGGAAGGATATTTAATTTTCAAATCATAAAGAGTAGGAAGGAAATTTAATTTCCAAATCATAAAGAGTAGGAAGGATATTTAATTTCCAAATCATAAAGAGTAGGAAGGATATTTAATTTCCAAATCATAAAGAGTAGGAAGGATATTTAATTTCCAAATCATAAAGAGCAGGAAGGATATTTAATTTTCAAATCATAAAGAGTAGGAAGGATATTTAATTTTCAAATCATAAAGAGTAGGAAGGAAATTTAATTTCCAAATCATAAAGAGTAGGAAGGATATTTAATTTCCAAATCATAAAGAGAATGAAGGATATTTAATTTCCAAATCATAAAGAGTAGGAAGGATATTTAATTTTTAAGTTGAGGAGGTTCAATTGGAAAACTAAAGATTTTTTTAAGCACCCAACTGGCGACTACCTACAAGAACATACATAAGTCGCCGTAATTAATTTGAAGCCTAATACTAGGCTACATTAAAATAAAAAATAATACAAAACACCCAAATCCCAAAAAAAACACAAAAGAGAAAAAAGAAAAACAAAACAAAACAAAAAAGAAACAAAACAAAAGTAAGAAGAAGGAAGTAAGTTCCGGCGTCGGGGGCAGGAAAATGCGACTGACACCAAGAGAATAAAATAAAATAAAGGAGACCAGCCTCTTCCAAAAGAAAGATAGTCAACGAGTCTATGTGGACGAACCCGTCCCGAGTACAAGAGACAATCCAAAAGACCTCGGTCGATCAGGTAACGGAACAGATAACGTGCGCGAAGATCCCCCAAACTAGAACATTCAACAAGAATACGCTGAACATCCCGGCAACAACGCAGTGGTCGCAAAAGAGTACAGGTAAGCGATCCATCAAGTGGCAGAGTGTTCTGCGAGTGTGTCCAATTCTAAGAAAATAGAAAGTAAGCTAAAGCTGTCGCGGCATTGGATGGGGGGGTAAATGTATGTAAATAGTTGCAACGGAATGGCCCGCAACTCTAAGTTTCCCTAGGCCGTCTCCGATCTTCTCTGCCAAGCAGGCCGGAGGGCTGCCCGGATTCCTGGTATGGATGCCGATTCCTTGTGGGCTCTTTGGTGCACTTATCAGCGCGCTCATTACCGGAAATTCCCGCATGTCCAAGAACCAGGGAGAATAAAAAGTGGACATCCATCGGGATCGTGGCAACCGTGTCGCAATGGATACCGCGAACCAGGGGGTGCGAAGATTCCAATGCCTTGAGAGCACTCAAGGTGCTTTGTGAGTCGCTAAAGATCACAATTGGGTCTTCAAATAGGGCAAGACGAGTTATCTCCCACAGCGATAGGTGTATTTCGACCAGGTCGGCCGTGAAGACAGACGCAGCGCCTGGTAGAGCTCCGCTGACTTCAAAGAGAGAGGATACGGCGTGGAATCCGACCCCTTCCTGGGAGGTGGGGCCATCCATGTATACTAGCACGGATCAAGCGTGACACAAAGTGTGCTCTAAAGAGGACGAACGCAATAATACCGACACGTGGAAGTTTGGGGAGCAAAGACGTGGCCATCAATAGTCAAAGGGGGTACCCTTCAGGGTCGAGTCCTAGGGCCCTCCTAGACCTAAACTTAAAGGGCTTAGGGTATGACTGGCGTCTCTCGGGAGCATAGGCATCATCGATATAGGGTGTGGATGCAGTGTGAGGCGTTGGCGACTAAGGGGGGCACCGGGCTCGCGCTTAAAGACGAATAATGCACTGTGCACGGCGCAGAGCGAGTGACATCACCTCAGCATCGACTAGTAGGCTCTAAATGGAGGACGTGCGGAAGGCGCCGGTTGCTAGGCGGATAAGAGTGTGGTGAATATAGTCTACTTTTCGCAATGCATGTTAGGATGCGGGAAGAGTACACTAACAAAATGATGCTCACCCTATTAAATGCAAGTAAATTTCAAAAAGAAAAAGATCCCATTATTCAAATTTGATTCATATAGAAGATCGTATCAATAGATTCTTATCTAAATTGAAGACAGGCAAATATATATCTAACGAAATATATAACAAATTGCACGGATCGGGCTTCGTTCCTGCATACTATATTGAAAACCTGACCCATAAAGAAAGAGTTCCACTCCGCCCCATTTTTTTCGCATGTAATATACCCTCTTATGGTATATCAAAATTCCTAGTACCCGTCCTTTCCAAACTTAACAATAATGACTACCCCATAGCTAATTCCCGAAAAAATGTAGAAGACTTGTGCATCCATTCGGACGCTGCTGAGGTCATAATGGTGAGTTATGACATCGGAAACTTACAAATATTCCGCTGAATGAAACAATCCAAATTTGTACAAACTCTCTTTCTAATTCTCGTCAAAAAGTAATGGGTATTACAAAAAAATATTTAAGTCATTTTTAGAATATTACGTCCAAGAAGGAGTGGGGATGGGCCTACCACATGGGTCAACTTTCGTGAACATCTTCTGATGTCATTATGAACAACTTTGGCTCAATAACTGTCCCATTGAATATAAACCTATTTATTGCAGACGCATTTGTATTAATGCAATCACGGCAACATGCAGAACAATTCTTAAATATTTGAACTCTTAGACATAAAAATATAAATTATACAATGGAGGTCGAGAAAAATCGTAGTCTCTCATTTTTGGATATAGATATTAAACGTTCAGAAACAAAGTATGAAATTTCAGTCTATAGGAAGCCTACATTTAAAGGTTTAGTCACAACGTTCTGTAGTTTATTGCCCGAAAACTTTAAGTTATCCTCGATAAAACCCCTTATTCGTCGAGCTTACAATATATGTTCTTCATACAGGGTGCTGCATTTAGAATTTTCTTTTCTAAAAATATTCTTTAAAAATAATGGCTACCCCAACTAATTAGTGGAAAAACACATTAAAAAAAAGAGCTGGGCGTTGCGGCAACGAGTTGCGACTTTGCGACTTTGCCGCACTATGAATTTCGAAGTCGCAAACGTTTTGAAAAAGTCAGACTAAGCAAAGTCGCACCGCCAATTTTCCGCGACCTTTGCCGCGACTTTGAATAGGAACAAAGACGAGATTTTTTAAAGAAATTTCCGTGGCTGTTTTAAACCAGTTTTAATCCCGATTTGGCTAAAAATGTCAAATTTGAGTTGGTAACAGCTAACTTTATTTTTATCTGATTTTTAACTTTCCTTTTACGATCAATTAAATTCTTCACATTATATGAGACTGACGTTACATGAAACTACCTAAACATACCAAAAATAGTTTGTCACTGAATTTTATTATAAATTAGTAAAATTAGATACACTTTTCAGGCATGAACCAAATTTTAACCTGTCTTGTCAGTCAAAAACGTTCGAGAACGTGTTATGCTTTGTGGCGTTCATCGTGCGAATTAATCTGATTTTCTCAAAGAGAAAAATGGACCTCCTGGAGGAGAAGATGGGCCAGGAAGACATGGGGGAGGAGAATGACCCGTAGATATTAATTTCTGTTATCGCGCTAAAGTTTACTTTGTATTATAGCGGAGCCGCACGGGGAAAAAAAAGTCGCAGTCGCAAATTCGCAAGTCGCATTGGGGGGGTCCAAAAATAGAGTCTTAAAGTCGCAGTCGCACCAGATCCGGCGGCAAAGTCGCAAGTCGCATTGGGGGGGTCCAAAAATAGAGTCTTAAAGTCGCAGTCGCACCAGATCCGGCGGCAAAGTCGCAAGTCAAAAAATTAAAGGCGCGCCCAGCTATGTTAAAAAGCTTCTTACCGCTCTCTATCAAGAAAATCCAACAGAAAATCTTGTAGAGAAATTATCCAACGACTTTGTAAATGGATAAATATGTAGATTAGCGACTCGGCCGAAAAAGTGTTTTTCTGGTAAATATTTTCGTTCACCCCTACCGGAATATTCATGAGTCGCGAAACGATTAAATGCGCTGACATGATTTGGTTAAATCATTCACCTCTGTAAACGTTAGCACATTAGTCTATAAACAATTAGGATTATATAATGGGGGGCTGTGCCCCCCAGAGCCCCCAATTTAATGAAACTCAGGATCATCGTAGTGTGGTTCCCCCATTGTGTTTACCCCGATACGAGCCGTCCCCTTAAATGTACTCTAAAAACGTGAATCATTTTCGAGTCGCTAATCTACATATTTACCTGTAAATGAAATTAAGAAGACTAATTAAATTATATCATATCTCGACTCAAAATTCATATTAAAAATGGGCGCAATATTGGGTCTTATTTCATGTATAAGGACCGAATTCAATTTGCCTGCCGCTCCTTTGTAATTTATAAATGTAGTTGTGAATCTTGCGATTCATCTTATATTGGTTCGACCATTGTCGCATCGAGCAGCATCGGGGAAGGTCGTTCCGCACGGGGCTGATTGAAAACAAACCAGACCCCCCTCGCCCACACGAGATCACATAAAATTAGGCAAGTCTGAAATTAGTCTGGATAACTTTAAATATTTAGTCATATCCCCCATCCCAACGAACTAAGAATATTAGAATCACTTTACATCCTAAAACTTAAACCTAATTTAAATATAAATCAAACTGCTTCCAATCTGTATATTGTATCATGAATTATTGAAATATGTATTCAATTTTAGTATTTTATGCAAACTATAAATTTTAACCCTTTACTACCTTAGTTTCTTAGTGCTGATGATGACGCTAGGTCCTCGAAACGTTCAACCCAGATAAACACAGATGCTTTAATCAAAAGCATCCTTGGTTTTCACCCTCATATTGAAACTCCGATTTGGAAGAAGCTCAACAGTTCATGATATATATATATATATATATATATATATATATATATATATATATATATATATATATACGAGGGGCGGTCAATAAGTTTTCGAATCGGTAGGGCAAAACAAAGAAAGGGGGATAGCTGTTTGTGGGGGTCTTAGGACCCCCACAAACAGCAGATCGTCAGTCACAAATTTTTCAACAATGGAGAAGGTTGAGCACCGCGCAGTGATCAAACTTTTGACCAAGGAAGGCAAAATGCAAAAGAGATCCATGAATGATTGGTTGCAGTGTACACCGGCACCGGCCCTTCCTATGCAACCATTGCTCACTGGAATAGGGAGTTCGGCCATGGTCGTGAGTCCCTTGAAGATGAACCCTGTCCAGGAAGCCCGTCAGCCGTGACCAACGAGGACAATGTGGCCCGTGTGGAGAGGATCATCCTCGAAAATCGACGGGTGAAGGTCAAAGAAATCGAGTGAGAACTTGGAATATCACATGGAAGTGTTATCAACATCATCCACAACAATTTAGCCATGACCAAGGTCTCTGCCCGTTGGGTCTCTAGAAACCTCACGCTCCATGATCCACTTCAACGTCGTCAAATTCCACAAGGCCAGAGTTGCATAAGCTGCCCTGTGCGAGTGCATATTCGAGGAGCTCAACCATCCCACCTACAGTCCAGATCTGGCCCCTATCGACTACTTTTTATTCCGCCAGCTCGAGGCTGCACTGCGTGGACGCCGGTTTGGGGACGATGAAGATGTCCAGCTCGCCGTCCAGGAGTGGATTGAACAGCAGTCGGGAGATTTCTGGTTTTCGGGAAATCGAAGCCTCAGGGACAAGTGGCGAAAGTGCATTGAAGTCGAGGCTAGTTATATTGAAAAAGAATAAAACACTTTTCCTCATAGCTCGTTTCCTTATATCCGAAACTTATTGACCGCCCCTCGTGTATATATATATATATATAAAATTTCTGTGTATCACTTCCGAAACATTCCTTTATCAAGCGGTTTAAGCTTGGAGGTGGATGCGTGCTAGTATGCGCGCCAACCACAAGGGCCTATAGCTTTCGGTGGCACAAAGAAGGGATGCGTGCATTTCCCTTTTCCTCCTCTCCATCCTACAAGAACAGTTTTATTTAGGTGGTGGTCTTTGGAGATGCGAACGAAGAAATTCAATTGATTTAATGTGCTGTCTTGCTCATTGGTTCTGTTAGTTCACTCGGAAGAGCACTGGGCGGGATAACCAGAGTTCTTAGGTTTAGGTCCTTGCCTGGGGCGACTTGTTTCTTTTCTCTTTGCTTTTCTCGGGGGACACCTCCAGTAAGATCTCTCTCTCTCTCTCTCTCTCTCTCTCTATATATATATATATATATATATATATATATATATATATATATATATATATATGCAATTTCCCTTCGTATGTCACACTTTTTGGTTTCTTAAATCCCAACTTGGTTCTTCGATATAATAGGGGGCTCTTTGACCCATTGCCAGTTTCTCAGATCCGAGTGGGTTGCTTAGATATCCATGGGCTTTAGTGGGTTTCTTAAATCCCCAGTTGGAGCAGCATAAAGGGATAGGCGCGGGGAGGTAAGAGATGGGGGAGAAGGAGGACGTGGCAGATGGGTTAGGAGATTGAGATGGGGGAAATGAAAGAGAGGGGGAGAGATGGGATAGTTAGAGAGGAAGGAGAGGGGGAGTGGGGAGATGAGGAGCCGGGGAGAGGGGAGACGGAGAGAAAGGAGAAGGGAGATCACTATTTTGGCAGGAAGCGGTAGGTAGCGTTTTGAGAACATTACTGGCCCGCCCTTGGGCGGGTAATTTCAGCTAGTTTCCAATAAAAGTCACCGTGTGTTTTAAGATGTGCATTTTAAAAAAAATAAAGAATGGGGGTTTCAAATAGTTTTGAGAGAGGGATATCGAACAAGCATCTCGAAACCTGCAATCCGTATCAACCGGGAAGTCCAAATAACGAAGAAGCAAAAATACAAAAGTGGCTAACAAAAGGTATAAATTTTATCGATATCTCTAGTTAGCAAACCATGGAGACATCAAGGAAAAATACATACAGCTGATACAATTTAACAAGACACTAAAGGGATATCGAAAAATATGCGCAATTCATTAATTAACGAAATCCGAGTAGACGAAAGATAAAGCACCCATTTCGTGATCAAGGTGAAAGGAGGCGTCGCTTATCTTAGGGCTTGAGTGTTTTTTACAGAACTGGGCGCGACTTTAATTTTTTCGGGTGCCACTTTGCCACCGGATCTGGTGCGACTGCGACTTTGCGACTCTATTTCTGGTTCTCACCAGTGCGACTTGCGACTTCACTAAATTACAAAGTAAACTTTAGCGCGATAACAGAAACATGATTTATAAGGCATAAAAAGACATTTATTTTTTTTTAGTTAAAGGTCATCCTCCTCCTCTTCCTCCATGTCCTCCTGCCCCATCTTCGCCTCCAGGAGGTCCATGTTCCCTTTGAGGAACACAAGCTCCTCAAAGTTGACTTCATCCAGGAAGGACCTCTTGGTCCTGAGGACGTCCCCGGCCGTGCTGAATAGCCTCTCCACAGCTGCAGAACTGGGAAGGGGCGTATTGTACATAATGAATAAGTCCACCCACACCTTCCTGTGCTGGTAGGGAAAAAAGGACCAGGCTATCTCGCCTTTAGAGGGCACCCACTCCTCCATGGACTTCCTCAGGACCTCCCTCACATCCTGCTGCTGGTTCGCCGGTCCTCTAGCAAACAACCTACTGAAGAGGTGGGCGTCCAAGTCCTCGGGTTCCTGCACTCCTGGCTGGGCAGGCTGACGCTGCTGCTGCTTTTCCTCCCTGGGCTTGATGACGGCCCTTAGCTCCCTGGTGATCGTGTCCCTGATCTCATCCGCCTTGTGGATGAGTTTCTCCAAGAGTTGGTGCGTCTGCCTTTGCTAAAGACAATATTTATTGATTTAGTTTATAAATTAAATTTATACCGCATAGGTACTTATAGCTTTTAGCGCCTAAGGTGAAGAATGACAAAATTTAACTTTTTAATTTTCTTACCTTCACCTCCTTGCACGCCATAGTTGCATGGCGCCTCTTGAGGCGCCTGAAAAGTGTATGTAATTTTACTAATTTATAATAAAATTCAGAGTGACAAACTTTTGGGAGGCACGTTTAGGTAGTTTCATGTAACGTCAGTCTCATATAATGTGAAGAATTGAATTTATCGTAAAAGGAAAGTTAAAAATCAGATAAAAATAAAGTTAGCTGTTACCAACTCAAATTTGACATTTTTAGCCAAATCGGGCTTTAAAACATCCACGGCAATTTCTTTAAAAAATGTCGACTTTGTTCCTGTTCAAAGTCGCGGCAAAGGTCGCGGAAAATTGGCGGTGTGACTTTGATTAGACCGACTTTTTCAAAACGTTTGCGACTTCGAAATTCATAGTGCGGCAAAGTCGCAACTCATTGCCGCAACGCCCAGCTCTGTTTTTTTTTTAACATTGGACAAAAAGGAAAGCTGAAGTTTGATAAGAGGTTTTTTTTTCGACGATGGATCAACATTGGACGATCAGATTGTTAGGGAAGATTACTCTTGCTAGTGAAAAGTAAAATTGAATTTAAGTAGAAAGGAAAGAGTGATAGCTCATTTACCAGCTAATTATTATTATGCTTCAAATGATTTTGGAACCATTCTGAAGAGGTACTGAGAGAAAGGCAGACAAATAGAGAGAGAATGAATACAAAAGTTCTAATTAGACAAAGATTGGAAGAGTGGCGCTGACTGCAGGGATATAGAAACAAGTTTTATATTCAGTGTCAAGATGAGGCTGAATAAATATACAAGAACGGGCCACCATGTGGATCCAGGTCAACGGAAGGATATTCAAGAAATTTATGAAATTTTTGTAAATGATTTTCTCAATATAAAAAGATAAAGATTTAGAATTTATTAAATACTGATAGGGAAAAGTGCTATAATCCAACGGAGATAAGTTCATCCAGCGAATAAACAGTAAACGGGGATGTAAATAGGAAGCTCAATATTAGGATGTTAATAAATTAATGTTGTTTTGAATATATGGCGAATAAAAGAGCTCTATGGAATACTGTGAAATGTTCCATTACTAAATGTAAACTTTTTTAAAGAACTTCTGGTAATATACAATGTTGTTTTAAGCTTTAAATTGTTAGAACCATTTTTCATTGATGCCAAGAAGAGAGAGATAAATTAGTCTTCATGACGTTGGCCCCTTACACTTAGGTAGTGGCTGATCTACTATGAAAATAATAGGCCCCTGAAGGAACATTTTTTAATGAGTGAATTTTTCAACAAAATAGATGGGTTTTCAAGGTATTCGTTATTAAAATAAGGCTATTTTAGTGATAGAATCATAAGCGAATGGTTTGAAGCACTTAATATTGACCTTAGAATATGCTCAATTTCATATGGCCTCAAAATGTCCCTTTAATTGATCAAATCTTAAAATTCAGTTTACAAGCTTTTCTAAATGTCACTTACAACAGGTTTGTACTCTGACTGGATGAAATTTACTCATAAAGACAGCATGGAACATAGCAGGCTGATGTTGTCTTGGATAACAAGAAGGTTAAATGAAAACTCTGTAGATCAGCAAATTGAGGAACAATGAGAAAAAATACACAGTACTATTTGGAAGTTTTAAGTGAGAGATTTGGCATTTAGAGGGCATGAGGAAAATTGTGGTTCACCGGATAATGAGAACTGCGTAGAGCCATTAAACTTATGGCAGAGTTCGATCTATTTTTGCATGTAAAAATGAAAAATTAAATGTTCACTATCCAAAACTGTGCAAGAAGAATTGATAGAAATGATGGGAAAACGTGTGCGATATGAAATTGCGAATCAAATCAAAAATCTAGACACCAACTACTACTCTATTATCTTTACATCTACGCTTGATGTGACACATGTTGACCAGCTGATATTGTGATTTAATACTGGTGTAATGGAAAACCATGTGAGAGATTTGTAACATTTACCCACAACCTTGTTCAACAAAATATAATAAGTCGTGCGTGAACAACCTTTCGCTGAAAAATATTTGAGGTTACTCAAATGATACATTGAGGGCTCAAAGAAATGTCTGCAAGAATAAAAACATTTTTAGGTTGCAGACTATGTAACATATGCAGCCCATTCACTCAACATCATTTGAGTTATTGGAGAAAGGCAATGTCTAGTGTGTCTAAAGATGTTGACTATTTTGCAGGAAGTGTAAGCTTGTTTTCCGGTTCTCCACAAATATGGAGGCTTTTAAACACAGAGCAATCTAGATTTTTCTCTAAAGAGCTTAAGTGGAACTAGATGGTCTGCACACTCTGAAGCAGTCCGGGCAATTAACAAGAGGGGAAAGTCCCTCCAATGACCTGCGGCGTTTTGTGATAAGATGATAAATGGTTTCCCATGGTTCAAATCACTTACAAGTGTCTTTGAATGGCTAAATGAAGCTTCTGCCACTAGATAGCGCCCCCCTGTGCAAAATCCGATTGCAGATTTGAAATCTTCAGGGTGAATAACCATATGTCCCATGGTCATATGGGTCATTTCATGGCTCTAAATGGGTACAAATGAACTTTACTCCTTTGGAAAAAAAGGTGACGCCTTGACCTGGCGATTCGCCGCAGGTGAAAATATATATTACAAGTATTTTACAAACTCTCAAACATATTTTTGAAGAGTCGGAAGAGAAGCCTGAATGTAAACGAGATGCAAATACGAGAAGTCATTTTGGAATCAATGCTTGAGCGTTTCAACAAAACATATAAGAAACTCCAAACCCTGGTTTTGATATATTTGAAGGTTATGTTGTTCTATCATCTTCATTTTCGCTTGGTAAAGAATTCCGAAAAATTTCAGGCTAAAGGATTGCGCGCACTATGAAAGAGAAACAAAAATGATTGCGTGAAAATATCTCCTTGAGTTATTCTGATGCTTCCAAACGCACTCTCACAAATAAATTTTCAGATGGAATAAATGGTAGGGTTTCTTTGAGAAGAGCTGTCAAATTTACGAGAGAAGTTCTAAATCAACTGTATGACTGTTTGGCAATCCAGTACCACAAGAGGATTGACCCATATGAGCAGATTGTGAAAAGGTTCAAGTTCCTCTCAGAATTGACGAACATTTCTGAAATTGATGATAACAGTATTAAACTTATAATATAACATTACAAAAAATATATTGACCGCAAAAAAAAACACACACAATCTAAAATACAATGCGTAGAAGTTCATAATCTTATTTAGGATAAACAACTAATTGGACTTTTCCATAATATCACTGCACTTAAGTTCTACTTGACAATGGCTGTCACAAGCTGTGAAGCAGAAAGAATTTCTCAAAGTTTACCTTTTTAGAGAACAAATTTCGGTCTACCATGACTGAAGAGCGCTAAAATTTATGCATGTTGTCTCTAGATAATGATAACGCAAGGAAGCTCTCATATAACAAAAATGTATGCAAATATGTTAAAAAAACAGAACAAAATATTTTGTAAGATGTTTCATGTAGTATGTATTCGCATGTCAGAAATAAAATATTATATTAATTGTGTTCTTTGCTATGTTTTAATTCATTATTCTATGATGCATCATGCATGTATATAACGCTTCCCTAATTTGCAGCACCCATAACTCGAAAACTAAAAGGCATAGTCTAGAAAATCTTTGTCTACGTCGTTGATTTTTAGATAACCCAGTACAGCAATATTAATTAAAATCCGAGATGTAGTGGTTAAATATTTAAACCCTTTGTGTCGGTCTGCCATTGAAAAACCCCATTAAAAGATATAACAGTGGTTACCCAGACCTGGTTACTGGTAGAAAGGGGCTCCTTGTACGGTCCATGTTCAAGGACTCCACCCTAGCACCGCGTTTTACTCTATTTATGCCTCGAGATCCTTGCAAGGGTAGCAAAGTGCCGCTTTGTACTTTGCTGGATGTTGCCCCATTGTTGCTGGGTGCGAAGGGTACCCATCACTGTTCAAGCTTTAGGGTCCAAAAAATGTCAGGGGACCAAGGAAAATTATAATTGATAAACTACATCTATAGCTTTATTTTGGTCAAGCGTTGTGACCATTTCGTGAAAAAAATCAAGCAGATTAGTTAAGCATGAGCGTCTGAGTCAAAAGCCGTGCTGTGCCTCATTTATTAAGTTATTTAACTACAGGTGCTCCACGATCATATCCCTAACAATGGACTTCAACAGTTGGCCAACAAACGAAGTAATGGAGATGGCAAAAATTTTCAAGGATCAGTCTTTATCCATTTAAAAAAAATGATGTTAAATTTGCCTCTTTAAACTCTTTAGAGATGTTCGAAAATTGTACAGAGGGGTTTTAACATGTTGCTTCATAATTCCTTAAGATAAATCTGATAAATTTATCTGGGCTCGGTTCTTTGGAAATTTTCACATTCTTAATATGAAAATAAATGTCACTTTCAATGTCAGTTCCCTAAAAAGACACTTTAATTCTTCGCCCTAAGAAGCGTCCTCCCCATGATCCTTCCGCCACTCCTTTAAGTGGTGAATGAAACACAAAGGAGGAATAAGAAAGCGGACAATTTGACTCCTCGATGTAGTCTTGGATGCTTTTTGATTTCACTGTTTTATGATATATTGGTGGACCTTTAAAGTTAATTTATGTTGATTAAGTGGTTATGAGAGGGCACAGGGACCCTAATACGGCTAGGCTCTTGTAGGGACGATGAGAGAAGAGTGTGGAGAGGAGGAATTAAATATTTGAAAGTGTCTTCCACAAAATTTAGTACGTTTTTTATGTATTGTAGGTAAGTAATTAGTATTTTCGAAGGATAAAAGAATATACATTCAAGTTCATCATCAAGTAGCCCGGAACGTCACTAAGGTCGCTTTCGGTATCCATAAGGGGCCTGATGCACTCTCTAATTGGCTTACGAGCATTTGAATACACATTTATAAGAAGGCCCTTTGGCTCATGTTTTGACAATAACGCAGGTTCCTTTCTTTGTTTTTACTTTATGTTTGACAAGCAACAATAACTGTACCAGTTTTGAATCTCAACACAATTGCTCGTTTTCTAAAGTTTAATATATAATCGGTTACGTTTTCTTATGTACTTTTTAATTTCACTTTTTATCGATGACACCTGGTTTGATCTAATCGAAGCTCTAGGTTTATAGCAACCTAGTTCATTATTCATAGTAAAAACTGAACGCTGAATATTATTATACATTTCCGGGGCGTTTTCATTTTTTTTTAATTGCATGCCAATTAAAAAGATTTAAAATCGGGATGAGATGAGAGCCCTCGGGAACATTTTGAGGAATACTTAGATTGAATCGAATTATGTTGTGATCGCTGTTCCAAAGTGTTTCGCTATCTACTAATTTATTTATCTTTCAAAATTAAATTTAGAATATTCTGTTCGTGTAATGGTTCGTCTACACTTTGAAGCATAGAGTTAGAATTTATAAATTCTAGAATTCAAATTTCTGCATTGTCCGTCTTTTCATATAGAAAACCTACGTTCGGAAAATTGAAGTGACTACATATAACCGTTACTTTTGGTTTAATAAGGGGGAAAGTGTTTCAAGAGGAATAATATTCCACTCTTCATTTTGTCTTGGTGGCCAATAGACCACGGAAAATTTATTTTCTTACTATTTATTGCGTAATCGATAGCTAAAATCTGAAATGTAATATATCAATTGATGTCTTTCATTATGACGACCAGTTTATCTTTGTAATGTATAAAATAAAGCGCTCGTCTGAGTAAAACCATGGCAAATTTTGTGTTATATTTCCAGAACTTTGATTATCTGCATGATTATTATTGTGTTGTGCACAACACTTTCCTTTATGCTCTCCAGTATATAATGGTCCTATCAAAAAATTCATCAAGGCATTATTTAAATACCCCCCTCCTCTCGCCTAGCCTACCCCGTTCAGTTAAGGCTGGTCTCTACAAATACACACTGAACACCGCTAATAGCTTGGAAGGGAATTGTTTTTAATTTTATAGAGCCCATCTGGCAACTGCCGACTTGGGCATAAGTCGTCGGAAACACGACAGCCTAGAACTAGGCTACTTTAAAATAAAAATATGAAAACATAACAATGATAAAAATGAGAAAACCTTAACAATTAGGAAGCAATCTCTGGCAGTGAGGGGAGGTCCCCCTCACCCCGGTGCAGGACCGTGCAACCTACAAAAAAACAAAACAATAACAAGCAAAAAAAATACAAAAATGGAATCTTTCAAATAAAGGGGAGAAGCCCGGCCTCCCCCCAAAAGTCAAAAAGTCAATGTGCACGAACTCGTCCCGAGCAAAAGGGACAGGCAGTAGCGACCCCGCCCATCACAGTACCGGGACAGGTATCGTGCGCGAAGATCACCCAGACTGGGACATTCGACAAGAATGTGGCAAAAAGTCTGGGGGACGACGCAGTCGTCACAATAGGGCACCGGCAAGTGCTCCTTCAGATAGCGATGCGTCACACGAGTATGTCCGATTTGGAGACAACAGAAGGAGACCTAAAGCCGTCACGAAATAGGGGATAGGTCCATGGGAACAGTCGCGGCGCAATGGCACGCAACTTTAGGTTCCCTTCGACCGTCTCCCATCTTCTTTGTCAAGCAGTCCGAAGAGCTGCCCGTATTCCTGCCATGTAGTCGGTGTGAGGAAGAGCGAAACGCTGGTCCGGTCGCAGAGTCCTCGCGGACTCTTTGGTGCGCTCATTCCCCGCAATTCCTACATGTCCAGGAACCAAGCAGAAGATAATCTCGATATCCACGCGGCTCGCCAAAACCGTGGCGTCACGGATATCGCGAACCAGGGGATGCGGAGATTCCAATGCCCCGAGAGCACTCAGGGCACTTTGTGAGTCGCTATAGATCACAATACGGTCTCCGAACCGGGCACGTCGCGTAATCTCCCGTACCGAGTGGTGTATTGCCACCAGCTCAGCCGTGAAGACAGACGCAGCGCCTGGTAGAGCCCCGGTGACTTCAAACAGAAGGGATACGGGGTGGAAGCCGACCCCCTCTTGGGACTTGGAGCCATCCGTATACACTGGCACGGTTCCAGCGTGACACGATATGTGGTCCAAAAAGGTCGAACGCAATACTCCCGGCGCAGTACAAGCTTTGGGAGCAGAGGCGTGGCGACAAATAGCCAAATGTGGTACCCTCCAGGGGGCGCCACTGGCCCGAGAGCTATATCTACCTCTCGAAGGAGTTTCCTGGCCCTAAACACAAAGGGCTTAGGGTATGACTGGCGTGTCTCGGCGGCATAGGCACCATCGAGATCAGCTGCGGATGCAGTGAAAGCTGTTGGCGACTGGGGAAGGCGCCGGGCTCGCGCGTACAGGCGAGTGATGCACTGCACGCGGCGCAGAGCGAGTGGCATCTCGCCAGCATCGACCAACAGGCTCTCAATGGGGGAAGTGCGGAAGGCACCGGTCGCAAAGCGAAGGCCGGTGTGGTGGATTGAATCCGCCTTCTGCAATAAACGCTCGGCTGCGGATGCATAAAACTCGCATCCGTAGTCGAGCTTTGAACGAACAAAGGATCGATAAAAAAGTAGGGCAGTAGCCCTATCAGCGCCCCAAGCGCTCAATGTCACGGAACGGAGAATGTCCATGGCGCGGGTACAAGAGACCCTAAGGCTGCGAATATGAGCCTCCCAGGTGAGGCGTCGGTCGAATACAAGACCAAGGAAACGGTGCGACTCAACCACATCCAGGCGCACCCCGTTAAGAAACAAATCTGGGTCAAGGTGAAGCCGTGGATGGCAGCAGAAGTGCACCACCTTAGTCTTGGCCAAAGAAAACCGAAACCTGTGCGCTTCGGCATAGTGAGAGACGTGGTTCAATGCCTGTTGGGGTCGACGCTCCAGAGTTGGCATCTGGGCCGCGCCAAAAGAGATCAAAAGGTCGTCCACGTAGAGCGTAGCGAGAACATCTTCCGGCAGCACCAAGGTGATGCCGTTGATGCTCAGGGCAAAGAGTGTGACACTGAGGGCACTTCCCTGCGGGACACCCTCCTTCTGCTCCTTTGGGCCGGAGAGGGCTCCTCCCACTTGTACGCAGAATCGACGATCTCACAAAAATTCAGATATAAACATTGGGAGGCGTCCCCTCGCCCTCATCGTGTGGAGAGTCTCCATGATACCGTATCGCCATGCAGTATCATAGGCCTTCTCCAGATCGAAAAAGACCGTGGCGTAGTGCTGTCTACGCTGGAAAGCCTCGCAGACGGCATTTTCCAGTCGGAGCAGAGCATCCGACGTGGAGTGGAACTTGCGGAAGCCGAACTGTGCGGAAGACAGATGGCCTCCGCTGTCCAGGAAAAAGGCTAATCTAACATTTACCAATTTCTCCATCAACTTGCACACGCAAGAGGTTAGAGAGATGGGCGGAAACCGGTCGGAGTAGAGTGATCTCTCCCCGGTTTGCGAAAGGCGAGCACAGTAGCGATTCCCTAGGAGTCTGGGAGAAGACCTTCCACCCAGATCTTGTTGAACAAATCTAAGAGAAATGCAATGCCTCCCTCACCCAGGTGTTGAAGCATGGCGTACGGACATCGTCCAGACCATGGGCAGTGTCCGCGCACGAAGCGAGAGAAACTCACTCACTCACAGTAAACTTGTCGTTGAAGGGTTCTCCGCCTCTGGAGGTAAAGTCCAGCCGGCGGCCTTCCACGACATGCATTAAATGCTGGCGGAGCAGCATCACGGCTAGAGAATGCGAAAAAAGCGGTCGCTAAGGATTCCGCTACGGACGCGGGGTCCTGCGAGAACTTGGCCCGAATCCTTTTGACTCGCTGCCATACCTCAGCTAAAGGGGTCTTCCTGTTAAGTGAAGACACGTATGACCGCTAAAAAGAGCGGCGGGCGTGCTTCGAAATATACCGGAACCTAGCCCTAGCCCAACGAAATTCAGCGACAGTAAAATCGTTCGGGCGGTGCTTATAGCGCATGTAGGCATAACGCTTCTGTTTGAGGGCCATGTCACACTCGGCCGACCACCATGGGAGTGGTCGGCGTGACAACGGCCAGACGTCCTAGGAATAGTAGTCAGGCCCACGGCGATAAGGTTGCCGGAGAAAAACTCAACGGCCTCATCTACCGACCTAAACTCCTCGACTGAGATAGAGAATTCAGTTATTTCCTGAAATGCAGGCCACCGCGCCCACGCCTTTTTTTTTAATTAAGGGGCTATCTGGCGACTGCCGACTTAGGCATAAGTTGCCGTAAACAAACAGCCTAGTTTTAGGCTACTTTAAGAAATTGAACAGGAAACAACAATAAAAAGAAATAACAATAACAATAACAAAGCAATAACAAAAACAATAACAAAAACAACAACAAAAATTAAACCGGGTTAAATGAAAGGGAGAAGGCCGGCTTCCCCGCAAAAGTCAATAAATCTACCAGTCAAATTACACGCACTCGTCTCGAGTACAAGGGACAGGCGGTAGCGACCCCGCCCATCCCGGTACCGGGAAAGGTGTCGTGCGCAAAGATCACCCAGACTGGGACATTCGACAAGAATGTGCCAAACAGTCTGGGGGACGACGCAGTCGTTGCAATAGGGCGCAGGCGAGGGCTCCATCAAATAGCGATGCGTAACACGAGTGTGTCCGATTCGGAGACGACAGAAAGCGACCTGAAGCCGTCGCGGCATTGGGGGACAGGTCCATGGGAACAGTCGCGGCGCAATGGCACGCAACTTTAAGTTCCCTTCGACCGTCTCCCATCTTCTTTGCCAAGCAGTCCGAAGAGCTACCCGTATTATTGCCATGTAGTCGGTGTGAGGAAGAGCGAAACGCTGGTCCGGTCGCAGAGTCCTCGCGGACTCTTTGGCGCCCTCATCGGCGCGCTCATTCCCCGCAATTCCTACATGTCCAGGAACCCAGCAGAAGATAATCTCGACATCTGCCCGGCTAGCCAAAACCGTTGCGTCACGGATATCGCGAACCAGGGGATGCGGAGATTCAACTGCCCCGAGAGCACTCAGGGCGCTTTGTGAGTCGCTATAGATCACAATCCGGTCTCTGAACCGGGCACGTCGCGTAATCTACCGTACCGAGTGGTGTATTGCCACCAGCTCGGCCATGAAGACAGACACAGCGCAGGGTAGAGCCGCGCTGACTTCAAACAGAGGGGATACGGCGTGGAAGCCGAGCCCCTCTTGGGACTTGGAGCCATCCGTATACACTGGCACGGTACCAGCGTGACACGATGTGTGCTCCAAAAAGGTCGAATGCAATACTTCCGGCGCAGTACAAGCTTTGGGAGCAGAGGCGTGGCGACAAATAGCCAAATGTGGTACCCTCCAGGGGGGCGTCCTGGGCAGAACCAAGGGCGCCACTGGCCCGAGAGCTATATCTACATCTCGAAGGAGTTTCTTGGCCCTAAACCCAAAGGGCTTAGGGTATGACTGGCGTCTCTCGGCGGCATAGGCACCATCGGGATTAGCTGCAGATGCAGTGAGAGCTGTTGGCGACTGAGGAATGCGCTGGGCTCGCGCGTACAGGCGAGTGATGCACTGCACGCGGCGTAGAGCGAGTGGCATCTCCCCAGCATCGACCAACAGGCTCTCAATGGGGAAAGTGCGGAAGGCACCGGTCACAAGGCGAAGGCCGGTGTGGTGGATCGAATCCACCTTCCGCAATAAACGCTCGGCTGCGGATGCATAAAACCCGCATCCGTAGTCGAGCTTCGAGCGAACAAAGGATCGATAAAAAAGTAGG
Organism: Ceratothoa steindachneri; assembly: GCA_963969495.1. Classification (NCBI taxonomy): domain Eukaryota; kingdom Metazoa; phylum Arthropoda; class Malacostraca; order Isopoda; family Cymothoidae; genus Ceratothoa; species Ceratothoa steindachneri. The sequence continues at coordinate 133,939,943 of OZ018326.1, forward strand.
GCAGTAGCCCTATCAGCGCCCCAAGCACTCAACGTCACGGAGCGGAGAATGTCCATGGCGTGGGTACAAGAGACCCTAAGGCTGTGAATATGAGCCTTCCAGGTGAGGCGTCGGTCGAATACAAGACCAAGGAAATGGTGCGACTCAACCTCATCTAGGCGCACCACATTAAGAAACAAATCTGGGTAGGGGTAAAGCCGTGGATGGCGGCAGAAGTGCACCACCTTAGTCTTGGCCAAAGAAAAACAAAACCTGTGCGCTTCGGCATAGCGAGAGACGTGGTTCAATGCCTGTTGGAGTCGACGCTCCAGAGTTGGCATCTGGGCCGCGCCAAAGAGATCGAAAGGTCGTCCACGTAGAGCGTAGCAAGAACATCTTCCGGGAGCACCAATGTGATGTTGTTGATGTTCAGGGCAAAGAGTGTGACACTGAGGGCACTTCCCTGCAGGACACCCTCCTTCTGCTCCTTTGGGCCGGAGAGGGCTCCTCCCACTTGTACGCAGAATCGACGATCTCACAAAAATTCAGATATAAACATTGGGAGGCGTCCCCTCGCCCTCATCGTGTGGAGAGTCTCCATGATACCGTATCTCCATGCAGTATCATAGGCCTTCTCCAGATCGAAAAAGACCGTGGCGTAGTGCTGTCTACGCTGGAAAGCCTCACAGACGGCATTTTCCAGTCGGAGTAGAGCATCAGACGTGGAGTGGAACTTGCGGAAGCCGCACTGTGCAGAAGACAGATGGCCTCCGCTGTCCAGGAAAAAGGCTAATCTAACATTTACCAATTTCTCCATCAACTTGCACACGCAAGAGGTTAGAGAGATTGGGCGGAAACCGGTCGGAGTAGAGTGATCTCTCCCCGACTTGCGAAAGGCGAGCACAGTAGCGATTCGCCAGGAGAAGACCTTCCACCCAGATCCTGTTGAACAAATCTAAGAGAAAGGCCATGCCTCACTCACCTAGGTGTCGAAGCATAGCGTACGGAACATCGTCCGGACCATGGGCGGTGTCCGCTCACGAAGCGAGAGCGGAACGCAACTCACTCACAGTAAACTTGTCGTTGAAGGGTTCTCCGCCTCTGGAGGTAAAGTTCAGCCGGTGGCCTTCCGCGACATCACGACGTGCATTGTATGCTGGCGGAGCAGCATCACGGCTAGAGAATGCGGAAAAAGCGGTCGCTAAGGATTCCGCCACGGTCGCGGGGTCCGAGATTGCGGTCCCATTCTCCTGGAGAACGGGAGGGGCGTCCTGCGAGAACTTGCCCCGAATCCTTTTGACTCGCTTCCACACCTCAGCTAAAGGGGTCTTCCTGTTAAGTGAAGACACGTATGCCCGCTAAGAAGAGCGGCGGTCGTGCTTCGAAATATACCGGAACCTAGCCCCAGCCCGACGAAATTCAGCGACAGTGAAAGTGTTCGGGCGGCGCTTATAGCGCATGTAGTCTTAACGCTTCTGTTTGAGGGCCATGTCACACTCGGCCGACCACCATGGGAGTGGTCGGCGTGCAAAACGTCCAGACGTCCTAGGAATAGTAGTCAGGCCCACGGCGATGAGGTTGCCGGAGAAGAACTCAACGGCCTCATCTACCGACCTAAACTCCTCGACTGAGATAGAGAATTCAGTTATTTCCGGAAATGCAGGCCACCGCGCCCACGCCAAGCACCACCGAGGTGGTCTCTCAGGCGGCAGTTGCCCTGAAAATGATATTTGAATGGGAAAGTGATCACTACCATGGAGGTCATCGACCACCTCCCAATCAAAATCAGGCTGTGTATCCGAAAGGCACAAAGATAGGTCGAGGCAAGAAAATGAAGCGGTTCTCGGACAGTGATGCGTAAACTCATCCACGTTTAGGACACCCATCTCAAGCTCTTCGATCAGATCAGCAAGGACTTGTCCCCTGGGATTTATGGAGTAATCTCCCCAGAGAGGATGCCTGCCGTTCAGATCTACAAGCAAGACATAGGGCCTCGGCAAACGTACCACGACGCGGCGGAAGTCCCCCGCGTCGAAGTCAGCTGACGGTGGAATGTACGCAGAAATCAGAGTATACCTCCTATCCAGGTGCAGCTGCACAGACACTGCCTGAAAGGAGGTATCTAAAGAGAAAGGAAGAACGGAGACATCATGCCGGGTGTAAACCGCGCATCCCCCATCCCGCGGTGGTGGGGTCGCAAGACCCTTATACCCCGGATGGGCGTGCAGGGGGCACGCGCCTTACATGGTCTCCTGCAAAACGATAGCAACTCCTCCCAGTTGGCCCAGAGTCCACGGCAATTCCATTGGAGGTATATGCCCTCCAGGCCTAGCTTAGAGGAGACGCGGGGGCCCTCCTCGAACTGAAGGCCCTCACGGGAATGGCCGTACGCTTCCCGGGGGCAGAGCCCCGGGCGCTGTTAGCCGGACAAAGCGCTGAAGGTGCTGTCGCCTTCGAGGACTTATTGGGGGAGGTTGGGCTCGCCATGCGAGTCTTTTCCTCCCTCCGCCTCGAAACCTTAGGCGGACGTCGTGGCTTCGGAGGCGGGGGCCCTCTTTTCGAGGAACCACTGTCTCTGAGCCACTCGCTCCACCTCGGGGCGTGGGCGAAGGGGCCGAAGCTCATTTGTTGCTGTCCTCCTTTCGGGGAAAGGCTTTAGGAACCCCGGAAGATGGCCTAGCGACCATCTTCAGGGGTGTTGCCTCCTGTGAGTCTAACGACTCGGTGGAGGCGCGTGGCCGTTTCGCCTTACGGGAAACGGTCACGCTGGGGGAAGAAGGGGGAGCCCTGGTTTTACCCGGGGCTGGGTATGAACCCTTTTTGTCGCCAGCTTTACCAGGGAAGCGCCCGGGTTGGGTAGAGCCCGCAGAAGGGCTCCTAATGGGCGTGGAAACAACGATCCTCGTTGGCCTAAATGGTCCAGGAGCAGAGGCTGCCTTTCTAACTATTAAGGCATATGACGTGCCAGGCAGAGCCGGGCGCGCCAGGACCAAGTCCTTAGCCTCGCGGAATGAGAGTCGATCCTGGGACTGAACGGCCAGCATTTCTTTCTCAAGGAGATATGCACCACATTGCTTCGAAGAAGCAGGGTGCGGCTCTCCGCAATTGACACACTTAGCCACACACGATTTGGACTTATCGTGTGCGACCTTGGAGCAATTTACACAGACTTCGGGTGACCCCGACTTTGCACGTCTACATGAGCGATTCGTATGGCCGAAGCGGTGACAGTATTAGCAGCGCCGCAGCAGTGGCACGAATGCCTTCATGCGGTAGCGGTACAACCGGCACGCACCGACTCAGGGAGCTTGTCACAGTACAACCTGACGAAGAGTGTAGGGGTGGTGGGTCTCGAGGCTCCTCCCTGTTTTCTCATCACACGTTCGACCTTGACTGCCTCATGGTCGGCCAGCTCTAGGGTCATGTCCTCAATGGAGTAGTCAACGAGTTCCCTCGCATAAACTACTCCTTTCACAAAGTTAATGGTAGAGTGCGGCGTCACACTCACCGGGGTGCCATGAAGTGTCCGAAGTGCACTTATCTTGGCCGCCTCGGCGGGATTCGCCGCATTCTCCAGAAGGCTCCCGTCCGAGAAACGGGTCACCTTCGGCTCTCTACCAATTGCACTAGCTAATCCTCTCCTCTGATGGATCATGTTGTCCTTGGACAACATGGTACCATCAGTGGAGCGAATAACGAGGAAGCGTTTGAAGCCAGCGGGCTCGAAAGCGCCAGTTAACCTCTGAATCAGGGGCCCTGATGTCATCGAGGCTCGCCCTGTGCATTTTTGGTCTTTGTCATAGTCAGGAGCTCCGTACCCGGGGGGGTGGGCAGACGGGCTGGATGTACCAGTCTTGGGCCGGGCGCTGGCCAAAGTGGCAGCAGACCCATCCGTCACCACAGCCCCCGCAGATGGAGAGGAGCCCCGAGTCTTCTTAGTCTTTCTTGTCTTTTTCTTCTTTTTAGGAGAGGAGGGCAGGGAATGAACCCGCTTCTCTTCCCTGCCGACAGAAGCCCCTAGGCTAGATGGACCGGCCTCAGCCAGGTCCTTCTCCGAAATAGAAAAGGTACTGGTGGTCGCAGGGGCACCGGTCAGAGGAGATCCCTCCCCTCCTTGTGCTGCCTCGGAGGCCCCAGCGTTTGAGGAGGACCTTGCATAGGGGCGGATTCGGGTTCGGTGTTTGGCGCCGAGCCCGGATTCCCCCCCCATGGAAGGCCCTACCCTCTGATGCTGGGTTTCCTCAAGGACCATGTCTATCACAGGAGGGGCCTCCAGTTGGCCATCCCCTCCCAGGACATCGCAGGTCCCGTTGGCAGTATCGTCACTAGTCTTCTTTGGGGAGGCACTGGCCTTGATCCCGGCAAGGTTCAATATTCTTGCCAGCAGGTCTTTTGAGGGAAGCGACCGAAGAGGCCTCGGTTCCCTCTCCCCCCTAAGGCGGTTTGCCCTACCGAGCCGCTTACACGAGGGGCGGTCGGCAATGGGCTGCCTGCTGGCTTTCTTGGCAGTCCCCTTAGAAAGCAAAGGAGGGACTGCCGCTGGAAATAGGGAAGTGCCCAAAAGCACCTCCAGAGAAGGGGGTGAGGGGGAGTCCCCTACACCCGTAGGCGTAGGAGAGGAGTAAGCCTCCTCTCCGGTTAAAGAAGTATGGAGGGTCCCATGCGCAAGCACAAGAGGGGATACCTCCATTTTCTCGGTGGAGCTGCCCGAGGGCGGCTCCGTTGATGTTCTTGGGGAAGTTGGGGGGTTGTTTTTTTTTTATTTTCATCATTGGGCATGGTGACCCTATTTGTGCTACGGGACGCAATAGCTCATCACCTCTTGCAGTTACCCGCACTGCAAGAGGTGCTTACAGGCCCGGCAGAGCCAGGCGCCGCCATTTCGGACCACCCCTCCCGCCTGGTGGCCTGGCAGTCCATCGGCATGGCGGCTCCACCTTGGACACGGCGTAAAATTGATAGATTTTGAAGACGAGAGGAAAAGGGATGTGAGGAAGGTATGGGTGGGGATGAAGCAGGTTGTTAAAAACCAACCACCCTAGACCGGAGCTCAGGGATTAGGGAACATTGTCCCCTCCCCCCTCAACCCCGATCCAGGACGGTTGGCCGAGAAACAGGTCAGCATCTACCCTGTGAAATTAGTGGCTGACCAGAAAAAGTTGTGGTAGAGGTTGTATGAAAAGAGAGGAAACAAGTGTTTTGAAGGAAGGAAGAGAGGCTAAGCTGGGGCCGGACGGGGTGCTGAGTCCCGTCAGCACGGCGGCCAGGATGGCAAATCGCCGCGCCCCTTACGGGGCCGGTCGGGGGAGATCCCTCCCTTCATGTACTGCCTCGGAAAGCCTAGCCGTTTGAGGAGGACCTTGCATAGGGGCAGATACCCCCATATGGAAAGCCCTACCGTCTGAGGCTGGGTCGACTCAGGGAGCTTGTCACAGTCGAACGTGACGAAGAGTGTAGGGGTGGGTCTCGAGGCCCCTCACTGTTTTCTCATCACACGTTCGAACTTGACCGCCTCATGGTCGGCCAGCTCTAAGGTGATGTCCTCAATGGAGTATTCAACGAGTTCCCTCGCATAATCTATTCCTTTCACAAAGTTCATGGTAGAGCGCGGCGTCATACTCACCGTGGTTCCATCAAGTGTCCGAAGAACACTTATCTTGGCCGCCTCGAAGGAATCCGCCGCATTCGCCAGAAGGCTCCCGTCCGAGAAACGGGTCACCTTCGGCTCTCTACCAATTATACCAGCTAAAGCTCTCCTCTGATGGATCGTGTTACCCTTGGCCAACATGGTGCCATCAGTGGAGCGAATAACGAGGAGGCGTTTGAAGCCAGCGGGCTCGAAAACGCCAGGTAACCTAAGAATGAGAAGCCTCGATGTAATCGAGGCTCCGCTCTGCGCACTTTTGTTCCTATTTTGTGATTCCCTGCCCAGGCGATCACCGGGGCCGGACGTGCCGATTTTGGCTTGTTCGCGTTCAAGGATGTTAGCGGCTTCCGTGGAAGGAGAAGAGCCCCGAGTATTTTTGATCTTTTTTTTATTAGGCTTTTTCTTTTTAGGAGTGGAGGGCGGGGAATGGACCCGCTTCATCCCTCTCCCAGCAGGAGCTGCCAGGCCAGATGGGCCAGCCTCTGCAAGGTCCTTCGCCGAGATGGTGAAGGTCTCAGCCTTCGTATGGCACCGACTGGAGCAGGAGATCCCTCCACTGCTTGTTAAAAAACCACCATCCCAAACTAGAGCTCAGGGGTTAGGGAACATTGTCCCCTCCTCCCTCAGTCCCGATCTGGTATAGTTGGCTGAAAAGAAGGTCAGCATCCACCCTGTGAAATTAGAGGCTGACCAGAGAAAGATGTGGGAGAAGTTGTCGGGGAAGGGAGGAAGTAGGGGAGAAATACAGGCTGTCTGTAAGAAGAAGAGGGTAAGCTTGTGCTGGACGGGACGCTGAGTCCCGTCAGCACGGCGCCCAGGATGGCAAATCGCCGCGCCCCTTAAGGGGTGGGTGAGAGGAAGCTGGTCGGCGTCTACCTTGTGAAATTAGAGGCCGATTAGAGAAAGTTATGGGGGAGGTTGTAAGGAAAGTGAGGAAGCAGGGTAAAAACACAGGCTGTCAGAAAGAAGGAGAAGAGGCTAAGCTAGGGTCGGAGCGGGCGCTGAGTCCAGTCACCAAGGCGACTAGAGGAAACAAAGCAATGTTTCAATTAGTTATGTGCGTGTGATGACAAGAGTAAGATCTACCCACCCCAATACACGGTTGAACACAGCTTTCCTAAGTAAGTGAAGCAAATTGAGTGAGATGACAGATTAAGTGTAAATGTGATTCTCTGTCGGACACTTGCAGCATGTCAAATTGTAGCAGTGAACCTCGCAAATCAATATGAGCCATCTTGGTGAGTCAAATGAGATAGGTTGCCTAATTTTCGGTTCTCTATTTATTCCCCATCCACACTAAAGTGATGACAGAGTGGCTGAACACCTGTTCTTGTGCGTTTAAATGAGGTACTCCATTCTCCGGCACTGAAACCAGAATTAGGCAGATGAAAGATTTACCTAGAGTACCACACCTGATTTGAGTCCGTTTTGAGGTCTTGCCGGTGCAGGTAACATCTGAGTGTCGTTGTTCAAATGATTCTATTTGCATATATCTACCAATTGTTCGTAGAGTTAGTCACCTACCTTAAAACCTGCAGGTTTTCAAATTGGTATTTTTACTGTCGTTCCTTTTAATTCTTCGTTTTGGGTGTATTACCCCCCCCCCATCCCCATTGAGCTTCAGGTTATGTGACCCGTCCTCTTTTCATCGTGGACGAGATTTCCATTACAGAAGTGAGATTCGCATAAAGATCAGAATGACAATCGCTAGCGAGTCCAGGGTGTCGGACCTTTTTTCGTGGGCGGGGGAGGAGGACTAGTTGATATGATGCGTGCGAAGAGGAGGGAAGGAAAAACATCGGCGTTCTGATTGACTATGCACTTACGGCACTCCCCCCCCCCTCACACACACACACACAAGCAGCTTGTAAGTCAATGGGGGGGTCAGTTCTTACTCTGCAAAGTTTTTTGTCCCTTCTCGCTGGGATTGAGTCAGGGGGTACCTAGGCGCTAGAAGTCCAACGCGTAAGCCACTCGGCTCGCGAGAGCTCCTCCATTCAGCTTCATTTAACAGGTGACGAGGGCTTTTTACCCCTCAATTATACCCATTGTAGTTAATTGCCCCACACAGTCTCCAATTGTGACGAGGCCATCCGAAAGGATAATGAAACTTGCATAAAAATCAGAAGGACAATCGTTGGCAAGGCAGAAGGGACCGAGGGGGTTTGTCGTTGGAGGGTAAGGTATTTTGTGTTGCCACCAAACAGCGACCAGAGCCCTTCATAGCCCCCACCCTCTTCCCCGTTTTTGGACCCGAGAGTGTGGACATTGAGACCCTTTCCGCAGGTTCCGTAGTGGGAGTGATGCGTTGTGTGTGGAGAGAGGAAATGCCTGTGTGTTGTTAACTTACGTGGCCGGAGTGGCATGCGCGTGCATACCTCATACACGACGCACCGCCTGAGTGGCAGCAGGGCTTTTTTGCATGAGAAAGCTGAATGTAATTTCTGAGGACACTTCCACCCTTGGAATGAAGAGGAGAAGAAAACAAATAATTTTTATTTCTTTTTACTACATTTATTATAACTTTATAAACAAAACAATTGCAACTAACAATCAATAATTTAGATACCAATCACATAATTCAACAATAGGTACCTCTGATTAATAGTATTTAGTATATGAACATCACAGCCAGAGCAAACAACCACCGATGAGATGGCAGAAAAAAAAAGTAAATTATGTAAAAACTAAATCTCTATTTAAACAAATTAACAAGATATTGTTTTCTTTAATCATAATTATTATTGAAAAGAATAAATAAAAAAACGGACTTTATGGCGGGCGATTTGTTTGTTCAGCCGCGGAAACTCCCTTGAGAACAAATATTTTAAGCGTCGCTCAAGCTTTCCAATGAGAAGCAGGACGCAGCAGTTTTGCCCGTGGGGCGGAGGGGTATAGGAAATATATAAATTCTTCACTTAGGGCAACAGTTACTGCGCAACCTCGTCTTAAAGAATTATATATATATTTTTTATTAAAAAAAAAATTCCCCTAAAACTGCGCTTCCTTCGCATAATTCAACTATCTTCAATATAATAGAGAAAAGCGAAATGAAATAAGTAATTAACCATCGCTAGCGTACAGGAGTATTCCGACATTCATTGACAAGTCACGTTTAGAACCTTTAAAGGAAACATGAGCAAAAAAAAACCCAGTTCTCTCTTAGCTTTGGTCACAGAGAACAAGACAGTTACAGACAGAAATAACTGCGAAGGATAATTACCTCACGACAACACATGGCACATTTTAATAATTAGCGAAGGCAAGGAGCTACATACAGCCTTGCATTCGGCTTGACTATCGGTCGATATAATCGAGGTGGCAGCTAAAGCTTTCCAGAACAGTTTAGCTAATTACGAACAATCTTAGGCTATTAAATGCATGGTGGAGTAGTTATCATCATCATATGTACAATACCTCATTACTTGCTTTGTAATTATCAGTGTTCGTGTAATTACGAAGGACAAGCTTTGAAAGAATGCCAGTCTGACACGACTGACCGTTATTATGGAATGCACAATGGAACAAACATCAATTTCTATTATCTATTTAATTGACCAGGTAAACAAAAAGCCCCCTTGACACACTTATAACCGAGGAGCGAAAACCAACGAGAGCATGGTATTAAGTTTGTGGGTATAGGGTTCGGGGAAAAGTTGTAATCAGTGGTGGGCATAACCGGAGATACTCTAAAGGGGAAACTACTTGGGGGGCGCTGGGGTACGTGGCAAACAACTGTCCAGAACTTGCCCAAACTCCCAAATTAAAGCACATCCCATAAGTGACTTTGGCGGGATGACAGCTGCAGCATGGTTGGTTGTCCATGCCGAAGATTCACCCGTCCTGGCTCAATCCCTGGAGGGAGTCGAATCCACACACGCATTCCATGCACGGGCCCCACTGGGTTCCACATCTGGGATACGACAAGAAGCGAATCTGTGATATATTTAAAAGTAAATAAAACGAAAACCAACGATGGCATCTCCCGCATGTTCTAAGGAGATATTTTGTTAAATGCCTTAACAACAAAGTAACTATAGCATAGTTAGATGAAACGAGAAGTCCGCCTGTCCCTTTCATACTTAGGAAACCCATGTTTGCATGTAATTAGATAGTTAGCTCGATATATAATAGACAAATAGATACGAATTAAACGCTTAGCAGTTCACAAAGTTTACATTTTTTCTTTAAAGGCCAGCTGCTCTTTGTATCCAATACAGAATTTGGTCAGCAGATGAGAATCTGCTCACCAAATTCTGTATTTAATTTTTCCCGAATCTCAATGAATATCGTGGCAGAAATCGTGCTACGAGTATGTAAGCAGCAAAACCAACACCCTGCACACTGGGCCAGGGGTGCATAAAATTAATTTTTATACTTTTTTTTAAATATTGAATTTAATTATTACAAATCATTTTTATTGCTTAAATTTCAATAATTTAATGATATTGTATTGTTTTATCAGATAGATTTTATCAAGTTTAAACTCAAAGCTGTTTATTTTTTAATAATTATTTTCTTTTGTTTCAGACTTATAAGACTTGCTCGTTTGTTTTAATAAAATTACAATAAAATTAATTATAATTTATTACATACATCAATTGGAAGTTTTTAACAAATATAACGGAGCATGGCTGAAGCTAACTTTGATAAGTTATAAAAAGGTTTTAATAATTTACTAGGGTTTGAAGCAATATAGGTTTAAAATTTGATTAAATTTAATAAAGAAAATTGAATTTTGGTTCACTGATCATTCTCAAAATAAAGTTCAATGTATCTATTTCAAATTTAATATAATTTTTTTTGCCACCATTTGCCACTTAAAGTCATTTTGACCGATTATTTCCTTTTTTGTCAGGTTAAAATTCACTAACAAACAGAGGACTTTTTGAAGTATTTTTTAATGCTGGCATATCTTCGAATTCAAATTCTATATTAGCTGGAGTTTCTTTTTTAAAAGAAAGTTTGAAAATTTAAAGAAGAAAAAGATCAAGAAATTCATAAATTTGTAGAGTCAGTACATAAAATATGCAAGAGCAAATGGTTGAATCCAGGTGTGAGAAGATATAAGAAGAAGATGGAAGAAAAGTATAAGGTATAGCTTGACAGCATCTTAAATGTCCCTGATAGTTTGCTAGATGACGAAATTGAGGTTGACGATGTAATTGAAGAAAGAAGTAGGCATGTAGGTAGACCATCACTTCCATTTGACTCTTTATGTTCACCATCCTGTAGACATAAGAGTCCACAATTTAATGCAGTCTAGCTCAACCTCTAAAGAGCTTGCTTATGCAGCCCAAATTAAAATGAGGAAAGAAGGCCAACGCACAAGAGGCTAAGCAATTCAAAAGCATACTTAAATTAAATGAAACTGTATCTCGTCCCTTATCATCACAGGAAGCTTTGACTAAAGCTGCTTATCAAGAGTGTTTATGGAAATATTATATAGACTTGATTTCAAATATTGGCAAGCAAGAGGAGAAAAGATGAAGAAGAAACAGGTAAATGAAAAGAATAACTTTATTCAAGCCAAATTTAGGGAGTCTTTAGGTCTCCTTATTGACATGCCATTGCCTGGTGGAAGTGGAACATCAAATGATGGTAATACAGCCAGAACCTTTTTTGCAAAATGAGATGTATCGGCTAAAATTTTAAATATTAACCCAGATTTAATCTTAAGATTTTTAATAATATTAAGAACAATTTCATCCCATCATTTCCTCAATCATGAAGCTTTTTTTAGCTATACTAAAGAAACAGCGGAACTTTATATTAAAGAATACTCGTGGTATCCTATGCCAAATGCAGTTCATAAACTGTTGGTTCATGGTTCTACGGTAGCAGCAAGCATGTGTTTGCCAATTGGAATGATGAGTGAAGAAGCTCAAGAAAGTAGGAATAAGGATTTTAAGCAATTTCGCAATCACCATACACGTCAATCTAGTAGACTTGCCTCAAATACCGATTTGATGCACCACCTTCTTGTAACATCCGATCATATCATAATTTCCATGAGAGCAAAAGAGAAAAAGAGCAAATGGGGAGATGTTGATACATACCCAGGAGAAATGGTTGCTTTGTTGAATTTAGAGGATTAATAGCATATTTCTTTTTTCTATGATAATATGTAAAATATATATTTTTATTTTATTTTTTTCCCATTTTATGTCAACATGTGATTAAATTTTTGTTTCGATTTGATGTTTTTGAAATTACTCCAAGTAGAATTTTCAATTTTTAGAAATTTATTTAATTTTTTACATATTTTCTTAATATCTGACCCAGTGTGCACTGCTGAAAAAACTGCCTTTTCTTAAATATTTATCTAAAATAAAAATGCTTAGGAGTGCGTTATAAGATCAAAATCTTTTTCCCGCTTGACATCATACGTTTCCGGTGCCACCCACTTTTAAGATAGGTTAGGAAAAGTGTATGCCCGCCCAGTGGTCATAAAAGTAGCAAATAAACAGGCAGTGTTTAAAAGTGACCTGTCCTTCTTAGGTCAGTATTGGTAGACCCAATTAAAAACCTGTGAAAACTCCTACCGCGAAATATAGGATTGGAAGCCTTCATTAAATTAGTCAATAGCTCCTCCTAAGTAGTATCCTATTGATAAACCTGTTTAGAGATGAGCTCTACCCCTCATATAAATCTTGTATAAAACCCTTGTAAATTTTAGATCAGAGAGACAATCCGAACAAATCTTGTATTTTGAATGCAGCTAAAAGTCATACAGCTCCTTTTGCTCTCCGCCACTGCGTCGTACCGGGACTTCATCAAAGGCGGGCAACCAGACACTTCAGGTGTTGTCGCCACTCAGGGACACACAAACAATCATGTCTAGTCGCTGTGACCACTTAGGGTCACACGTAGGGTTGCACCGATAAGCAAATTGGCCGATATAATTTGACTTGATACTGCACTATACACATAACTCAGAAGTTCCATTAGGTATAGGGTGCATAAATTGGGTATTGGACATGCATGATGCAAGCATTATTTTACTGCATAATTTTTAAAAAGAAGTATGAAACACTGATTATTTATTTATTATTTAAAGTAACTCAGAAAGTTGATACATTTACTACTCCTAATGAGTATAGTAATACCTCAATTAACGATTTTCCGGTTAACGAAAACTATAAACAGAAATTTAATAGTTAACGCCACCAAATAAATGATAAACATTCATATTTATTGCTTTAGTCTAAAAGTTGGGATATGTAATATTCCATTCCCAAAGCTCTTGATCGGCATTCTTATCATCCGTCTCCTTATTCATCGTTCTTCTGTTATTTAGTGCTATTAAATCAGTGTTGTCGCGTTGTGATCTTAGTGCTTTTTAATTAACTTCACTGTGTGAACTATAATTACCGCATTGTGTTTAATGCTTTTCAATTGGTTAGTGCTGTGCTCGGCATTGACTGGTAGTCTCGCTTGCAAGTACCAAATTTTACTTGTAACTCATTGCTCATTTCGGCTTCAATATTAACTTCCTTTTCACTCCATTGATTCATTTGTTACCACGTGCTGCTCTTTGTCTTCCTTCCTGGCTAATCCTCCCCCACTCCCACGTCTCGCGTCGGCGAACCCGCCCCCATACCCACGCCTCGCCTGGGTGAACCCTACCCCACTTTCTATGAGTCAGGTTAGGGTTAAGTTTTCCCGTCTGCTGCGTTCATAATTCTCGCCTTTGCTCCCTCCTTTCTCCCCCACTATGTATAATAGGGACTCACTCCTCTCACTCAACTCTTTAAACTATCGTCTTTCGCCAGCTTCATACGCGAAGATAAAGGGGACTGGTATCTTCCGAACTCGCCCGACTAGGAGGGGGCAGAGACTTTGGGCGTCCTTTAGGAATCTCTTTCGCCCTACCATTCTTCCTATACCAGGGGTTCTCAACTGGTGGTCCACGGGACTTCCACTATATTTAGTAAAAATTATATTTATTCGATAATATTTTCATTCCTTAATTGGCAGCTGCACTCTTCATGTGTTTTATAGTTTATGCTGTTTATCGACACATGATGCTTTATTTGCGTGTATTATTACGATTTACGTTTTATCATTATTTTTGCCAAAGTCAACTTATAACTGATATATTTCGTTGCTCTGCCCACAGATTTAAAGAAATAACAATGGCAGGAAGGATTGTTAAGCGCAAGTATTCAGAGGACTACATTGAATTTGGCTTCACTTATCAAGAAAAAGATGACATGGAATTACCACAGTGTGTTATTTGTTACAAAGTCTTGGGGAATGAGTCAATGAAGCCAGCTAAGCTTAAGCTCCATCTCAAAAAGTGTCATCCCAATTTGTTGCAAAAGAATAAAAATTATTTCGAACAGAAATTATCATCTCTCAAGCGGCAGCGCCTTGACGCATCAGGTAAATTCCATGAAAAGACCACCAATGCAGTGCGTGCTTCCTACATTGTTGCATACAAAGTCGCACAGGCCAAGAAGCCTCATACAATTGTTGAGCAGCTTGTGCTATCGAGACGGCTAAATGAAATCTCACAAAACATCAGTGAACAAGTTGTGGATGAAATAAAGAAATCTCCACTGTTTGCAATACAGTTGGATGAATCAACTGATGTCTCGCTCTGCTCTCAGCTAATGGTGTTTGCGCGAGATATGGTTGAGGAAGACTTCAAAGAAAAAATTCTTTTTTGTAAGACTCTTGACACCACCACGCGGGCTCAGGATGTCTTAGAAATTATCCACAGTTTCTTTGAAGCAAACGGTCTGGATTGGGGAAATTTAGTGGGTGTTACCACTGATGGCGCACCTGCGATGCTAGGCTCAAGATCAGGCTTCCAAGCCTTGGTGAAACAGCGTGCTCCATTGGCAACTGGCGTTCACTGCTTCATTCACAGACAGGCATTGGCATCAAAAACATTACCTGATCAACTGAACATCGTTTTCAAAGGACTGGTGAAGGTGGTTAATTATATTAAATCGTCAACAGTAAACACCAGGCTGTTCGGAAAATTATGTCAGGACATGGGTTCAGACTTTGAGGTGTTGCTGTTCTACACTTCTGTACGGCGGTTGTCAGCAGGAAACGTGTTCAACAGAATATTTGAACTGAGAGAAGAGTTGACTTTATTTCTCCAGTCTCAAGGGAAACAGGATTTAAGAATTATGCTAACACAGTCAGAATTAGAACTTGCATACCTCACTAATATTTTAGGAATCTTGAACAAACTGAATCTTCAACTGCAAGGGAAAGGTGCAAATCTGTTCACTCACCAAGGCATCATCAAGGCTTTTCTTGAGAAATTAGAACTCTGGATCACACGAGTCAAAGGTAACAATTTGGTTCAGTTTCCATGTTTGGATGCCATGCTCGGAGAAAAGAAAGGCATTCAGATGCAAATTCTCGAGCATTTATGAAAGCTGCGGGATGAATTTCAGCGATACTTTCCGGAGGTGATCATGACAACGGATGAGTTATCCTTCATCAGGAATCCATTCACAGCAAATGTCCATAGCATTCCAGAGGATCTGCAGGAGGAATTCTTGGAGCTGAAGAATGATTTGGGGGTCTCAAGATGTGTACCAGCAGTCTACCATGGAAAACTTTGGGGCCACTATGATTGGCAGTTACCGAAATTTGTCATCACATGCAGTCAATGTCTTTTACCATTTGCGTCAACCTACATGTGCGAGAGTGGCTTTTCATGTTTGTTGCACATTAAGTCGAGACAGAGGAATCGGCCTTCAGTGGAAAGTGATATTCGTTGTGCGCTATCAAGCACCACTCCTAACATTAAAAAGCTTGTCAGTGAGAAGAGAATCCAAAAGTCTGGTTGCAAGGAAAAATGAGTTAATCGAATTGGAAATAAAAAATATTCGTTGTATATTCTTACAATCTTACATTATTTCATTTTTTTAACATACATTTCATAGCCAAATGATACATAAACATTATGTAATTTCAAGATATTATTTTTGAAAGAAGTATATTTCAGATTAAAATGTTATCTGCTAATTATTTTATATAATTTTTCGAAATTCTGTTTTGAAGAAATATATTTGAAACCAAAATGCTTGTTGTGTATGCTTACTTTATATTAATTAAATATGGGATGGTCCACAATATTCTTTTAATTGAGCTGGTGGTCCATGGCCTGAAACGAGTTGAGAACTACTGATCTAGGACTAATGGAATTCTGTCGTATGCCCTTCGGCTTAGTCACTCCCTGCGCGACCTACATTCGCCTAATGAGGCTTGTATTGGATGGCCTACCAAATGTGTTTTTAAGTCGACATTTTCATACATTCGGTGCATTGGGAGGAACACCTTACAGCCAGCAGTCGCGTGTTGAAACGACTCAGAGAACATAACCTGACGTGTTTGTTCTCGATGGGAACCCCCTACGACCTCATCATGACAAGGTCAAGGCCATCACCAATATACCTCCTCCCACCAGCAAGAAGCTTCTAAGATCGTTCCTCGGCCTGAGTTTATTCTACAAGACCTTTATCCCTCGAGCCTCCGACTACACCGGCCCCTTATCCGATCTACAAAGGAAATCTAGTCCAGAACCTGTACCCTGGAACGAGGATCTCCTGGGACGTTTCGGCCACCTTAAGGCTACCATTTCGTCCGAACCCCTCATGCAGCTGCCAAATTCCCAAGTGACATTCGTTCTAAGGACTGATGCATCTCTTCATGGTCTTGGAGCTGTCTTCCTCCAATATCAAGCAGAATGTTCCCATCCGGTTGCCTACGCCAGTAGAAAACTATTGGACCGTGAAAAGAGGCACTGCACGATCGAGAGGGAGTGTCTGGCCATAGTTTTCGCCATCACAAGGTTCGATTTTTACCTTCGTGGGAACGAGTTTGTTCTTGAGGTCGATCACAAGCCTCTACTGTATTTAACTACCTTCAAGGGTAAAAATGACTCCTTCGTTGGGCCTTAGTTCTTCAAGCTTATCGATTCCGGGTTGTCCACCTTGCCGGTAAAGACAACTACGGTGCTTATTTATTGAGTAGGACTTCTAATTAATTATTTTTCTTTCTTTTTATTTATTCGTGCAACCTACTTAATTCATCGTTATTAAATGTATGCAACTTTTTTTTATTATCAACCTACTCTCCCCAGTAGATTCTTGTTCAGGGGGTGGTGTAAGGGCGACAAAGTTCGGCGGCCCCATATAAAGTTATTTTCTAGTCTCTGAGCCCTGCACTGTTGGTCGACACCCCCCGCGCGCGCTCGATAGTTATTCCAGAAAAGTGGCGCGCGCATCAGGCTATTATGCCACGTCAACCCGTATAAAAGGACGGTTCCTTCTCTCCAAAGGGGGAAGCCGTTCAAGTCCGTACTGCGAGGACCCTTGCCTTATCTCCTGCCAGTTTTGACGCTCATCTTCCAACCTCCTGTACGTATGCTGCTAATCTTGGACGTTTGCCAGTTCTCCATTGGGAAGTCTGAAAACCGTAGGCTCGTTTTGGCTCCCCTCCCCCCTTCTACCTTTTTTATCACTCAAAAATTATCCCCGTGGGGTACGCCGGTTCCTCTGCCGTACCACCTTTGGAATCCGTCGTCACCGGGATCATCTTCTATTCCATTGGATCTATCATTACCTCCACCGTCGCCATCCGTGGATTCGTCCTCTGTTGGATTACCATCATCCGAGGTATCCCTCCACTGCTCCAGTATCAGGTACTTTGGAATAGCTATTCATCTTGCGCCCTTACTAGGCGTCCGAGTAAGTCTTTAGTCTCCCTCCATATCGTAGGAAAGGCGTAAGACGGGGGGGGGGGGGGATTCCGTGTGTACCTCGTACTCGAGGAGTGAAGCCTATTGTTTCTCGCTTAATTGACACGAAGTCAATTCTTCGTAAGCATCCTCCCTTTTTATATAACGACTTGGCCGAAGTGACATTGATGTTATAAATCTTATTTTTGTATTTAATAGATATAGATTTTGCATATGTAATCAAGAATTTCCTCTCTTTAAATTATAAGGTTAAAATTTTTCTTGCTTCTTTTTTTTTGCCCTCGCTGATACTCTAGGAAACACCTGGTAACCAACCGTAACCTACTAAGTGTAGCCTATTGGCGCGACCTTTTGGCTGCCTCGAATTGAACTTGGTTTATTTCTGAACAAATATTCTGGTGACCTTGTTAGTTTGTGAAAGTAATAAGGGGCCTTGTGAACTGAGTTCCGCGTTTGCCTTTACAAGGATTAACACAAAAAAATTACCCCGATGTTATACTCTATGGGAACCTAGTTATGATGCTAATCATGGTGCAAATTCAATAGCCCAACATCCAAGAGCTAGAATGTATTTAAGTAATGAAAAAATAGATCAATATGTAAAACTTAGGTCTCAACTTAGATTTAATGATGGTGAACAACATATTAATTACTATATGAAATATAATGTTTGGCATTCTACTAATGATTTAGATGTTTGGCATGGTAGATTATACTTTACTAACTATGTTTCTGATAATATTAATAAATATATAAAAATTCTCATAATTTAAAAATAACTATTTATGTATTATTAAAGGGAATAATAATAAAAAAAGTTTGAGTTAGACCTTACACACACGCTCGGTCAGTATCACCCCGAGCGTGCAATGTTATGTGCAAATGCCAAAGTCAAGATTAGAACGCGGATAAACAAGTTTTGGTTGAATAAATTAGCAAGGTATAAAAACAAGTTTTAATCATAGTTACTTTCAGATATTGTCGTGGTGTGACATTATATTATATCAATACCATATTATATCTATGGGGAAGGGACTAATAACTTAAAGGCGAACCGACAAAGGGGCGGTACGCCACGAGTTTCGACGCGCGGAGCAGCGAGAATAGAGTGCAAAACGAGGTCAGGTAAAATTTGGGCAATGGCACAGCTCAAGGTTATTTAAAGAGGTATGTACAAAAATATAATTTTAAGAGAATCAATGGGCAAAATTATATTGGTAAATGAGGGGGGAATTGCAGAGTTATGCATCAGACTCTGAAGTTAGAAATTAATGCGTTACAGGAGACTATTCCAATGGGGAGGATTAACTCAAATGGATTGCTGAAGGGGGGAGGGGTTGGTTTACGGAGGTTTCCGGGTGAGACGTCAGGGTAGGTTTCACGGATGTCTTCTGCAGACAATAAACGTGAGGGCGAGGGCACTCGGAGCGTCTGGGAGGGGAGTTGACGTGATGACGGTTCTCCAATGGGGGGGGGGGACGGCGGTAACGTCCGGTCCAGGGGAGAGAGTATTTCGGCCACCCGAAGACGAGGAGGGAGCGAGGGCTTCTACAGGAGTTGATGAGTGGAGTCGGAAAAATCGCTCGGTGGCGATCGTCAAATGGAAATACCTCACTGGTTGGGCTAATTCCAACGACACGAAAAGTTCAGCCGTCACTTTGCTTCGTTGTTAAGCACCTGACTTGGAACTAAGGGGAATGCTTCTTGGATCTTGGCGGGACTCAACTCTGTATCTTCCACCTAAAAGACGAGCCCTATATATCCGAGGCTCCCCCCGCAGGGGTGGGGGAAACATGGGGTATTTGGCCAGCGCTACTCTCGAATGGCCTCCAACCTTCACGCCCAGGCGATTCTAACCCGCGAAAAGGTGGTCCGGGCTGGACGCGGTTCGAGGCTTACAAATTTAAGCCTAACCAAATTCTAGAACCTTCTCCCGCGCATGGACGTCACTTCCGTGCTGGAAAAGAAATTCCACGTGGAATTCTCCCACAGATATAAATAAATGAGTGGACGATCCAGACGGTGGTGCTTTACATTGAATATCATAAAAAACGAGATGACTATTTAAAAGTGATAACTGAAAAACTAAGGACAATAATAGTTATTATGGGAAAAGAAAAGGTAAGTAATGGCACCGAGCATCTCCAAGGTTTATTTAAACTACAAGATGGAATTAAACTCACTAAACTTAAGATGATTCTGCCTACAGCTCATTTTGATTTCGCAAAGGAAACAGACTTGAAAAATATGAATATTACAGTAAAGAAGGAAGATACAAAATACATGGTAATTGGGAAAATATTATCAGAATGCAACGCAAAACAAAAAAGCAGAAAAAGGTAAATATAGGAAAATCGATCCTCTCCCTCCTCTCTCAGTTGAGACACGGGACGTTGACCACAAACAGGCTGGCCGTGTAGACGCCACGGTTCAAACTCGTAACCACAGCGACTTCGCTCCTCTGCCCGATGAAAAGCAGAACGGTTAAAACTGCAAGATCTCCCCTAAGAGTGGGTATTCAATTTCACCTCAAGCGCGACATTGGAGACGCTTCTTCCTCAAGGCCGAAGGTCTATCAGAACCAGAGGTAAGACGTCCTGAGAAAAACCGTTGGAGGAAGAACCTTCATGCGGCCCTTTCCCCCCTCCTACCCCTACCCCAGTGGGGTGAAGATGTATATATATCAAAAACTTGGGAAAAACAGGGTAGATTACGTGAGTCAGCAAGGCTACGAAATTCCCGGCAAGAGGCCGGGCTACCAAGAGAAGGGAGTAAGAAGCAGCTCATCCTAGAGCTAGTTCCTGGTTATCAAACCGATCTTTAAGTTAACTTGTCTAAGTTCAACTTATTCTCGTCAGAGACCCCCCCTCCCCAATCCTGGTGTAGCACAAAGCACCGGGATAGTCCTCGCCCTTGAGGAATACCAGAACTAAGAAGAAGCTAATCCTCGAGCTAGCCCCCGGTGGTCACACCGAACTTTAAGTTAACTTGATTTAAGAATCAAGTTCAACTTACTCTCGTCATAGAACACCCTCCCCCCCTCCTATCCTGGTGCAGCCCAAAGCACAGAGATAGTCCTCGCCCTTGAAGAAGACCCCCAAGTGAACTCCCCACCCCCCCCAGCACTCCCCTGAGTCAAAAGATTCTCGCCTGGCTCACCGCTAGCGAGTGCGAATTATTCTCCAGAGTAATCCGAAGAGGAGAAAGGAACATTGGTTCACAATCCGGTGGTGATATAATTTCCTGCCGAAGGCGTATGGCTCCCCCCATCTGCCACGCTCGCCAAAGTCCTTTGTGGCTTTAACTCTATTTCGTCCGCCACCAGCAGCCATATGGACGAGCGGCACGCGTCAACAAAACAACAAGATTCCTGAGGTTACGTGGCTCATTGAGTTCAAGGTCAGACTCAAATCCGTTGCAAGAGGGACAGAGGTATGTATAACATATTAACCATTGACATTTTTTTTTTTTTTTTTTATAGAGCCCATCTGGCAACTACCCACTTGGGCATAAGTCACCGAAAAACACGACAGCCTAGAATTAGGCTACTTTAAAGTTAAAATATGAAAACTTAACAATCAATATAAATTTGAAAAACTTAACAATCGAAGCAATCTCCGGCAGCGGGGGGAGGTCCCCCTCACCCCGGTGCAGGAGAGTGCAATCTAAAACAAAACAATAACAAAAAAAGGAACCTTAAATAAAGGGGAGAAGGCCGGCCTCCCCCAAAAAGTCAATAAGTCCACCAGTCATGGTGCACGCACTCGTCCCGAGTACAAGGGACAGGCGGTAGCGACCCCGCCCATCCCGGTACCGAGACAGGTATCGTGCGCGAAGATCACCCAGACTGGGACATTCGACAAGAATATGCCGAACAGTCTGGGGGACGACGCAGTCGTTGCAATGGGGCACATGCGAGCGCTCCACCAAGTAACGATGCGTCACACGAGTGTGTCCGATTCGAAGACGACAGAAAGCAACCTGAAGCCGCCGCGGCATTGGGGGATAGGTCCATGGGAACAGTCGCGGCGCAATGGCACGCAACTTTAAGTTCCCCTCGACCGTCTCCCATCTTCTTTGCCAAGCAGTCCGAAGAGCTGCCCGTATTCCTGCCATGTAGTCGGTGTGAGGAAGAGCGAAACGCTGGTCCGGTCGCAGAGTCCTCGCGGACTCTTTGGCGCCCTCATCGGCGCGCTCATTCCCCGCAATTCCTACATGTCCAGGAACCCAGCAGAAGATAATCTCGACATCTGCCCGGCTCGCCAAAACCGTGGCGTCACGGATTTCGCGAACCAGGGGATGCGGAGATTCCAATGCCCCGAGAGCACTCAGGGCGCTTTGTGAGTCGCTATAAATCACAATCCGGTCTCCGAACCGGGCACGTCGCGTAATCTCCCGTACCGAGTGGTGTATTGCCACCAGCTCGGCCGTGAAGACAGACGCAGCGCCTGGTAGAGCCCCGCTGACTTCAAACAGAGGGGATACGGCGTGGAAGCCGACCCCCTCTTGGGACTTGGAGCCATCCGTATACACTGGCACGGTACCAGCGTGACACGATGTGTGCTCCAAAAAGATCGAACGCAATACTCCCGGCACAGTACAAGCTTTGGGAGCAGAGGCGTGGCGACAAATAGCCAAATGTGGTACCCTCCAGGGTGGCGTCCTGGGCAGAACCAGGGGCGCCACCGGCCCGAGAGCTATATCTACCTCTCGAAGGAGTTTCCTGGCCCTAAACCCAAAGGGCTTAGGGTATGACTGGCGTCTCTCGGCGGCATAGGCACCATCGAGATCAGCTGCGGATGCAGTGAGAGCTGTTGGCGACTGGGGGAGGCGCCGGGCTCGCGCGTACAGGCGAGTGATGCACTGCACGCGGCGCAGAGCGAGTGGCATCTCCCCAGCATCGACCAACAGGCTCTCAATGGGGGAAGTGCGGAAGGCACCGGTCGCAAGGCGAAGGCCGGTGTGGTGGATCGAATCCACCTTCCGCAATAAACGCTCGGCTGCGGATGCATAAAACTCGCATCCGTAGTCGAGCTTCGAGCGAACAAAGGATCGATAAAAAAGTAAGGCGGTAGCCCTATCAGCGCCCCAAGCGCTGAACGTCACGGAACGGAGAATGTCCATGGCGCGGGTACAAGAGACCCTAAGGCTGCGAATGTGAGCCTCCCAGGTGAGGCGTCGGTCGAATACAAGACCAAGGAAACGGTGCGACTCAACCACATCCAGGCGCACCCCATTAAGAAACAAATCTGGGTCGGGGTGAAGCCGTGGATGGCGGCAGAAGTGCACCACCTTAGTCTTGGCCAAAGAAAACCGAAACCTGTGCGCTTCGGCATAGCGAGAGACGCGGTTCAATGCCTGTTGGAGTCGGCGCTCCAGAGTTGGCATCTGGGCCGCGCCAAAAGAGATCGAAAGGTCGTCCACGTAGAGCGTAGCGAGAACATCTTCCGGCAGCACCGAGGTGATGCCGTTGATGCTCAGGGCAAAGAGTGTGACACTGAGGACACTTCCCTGCGGGACACCCTCTTCCTGCTCCTTTGGGCCGGAGAGGGCTCCCCCCACCCGTACGCGGAATCGACGATCTCGCAAAAATTCAGATATAAACATTGGGAGGCGTCCCCTCGCCCCCATCGTGTGGAGAGTCTCCATGATACCGTATCGCCATGCGGTATCATAGGCTTTCTCCAGATCAAAAAACACCGTGGCGTAGTGCTGTCTACGAAGGAAAGCCTCGCAGACGGCATTTTCCAGTCGGAGCAGAGCATCCGACGTGGAGTGGAACTTACGGAAGCCGCACTGTGCAGAAGACAGATGGCCTCCGCTGTCCAGGAAATAGGCTAATCTAACATTTACCAATTTCTCCATCAACTTGCACACGCAAGAGGTTAGAGAGATTGGGCGGAAACCGGTCGGAGTAGAGTGATCTCTCCCCGGCTTGCGAAAGGCGAGCACAGTAGCGATTCGCCAGGAGTCTGGGAGGAGACCTTCCACCCAGATCCTGTTGAACAAATCTAATAGAAAGGCCATGCCTCGCTCACCCAGGTGTCGAAGCATGGCGTACGGGACATCGTCCGGACCATGGGCGGTGTCCGCGCACGAAGCGAGAGCGGAACGCAACTCACTCACAGTAAACTTGTCGTTGAAGGGTTCTCCGCCTCTGGAGGTAAAGTCCAGCCGGCGGCCTTCCGCGACATCACGACGTGCATTGAATGCTGGCGGAGCAGCATCACGGCTAGAGAATGCGGAAAAAGCGGTCGCTAAGGATTCCGCCACGGACGCGGGGTCCGAGATTGCGGTCCCATTCTCCTGGAGAACGGGAGGGGGGTCCTGCGAGAACTTGCCCCGAATCCTTTTGACTCGCTTCCACACCTCAGCTAAAGGGGTCTTCCCGTTAAGTGAAGACACGTATGCCCGCCAAGAAGAGCGGCGGGCGTGCTTCGAAATATACCGGAACCTAGCCCTAGCCCGACGAAATTCAGCGACGGTGAAATCGTTCGGGCGGCGCTTATAGCGCATGTAGGCATAACGCTTCTGTTTGAGGGCCGTCTCACACTCGGCCGACCACCATGGGAGTGGTCGGCGTGCAAAACGGCCAGACGTCCTAGGAATAGTAGTCAGGCCCACGGCGATGAGGTTGCCGGAGAAGAACTCGACGGCCTCATCTACCGACCTAAACTCGTTTAACCATTGACATTTGATGCCGTTTTAAACCTTATTTATAAGGATATTATGGACTATTTTTATATCCAACAACTCAGTTCAGCAAGGAGATTGCATATATAAGTGCTAAAAAGTGGAATTTGGACTCGGTAGGCGACTGCCTTTGGACAAAGAAAGACGTTTACGATTTTTTTGTCTTTGGTAAGTGCTCTCTACTTATTGTTCCAATATTTATATATTATAATTATATTTTTTATAATTATAAAGGAATAATTGTGATAAAGTAAATAAAAAACAATGTAAATTTATGTATGTGTGGAAAAAATATTTATTTCTTTCGAAATTAACTAATTATTGCTTTATAAAGTTCATGTATAAAATTTTCACCATCTGGATTTCAGACGTCGAATTCCAAGCAGCGATGAGGTTATTTTTCAATCTGTTTACTATTTATAATGTATTTGATATAATTATAAAACACACCTACACCCATACACACACACACACACACACACACACATATATATATATATATATATATATATATATATATATATATATATATATATATATATATATATATATATATATATATATATATATATCCATAACCCTATATTTTAAGAACGAGATTTTTTGAAGGTGTTTGAATAAGATTTTTTTCTTTTAGTTCGGTTGTCACCTAAAAAAAAAGAAGGAAGAAAGAAAAAAGAAAGAAGAAAGAAAGAAGAAAGAAAGAAAGAAAGAAAGAAGGAAGAAGAAGAAAAAGGTGTTCAGGGTGTTAAAATAAAGTGTCTATAAAGGGGATAAAAAAGGCGGTTAAGATTAGCAAATAAGGCCGTAGGCCACACCCCGCAGGGGTGCCTGTGTAACCAAGCTCTTCCTGTTAAGGAAGAGAACAGCGGCTTGTATATATATATATATATATATATATATATATATATATATATATATATATATATATATATATATATATATATATATATATATATATATATATATATATATATATATATATATATATATATATATATGCCGTAATTATTGCATTCTTTTACAGATGTGATGGAAGATAGAGGAGCTATGAAACTATGCAGATGAAGTGTGCTGAAAATAAGAAAATTGAAAAACCTTTGTCCATTTCAGATGCCCTAAATCTAATACTTCTTCCAAACTAGGATGAATTCGAGGATGAATTTGAAGACACAGAATGTACAGAAAGTGTACATGCTACACAAAAACTCGATGAAGACAATCAAAATGAGAAAATGAAGTGATTATTCAGAATTTAGCACATTCTTCTCAAGTAGACTTACAAAATGAGCATGAAAGTGATGACAAAGACATCCCACTGTCTACTCCTTTTTCAAACAGGGATTGGCCTAAAATGCATAGTGTTCCGCGTTGGCGAAGGAGCGAATTCAAAGTGCCAGAAGACAGACACGTCATGGGAACACTCTGTTTCCTTCGATGAATCAAGGAATAGTTACACTCCTTTGGAATTTTTCAAAATAATATTTGATGACGCACTAATGCAGCACATTACTGACCAAACGAATATGTATGCTTTGCAGTCTAAAGGGAACGAATTACGTTTACAGTTAGATGAGCTAAAAACATTTTTAGGAATTTTGATGAAGTTGGGATTGGTACATGCTCCAAATTATCGTTATTTTTGGAAACATTCTTCAAGATATCCTGTTATTGCTGATTCAATGGGTAGGGATAGATTTGAAAAGACAAAATCATGCCTTCATTTCAATGACAATAGCCTACTTCATCCGAGAGGTCATCCAGAACATGATCAATTATTTAGAATTCGCCCAATTATTGAGTCCATTAGAACAAATCTTCGTACAATTCCACAAGAACAACACCAGGCAGTTGATGAACAAATAATTCCTACCAAGGCTCATATCTCTCTCAAACAATACAATCCCCCCAAAAACCCACAAGTGGGGATATAAGGTTATCTCACGAGCAGGGGAAAGTTGGTTTATTTAGACTTCTTAGTTTATACAGGTAAGGATAGTATAGGTGATGTGGAAAATGTTGGGATATCCTCATCATATGTTCTGAAACTAACTGAAAATGTACCAAGAAACAAAAACTATAAAATATATTTTGATAACTGGTTCTCTTCAGTTCCCCTTATTGAAGTACTAAATGAACGAGGAATGTTGTCTTTCTACTGTAGGGCACAGTAGACTAAGAGGAATCAGACTGAAAGATGAAAACCAACTGAAAAGAGAAGGATTGGGAAGTTTTGACTTCAGTGTTCAGCAAAACACCTTCTTTCAAACTATGCTGGGACTGAGTCGCTCGATACATGCAGCAGATGGGATGCAAAACAAAATAAAGGCTTGGAAGTAAATAGACCTTTTGCAGTGAAAGAGTATAACAAGTACACGGGAGGCGTAGATCTTTCGGATATGCCGATAGAACTATATCGGATCAATTTCAAATCAAGAAAATGGAGCATGCCCATCTTTTTCTATTTGCTGGATATGAGTGTCGTGAATTCTTGGTTGTTGTACCATCGAGTAACATCTCCTGAACAAAATGCAAAGGTGTTATGTCTCCAAGACTTCAAGGAAGATAATAGCATCAGCTATGATGAGTAATAATGCGACAACTAAGAAAGGAAGACCAAGTACATCTCAGGAACCCGTCAAAAAGAAAAGGAGAACTGGTTGTCATCCTGCTGACTCTGTACGACTTGATGGACTCTTTCACTTGCCAGAAGTGACCAGTAAAACTCAAAGATGCCGAAAATGCATACATACGCATACAAAAATGAGATGCATGAAATGTGGAAGTAAATTTATGTTGCACAAAAGACAAAAACTGCTTTTATGAAAATCATCAAAAATGAATTTAGGCCTATAAAATTATGCAAAATTCCAGCTCCGGGTTTTTTTTTTTTAGTTTTTTAGTAAACTATTAGCAACTTTTTAGGAAATTTTTAGGTTTTTCAAAGAAATAGTAAATAAATGTGAAGTAATTTCATGCTGCAATAAATACAAAAATATTGTACATTTTATGAAAATCACGCGCGCAAAAAAATTCATTTATACCTCTGTTGTTCCTGATGGTTAAAATTTTAACCATATATTATTTTCTATTCTAAGGCATTTTTTTATTTAACAAGCATATTTTTTGCATTTTCTAGTATCCTAAATAAATGATTTTCACAATAAATTTTTTTTTATTTACATTTATATCAAATTTAGGCATGAAAGGGTTAAACTCCAGTAGAGACAGTTAGCATTTTTTTTATATTGTAGAGAGCGATGGGTCAACCGTCACTATAATTTCGAGAAGTCAATTTAGAAATCCTCACTTATAATTGATTGTAGTCATTTCTGTGTATTTAGTGTGTGTTATTTATTTGGTTCATGTTTAATTTTTGGGGTTTTAATTAAAGTTTTAGTTTGTTTTAACATTTTTTTTTATTCTATCCTCGAATCGCTAAGTATGGCACAGGGGACCCTCAAAGTTTAAAGAAGTCAATAATCAAGATAATAATAATAAATCATATATAACACTCTTAGATATATAACGTTAATCACGGAGGGTTTTTTTTTGTAGTACGTAAACTACCCATACGTACCAACTCCTTCCATCCCTCGGTCCTTCCATATACGAACGACATAAATATTTGGTGTCAAGGTGTGGGGTGCTTCCTATACCACGACAGTAAGCTTTCAGCAACTTATATCATCAAAACAATTCTTAATACTGATAACGAAGATATTAAAAACTCAAACCAATACCTACATAAAAAAGAGCCATTGATGAACGAGTTAGTCGAGATATGTGAAAAAACAATAAGTATAGAAGATACATTAGATACATGCAAGTGCTTTATGAATTATCTAATCAAAAAGAAAGACAAATACTTGGGTCTATGACACCGTTGGAGGTAAGAGAAAGTCATATATTGCACACCTACTGTTCTCATGCTATGCATTCGAATTATTTGATGGAATAACGTCAGCACGAGATATTACGGGAATGTTATCCAGGCAGTTTAAAGGTATTGCCTTTCATGTAATAAGACAAAATGAAAAAAAATGTTTTCTTACTCAACTTTAGAACAATTGAGGCGTCTAGTAAGAGAAGGGCCTAAAATCCACCACTGGCTGTAACTTGTTTTTCACTACCTCGTGTAGAAGAAATCTTAAAGATTTTTTTTTCTTGGTTTTTAGGACCCTGCAGAATGATCAATAAGGTCCAAAGTCTGGTAGTACAGTGGCGGCAACAAAAAAAGTGACATGTGACAATTCGGGGAAAATGAAACAGAAAAATGTAACTTACATATTTTATTATGAATATTTCATGAAAGTTAATACTTGGTCATGTTGCCCTTGCACTTGATGACCATTCTGAGTCGATTGGGCATTGATTCAG
Source organism: Ceratothoa steindachneri (assembly GCA_963969495.1). NCBI lineage: Eukaryota > Metazoa > Arthropoda > Malacostraca > Isopoda > Cymothoidae > Ceratothoa > Ceratothoa steindachneri. The sequence continues at coordinate 133,968,373 of OZ018326.1, forward strand.
CGAGGTTTGCGAAGTAGGTGGGGTCGATCGTAACCCAGATCTTCTTCAGTGATTCTATCAGGTCCTTGATGCTGCCGGATGCTGTCTCTTGAACTTTGGATTTCATCAGATTCCAAGCATTCTCAATAGGATTTAGGTCCGGGGAATTACCAGGCCACTCCAAAACACTAATATTATTATCATTGAAGAACCTTTTTACTAACTGGGACCTGTGAGCAGGGGCACCATCATGCATGAAAAATTCACACCGATGAATTTCCCAAAATGGCAGCATGTGCTGCTTCAAAACTTCGAGATAGTTAGTCCCCCTCATGGTTACATTCTTGGGAAGGAAGTACAGACCTCCTCTGCCCCTGTTTCCACTAAAGGCACCCCACACCATCACACTATCAGGGTGCTTCACAGTTTTCACGGTATATTTTGGGTCATACCGAGACACATTGCTGGGACGACGCACGATCTTTGACTCTCCTCTGACGAGCCTAAAGGTGCTCTCATCACTGAACATCACCTTCTTCCAATGGGCAGCTGTCCAATGTTTATAGGTCTTGCAAAAATTGAGCCTTTTCATCTTCATAGCCTTGGTAAGAAGTGGCTTCTTGGCAGCGCGGCGAGCCGGTAGGCCTAAGTCCTTCTGTAAGCGATGACGGATGGTCCTGAGGGCGACGTTCTGGAGAAGGTCTGGGTGTTTTTTCTTGATTGAAGCGGAGGTTACAGAAGGGTCTGACATCACTTCACGCCTTAGGATATTATCAGTCCTTGGAGATGTCTTCCTAGCTGCACCAGTGCCCTCCTTCCTCTTTGGTATGGTACCTGGTGGCAATAACTCAACTGCCCGTTTTAGGCGATAAATCGTATTTCTTGAGGTTCCTAAATCTGCTGCTACATCAATAAAAGACTTTCCCTGCTCTAATAGGGTCAAGGCACGGCTTTTCTCTGTCATAGAAAGCTTTTTCCGCCCCATTGTATCCACTTGCACAGAAGTTATAGCACGTCAAATGTAGGCACGAATGCAGGAAATCAGCACGCTGGAGCGTTGTACACCAAAACCTCACTGTACGAGCTCAAACGAGACAGTGAGTTCCAATAAAGCGCAGTTCTGTTGTCTTAGCTCAGGAGAGTCATCCACTCTGGCATAAGCCCCGCCCCTTTTCATTGGCTTGTTGGCAAGTAAAATCGTGAAAGCGATTTTATGTATCGATTTCTATTGCCAATATTCAATGTCACTTTTTTTGTTGCCGCCACTGTAGTATGTAGAATAATTTTCGACTCGACTCACGTTAGAAGTCACGAGTATACTCCGAGAGAGAAAGTCCTAAACGCCACTCAGCGTGAGACGCGTCCGAACCAATAGAGCGGCTCCATTTACTCATATCTCTCGCTCTGAGCCAATGAGCGCACGCCTTATCCCCCCATCTACAGATTCTCCATGGAAACAACAGTCTTTGTGCAGTCAAGTGCCCACGCGGTTGAAACAAAGTGCCTCTTTATTATTCGCATTATTTTACTTAGTTTACGGCGAATTATTATTAATTTTATTGACATTATGAATGACCACGAACAACCAGGACCCAGTGGAGTAATAAGTAATAGTAATTCGAGTGAGGAAAGAGTACCAATAAGCAGAAAAAGAAAGGCAGGTGAGAGTGCATGGAAGAAAAGCATTGCTAAAACTCAGCGAAATCTTGGCCAAGAATATACTAGTGAAAAAACACAAAAAGAAATACAAGCACGTAAAGTTCGAGGACCATGGCAGTGTACTAATAAGTGTTACGATTAAGTGCCAGAACTGATCAGGAATGAATTGCATGAGAACTTTTGGAGATTAGGTGACTACAATGCCCAAAATGCGTATTTGGGAAAGTTATTGAAAAGTAAAACAGTGAAAAGACGTCGTAAGCCAGTGGAAAAGGTGGGAAGGTTTCGTCGTCATAGTGTCAGCTATATTGTGTTGCATGGAACAGAGAAAATTAGTGTCTGCCGTGTAGCATTTCTCCATATTTTTGACCTTGGAGAGAAGAGGGTCGAGAATGTTTTGGAAAAACAAACTGCTACAGGTACAACTGTACCTGACCAAAGAGGGAAAAGTGAGCCTGCGATCAAAATTGCTGAAAATAGGGTCGCACCCCTACGAGAGCACATTGAAAAACTCCCAGCTGTAGGACCATACTTAACAAGGGCATAGTCCCCTAATAGGAAGTACTTGACTCAAGATCTTAATATTAATAAACTTTATATGCTGTACCAAGACTGCATGAGCGAGACGTACGTGGATCTACAACCTGTCAGTGAATCAAAATACAGGTCGATCTTCAATGAGGAATTTAATATTGGTTTTGCTCCAGTCAAGACAGACACTTGCAACACCTGTGACATACTGCAAGCCAATATCGCTAATTATGACACCAATCCGCCACCCAGAGTGTCACGAGAGGATCTTGAAGGAACTATGCAAGAACATAAACAATTAGCTGAAAAAGGTTTGCACATGCTTACGCAGTTTAATGCTAGGCATGGTGACGACGAGGAAATACTTGCTGCTTGCTTTGATTTACAGCAAACACTCCAGACTCCCAAATTGTTAACAAGTGTGGCTTATTACAAGAGGAAAGTATGGACCAACAACCTGGACGTCTAAAATATCAAAACACAGAAGTCAACATGTACATTTGGGGCGAGGTAACAGCCAAGAGGGGACCTGTTGAGATAGTCAGCTCATTATCTCACTGGATCTCAGAGAATCATTCAGACGAGGCTCGCATTATTCTTTTTTTTGACAACTGTGCGGGACAGAACAATAACCTTAATATGGCGCTCGCTCTACTGCGAATGATTCATCAAGGAAAGTTCTTCAGAAGTGAACATTATTTTTTAGTGCCAGGGCATTCCTATATGCCATGTGATCGCCAGTTTGGTAATATTGAACTCCAGTTGAGGAAGCGGCCAAATATTGAAACCAAGGATGATTATGAGATGATCATCAAAAATGCCGATAGTATCATCAAAAGAAAGTCCAAGGAAATGATTTTTCAAGATGCTCGGGTCATTCTCTTTGACATTAATTACAAGGAGGGCTTCAAAACCAAGGAAATATATGAAGAGGACAGCCCGGAGCAAAAGGTACGTCTCATGCCAGGTCGTAAAGGATATTCCAGGTAGATTTTTAACCTGGTCACTGTCAACCTACCCCCAAATACCATGGTGTCATTCCTTTAGTACAGGAGAAGATTAGTGACATATGGAATCTTCTGATCTATATTCATCCAATCCACAAGGCGGATTATTTCCGCAACATAATCCGGACACAAGAAAACCTCCAACTTGCTCCTCCTGAAGATGAAGAGGAAGAGAGGGTAGACGATGTTGAGGACAATGTCCTTGACTACATCTTATAATCATTAATATTAAGAGGAGGGAGTGGACCAAGTTCTTGCGCGGATACAATGCACCATCAAAAGTGAGTACAATATTATTTTTTTATTCTGTTTATTTATCTGTCATCCATTATTATTTTTTTTCATGGGAAAGGAGACTATAATATTTTTTACTATTATGTTATTGTTTTTAGTGAGGTCAAAAGGCAAAATTTATAAAATGCAAATTGCATTTTTTGAGGTGTGCGTGCGCGTGCGTACGTTGTATTTTTTTTATTGTAATAATGTTTTCTTTATTTTTCTGTCATCCATTATTATTAATGTTAAAGTTTATATACAAAATAACCAAAATACATTCCTATCTTATGTCGTCACAATTTGCGCGCGCACGCAAAGTGCATAATATTACCCTATATCAGAAAAAGAAATCTATTTACTTTATCTGTCGAATGCCGCAAACCCCGCTTAAATATCTTTATTAGTTTTCCTGTGATAAAACTTTAACTTTAACCTTCGATTTCTCAATTTTTTTTTAAAATGGCGTTTAGGCCTTTCTCTCACTAGACGCCTCATATGATATGTGGTAAAAAATTCTGGCATTTAGAAAGAAGTTGTCGTTTTTCAAATCTCTTCTTGCTCAGTCGAAACTTTCAGAAGAACACTTTTCCTAGTTGACAAAATTAAATAATGAAAATGAAGAGTATAACTGTAAATCTTTCGAAACATACAAATCTGTTTTAGACTCATTAATCAAAGAATACAATGAAAGATTCATTGATATCACCCTGAAAAAAGCTTTTGAACCTCATTTAGTTGATGTGTCAAAGGCACCAGAATATTTACAAATGGAGCTTATTGAGTTGTGTGAAGATAATATTGTGAAGTTTCTGTTTCTTAGGTAAGATCCCGTTGAAATTTGGAAAAAGGCGATAGAATACCCTCGCCTTCGCGAACATGCTCGCCGATTGATTTCGTGCTTTTCTACGAGATACTGTTGTGAATCCACATTCTCACACTTAACACAAATCAAGGGTTCGTTTAGAATACAGATGAGCATATGGAAGACCAATTAAAACTTAAAACCTCCATGTTAGAACCCGATATCAAAATGTTGTCTCACCAGAAGCAATCTCAAAAAAGTCATTAAATTATTAAAAGGTAAGTGAATAAATATAATTATTCGTCTTAAAATGCATGTATACTCCCTGCTAGCTATTCATTTAAATAATATTAACAAAAGGTTAAAGGTTACAGTAAAAAATAGTCACACTTATTGACTGCGGTTTTATTGCGGGCGGCAAATTTTAATGTGGCCTCCACACATGAAAAGGTGCACCACCCCTGGCTTATACCATCGAGGGTGGATCTTGTGAGGGAATTCCACGTGGAATCTCATGTTCAGAACGGGACTTCCATGCACTGTAGAAGGCTCAGTTAAGCCTACCCTCCCCCCCTCTTTCCACAAGCGGTAGCCTCGAACCGCGTCCACCACGATTCACCTTTACACGGGCTAGAATAGCCTCTGCCAGAAGATTCGAGGCCATTCGAGAGTAGAGCTGTTTCCCGCTACCCCTCCCCCCCCCGGGGAGAGCCTCGGACATAAATAGTGCTCGACTCCCATGAGGGGAGACAGAGTTGAGAAGTCTCGCCCGGACCGCAAGAAAATTCCCCTAGTTCCAAGTCAGGTGCTAACAACAAAGCAAAGTGACAGCTGAACTATTTTTGTGTATTGGAATTAGCCCCAGTCAGTGAGGTAATTCCATTTAACGATCGCTACCGAGTGATTTTTCCGACTTCTCTCGTCAACTCCTGTCGAAGCCCTCCTCGTTCGCCCCTCGTTTTCGGGTGGCCGAAATACTCTCCTCTGGACCGGATGTTACCGCCCCCCCCCCTTTTTTTTGGAGAACCGTCATGACTTTAACATCCTGCTCAGAAGATTCAAGCGGCCTCGTCTCACGTGCAGAAGACATCCGTGAAGCCTTACTCTGACGTCTCACTTGGAATCTTCTGTTTGCCAACCCCTCTCCCCCTTCAGTAACCCATTTGCGTTAATTCCCCCATTTGAGTAGTCTCCTCCCGTAACACCTTAAGTTTTAACTTCATAGTCTGATTCATAACTACAATTATACCCCCCCCCCCCCCCTCATTCGTTCATCTGATGTAATTTTCCCCTTTTATTCTCTGATGTAATTTTTGCCCATCATTTCTCTCATTATTTTTATGTAAATAAAATTATATTTTTGTAAATGCCTCTTTAAATAACCTTGAGCTTTGCCATTGCCCATAATATACATGACCTCGTTGAACTCTTATCTAGCTGTTTCGCCTCGTCGAAACTCGTGGCGTTCCGTCCCTTTTGTCGGTTCGCCTTGAAGTTATCGGTCCCTCCCCCCCAATGAAATAATATGGTATTGATATAATATAATGTATTACCACGACAGATCTCACCAGGCAGACCCCTCTCTTTTGTTAAGCCTTACTCTGCTCAGAGCAAGCCTCGAATCGTTTTCGTCCCCGAAGGATTGGATGGGACTCCTCTCGTCTCATCTGAAACCCCCCCCCCCCTTCAAGGATCTTCAGTTTCCCGTGTAAGAAAATTGAGTCAAGTTTATTGAAAGATAGGAAAATAATTTGCTTTTTATTTATTTTTATTAGTAATCGGTCTTTAGTGGTGCCCGTGACGCCATATTTAGTAACAAGCCATTTTTTTGTGTGTTTTGGGAGAAAAAATTTCCACCTCACCTCCTTGTAATCCTCGTGCCGGATTAAGAGGTCCTACGAGTATATAAGGTACTCATATAGGAATTAGTATATTTATTATAATTTATTGCTTTTGTCCGTGTGTGTGATCATAAGGGTAAGATTTTATTTAGAATTTTGGGGAACTATTGCGAGAGCCCCATTTTCTTTGCCGTAAGATTCTTGAACGCGTCGAGTGGCTAAGGCTCGCGTAAGGAAACAAGATGACGTCCTTCGAGAGACTTAGGCAACATGGTGAGATGCTGTGTCTCTCCAGTAAAGAGCTAGTCGCCTATATTCAGGAAGAGGAGACAAACGAAAGAGCAGAGAAGAAAGAACTAAGAGAAGCTGAAGAAAGAGAAAGGGTGAGGAAACATGAAAGGGAGTTAAATAGGAATAACTTAGAAACCCTCAATTAGTTCCAGGAATGAAGCCCCTCAGATCCTCGCTTTGAAGCTCCCAGCATTTAAAGACGGTGAGGATTTCAGTGCTTACCTCACTCATTTCGAAAAGATTTGAGATAAATCACTGGGATATCCAAACTGATGGAGGCTACCCTCGACTATTCGACCCTTAAGTCCGAACTCTTGGCTGCGATCAACATGAATCCGGACTTCAACAGGGCAAAGTTTCGTCAGGCCAGAATTACCGCCAGTTCGGATTTACCCTCAGGAGAAGTCTGCAGCTTTGGTTGAACTCCACCCAGGTAAACGGCGACTATGAGTCTTTCCGACTTCATTTAGCGGGATCAATTGATGGCTACGCTGCCCTCTGAAATCCCTGCATTCGTGAAGGACCGAAGAGTTGATTCCTTCAAAGAATGCATCGAAGAAGATTTGCACGCGGCCAGTCATAATCTCTACCCCAAAGATCCCAAGAAAAGTCATCCTCCCTCCCTCCCCCAAGAGTAAGATGGGCTCTATAAAATTAAAAAAAAAACAAAAAAACCCCGCAAGAGTAAAGGCCACTTCCCTAAATTTCCCTCGAAGAACGCTCCCAAATTCGTAAAAGTCCCAGGTCCCTCCAAACCGAAATATCATGCCCCGTCTGAACCTAGGGATGTTAAGCCACCCGTCTTTTATCCCCCTGCGTCGGATTACCCCAGACGACCCATCGTCTGTTTTGCTTGCGGAACCCCCGGGCATGTGAGGACGAACTGTCCCAAAATTTCTCAATTCCGTTCTGCTCCCATCCACCAAGTCCACTAAGTAAGCGTCTCTCTTTCTCCTCCGTCTGCTCGCCCCGAAACGCCTGCTTCCCCACCAGCGAATAGCCCCCCGGGACCTCAAGTTATTTTTTTATTTTTTAAAAAAAGCTACCCCGGTGTGTTGGAATTTGAAGCGGATCGGTTAATGGTTGCCGGGTTTCAACCCTGGTCAAGATACGGTATGCACGTGCATCGTCGTATCGGAAAAGTTGCTGCCCCCAGTGAGCCCCGACCCCGACAAATTTGCAGTAGTCCAGGACTACTTGGGACGAGCCAACCGCTTCCCAGTGGTCCGTTGTTTCATCGAATGCCAATATTTCACCGATTGGACTGACGTCGTAGCAGCCCCTATTAAATTCTGCGCCATATTAGTCGGCCAGAGCCCGCAGCTTTTCCCTAGTCTCGTTGCTCAGCCCGCCATCACGAGGGCCCAAGCCATAAAAACGAGGCGCCCCCAGTGACTTTAGAACTATCCCCTTTTCCCTCCGCTTTATTGATTCCTTATTCTAAAGTGCGGTATTGCTTTTACATGAAACAATATATATTTTAATTATGTAATTAATTACCCATTAATCTAAATGTATGTGTAGGTTTTATCCATCGTCTGGGATCAAACGAAGCAAATCCTTTACCATGACGGCCGCCGTGTAGGCTGAAATTTTAAATACCGATGGATTTTGGTCGATATGCCCTTTTTCCTTGCCCTTCGGGTCGGGAAAAACACCATCTTTGGAAGGGAGGCATATAAGGAAAAGGGAAGCCAAAGAGGAATATTCTCTTAATTTGTTCCATGAATTCCTTCCCTCTCTTTGTCTTCTAAGTATAACTCCACGTGGAGTAACCTCGGAACCCAAAGAAAAAAAATAAGAAAGAATTTGAATACCTGTCAGCTGCCTCACAGGCACAGTTAATTAAGTTGGGCGTGCTAAAAGCTTTTATCCCACCGAGAAAACGCTAATTTCCGCAGTCTGGAGGCTGCTAGCCGAAAGTTTCCCGCCCACATCGTAAAAGCCATTAAGACTTGGATCAGGCGACAAACGCTAATCGCTCTGGCCGCCAGAAGTGTTCAGCCAGGCGTCTGAGTCTGCCAACGAGGAGAAACCCCCCAAATGGCCGTCATATAAATACCCTGGTTTTTCGAATATCGGGAGATTGAGCTTGAAAACCTGTCGCCTTCTGTTCAGATCGTGTGTCTGTTTCCCCAAGTCCCTGGTATTCGCTTATACCATCGAGGTTGAATCTCACCAGGCAGACCCATCTCTTTTGTAAACTCTTACTCTGTTCAGAACAAGCCTCGAATCGTTTTCGTCCCCGAAGGATTGGCTGGGATTCCTCTCGTCTCATCTGGAACCCTCCCTCAAGGATCTCCAGTTTCCCGTGTGAGACTTCCCGCCGAGCCACGTCAGAACCTCGACTTTTGGAGGTTGCACTTCTCTGGAGCAGAGGTGCCATCATCCGTTTTCAAGGAGGATTGTGAACTCGTCACTGTCAGGATAACCGGCCGAGGGTCATGTACATTGGCCTTCTCTAGTTCCCCGCACCGACTCGCTAAAGGATTCCCCTTCCTCGAGTTGACCCCCATTAAGGTAAAACTACCCTTGCTTGTATCTCCCGTTAATCGACCCACTTTCCGACCACTAAATATTCTCTGCGTCAAACTGATTTTTGTAATATTCCATTTAATAACCGATTAACGAACTATTAACCTTCCCAGAATGCCCATTAATCTGTATTGTGCCAGAGTTGTCCTTTATTTAAATTACCTGTATTTTCTCGTATGTATATATATTAACTAGTGACTTATTAAAATTATATTTTGGTTTTCACTCTTTAAATATACCCCTGAACTGCAACTTGGTAAACTCATTAAACGCTATGGGCCCCTGTACAAAATCGTCTTACGAAGTGAACGTACTTGTACGTAGCGAAGGACGCGTACGTACATTAGGGGATATATGTATATATGACTTTATATATACATATTTTCTTGGCTTTTATCTCTTTCCTCCCAACCAACCAATATATATATATATATATATATATATATATATATATATATATATATATATATATATATATATATATATATATATATATATATATATATATATATATATATATATATATATGTATATATGTATATATGTATATATGTATATGTATATGTATATGTATATGTATATATGTATATGTATATGTATATGTATATATATATATATATATATATATATATATATATATATATATATATATATATATATATATATATATATATATATATATATATATATATATATATATATATATATATATAAACATATTGTCTAGGGAGGTGACCTATTCCTCAACAGTGTGTTGATATGAGTTTTTCCCATCCTACTCCGATGTGCACACTATCGAAACTGTCAGCGCTCCACCAAGTTTCGCCGGCCCAAGGACACTTTCAATGGAAAAATTACAAATTGTCAAAGCAACATTGAGTCTCTTTTGAAAAAAGGTGTGGTGCGGCCATCGAAGTCACCAGGGTCTTCACCCATTGACATGCTGCAGAAGAAAACCCCAGGAGAATATAGAGCTGTGGGTAATTCTCGTGCGTTGAACGCCATAACGAAATCGGACCGTTATTCCCTGCCAAGGAGTCAAAGTATGGTTGATTAACTCCATGGGAAAACAGTTTTCTCCTGCTTAGATTTAGTCCGAGCATATCACCAAATTCCGATGAATCAAGCGGACATTGATAAAACTGATGTCTCAACTCCATTTGGGATGTGGGAATTTTTGAGACCCGTTCGGTCTGAAGAATGCAAGCTGCACGTTCCAACGCCATATGGATAATTTATTTCGTGGCTTGGAATTTGTTTTCGTCTATATCGACATTTTGATCAAGTCTTTGAAATATTGGTACAGAACAATCTACAAATTTCAATGGAGAAGTATGAGTTTATGAAGGAGGAGATTGATTTCTTAGGCCACCATGTCTCAGCGAGGAAGATCTCGGAGATCCGCGAAATGCCCTTACCGACGGATTATAAGGGACTAGGCCGATATTTGGGCATGCTAGGTTATTACCGACAGATGATGTCTAATTTGGGGGCAATTGCCGCTCCTCTAACTGAACTGGCTCGATTTCAACCAAAGGCCAGAGAGCTTGTATGGAATGACACTGCTCGGGAAGCGTTTAATGCTACCAAGGAGGCAGCTCTCAATTCGCAGTTGGTGCTGCGCTTCATAAGATGGTGGATGTCTCCCCCGGCCAGTGTCATTCTTCTCCAGCCAGTTAAGCAAAACACAGCAAGAATACTCTACTTCTGACAGGGAACTCCTGGTTGCCTATCTTGCTATGCTTCACTTCAAGCACATGTTCGAAGGTCGACAAGTGACCTTATGTACGGACCACAAGCCCTTAGTCTCTGCTTTCTCCTCGCCACTACGTGCAAAAACAGACAGGCAACAAAGCAACTGGACAGTGATTTTGGAATATGTTCATGACATAGCGTACGTACGTGGTGAGGACAATGTGGTCGCTGACTGCCTGTCACGGAATGTCAATTCAGTCCAAATACTTGTTTGACCTCTGCTCTTTGGCAGCGGCACAAAATACCCACGACCGGTTGTTCCTTTAGCCTGCAGAACGTCGATTTTTAATCAATTACATAATACATATATTCCATCCCGGTATTAAAGCGTCACTTCGATTAGTGAAAACGAGGTATTTCTGGCCTAATAAGGACAAGTACATACGTTCCTGGACGTGTAAATGCCTCTCCTGTCAAACAGCTAAAGTTAATCGTCACACCAAGTCCCCAATCTTGCCCATTAGCATGCCAACTTCAATTTGAAACGGTGCACATCGAAATTGTTGTCCCACTACCGCCGTGCAAACTACCTGGGTAATCATATCCGTCTCACAATCGGTACCTGCTGTCATGCATAGACAGAGAAAGAAGGTGGACTGAAGCACTACCGATTCCAGATATCAGTGCTACAACGGTCACTTTAGCCTTCTTGGACGGTTGGATATCAACGTTTGGCGTTCGCTTATATGTGATTATTGACAGAGGAGCTCAATTCGAATCTGAACATTTCAAAGAATTATCAGCCCTCATTGGTTTTCATCGCCTGCGAACTACGGCGTACCGATCTACCACAAACGAGATCGTGGAAAGTTCACATAAAACTTTCAAGAGCGCTATAATGGCTTTTCGGCAAGGATGGCTGATGGTTCTACCAGTAGTTCTTCTGGGCATCCGATCCCTGCCCAATGATTCGGGGTTTTCATCGTTCACTGCGGTCGCAGGCATAACCTTTCTTTGCCCCAAACCCTTAGTCTCGTCCTCATCATCTAAAGCCGACTCCAAATTCATCACGGAATCAGCAAAGACCATGTCACAAATTGACTTTACGCAAACATCTGATGGCCATCTGCAGTGGGTACCAAAAACGTTCGTACCAAAGGGATTACGTGACGCCACCCATGTGTGAGTTCGTGTTGATTGCGTTCGAAAACTACTAGAAGCGGCTTATGCAGGCCCGTTCCGTGTTGTCGAACGCGACGATAAAGTGTATAGATTAGAATTCCCTAATGGCCGTCATGATACGGTATCTATAGACAGGGTAAAACCGGCAAAATTGCCGAAAATTGGTTCACGTTATTTTTTAAATAAAGTTTTAGTTTTTTAAAAAAAATTATTCAATCCTCGAAACGCTAAGAAGGCATTAGGAACCCTCAAAGATTAAAGAAGTAATAATCAGATAATAATAATAAATAAATGATAGCACCCTTAGAGATTAAACGTAATCACGGAGTTTTGAAGTACGTAAACAACCCATACGTACGAACTCCAGCCATCACTCGATCCTTCCTATACCACGACTCAAATAGAATGTCAGATGTACAGCAATGGAATGAAGAATTAATGGAAAATAGTGAAGATGATTACAGTAACGTGGAATCCTTTCAAGATACCCGATAGAATAGTAGTGAAGCCAGTGTTTATACTTGTTCAGGTCGACAGGTAACATTTGCGAAGGATCATTTGTACCACTATTTCTGAATATTTGTTCGTTCCTAAGAATCTAAGATTACTTTGAGATAAAAATGTCTATATATGTATATTACTATAAAATCTGCACGAAAGATGTTTTGTACTTTCCTTCGACTTAGTTTGACCTTACTACCTGCTTCTTGTAATTCTTAATGTGTTTTTTTACCTTCCCCCTTTCCTCTTCCTCATTGGTGATTTCTTGTTTTTGAGGCGGTTTGCATACTTTTCTTTCGTATATATATACCTCGAATATAATACTATTTCTTGTAGTTATCCTTGATAAGGAACTTAATAAAGTTCGAAAGTACTTGGAAACACCATTTCATTTTTTCCTGCGGGACATTGCATTCATTTGCCACCCTCACGTGATACTTTGTGAGTTTTTCATTTCATATATATATATATATATATATATATATATATATATATATATATATATATATATATATATATATATATATATGGTGTCCCCCCAAAAAAAATGTATATACACTTTAAATAATTGTAAAGTAGGTGTTTAATAAAATACATTTCATTTTCAAAATTTAATAGAATCTACCCACATTATTTTATTGTTTTGTCAACGCCTGTTCTGGTCCAGACACTGGTGACAACGCGAAGCAATGGAATCGCAAACATCACGGAACAATTCGTTTGGTATTTGCGTCCATTCACGTCCAATGGCTGCTTTCAATTCAGTGACCGTTGCAGGTTTCATAGCGTAGACATTGTCTTTTAGGTATCTCCATAACAAAAGTCTAGTGGTGTGAGGTCTGGTGAACGCGGAGGGTATTCAACGAAACCCCTCCGTCCAATCGACCTGTTTGGCAAGTTCTCATCAAGGAAGGATCCGACTTCGTGATGGTAGTGTGGGGGTGCCCCACTCCATTTTGCTGAAAATAAAACTCCTCATCTTCAAAGTTATCCCAAATACTTGGCAAGGCATCTACTTTACAATTATTTAAAGTGTGTATATATTTTTGGGGGGACACCATATACGCTAAATATAGAAGACATTTGTAAATATTAATGAACAAGTTTTGAAAATGGCTGTAATCTTGTTCGCGCATGACTGAGCAGTTGATCAGTTTAACCTTTTGACTACCAGCGCGACAATACGTCCCAATGGTCGTTTGAAAAAATCCAGTTGACTTAATTTTGCTTCAAATTCAACAGCTCTTCGTCCCAACGATACTGTAGTGGTTTAACCCCTACAAAATGTAATAAGTTCCCCCCAACAATATGTATATATATATATATATATATATATATATATATATATATATATATATATATATATATATATATATATATATATATATATATAGTTATAGCTATATCAGGAAATGTATAAAATGGCAACATTTCTTTTTCACCATGCAAAAGTAAATTCAGCAAATGCTCTATTTTAATCGTGCTCCGCTATTAACAGGTTGGTCAAAAATTAACGTACAATTATTAGTTTGTTTTCCCCTTTGTATCAAATTCATTATGGCGTTTTTTTTCATTTCCAGACCCATTAATCACGTTAACCATTAGTATAGATTTTCCCTTCACTCCAAATCATTAGCACAGATTTATCCTTCATCCTAAATCATTATCATATAACTTCCTACACTCCCAAACCTAATTATCGTATAACCTTCGTTACGCTAGAATTAATTAATCCCCAAATTATTTACATGTCACATAGTTCTAATTAATCAATAGCCTACTGTACTATTTAATAATTGTCCACAATCATTCATCGCCATTTTTTTAGTCTCTCTTATTAAGTTTTCTATTCATTGTTCAGACGTTGCCTGTTTACATAAACCACATTGTCGCACTGTACAATTCTTAATTTTGTAATTTAAAGGACATAACTTACGCTCTCCCCATATTATATTCGTTCAACTTATATATATATATATATATATATATATATATATATATATATATATATATATATATATATATATAAATATATATATATATATATATATATAATATATATTTATTAAAATTATTTCTCGAATAAATATATTGCTAAAACTTATAATTAATATCCCTCCTAAAGAATTGCATTGAACTCATCCATTCACTTTCAACCTCAAATTCATTGCCAAAGTAATTTCTTAGTTTGGCTGGTGCCCCCTTAAACTGTCTAGGCTAATTACCATTAAAAAAGTTCTACTTAATATTATTATCCACTACGATAAAGAAGGACTCATTATATCTCCAGTTCGCGGACGATATAACCCAGGTGATCCCTGGTACATACAGGAATCCCTGGGCTCAGGCTCTAGAGACTGCAAATGAAATCAGCAACGTAAATGAGTACGAAAGTGGAAGATCCGCGCGAATAGACGAAAGTTCAAGATCCTCGCCCTCGGCCGCAGAAAAACAGTGGACGTGACAATAGGGGAGCTAATATTTCCCTATCACCAAGAAGGGAGTGTTCTGGGGCTCAACATCAGCTCCACCGGGTACAGCCATCACCTCATAACGCGGGAAATTCATAATTATATATTTCAGTATAACTAATAAAAAAATATATAGTATAGTAGAATTAGATTCTTGAATAACTACATATAATATTACTTTTAAAGTTTGATTATCTCTTAAAATAAGTATAATATTAAGGAGATACGTATATAAAAAGTAATATATATATATATATATATATATATATATATATATATATATATATATATATATATATGAAAGTGTAAATAAATAAACAAATAAAATAACTTTAATAATTTAAACAAAATATATATTTCAAAACTTAGGAAAAAAAAGGGGTTGGAAAATAGGTATAAAAGAAAAGCTTGAATGCGTTAAAACACAAAATCAGGTTCACACAACAATGTAAGTTACAGGATTGAAGGTCATGACAAAAGAAAAAGAAATATAAATAAATGAAAAGTGTAGCCCTCACTACTAGGGCAAACAATATATACACTCTTCACCCACAATCTATCATCTCATCTTCCACACCAATTTTCTTTTCTTAACTATTATTCATCATTCATTCATTCTATCAAGAGTATTGAGTAGTGACTTAGTGAGTAGCACCTTCACAATGTCTGGTCGTGGTTACGGAGGGAAAATCGAGTGGTAGTTTTTTCAACGCCCTCTAGACAATTTTACAATTCAAAAGACATCTCACCCCAAGAAGCAAAGGAATACCAGGAGAAAGGGCAGCACTCCCCGAAGGGGGACATGGGACCCCCCCGGCCGCCCCGGACACTAAGCGGATCCCCCCTCCGGTTAATAGTGGGGCATCAAAAACCTGACAGGCAAACCGTCTTTGAGACCGTGTTTGGAAAAGTAAACATCGAACTCAACCGTCTCATCGAAACGCCAAACGGGTGGGCTGCGGTTTGTTAGAAGAACAAGGACGTGGAGGTCCTTGTTTTAGAGAAGGCAAAAGACTCCCTTCGCAAGATAGGGCTCGAAGCAGTAGCCCCCGACGAATTACTCGGCCCGATGTCTGGTGGCCTCCAACCGGAAGAACCCGCCAGCCATTTCAGCTAACCACGGCATGCCTTCCCGGACTGGTTATCGATAGATGGGAGTCCATCTTCGCTTCCGGTGGTTTCCGGAAGTTTACAAAGGACGAAATGGAGGAGATAATCAAGCAGCTCTCATCCTAAGAGGGGCGCTTGACATCAAATCTACTTCCGGAGCTATGTGAACCTCTCCCGAGTTTCGAGTATACAGTAAAAGATGAATTATATTAACCCTTGGTAGTAGAGCTTGCACAGCGTCTGGCGGGGTAGGAATTGCCATCTATCTCGGTGTTGTGGTAAATCGTCGAAGCACCAAGTCTTCAGAGAGGAGATCGGTCCCAGTTAGGGAGGCTCCTTTCCCCGTTGGTCTGCAAGTCAGTGCGGACCCAGGCTCGTACTCACGTTTTCAGAGTCGAAGCTACAAACAGCCTCACTCTGGTTCCCTAAACGAGAAAACTACATCCCGGCTTTTCTCCGTGACCCTACGCGTTGATAGGTCACCCCCCCCCCATCCCCGCTCACAGAGGCACCCAAGATTCCTCGGAGTTCACGAGCATGGGGCCCTCTGTAACAAGAAGCTCCCGTCACCGCCTTCTTCCAGCAGACTCGTGACGGAATTGTGGGATCAGGTCGGTCCCTGGAGAACCTACCTCATCGTCTCCACCCCTTATCTCACCAGCGCCACCCGAACATCAGGTTCCAAGGTAACCCTTCCCTTTCACATTCCCCAACTTCACCGCGAAGCTTACCAACATTAAAAGTGTATAGGGAGTTACATAGTGAACAGTTAGTTACAATCCAAGTGAGATATCCGAGCTTCGCTTATTAATATAGCTAACCTTATTTGTATATATATAGTTTAGGGTGATGCAAAAATGTCGACCATCTCAGATTTTTCGGGGCACCCACTAATTTGATTATTTATGGCATAAAAACAGTGCGAGTACATTTTTTGTCAATCAAAAATATTTAGAGGTTGCTACCATGATTCAGTTTTATGATTTATATTTTTTCTGTGATTTTAGTAAAATACATTTATTATGTAAAACTGGACTACTAATTTAAGTATATTATTTATATTCTTTATTACTGAAGAATTTTGCCTCTGTAATTGGAAGCACATCCTGTTCCACCACCCCTATCCTCCACATACTGTTACACCCCCCTATTCCCATCCGTCTTCGGCCCAATAGCATTGCAGTTGGTCAGTGCTCCAATTCTCAGTACCCTCACAGCTATCACCGGTGGAGGTTATAATTTCGCGTCTCTTTTATCTCAAAAATACTGAACAATGGCTCATTTAGATCATTACACTAGAAGTGCTACATGTATATGGCTAATTGGTTAGCCAATAGAAGCATTAAAAACATCTGTTCTTCCATCAAAAAGAGAAGCAATGGCATTATTTATGCATTATAAAATAAATAGTAAACAAATCGTGTATGAAGCTCTAACATCTACTGCCAAAGATGTCTTGCAAGTCTGGGAAAAAGCACGTATTCCAACATCGCTTAAAAAAACTTAATAAAAAAATTAAAAGTAATGTATGATGAATGGTTAAAATTAAAGAAAAACAAAGAAAACAAGAAAAAACAATCTCAAAATTTATTGAATAAACAAATGGAATGGAAGCAGAATTTGGATAATTTATTTGATATAGCTCATGCTGATGCGCTCAATTTGATAGACATTGATGAAGATAAAGAATTCCTAATTTTGCAAAGACAAACGAGACGAAAAGGAAGAATGGCTGGCGTGGATAAAAAACTTGTACAACATGAAGCAATGGCCTGTGAAAAGGAAAAGCAATTTGAAATGAAAAGAAAGAGAGAAACAGGCGATTTTGACAACACAGTAGTGCTTAGTAGTTCATCTACGAGCTCTGGAGAGAGCTCTACAACTGAAGATGAATGTATAGTTGATCCCAGTAAACCATCAACATCAGGACAGACCTTAACAAGAAAAAGGCAAAAGTGATGGATAATACTCTTCTTGCATCTCTTGATGTCACTAAAGTCAGCGATAGAAGTGCTTATTTAATTAATCGTAGGATTCCTACTATCAGTAATTTAGGGCATGATCCGCAAAACTTTAACATAAGTTATTCAAGTATTAGACGCGCAAGGCAAAAGTTTAGAAAAGAAATTTCAGAAAATTTGAAAGCTGAATTAAAACATGATGTTCTTTTAACCATCCACTGGGATGGAAAACTTGTAGAAGACATAACTGGAGAAGAAGTTGTCGACAGACTTCCAATCTTAGTTTCTGGAAATGGAGTTGATCAGCTTCTTGGTGTTCCAAAACTCACCAGTACTACAGGAGAAAATAGTGCAGCTGCTGTGCATAAAAGTATTTTAGACTGGGATAGATCTCTTCAGGTAAGATGCATGTGTTTCGACACAACAGCATCAAATATAGGCCGTAGAAATGGAGCTTGTATGTTACTAGAAAAGAAAATGAACAAGGATTTGCTATGGCTGGCCTGTCGTCATCATATTTTAAAGATTGTTTTGGAGTCTGTTGTTTCAAGCTCATTGCCAGCATCATCCTGACCAAATATACAACTATTTAAACGTTTCAAAGCAAATTGGAGTAAATTCAACAAAGGATCGTTCACACAGCCGAAGATGACAAAGACATAGCAACCAGAATTGCCAATATTAAAGACAATACAATTAAATTTGCAAAGAAACAACTAGAAGAACATCAGCCTCGTGATGATTATAAGGAATTACTTGAATTGGCTATCATTTTTGTTGGAGGAATCCCAAATTCAGGAATAAACTTTAAAAAACCAGGAGCTTGCCATAGAGTACGGTGGATGGCCAAAATTATCTATTCTATGAAGATTTGGATGTTTAAACAACAGCTAAAATTGACACATTCAGAAGAAAAAGGACTAAGAGACATCTGTTGTTTTGCAGTTGAGATATATGTGAAATCTTGGTTTACGGCACCTGCGCCACGTTTTGCTCCACTTCTCGACTTGCAGCTCTTAAAAAGTTTAATTAAGTACAAAAAGGTTGAAGAAAAAATAGCGTCTAATGCACTGAAAAAATTATCAAATCATTTGTGGTATCTTTCAGAGGAATTAATAGCTCTTGCTTTTTTTGACAAAGATGTCCCTATCGATACTAAGAATAAAATAAGAGAAACCTTAAATAAGCCTCCTGAACCAAACCACATTAAACGAACTACTATTGATCCCGAAGTTATAGAATTGAGACAGCTAGAAGATTTTGTAACCTCTCATACTAAAGGATTCTTCGATATTCTTGGTCTGCCTTCCAGTTTTCTTGAAACCAATGCTGAAAACTGGGGACTTAATGAGGCATTACTCAAACGACGGGCGATAGCTTCCCCCCCCTTCTATGGGGTAAGCTCCCTCACTGGCAGGCGTCCATATGTACCCGTGTGAGGAGGAATGGTGAGGGATTGGTGCGAGAGAAGCTCACGAGAGCAGACGATCTTACTCCTCCTCGATTCGGGTTGTCATACGCCGAAGGTAAGGAAACGTTGTGGGATAAAACCGAGCATCCCTCTTTAGATAAAACAAATATCCACCCTAGAACTAGTTAAGAACTCTTCTCCCCGTAAGAATACCCGTCCGACTCCGCGCAACGACGCCATCTACAGACAAGAACCAAGTCTTATCCCAAAAGGCTTCCGCGAAAATTAATCTTAGCGTAATACCCCCTTGATTACGCATAGTCGACCAAACAAACCGTTTGACGTTTCGGAGAAACTCACCCTCCGTTTCCTTCAAAAGAATTTACACCGGAAGAATTCCCAGCCTCCATTCTCGAAGGCTCGCCCTCCCACCCTCCCCCGTCATCTTAAAGGAATCCTTCAACTACAAGCAAGTTGAGCCTGGACCCCGCGAAGTGACCTAACCATCGTCCCACCGCCTCGCCGTTTGAAGGAGGGGGAGGGGTGTATGCTCATCCGGCTCTAGTATCCAAGTAGTCCCCTCTTTTGGCAACTCGGGCTACGCTCCTTCCTCACATTAACTCAGTTGAGTGGAAACAGCGATAACACGGTTACAAAAGTTAAACCATATTGGGTACGATTAATTTATGGATGAGAATGCCAGTAAGGTGGGTTTGGCAGCGGCTGCTTATGTTGTAGACACACAGACACTCAGCCATCAAACGGTGTGAAACGACGAAAAAAAAAGGACAAAAACAATTTTCCCCACTTCTTCATTTCCTGTCCTTTCACGAACTCCTTAAAAAAGAATTTGGAAGGAAATGCTCCGTTGGTTTTCGCTTTTTGTCTAGGAAAATATTCTCAAACTCATCTCATTGCTATTCACTAAAAAGTCTCCCCTTTAATCCAATTCAAAATGAACTTTATTTGTTTGGGAGCCCATTATGTGAATCATTTTCCTATCCGATCACGACCAATGTCCCGTCTATAATCACCCCTTTAGCCAATAAGATCCAGCCTTTAAATCTTCTCAATGCATCAAACATATCCCATTTTTAGTTATAACTTAAAATCTAATTGCTCGCTAAAATCAATTAATGCATTCTCTCTCGAAACAGGACTGTAGGAGTAAGAAATAGAGGCAGGACGAAATAGTCATTGGATATTATCTAAATTTCTTTTAGTTAACCTCCAATATATTTCCTTGCTATATCAATGCAAACTAAAATTTTGTAGCTGTGATATTTGCGTACTGATAATTTCTTTATAAAGGAATGAAAATGAATCTTTATGCATTAAGGCGTGTGAGGGAATGAACTGAGTAGGGAATTCATTGGCTATTCTCAGCTTCGAATTGATTACTGACCGAAGGAACGAGAAATGAAGGTGCCATTGCTTCAAAATGGTATATCATAATCACACGGAGGAGACAACGTCTTAAAGCAGGGATTCGCGAGCAGGAGAGGATAGTGCTCACAAATGGCAGACAAGAACTGTTGAGATATTATTGATCCTTCTCCAAATCCAATTCTACAGATTGTACATAACCGAAATGATACCACACACAACTACCGCAGAATAAATTAAAGATACTATAAATATTTATCTTGAACAATAAACTATTATATTTATAGTTGTCTCAATATTATTTGGAATGGAGAAATGCACCCTTTGAGCCATTATGGCCTATGGTGAAAAGGGTAAATGGGGCGAGAGAGGATGAGAATCACAGCTTTAAAATAACAAGGAATTATAAAGATGAATAGTTACGCGAAACCAGGGCAAATTCTCCTTTATCTAATTCAAGTCCTGACACAGGGTTCACCTGGTTGATCGCTGTCAAACGAAACGTACAACTAATAATAATAATTAAGTTCTCCATTTTTGTGAGGTACACATTTCTCCTTCACAAACTGAGGGTTACATTTTTTTCGAAACTTGCATAGTTACGACGACCTCACGCACCGAACAAATACTCGGTGAGTAAAACAAAACAATACCCGTTACCACTTGAATCAATGTAAGGAGACAACACTCAATTATCTCACCTGTGCCCCCGGTGCGAGTGGTGGAGGGGGGGGGGGAAGGGGCAGCCCTCAAATCGAGTCCATCTTGGAGAGTGAGACAGGAGCCAATTTAATCCGGAGCGAAGATTCCCTGCCCACCCGGCACCATCCCCGGTCCGATGGGATCTCCTATTGATGGATGGGGAGGGGGGGAGCTGGGTACAAGAAGGAAACGCTCAATCGTAGCAGAAGGGGATCGAGGAGAAGGGCATGATGGGAGTGGAGGACTCGATTTCAAGAGCTGTTGCGAAGCATCGTGAAGACGTCTCCAACTGACCCAAACTGGCCGTTGTATCGCCGAGGGCGGCCCTGTCAAAATGAAACCTTTGTTTATCTGTTTATCTCAATAAAGAGTTTAAATAAGGTTAGTGAAGTTTAATATTTATTCGATGAGACCAATTTTATTTTGTACGAGGGAAAAAGTTAGCGAAAAATTCTAAGAAATACCTAAGCCTCAAATTTCAATTCTTGTTCCAGAGAAATAAACTCAGACTACTCTTTGATGATATGTATAAAGGGGAATTGATTCGGAAGATTACCAAATAGGAAAGAGCAGCTTAAAAGGAGACGCCATTGGAGCAACATGACTTCTGTTAAGCAAGAAACACCAGGGAATTCTTTATCAATGATGCCTTGGAGCATTGCCCTCATAAGCCTTTCCTAAAAGATCAATGAATTCACTGTTCTTTCACCCATACTTCACCAAGAATGCTATGATTGTTCTCGCTTCACTTTTAACATATGTCCTGTTGCTCCAAGAGGGCCTCCTTTTAAACTGTTCTTTCCTCTTTGGTAATCCTCCGAATCAATTCTTCTTTAATAAACATCATCCAAGAGTCGTAGGGGTTTATCTCCCAGGGGCAGGAATTGAAATTTGAGGCTTAAAAGGCTGTTCATTAGCATTTCTACAAGCTTCTTTCTTCTTCGCGTACACTAAGGATACACTCAAGGGCAATCACACTTAAAATAGTCTTCCCTCAATCGTAAATTTACCCGTCGAAGGATTTCACAAGAAAATTTACAGAATCTACATTAAATAGACAATTTCCCAACCGGAAAATATCATAACCTGATGCGGTTAGTGTAAAGCAATAAATAATATCGCACATTGCTTAAAGCATCCTGTGGGACTTCCCTCGTTCTATATAGGAATTTTTTTTTTAACACACATCTGGCCACTGCCTTCAAGGGGATGTCACCGTAATTAAAATTATAGCTTAGTATATTCTAAAATTCGCAAAACAAAAAAAGAAATGAAACTGAAAAAAAACCAGCCCACTGCCATTTGTCAGTGAGGAAGATCCAAACGCTGGTCTGGTCACCCATTCAGGCGAAATTGCCCTGGAGCTTTAACCATAAAGGATGGTGCCAGGCGTAGCCACCTTATATGTACAGTGTAGGAAGATGAACAGAGTCAACGGCCCAACATGGTCCATACCTAATACTTGCCCTAGGAGCAAAATTCACTAAAACAAGCAGGCGGAACCGCTAATCTTACACTAACAAAAATGTAAAAAAAAATAAAAATCTCAGTGAAAGCACCTAGCCAACAGATATAAGGTTTCGGGAAGGGTGTTTACAGGCAGGCAATTGTTTGCTCATATACCTACATGGACGTCGTCGAATCGGATGCGTGTAAGTTAAGAGCCTTCCTAACTATGCGACTTTAATTTCTCCTTAATCAACCCATGTCAATGCCCAGTTATTAAGGAGTTTTATTGAATAATATTTCGAATGTAATCATAAACATCTCCATCTTAGTACAAAACATTGTTTTAATTTTATGTATTCACCAAATTTCCCCATTTGTTATCTCTTTCTAATTTCAGTTTGGTTTCTTGGAAGCGTCCAGCGGACAACCAGCCTCTGTCCTCAGAGACTATCCGAGGGAATGGCAGCAATGTCAGATTTTTGTTTCCTTGCTCTTGTCGTAAACAAGTTCGCCGCTCTTTTAGTCTTAAATCAAACGCCGCCTCTTGGCTCACATTTTACGTTCTGGAATTGACAGGTTATTGAGGTGGCAGCTTCTACACTCCATCTTCGAGCATTTTTTTTTTATACCTGCCATTCATTTTCACTTGTCAATCAATCTTCATCCCCCTCCCCCTATCCTTAGTGGAGGAGAGTATGGTTTTCGATCGAGCTATGGCTCGATCGCAACGCCACTTCTCTCTCCCTGCTCTCGAGTGACATTTTTCCAGTATATTTATCAGCGGCAACCATCGAGCTCTCGAAACCCCTAAGAGAACTTGTTCAGGTAGAGAGTGAATAGACAGGCAAAAAGTGGTACATTTCTCCCCAAGCTAAGCCCACCCCTCCCCTAAAGATGGCGCTCGACTTTTTGAAATCGAACTGCGAACAGCCGCCTCTCACGACTGCAACACTGCCCGCTCCTGGGTGATCTCTCGTTTGCTTCTTTTTTACTACCCCGCCCTCACATCCGGGCAATTTCAGAACGGAAAGCAAAATCCTAACTTGGCTCCCCACTCTTCGCAAGATGGAAGGAGAACGAGGCTTTTGGCTGAGCTGGTTTTTATGACCTGGCTGCAAGGAATGACCCAGCCAACTCGCCCCTTCCTCTAGACAACCTACAACTATTGAGACAACTCAGAGGTGAGCGGGGCGACGACGCCCAGCCCAAAGCGCGGGATGCGAGCCGACTTACCGTGGTAACACGTCAGAATCAATGCAGCAGGCAAGCACACACGCGCGGCTAGGCGCCGGAGATGGGCTCGCCCATCGACAGAAATTTGGCATATCCTCTCTCTCTCTCTCTCTCTTCGGTTATCTTTGCGTATATAATGAATAACAACCAAACAAGATTAAGCAAATCCATAGATCGAACCAAAGTCATGAGCCGTGCTAGCACCGACGGTTCAAACATTTATGCCAGGTGGTTTTAACCCCACCTACGACAAGTTAGGTTATGAAGAAACAGGTTTGAACTTCGCCCGCGTGCTGTCTGTTGTGCCGATTGTAACCAGCAAATGCAAGTGTCTTCGACACTTTATTTTAATCGCAATGCACTAGCTAGTGCCCCACAACAAGAGCGCCAACATTATTCGCGTCAACAAAACATCGATTTGCGTTTGAGGGCCGCCATGTGACCCGATCTCAGCAACTCAGCCAGATGGCTGGAGCAGACATTGGGCGCCCGCGCATGCCGCAGTTCCCCTTTGGGAAGTGGCAAACTCAAATCCAGGGGCAGGAAGCGCTCATTGCCACAGAGAATGACGAATTTTAGTAACAATTTTGCGTAAATTTTGGAACCCCTGCAAAATAGCGAAAATGCGAGTGTGGTTTGTTTTTGCGAAAAAACTAACGAGAGCATCTTAGCCTGAAAGTTTGTAAGTAGAGGATCGTAAAATAAAGATTTAGGTAAACGTTAGGTGTCGGAGAGACATACCCAGAGTTATTTAATGAAGAAACGATTGAGCATCTCGTAACGGGGTAGGAAACTGTCGAGCACTAACCAGCCCGCACAATTAAGGTAACCCCCAGGGGAGGTGAGACAGTTTTATTTAAGAACACACTCATCTGACGAGTGCCTACTAAGGCTAAAGTCACCGTAATTACCTTATAGCCTAATGCTAGGTTAGATTAAAAAGACATGCGAAGACAAAAACAAAGCCAAAAAAAGAAGTAAGAAGGAAGCACGCTCCAGGGCCAAATGGAGACCCCACCGCAGGAGTATGCAACCTACATAGAGTCAAAGTGGAGTAAGCGAGCCTCTTCCAAAAAATCAAATAAGCCACACAAGTATGTACAAGAACCGGTCCCGAGTATAAGGGACAAACGGTAGCGACCCCGCGCATCACCATACGGGGAGAGGTAACGTGCGCGAAGATCATCCAGACTGGGACATTTAAAAGAATGTGCCGAATAGTCTGGGGGACAACGCAGCGTCTCAATAAAGTGCAGACGAGCGCACCATCAAATGGCGGTGCGTCCGGCATAGTGAGAGACGCGGTTCAATGCCTGTTGGAATCGACGCTCCAGAGTTGGCATGTGGGTCGCGCCAAGAAAGATCGAAAGGTCGTCCACGTAGAGCCACCACTTCTAGGCAAACCCCATTTAGCGAGAACATCTTCCGGCAGGACCAAGGTGATGACGTTGATGCTCAGGGCAAAGTGTGCGACAATGAGGACACTTCCCTGCGGGACCGCCTCTTCCTGATCCATTTGGCCGGAAAGGGCTCCGACCACCCGTACGCGGAATCCACGATCTCGCAAAAATTCAGATATAAAGATTGGGAGGCATCCTTTCGCCCCGATCGTGTGAAGTGTCTCCATGATACCATTTCACCAATTTCCCCATATGTTATCATAGGCCTTCTCCAGATGGAAAAACAGTAGCGTAGTTTTATGTATGCGAAGGAAGGCCTCGCAGAACTTGCGGAAGCCGCACTGTGCACAAGACAGGTAGCCTCCGCTGTCCAGAAAATAGGCTAATATATCTTTACCAATTTCTCCATAAACTTGCACACGCAAGTTAGAGAGATTGGGCGGGAACCGGCCGGGGTAGAGTCCTCTCTACCCGGTCTGCGAAAAGCGAGCAGAGTAGCGATTCGCCAGTAGTCTGGAAGGATACCCTATACCCAGATCCTGTTGAAAAATGAAACAGAAAGGCCATGCCTCGCTCACCCAGGTGTCGGAGCATGGCGTAGAGGACATCTCAGGAACAGGGGCGGTGTCCGCACACGAAGCGGGAACGGAACGCAACTCAGAGTAAACCTGTCGTTGAAGGGTTCTCCGCCTCTGGGGGTAAAGTACATTCGGCGGCCTTCCGCGACATCGCGACGCGCATTGAATGCCGGCGGAGCAGTGTCCCGGCTAGAATGCGGAGAAAGCGATTGCGAAGGACTCAGCCACGGATGCAGGGTCCGATATTGCGGTCCAATTCTTCTAGAGAACGTGAAATGGGTCATGCGAGAGCTTGCCCCGAATTCTTTTGGCTCGCTTCCACACCTCTGCTGGAAGTCTCTTTCCCGTTAAGTGAAAACACGTATGCACGACAGGAAGAACAAGGGGCAGGCTTTGAAACATACCAGAACCTAACCATAACTCGGCGAAATTCGCCGGCAGTGAAACGGTTCGGGAGGCGTTAATAGCGCATGTAGGTATAAGGCTTCTGCTTGAGGGCCGCCTCACACTCGGCTAACCAACACGGAAGCGGTCGGCGTGCAAAACAGCCAGACATTCTCGGAATAGTAGTTAGACAACGGGCATGTGGTTACCGGAAAACAACTCAGCAGCCTCATCTACCAACGTAAACTCCTCAAGAGACAGAGAAATCAGTAATTTCTTGAAATGAGGACCACAGCGCCCGCGCAAAGCGGCACCGGAGCGGGCTGTCAGACAGCAGCGGCACAGAAAATAATATTTAAATGGGAAAGTGATCACTACCATACAGGTCGTCGACTACTCCCCACCCAAAATCAGGCTGTGCATCCGGAGAGCACAAAGATACATCGGGAGAGGAAAATGAAACGGTTCTGGGGCAGTGATGCGTAAACTTATCCACATTTAGGACACCCATCTCCAGCTCGTCGATCAGGTCGGCAACTTCAAACTGGGATTGATCGAGTAGTCTCCCCAGATGGCGTGTCTAGCGTTCAGATCCCCGAGCGAGACAAAGGGCATAGGCAACCGTGCCACAACGCGGCGGAAGTTCCCCGCGTCGAAGTCGGCTGACAGTAGAATGTACGCAGAAATAACACTATGCCTCCTATCCAGGTGCAGTTGCACAGCTATTGACCGAAAGGTGTCTAAAGCAAAGAGAATAAGAAGAGACATAATTCTAGGTGTAAATGGCGCATTTTCCTGCCCGTCCCCCATCTCGGGGTGGTGGGATCACAAAACCACGGGAGCGTGGGCAGGGGGCACGCGCCCGGCATGGTCTCCTGCAAAAAGATAGCTAAGGGAAAACGGGTGGATACAAGCCTCCGCAGCTCCTCCCAGTTGGCCCAGAATCCGCGACCTAGCTCGGAGATGCGGGAGCCTTCTTCCGAGAGAAGACCCTCAGGAGAATGGCTGTACACTTCCCGGAGGCAAAAGTCTGATCGCAGTTGGCCGGACAATACACAGAAGGCGCTGTCGCCTTCAGCAACTTATCGAGGGAGGTTGGGCTCGTCATGATTGTCTTTTCCTTCCAACGCCTCGACTTCGGAGGATCCACTGTGTTTGCGTCACACAGCCTAGACGGTGTGGGCGTAGGAGCGGAAGCTCTTTTAGTGCTCTCCTCCTTTGGGGAGGCAGCTTTAGGAACCCCGGAAGATGGCCTAATGACGAGCTTTAGGTGTGTTGCCTCTTGTGAGTCTAAAGACTCGGTGGAGGCGCGCGGCCTTTATGACTTACGGGAAACGGTCACGTTGGGGGAAGGGGGGAGCCCTGTTTTTAGATGGGGCTGGGTGTGAACCCTTTATACCGCCAGCTCTAACAGGGAAGCACCCTGAGTGGGTAGAACCCACATAAGGCTTCTGAATAGGCGCGGAAATGACAGTGGTCATAGGCAAGGAAGGGCCAGGACAAAGTCCTTAGCATCGCGAAATGAGAGAAGATCCTGGGACTGAACAGCCAGGATTTCCTTCTCAAGGAGATATGCACCACATTGCTTCAAAGAAATGGAGTGCGGCTCTCCGCAATTGATGCACTTGGCCACATACGATTTGGACTTATCGTGTGCGGACTTGGAGCAATTTACACAGATTTCGGGTAACCTCGACTTTGCACGTCTACATGAGCGATTCGTATGGCCAAAGCGGTATCAGTAGGTGCACCTCCGCGGCAGTTGCACTAATACCTCCACGCGGTAGCGATACCAACTGGCACGCACCGACTCAGGGAGCCTGTCACACTCGAACGTGACGAATAGTGTAGGGGTGGCTCTCGGGGTCCCTCCCTGTTTTCTTACCGCACGTTCGACCTTGACCGCTCCTTGGTCGGCCAGCTCTAATGTGATATCATATATAAACTACTTTCACAAAGTTCATGGTAAAATGCAGCGTCACACTCACCGGGTTGCTATCAAGTGTCCGAACAACACTAATCTTGGCCGCCTCTCGGAGGGATCCGACGTATTCGCCAGAAGGCTCCGGCGAGAAACGGGTACCCTTCAGCTCCCTACCAATCAGGCTATTGGGCTCAAAAACGCCAGGTAACCTCTGAATGATGTGCCCCGACGTAATCGAGGCTCCGTTCTGCGCACTTTTATTAGTTTTATGTGACTACCCACTCGGGGTAGCACCGGGGCAGAACGTGTCGATCTTGGCTTGGTCGCATACCGAAACGGCAGCGGCCCCGTCCGTCCCTGCGAAGGAAGAGGAGCCCCGAGTATTTTTAGTCTTTTTTCTCTTCTTTTTCTTTTTAGGAAAGGACGCGGGGAATGAACCTGCTCCTCTCCTCCGGCGGTAGGAGCCCCTAAGCCAGATGGACAAGCCCCAGCAAGATCCTTCTCTGAAATGGAAAAGATCTTGGCTGTCACAGGAGCACCAGACGGGGTAGGAGATCCCTCCTCTCCTTGTGGGGCCTCTGGTACCGATCCGTCTGATGAGGAACTTGCATAGGGGCGGTCACGGGTTCTGTGCTTGGCACCGATCATGGGTTCGACTCCATGGAATATCCTACCGTCTGGGGTTGGGTCCCGTCTAGGGTTGGATCCCGTCTAGGGTTGGGTCCCGTCTGGGGCTGTGTCCCCTCAGGGACTATGTCCATCTCAGGGTGGGGAGACTACATGTGCCCTCCCGCCCTCCAAGACATCACGGATCCCATTAGTTTCCTTTTTTTCCTTTAATGTCGGTCCTATCGAGACGCTCCTAACGGGAGGGTCAATTATGGGCCGCCTGCCTGATCTCTTGGCAGTCCCCTGTGAAAGCAAAAGAGGGACTGCCGCTGTAGAAGAGGTGGAGTCGCACATGGTTGCCTCCGCAGAAAGAGGTGAGGGAGAGTCTCCAGCACCCAGAGGCCTATGAGAGGAATAATAAGCCTCCTATCCGGTAAAAGTTTGGAGGGCCCCCTGACAAGACACATAGGGGGTTGGTTGGTTAAGAGGCGCCTTGGCGCACACTACACAGTGATCGCGACAAAGCACAGGGGGGGAGTGGGGGCATCCTTTTCCACTGTGGATCTACCCAAGGGCGGCTGCGATAGTGGTAAACGGGAAGTGGAGAGAGGTTTTTTTTTAATTAGTCATCATAGGCATGTTGACTATTAGTATTACGGGACGTAAACGCTAATCACCTCACGCAGTAACTCGCTCTGCGAGGGGTGAATACGGGGCCGTCAAAGCCAGCTGCCGTCATTTAAAACCACTCGTCCGACCCAGTAGCCAGGCAGCTCTTCGGTACACGAGGAAGGCGTGGGTGGGGTTGAGGTAGGTTGTTAAAAACCTATCACCCCAACCCAGAGCTGAGGGGGGACGGGGAGTTGCCCCCTCCCCCCCTCAGCCCCGATCCTGAATGGTTGGGTGAGAGGAAGCTGGTTCGGTGTCTACCCTGTGAAATTAGAGGACAACCAGAGAAAGTTGTGAGAGAGGTCGTAGGGAGAGTGAGGAAGCAGGGTAAGAAGACAGGGTGTCAGAAAGAAGGAGAAGAGGCTAAGCTGGGGTTGGACGGTGGGCGCTGAATAAGGAAAACAAGTGATAAAATATGAAAGGAAAAAAATATATAGGTACGATGTTTGCAGTATTCATTATGTTCCTTTCATATACTTTTATTAATTCATTTCGTAAATCAACGATAACAGGTATGTTCGAGTATCTCTTTGCTGGTGTTTTTTAGTCATTCATGTTTGTTTAATAAAGCTTTCATTAATTTTTTTCTAGTAATATTTGATGGGATGGCGCCAGCATTTGACCACTTTGTCCTCCTGCAATGGTTAATGAATTTATGGAGCAAAAGGTTACAAAAAAAAAAAATGCCAACAGGTCAGTAAAATGCTGAAGGCCTGATCACGCTTAGAAAAAAATCTAACTGATTCGGGTACAAAGTTGTGGTGCGAAAAGACCTAAAAGAACAAAATGAATATTTGGGAGAGATTTTCCAGCACGGGGCGTCCATACGAGGAGGGTGGCGCGAAGTGGGGATGTGGCATGCGATGGTCACAAAGGTAGTTAATTAGCAGTGACAGCAGCAATAACAGAGCGAAATAGTACGGGCAAACGAATTAGCAAATTAAGAAACACTCCCATTTAGTAACGAGTCACGGGTACTCGCGGTTTATATTCAGAAGGACGACGAACAATGATTTTATTTATTTTAGCAGTGTCATCTAGCGGCGACCAACAAGCGCATAGTCCTTGAATTTTTATTTTCTGAAAACGCCTAAACGGCGATTGCCTTCAAGGATATAAGTCGCAGTAATTAAAATTCCAGCCTAGTACTAACTAGGCTAATCTCAAAATTCAAAAAAACGAATGAACGAACATATAAAAACTTTGGGTTAATTTGGGGGTTTATGCCTACCCTCGAATTTTGTTCTCGCTTTGTTTTAAATATCTCTATTTTTAATAAATACACAAATACTTATTAGGTCTGCTCAGTAAGTACTTTCACTATTTAATTTGCGCAAATTTATAAATATGAGGTTATGGCAAAAAATTGATGGCGGCCATTTTCACCATCATGTCAGTTATATATTGTTTTAATCAATCGAAAGAATCGGTTCAGTAAGGGTTTATGTAGTTTAGGCGTGTTTGTTTTTTGTTAAACAATTAATATATTTCTTTGATAATTAAGATGTTATAATGTTGTACATAATTAAAAATATTTGTTTGATAATTAAGATACTATATAATTGTGTACCTCCATGATATGGCAGTAATTTCCCTCGTTCAAGGCCTAGTCTAAGTCTAACTTAAAAACACCTAGCTCCATTTTGAATAGAAATTGCATCATTGTGTACAAATACATCATTTTGAAGGGAATTATTCCTGAATTAAAATATACTAAGTATTTTAATAATAACATTTTTTAAAGAAAATATCATTGATTTAAATAGCATTCGGGGGCGAGGCTTATATGTATGAAATCAAGCAAAACTTAGCAAAACTAGAGGCCTAACAACATTTAGCAATCGCCATTTGGATTCGAACCTAACGTTAGGATTTAGAATTAGGAATATTACGAGTTTTTTTTATTTGCGGAGGGATGGGGGCAACCCCCCACAATTAAGAGGAGTATGGAGGAAGCCTCCTCAATTCGAAATTACCTTAAAAATGATATATAATACAATATGATGTGATTGCAATAGGTTAACAAAAAATGCCCCCCCCCCAAAAAAAGCACTTTTTTTTTAATTTACCCAAGAAAAAAGTCTAAATTAAAAAACAATTGCTTTTAAATATATATATATATATATATATATATATGGATTATCCAAAAATTCCAGGGTGGGCATAAACCCTAAACTAACGACTGCCTACTGGGGCAAAAGTCGCTGAAATCACCGCCAGCCTAATTCTAGGCTAGATAAAAAAAACACCCAAAAGACAAAAAAAAAAAAGGAAAAAAACAAAGCAAGAAGGAAATCCCGTCCCGAGTAGAAGGAATGAGCGGTAGCGACACTCTCCCATCTCCTTTGCCAAGTAGTTCGGAGGGCTGCCCTGAATCCTGCCATTTAGTCGGTGTGAGGAAGAGCGAAACGCTGATGTGGGCGCCAATTGTTCGCGGAATCTTTGGCGCCCACATTCCCCGCAAATCCGACATATCGAGGAACGTAGCAGAAGATAATCTCGACACCCGCCCGGCTCGCGGCAATCGTAGCATCACGGATACCGCGAACCATGGGTGTGTGGAGATTCCAAAGCCACGAGAGCACTCAGGGCGCTTTGTGAGTTGCTATAGATCTCAATCCGGTCTCACAACTCGTTAATTTTCCAGACCAAGCTGTGTATTGCAACCAGATCGTCCGTGAACACAGACACAGTGCCTGACAGACCCCCACTGACTTCAAACAGAGGGAGCACGGAGTGGAAGCCGACCCCTTCTTGGGACTTGGAGACACAGTATACGCTGGCACGGTTCCAGCGTGACACGAAGTGTGCTCCAAAAAGGTCGAACGCAATACTCCCGGCGCTGTAGAAGCTTTGCGAGCAGAGGCGTGGCGAGAAATAGCTCTCGAGGAGTTTCCTAGCCATAAACTCAAAGGGCTTAGGGTATGACTGGCGTCTCTCGGCGGCATAGGCACCGTCTAAATCAACTGCGCCTGCAGTGAGAGTTGTTGGCGACTGAGGGAGGCGCCGGGCTCGCGCGTACAGGCGAATGATGCACTGTGCACGGCGCAGAACGAGTGGAATCTCCGCAACATCGACTAGTAGGCTCTTAATGAGGGACATGCGGAAGGCAGCAGTCGCCAGGCGGAGACCGGATTGGTGGATCGAGTCCACCTTCAGCAATACACGCTCAGTTGCGGATGCATAAAACTTCCATCCATGGTCAAAGCCTAGAGAGAATAGATTCAATTAACAAAGTCTTGGAGAATAGATCCAATGTTCAAAGAATTTGAGAATAAATTCAATGATCAAAGCCTAGGAGAATAGATTCACTTAAAGCCTGGGAGAATATTCACTTAAAGCCTTGGAGAATAGATTCAATTATCAAAGCCTTGGAGAATAGATTCAAATAACAAAGCCTTGGAGAATAGATTCAATGATCAAAACCTTGGAGAATAGATTCAATTAACAAAGCCTTGATCAATAGATTCAATTAGCAAAGCCTTGGACAATAGATTCAATGATCAAAGCCTTGGAGAATAGATTCAATGATCAAACAAAGTCTGCAGGAAATAAATTCAATGAACAAAGCCATGCAGAATAGATACAATGTTCAATGAATGTGAGAATAGGTTCAATGATCAAAGCATGGGAGAATAGATTCAATTATCAATTCCTGGGGGAATAGATGCAATGATCAAAGCCTTGCGAAATAGACTCACTCTACAAATTCCAATTGGAAACGAAAAATGTATGCGTAAATATGGTGAATGGCCAGGAAGAAATGGCATAACTCCTGTCACAAATTAATACAAAGGTTAAATAACTTCGATAATTTTGTAAGATGAATCTGACAATGCAATCATCAAGCCAACTTTAGGGATCAAGTCGTTAATTCACCAGCACAACGAATGAAATCTTATTCTAGATGTAGCAATGAATCGTTAACGCCCATTCACTTGTTCCGCCTGGAATCAATACAACAAAGGCAACATGTAGATATGTACATTATGTAAGTGAATACCCCCCCCCCCTGCCTATTTAATTAATGAAATACTTTTACTTGTAAATTTAAAGAATCAAATACATTTTGAACAATAAAATCATATTATTAATACTTTGCGGAGTTCACTTTAGCGGTTTTTAGAAGTGCAGTTCGCCTACGCGAGATTGTTGTATTTCCGACCATATTTGGCTCATAAAATTCAGCAATTCTGCTCGTGTTCCTTTTGTCTTGTTTTTTTGCAGTAAAATCTTATCTCGGACTAAGAACTCGTTTAATGCCGCTTTGACTTTCCATTCTTTTGTGCTTTTGCTGTATGACAGATGGCTTCATCTTCCATCAATAAAGGGTTTTTTTTTTTTAAGCTGACCAATTCTAGTAGTACCCCACAATGTTTTAGCGTTGGTTGAAACCTATTTATGCCAAAACCCTGACGAGTAATCTCCAAACCGATATCACTCCATTGTCTGAAAATTGAGCAAATCTTGATTAGTTAGCAAAAAAAAAATATGCTGTGGGAAAATTTAAAAGGCTTGTCCCTCGTCACTTCAGTCGGATCAATATTGGAGCTTAATATTGGCCATAGTTAAAAAGAGGTTTTTTTCTGGCCGTACCTCCATAATATCCAAAAGAATGCAGGTAATTTAATGGTTCTTAGGCTGATTTGGATCATCTAGCCACTTCAGTAGATTTTGACCCAGCTTGGTCTCATGGCATCTTCGTTGAACAGCACCGAGACATCATATTAATAAGGCCCGGGAAGACCAAATCGTAACTCGGGTCATGTTTTGCATTTTTCTTCAGAGTGACCAACAATACGTCAACTTTGAAAATCAGAATTTTCCCTGAAATTTTGCTTTAGAGGTATGAGTAATAGCACATTAAACTCTCGAGATGTAAATAAATACTAGTCAAAATAATAGCACCACATTGGAATAAAGCATTTTTATCAAAACTATGGCTGTATATTTCCTAGTCGCATGTCTCTATAGACGCCCAATCGTATCTTATTCATCATTGAGGCGAATCATGCAATGCGGATATCCCACATGGTCAAATGGCCTAAAAGATATGTCAACACGCAGGGTAACGTGTGTATACAACCGGAGGGGAGGAAGGGTGGCGTGCGGGAAACGAGCGCCATTGCTCTATTTGGCAAATGAAGAGAGGCAGGCCAGGTTGCATGAAACTAATTGCGCTCCTATTTTAGGCAGCGCGGGTCACGAAACATTCCCTTACCACCTCGAATATAGGTCTGCAAGAAAACACCACCTGCTACTACCAATTTGAGCTACCAGGATCCAAGGAGGTTAAGGGGTAAAGTTCAGTTTATATCAACTGAAAATAACTATATTCTATTTCAGAATTATATTCTTACTCGTTCAAGGTCAGAATCAAAATGGTGCGGGGAGAGTAGTAATAAGTAGCGCCATTCATGATAGAAGCGATCCCACGACCGGATAATGAAATGAGCAAGATAATCACAATGACAATAACGGGCAAGCGTTTTAACATAACCAGTGATCAAGAGACCCTACATGCCGGAAATAAGAGTCGGGTATATGTGGAAAGATTGCCCACATAAGGGGGGGGGGCAATAGTAGTCCATGTCGGACTATGTAGATATGACCGCATATGAGATACTAGTACAGGTAGGTCGTGGTATGTAGAGATGAGTGACCAATGGATGAATCTAGAAGTCCAGGTGGGGCTATGTGGATCAATGTCTTCATAGGGAACATAAATACATAAAGTCGTTATTTTTTAATTCTCGCATCTGGCGACTTCCTTCAAAAGCATAGATCACAGAAATTAAAATACTAGACTAGTACTAGGCTCATCTAAAACTCCCACAAAAAAAGACAAAAAAGAACAAAAAACAAGGAGGAAGCAACATCTAGCATTAATAAGGCGCAGGCGAGCGCTCCATCAAATGGTGGTGCGTCCCGCGCGTGTGTCCAATACGGAAACGACAAAAAGCAACCTGAAGCCATCGCGGCATTGGGGGATAGGTTCATGGGAACAGTCGCGGCTAAAAGGCACCCAACTTTAAATCCCCCTCGGCTGTATCGCATCTTCTTTGCCAAGAAGCCTGGAGGGTTGCCCTAATTCCTGCCATGTTTTTGGTGTGAGGAAC
Source organism: Ceratothoa steindachneri (assembly GCA_963969495.1). Classification (NCBI taxonomy): domain Eukaryota; kingdom Metazoa; phylum Arthropoda; class Malacostraca; order Isopoda; family Cymothoidae; genus Ceratothoa; species Ceratothoa steindachneri. The sequence goes on from OZ018326.1 coordinate 134,004,078, forward strand.
ATTAAAACGTTGGTTTGACGCCCTCATCGGGGCGCTCATTCCACGCAATTCCCACATGTCCAGGAACCCAGCAGAAGATAATTTTGACATCCGCTCAGCCCACGGCAACCGTGGCGTCACGGTAACCAACCGCGAACTAGGGTGTGTTGATATTCCAATGGGCCCCGAGTGAACTCCGAGAACTATGCGAGTCGCTAAAGAGAGTGGATACAGAGTGGAAACCAACCCCCCTCCTTGGATTTGAAGCGTGGCGAGCAGTCTTAGCTAAAAATAATCAAAGGTGGTAGCCTCCAAGTTGGCCTCCTGGGCAGAACCAGAGTCGCCACCGGCGCAAGAGCTACACTGAGCTCTCGAAGGAGTTTTCTAGCATTAAAGCAAAAGGGCTTAAAGTATGACTGCAGTCTCCCGGCGGCATAGGTACCGTCGAGATCAGCTGCAGATAAAGTGAGAGCCATTGGTGACTGAGGGAGACGCCGAGCTTGTGCGTACAGGCGAATAATGCACTGTGCACAGCGCAGAACGAAGGTCCTCTCCCCAGCATCGACAAGTAGGCTCAAATTGGGGACGTGCAGAAGGCACCAGTCACAAGGTGAAGGCTGGTGTGATGGAACGCGTCCAACTTTCGCAAAACACGCTCGTCTGAGGATGCATAAAACACGCATACGTACTCAATTTTCGAACAAACAAGGAATCGATTGAAAAGAAAAGCAGAACCCAGGGGTGCTGAATGTTACGAAACGAAGAATGTCTATGTCCCAGGTACAAGCGACCGTAAGGCTACGAATGTGAGCTCCTAGGTGAGGATTCGGTCGAAAATATGACCGAGGATACGGTGCGAATCTACAACTTTCAGACGAAACCCGTTTAGGAACAAGTCTGGGTTAGAGTTGAGTCGTGGATGGTGGCAGAAGTACACCACCTTAGTCTTGGCCACGGAAAACCGAAGCCTTTGGGCTTCGGCATATCGAGAGACGCGGTTCAATGCCTGTTGGAGTCGACGCTCCAGAGTTAGCATGTGGATCGTGCCAAAAGATATCGAAAGGTCGTCAAAGAGTGTGACTATGAGGACACTTTCCTGCGAGACACCCTCTTCCTGCTCCGTTTGACGAGAGAGGGCTCCCCACACCGGAATCGACGATCATGCAAAAACGCAGAAATAAAGATTAGGAAGCACCCCCTCGCCCAAATCATATGGAGAGTCTCCATGATACCTTATCTCAATGCGGTATCATAGGCATTCTCCAGATCGATGAACTCCGTGGCGTAGTGTTGTCTACAAAGGAAGATCAAGAAAACTGCATTTTCCAGTCAGAGCAGGGCATATGACGTTGAGTGGAATTTGCGGAAGCCGTAAAGTGCTAAAGATTTTTGTTTTTGTTTGTTTTAAAGGGGCTATCTGGCGACTGCCCACTTGGGCATTAGTCGCCGCAAACAAACAGCCCAGTTCTAGGCTACTTTAAAATAAAAATTTTAACAGAAACCAGATGGAAACACTCCTCCGGGTACAAAGTTCGGTGAGAAAAGGTTGAGTGGAGAGCCATGATTATATTAATAAATAACAAATAATATTTAATAATAATAAATAATTAGAAGAATTCTAATAATTATAAGAATAAGTAAAGTAGTGCTGAATGGGGGGGGGGGAGCGCACCGACAGCTTTCCCCGGCCCCATCATAGAGTTGAAGGCAACCAGGTGACAGGACTTGACTACATGGGGGATCCCCCCCCCAGCGGGTAAACGAGGAAGGGAGGGGTCGTTATTTGGAATTTCATAGTTAACTTGAAAAGGCCCGCCGAGGGTTATCAATGGTCCAAGTGATAGGAATCAGCGAGTAGTTACGCGCCAAAATGCAAATAAGGGGTGGTAGTGTGACAAGCCAACCATTATCGTCATTTCATCTGATTTTTACCACATTGCATGATGTGGATATCGCCAAGAACAATTCCTCCCGTATTCATTATGGAGGGGAGTTGAAGGTAAAATAAAACGACTAATTTCAAACCTCTGCAGGTGGCGAACATAATCCTACTTTGGTCGACGACGACGTGGTTGAGTTTGCTGCATTCTAGACTGTATCATTATTATTATTAATATTATTATTATTATAAATCAGGCTCAGTATTCTAAATAAATGAACGGGAGCAGCTTCATACTTAATGCTAATATTTCCTGTGTAACCCGAACAAGCCGCCTCGCCCAGACTAGCAGGTGCCACAGAGTTAACAGGAAGGTAGACATTAGTCAATAAAAATCGAAAAGGTCATTTTTTTCTCTCAAACAGTTGCCGATGGAGTAAGGAGATGAGGAAAATGTAAATATTTAGGAGGTCCATAGCCCGAATAACCGAGTGTGTGTGTGTCGCTTGGGACGGGGAGGAGGTGCGACTCTCCTGATGAAATTCCCGTTAAACACCGAAGGCACGAATTGTTTATGCAGGAATTTCCCTTTGCTTTTCAAATTCATGATTGCCTCTAGCATCCGCAATCAGAGGCACAGCCGCCGAAATAGAAATATAGACCTAACTTTAGGCTACACAAAATTAAAATAAAAGCAAAATAAAAACAAGGGAAAGGGAATTCCGGGAGCCTCGGATGTGCCCGATGCATTCGCCAGAAGGCGCCCGTCTGAGAAACGGGCCACTTTCGGCTCTCATGGACCAACACCAGCCTCCAATAATTAAAAAAAAATAAATAGTATGGAGGGGCTCCCTCCTCTCCTAAACTTCATTAAGCCAGTCTCTAGTGCAGGAGATGGATCCCAGCAGCATAGACATGCGCTGCGGACTCCGCTCGTCACGGTACCGGGACAGGTACAACACCCGAAGCTGCCCCAGGCTAGGACATTCATGCAAAATGTGGCGTACAGTCTACGGGGACCAAGCAGTCTGCAGCAAAAGATAGGAGGGAAGATCCATATTCCTTTCATGTGGGCTTAAGGGCTGACCTGATCGCTACAATGTAGTCAGTGTGGGTAAAGGCGAAACGCCGCTTAGATTATATTAGTCTGTGTATACAGCTTGGCTTCTTCAGCAACATGATCGTTCGCCGTAAAGCCAAAATGTACAGGAACGAGCAGTAGATCTCTCGACGTTCTCCTGATACGCAGGGGCCATAAGGTGTCATGGATACTGCAGAAGCGGGGATGTGGAGATTCGAATGTCCCAAGGGCAATGACCGTCTATTTTTAGTCGCTATGAATTACAAAACACACTTTGAACCAGGCACGGCGAGTAAACTTCCTTTCGTAGTAGTATATTGGAACCAGTTTAGCCGAGAGGATGCATCGCTCGGAAGAGCGCCACCGGCTTCAAACAAGGGGGAGATACCGTAGAAGCAAACTCTAACTTCAGACTTGGAACCATCTGTATACACTGGCACGGCTCCAGTGTGACACATTAAATGCTAAAAGTAGTGCAACGGCAATATCCCCGGTAGTATGGAAGCTTTAGAATTAGAAGCGTGAGGACAAGCTTTCAGAGGTACTATCATGTAGTGGTGTTTTGGGCAGGACTATCATCGCCACCGGGCCGCGAGGTACTCCGAACTTTCAAAGAAGTTTTTACTAACCTTAAACACAAATGCCTTAGGGCATGGTCTTTGGCATAAGCATCGTCGAGATCGTCTACGAACAAAATGAGAGCTATTGCCTCCTGGTTGCTGAACACGACTTAAGAATTTCCATGGCGCGGGTGCAAGAGACCCTAAGGCTGCGCCTTCCAGATGAACTGAATAAAGATCAGAAGGTACTTGGAAACATTTCATTTTTCTTGGGGGATATTGATTTCTTTGCTAACCTCGCCTGCTACTTTGTGAATATTCTCATATACATCCCGCAAACTGAAAAACGGATTTTCAGGTATTTCTTAAAACCTACAAACAAGAAGCTAACTAAGCTTTACTTCAAACATTGTTCATTCCGTTGTATTACACAAACTCAATTTTCGATACAAAAGTGGGGAAAATAAAAGTATATGAAAAAAGTCAAATGTTGAGCGTTTCCCTTCGTATAACCACAATAATAGATCATGAGGCTAATAACCAAAAGTAGGCTAATTGGTTGATTATGTTACTTCATATGGAGTCCGAAAGCTCATTAACTCTATATAGTGATGCCTGTAAATAAAAAAAGAAGGGTAAGAATAAAGTCTGAAAGCACCATTTTTGCTTAAACGTCCTATTTTAGCCACCCCAATTCATGAGAACATTGCCTATTCGTCAAACCCTCATCATCCGTCAGGAGAAAACAGTAAGAACCCCCAAACACCCGGTTGCGCCTTAAGGATTAAGCGATCAATGCCCTTAAATATTCATTTATAAACGAAACTAACGAAGGCATCCATACCAGAAGGCTTTGGTAATTTATTTACCTAAAATTACGACCAAACCAACGTGAGCAATTCGAACAGAGGCGACGTTAGTTTAAGATACAAATATAGGAGACATCTCAAGTCGAGGACACCACTTAAATCGCTATGCTCTACCTAGGCTAGCGGGCAACTTTCCCCGAACCTGTCGCCCATGTACAAGAAAACAGTAGTTCTCCTTCGGAAACCGTCGTATTGCAAGAAAAGCGACGTCATGCGGCTTTTTTTAAGTGCGAAAAGTGACGTCATCAGGTTCCTTTTTAAAAGAAACAAAACATATGACATCATGAGTTGTCTCAAATGTGGTGACGTCATAAGGTTGTTCTAAAGGTTATGGTGATGCACTGCGGTTGCATTTGAATACAATCAATGGCATCAGGATGCTTTTGAACGACAAAATGAGGTATTGAGGTTTTCTCAAACAGGAAATTAAGAACAAGAACATAGGGTAAAAAAGGAGGCTGCAAAGATAATCAACAACCTATTTTATTATCAGGGAAACTGCTTAAACCAATGAGGGCAGATTCATCTAGAACTAGAAGTAATGATGGCAATGATAGGAAGAAAATGTTGTGATGAAAACAACAGACAACTCGACCATGAAGGCGGAGTTCGAAAGTGTTTGTCGCGAACCTCCGAGAACAAAATCAGGCATCGAAAGGTACAACTCGAACTCCTCTTCACATCAAGCCTCAAATTCCAACGTTACTGACTTATTGTGCGAACTTGTTCACGGATAGAATACGCCCACTCAGCCCCAGGTTGACAAGGTTCGCTCGCTAGTGGAGCCCTCTTTTTTTTTAAGAGCCCACTAGCGACGGTCTAAGGGCAAAAGTCCTCGTAATCACGCCACAGCCTAACATTAGGCTAGATTAAAAAACAAGTAAATAACAAATAAAGATAAAAAAAACAGGAACAAAGGCTAAGAAACAAGCTTAAAAAAACAACAAATAGAAGATAAAAAACAAGTAAAAAGGCAACCAGAAGGAAGCGCGCTCCGGCGTCGGAGGAAGGGGGGGTAGGCCGGCATCCCCTCGGCGCAAAAGAGTCGAATAAAATGGAGGTGGCTGGAATGGAGGAGTCCAGACTCCTCCAAAAAGTCAGTCCGCAAGTCTGTGTACACGAACCCGTATGGAGTACAATTTGGGGTCTAAAAAATTACCCTCCTTAAGCCTCGCTCCACTAGCCGCCTCTTCCTCCACTCGAGCAAAATGACCTCGTGGGTAACCCCAATTCCCTTCTGTACTAAAAAATATTATCTTGTGAAAACCAACGAAGGCATCTGGGTCAGAATGCTTTAATAGAGAGGTCGTAAGAAAATGGAAGGGGTAGGGCAAGTGAAAATGTAAGGGCGCTACATGACTCAAGTCAATACTATCGGGGAGTGTGGATGGCGCGCAACTCTCCTAGACGCATTCCCGCTCGTCAACGATGGCAAGGGTGACAATATATAGGAGAAACCGACCTGGGAGACCTTTTTCCCTCAATTTATAGCGTAATAGCAACGAGGCAGCAGAAAGTGAGTAAGCAGAACTCTGTAAAAAAAAAGAAGTGGTGAAGGAAGAGTTAGGGAAAGTGTGTGGATGATAGAGAGCCGCAGGTACTCCTGCAGGCATTGAGGTCAGAAGGGCCTGCCGTTCCTTCAGTTGCGGCAGGGTCTTTGCCCCTGAGAGCGAGCTGGGGGACCTATGGGTTCGGGATCAAGACTCACCGACAGCCCCTTAGTTTGACGCCGACTAAGGGGCGCATCCCACATTTCACATTCAGTATTCACCTTCAGTAGAGGTCATTCGACCTCTAATAAGACCTAATCAGTTCTCCACAGTCCATAGCTGTTTGTTTTTTATTCTTTTTTGTGACGACCCTTTTGGCTTGTGGACAGCGACATTTAACAAATTAGTATGAAAAGTTATACTGGTACAAGTCTGGCCTGTTCCCCCACTCCTTGACAAGTTTCGTCTTGGATGTCTCCAGTGAGGTAGCCTTCACGGTCTGTTGCGTTAACTTGCTCCAAACCTCCGAGACTCGAGCAGGAAGACAGCCTTTTCTTGGTCCGGGTTGGTGTTGAATTTGCACTTTCAAGTTGCGTCTCCCGGTGGTGTCAAATAGGTATTTCCTTCCACCACTCTCATTTCTCATTCGAGGAGGAGAGGGGAGGGATTCGTAGATAATTCTTTGAAGACCCCAGACCTTGACCTCTCTTTTCGAAAAGTAACTCTCCCAGTCTCGTTAAAAAAAAACTTTCGGAGGAATCGACGCCATTGCGAGGCCTTTAGAGCAGGGTTGGAAAATCCCCTGGGTTTTAAAAAAAAACACCCACTGTTTTTTGTTGTTTATTCCTCGTATTTATATGTAAATCAGTTTAAATAAGCAATTAAAAAGTAATCTAGAATGAAATGAAAAGTTTGAAGTGTTATCTGAGGGATAGACATTTGTTTGTCATAGTGATACAGGTTGGTCCAGTTGGACAAAGCCTGTGTTAACTTATACTGTACAGGAAACGAACGAGCCATAAATGGTTGCCTCCCCTTAAAACAATTTTGCTGCACATCAGGAATTATATACTTTACTAATAAGGTGTAATGTATGGTTTCAGGAACAAGTAAACATGGGAGAGCTGGACTTGATTTACAAAGATCCCCAAGCATTGAAAAATGATCTGAAGACGAGGATGACCTTGAATCTGTGACATCAGGCAACTCAGGTTCAACCCAGCAATTGGTAAAAAGACAAAGATCAATGGATGCCTTTGCAGTAAGGACAAGTGCAGATCAGAAAAAAAATTGACCTACAAGTTGCTCTTTTTTTAATCTAATCTGCTATTTCGGGTTGTGGAAAATAATAAGTTTTCAAAACTGGTTGAGTTTCGACCACCAGGTTATACACCACCAAATGCGGAGATATCCGAGTGCTAAGGTGTTAATCTGAGGGCGGTGGAGAGGACCACCAGGAGAGTTGGATGAGTCAAGCAGCGATTACGAGGGTACAGCGGCTTGGGAACGTCACTCTAATCATTCTGGTAAGAAAAGAATCCCCGAATTTGTCGCGGAGATCCATGACTTCATGGACAACGATCCCAGCGAGTCAATGAGGTCAATAGCCAGGGAGAAGGGAGTGTCAATCTCATCAGGCAGTTAATACATGAGGACATCCACTACTACTCGTTCAAGATGAGAAAGTGCCAGCTACTGCCGCAGAAGATGAAGGACAAGTGGAAGGAACGTGCTGCTGAGAAGCTTGTGAACAAACTGAAACATCCTTTCAGTTTGTTTCTGCTCATACGAGAAGAATTTCTGCCAGGATCAGGTGGTGGTCAACTGGCAAAGCAACCGCTAGCTTGCTGCCCCCCAACCCCACCCCAAATATGTATCGAGAGTTATAAAGAGCGCCGAGAAGGCCTGCAGCAGGTTCCGACGCTGCCTGGAGGCCGTGGTGGAACCTGGAGGCAATTTCATTGAATAAAATGATATATAGGACAATCCAACTCTTTAACATGGAACTTGAGTAAATATATCTGTATAAATAAACGGTGTTATTTTCTTTTATATTGAAGTTAGGAGAGAACTTATCCTCCGCACACCTTATAAATGAATCTATGAGGGTTGCTTTAAAATGAACAGCGCCAACGAGTCGTACAGTGGGGGGCGGGGGAGAGTTCCTTGTTCCAATAAGTGAACTATCACTATCTCGTTATGTAAACTAACAGTCACTGACCCCTTTTCTTCGCTTCGCTACTAATTAGCACAGCTAAATTCTTCTCCACGTTTGTAGGCCTAAGAATGCCTGTATGTATATAGCTCGACTGGGGGTTCGCGTATCCAGTGTGCATCACTTTATACGAGGGGCGGTCAATAAGTTTTGCAATTTGGATATAAGGAAACGAGATATGAGGAAAAGTCTTTTATTATTTTTCAATATAACTACCTTCGACTTCAATGCACTTGCGCCACTTGTCCCTGAGGCTTCAAATTCCCGACAACCAGAAATCTCCCGACTGCTGTTCAATCCACTCCTGGACGGCGAGCTGGACATCTTCATCATCCCCAAACCGACGTCCACGCAGTGCAGCCTTGAGCTGACGGAATAAAAAGTAGTCGCTGGCGGATCTCAGTGATGGACCCACGTTTCATCACCTGTCACTATGCGTGACTCGAATCCTGCTGGGTCTTGGTTGTACAGGAGCAGCAGCTCCTCCGAACTTTGACGACGTTGAAGTCGATCCTGGGGCGTGAGGTTTCTAGGGACCCAACGGGCAGAGACCTTGGTCATTGCCAAATTGTCGTGGATGATGTTGATAACCCTTCCATGTGATATTCCAAGTTCTCGCTCGATTCCTTCGACCTTCACCCGTCGATTTTCCAGGATCATCCTCTACACACGGGCCACATTGTCCTCGTTGGTTACGTCTGACGGGCGTCCTGGACGGAGTCATCTTCAAGGGACTCATGACCATGGCGGAACTTCCTATTCCAGCGAGCAATGGTTGCATAGGAAGGGGCGGTGTCGGTGTACACTGCAACCATGCGTTCGTGGCTCTCTTTTGCATTCTTGCCTTCCTTGGTCACAAATTTGATCACTGCGCGGTGCTCAACCTTCTCCACTGTTGAAAAATTTGTGACTGACGATCTGCGATCAGCTACTGCTTCTTAAATAGACGAGGCAGGAGCGTGCGGCTGCAGGTCCTGACTTGTCATAACATGTCCTAACACCCCCACAAACAGCCATCTCCCTTCCTCTGTTTTGCCCTACCGATTCGCAAAATCTATTGACCGCCCCTCGTACTTCAAGTTTAAAGGCATCTGACTACTCTCCTTTCAGCGCAGGTCAACCCTCATCCACTTTTCGCTGCTTTGAGCTGACGCTACAACATTCCCACCCAATTTTGTGTGCTCTGCAAACTTGGCTTTTTTGCTCAATCAACAACTAGAGCCGAACAGAGCTGTGAGGAACTTCGCTAGCCACCGACGACCAGAGAGAGAGGGAGAGTGGAAAGGGGGCTCTTTAAAAGCACTCTCCTGGCTGCCAGCAAGGGTATAATAGACACCCAAATAACTCACATAATTCGCCGTCCTCACGACAGCCTAGTACTAGGCTGCTTTAAAATAACTATATGCCAAAAAAAACAAAAAGGAAAAATAATAATAAAAAAGGAAAAAGGAAACGGGTAAAAACAGGAGGCAATCTCCGGCGTCGAGGCGAGGTCTGCCTCCCCACAGCGCAGGAACGTGCGACCTACAAGGGAAACAACAAAAACACATAGTTAAATAAAGGAGAGAAGGCCGGTCTCTTCCAAAAAGTAAAAGTCCACAAGTAAATGTGCACGAACCCGTACGGGTACCGGGACAGGTAACGTGCGCGAAGATAGCCCAGACTCTGGGACATTCAACAAGATTGTGCCGAACAGTCTGAGGGACAACACAGTCTTCACAGTAGGGGGCAGGCGAGCGATCAATCAAATGCCGCTGCGTCCCCCGATTGTGTCCAATTCGGAGACGACAGAAAGCAACGTGAAGCCGTCGTGGCATTCGGGGGTAGGTCCATGGGAACAGTCGCGGCGCAATGGCACGCAATTTAAGTTCCCCTCGACCGTATTCCATATTCTTTGCCAGGCAGCCCGGAGAACTGCCCGTATTCCTGCCATGTAATCGGTGTGAGGAAGAGGTAAACGCTCGTCTAGTCGCCCAGTCCGCGAGGAGTCTTTTGGCTCTATCATCGGCGCGCTCATTCCCCGCAATTCCTACATGTCCAGGAACCCAGCAGAAGATAATCTCGACATCCGCCCGGCTTGACAAAACCGTAGCGTTAGGGATATCGCGAACCAAGGAATGCGGAGATTCCAATGCCCCGAGAGCAGTTAGGGCGCTTTGTGAGTCGCTATAAATCACAATCCGGTCTCCAAACTGGAGACGGCGGTAATCTCCAGTACCGTGCTGTGTATTGCAACCAGCTCGGCGGTGAAGACAAATGCAGCATCTAACAGAGCCCCGCATACTTCAAACAGAGGGGATACGGCGTTGAAGCCGACCCCCTCTTGGGACTTGGAACCATCCATATACACTGGCACGGTTCCAACGTAACACGAAGTGTGCTCCAAAAGGCCGAACGCAATACTCCCGGCTCTGTAGAAGCTTTGGGAGAAGAGGCGTGGCGACAAATAGCTCTCGAAAGAGTTTCCTAGCCATAAACAAAAAGGGCTTAGGGTATGACTGGAGTATCTCGGCGTCATAGGGACCGTCGAAATCAACTGCGAATGCAGTGAGCTGTTGGCGACTGAGGCAATGATGAAAGAATAGTGCCGAAAATAAATGCTGCAAAGCCCAAACGGACTAACCTGCAGCCAAATTCAAGAACGGGTAATTTGCATGAGTGTTCTCAATAAAAATATAGACATCTGGAGAATATACAAAAATATAGCTATGAAATTAAGATCAATAGAATGGAAGTACAGGAATATAAAACCATCAAGGGGTGTAAAAGGATATAAAAAATAAACTATTGAGAACTCTACAAAGGATAAAAACATAGACTATAGATAGATCAACAATAGATACAAGAACAGAGAATATAAAATCATGAAACAATATATTAAATTTTGGCTAAAAGATCAGATTCTTCTAAAAATTTAAAAATTCTATTCACGCTAAAAGAAACATTAGTCTCAGACGAGATGCCCCGCAGAACCTGTTGGGGGCCATCTGCCCAGTAATGAAAGGGAAGACCCTCCTCCCAAGATTTCTCGGCAAAAATGTGAAGGATGGACAGCTGCACCCCGCACAGGCTGCACAAAGGTGGGGGCTGCCCATTCATCAAGTGCCCATGAGTGAGGTGGCAATGGCCTATCCTCAGTCGGCACAAAGTAACCTCCAGTCTACGTGGTCTCATGGTACGTGGCCATGGGAGGACTGAAGGTTTTATGGAATGGAGCTTGGTGGGAGGAAGCTCATCCCACATCTTCTGCCATAAGCCGACTACATATTCGGTGATCAGGGGATAGACATCACGAAGTGGGATTGGGGCTGATAGGGGAGGGCCCCAATGATGCCGCCTCCTTGGCCGCAGCATCTGCCCTTTCATTACCTGGGATGCCCACGTGACGGCACCCAAGAAAACGAAATCTAATGAATAGGAGAAAGATAAAAAAAACACCGGTGGATCTTGAAAACCAGCGGATGGCTAGAACCAAAAGCACTTAGTGCCTCCAGAGAACTAAGGGAGTCAAAACAAATCGTAAGACAACCAGATAGCATAGGAGCAATAACAAAGAGCGCAACAAGAATGGCAACAAGTTCTGCTGTGAAAACAGAAGCTGCACTTGGTAGGCGAACCAATGCTGTCTGAGATGGGAAGACAGCAGCAGCTCCAACTCCGTCCGATGACTTGGACCCGTCGGTGAACACAAAGGTGCTAGGGCGATATGGGAGGAGTGTTGATCATATATGGTTCTCAAGGCTACAGGCAAGAACTGATCCTTGGGCCTACCAGTAAGCCCCGTGCATACTACTACAGGTGGTATGAGCCATGGCGGGTTCTTTGGTATTGAAAATGGAATAACAGAAAACTCCCTTAGATGACCTGTGTGCTCGGCCATGCGCAGAGCAAAGGGGCGAGCCAGGGATGGAAATTGAACGTGCACTCATATACTGGCGACCATGGTAATTGCTCAAGTCTAAAACGATATTTGAGGTTAGACTTGAGCCTGTGAAAAGGAAGAGGAAGAGCCCCGTTCTCTGCATAGAGACTCCACCCAGGGGGAGACTTGAAGGCTCCAGAAGCCAGGCGCACACCCTGGTTAAGCACAGTATTTAATTTTTCAAGGATGGACGGCGAGGCAGGGAAGTACACCTGTGACCCATAGTCCAGCTTTGACTGGACCAATGCTGAATACAGAAGCCAAAGGGTGCGTCGATCACTTCCCCAAGAAGTGTGTGACAGTAATTTCATTATGTCCATTCTTTTCAGACAAGACCTTTTCAAAGCGTCCAAATGAGGCCTCCAAGAAAGCCTCGAATCAAAGATCACCCCTTGAAATCTCAAATGGGGCTTAAAGGCGAGAGGAACACCATAGAGTGAACTTTTTTTTTTAATTTAGGAGCCTATCTGGCGACTACCCACTTGGGCATAAGTCGCCGGAATCAAGACAGCCTAGCACTAGGCTACTTTAAAATAAGAATATGAAAACAATGATAAAAAAGGAAGATCGCAACAATCAGGAAGCAATTTCCGGCGTCGGGGGGAGGTCCCGCAATCTCCGGCGTCAGGGGAGGTCCCCCTCCCCCCCGGCGCATGAGCGTGCGACCTACAAAAAAAAACAACAATAGGAGAAAAAACAAAAATAAAAACCTAGTTAAATAAAAGGGAGAAGGCCGGCCTCCCCCCAAAAGTCAACAAGTCCACCAGTTAATGTGCACGCACTCGTCCCAAGTACAAAGGACAGGCGGTAGCGACTCCATAGAGTGACAAATGGGGGAGGGTCCCATGTCACCGATCTATGATTGTAAAAGTGGAGATCCTTGGTCTTTACTGCGGAAAAGCGGAAGCCCTTGGAAGAAGCATTATCAGCTACGGTATTTATAACCGGCTGTAGCTTACAGATGACAAATGGAAGTCTAGGCGATGAACAGATAAGCGCTAAATCATCCACATATAGACTTGAGGAAATCTCAGCTGGGAGATTTGCGATAATGCTATTGATGGCCACAGAGAAGCAGGTGACACTGAGGACACTTCCCTGTGGCACACCCTCAACTTGCTCGACGGGCTCTGATAGTGCATTTCCAACTTTTACACGTAGTGTGCGCCACATGAGGAATTGCTAGACAAACCTGGGGAGAAAGCCCCGCAGGGCCCAAGTGGTATCATATGCTTTCTCAATATCAAAGAAAACAGCAACATAATGCTGCCTCTTTGAAAAAGCATCTTATATAAGACTCCATTCTAACAAGTAGGTCGATGGTACTCTGTTTTATTCTGAACCCTGATTGAGAGGGAGATATAAGATGCTTTGTCTCCAAAAACCAGACGATTCTTGTATTTATCATCCACTCAAATGATTTACATAGACAACTAGTAAGGGCAATGGGGCGGTAATGGGTGGGTTCCGTCCCATCCTTTCCTGGTTTATGGAAAGGTAAAAACACAGTCTCCCTCCACATAGAAGGGAACAATAAGGAGTAACAATAAGGAAAGAAGGTAGCCTAGTAGATCTTACGGTCCATTCAAGGAGGGTACCTTTGGACTAGCAATCGAGCGGGCACATGGCTGCTCAATTGTTTTGCGTCCCTAAACGGCCACTTTTCAAGACTTTGTCTAGTCTTGACTTGAACTGGTTAACAGATTCACTGTTGACAACTTCCAACGGAAGTGTGTTCCACTTACCGTAGATACTGTAGGTGAAGAAATTTCCACACAGATTGCGGTTGTAACGCTTCAGTTCAAGTTTGAAGCCGTGATTGCGCGTTCTGTTCTCACTCAGTGTGAAAATATCCCGGTAGTCAACATTGTCGAACCCACGAAGTATTTTGAAAACTTCGATGAGCTGACCACGCAGTCTACGGGTTTCCATCGAGAACGGATCTAATTCCCTTAGTCTATCCTCATAACTTTTATGTCGGATAGAAGGAATCAGCTTGGTTGCCCTGGCTTGTACGCGTTCCAATCTCGCGATGTCCTTTCGAAATGAAGGACTCCAAAATTGTACGGCATAGTCCAGGTGCGGTCGGACAAATGAGTTGTACAAACACAGTACAATCCTTGTTCCGATATCCAAACTGGCGCTTTATATAGCCTAGCATCCTTTGAGCCTTTTTCTCCGCCTCAATGCACAGTTTCGAGAACTTGAGGTCACTAGTGATTGTTACACCCAAGTCCTTCTCAGTGTCATTCGATTCAAGAGTAGTGCCCTTAAGGATATACTGAGATTGGGGGTTTCTGTGGCCGATATGCATCACCTTGCATTTCCCCACGTTAAAAGGCATTTGCCACGTGTCCGACCACTCCCCAATCTTCCCAAGATCTTCCCGCAGGCGGGCAGTATTTCCATCCTTTGCAACGTTCATACCAAGCTTGGTATCGTCGGCAAATTTGGAAATCTTGGCAACCATGTCACCGTCCATGTCGTTGACGTAGATGATGAATAATAGTGGTCCCAGGACAGAACCTTGAGGCACCCCGCTAGTAACGAGCACCCACTCGGAAGCCTGTCCATTCACCACCACCCGTTGCCGTCTGCCACTTAACAAGTTCTCGATCCAGAAGAAGTTATAGATGTCCAGCAAATGTGAGAGGAGGGATGGATGCATATTCCTAATCATATCATAGGAAATGCCATCCAATCCGGGTGCAGTGGATCCACAGTGATTCATTGCATAATGGAGCTCATGGTTAGAAAAGAGCCGGTTATAAGGCTCATTATCCATGTTAGGCTCCATAAAGTTGATAGGATGCTGCTCCTGCTCGAGCCTAAAGCGCTGGAATTGGATGGAATAGTTGTCTGGGCTTGAAGTATTAGCAAACGATCCGGCCAAAACATCGGAAATATGGGACAAGTCTCCCAACAATTCTCCGGCCTGAATAATGCTGGGAGCTGTAAAGCCATCGGATTTCCCCAATAGCTTTTTGCCCCACTTCTAGATTTTGTCTACAGGGGTCTGTCAACATATCGATGCGATGCAACCATCCAAAGAGGTCTTTCGAGCTCGTCGAAGGGTGCGTCGCCGTGCTGCCTTCTTTACCATCGTGGGGCACCGATGGTAACGTCGGCAAGCCTGTTTACATTCAGTGACAACTCTCGAGCATTCAGAAGACCCCCAGGGCAATTGTGGTCCACGAGCAGTTGAGAGCGGGATGGAGGAATTAGCTGCATGATTGACGTGGGCTAGAAGATCATCAATAGCCACTTCCTTAGCTTCATGAAAGAAGAACCCATCATGGCTCGAGAGGTGCCTGAACTTAGGCCAGTTTGCTTTTTTTTTGTATTCCATCTTTTGCTAGGTGGTGGAGGAGGACTACCTGAACATGATGTTATTACAATGGGGAAGTCATCACTGCCTCACAAGTCAGGATCCACTACCCAGTCAAAATCAGCTCTACAGCTTGATGAAAAGACAGACAAGTCCACACATGTAAAGCTGTTCGTCTGGATGTGAAATGATGTGTGGCCGCCATCGTTAGGAAAGCAGACATCATTAGTGCCCAGAAATCTCTAAATCATATTTCTTCTAGGGTTGTTATCATCGTCTTCCCAAAGGGGGTGTCGAGCATTAAACTCACTAATCAATAAAAAGGGAGGAGGGAGTTGAGAAATTAAATTAGCTAACTTTGTAGCTAAAACAGCTGTATCTCTTTCCTCGCCAGGAGGAAGATACAGAGAACAGTCGGAATAATAGCAACTGGAAAACAGGCGGACAGCAACTGCCGGCAGGTCTGTGTTAAGAGAGAGCTGGTTGTTGGGAACCCTGTTGTTAACTAAACAACAAAACCATGAATTGGTTGGCCGGGCTTCTTATAATATCCCACAAAACCCGAAATGTTGGGTACTCTGCAAGTACCCAAGCAAGTCTCCTGTAAAGCAATACAATCGGGATTGTAATCCTTAAGCAGAAGCTTGAAGTCTTCCCATTTAGGGAAGAGACCTTGGAGGTTCCATTGAATAATTGGAGACATTGTTACCGTTTAAGCATAACGGTAGATTTCTTCCTACCCTTAGGGGTAGGAGATTTTGGATTTGAACTACCAGCGGAAGTAGTTCGTGTCATACTAGCCTTAGGCTTGGAGTATGACAAAGGAGGCATCGGAAGATTGAGTTTTGCCTTTAGTTTTTCTTTAAGAGGTGGGGCATCAGATTTTGATAAGTGGCTGTAAGAGACAACTGTCTTCACTGGAGAAGCAGAGATGGAAGCAACTCCAGGGGTCAGTTCAGGTGTCGAGGGAACAGACGATGTTGACACAGTTGGTGGTATTGGTTGGGATGTTAGAGGCGATGGTGATGGTGAAGACATCGGCAAAAGTTGTGAATTCGATGCTGATAGAGAAGGATGTGGAGTCAGTTTTTGAGAGTCCTCCTCAGATGAGAGGGTAACCTAAACAACAGCTGGCTCCTGGGAAAGAGCAAAGGTTGGTTCCTTCTCATTCAGGAATCCAAGGAATTCCAAAGCAGTATCAACAATGGGGTGAGGGATGGAGTGATAACTGGCTTTGGAGCTGAAGAAGAGCTTGGTCCTTTAGGGGGAGGGTTAATGTCCAGAGGTAGAATGGATACCAACTGAGGACCAACATGATCAACATCCACATGTTCTGGACCGGTAGCAAGGTGCTTACCCACCCTTGGGGAACCAGGAGAGGATGGAAGGTTCCTCTTCTTGTTGGTAACATCAGAAACACTGTTAGGTGCTGATCAAGAGTGTTCATCACGAAGAGATGTACGTTTAGGACGGCGAGAACTTTTTACTTTGTCAGGCACCGGAGAACCAGTAGGAGGTCTCTGGCTTCTCCCTTTCTTTGGCCCGGTAGAACACAAAGAATCAGAAAAGCTCACACCAGGTTGTACATACATCTCCTTTACTCTTCTTCTGGCCTCTTCAAAATTGAGCCTGTTCTTGAGCCGCATAATGGACATTTTCTAGACTGCAGTGCTAAGACCTCCCAGAAACAAAATAACGACTCGGGCAACCAAACATCCTCTAAGGCACGGTCCTGCAGACGATGCCCCCAGTGGGTGCATCCGTCAACCCGTACAGAGGCAAAAGTAAGAAAAGAAGAAGAGACTGAGCTGTGGCCGGACGGCGGCCAGGAAGGCAAATCACCGCGCCGCTTACGGGCAAGAGAATTGGTACAGAAGACGAGATAGGGGTTAGCGGAAGAAGAAAAAGAATGCCAAGGTGGGGCCGGACGGGGCGCTGAGTCCCGTCAGCACGGCGGCCAGGAAGGCAAATCGCCGCGTCCCGTACGGGGGCGACTGAGGGAGACGCCCGGCTCGCGCGTACAGGCGAATAATGGACTGTGCATGGCGCGGAGCGAGTGGCATCTCCCCAGCATCGACAAGTAGGCTTTTAATGTGGGAAGTGCGGAAGGCACCGGTCGCCAGGCGGAAGCCGGTGTTGTGCTCGACTCCACCTTTCGCAATACACGCTCAACTGCTGATAAATTAAACTCACATCCGTTGTCGAGCTTCGAATGAACAAAGGATCGATAAAAAAGTAAGACAGTAGCTCTATCAGCGCCCCAGGGGCTGAACATCACAGAACGAAGAATATCTATGGCGCGGGTACAAGAGACCCTAAGGCTGCGAATATGAGCCTCCCAGGTGAGGTGTCGGTCAAATATAAGACCAAGGAAACGCGATTCGACCACTTCCAGGCGCACCCCATTTATAAACAAGTCTGGGACAGGCTGGAGCCATGGATGGCGACAGAGGTGCACCAACTTATTCTTGGCCAAGGAAAACCGAAACCTGTGCGCTTCGGCATAGCGAGAGACGCGGTTCAATGCCTGTTGGAGTCGACGCTCCAGAGTTGGCATCTGGGCCACGGCAAAAGAGATCGAAAGGTCGTCCACGTAGAACGTAGCGAGAACATCTTTTGGCAGCACCGAGGTGATGCCGTTGATGCTCAAAGCAAAGAGTGGGACACTGAGGACACATATCTGCGGGACACCCTTTTCCTGCTCCATTGGGCCGGAGAGGGCTCGAGAAAGCGGTCGCAAAGGATTACGCCAAGGAACGCAGGGTCCGAGATTGCGGTCCTATTCTCCTGGAGAACGGGAGGGTGGTCCTGCGAGAACCTACCCCGAATTCTTTTGACTCGTTTCCACACCTCTGCTAAAGGGGTCTTCCCGTTAAGTGAAGACACGTATGCCCGCCAAGAAGAGCGCCTGGCGTGCTTCGAAATATACCGGAACCTACACCTAGCCCGACGAAATTCAGCGAGAGTGAAATCGTTTGGGCGGCACTTTCACGCATGTAGCATAATGCTTCTGTTTGAGTGTCGTCTCACACTCGGCTGAGCACCACGAGAGTGGTCCGTGTGCAAAACGGTCAGACCTTCTCGGAATAGTAGTTAGGCCCGCGGCGATGAGGTTGCTGGAGAACTTAACGGCCTCATCAACCGACCTAAACTCCTCGCCTGAGATACAGAAATCAGTCATTTCCTGAAATGCAGACCACCGCGCTCGTGCCAAGCACCACCAGGGTGGTGTCTCGGGCGGCAGCGGCCCAGAATATATTTGAATGGGAAAGTGATCACTACCATGGAGGACATCGCCCCCCCCCCCAATCAAAATCAGGTTGTGCATCCAAAGAGCACAAATATAGATCGAGGCAAGAAATTGAAGCGGTTCTCGGTCAATGATGCGAACTTATCCAAATTTAGGACACCCATCTTAAGCTCGTCGACCAGGTCGGCAAGGACTTGACCCCTGAGATTAATTGAATAGTCTACCCAGAGGGCGTGTCTACCGTTCAGATCAACGAGCAAGAGAAAGGGCCTCGGCAACCATGCCACAACGCGGCGGTTCTCCTGCGTCAAAGTCGGCTGATGGTGGAATGTACGCGGAAATAATAGTATACCTCCTATCCAGGTGTAGTTGCACAGCTACTGCCTGAAAGGAGCTATCTAAAGCAAATAGAAGAACTGAGACATTATGCCGGGTGTAAATCGCGCATCCTCCTGCCCGGCCCCCCGACTTGACACAAAAAGCTATTACTGAAGTATCTGATCATTTCAGTAAAGAATAAGTGTCCCTTCAACTTCTCTATCATTTACTGATTTATATTATTAATTGTATGTTGCCAAACAGACAAGATAAAATAAAGTTTAAAGAATTATATAATTAATTCAAATCATAGAACTTACAGTACGCAAACTAGACATCATTATTTCCTTCTCGCTAGTATGCTGAAATATTATGTAACTTTATTTGAAATAGATTCATAAAATCTTATTTTCTTTGGTAGGTTTTCGCTGTGTGTACTGACAATTAAAAAAATGGTAAAATGAAGGAACTCTTAGAAAACAAATACCCAAAGCTAATAACATACGGCTGCTCATCCCATCATATGAACTTGCTGGAGAAAGAAGTACCCCCCCCCCCCGAAGAAGTTCTAAAACAGATAGTGGAAGTGAACAAATTTTTCAGAAATCACCACCAGCCACATGTAAGTAATTTTATTTCCATTTTTTAAATTATTGGTTACCTGAAAATTGAAACATAGAGTTTCGTTTTACCAACTCTGTTAAGATGTAGCCTAAAAAATTCAAATAACAGGTTATATTAACCTATGTTTACAAAACAAAGGAAGGCTTGATCTTTTCTTTTTAGCAGGGATGGTTGAAAGAGAAATGAGGGACAATGCCACAGCTACCAAATGAAAACTGATGGATTCCCAGGTTGACTGCGTTCAGTCCTATGTTGCAAACTACAACATCTACCTTGAAATAAGGGGGGCAACAAGTCAGAGCTTCCCTGCAAACATTGGCCAAATTATTGACAATGTTGGCATATATGGGAAAGCTCAGCATCTCCTGACCCAACTAAAACACTTTGGAACTTCTCTAGACAAGGTATGATATCAATATTGGTAATAATGAAAATAATAACAGCACTGTCACTCTGTCAATTATAATATAATTAAATATCAATAAAATAAATAGAGTACCAGTACGTACACTACATAATTTGTGTTACATTTGTTTTTAACCCGCCTCCAAGCTGACGGAACAAGGCTAATAGATGCTATCCACATCTGGATATCTTTAATGAATAATCCTGAATTACAGCAGGATCATCAAAGTATCAAGGATAGGGTCAAGAAAGCCATGAAGCCTGTTCATTATTTTGCTTACATGACTGATCCTCGTTACTTAGGTAAGAAGTTGTAATTCTGCTAATTTAGTATTGCCGAAGAATTACATGCTAAAAGCAATTTTTACATTCTGAAACTGAAAGTAGAATGTTGGTAATGCCTGAATGCCACAGTTTAAATTTGCTATATTTAAAATTCCAGGCTAAAATCTAGAGATGGAAGCTGAAGAACAAGCTGAGAAATTGGTCAATGAAATACATCCTGATTATGCAGTTGGATTGTATGAATATTATTAGCTTAAGGATAGTCAAATTTTCCCACCCAACATTTTTTCTGAATCAGTTAAATCAAGGCCTTTCTACAAAAAAGTGGTGGCATATAATGAATAGGAAGCAGAAGAAAAATACAAATGGGAAGAAATTGCCAGATGAATTTTGTTCATTTTTAGGGACCATACATTTATGTCCAGTTAGTTCAGCTACAAGAGAAATTATTTTCCTCATTTGGACTAATATGAAATAGAATGAGAAACAGATTGAGGAGTGAAAAAGCGGAGAAACTAGTGAAAATC
Organism: Ceratothoa steindachneri; assembly: GCA_963969495.1. NCBI lineage: Eukaryota > Metazoa > Arthropoda > Malacostraca > Isopoda > Cymothoidae > Ceratothoa > Ceratothoa steindachneri. The sequence continues at coordinate 134,024,810 of OZ018326.1, forward strand.
TACAAACACACAAAAAGAGAACAAGATACAGAATGGTAAATGGTGATATCTGATAGTAAAAGTTAAGAAGGGTTCTTTGGGGGGCTTCTTTTTCTTTATATAATTATGTGGAAAAGTGTTTATTTATTTAATATAAGAATTAAAAAGTTTGGCAGGATTAAAATTTAATGTGTCGTTTCATTCTCCTTTATATTAAAGCAAAAACTACAACACAAGCAAATGAGACGAAGAACTTTGGATCGAGATTAAAAGAAAACTCCTGTTTGATGTTATGTATAATTTTATTTTTAGGAAGATCTTTAAAGATTTTACATTCTTTACTTTATATACATATATAAACTTTTTTTATCAATAGGATATAAAACTAAATTTTTATATGTAAAATATTAGAAAAAAAATCCACTTTTTTTTAGGTTTTTTGGTTTGTTTTTTAATGCCAACCCTGCCTTGGGGGAAGGGGGGAGAAAAAGCTCCTGCCTGCCTACGGGAGCACACTTTAATTATTATTATTGTCTATTATTGTATTATTATTATTGTCTATTATTGTATTATTATTAGAGGCAAAAACAAACGAGGACCTCAAAGTGCTCCGAGAGGAGGGGTCGTAAGTAACTAGTGCGGTTAGTAGATGTGAAAATGTGTGGAAAAGATAGAGAACGAGTACCCAACAGAAGACTAATTGGGCCACTACGACTCGGGAGGGGCCCTAACTCTCCTACGCCCCCGTTAGGCGTCTAAAGCAGGTTCCTTTTGCAGGCATAGAATACCTATTAATAGAAGTGATCGATGATGACAAAGACGCCAAAGACAACCGCACTCACCCCCGCGGCCACCCCTCAAGATGAAGGTCGTGGCCAATGAGATTTGTTAACCGCATCACCAAACTGGGGTCGTCAGAGGTGCAGTGGGGCCCTTCTAAATCCCGCAAGGAAGCGGAGCAGGAAACATCAGAGCGCGATGGGTGATCTGCTTTAAGTGGCCTACTTTTATCCTCTATAAATAGCAGGGGGCCCCTTAAGCCAAGGATCAGAGCGGAAGGGGGCGAGGGCTGCCGCATTACGCAGTCGCCCGTTCCAATGTCGCGAGGGGGTAGCCGCAGAGGCCTTATCGCCATGACAATGACCTTAACCTCCCGTCCACACACACACACACACACAAATCGTAGATACTGGGGTCAGGAAACGAATTTCAAACATCCACGAAGAAATGTTAGTTCGAGTGCAATCAATGGGTGTCGCTCACGACCGGGTAAGGATTTTGTTTTTCTCCTTTGGAGGCGCCATACGAGGGCATAACCACATCAAGCATAAATATAGCTCTATCTTCTGACTAATTTAAAAATGGTCAAAAACGCAAAAAAAAAGCAATTTTTTTTTTTTTTAATTTTATGGAGCCCATCTGGCAACTACCCACTTGAAAATAAGTCGCCGAAAAACACGACAGCATAGAACTAGGCTACTTTAGAGTAAAAATATGAAAACTTAACAATCGAAGCAATCTCCGGCAGCGGGGGGAGGTCCCCCTCACCCCGGTGCAGGAGAGTGCAACCTACAAACAAAACAATAACAAAAAAAAGGAACCTTAAATAAAGGGGAGAAGGCCGGCCTCCCCCCAAAAGTCAATAAGTCCACCAGTCATGGTGCACGCACTCGTCCCGAGTACAAGGGACAGGCGGTAGCGACCCCGCCCATCCCGGTACCGAGACAGGTATCGTGCGCGAAGATCACCCCGACTGGGACATTCGACAAGAATATGCCGAACAGTCTGGGGGACGACGCAGTCGTTGCAATAGGGCGCATGCGAGCGCTCCATCAAGTAGCGATGCGTCACACGAGTGTGTCCGATTCGAAGACGACAGAAAGCGACCTGAAGCCGCCGCGGCATTGGGGGATAGGTACATGGGAACAGTCGCGGCGCAATGGCACGCAACTTTAAGTTCCCTTCGACCGTCTCCCATCTTCTTTGCCAAGCAGTCCGAAGAGCTGCCCGTATTCCTGCCATGTAGTCGGTGTGAGGAAGAGCGAAACGCTGGTCCGGTCGCAGAGTCCTCGCGGACTCTTTGGCGCCCTCATCGGCGCGCTCATTCCCCGCAATTCCTACATGTCCAGGAACCCAGGAGAAGATAATCTCGACATCTGCCCGGCTCGCCAAAACCGTAGCGTCACGGATATCGCGAACCAGGGGATGCGGAGATTCCAATGCCCCGAGAGCACTCAGGGCGCTTTGTGAGTCGCTATAGATCACAATCCGGTCTCCGAACCGGGCACGTCGCGTAATCTCCCGTACCGAGTGGTGTATTGCCACCAGCTCGGCCGTGAAGAGAGACACAGCGCCTGGTAGAGCCCCGCTGACTTCAAACAGAGGGGATACGGCGTGGAAGCCGACCCCCTCTTGGGACTTGGAGCCATCCGTATACACTGGCACGGTTCCAGCGTGACACGATGTGTGCTCCAAAAAGGTCGAACGCAATACTCCCGGCGCAGTACAAGCTTTGGGAGCAGAGGCGTGGCGACAAATAGCCAAATGTGGTACCCTCCAGGGTGGCGTCCTGGGCAAAACCAGGGGCGCCACCGGCCCGAGAGCGATATCTACCTCTCGAAGGAGTTTCCTGGCCCTAAACCCCAAAGGCTTAGGCTATGACTGGCGTCTCTCGACGGGAAAGGCACCATCGAGATCAGCTGCGGATGCAGTGAGAGCTGTTGGCGACTGAGGGAGGCGCCGGGCTCGCGCGTACAGTCGAGTGATACACTGCACGCGGCGCAGAGCGAGTGGCATCTCCCCAGCATCGACCAACAGGCTCTCAATGGGGGAAGTGCGGAAGGTACCGGTCACAAGGCGAAGGCCGGGGTGGTGGATCGAATCCACCTTCCGCAATAAACGCTCAGCTGCGGATGCATAAAACTCGCATCCGTAGTCGAGCTTGGAGCGAACAAAGGATCGATAAAAAAGTAAGGCAGTAGCCCTATCAGCGCCCCAAGCGCTGAACGTCACGGAACGGAGAATGTCCATGGCGCGGGTACAAGAGACCCTAAGGCTTAGAATATGAGCCTCCCAGGTGAGGAAACGGTGCGACTCAACCACATCCAGGCGCACCACATTAAGAAACAAATCTGGGTCGGGGTGAAGCCGTGGATGGCGGCAGAAGTGCACCACCTTAGTCTTGGCCAAAGAAAACCGAAACCTGTGCGCTTCGGCATAGCGAGAGACGCGGTTCAATGCCTGTTGGAGTCGACGCTCCAGAGTTCGAAAGGTCGTCCACGTAGAGCGTAGCGAGAACATCTTCCGGCAGCACCGAGGTGATGCCGTTGATGCTCAGGGCAAAGAGTGTGACACTGAGGACACTTCCCTGCGGGACACCCTCTTCCTGCTCCTTTGGGCCGGAGAGTGCTCCCCCCACCCGTACGCGGAATCGACGATCTCGCAAAAATTCAGATATAAAAATTGGGAGGCGTCCCCTCGCCCCCATCGTGTGGAGAGTCTCCATGATACCGTATCGCCATGCGGTATCATAGGCCTTCTCCAGATCGAAAAACACCGTGGCGTAGTGCTGTCTACGAAGGAAAGCCTCGCAGACGGCATTTTCCAGTCGGAGCAGAGCATCCGACGTGGAGTGGAACTTGCGGAAGCCGCACTGTGCGGAAGACAGATGGCCTCCGCTGTCCAGGAAAAAGGCTAATCTAACATTTACCAATTTCTCCATCAACTTGCACACGCAAGAGGTTAGAGAGATTGGGCGGAAACCGGTCGGAGTAGAGTGATCTCTCTCCGGTTTGCGAAAGGCAAGCACAGTAGCGATTCGCCAGGAGTCTGGGAGAAGACCTTCCACCCAGATCCTGTTGAACAAATCTAACAGAAATGCCATGCCTCGCTCACCTAGGTGTCGAAGCATGGCGTACGGGACATCGTCCGGACCATGGGCGGTGTCCGCGCACGAAGCGAGAGCGGAACGCAACTCGCTTACAGTAAACTTGTCGTTGAAGAGTTCTCCGCCTCTGGAGGTAAAGTCCAGCCGGCGGCCTTCCGCGACATCACGACGTGCATTGTCACGGCTAGAGAATGCAGAAAAAGCGGTCGCGAAGGATTCCGCCACGGACGCGGGGTCCGAGATTGCGGTCCCATTCTCCTGGAGAACGGGAGGGGGGTCCTGCGAGAACTTTCCCCGAATCCTTTTGACTCGCTTCCACACCTCAGCTAAAGGGGTCTTCCCGTTAAGTGAAGACACGTATGCCCGCCAAGAAGAGCGGCGGGCGTGCTTCGAAATATACCGGAACCTAGCCCTAGCCCGACGAAATTCAGCGACAGTGAAATCGTTCGGGCGGCGCTTATAGCGCATGTAGGCATAACGCTTATGTTTGAGGGCCGTCTCACACTCGGCCGACCACCACGGGAGCGGTCGGCGTGCAAAACGGCCAGACGTCCTAGGAATAGTAGTCAGGCCCACGGCGATGAGAAAAACTCAACGGCCTCATCTACCGACCTATACTCCTCGACTGAGATAGAGAATTCAGTCATTTCCTGAAATGCAGGCCACCGCGCCCGCGCCAAGCACCACCGAGGTGGTCTCTCAGGCGGCAGTTGCCCTGAAAATGATATTTGAATGGGAAAGTGATCACTACCATGGAGGTCATCGACCACCCCCCAATCAAAATCAGGCTGTGCATCCGAAGAGCACAAAGATAGGTCAAGGCAAGAAAATGAAGCGGTTCTCGGACAGTGATGCGTAAACTCATCCACGTTTAGGACACCCATCTCAAGCTCTTCGATCAGATCGGCAAGGACTTGTCCCCTGGGATTTATGGAGTAATCTCCCCAGAGAGGATGCCAGCCGTTCACATCTCCAAGCAAGAGATAGGGCCTCGGCAACCGTGCCACGACGCGGCGGAAGTCCCCGGCGTCGAAGTCAGCTGACGGTGGAATGTACGCAGAAATGATAGTATACCTCCTATCCAGGTGCAGCTGCACAGCCACTGCCTGAAAGGAGGTATCTAAAGAGAAAGGAAGAACGGAGACATCATGCCGGGTGTAAACCGCGCATCCCCCAGCCCGGCCATCCCGCGGTGGTGGGGTCGCAAGACCCTTATACCCCGGGAGGGCAGGCAGGGGGCACGCGCCTAGCATTGTCTCCTGCAAAAAAATAGCCAACGGGGAACGGGACGAGGCGAGCCTCCGCAGCTCCTCCCAGTTGGCCCGGAGTCCACGGCAATTCCATTGAAGGAATATGGCCTCCAGGCCTAGCTCGGAGGAGACGCGGGGGCCCTCCTCGAATTGAAGAGCCTCACGGGAATGGCCGTACGCTTCCCGGGGGCAGAACCCCGGGCGCTGTTGGCCGGACAAAGCGCTGGAGGCGCTGTTGGCCGGACAAAGCGCTGGAGGCGCTGTCGCCTTCGATGACTTATTGGGGGAGGTTAGGCTCGCCATGCGAGTCTTTTCCTCCCTCCGCCTCGAAACCTTAGGCGGGCGCTGCGGCTTCGGAGGCGGGGGGCCCTCTTTTCGAGGAACCACCGTCTCCGAGCCACCCGCTCCAGCTCGGGGCGTGGGCGAAGGAGCTGAAGCTCCTTTGTTGCTGTCCTCCTTTCGGGGGACAGCTTTAGGAACCCCTGAAGATGGCCTAGCGACCATCTTCAGGGGTGTTGCCTCCTGTGAGTCTAACGACTATGTGGAGGCGCGTGGCCGTTTCGCCTTGCGGGAAACGGTCACGCTGGGGGAAGAGGGGGAAGCCCTGGTTTTAGCCGGGGCTGGGTATGAACCCTTTTTGACGCCAGCTTTACCAGGGGAGCGCCCGGGTTGGGTAGAGCCCGCAGAAGGGCTCCGAATGGGCGCGGAAACAACCGTGCTCGTTGGCCTGGATGGGCCACGAGCAGAGGGTGCCTTTCGAACTACTGAGGCATATGACGTCCCAGGCAGAGCTGGGCGCGCCATGAGAGTCCTTCCTGGGCCTGAATGGCCAGGATTTCTTTCTCCAGGAGATATGCACCACATTGCTTCGAAGAAGCAGGGTGCAGCTCTCCGCAATTGACAAACTTGGCCACACACGATTTTGACTTATCGTGTGCGGCCTTGGAGCAATTTACACAGAGTTCGGGTGACCCCGACTTTGCACGTCTACATGAGCGATTCGTATGGCCGAAGCGGTGACAGTAATAGCACCGCCGCGGCAGTGGCACGAATGACTTCACGCGGTAGCGGTACCAACCGGCACGCACCGACTCAGGGAGCTTGTCACAGTCGAACGTGACGAAGAGTGTAGGGGTGGGTCTCGAAGCCCCTCCCTGTTTTCTCATCACACGTTCGACCTTGACCGCCCCATGGTCGGCCAGCTCTAGGGTGATGTCCTCAATGGAGTAGTCAACGAGTTCCTTCGCATAAACTACTCCTTTCACAAAGTTCATGGTAGAGTGCGGCGTCACACTCACCGGGGTGCCATGAAGTGTCCGAAGAGCACTTATCTTGGCCGCCTCGGCGGGATTCGCCGCATTCGCCAGAAGGCTCCCGTTCGAGAAACGGGTCACCTTCGGCTCTCTACCAATTGCACTAGCTAATCCTCTCCTCTGATGGATCATGTTGCCCTTGGACAACATGGTGCCATCAGTGGAGCGAATAACGAGGAAGCGTTTGAAGCCAGCGGGCTCGAAAACGCCAGGTAACCTCTGAATCAGGGGCCCCGATGTCATCGAGGCTCCGCCCTGTGCACTCTTGGTATTAGTCTTCTTTGTCAGGGGCTCCGCAACCGGGGGGGCAGAGGGGGCGGATGTGCCGATCTTGGCTTGGTCGCTTGCCAGAGTAGCAGCAGACCCATCCGTCCCCGCAGCCCCCGCGGATGGAGAGGAGCCCCGAGTCTTTTTTTTCCTTTTAGTCTTTTTCTTTTTCTTTTTCGGAGAGGGGAGGGAATGAACCCGCTTCTCACCTCCGCCGGAAGAAGCCCCCAGGCCAGATGGACCGGCCTCAGCCAGGTAATTCTCTGAAATGGAGAAGGTCCTGGTAGTCGTGGGGGCACCGGTCGGCGGAGATCCCTCCCCTCCTTGTACTGCTTCGGAAACCACAGCCGTTTGAGGAGGACCTTGCATCGGGGCGGATTCGGGTTCGGTGCTTGGCGCCGAGCCCAGATTCCACCCCATGGAAGGCCCTACCGTCTGAGGCTGGGTTTCCTCAAGGACCATGTCTACCTTAGGGGGAGCGTCCAGTTGGCCATCCCCCCCCCCAAGACATCGCAGGTCCCGTTGGCAGTATCGTCACTAGTCTTCTTTGGGGAGGCATGGGCCTTGACCCCGGCAAGGTTCAGTATTCTTGCCAGCAGGTCTTTTGAGGGAAGCGACCGAAGGGGCCTGGCTTCCCTCTCCTCCCTAAGGGGGTTTGCCCTACCGAGCCGCTTCGATGTGGAGTGGCTGGCTAAGGGCTGCCTGCTGGCTTTCTTGGCAGTCCCCTTGGAAAGAACAGAGGGGACTGCCGCTGGTAAAAGGGAGGCGCCCGAAAGCACCTCCAGAGAAGGGGGTGAGGGGGAGTCCCCTACACCCGTAAGCGAAGGAGAGGAGTAAGCCTCCTCTCCGGTTAGAGATATATGGAGGGTCCCCTGAGCAAGCACAGGGGGAGGGAACCTCCACTTTGTTGCTGGAGCTGCCCAAGGGCGGCTCCGTCGATGTTATAGGGGAAGTTGGGGGTTAGGTTTTTTTTTAAACTCATCATTGGGCATGGTGACCCTCTTTTTGACACGGGACGCAATCGCGCATCACCTTTCGCAGTAGCCCGCACTGCGAGAGGTGCTTACAAGCCCGGCAGAGCCAGGCGCCGCCATTTAAGACCACCCCTCCCGCCTGGTGGCCTGGCAGTCCATCGGCATGGCCGGTTCACCTTGGACACGGCGTAAAAAATAATAGATTGTGAAGAGGAGAGGAAAAGGGATATGAGGAAGGTATGGGTGGGGATGAAGCAGGTTGTTAAAAACCAGCCACTTCAGACCGGAGCTCAGGATAGGGAACATTGTCCCCCACCCCCTCAGCCCCGATGCGGGACAGTTGGCTGAAAGGAAGGTCAGCATCTACCCTGTGAAATTAGAGGCTGACCAGAGAAAGTTGTGGGAGAGGTTGTGTGAAAAGAGAGGAAACAAGTATTTTGAAGGAAGGAAGAGAGGCTAAGCTGGGGCCGGACGGAGCGCTGGATCCCGTCAGCACGGCGGCCAGGATGGCAAATCGCCGCGCCCCTTACGGGGGCAAAAAAAACAAAGACAATAATCTTGACATAGAAGATAGGCACGCTCAGGGAACCCAGGGGGAGCCCACCTCCCTTAGGAAACAAGGCGCGACACTAACAATTAACTACGAATTTAAAGTTTGAGAAAAAAATATATAAAGGCCAAAACACACCACAGCCTGGTGTGTAGGATGCCGACTCCATGCGAGAGGCGAGCGAAAGTGACTACACTCGTCTTGGTAGAGGGGGACGAGCGAAGCTGTTCCCCATCACTAGAGCATTCACCCAGAATGCGGTGTAGTCTCGGGGACCAGTCTTTGCAGATTGATTTCAGGGGGAGTGCTTCATCAGATGCGGAAGCGTCGAGCAAGAAGGGCGGGGGGGGGGGGGGATCACCAGGAAGAATTCGGAGAGGCATTGACAATCCTGGCGCAGTCTCCTTCCTATCTTCTTGGTAATGCAAGCCGAAAGATTGACCTGAAGCTGCCGCGTAGTTCGGTCGCTCAGTCTGTGCAGAGAGCCCGGGCGCCCATTTCTGTTTCTTTTTTTTTTTGTTTGAATCGATCTGGCGACTGCCTACAAGGTCATAAGTCGCCGTAATGAATTAATTACAAGCATAATAATAGGCTACATTAAAATATAAAATAAATCAAACACTGAACCTAAAACCAAAACCCAAGCTAAACAAAAACAAGAAACAAAGAAAAACAAGAAAGGAGCAAGCTTTGGGTCGGGGTGTTTTTGTTTTTTTTAAATTATAGGAGCCCATCTGGCAGCTGTGGTCGGTGTGTGTGGGAGGGGGGCATCATTCGGGCGCAGGAACATGAGACTTACAACAGAGTCAAAATGGAGGAGGAAACCTCCTCCAAATAGTGACAAGCGGTAACGACCCCGCTCGTCCTCACGGTACCGGTTAAGATAACGTGAGCTAAGATCATCCAGACTTGAACATTCAACAAGAATGTGCCGAACAATCTGGGGGACAACGCAGTCGTCGCAGTAAGGTGCAGGCAAGCGTTTCATCATATGGCGGTGCGTCCCGCGAGTGTACCCAATGTGAAAACGACAGAAAGCAACCTGAAGCCTACACGGTATTAGGAAGTAGGTATATGGGAACAGTCGCAGCGTAATAGCACGCAACTTTAAGTTCATCTAGCCCGGCGCAAATTTCTTTGCCAAGCAACCGGGAACGTGCCCTGATTCTTGTCGTCTAGTCGGCGTGAGAAAGAGCCAAACGCTGGTCTGGTTGTCCAATCCTCGCGGTTTCTTTGGCGCCCTCATGGGGGCACTCATATTTCCCGCATTTCTCGCATGTCCAGGAACCCAGCAGATACTGGCGTCACAGATACCGCGAACCAGGGGGTGCGCAATCAGGGCGCTTTGTGAGTCGCTATAAATCACAATCCGGTCTCAGAAACGGGCACGACGCGTTCTCTCCAGCTCGGCCGGGAAGACAGACGCAGCGCCTGGTAGAACCCCGCCGACTCAAAAAAAAGACTGGATACAGAGTGGAAACGGACTACCTCCTGAGACTTGGAGGCATCCGTATACACTGGCACGAATCCAGCGTGACAGGAAGTGTGTTCCAAAAAGGACAACGCAATACTCCCCAGGATGAGGAAGGTTTGGGATCAGAGCCGTGGCGACAATTAATCAAAGGTGGTACCCTACAGGGTGGTGTTGTGGGCAGAACCAGAGGAGCAACCGGGCCAAGAGCTACACTGAGCTCTCGAATGAGTGTTCTAGCCTTAAACCAAAGGGGACGGAAAAGCATCGTCGCGATCGGCTGCGAAAGCAGTGAGAGCCGTCGGCGACTGAGGTAGGCGCCGGGCTAGCGCGTACAGGCGCATAATGCACTGTGCACGGCGCAGAGGGAGTGGCATCTCCCCAGCATCGAAAAGGCTGCAATAGGAGAAGTGCGGGAAGGGGCCGGTCGCTAGGCGGATACCAGTATGGTGGAGGATCGAGTCCACCTTCCGCAAACACGCTCGGCTGCGGATGCATAAAACGCGCATCCGTAGTCATTCTTCAACGAACAAAGTAGCCCTATCAACACTCCATAGGGCAGCAATGCTACTGCTTGAAAGTTATTTATAGAAAAGAGAAGAACCGAGATATGGTCCGAGGGATGGTCTGCTGCAAAAAGCTAACGGGAGACGAGACTCCATAGCTCCTCCTTTGGACGATCCACCATCTACAAGCCACCCAGCCGAGCCCGGGGTGTGAGGGTAGGAGCTGAAGCTCCTTTGGTCCTGTCCTCCAATCGGATGATGGCAGCTGTAGGAACCTCGGAAGACGTACTCACGCCTCGACTCAGTGGAGGCACGCGGACGATTCGCGTTACGGGAAACGGTCACGGTGGGGGAGGAGGAAGCCCTGGTTTTAACCGAGGCTGGGTGTGAAACCTTTGTGCCGCCAGGTCTACTAGGGGAGCGCCCTGGGGGAGGGGGGCTAGAACCTGCAATATTGCTCTGAATGGGCGCGGAAAGGCCCGTGCTCGTAGGTCTGGAGGGGCCAGGAGTAGAGAATGCCTTTTAAAAAATTGATTCATAAGCCCAAGGGACGTCCCAAGCAGCGCTGATCGAGCCAGGACCAAGTCCTTAGCCTCTTGAAATGAGGTGCTCCCAAGAATGAACGGCGAGGCTTTCCTTTTCTAGGAGATAGATACCACATGCTTCGAAGAAAGGGGGTGCGGCTCTCCACAATTGACACACTGGACCAAACACGACAGGGACCTATCGTGTAGGGGTCTTGGAACAACTTACACAGAATTCGGGTAACCCTGACTTTGGACGTATACACGAGCAATTCGCTAGGCAAAAGCGGTGGCAATAGTGGCACCTTCTCGGCAGTGGCACGAATGCGTCATGGAACCCAATCGAAGACTGTCATTTCGTGGTTCGTCTTGGCAGGCACGCCAACCTGTAGGGGGCACGAACCGGTCTGCCCTGCTAACCCTTGTACCCCCCTAAGGGGGTTGGCCCTATAGAGATGCTCCCACAGAAAGCGGTCAATTTTGGGCATGTAAAGGGTATGTAATAAAGGGAAGTAGAGATAGGCGGGTCCATTAGCGAGTAGGGTGGGTAGAACTGCAATATACAGATGATTGAACCATTGTTGCCCATGATGCTGAAGCACTCCAAGTCACTCTGGATGCTCTCTCATCCAAATACTCTGCCATGAGTCTTAAGGTTAATGCACAAAAGACAGAAATCTTGGCATAGTGCATAAACCAACCGCAAGAACCATTTCACTTTAGCATACTGGTGATGACATCAAAGTGGTAGAATATTTTATTTACTAAGGCAGTGTGATCTCTTCTAACTGTTTAGTGGACCCAGAAATACAAAGAAGGATAAACCTCGCATCTGCTGCCTTTGGCCGCTTGAGGGAAAGAGTTTTCTCAAACAACAACTTGAGAACAGACACCAAACAACAGGTCCGCAGCTTAGAAACGTTCCACATTGGGCGCCTCCAGAGGATCTTAGGCACATCATGGAAAGACAAAATCACATGCGATGAAATATATCACAGGACCCAAACCTGCAGTATAGAAACCATCTTAGCACAACGACAACTCCGTTGGCTGGGTCACACCATCAGGATGTCAGACCACTGACTCCCAAAACAAATAGTTTACGGTCAACTTAGGGGAAACAGAAATGCAGGAGGCCCCAAGAAGCGTTACCAGTGCAAAAACCTGCTGAAAAAAATATACCATTCAGCCTCAACAACTGGAAACAATTGCAACAGACAGACATGCCTGGAAATCATCCTGCTCAAAAGAGCTATCCAAAATAGAAGAAAGCAATTCAAGAAGAGCAGGAAACCGCCGCACGCGACACCAGCTAAACGAAGGAGTAGTACCTGCGGAACAATATCCCTGCCACAGATGCGAGAAAATTTGTGGATCCCGAATTGGACTGAAGGGTCACCTTCGGTGGCACCAACGGAATGACATCTGATCTCAACTTTCATCATCATCATCATGCAGAGCTAGGTGATCTCGGGATGGCACACAATCCACCCAAGCACCATTTGTAGCAAACAAAACTCTGTCTAGGTGAGAACAGTTCTTCCTGTTGCAAAGTGTGGGTAGACAAAAGGATGAGGGGATAGTCGCAAAAAGTAAGATAAAGTAGCGCTGAGCAGGAACGATGAGGAAGCTCATCAATGACTTACCAAGGCCCCATGACTTCATGTCAACCTAGTTAGCGACAGGGCCTCCCTAATTTGCACTCAGGCCGGGAGGATGTGGAACTCCTCCGCTACCACCCACATAAGGGATCCCGGTGCGGTGGGCAGGTCCTTTGGGTCGCTGGATCATGATAAATGGGTTATGTGGGCAGAAGAATCGGCCGACGAAAGGGTAGAGAAAGTGACGGGATAAAACGGGGGTATGGAAGGACGAAGGCGGGTGAAAGAGTTAGTACAAAACTACGATGTAGGGGTTCGTGCAAGGAGGAAGGGTTAGCGGAAGGAGGAAGGGTTAGCGGAAGGAGGAAGGGTTAGCGGAAGGAGGAAGGGTTAGCGGAAGGAGGAAAGGAGGCTAAGATGGGACCGAACGGGGTGTTGGAGTCCCGTCAGCACGGCGACCAGGAACATACGTCGCGGTGTCCTTTACGGGGTGTGGGAGGGACATATCGCGACATATCCAACCTGGCCCGTTTCACAATAAAGGCAGACTTATAGCTGTGAAGCACTAATGGCGGGGCACTCTATGTGCGTGACAAAGAAACATAAGGAATTAACTTCCGGGCGACTTCTCCGCCAAAGTGGTTCCAAAGTTAATTTCACCCAAATTCCTCCCAAATCGACTGACCTCAGAATTACTTAGTTTTAAGTCGAAAAATTGATGCGTTGGTGCACGAAACGGGCGAGGGAGTAAGAAGGCCCTGTAAAAGAGGCCTCTAAAAGCAAGGCGAAGTAGGAAAGCCTCTTAAAAGAAAGACCTGGCATCAACTAGAAAAAATAACAGAACCTTAGAGGTAAATTCGGAAGAGACAGTCCCCACTTCAAAGAAATTGAACATTGAAATGCCTAAAAACGTCTGGCAACTGCATTTGAATTAGAACCTTATGGTTATTATTTCAAATTGGGGGGGCTTCACCCCCATACCCTCCACTATTTGTAATCACCTAGTAAGTAGTTTCACATTTCGAAAGCCTAGCATTAGTTTCGAATTCAAATGCGATTGCCAGACGTCGTAAGTTTCATTGTTTTTAGGTCGTGTTTCTTGACTTAAGACATATAAGTCCCGCCCCCGAATGCTAATTAAATCAATTATATTTTCTTTAATGAACATTAGAGGGAAAAAAACGATATAAACTAAGAAAACCTTAAAATCCGTAGGGATCACGGCAGTAGCGGTGTCGGATAATGGGAATGCTTCGAGAGTACTCAGGGCGCTGTGAGTCGTTTTAAGTCGCAAGCTGGTCTCCGAACCGGGCACGACGCGTATCTCCCATAGCAAACTGTGTATTGCTACCATCAACAGTCCGCTTACTGTAAACAAAGGTGACAAGGCGTGAAAGGCCACCGCCTCTTTAGATTCGAAGCCATCTGTGTATACTGGCATGGCAACACAGTGATACGACATGTGGTCCAAAAAGCTTGTACGTAAAACTCCCGGCGCTGTAGATTTTTTTTTTTACAGAGATCATCTGGCGACTACCTACTTGGGCATTAGCCGCCGTATTAAAAAAACCGACCTAGTACTAGGCTACTTTAAAATCAAATTCAAAAGGATAAAAAACAACCCCCCCCAAAAAAATGGGAAAAGGAAGCGAGCAGTAAGCAAGCTCCTGCGTCAGGGGGAGGTACCCACGGTGCCGGAGCGTGCGAGCTATAAGGGGAAAAAAAACAAAACAAAACAAAAAAACCTGGTTAAATAAAAGATAGAAGGCCGGCCTCCCCCCAAATTCAACAAGTCCACCTGTCAAAGTGCACGCACTCGTCCAGAGCAAAAGGGACAGGCGGTAGCGACCCCGCCCATCCCGGTACCGGGAGAGGTAACGTGCGCGAAGATCACCCAGAATGTGACATTCAACAAGAATGTGCCGAACAGTCTGGGGGACGACGCAGTCGTCACAATAGGGCGCAGGCGAGCGTTCCATCAAATAGCGATGCGACACACGAGTGTGTCCGATTCGGAGACGACAGAAAGCGACCTGAAGCCGTCGCGGCATTGGGGGATAGGTCTATGGGAACAGTCGCGGCGTAATGGCACGCAACTTTAAGTTCCCTTCGACCATCTCCTATCTTCTATGCCAAAAGGTCCGAATAGCTGCCCGTATTCCTGCCATGTAGTCTATGTGTGGAAGAGGGAAACGCTGGGCCGGTCGCCCGGTCCTCGCGGACTCTTTGGCGCCCTCATCGGCGCGCTCATTCCCCGCAATTCCAACATGTCCAGGAACCCAGCAGAAGATAATCTCGACATCCACCCGGATCAGTAAAACCGTGGCAACATGGATATCGCGAACCAGAGGGTGCGGAGATTCCAATGCCCCCGAGAGCGCACAGGGCGCTTTGTGAGTCGCTAGAAATCACGATCCGGTCTCCCAACCGGGCACGTCGCCTAATCTCCGATACAGAGTGGTGTATTGCCACCAACTCAGCCGTGAAGACAGACGCACCGCCCGGTAGAGCCCTGCTGACTTCAAACAGAGGGGATACGGCGTGGAAACCGACCCCCTCTTCGGACTTGGAGCCATCCGTATGGATTGGCATGGTTCCAGCGTGACACGAGATGTGCTCCAAAAAGGCAGAACACAATATTCCTGGCGCTGTACAAGCTTTGGGACCAGAGGCGTGGCGATAAATAACCAAAGGTGATAGCCTCCAGGTTGGCGTCTTGGCAGAACCAGGGAAGCCACCGGCCCGAGAGCTACATCTAGCTCTCGAAGGAGTTTCCTAGCCCTAAACCAAAAGGGCTAAGGGTATGACTTGCGTCTCTCGGCGGCATATGCACCGTCGAAATCAGCTGTGGTTGCTTTGAGAGCCGTTGGCGACAAAGGGGGACGCTGCGCTCGTGCGTACAGGCGAGTAATGCACTGTGTACGGCGCATGGATAGTGACATCTCTCCAGCATCAACAAGCAGGCCCTCAATAAGGAAAGTGCGGAAGGGACCGGTCGCCAAGCAAAGGCCGGTGTGATAAATCGAGTCAACCTTCCGCAATAACGTTCGGCTGCAGATGCATAAAACTCACATCCGTAGTCGAGCTTCGAACGGACAAGGGATCGATAAAACAGTAAGGCAATAGCCCTATCAGCGCCACAAGCGCTGAACGTTACGGAACGAGGAATATCCATGGCGCGGGTACAACATACCCTAAGGATGCGAATATGAGCCTCCCAGGCGAGGCGTCGGTGAAATACAAGACAGGGGAAACGGTGCGAAACAACCACTTCCAGGCGCAGCCCCATTAAACAACAAATTTTAGTCGGGGTAGAGCCGTGGATGGCGGCAGAAGTGCACCACCTTAGTCTTGGCCAAAGAAAACCGAAACCTGTGCGCTTCGGCATAGCAAGAGACGCGGTTCAATGCCTGTTGGAGTCGACGCTCCAGAATTGGCATCTGGGCCGCGGCAAAAGAGATCGAAAGGTCCTTCACGTAGAACGTAGCAAGAGCCTCTTCTAGCAGTATCGAGGTAATGCAGTTGATGCTCAAGGCAAAGAGAGTAAAGCTGAGGACACTTCCATGCGGGACACCCTTTCACTGCTCCATTAGGCCGGAAAGGGCAGACCCCCACCCGTACGCGGAATCGGCGATCTCGCAAAAGTCAGATATAAAGATCAGAAGCCGTCCCCTCGCCTCCATCGTGTGGAGAGTCTCCATGATACTGTATCGCCATGCGTTATCATAAGCCTTCTCCAAATCGAAAAACACCGTGGCATAGTGCTGTCTACGAAGGAAGGACTCGCAGACAGCATTTTCAAGTCGAAGCAGAGCATCCGACGTGGAATGGAACTTGCGGAAGCCGCACTGCGCAGAACACAAATGGCCTCCGCTGTCCAGAAAAAAGGCTAATCTAAAAATTTACCAATTTCTCCATTAACTTACACGCGCAGGAGGTTAGAGAAATAAGGGGGAAACCGACCGGAGTAGAATGATCTCTTCCCGGTTTGCGAAAAGCTAGCACAGTAGCGATTCGCCAGGAATCTGGGAGGTTATCCTCTAACCAGATCATCTTGAACAAAGTTAACACAAAGGCCATGCCTCGCTCACCCAGGTATCGAAGCATGGCGTCCGGGGCATCGTCCGGACTACGGGCGGTGTCCGCGCACGAAGCGAGAGCGTAACGCAACTCGCTCAATGTAAACCTGTCGTTGAAGGGTTCTCTGCCGCTGGAGATAAAATCCAATCGGCGGCCTTCCGCGACATTGCGACGTGCATTGAATGCTGGCGGAGCAGCATCCCGGTTAGAGAATGCGGAGAAAGCGGTCGCGAAGGATTCATCCACGGACGCGGGGTCCGAGATTGCGGTCCCAGTCTCGTGGAGAACGGAAGGGGCAGGGGGTCCTGCGAGAACTTGCCCCGAATCCTTTTAACTCGATTCCACACCTCTGCTAGAAGGGTCTTCCCGTTAAGTGAAGACACGTATGCACGCCAAGAAGAGCGGCGGGCGTGCATCGAAATATACCGGAACCTAGACCTAGCCCGTCGGAATTCAGCGACCTTGAAATCGTTCGGGCGGGGCTTAAAGCGCATGTAGGCATAACGCTTCTGTTTGAGGGCCGTGTCTCACTCGGCCGACCACCACGGGAGTGGTCGGCGTGCAAAACGGACAGTCATTCTGGGAATAATAGTCAGGCCCGAGACGATGAGGTTGCCGGAGAACTCAACGGCCTCATCTACCGACCTAAACTCCTCGAATGAGAGAGAATTCAGTCATTTCCTGAAATGCAGGCCGCCGCGCCGGCGCCAAGCACCACCGAGGTGGGCTCTCAGGCAATAGCCGCCCAGAAAATGATATTTGAATGGGAAAGTGATCGCTACTATGACGGTCATCGACCACCCTACAATTAAAATCAGGCTGTGCATCCGCAGAGCACAGAGATAAATCAAGGCAAGAAAATGAAGAGTAAACGCATCTACATTTAGGACACCCATCTCAAGCTCTTCAATCAGATCGGCAAAGACTTGTCCCCTCGGATTTAATGAGTACTCTCCCTAGAAAAGATGTCTGCCATTTAGATCTCTAAGAAAGAGAAAGGGCCTCGGCAACCGTGCCACAACGCGGAGGAAGTCCCCTATGACGAAGTCGCTGACGGTGTGATGTACGCAGAAATGATAGTATACTTCCTATCCAGGTGAAACTGCACAGCCACTGCCTTAAAGGAGGTATCTAAAGTGAAAAGAACTGAGACATCATGCAGGGTGTAAACCACGCATCTACCAGCCCGGCCCCCATCCCGTGGTGGTGGGGTTGCAAAACCTTTATACCTCGGCAGGGTGGACAGGGAGCACGAGCCTAGCATGGTCTCCTGCAAAAAAATAGCTAACGGGGAACGGGACGAGACGAGCCTCCGCATCTCCTCCCAGTTGACCCGGGGTCTGCAGCAATTCCATTGAATATGCCCTCCAGGTGCAACTCGGAGGAGAAGGGGGGGCCCTCACGTGAATGGCCGTACGCTTCCCAGAGGCATAACTCCGGGCGTTGTTGGCCGGACGATGCGCCAAAGTCGCGGACGCCTTCGAGGACTTATCAGGGAAGGTTGGGCTCGCCAGGCAAGTCTTTTCCTCCCTCCGCCTCGAAACCTTAAGCGAGCGTTGGAGCATCGAGGGGCGGTGGCCCATCTTTTAGAGGATCCACCATCTCTTTCGCCACTGGCTGTGGGCGAAGGAAGCAAAGCTCCTTTATTACTGTTATCCTTTCGGGGGACGTTGCCTCCTGTGACCGTAACGGGAAATGATTTTAGCCGGGGCTGGGTGTGAACCCTTTGTGCCGCCATCTTTACCGGGGAAGCGCCTCGGTTGAGTAGAACCCGCAGGAGGGCTCCGACTGGACGCGGAAACAACCGTGCTCGTTGGCCTGGATGGGCCAAGATCAGAGGGTGTCTTTCTTAGTATTGAGGCGCAAGACGTCCCAGGCAGAGCCGGGCGCGCCAGGACCAAGTCCTTAGCCTCGCGGAATGAGAGACGATCCTGGGACTGAACGGCCAGGATTTCCTTCTCAAGGAGATATGCACCGCATTGCTTCAAAGAAGCAGGGTGAGGCTCTCCGCAATTGACACACTTGGCCACACACGATTTGGACTTATCGTGTGCGGCCTTGGAGCAATTTACACAGACTTCGGGTGACCCCGACTTTGCACGTCTACATGAGCGATTCTTATGGCCGAAGCTTTGACAGTAATAGCACATCCGCGGCAGTGGCACGAATGCCTTCACGCGGTAGCAGTACCAACCGGCACGCACCGACTCAGGGAGCTTGTCACAGTCGAACGTGACGAAGTGTGTAGGGGTGGGTTTGAGGCCCCTCCCTGTTTTCTCACCACACGCTCGACCTTTACCGCCCCGTGGTCGGCCAGCTCTAGAGTGATATCTTCTATGTAGTAGTCAACGAGTTCCCTCGCATAAACTATCCTTTTACAAAGTTCATGGTAGAGTGCGACGTCACACTCACCGGGGTGCCATGAAGTGTCCGAAGAGCACTTATCTTGGCCGCCTCGGATGGATCCGCCACATACGCCAGGAGGCTCCCGCCGAAAACGGGTCACCTTCGGCTCTCTACCAATCATACTAGCTAAAGCTCTCCTTTGATGCTTCATATTGCCCTTAGCCAACATGGTGCCATCAGTGGATCGAATAACTAAGAAGCGTTTGAAGCCAGCGGGCTCGAAAATGCCAGGTAATCTCTGAATGAGAGGCCCCGATGTAATCGAGGACCCGCTATGCGCACCTTTGGTCTTATTTGGGGATTCCCTGCCTAGGCGAGCACCGGGGTCGGACGTGCCGATCTTGGCTTGGTCGCGTTAAAGGATGGTAGCGGCCTCGTCCGTCCCCGCGGCCCCCATGGAGGGAGAAGAGCCCAGTCTTTTTTGTCTTCTTTTTAGGAGAGGGCAGGGAATGGACCCGCTTCTCCCCTCCCCCAGCAGGAGCCCCCAGGCCAGATGGGCCGGCCTCTGCAAGGTACTTCCCTGAGATGGTGAAGGTCCCAGCAGTCGTGGGGGCACCGGCCAGAAGAGGAGATCCCTCCCCTCCTTGTGCTGTCTTAGCATCCCGACCCTTCTGGCGAAGGCCCCGCACAGGAGCAGACTCGGGCTCAGTGTTTGATGCCGAGCCCGAATTTTCCCCCATGGAAGGCCCCACCTTCTGAGGCTGGGCTGCGTCAGGGAGACTGTCTATCTCAGGGGGGCCTCCATTTGGCCATCCCCTCCCAGGATATCACAAGTCATGTCAGACTCGTCCATGTCCTTTTGGGGGGGCATAGGCCTTCACACCCGTTAGGTTTAATATTCGGGCCAGCAGGTCTTTAGAGGGAAGCGGCCGATGGGGCCTTTCTTCCCTCTCCCCCCTAAAGGGGTTTGCCCTACCGAACCGCTTCAACGGAGAGCGGCTGGTTATGCGCTGCCTGCTGGCTTTCCTGGCAATTACCTGTTAAAGCAAAGGTGGGACTGCCAGATTTGAGCTGGAGTCACGTGGTGACTCCAAGGAAAGGGGTGAGGGGAAGCCCCCTGCACCCGTAGGCACTGGAGAGGAGTAAGCCTCCTCTCCGGTTGAAGTTATGGAGGGTCCCCTGGGAAACCACAGGGAGGGGGATCTCCATTTTTTCTGTGGAGCTGCATGAGGGCGGCTACGTCGTTCTTAAAGGGGAAATGGCGGAGAGATTTGTTTTTTTCAATGTTTTCATCATTGGGCATGGTGACACTTTTTTTTACGGGATGCAAACGCTAATCACCCCCGCAGTGGCCCACTCTGCGAAGGGTGAGTACAGGCCTGGCAGAGCCAGGCACCGCCATTTCGGACCACCCCTATCGCCTGATGGCCTGGCAGTCCCTCAGCATGGCGGCTCCACCTTGGACACGGCGTAAAATGCATAGTGTTGGAAAATAGAAAGGAAGAGGAGGTGAGGAAGATGTGGGTGGGGATAAAGCAGGTTATTATAAACCCACCATCCCAAAATGAGGCTCAGGGATGAGGGATCATGGTCCCCTCCCCCCTCCGCCCCGATCCGGGATAGTTGGCTGAGAAGAAGGTCAGCATCTACCCTGTGAAATTAGAGGCTGACCAGAGAAAGTTGTGGGAGAGGTTGTATGAAAAGCGAGGAAACAGGAAGGGGGGGGGGACACAAGTGTCTGAAGGAAGGAGAAAAGGCTAAGCTGGGGTCGGACGGGCAGTGTAGGTAGAAAACGTTGAGGGGATAGCTGTTATAATAATAATACATAATAATAATAATAATAATACACCATAACGATAATGCAATAAATAAAATAATTTTAATACTACTAAATAGCAATAAATAATAATAATGCTAATAATAAAAAGGTAAAGTAGTGCCGAGTGGGAGCGAGGGGAAAGCGCACCAGCAACTTTCTCAATCCCTATCATAGAAATCAAGTCAACGCAGTGACAGGGCCTCGCTAATTTGCACGCAGGCAGGGAAGACGTGAAGCTCATCCAAGTACTAAGTGTAACAGGCTACACAAGGATACCCACCTGCGGGGATAAGTCGCCATAATTAATTAATTACAAGCTAATTACAAACCTAATACATGAAAATATAAAATATGTCAAACATCAAACCTAAAATCAAAAACAAACGAGGGAGCACGCTCCGAGGTTCTCAGTGGGGAAGGACTTTCCTATCCGCACTTGGGCCTTACTATGTGCCGCTCTACGGATACCTAGTATAAGCTTAAACAGGGCACCCGACCCCTCCCCCCGTGTAAACGGGTTAGAGGGGGAGATAGGAGCCGGGGTTTTAGGCAGAGACAGAGTGGGGGTCATTTGGTAGACAGCTCGACTGAGCTGCTGGCATGTGACACCTATGGCAAGTGCAGAAGGGTTCCGAACGCCTTTTGGGGAACCAAGGTCAAAAGACTGAAGAATCAAGTTATTTTTTTCAACAGATAATTAAGGGGGTAATAATACCGATAGTTTCAATACCAGTATTAATACAGTGTTTACCTAATACCGGTATTGCTTAAAAATAATCTCATCAACTGTAATTTTAACAAAAACGTAAATAGCAATAAGTTAAAAAAGAAACGGAAAGGCAAAGAAAAATAAGGTAGCTTTCAAAAACACATCATTTATTCCATGTAAAAATGATAAAACTTTCTAAAAAAAAAATGAATTACATTGTTATAAAAGTCATTGAAAAGTTAATGTATTTCAGAAAAGAATGGCCGTTTTCTGTTTATTTTGAAAGTGAAATTTTCAATTTCTAAGATAAAAAAAAAAATGCTGGCAGAAAATGCCCTTTCACTTTCGACAAAGATAGACGTTGATTGTTCATGGGAAAATCATTCTATACCAAAATTTAATGTATTGCCGAATCTAAGACTCTTTTTTTTCACCAAACTTTACCTAAAGACGCTTCACAAATGCCTTTTCTTTGACAAAGGCGTTTGTGAACTGGCGTAGAAATGAACAGATTTAAACAAATTTATCACGAATTTGAAAGAAATTGAAGTTTCGTTCTGTTAGGTCAAGTGACTTGTAAATACACGTCGCACTACTTTAGTCAGCATTACCAACTTATTTTTTTCGTTAAATGCGAGTTTGGCAGATAATTTTTTATAAGGGTAAATATATTTTCACTTACCGGTATTGGGATGTTAATACCGGTATTATTCGCTAGTTTTTTTCGCAAATACAGATATTAAAATCCCGGTATTCACCCCCTACTCCCAATGCTTTGTTCAATCAGGGTGCGACCAGTCCTAACTCATGAACTTTGCAATGCACGTGACAGACTCTTTGTGCAGTGTTTTGGAACAAGTGATTCAAATGTGGGAGATCCGCCCTCTAAGCTAGTCAGCAAGACTTGGTAGTATAGCCGAAACGTCGGCAGTGTAAACACCTCCGCGGTAACGCTACACATGGAACGTGTCCCAACAAACATACGAGGGTCTGAGTCTATCGCGGTCAATCGTGATAAAGAGCGTTGGTTGGGTCCCTTCCCCTTTCATCACAACCCTCTCGGATGTGGCCACCTTCTAGTCAGCCAACTTTACGGTGAATTCCTCCGCGGGGGAATTCTAACCCGGAAAAGGCTGTATGTGGCCCGTGGTTATTTATCCAAGACTAAACCGCCCACATGAGTTTTAAAATCAAAAGCTATCTATCACATCTAAAGTGATTTCATTTTCACCAACGTAGGGAGACAGCTTTGTTAAAGTCACAATGAAAAGTAAGCCATTTTCCGTTTACAAGTTAATGTTCCGTTGACTACAATTTGCCCAGCTATATTTTCGGAGTACGATTTTTTCATTGTGGTTAGCCCATCTGGCGACTGCCTACTTGGGCATAAGTCGCCGTACACCACACGGCCTACTACTAAGATAGACTAAAAAACAAATAAATAACACAACAAATAATATGTAACTAACAAATAACCGATAAAAAATAACGAGAAAAAAACAAGAAGACAAGAAGGAAGCCTGCCCCGGCGTCGGGGATAGGCCAGCGTCCCCTCGGCGCAGGAACATGCGACCTACAAAAAGTACGAAAGAAGGTCAAATAAAGGGGAGAAGGCCGGCCTCCGCCAAAAAGTCAGAGTCCATAAGTCAATGTGCACGAACCTGTCCCGAGTACAAGGGATAAGTGGTAGCGACCCCGCTCAGGTAACGTGTGCGAAGATCGCCCAATGGAACATTCAACAAGAATGTTCCGAACAGTCTGGGGGACAATTCGGAGACGACAGAAAGCAACCTGAAGCCTTTGCGGCATTCGGGGGTAGGTCCATGGGAACAGTTGCGGCGCAATTAATGCAACTTTAGGTTCCGGTCAAGTCAAAGGTGGCTCCCTCCATGGAGATGTCCAGGGAAGAACCAAAAAGGCAGAGTATTGTGGTGGAGCGAATATGGGTGTGTGTGTGAAGGGCCATTCTCCCACCCTTTTTTCCAATACCATCTCCCTCCCTCTGTAAGAATGTGTGTGTGAATGGGAATGGGTTTGTTTTTTTGTTTGTTTGTTTTATGTATGAAATTGATTTTCATGTTATTATTAAATGGTTTTTTTATCTTTCCAGACGCCATAACAAAAAACATTTAATAATAACATGGAAATCAAGTTTATACACAAAACAAACAAACAAAAGAAACATTCCCATTCACACACACATTCTTACAGAGGGAGGGAGAGGGTATTGGGAAAAAGGGTGGGAGAATGGCCCATCACACACACACTCACATTCGCTCCACCACACCCCTTCTTCTTTAAGCCATTCGACCACAGTCACTCACAATACACTCTCAATCCTTACTCACGGTACCTTTTATACTCAATTGCACCCATTCACACTCGTCTACTGGACCCTGGCTACGCGTGGCAATCTGTCGGGGTTGTTCGTCAGTTGTCCTGTCAGTTTCCTCGTCACTATTGATCATATCCTCCACCATACTCTTAGCCTTCATTACCAGTTCTCCCATCTCACGACAGAACTCTTTCATACTCTTCCGTTCAGAACCTTCACTTTTAATACCCCCATTCATCAGCTCCTCACTCACAGCTCTCATCCAACTTAAGGTACACTCTTGCGAAACAGACAAATCACTCACATCCCCTTTACTTTCAGCGGCTACACTGGACACCCCTTCAACTGGTTCCCACCAGAAACCTGAAAAATCAGCCACTTCATCATTCACTACATCAAACTCACCTCTACTATTACCATTCGTAAAACCCGAAAAATCAGCCACACTAGGTTCATTCTGCCCAAACACACTATCATTCATACTGTTTCCAAAACCAGAAAAATCAGGCACAGGCAACTCACTCACTCGTCTACTTACACCAGCCAAATCACTCACCTGCTTGTGCAAACACTCAATCTCTCTCTCAAGCTCCCCCATAGCAGAAAGACTCTGCTCAGACTTACTTTCATTCGTACTTGCATTCTTCCTTTCACTCTTCTTTGTACACTTTCTACTCCTCGAGACCAAGACAAGCTCTTTCCCAGACAAATCCATACTATCACATTCCTTCTCATCATCATGTGTAAACACACACACCCCTCCCCCCTCCCTCTCACACTCTCTCTCCCCCTCCCCCCTCCCTATTACAGGGGTAATTTAAAAGGTTTATCTATCTTTCCAGAATATGGCGCTTTGTTAAGATAATTTTAGCAAAGGAACTATCTTAACAAAGCGCCATATTCTGGAAAGATAGACAAACCTTGTAAATTACTCCTGTAATAGAAGCTAACTATTTATTATTGTTAACTACCAAAGGCCACTAGTATTTGACAAAGGTTCAAGGCCGTGTTCTGTCTGACTTTGTTGAGTGTAAAATAGTATAGCTTTAATGAAGAGGGCTTATAATAGCCACGCAACCGTGACAAGGTAAGTTATCTTACACCAAGCTCGGAAGCGCTAGTTTGTTTTGTATACGAAGATTTTGTTGTACCACGTGAGGCCTTCTTTTGTTGTTTATTGACTGTTGTAGTCCAAATTTTATTTGGGTTCGATTTTTTTTATAGAATTGTTTCTTAGGATCGATTGCTAGTATTTATAAGTAGGATATATTTTTTTGTGTATAGGAAAATTAGCAGTATATTTTTTGTGTGAATAGTAACGAGATCTCCAATTTAATCACCCCTCTATATTGTAAATATTATTGTACTTTTTGTAAGTAAAGGGACTGTATATGCAATCTGTTTCATTCTCCTTCGATTTCTCACGTCCGAATTAGTGTAGGAAGTGGGTTGGATCGATTAGGGTTAGTCTAGATTTTCGGCCCGCTACAGTATGATTGGCCCTTCTCAACGGCATAAGCCGCGAATGAAAGAGGAGCCGTTGATGACTGGGGGAGATGCCGGATCCGCGCATACAAGCACATAATGCATCGAATACAGCGCACAACAAGTGACATCTCCCAGGTATCGACAAACAGGTTCGCAATGGGGGACGTGCCGACGGAAACGGTTGCCAAAAGTCCACCGGTCTGGTGGATCGAGTCCACTTTTTGTAACACTGGGCTGTGTAGGAGTAAAACTTGAAACCGTAGTCAAACTTTTAGCAAACAAAGGATCGGTATAAAAGTAAGGCAGTAGACATATCAGAAGGTCAGGTGTGGTTTTTAATATTAAGGGTCCCAAGCAGCGACGATTGCGCCAGATCAAGTCCTTAGCCTCGCGAAATGAGACGATCATATATTGAACGGCCAGGATTTCTTTCTCCATGAGATACGCACCACATTGCTTCGAAGAAGCAAGGTGCGGCTCTCCACACTTGGCCATACACGATAGGGACTTATCGTGTGCAGCCTTAGAGCAACTTAAGAATTCGGATAAACCAGACTTTGCACGCCTACGGGAGCGATTCGTATGGCCGAAGCGGTGGCAGTAGTAGCAGCTCCAAGGAAGTAGCCAAAATACCTTCACGCGGTGGCAATACCATCCTGTTATACTATCATGCTTTAAGGGTATACCTGTTCGATGTGAATTTTCACAACAATTTTATTCCTCCTTAATTTATCTGTCCAACTTGATGAAATTTTGCGAGTGTAACTAATAGTCCATTCATCTCAATGCCCCTCATTTTCGTTACCCTCAAACAAACGGTTTATGAACTATAGCTAAAAGAAATTGTGGTACTAGGTAGGGATATGAATACTTTCTGGAGTAAGTGGAGTGTTTGCTAACAGTAGGTTTTCTGAATAGTCTATCTCGAGATTGTCACTTGGTGGTACTGACAGACGCGGCTGGCAGAGTTGCCAACAATCGCTTGCAGGGCGAAGATCCTTAAAGGCGAGCATGATTTCACATAGCCAATAGTACGAAATGAAACGAGCCATTAGGAGAATAATAAGCCTAAAGTGGTTAATTAACTGACAAGAAAACCGTGGAACACCCAGACGCTTAGCTTTGTTTAGCTGAATTGTTAGGTCTTCCTCATAAGCTCAACGTAATCTTCAACTTTCAGAACGGAACAATTCGACATCGGTGTTATTTAAACATAAGAGGGACTACTAATGTTACGAAGCTAAAAAAGAACAATCTATGTAGCAATTTTGGACTCTCTTAAGAAGCCACAATGGAAGTTCATGGCGGCGAGGGAACCGACCTTGTCTGCAAAATGTGCCAAGTTTGGGAGAGGTGCGTAGCTTTCTTTACCCAAGCAATCCTGAGTAGTCATGTTTAAGGTTCTCAAATTATACCTCCATCACACTTCCTTTCACATCCTGTTTTTTGTGTGGGGGGCGGGTCCAAATTCTTGGCTGTCCCCCCCCCCCCCCTTGGTTATCCACAAAATTTATTTCAACTATTCTTTGCCTTTGATTCGCTTCTTATCCTCCTGGAAACAAAGATCAGAATGACAAGCGCTGCCAGGTTCGACAGTACCACGGGTCGCTCCTCGTTTGGGATGAAGGGTGCAGAAAGAGAGATAGTACTGTTCCACTACTACTCAGAGAATATGGAACCTCTTCGTGATCTAGGGGATGGTCCTTCTCGTTCATGTTACTGGATTGTGCTTAGCTGTATACGCGAAAACGTGTGTGGATGCTACATCCTTCCCTCGCCCTTCAGATTCATCGTACCGCGAATAGGCGACTAGCTCCCTACGACTATGGACATTTTTTTTTTTCTGTGTCCGTATTCACTGGGATTGAATCCGACACCTGTGAGTGAGACTCTCGTATTCAGGGGCAAGCGAGGGCCCCTTCCCTCCTTAATAACCTTCTTGTGAGAAGAGTGTGTACTCGCGACCAGTTAAAACTAATAAAAGGTGGTAGTGGGCACCAGATCTAGTGGATCTCGTACGCACGCGGGTATTTCAGTTGAATCGCAGCCTCGAGGAAAAACAGAAAAAACAACAAACAAACACAGGCTTCTTGTTGCAAGTACGAAAAGGCCTGTCAAGAGGTTACGGAGCGAGTTGATCGCTCGTCTCGGCGAGTCGAATTAACGTCTCCCTCGGCGGCATTCGCTCGCGTCGCCGTGACGTGACGCGGGACGAAGGCGAAACGCACCGGTCCTAACTTCCACGACGCATTCAAGGACACCTTGAGCGGAGGAGAGCCCTAATTTAGGAGCGTCTCAAGCTGTTGCACGCAACAAAAACTCCCCCACCCTCACGAATCTCAATAAGAGAGCGGCTTAGGTTGCTCCTCTCGGAAACACGACACGCGGGGTGGCGGGAGACGCACGGAGAGGACGAGAGAGAAGCAGATGG
This sequence comes from Ceratothoa steindachneri, assembly GCA_963969495.1. NCBI lineage: Eukaryota > Metazoa > Arthropoda > Malacostraca > Isopoda > Cymothoidae > Ceratothoa > Ceratothoa steindachneri. The sequence goes on from OZ018326.1 coordinate 134,052,339, forward strand.
AAAACGGGGAAATCCAAGGTGACACTCGCTCTCGAAGAGGAACTAAAAGATTCGGGTATTTTAAATTTCCCGGGGTCAAGTTTAAGCTAGTTAAAAAAACAACTAAAACAAGAAAACAAACAAATAAATATCGTGCCTAGGTGACGCAGATGGGGCCTGCATCCCCCAGCGACGTAATCAGACGAAGACCGAAAGGAGAGGCCGAATACTGAATGAACCCTCGGGCGAGAAATGCTCAAATTCAAGAATGACGGGAAACAATCGGCATAGAAACATACTCATAGACCCTACACGCGGGACCTCTCGTGACCTAGTGGTTAAAGCGATGGAATCCCACGTCTGGATATAGGGGTCGATTCCCTGATCAGAGGACACGAACAATTTCGGCGCGGTATTTTTTTTAACGCGCCCATCTGGCGACTGCCTTCGAAGGCATAAGTCGCCGTAATTAAAGTCCCAGGCTACTTTAAAATTACTAAAACCCAACTAAACAAACAAAAAGAAAAAAAATAAGGAAGTACGCTCCAGCGTCACCCCCGGCCCAGGAACATGCGACCTACAACAGAGTCAAATGAAATGGAGGAGGTCAGCCTCCTTCAAAAAGTCAGCTGTGGGCACGAAAAAGTCTCGAGTACAAGGGGCAAGCGGTAACGACCCCGCTCGTCACGGTGTAACGTGCGCAAAGATCACCCAGACTGGGACATTCAACAAGAATGTGGTGAATAGTATGGGGAACAACGCAGTCGTCAGAGTAAGGCACAGGCTAGTGCTTCATCAACTGGCGGTGCATTCCGCGAGTGTCCAATTCGGAGACGAAAGAAAGCGACCTAAAGCCGTCGCGGCATTGGGGGATAGGATTATGGCAAATAACCTTAAGTTCCACTCGGCCGCCTCCCATTTTCTTTGCTAGGCAGCCCAGAGGGCTACCCTGATTCATGCCTTGTAGGCGGTCTGAGGAAGAGCGAAGAGCTGGTTAGGTCGCCCAGTCTTAGCACTCTTTGGCACCATCATCGGCGCGGTCATTCCCCGCAATTCCCACATGTCCAGGAACCCAACAGAAGATAATCTAGACATCGACTCGGCTCGGGGCAGCCGTACATCACGGATACCGCGAAACAGAGGATGCGGAATCGCACGTTTACACGAGCGATTGGTATGGCGGAAACGAGACAGTATTACCACCTTCGCGTCAGTGGTACGAATGCCTTCACGCTGTAGCGATACCAACCGGCACTCAAGTGACTCAATGAGCTTGTCACGGTCGAACGTGATGAAGAATGTACGAGTGGGTCTCGAAACTCCCCCACCTGTTCTTTTATCACACGTTCGACCTTGACAGCCTTGTGGTCGGCCAGCTCTTCGGTCATGTCTTCTCAGGAGCAATCTATGAGTTCCCTCGCATAAACCACTTTCACGAAGTTCATGGTAAAGTGCGGCGTCACACACCGACGACCCATTAAGTGTCCGAAAGGCACTAATCATGGCCGCCTTGGAAATGTCCGACGCATTCGCCGGAAGACTCCCGTCCGAGAAACGAGATAGGCGGTTCCATAACAAGTAGGGTAGGTGATCACCTATTATGATCATAACCTGGTGCCATGTGATCCCAAGATGGTATGTAGTCCACCAAGGCACTACGGCTACCGGAACGAACTATGTCCAGGTGGGAACACTCCTCCTGGTATACAAGGTGGGGTAGAAAAGGTTGAGGGGATAACAGTAATAATAAATATAAATAATAATAATAACTAGAAAAATCACACTAAATAATAACAATAATAATGTTAATAAGAATTAATAATAAAAGGTAAATTAGTGCTGACTGTCGGGGGAGGGGGGAGCATACAACTTTCCCAGGACCCATCAGAGAGTTCAAGTCCACACAGTGACGACGGGGTCTCCCTAATTTGGACTCAGACCGGGAGAACGTGCGGGTCCTCCGGGTACCAAGTATAATCGGCGCTGTAGTCACGCCAATTACACGGGTGCGCTAACAATCATATACGTTATCACCTGCACACCCACATAACCAATCACAATACTACTATCTGTTACTGCTTTCGTTCGCACACGCAACTCGTCACTCTCCCGTCTGTCGAAATCCGCCTATAGAGCTTAAGTCCCTTACTCCCCAGAAATTGGAAAGGGTGGCTTTCCCTTAAGCCGCACAGGGATCTCAAATGCTCGTTGGCTGGTGGCAAACACGCTACTCCTGTACTTGCTGTACCTTCATTTGAAAGAGGACCAGCCCCTAGTGCCCTCGGAGTTGCCACTGATTGTCATTCTGATCTTTATACTGATTTCATTTTCATCCCACCGAGGTAAAATGAGAATGTGGTGTTACTAAATACAGTTGGGAAGGCGCTCAATTTTCCACCTTTGAATTTACGGCGCCAAACCAACGAGGGCATCTCCCTCAAAAAGGTTATAAGGGGGAGATCTGTGAAGTGGAGATGTGTGGAAGATTTACATACAACTGCAGATCTTCCTGCAGCGAGGGTGTTGGGGCTGGGAGGGTGGACAATCCTTCAAATGTCACCTCACAACCACTTGATAGTCTTTAAAAAGAATAAAGAGAGAGGGTATTAACTAGCCCCCCCCCCCTCTTTCGATCTCAACCGAGGGTGAAAGGACGAAAGCTGGTCGGGAACTGGCCTGCGAGATCAGCCGCCGGCCAAGAGGTGAGAAGTCTTGTAAAGTGGCAAAATAAAGATGAGAAAGAAAATGCCTAGGTAATCTCAATCGAATTCTATGTCGGGGGGTATTGGGGCCCGGAGCGCGCGCCCCTCTTACAATTGCCAGAAGATATAACCGTCTTACATGCGGGAAGTGACCCAAAAGAGCAAACTTGCATTCTCTTTCAGGGGGGGGGGGATATGGGGGACGACGATGTCGCGCGATAGCGAGAAGGGATTGGGGGTTACAAATTTTCCCCACCACCAACTCGCCCCCTCCGAAGATCAGCCAGCAATCCCCCCATCCCCTGGGTCATTTAGAGGGTTTCTCCCTCCATCCCCTGGGTCATTTAGAGGATTTCTCCCCCCCCATCCCCTTGGTCATTTAGAGGGTTCCCCTCCCCCGCTCTAATCTGGCTGAACACCAGATTAGAAGCCTACATCCACAATTGCCGTGTGACAGCCCGCAGCCCCGGGGGTCCACCCCACCGGCGGGAAAGGGGATTTATTATGGCCCTGTACGTTTTTTCAGCAATCGCCATACAGGCACGCCATCCCCCCCCCCCCCTCGTCAGCGAGCGGAAGCCCCGCGATGCAATTCCAATAAGTACATACCCTCTGACCTAGCGACTACAAGCGGTTTCGCATACACGCTTGCATTGTGTAAGTAATCTGTGTATATAATGTACGCGCGCCAGTTAGGGTGAGTGTTTAGGTGGTGGCTACAGTGGCTGGATGATAGACTCTGGTGACCCTAGATAATAGGTCTATTGGCTTCTTCAGGAGACCGATGGGATTGAGAAACAAAGAGGTGCGCTTAGGTGCTATAGGAAAGGTCCTCCTTCCTAAGGGAACCAACCTACTATCAACAATGCACATAAACAATAATATGGACGTGCCCTCCACTCTCCTAAAAACAACATAGCACAAGTCCGGTTTGCAGGACCCGTACCCCAGAACGAGGGATAAGCGGTCTCGACCTTGATCGTAGCGCTACCTGGGAAAGTACCGCGCACCAAGCCCCGAACCACGAGACTAGCACAATCAACCACAATGTGGGACACCGAGGAATCTTCGAAAATGGTGCACCAGATTGGCGCTGCGTTTCGCAAATCCACCCGATTCAGAGACGGCCGCCAACAAGGGCACAGCAGGCGAAATTACAAAGACGAGTCGATTTTTTTTTTAAATAAAGATAATAATAAGAAAATAATACAAAAGCTAGCGACCAAGCCTGTCGCTGTACCAGGAGAAATACTGCGGACGAAGCATCCTTTTTTTCTTTTATTTTTAAGAGCCTATCTGGCGACTGCCTACTAGGGCAAAAGTCGCTGTACTCACTACAGCCTAATAATAGGCTAGATTAAAAATAATAATATGTAAATAACAAAGATAAAAAAAGGAACTAAACCTAAGGCACAAGCTAAAAAAAGGTAGGACAAAAAACAAGATAAGCAAAAAGGCAACAAGGAAGCGCACTCCGGCGTCAGGGGTAGGCCCGCCTCCCCCTGGCGCGCGCAAGAACATGAAAGTTACAACAAAGAATCAAATGAAGTGGAGGAGGCCAGCCTCCTCCAAAAAGTCATATAGTTCGAAAGTCTGTGTGCACGAACCAGTCTCGAGTACAAGGGGGGCTTAAATGCCTCGGTAAATTTATGATTTGTGCAATAACTCGTAGGTTACGAACCAGCTTTTACTCATCATTTTTAATTGGGTGTATAGAATCTTAAATCAGTTTCCCATTAGTTACATAAGCGGAGAACTGTTTAGTTTGTTATTTTTTAAATTTTTCAAGGATCAATTTTTTACTGTCTTTGTGCTTTATTTAGTTTGCTTTTTATTTGGTGGTTAAAATTGTTGGAATTTATTTTAGCTAATGATAATGGTAGTTTCTTTCTCTTATAGTCAACTTTACAGTATTAGTGATCCATTTCAAGCATCTATTTTGAGTGTGGGTGCTTACCTATGTTAGAATGCACTTAATAGAACTTTTTTTTTAAATTGTTATACATCGCAATAATACTATTCATAGTGCACTTTTATCCAGTTGATTCTTCATTTTAAGTGTGAAGGGATCAAAATTTGCCTATCAGAAATTAGAAATATTACTTCTTCAGTGGTTATATTTGAAAAAAAAAAAATAAATAAACCACTTGTTAAATTGAATAACATTGTTGTCACTTTTGCCTATATCTGCCGCCAAAAGGTAGAACGCATTTGTGCAAATTTGATATCTATGGAATCGGTAGAATGAGACGAACATGATGACTATTACGGCGGTTTACGTCTGTCTTGTCATCATACCGATATTTCAAATGGTAAGTTACATTAACTCCACAATCTTAAATATCGATTTTCTCAAAACAAGGATTTTGGAGTTAATGCGTTTTACATTTTGGCGGCAGCTATGTTCACCGACCGAGACCTTTTGAACAAAATTTTCTTTATTTATTATCAAATCAAGAATGTTTTGCTCGCCCATTGGATCATTAACCATTCGGTTGATATTATTTTCTTAAAAATTAGAGCAAATGTTTTCCTTCATTATCCAAACTTTCATTAAAATTTACATTTGGAAAGTTAGAAAACCACATATGCAGGAGGTCTATATACTAGACCAAATTTAACCCCCCAAAATTCAACACCTATAGACCTTACTAAAATATCTTTATTACATATAGTAACAGTATCATAAACTATTACAATTGTCTCTAACATATGAGCACCCTGCCCACTCTTCTTGTATGTTTATCTTCATTAAAAAGTTTGTAGCCATTTAAATTAAATTCACCAATGAAATCCGATTTCACCCAAGACACAATTATTGCATAATGTCAAATTTTTCAATAGCCATGAGATCTGTACCACGCATCACTGGAACAAATGGCATCTGCAGCATACTAAACACAAATTAGGCTCCCACCCAGTGACCAATCATACGTAAAAAGTTTAGATTGGTGCATGAAGGAAACCGTTGTTTTTCCTCAGTTTGATCACTGGACCCCTTATGATTAAGTTATCTCCTACTTTAAAGGGTTACATCCTTGAGGGTGCTTTAATTGCACTGAGATGAAGCTCCTATGGAGGAGACTGGCAGTTCAAAAGTACGTAATCTCCTCTTGGAGAGAAGATGAACAGCGAGGAATGAGCAAAGGCCTACTTACCAGGACAAGTGATCAAACGGGTCTACTAGGATGGCATCGAGGAGTGTCTTCTCGGCCAGTCTGTCCTTCTCAAGGTAGTGGTAAACAATCGCCTTCAAAGACAGAAACAAATTTTTACCGCCTAGTGACACCACACACACCTCCTCACCCCCCAGCCCAGTTATTTAAGAAGAGCAATCAAGTCGAGATGTAAAATTTGAATCTATGCACAGGTGTACTCGATGAGAAGTCGTTTTAGGAATATGCACTCCAACTTCTGCCCTTTAACCACTTAATGTGACCTCTTTTATCGCTCTATATTTTTTTGCAACTATCTGACCAGCTATTGTAGACTAGGACCAATTTAAATATTTTTTTCTATAAAATTGTCACACAAACCGAACACTCCCAGTGAGAAAGACAAGGCGGAATTATAAGCCACTGAGAACAAGCAGCCTTGATTACCAGGTGTCGAAGGGTCTTCGTGTGGTAGGGGTTGATCGAGAGGGCATTCTGATAACACGCACGGGCCTCTTCGAATTCCTGCTTCTTCTCATGAGCTTGGCCTTGCTGGAATCACATACAAATGAACATCATCTTATAAATAATGATAATATAAATGGCGGAGGGTTGGGAAGTAACAATACCACTAACGTGGTGTAATCTTTGCGTCATACGTGCATGGTTATCACACCAAGGGTGAAATGCAGCGATGACACTAAGGAGTGAGCACCAGTCATCCTTTAATCTAATAATCCCATGAATAAGTCAATGAATTGCATCGGGTTGGGGAAACCACGGACCCGACCTGCCTTAAGGAGAACTCATCATAGCAAGCATCTTCGTAACTAAATCTGGTGAGGATGAAAGAAAGGTTAAGGGAGGATACCAAGAGTGAGGATAAATGCTAATGGGATGTTTAGGGATGTGGAGAGTAGGAAGGACTTAGAAATTGTAGAGGCTTTTTATTTTCTTTTACTTCGCTTTGTCGCGCAGAGGGTCTCCTTAATCGAACCAGGCAGCACTCATGAAGGCTGCTAAAGCACGTGGTCTTCTCCAGGTATCATACGAAGGTTATATTGAAATGGTTCTTGTTTCTAAGGCAGTGATGAGGGAGGGGGGGATTCGGTGAGGTGGACAATGTTTTCAGGTTGCTAGAGGTTGCAGCCAGAGGGTGAGGGAATCGAGGACTAATCTATTTTTTTATTCAACTTATTTAGGTTGGGAGTGTTGGTGTCATGATGGTAGGTAGGTCAGTGTAACTGGTTTGGCGATCTATGATTGCTTCGGATTGGTGGATGTCGATGTAGAGGGGGGGGACTATTATTATGGTAGAGGATTATGACCGCCGATCGACGCTAAGGCGTCCATCTCAGCGAACGGTTTAAGGGAGTAGGTTACTGATGGGTGAGGTGTGTACAGGTGATGGAAAGGATTTGTGGAGGGCTATATCGTGGATTTGAGACTGGCAGCGGACAGGAATGAGTATATGGCATCTATCGAGAAATGGGGGCTTTGGTGACGGATGGCGGAGTACCGGGTACAGTCTACCAGAAAGTGGGAGACCGTAAGCCTGACTCGGCATGTATTGCAAATGGGATGGGGCTCACGGGACATAAGGTACCCGTGAGTTAGGCGCGTATGACCAAGACGGAGGCGGGTCAAAACGACTTCTTTATGGCGGGAGCGATGGAAGGAGGATACCTAGTAGCCAAGGGTGGGTTTAATCTGGTGGAGCTTGGTGAGAGGTGGAGATTGCCAGGAGGCAAGCCACTGTGTTGACATTAGCTTTTGAAGAGGAAAGAGGTCAGTATGAGGGATAAGAACAGGACGAGCTAGATCAGAGGCCGACCGCGTAGCTCGATCGGCTGCCTCATTGTCAGGAACTGCTACGTGAGAGGGAACCCAGCAAAAGGTGATCACTTTTGCGAGGAAACAGTGCAAGAGTTGACGGATCTCGCGGACAATAGGGTGAGGAGAATAGTAGAGGGACAGTGCGGAAATCGCACTCCGAGAGTCCGAATATATTACGAAGTCGTTGAAGGCTTGAAGACGGGTAATTAGAAGGGCCTCCCTCAGGGCATAGATCTCCGCAGTATAAGATGAGCACCCAGAGTGGACGCAAAAGGAGGAGGTGTATCGGGTCACCGTCTACACGGCACCCGATGAGTTAAGTTGAGAGCAGGAACCATCCGTAAAGATGGCCGTGCTCTGCGAGCGGACAAAGGTATGGCTAAGGAACTTTCCACGAAGAGCCTCAGCCGGTGTAAGGGATTTGCCAGGAGACGAGTAAGTGGTTGCATATCCTCGCAGAGGGCAGCATCCAAGGTGGGATCCCTGCGAAGGATATCCGACAGATTTGATGAATGGAGAAGGGGAGGGCAGTGAAGAGAGGGGAGGCAATTTTAGTGAGGTGCCAATGGACCTCAGGTGAGGGGTCACCTGTAACTATTGAAAAAGTAGGGGTAGAGGCGTCTCCAGGAGCGTATGAGAGCCTTCGTGGCTAGAAAGTTCCGTCCCTCCATTAAGGGCGGGACGTTAAATCTGCCCGAACGCTTGTGACAGGTGAGGAGCGGAAGGCTCTAAACGCCATCCGCAGAGCGGAGTTTTGTATGGGTTCGAGACGTCGGAGGGTAAAAGGGGACGCTGAGGAGTACACCCCATGCCCAAAGTCGAGTTTGAGGAGAAGAAGGGCACCGTAAAGGCGCAGCAAGGTGCGGTGGTCAGCGCCCCAGTTAGTGTGGAAGAGAAGGCGTAGAAGGTTGAGTGTCGGGCGGATGGCAGTCACAAGGTGTTCCATGTGAGGCCCCCCCCCAAGACAACTTCTAGTCAAGTACCAGGCCAAGGAACCTCACTGACTGCTTAGTTGGGATCGGAGTCCCAGACATACGCAGCGGACGCTCGAGGGCCCGTCTACCTCGACGGCGGCGGAAAAGAACGGAACAAGACTTAGGAGAAAAGGATAGGCCCTTGGAAGACGCCCAATCCACGGTCGCAGTGACCGCGAGTTGGACCTGTCGGGTGACCAGAGATAGTGATTTACCGCTTAAGTAAAAGACCAAGTAGTCAGCGTAGAACAAGCTTTTGATAGTTGGAGGGAGTGAAGTGGTAACAGTATTCATGACGAAAGAGAAGGGAAGGACACTCAGGACAGATCCCTGAGGAATTCCCTCCTCCTGTGGATAAGGAATAGATCTAGAGGAACCGACCCAAACTTGAAAGGACTGATCGCGAAGGAATCCCGAGAGGAAAGTTGGCATATAGCCGCGGAAGTTAAGAGAATGGAGACTCCAGAGTATGGAGGATCTAGTGACAGCGTCGTATGCCTTACAAATGTCAAAGAAGACAGCCAACAAGGCATTACGTTGTGAGAAAGCCTCTTGCACGTCGTGGCTGGGGCGCAGGAGTGTATCTAATACACTGCGAAGCTAGCGAAAGCCAGTTTGGCATACAGAAAAAAAGAGATTGTGTTTCGACAGTGAAAGAAAGATGAAACGTCACCATCCTCTCCATGACCTTGCAGGATCGGCAAGTCGCCATGACTCGGTGTTCCTGCAAGGTCATGGAGAGGTCGAACCTCTCGATTCCGGTTTTCGCATGGAGCTCCTTAAATAGCCACTCCCGATTAACCGGAAGAGAAAAGTTAGGTTCTAGTTTAAGAACCAGAAACCTGTTAAAAGGACAGAGAGTACGGGAGTTTGCTTCGAAGCTCCTCGTGATCTTCGAGTACTCGGCGACTAGGCTTCTTTTTCCGACCTAATGCCTTGATATATTTCTGTGTCGGAGTATTATGGGGGCTATCTCCCACAGGGGAGGCTGGCTGGTGAAATGTCACCAGCCCTGAAGGTGGCAGCGCTTGAGGAGGCAGCCGCTCCTGTGTCCGCGATTGAGGAAGCGGTCACTCATTCGTTTGTTTTTAAGTTGTCATTATTGACCATGGTGAGCCATGTTTTATAAAGGGGAAGCAAACCCTAAACACCCAACAGGGGAGCCCGTCCCTGCTGGGCGCGTAAGGTGCCAGTTAAGGTGTTGCAAGCACTAAGACCACCTTGTTCGCCCGGTGGCCAAACGTCCACAGCGTGTCGTGGAACCAGGACTTGAGCATAAAAATGAGTGATGAGAAAGTATAGCCGGGTGAGAAGCCACTGCCCCCACCGGAGGCGGGGGATTCGAGGATGTAGCCCACCCCCCGGCCCCGACCAGGGGCGAGTGGATATGAAGGGGTTAGGCGACTAGCCTGCGAAAATAGTCGCCCACCGGTCTCCCTAAAGGGAAACGAGAGAAAGAGTAAGGGAGTTTGGAAAGAGAGGTAGAAAAGGAAGAGGGACAGTGATGTTTTTAGTAGAAAGGGGTGCGCTAGGGCCGTGAGGGAACGCAAAAGCCTCCGAGATGGGGCTGCAGGATCGTCATCCATCCCTCAACCGGCATCCCCATGCAGGGATGTAGGGGAGGGAGGGTGGCTTGTTTTGAAGTGATATGCAGGTGAGTGGGTGTGTTTTATAGTACTCTGGTTTAGTGAGGTTGGGGGTGGGTTAGCTAGTAATTGGGTGCAGTAGGCAGCAGGGGTGGTTTAGGGGGTATAGAGGTGGGGGTGTGAGTGAAGATGGCGTGGAGGGAGGTGCAAGGAGCAGCACAGTTTATTGAACAACCGTGTGCCTATCATATTTAGGTGGTCGTCGATTAGGAGGATTTTTATTTGTGTGGAGGTGGCATATTAGGATGGTATATGTGCAGACAGGTGTGAGGATATGTAGTTCAGTGTAGTGCAGATGAATTATCTGTATAGGATTGTCAGTTTTTGTGTAGTCCAAGGTTGAAGCTTCTGGGTTATTGAGCTTGGCTATGGCTTTCGAGGTGTTTTGTGGGTTGAACGAAGGTCACGTGTGGGTCTAAGTGACACCTGGTTGAGTGGGAAAAGTTGACCATGGAGTAAGATGTGTGGGTGGAAGCTTGATAGGTGATTATCAGGGGTCAAGAGGGTAATTGTTGATTTGTGTGTGTGAGTGGATAGGGGAGGCGGAAGATTCTGTTTAGTGTTAAGAGTTGAAGGTACTTCTTTAGGTTTCTGGAATCTGTGCGTACAGTGAGTTGGGATGTAATGGATAGGTCATCTCCATAGATGTTTAGCCGGATTTTTTGGTAGTGTGGAAGGATATGTCATGCATGAAGAGATTGAATAGGTTGGGGTAGAGGATAACATATTGGGGAACCTTTTTTTTTTCTTTTGGATCGTGCCTTGTGTTGGGAGGACTTGGCCATGTCTGGGGTAGGCTCCATCAATCAGCTCTTGGTTCTGCAAGTTATTTGAAAAGTCCTTTGAAGCATCATGTTTATGGATCTTGAATAGTCAAGGAGAATGTGCATGGCAGTGTAATAAAATTCAAAGCAGTTTGAAGAGAACTTTTTATTTGGTCACAAGTACGAGTTTCGGAGCATCCGGCTTCCTCCTTCAGCTGTAAAAAGAATGGTAACATTATTACACTATACATTCCTTCTAGGCAAACAATGCGTTAGTGCATTATTTTCTGAGTTGTACAGCTGTAGGGTGGAGTATGATGTTCTGAAACGAGGCTTGCACTTGTGACCCAATCAAGTCATTCACTTCAAAAAGAGCTTCTTAGTTGCATCACGATTTCAAAGTGTACACTATGCTAATACCAACAATATGACAGAGCTGGTAATAACAGAGGAAGGGTGGTTCTACTGCATAAAAGGTGAACTGACTCGATAGGAGAGCACCCTTGGGTTGTTTCACCTGAACAATTAAGACAATCGTGGGTAACAACACATGCAATAGCACAGGGTGAAAGGAAAATAGTGCAATTATAAAGGTTGAAAGGAAAGTAGAGTAATCATACAGGGTGAAAAGAAAGTAGTGCAATCATACAGGGTGAACTTCGCCAAACAGGGAAACACCTACATACATACTACATTACTAACAGAGCATTTGAACTTTTACACAGAGCGACAAACACCTCCACTCATTAGCGATAGAATGAATGAATAGTGCCGGAAATAAATGCTGCAAAGCCCAAACGGACTAGCTGCAGCCAAATTCAAGGACGGGTAATTTGCATGGGTGTTCTCAATAAAAATATAGACATCTGGAGAATATACAAAAATATAGTTATGAAATTAAGATCAATAGAATGGAAGTACAGGAATTTAAAACCATGAAGGGGTGTAAAAGGATATAAAAAATAAACTATTGAGAACTCTATAAAGGATAAAAACATAGACTATAGAGGGATCAACAATACATACAAGAACAGAGAATATAAAATCATGAAACAATATATTAAATTTTGGCTAAAAGATTAGATTCTTCTAAAAATTTAAAAATTCTATTCACACTAAAAGAAACATGAGTGTCAGACGAGATGCCCCGCAGAACCTGTTGGGGGAGGGGGCTATCTGCCCAGTAATGAAAGGGAAGACCCTCCTCCCAAGATTTATTAAAAGGGAACACTCGGCAAAAATGTGAAGGATGGACAGCTGCATCCCGCACAGGCTGCACAAAGGTGGGGGCTGCCAATTCATCAAGTGCCTATGAGTGAGGCGGCAATGGCCATCCTCAGTTGGCACAAAATAACCTCCAGTCTACGTGGTCTCATGGTACGTGACCATGGGAGGACTGAAGGTTTTATGGAATGGAGCTTGGTGGGAGGAAGCTCATCCCACATCTTCTGCCATAAGCCGACTACATATTCGGTGATGAGGGAATAGACATCACGAAGTGGGACTGGGGCTGATGGGGGTGTCCCCAATGATGCCACCTCCTTGGCCGTAGCATCTGCCCTTTCATTACCTCGGATGCCCATGTGACGGCACCCAGCAAAATGAAATCTAATGAATAGAAGAAAGATAAAAAAGCCACCGCTGGATCTTGGAAGCCAGTGGATGGCTAGAACCAAAAGCACTCAGTGCCTCCAGAGAACTAAGGAAGTCAAAGAAAATCGTAAGACAACCAGATGGCAAAGGAGCAATAACAAAGAGCGCAACAAGAATGGCAACAAGTTCTGCTGTGAAAACAGAAGCTGCACTTGGTAGGCGAACCAATGCTGTCTGAGATGGGAAGACAGCAGCAGCTCCAACTCCGTCCGATGACTTGGACCTGTCGGTGAACACAAAGGTGCTAGGCCGATGGTGGGAGGAGTGTTGATGATGTATGGTTCTCAAGGCTACAGGCAAGAACTGATCCCTGGACCTACCAGTAAGCCTCTTGCATACTACTACAGGTGGTATGAGCCATGAGTGAATCTTTGGTATTGAAAATGGAATAACAGAAAACTCCCTTAGACGACCTGTGTGCTCGGCCATGCGCAGAGCACATCATGGTAATTGCTCAAGTCTAAAACGATATTTGAGGTTAGAATTGAGCCTGTGAAAAAGAAGAGGAAGAGCCCCGTTCTCTGCATAGAGACTCCACACAGAGGGGGACTTAAAGGCTCCAGAAGCCAGGCGCACACCCTGGTTACGCACAGTATTTAATTTTTCAAGGATGGACGGCGAGGCAGGGGAGTACACCTGTGACCCATAGTCCAGCTTTGACTGGACCACTGCTGATACAGAACCAGAGGGTGCGACGATCACTTCCCCAAGAAGTGTGTGACAGTAATTTCATTATGTCCATTCTCTTTAGACAAGACCTTTTCAAAGCGTCCAAATGAGGCCTCCAAGAAAGCCTCGAATCAAAGATCACCCCTAGAAATCTCAAATGGGGCTCAAAGGTGACAGGGGCACCAGAGTAAGACAAATGGGAAGGGTCCCATGTCAGCGATCTATGATTGTAAAAGTGGAGAGCCTTGGTCTTTACTGCGGAAAAGCGGAAGCCCTTGGAAGAAGCATTATCAGCTAAGGTATTTATAACCAACTGTAGCTTACAGATAACAAATGGAAGTCTAGGCGATGAACAGATAAGCACTAAGTCATCCACATATAGAGTTGAGGAAATCTCAGCTGGGAGAATTGCGGTAATGCTATTGATGGCCACAGAGAAGCAGGTGACACTGAGGACACTTTCCTGTGACACACCCTCAACTTGCTCTACAAGCTCTGATAGGACCTTTCCAACTTTAACATGTAGTGTGCGCCACATGAGGAATTGCTCAACAAACCTGGGGAGAAAGGCCCACAGGCCCCAATCATGGAGTTGCTTAAGGATACCACGCCTCCAAGTGGTATCATATGCTTTCTCAATATCAAAGAAAACAGCAACAGAATGCTGCCTCTTTGAAAAAGCATCTCATATAAGACTCCATTCTAACAAGTAGGTCGATGGTACTCTGTTTTTTTCTGAACCCTGATTGAGAGGGAGATATAAGATGGTTTGTCTCCAAAAACCAGATGAGTCTTGTATTTATCATCCACTCAAATGATTTACATAGACAACGTAAGGGCAATGGGGCGGTAATGGGTGGGTTCCGTCCAATCCTTTCCTGGTTTTCGGAAAGGTAAAACCACAGCATCCCTCCACATAGAAAGGAAGCAGCCCCTAATCCAGTTATAGATGTCCAGCAAATGTGAGAGGAGGGATGGATGCATATTCCTAACCATATCATAGAAAGTGCCATCCAATCCGGGTGCAGTGGATCCACAGTGCTTCAGTGCATTATGGAGCTCATGGATAGAAAAGAGCAGATTATAAGGCTCATTATCCATGTTAGGCTCCTTTTTTTTCCCCTTTTTTTAGGGGCTATCTGGCGACTGCCCAATTGGGCATAAGTTACCGCAAACAAACAAGCTAGTTCTAGGCTACTTTAAAAAAAAATTGAAAACAAGACAACGATAAAAATGGAAGATGAGAATTAGGAAGCAAGCTCTGGCGTCGGGGGGAGGTCCCCCTCCCCCTGGTGCAGGAGCGTGCGGCCTACAAAGAAAACAACAATAACAAAAAAAACAACAAAACCTAGTTAAATAAAAGGGAGAAGGCCGGCCTCCCCCTAAAAGTCTATCAGTCCACCAGTCAAAGAGCACGCACTCGTCCCGAGTACAAGGGACAGGCGGTAGCGACCCCGCCCATCCCGGTACCGGGACAGGTAACGTGCGCGAAGATCACCCAGACTGGGACATTCGACAAGAATGTGCCGAACAGTCTGAGGGACGACGCAGTCGTCACAATAGAGCGCAGGCGAGCGCTCCATCAAATAGCGATGCGTCACACGAGTATGTCCGATTCGGAGACGACAGAAAGCGACCTGAAGCCGTCGCAGCATTGGGGAATAGGTCCATGGGAACAGTCGCGGTGCAATGGCACGCAACTTTAAGTTCCCTTCGACCGTCTCCCATCTTCTTTGCCAAGCAATCCGAAAAGCTGCCCGAATTCCTGCCATGTAGTCGGTGTGAGGAAGAGCGAAACGCTGGTCCGGTCGCAGAGTCCTCGCGGACTCTTTGGCGCCCTCATTCCCTGCAATTCCTACATGTCCAGGAACCCAGCAGAAGACAATCTCGATATCCGCTCGGTTCGCCAAAACCGTGGCGTCACGGATATCGCGAACCAGGGGATGCGGAGATTACAATGCCCCGAGAGCACTCAGGGCGCTTTGTGAGTCGCTATAGATCACATATTAGGCTCCATAAAGTTGATAGGATGCTGCTCCTGTTCGAGCCTAAAGCGCTGGAATTGGATGGAATAGTTGTCTGGGCTTGAAGTATTAGCAAACGATCCGGCCAAAACATTGGAAATATGGGATAAGTCTCCCAACAGTTCTCCGGCCTGAACAATGTCGGGAGCTGTAAAGCCATTGGATTTCCCCAATAGATTTTTGACCCTCTTACAGATTTTGTCTACAGGGGTCTGTCAACATATCGATGCGATGCAACCATCCAAAGAGGTCTTTCGAGCTCGTCGAAGGGTGGGTCGCCGTGCTGCCTTCTTTACCATCGTGGGGCACCGATGGTAACGTGGGCAAGCCTGTTTACATTCAGGGTTAATATCCAGAGGTGGAATGGATACCAACTGAGGACCAACATGATCAACATCCACATGTTCTGGACCGATAGAAGGTGCTTACCCACCTTTGGGGAACCAGGAGAGGATGGAAGGTTCCTCTTCTTGTTGGTAACCTCAGAAGCACTGTTAGGTGCTGACCAAGAGTGTTCATCACGAGATGTACGTTTAGGACGGGGATGACTTTTTACGTGGAGCCGAGGGCATGCACCAAATCGTCATCGTGAGTCCAAAGGGCGCCCATACAGCCCAGACGGGGTACCCCCCCCCACCCCCCGACTCCCACTGTCGTTTTAAAAACACTGGAGCCGCATAGCGGAGATTCTCTGGACTGCGGTGCTAAGACCTCCCCAAAACAAAATGACGACCCGGGCAACCAAACCTCCTCTAAGGCACGGTCCTGCAGACGATGCCCCCCAGTGGGCGCATCCGTTGACCCGTACAGAGGCAAAAGTAAGAAAAGAAGAAGAGGCTAAGCTGTGGCCGAACGGGGCGCCGAGTCCCGTCAGCACGGCGGCCAGGAAGGCAAATCACCGCGCCGCTTACGGGAAAGAGAATTGGTACAGAAGACGAGATAGTAGTTAGCGGAAGAAGAAAAAGAATGACAAGCTGGGACCGGACGGGGCGCTGAGTCCCGTCAGCACGGCGGTAGGAAGGCAAATCGCCGCGCCCCTTACGGGGCATTAGCGATAGATCATAACATGTCGACACAATCACAAAATGGTATCCCAGGTCATACGGTAGGCAAAATATTCAAGGGCCTCTGGCCCTGACAATATATCAATTATTCAGCTAAAATACCTTGCTAGTCCAACAGACCTTGATGCCATAAAAAGAAAAATCTTCCACCACTACCTGAAAGGTAGTGCAATCGTGCAGGGTGAAAGTAGAGTAGTGCAATCATACAGGGTGAAAGAAAAGTAAAGCAATCGTACAAAGTGAAAGCAAAGAAGTGCAATCATACAGCGAATGAAAAGTAGTACAATCTTGCCAAGTGAAAAGAAAGTAGTGCAATCATACAAGGTGAAAGCAAAGTAGCGCAATTGAATAGGTTGAAAGGAAAGTAGTGTAATCAAACAAGCAGAAATGATGAAATAAACATGACCAAATGCTCCCCTTCAATATTGGTTGGAGGGGCACTTGGTCATGCTTATCGGAGAGAAAGTTTGCTATCCATTTTTTTTTTGGTGATGCTCTCCAGTATATTTTACATCTAAGAATTACCTGTAACAGTATCAAAGACTTTGTTGATGTATATTGCACCCGTGACTAAGCGTTCTGGGAGACAGTTTGGGTTGAAGCCTTCTGTAGTGTTATGGTTTTTCTCTGAAGCCATGTTGGGTGGGTCAGAGGCGTGTAATGGGTTTATTTGTTTTGAGGATTAGTCTTTCTAGTGTTTTTGAGAGGGTTGTGGGGGACGGGGAAGATAGGTGTGTGGGCGGGAGGTTCAGGGGTTTGTGGATGTGGAGGATGTATGTATGGGTGTTTCCAGATAGAGGAAGGGGGATGATGTTATGAAACCATGAGTGGTTAAAGAAGATGTCTGAAAGTAGATATAGCTATGGGGCAGGGGTGTTTTAGATAGATGTTTGCAAGATTTTGTGTGATTTGATGGTGAGAACAGCGTCTTGGAGGGAAAGGGGAGTGAGATGAGAAGTTTGTGTGCAATTTCGACTGGGTTTTTGAGTTCTCCTATCGTTGTGGCTGGTGGGTAGTTGGCTGATTTGGGTGTAATTAGGTCGTGGAGTAGGCTGCATTGTGCAGTTGGGCTAGAAATGCTGTCTGGTGGGATGTGTATGTGTGTGGTAGTGGCGGGGTGTGTATGTGTGTGGTAGTGGTGGGGTGTATATGTGTGTGATAGTGGTGGGGTGTGTATGTGTATGCATGTGGTAGTGGTGGGGTGTGTGTGTGTGTGTAGTAGTGGTGAGAGGGGGGGTGCGTGTGGTAGTGGTGGGGTGTGTATGTGTGTGTGGTAGTGGTGGGATATGTGTGGTAGGGTGTGTATGTGTGTGTGTGTGTGTGGTGGGGTGTGTATGTGTGTGTGTGGTAGTGGTGGGGTGTGTATGCATGTGTGTGGTAGTGGGATAGGTCCATGGGAACAGTCGCGGCGCAATGGCACGCAACTTTAAGTTCTCTTCGACCGTCTCCCATCTTATTTGCCAAGCAGTCCGAAGAGCTGCCTGTATTCCTGCAATGTAGTCGGTGTGAGGAAGAGCGAAACGCTGGTCCGGTCGCAGAGTCCTCGCGGACTCTTTGGCGCCCTCAAGGATATCGGAACCAGGTGATGCGGAGATTCCAATGGCCCGAGAGCACTCCGGGCGCTTTGTGAGTCGCTAGAGATCACAATCCGGTCTCCGAACCGGGCACGTCGCGTGATCCCGGATATAGTGGAGCTCCTACAGTTTGGAAGAGAAACAGGACATAGTGCGAGCTCCTACAGTTTGAAAGAGAGACCCGACATAGTGCGAGCTCCTACAGTTTGGAAGAGAGACAGGACATAGTGCGAGCTCCTACAGTTTGGAAGAGAAACAGGACACAGTGCAAGCTCCTACAGTTTGGAAGAGAGATAGGACATAGCGCGAGCTCCTACAGTTTGGAAGAGAAACAGGACATAGTGCAAGCTCCTACAGTTTGGAAGAGAGACAGGACATAGTGCGAGCTCCTACAGTTGGAAGAGAAACATGACCTAGTGCGAGCTCCTACAGTTGGAAGAGAGACAGGCATAGTGGGAGCTCTTATAGTTTGGAAGAGAGACAAGACATGGTGGTGCATCATTTTGTGCCAAGAAAATGATGGTGTTCATACAGACCTTCTCGATGTGTGATAGTGTCAATGAAAGTGAATACATTAAAAACAGTACATGTGTTTGATATTATATTGTTCCTCTATTGTTCTTATTACTTTTCTAAGGGGTGACAAGACTTTCAGACTCCCTGTATTTTGTTTGAGCTGTGGATAGGTTAGGTTAGTTGCTTTGTGATAATGTAAGGATCAAGAGGTAGTCAGATTAGGAAGTGTGAAAGGTTTGCCAGGTAGTTATAGTATGGTAGTGAGAGGAGTAGATGGTTATGTCTGGGGAAATGGGGAGGGGGGGGGGGGTTGCGTTGCAGGGGTATTCTTGTTGGTTGGATTCTATTGCTCAGCTCAGTAGGTATAGTTGTTTGACGATGGTGGTGCCTCTGTAAAGTTTTATGTGTGGTGGTGGGCATTGAAGTAACCGCCTAAATAATGAGATTATTGCATTACCTGTTGAGGTCATGGATTTGTTAAAGGGGTTGAGCACTGGGCGTTTTGTTTGAGTCTGTTTGAGAATGGATATCAGTTGATGGTTGCTGGAGATATGAATAGATGGTAGAATGAGAACTGGGGCTTTAGGTACACCAGGAGAGTTTAACGTGGGATCCGAACCAGGTTATCTACACCGCATGGCAGGCCATCTGAAGTGGGAGTCCATCCAGTGACTAACTAAATCCAACCTGATTAACTTGGCTGTAATCAGAAGCATTGCTTACAATCAGCTAGGCCGTAACCCTTCGGATTTAACTAATTTCTCTCTTTCCTCAGAGCAAAGGCAATCAACATTCCCCAATTATGACAAAGGTATTGGACCTCCCTGAAGAGACAGACCGGACACGATCTAGGAAGGGTTCCCTATGCCAGAGTCATCCAATTATCAAATAACAACCGTGGTTATAATTCCTCACATCTACCAAGTAGTTAGGGGAAAGAGAAAAGATTCTTAATGCCATATTCAGGGGTTCCACGAGGCCTTACCATAAACAAGATGTGATGACTCAGTGGGAAAATGGCAGAAGCCTCTTGGATGCAACTTGACGCTTCACTCACTTGGTCTGTCCTAAAAGTGGAAAAAAAAAATAATCATAAATTGACTTGTCTGAAAATTAGAGCGAAAACTAAGGAAGGTAACGATGCCAAAAAGTCTTTTAAAAAGTGTTTTTAAAAAAAAAAGCTACTAAGTTAAGGAGAATGGAAGTGTTAGTTAAATAACCGGAGTAGGCTTGTCTCTCTTGCAAAAAGTCAAGTCCTTAGGTACTTAGTGGAGAAGAATAGTGAGTTAGAATAAAAGTTAGAAATCAACATTTTTAACTGAGAAAGAAAATGGATCTAAAGTAACCAAGGAAGGCATTTTCCCTGCGATTTTATTTTTTAGAACCAATCTGGTAACTGCCTCCAAGAGGATAAGTAACCATGATCATCTCACAATTCTATGCTAGGCTAGATTAAAAAACAAAACATAAGCAAAAGACGACGAAAACCAAAATCCAAAACAAGCAAAAAGAAATAAGTACACTCTGGCATCGGGGAGAGGCCCGCCTCCCCAGGTGCAGGATCATGAGACCAACACCAAAGACAGTAAAATCAAATGGACGATTACCAACCTCCCCCAAAAGTCAGATAGTCTACAAGTCTGTGTACATGAACCAGTCTCGAGTACAAGGGCCAAGCAGTAGCGACCCCCGCTTGTACCAGGACAGGTAATGTGCGCCAAGAATGTGCCGAACAGTCTGGGGGACAACGAAGTCGTCATAATAAGGCGCAGGTGAGCACTCCATCAAATGGTAGTGTGTCCAATTCGGAGACGACAGAAAGCGACCTGAAGCCGTCGCGGAATTGGGGGTAGGGTAGGTCTAGGGAACAGTGGCAGCACAATAGCATGCAACTTTAAGTTCCATCTGGCCGTCTCCCATCTTCTTTGCCAAACAGCAGAGGGCTGCCCTGATGTCAGTGTAAATAAGAGTGAAAGGCTGGTCTGGTGCCCATTCGTCCCCCACTCTTTGGCACCCTCATGCCCCTGCAATTCCCACATGTTCAGGAACCCAGCAGAAGATAATCTCGACATCTACCCGGCTTGCGGCAACCGTGGCGTCACGAATACCGCGAACCATGGGTGTGTGGAGATTCTAACGCCGGGGAGAGTTCATTTCAACCCCTTGACAGGGCTTCCCTAATTTGCACTCAGGCTGGGATGATGTGCAGCTCCTCCAGATACCAAGTGTAACAGGCTACCCAGGGTTACCCCCTTTGAGGCACTCAGTGGAGAAAGAATGAGGAAGTGAAGCAAACATGAGGGATTTTTCTGCCCAAAATTTAAAGCAGAATAACAAAGAGGGCGTCTTCCACAGAAAGTTTATAAGGAACGATCGCCAGCAACTGGAGAAGATGGAAGTGAAAATGTGAAGATATGTAGCCATAGGTCCTCCTGCAAGCATTGGGAACAGGGGGGGACACACAGTCGTCCAGATGTCAGGGGCAGCAAGGTTGCCATGCTACACCTAACTGCAGGCGTGTCAGATGATAGATAAGGAAAAGAAAAAAAAGGGAGTGGGGGTAGGAGAAATGGCTTGGGGTAGAAGAAATGGCTTGGGGAAGAATACAAGCACGTTTAAACCCGCCCCTCAATTGGAGCCAAAAGGAAGGGGCAAACCAACCAACCCTCGAGCTAATGGAGGAAAGCTGGTCGGCGACTAGCCTACGATATTAGCCACTGAACCAGGAGATAGGCGAGAAGGAGCTGGCAAAGAAAGTAGCGAAAAGTAAAATGGAAATGTTTATAAGGAATAAAGCTGGGGCTGAGAGGGGTGTGTGCCACTCCTCCAGGCACCCCACCATATGTAAGTCTACATGGGACAGCTCCATGTGAGGGATCATGCCAGTATAGGCGAACATGATACGGGGGGAAAGCGGCTAAGGATGATGATAAAGAACTTAAATGCTGCAGTTAGAAAATTAATTCAGTAGAATAAATGAAATAAAACTAATCGGAGCTGTGTTCCTCGGTATTAGAGAAGGGAGGGGCGGGGGATCGTACAACCCCACTTGAGGAAAAGCAAAACATGCCACAAGAATGCGCTCTTGGGGGAAATCAAGCGAGGCTTACTTCAAATAGAGGTGGGCTGTGAGGAGCCAAATCTGGATCTGAAGAAGCCATGCCTGCTGAGGACCTCTCCGGGGATGGTACGAAGAGAGGGAGGACTCCACTTCGGACAACGCCGCCTCCACGCGGGACGCAGCGACACTCTCCGCGTGAACAGACACTGCCGAAAGGAGGAGGTTCACACTTAAAACACGTCTGAAGGAACCTGGAGTAACACCCATACGGATATCTCTGAAGTTCATGCACAGTCCTCCTTTTCATTCACTTGCCACTATTAGGAGGAGGGGGTGGGGAAGATCTCGGATCTTTGTAGGACGGAATTCGACGTCTCGCATGGATCTTTCATCGAGGTTTAGTTAATTTATCCTGCCTCACTTTCTCTTTTTTGTTTCATCTAGGGGCTGGGGAAATTTGTTCCTGTCAGCCACTAAATCATCATACAGGACAGGGGTAAGGGGGAGGGGGGTACTCACCTTCCTTTCTTACTTCAAGACTTCCAATATTTTCCCACAAGTGTGGTTGATTCGCTTCAACTGCCCTTGACTGAGTCCGGTCGACTCTATCATCTCATACTCACTCTATTCATATCAGTCTTTTATCTAAGGCGGAGGTGCATTTTAGTATTCTACAACGCTCGGTCCTTGAACGATCATTACATTCCTCAATGAGATTACCATCCACACTTTCATTACCTTTACTATTGTAACTCCCTTATTTGCTGGAGCCGATATTTTTTTTCACCTTTGAGCCCTTCAACTTATTCAAAACATTGCAGTTTTAAGTTATATTTTTTCCAAGGGGGACGTTTCTCTCCTGGTCTATGAACTATACTGGGTACCAATGCAATCCAGAAATACTTTAAGGTCGTCCTCCTTACATATTAGATGTTGAACAACGCACTCCTACTTGTCTCTCAATGAAAACATCCCAACCCGTGAAAACCTTATGTTGAGACTACACCTCCCCCCCCCCCGCCATCATCATCTGTGCTGCATGATTTGGCTCTCTTCATATTTGCCCTTAGAATGTGGAATGATCTGCATGATGTTATACACCCCCCACCCACCCTGGTACTTTGAAAACAAACCCCTCTCAAGCCTAAGTTGGTGGACAGGCACTCTGTGGGCCTTGAAGAGAAGAGCACTATACAAAAATTGTAATTATTATTTGACTAATAAAGTATAATGTAGACATGGATTGCGATAGTAGTTTAAAAACAAACAAAAACGAACCAGTATCTTTATCGGACATGTTGAAGATGCTTTTGTTGTCATGGTTAGCATACGCCTGGGAAGGGGAGTCAAGCGTATCTCCGAGCATCTCTTCCTTGTAAAGGGTGTTCCAGAGCTCGAGCATGTGGCGAGCAGTCAAAAGGGCCGCCTCACCCCCAATTAGCTCCTCTTCTAGACTTGCCTTCACATAGAGGAGCTGAAGGTGTTCCGGATACTCACTCACAGCCGCTTTGCATAGCTGCAACAACAACCGCCATCTTTGATAAGAGGCCAGGAAGATAAATTGTGCGAAGGGGATATAGGTGATCAATGGGGATGTGGCTTTCAGCATATAGGGAGAGGCCAAACAGATGAAAGAAGTCGGAAGAATGGTAGTAGTGCTATAGGATCCACCACTGTAATGCTAAACACAATAGAAAATTTATAAATGTGACCACAACCATGCCTGATAGTGGATGAGTGGAATAGAGACTCACTCAACTGTATAAGAATCCCACGAGTTTAATGACGCGACAAGAAGACCTTGTCTACCTCTTATATTCTCTCCAAATTCTATCAACTCCTCACTTCTTCACCCTCCTAAACAACCCAACCCTTAACTGAAAACAAAACAATGTAGAAGTACTAAACTGGCACTCACTAGCAAGGGCAATGACCAACATGAAAAGGATGGATGAGAAAATACCTGCAATGCTTCCTCGAGTTCTTTCTGGGCAGACAGTAGTAGAATGAGGAGGAGGAGCGAAGGTGGGTGTTCAGCCCGGAGATACAAAGAAATTTTGACATGTTGCGTTGCTTCTGAGAGCTGTCGGTTCAGGGCATAATGAAGGGCTAAATAGTATTCCACCAAGTGGTCCGATGTGTCCATTTGCTGTGATCTATAATAATAAAAACAAAATAACAACAATTACCAGGTACAAAGGGGAAAACAAGTTTCTATTGACTAATCTATTAGGTGACAATGTTGCATCTTACAGTACTGACTATGAGGATGAGCAGTGTCTGCGAGATAGGGCAACGAGGACATGGCAACCTGCCAACATCGCTTGGGCCAACTGTACTACCTCTCTCTGTACCCCGGTGGGCCCGGATGAACCATCCCATATCCAAGCAGCCATACAACACTCAAATCAACTACACAAGACACGGTATGCCTCATTACAAAATTAAACTGAGCCTACTCCAGTCTAGGGTGGCTCAAATATTTGTAATATAATTCAACATTTAGCATTCTATGGTTAGAAAGATTTTGATGTGACCTCTATATTGACCTACCACATTTGACCAAAATTTTAATACATTACAGAATAAAACGTGCATGTGAAAAAAAACACTTTCTTTTAAATGAAATGTTATTACAAAACAAGAGAAATAATGTGTGGATCATTTTTCTTGGATTATAAAAGGTTCAAAATGAATCTGCCTATTTTTGTAGCCGAATCTAAGACACTATGCTTAGGTTAACAGTGAAATTGGTCTTTCTACACCCTGGCTATGAGAAGGAATATGAGATCGCTAATGGCTCCTTGTGTGCAATGATTTGCATCAAAATTTATCGTAGTCAAATCATAGTTTCTCTCTTTCTCCTTCTTTGTTGCTCCTCTAAGTATGTGTTGTAGTGCCTGTTCTCTTAGCATCTTATTTTTGTATTACCATAGAAAGAACTTTTGAGGATAGACAAAATAAGTATTATTTGGCAAAACCATGATAATTTGATATTTGGAAAGGCTGTGCTTTTATAAAAAAAAATAATGGCTAACAATCTTTAACTAAATCTACAAGTTTTTCTTTGGAGACAGGAAAAAAATCTATTTGCTTGAGTCAAAACATCAAGCACGTGTGTGATTGTCTGGAAGCAAAATCATTGGTTATGTTGTTTAAATTACTCAACACAGGTCATAAAGGTATTTTTAGGGCAAATACAGAAAGAAAGTAGTGTCCAACCCTCTGTCAAAGGTTGAAGAAATTTCCTCATCCTTGAAAAGGAATACATTCTCAGGCTGTATCCAGCCAGGCTGGGCTGGAAGTCTCAATCCCTCTGTCCTCTATATACTTCCACCTCATTTTCCATGATGGGTGCTACCTTGGCACCCACTCTTTCTCTCTTTTATTTGACTGAGCAAGAATCTTAGGGCACATACACAAAGAACGTTTTTTGAGATACATTTCAATTCTCTTCATCACAACTCCCAATCAGCCTATATTGATTAAGGTTCCATTTATAGTATCCACTATAAATGTTATTAACCAGCAAGCAATGTGGCATTTCCAAGAACCAGTGATACAAATCTTGTGGTTGCTTCGCTACGACATAATGATCCTCTTTTGCTTTTACTTTGTCAATGTTTTAGTTGCCCACTAAATTTCTTTCTTTCCAACTTTTTCATGTCTAGTGTGCTAGATTCAGTCAAAATACTCATATCTTTCAACACAGTATTAACTATAGCTGATGCTGCACAGGAACCTATTCTGTAGAGATCTCTTGTTCTGACCAAGTTGGTGTACTTGTATGTATTTACTGATTTAAATTGAGTTCTATATCAACTTGGAACTCAATGAAGCTTCACTTTGTCTTTCATTAACATCTTAATTAGCATCTTTCTCAAGTGAGTGAAATGATATTTCACTCACAGATTGCACTATTTTGGCCAGATCTTGGCTTTCATATTTCTTTTCAAGCTTTTCCACTCTCTTATCTTCTCTTAGGTGCTGAAAATGTCTGGGAAACAGATTCAAGATGATTTGTTCACTTTATCTGCCCAATATAACTCTCCCATTCAAGTAAATTAATTTCCTATCTGCAGGGGGGCTCCACTCATTTATAATAACAATGAAAGTTGCACAACAAATAATTCATCAAATTATTTAATCTTTGTTTGAAATTCTTGACTCCTTCTGTTTATGAAACTTTAGTCATTTTTTAACGCACTTTGCTCAGGCATTTTATCTTTATACAAATACCTTCTAGACTCAGTTGTTTTTCTTTGTCATTCCGAGTGCATAAGTAATGTCTGAACACATTTTGAAGGTAGCATCGGAAGTGGAAATTTAGGAAAGGGGAAGATAAAATGCTGCATTCTTTCAACTACTTCCTGAAGACATTTCCAAATATCATAAAAATGCTATCAAAATTCCAGAAAACTAAACTTTCAATAGATTGAATTAAAACAAGACTGAGAAAATATATTAAAATAAATAAATACTGAAAATGAAAAGGTAAAAAGTATGTGTCACCATCCATTTTCAGTTATGCTGAAGATGAGTTTTATTAGTAACTACACTGCCACTGCATATTAAAAATAGGATAATCAACTAGTTTTTTTCATTACCATAGATTGATACAAGTTTTAATTTTAATAATTACTGGGCAAATAATGGGACATTGGGCATAAAATAAGGCTAGCATATGCAACCTGTACATAACTAGCAGAAACTTAATTTTTATATGAAAATATTCCAGCACCACTTTTAAACAAAAACACCGACTCATTCGACCAGTCTAGTCCAAACAGATGCCATTCCTGTAGATTGCTCTGGAAATGGGGTGTATATCAATCAGCGCCAGAACCTCAAAAGCAGGTCCCACTAAACTAATGTTGCACTGGCTTCCAGTATGCCTGCCACCCCCTTCTTATGTACCACATGCATGACACCCACACACAATATAGCCCCAGATCACCCCACAAGAACCCCCTTCCCAAAATCTAATCCAATCTTCAGCCTAGAAATTCACAAACCTCTAATTATCCAGCCAACCCCATTCTAGCAATAAAATATTTCAAATCGCCATAAACCCTTTCAGACAGAAAGGTCAGACTGTATCAACCACTATAATTATGCTCATCATAATATACCATTCCAAAGCCCAAACCTACCAATGGTTTTTGTGTGTGCCTTTGACTCATCAAACAATGGGGTGCTGTGTGTTGTGTGTGTGGCAGTTTGTCCACTCAGGATCCATCATTTATCAGATGGCCTCAAGCACACTTATAGATATTCTGAACTCATCCCTCTGTCAGCAACCTTAATCACAAATATTCATTCTCATAATCAATCTCTCTTTTACACGGTCTGCCACCCACACAGCATCAACACACTGTCATAAGTACATCTCAGATACACAAAGACCTAGATCTCTGGGAGAGCCCTGTGCAGTTGGAGAAGTCCATCAAGGCTAATAGCCAAGCGGGCATGACCTATGGAGGCTATGGACAAATTACAAAACTTTGGTGTTTGCTTATGTTGACCTTAGCACTACAAAGTCAGGAGATTTGGCCCTTAATCTCACTTTTTCATATACTATACACCTCCAACTTTCTGGTTTTTCTTTTGGCATGGAAGGGTATCTCCAGAAGTAATCATTCTCCTTCAACTTAACTATGCTGCCTAATAATGGAATAAACATACATTGCTGCTAAAGGACAGAAAAACAGCTGGATACAGAATTTGGATATAAAGAGATCAAAGATCATTAGGTCCTAAGGGCAGTAAAGTGAATATATTCCAGTTAATGTTTGATTAAAATTGAATAACTTCATTGGGTGACACGGGAGAGAGAATTTTAGAAACTTCTGTCAAAAGCATGACAACCAGTGGCAAGGTCCTGTATGAGGACCTACCTTCATTGCTGAATAGAAACAATTTTAGGAGAGTTACAAACTCCAGATACATAGCACCCAAGTAGTTACTTGAGTATATACCTTCCGGCACTTTCACTTCGACTAACTGTATGATTTATGAAGCTGTTTTCAAAGTTTTCAACTAATGTTTAAATAAAAGACTAATCTGGAGCGAGGATTCTAAGGCCAGGCTTGAATCCCAAATTCAATCTCCCTTTTAACACAACTAAAACCACTGACCTTGTGAATGCCTCCAATGATTTAGATTTCAAACTCTGCACTTCACTCTGGCGGTGGGAGTGGGATGCCTGGATGGTGTACCCAATGCCCAGGTAGAGGTAACAGCGAGATGACAGGATGTTATAGCTACTCCCGATGCTACTGTTATTGCCAGAACTAGATTCCTCCAGACACCCCAAGGCCTTATCAACCCACTCAAGGCCTTCGCTGACCTGGGAAACAAAAATGGAAGCAATGTTAGATTCCACAAATGAAAACCAACAGGAGCTGGAAGAAATTGGGTGGGAAAAAATTATCATTATCATACATAGAAGCTTTAACAATTTTTGAAAAAGAATTTGCAAGACAAAAGAAAATTAGGGAAAGCTAAAGTTTACAGGAATAAAAAAAATATCAAGGATAGAAATGAGGCAGGAAGAAGGCAATTTCAAATTATTTGGCCAATTGCGACCGGTTAACAATTCTCTATGAATTATGCTGTTAGTGATGTTCCTCCAGGTGCCTGGACATATCAAGGGGATAGTCCCCCACATTATTAACAAGCCTATTTTTAGACATTTTTTGGGGGGGAGGGGGTGGAAGACTATCTGGCAACTGCCCACTTGGGCATAAGTCACTGCAATCACACAGCCTAGCTCTAGGCTACTCTAAAATCAAAATATGAAAACAAAACAATGATAAAAAGGGAAGATAACAATTAGGAAGCATGCTCCGACGTCGGGGGGAGGTCAACCCTCCCCCCGGCGCAGGAGCGTGCAAACGACAAAGAAAACAACAATAATAAAAAGCAAAAAAAAACAAACAAAAGCGAGTTAAATAAAAGGGACAAGGCCAGCCTCCCCCTAAAAGTCTACCAGTCCACCAGTCAATGAGCACGCACTCATCCCGAGTACAAGAGACAGGCGGTAGCGACCCCGCCCATCCCGGTACCGGGACAGGTAACGTGCGCGAAGATCGCCCAGACTGGGACATTCAAAAAGAATGTGCCAAACAGTCTGGGGGACAACGCAGTCTTCACAGTAGGGCGCTGGCGAGCGCTCCATCAAATAGCGGTGCGTCCTGCGAGTGTGCCCAATTCGGAGACGATAGAAAACAACTGGAAGAAGTCGCGGCATAGGGGAGTAGGTCCATGGGAACAGTCGCGCGTACAGGCTTGTGATGCACTGTACGCGGCGTAGAGCGAGTGGCATCTGCCCGGCATCGACTAGTAGGGTCTCAATGGGGAAAGTGAGGAAGGCAACGGTCGCCAGTCGAAGGCCAGTGTGGTGGATCGAGTCCAACTTCCGCAATAAACGCTCTGCTGCAGATGCATACAATTTGCAACCGTAGTCAAGCTTCGAACGAACAAAGGATCGATAAAAAAGTAAGGCAGTAGCCCTATCAGCGCCCCAAGAGCTGAACGTCACGGAGCGGAGGATATCCATGGCGCGGGTACAACACACCCTAAGGCTGCGAATATGAGCCTCCCAGGTGAGGCGTCGGTCAAATACAAGACGAAGGAAACTGCGATTCAACCACTTCCAGGCGCACCCTATTAAGAAACAAATCTGGGTCGGGGTGGAGCTGTAGATGGCGGCAAAGGTGCACCACCATAGCCTTGGCCAAAGAAAACCGAAACCTGTGCGCTTCGGCATAGCGAGAGACGCGTTTCAATGCCTGTTGGAGTCGACGCACCAGGGTGGCATCTGGGCCGCGCCAAATGAGATCGAAAGGTCGTCCACGTAGAGCGTAACGAGAACATCTTCCGGCAGCACCGAGGTGATGCCGTTGATGCTCAAGGCAAAGAGTATGACAACGAGGACACTTCCTTGCGGGACACCCTCTTCCTGCTCCATTGGGCCGGAGAGGGCTCGGCCCGATCGTACGCGGAATGGACAATCTCGCAAAAATTCAGATATAAACATTGGGAGGCGTCCCCTCGCCCCCATCGTGTGGAGAGTCTCCATGATGCCGTATTGCCATGCAGTATCATAGGCCTTCTCCAGGAAAAAGGCTAATCTAACATTTACCAATTTCTCCATCAACTTGCACACGCAAGAGGTTAGACAGATTGGGCGGAAACCGGCCGGAGTAGAGTGATATCTCCCCGGTTTGCGAAAGGCGAGCACAGTAGCGATTCGCCAGGAATCTGGGAGGAGACCCTTCACCCATATCCTGTTGAACATATCTAATAGAAAGGCCATGCCTCGCTCACCCAGGTGTTGAAGCATGGCGTACGGGACATCGTCCGGAACATGGGCGGTGTCCGCGCACGAAGCAAGAGCGGAACGCGACTCACTCACCGTAAACCTGCCGTTGAAGGGTTCTCCACCTCTGGAGGTAAAGTCCAGTCGGCGGCCTTCCGCGACATCACGACGTGCATTGAATGCTGGCGGAGGAGCAGCATCCCGGCTATTTTTTTTTTTTTAAGAGCTCATCTGGCGACTACCTACTTGGGCATTAGTCGCTGTATTAAAACTGGCCTAGTTCTAGGCTACTTTAAAATAGAATTAAAAAGACAAAAAAAAAAAAAAAAGGGAAGCAAGCTGGTGCGTCGGGGGGAGGTCCACCCGGCGCAGGAGCGTCCAACCTAAAGGGAAAAAAAAACAAATGCAAAAAAACAAAACAAAACAAAAAACAAACCCTGCAAAAAAAATAGGGAGAAGGCCGGCCTCCCCCAAGAAGTCAACAAGTCCACCAGTCAATGTGCACGCACTCGTCCCGAGTACAAGGGACAGGCGGTAGCGACCCCGCCCATCCCGGTACCGGGACAGGTAACGTGCGCGAAGATCACCCAGACTGGGACATTCGACAAGAATGTGCTCAACAGTCTGGGGAACGACGCAGTCGTCGCAATAGGAGAAAGCATCCCGGCTAGACAATGCGGAAAAAGCGGTCGCGAAGGATTCCGCCACGGAAGCGGGGTCAGAGATTGCGGTCCCATTCTCCTGGAGAACGGGAGGGTGGTCCTGCGAGAACTTGCCCCGAATCCTTTTGACTCGCTCCACACCTCTGCTAGAGTTATCTTCCCGTTAAATGAAAACATGTATGCTCGCCAAGAAGAACGGAGGGCGTGCTTCGAAATATACCGGAACCTAGCCCTAGCCCGACGAAATTCACTGACAGTGAAATCGTTCGGGTGGCGCTTATAGCGAATGTAGGCATACCGCTTCTGTTTGAGCACCGTCTCGCAATCGGCCGACCACCACGGGAATGAACGGCGTGCAAAACGGCCAGACATTCTGGGAATAGTAGTCGGCCAGCGGCGATGAGGTTACCGGAGAAGAACTCAACGGCCTCATCTACCGACCTAAACTCCTCGACTGAGATAAAGAATTCAGTCATTTCCTGAAATGCAGGCCACCGCGCCCGCGCCAAGCACCACCAAGGTGGGCTCTCAGGCGGCAGACGCCCTGAAAATGATATTTGAATTGGAAAGTGATTACTACAATGGAGGTCATCACCCACCCTCCCAATCAAAATCAGGCTGTGCATCCGAAAGAGCACAAAGATAGATCAAAGCAAGAAAATGAAGCGGTTCTCTTCTCGGGCAGTGATGCGTAAACTCATCCACGTTTAGGACACCCATCTCAAGCTCTTCGATCAGATCGGCAAGGACTTGTCCCCTGGGATTTATGGAGTAATCTCCCCAGAGAGATTGCCTGCTGTTGTTCAGATCTCCAAGCAAGAGATAGGGCCTCGGCAACCGAGCAACGACGCGGCGGAAGTCCCACGCGTCGAAGTCAGCTGAAGATGGAATGTACACAGAAATGATAGTATATCTCTTATCGAAGTGCAGCTGCACAGCCACTGCCTGAAAGGAGGTATCTAAAGAGAAAGGAAGAACGGAGACATCAAACGGGTGTAAACCGCGCATTCGCCAGCCTGGCCATCCCGCGGTGGTGGGGTCGCAAGACCCTTATACCCCGGGAGGGCGGGCAGGGGGCACGCGCCTAGCATGGTCTCCTGCAAAAAGATAGCTAACGGGGAACGGGACGAAACGAGCCTCCGCAGCTCCTCCCAGTTAGCCCGGAGGCCACGGCAATTCCATTGAAAAAATATGCCCTCCAGGCCTAGCTCGGAGGAGACGCGGGGGCCCTCCTCGAACAGAAGACCTTCAGGGGAATGGCCGCACGCTTCCCGGATCCCGGAGGCAAAACCCCGGGCGCTGTTGGCCGGACAAAGCGCTGAAGGCGCTGTCACCTTCGATGACTTAATGGGGGAGGTTGGGCTCGCCATGCGAGTCTTTTCCTGCCTCCGCCTCGAAACCTTAGGCGGGCGTTGCGGCTTCGGAGGCGGGGGGCCCTCTTTTCGAGGAACCACCGTCTCCGAGCCACTCGCTCCACCACTAGGCGTGGGCGAAGAAGCTGAAGCTCCTTTGTTGCTGTCCTCCTTTCGGGGGACAGCTTTAGGAACCCCGGAAGATGGCCTGGCAACCAACTTCAGGGGTGTTGCCCCCCTGTGAGTCTAACGACTTAGTGGAGGCGTGTGGCCGTTTCGCCTTACGGGAAACGGTCACGCTGGAGGAAGAGGTGGAGCCCTGGTTTTAGCCGGGGCTGGGTATGAACCCTTTTTGCCGCCAGCTTTACCAGGGAAGCGCCCGAGTTGAGTAGAGTCGGCAGAAGGGCTCCGAATGGGCGCGGAAACAACCGTGCTCGTTGGCCTGGATGGGCCAGGAGCAGAGGGTGCCTTTCTAACTATTGAGGCATATGACGTCCCAGGTAGAGCCGGGCGCGCCAGGACCAAGTTCTTAGCCTCGCGGAATGAGAGTCGATCCTGGGCCTGAACGGCCAGGATTTCTTTCTCAAGGAGATATGCACCACATTGCTTCGAAGAAGCGAGGTGCGGCTCTCCGCGATTGACACACTTGGCTACACACGATTTAGACTTATCGTGTGCGGCCTTGGAGCAATTTACACAGACTTCGGTTGACCCCGAATTTGAACATCTACAAGAACGATTCGTATGGCCAAAGCGGTGACAGGTAATAGCACCACCGCGGAAGTGGCACGAATGCCTTCACGAGGTAGCGGTACCAACTAGCGCGCACGACTCAATGAGCTTGTCACAGTCGAACGTGATGAAGAGTGTAGGGGTGGGTCTCGAGGCCCCTCCCTGTTTTCTCATCACACGTTCGACCTTGACTGCCCCATGGTCGGCCAGCTCTAGGGTGATGTCCTCAATGGAGTAGTCAACGAGTTCCCTCGCATAAACTACTCCTTTCACAAAGTTCATGATAGAGTGCGGCGTCACAATTACCGGGGTGCCATCAAGTGTCCGAAGAACACTTATCTTGGCCGCCTCAGCGAGATTCGCCGCATTCGCCATAAGGCTCCCGTCCGAGAAACGGGTCACCATCGGCTCTCTACCAATTGCACTAGCTAATCCTCTCCTCTGATGGATCATGTTCCCCTTGGCCAACATGGTGCCATCAGTGGAGCGAATAACGAGGAAGCATTTGAAGCCAGCGGGCTCGAAAACGCCAGGTAACCTCTGAATGAGGGGCCCCGATGTCATCGAGGCTCCGCCCAGTGCACTCTTGGTCTTAGTCAGGGGCTCCGCACACGGGGAACTAGAGGGGCCGGATGTGCCGATCTTGGCTTGGTCGCCTACCAAAGTGGCAGCAGACCCATCCGTCCCCGTAGCCCCCGCGGATGGAGAGGAGCCCCGAGTCTTCTTAGTCTTTTTTGTCTTTTTCGTCTTTTTCTTTTTTGGAGAGGAGGGCGGGGAATGAACCCGCTTCTCACCTCCGCCGGAAGGAGCCCCTAGGCCAGATGGACCGGCCTCAGCCAGGTCCTTCTCCGAAATGGAGAAGGTCCTGGTGGTCGCAGGGGCACCGGTTGGAGGAGATCCCTCCCCACCTTGTACTGCCTCGGAGGCCTCAGCCGTTTGAGGAGGACCTTGCATAGGGGTGGATTCGGGTTCGGTGCTTGGCGCCGAGCCCGGATTCCCCCCCATGGAAGGCCCTATTGTCTGAGGCTAGGTTTCCTCAAGGACCATGTCTATCACAGGAGGGGCCTCCAGTTGGCCATCCCCTCCCAGGACATCGCAGGTCCCCTTGGCAGTGTCACCAGTCTTGTGTGGGGAGGCACAGGCCTTGACCTTGGCAAGTTTCAATATTCTTGCCAGCAGGTCTTTTGAGGGAAGCGACTGAAGGGGCCTGGCTTCCCTCTCCCCTCTAAGGGGGTTTGCCCTACCTAGCCGCTTTGATGGGTTGCGGTTCGCTATGGGCTACCTGCTGGCTTTCTTGGCAGTCCCTTTGGAAAGAAAAGGAGGGACTGCCGCTGGAAGCAGGGAGGTGCCCGAAAGCACCTCCAGAGAAGGAGGTGAGGGGTAGTCCCTTACACCTGTAGGCAAATGAGAGGAGTAAGCCTCCTCTCCGGTTAAAGAAATATGGAGGGTCCCCTGTGCAAGCCCTGGAGGGGGGGCACCTCCATTTTTTTTATGGAGCTGCCCGAGGGCGGCTCCGTTGATGAGCAAGGGGAATTGGGGAGAGATTTGTTTTTTTTTAAATTTTGTCATACATGGGCATGGTGACCCTCTTTTTTACACGGGATGCAATCGCGCATCACCTCTCGCAGTAGCCCGCACTGCAAGAGGTGCTTACAGGCCTGGCAGAGCCAGGCGCCACCATTTGGGACCACCCCTCTCGCCTGGCGGCCTCGCAGTTCATCGGCATGGCGGCTCCACATTAGACACGGCGTAAAACTGATAGTGTAAAGAGGAAAGGAAAAGGGATGTGAGGAAGGTATGGGTGGGGATGAAGCAGGTTGTTAAAAAAAAAACATCCGAACCGGAGCTCAGGGATTAGGGAACGTTGTCCCCTCCCCCCTCAGCTCCAATCCGGAAAAAAGCGATGAAGTAGGGGAGAAATACAGGCTACCTGAAGGAAGGAAGAGAGGCTAAGCTGGGGCTCGATGGAGCACTGGATCCCGTCAGCACGGCGGCCAGGATGGCAAATCGCCGCGCCCCTTACGGGGTCAGCTAAGGGCAAATCACCAGAAAAGATTTACTTTGGAAATTTTAGCTATTACAGCAAACAGATACTGAATGAGTTGTAGTTGCGGTGTAGTTATTAATTGGAAATTTATGTTGATAAACTTCTGCAATGACTCGTTTGTCTTTTACATACAAATGAGCTTCCTTTTCAAAACCCCTTTGAAGCGATAGATGGAAAACTACAGGACCAAATATGTTTAAATGGTCTATTGGAAATAAAGTTAAGCATGACCTGCCAAAATTGAATATTGGTAAATTTATTAAAAAATCAATAGTAGCATTTAAGAAATGCCAGCCAAGGTAGTTTATATTTTCAGCTCAAATAAAAAATATCCATATGAAATACTCCTTTAGCATCCAATCTGGCTTTTTATTAAATCAGATAGCTGCTAGATCCCCAGCAAAAACATCATCAATGGTGGCTGATCCACACAAATAAAATCTTTCAGCTTTGTTTCATCAAAAACTCCAACTGCAAGCCTTAGAGATGTCATAAAAATCATAATGGAAGCTTATGTTTTAAGTTGTTTTTGTGTATTTGTTTTTTTGTTAAATTGCATCCTAAAATAAGTGATGGAGCACATAATTTATGGTATATGATACAGGTAATCAGAAGTTTGAACAAAGGTCATAAGGATATTATAGAAAAAAGGTACTGAAATAATTCTTAATTTGCTCATCCTAAAACATTTTATTATCTCTGTTGATGACACACTCCAGTAGGCTCATCACAGAGCAGGCCATTCAAAACATAATTTGAGCAAGAACTATGAACCATTATCATATCAAAGACTTTGAACTGCCAAAAGCACTTAATTTTGAAGATTATATTCCTATGATTGATTGGAAGGAATAACAAAATTATTACATCTTCCCAATCTGCAGAGTTTAATAAATGATGACCTTGAAGCTTGATCTGAACATGCTATAAATTTAGTGATACAAGCATTAGAAGAAAGTGTTATTTTAGCATCTCAAAATGGTAGATAATGCTATCTTTAGTTTTTTTGCATAAAACATATCCCAGCAATAGTAAAACATATCCTAGTAATTATAAAATTCCAATCTGCTATTATTTTTGTTATTACTAAACATTTAGTTTGGAAAATCTAAGTTTGAAAAAAAAACCCTTACTCATAAATTGCTCAAGGAAAACAAAAATTATTAATTTTACCTTCTCAAAATAGATATTTGGTTTGTTTATATAAAACATATCCTTGTAATCTAATCGTACATTAGAAAGTAATGACATCAGTTAAAAAAAAAAAATTTAAACAAGTTTCAAGTCTTGCTTTGATTCGTTCTTGGACATCAGCCACCAACTTGCCTTTTGGCCTTTGATATAGCCCTCACATTTCTCCTGTGTATACACCCCCTGTCCCTCTGTGATTTGTTTCAAACACCTCTCTATTGAGTGAATATGACAGGGCCACTGTGGAACTTGAATAGTCTAGTCAACTTCTTTACTTCATCTGTAATCAGTTTAAATCTCAAAGGAGATTTGAATACCCCATCAGACCAGTCTGACAGCTCCAACATGGAAGAAAACACTGGGGTTGATGAAAGGTGTCTTCCTGGAACATACCTAAAGATCTCTAAGTGTGTGATCATCTCCACTCCTCATGTCAACCATCTTTTAGACATCAGCTCTCCTCTCCTCACTGTCATCTGAGCACAAGAGTGTCTGGATTATCATTTCACTGAATGAATACCATGCTGAGTGCTTGATGGTTGAAAAACAACCTCCACTACGGCCGCTTTTGCAGATAAAGTAGCTGCAGATGAAACAAGATGTGGTGCAGGCCTTGCATCAAAGAATGTTTTACTTTGATGTTGAACCAACAGGGGTAGTACACACCAACAATGTATTCCAATATCAGTTTTTGAGGGTTCTGCCTTTAAGACCAGATTTTGAAACCCATATGCAACAAAGCCTGTTTGCTGTTGTCAACCACCTAGAATGGCGCACTGGACCAATTTCAAAAAGGGCCAGATCTGTGGGAAGTTATCCTGTCCTTATGGCCTGTGTGATCCTATATCTGTATGCTTGATCAGTAAAGAGATCCTTTATGACATTGTCACTAAGTGAAGTAAGAGGCTCTCCACTTGAAAGTTTAGTGAATGAAGGATAGATTTTAAGTTTGGTTGCAGTGTTTAGTATCTTGCCAATAAAATAATCACCTCCAATGGCCTGCAGGCTTTTAACAATGCCCTTTTTCATGAAATCTACTAGATTATCAGCAATAACTTCAGCAGGTGAAGTGGTTGAGATATCTTCCACCTGGCTCATTGCACACAAACATGCTTTCTTTGATGATGCTGGGGAACTGATGATCTGAATTGTCTTTTAGCATAAGTTTAGTTGTATCTCAATGGCTGTCATATAAGATGCAGTCAATTTTACCCTTCTTACAAAGTTCATCAAAATCTTGATCCAGGTAGCTCGTAACTTTTTCTTGGGCACTCTACACTTTATTGTGATCAACTATAAGTCTCTCGTCCTTTCAGTGATCAAGCCAACATCCATAAAAGCAGCAGCGGTAATGGCAGCTGTGGCAGGCAGGCCAACATCATATCTGATGCTAGGCAAAGCAACATTAGATATTTATAATGTGTTGTAATGTGGCTTTTTTATGGAAGTTGAAGATATGCTTGGTATTTTTAATGTCACTTCAGATCAGTTATTTGTCCTTCATTTTCAACAGCATAGAAAATTATTTCACTTATGGCATTGGAACATTGGGCTGCTTACTTCTCTGCTTATATTCAGCAACACTTCTTTCACCTTCTTGCCGCATCTGCTTTTTGACTTGTCTGTTTTGCTCAGGTTGATCTGGCAAGTCAATCTGATGTGGCAATAGAACTAAACCAGCTTCCAGTTCTCATGGATCTTATTTAAGATTGTGATTTGTGAATTTACAACAGGGCCTACAATAGAAGTGCTCACTCATTCCCACTTTTCAAACAGTCTAGGGTAAATGTCCTTTGCAAGGCTGGCTGCTGGGTAGTTTCTCACAGCCTCACTACTTTGTTCTCTGAGCAATAGTCCATATCTCAAAATGTCATGCAGAGTTAGGAGTTCAGAGGACAACAACTCTCTCCCATTTCGAATTAAGTTGCTCATATGTGTGAATGTCCCAGGTCTTGTCCTAATTTTAAAAGCTATTGTAGGTCAATTCCCACTGGTTATGATGGCAGCACTGACAGCCAAAAAGCAAGGAGAGAAGGGAAAAGCAAAGAGAATCTCCCTCCAGGAACAAGATCACTTCTATCATTAAACCAAAACAAGTAGCATAAACAAAAGAAGGCATTTCTTCTGGAAAGGGTGTGAAGTAAAATTGTATAGAAGGTATGAAACCCATAGTAGTC
This sequence comes from Ceratothoa steindachneri, assembly GCA_963969495.1. Taxonomy (NCBI): domain Eukaryota; kingdom Metazoa; phylum Arthropoda; class Malacostraca; order Isopoda; family Cymothoidae; genus Ceratothoa; species Ceratothoa steindachneri. The sequence goes on from OZ018326.1 coordinate 134,090,440, forward strand.
TAAAGGGAGGACTAGGAGACAAGTAGGGTCAGGGAATTTACTGGTCTTGACTGACCTATAAGAAGTCTATCTATTACTTCTGTTTCTAAATTATATTTGTTTTCCCCATCACCTTATTCACCCATGGTGATGATCAATGCCAACAGGTTATTGGACTGTGTAGAACTATGACAGATAGAACTCAACCCAAAATCATAAAGAGCATGCGAGGATATTTCAAGACAACCTCGGTCACTTACTTTGCCTAGATGCTGGAAGCAAATCCTGGCGGCAAGGAGGCAATTGTGTGGTTGGGCCGGGAGGAGCCGGTGTGCTTCCGTAAGCACCCTCAGTGCCTTGATCAGGTGCTTGCTGCAGGTGAGGGCCAATCCAAATTGCTGCCATACGTGGCTCCCCTCAAATGAGAATTTCATTGCTCGCTCAAACACCTAAAAGACAGAAATCAGAAGTGGAAGTCAAGAAGAGTGACAAAAGGAGAGACGGAGGTGGTCAACTGATACTTGATGTATGTAGAGGTAAAAAACTACCTTATTATTCGCAATGTTACAATACCATTATAAATATGGCCCCTTGATGAGCATCACTGCCATAAGAGGTGAATAAAACAAATTACTGATGACATTTATCTACTTGAAGGATTTGGTGATTATGGCAACTTGGACATGGACATCCCATATCAGGGATTCCTCACTCAAGCCATAGGAGCCTAAGAAGGATTAACACAGGATCTCTCAAATTCCACAGGATTTTAAAATTATTCAGAAAAGAACTACCCAGGTACAAGTAGGCACAAGAAAGCAGTTGACCATAAAGGTAACTCAAACTACCTTTGAGGGAAAATGGACAAGATAACTGTGGGTTGCTCATAGTCATGTGGCTTCTAACCACTAACAAGCCCCTGAATTGGCTAAATCCCATGTGACTATGGGTGACAGGAGAAAGTGAATAACTTCCCATATATGCCTGCTTCATCCAATGTTCAGGATCTCTCTAAACCATGGACAGTATTTAGATCAGTGGTTCCCAACCAGGGTCAATGCAACTTTATAGGAGGGGCCATGAAAACAAAATAGTAAATCGGGAGCCACACAGGTATTTTTGTGGACCAAAGAGCAATTTCACTTCAATGTGTTTGTTACAAGACTACATGGTTTCTCAAGGATTTAATATGCGACACCAAAGATTGAGGAAAAAGGTAAAATCACTTTGAGTACCCACCCGCAAATAATTGCTTATATCTCTCTTGTTTACTAGTTGATTAATACAAGTCCTATACACATCAATAGAGAATGCAATAATACTCTTATATACACCCAGATATAAACTCATTTTATCCAATACAAACCTGTCTGCCTACAACGGCATAAATCACCATACTCAATCTCAAACTTAATACTAGGCTACATTAAAATAAAAATAAGGAAAAAACACCAAAACAAAAAAATCAACAAAACAAGAAAACCATATAAAAAAAGCAAAACAAAACAAAACAAGAAACAAAGCAAAGACAAGAAAAAGGAAGCACACTCCAGCATCAGGAAAATGCTCACCTCCCCCCCCCTCGCAGAGGATCATGTGATCAATAGCAAAAAGTAAAATAAAATGTAGGTCAGCCTACTCCAAAAAACTCAGTAGTCCACAAGTCTATGTGCACGAACTTGCCTGAGTACAAGGGACAAATGATAGCGACCCTCTCTAATCCTGGTACTGGGACAGGTAATGTGTGCAAAGATCACCCAGAATGAGACATTCCAAAAGAATGTGCCAAACAAGGCGGAGAATAATGCAGCCATCACAGTAAGGTGCAGAGGATTTTTTTTTTTTTTAATAAGTCGTCATACTCATCCTAGCCTAAATCTAGGCTATATTAAAAGCTAAAAAAACAAAACAAACAAATTTAAAAAATATAAAGCGGGGTCCGTCGACAGGGGAAGGCCCACCCTCCCCCAGCGAAGAAGTATGCGATCCATAGTCAAACATTAAATAAGGGGAAGAAGGCTGGCATCCTCAAAAAAGTCTAAAAGTCCAAAGGTCGGTGTGCACGAATCCATCCTGAGTACAAGGCACAGGCGGTTACCCCACCCATCCCGGTACCGGGACAGGTAACATGCAAGGTGCAGAGGAGCGCTCCATCAAATGAGGGTGCGTCCTTCAAGTGTGCCCAATTCAAAGACAACAGAAAGCCAACCTGAAGCCATCACAGATGGGGTGAAATAGTATGTCCCTTTCAACTTACTCTCTTCCATCTCCCATCTTCTTTGCCAGGCAGCCAGGAGGGCTGCAATGATTCATGCCATGTAGTCAGTGTGAGGGAGCCAAAATGCTGGTCTGGTCGCCCAGTCTTTGCAGACTCTTTGGCACCTTCCTGGTGAGCTCATTTCCACATGTTCAGAGGAACCCAGCAGAAGATAATCTTGACATCCACCCAGCTAGCGGCGTCACAGATACAGTGAACCAATAGGTGTGGAGATTCCAATTTTCTGAGAGCACTCAGGGCGCTTTGTGAGTCGCTAAAGATCGCAATACAGTCCCCCAACTGGGCACAACCTATTATCTCCCATTCTTAGCACTCTATTGAAACTAGATCAGCCGTGAAGACAGATGCAGTGCCTGGTAGAGTCCCAATGACTTCTAACAGACGGGATACAGCATGGAAACCAATCCCTGCCTGGGACTTGGAGTCATTCGTGTACACTGGCACAGATCCAGCATGACAAGTGTGCTCCAAAATGGCCAAACGCAAGACTCCAGGCACTGCAAAAGCTTTGGGAGCAGAGATGTGGCAACAAATAGTCAAAGGTGGTACCCTCCAGGGTGGCATCCTGGGCAGAACCAGAGGTGCCACTAGCCTGAGAGCTACACAGAGCTCTCAAAAGTTTCTTAGCCCTAAACCCAGAAGGCATATGCAGTGAGATCCATTGGCAAATGAGGTAGGTGCTGGGTTTGTGCACACAAATGCATAATACACTGTGCATGGTGCAGAGCAAGTCGTCCACATAGAAAGTAACGAGAACATCTTCTGACAGTGCTTCGAAACATACTGGAACCTAGCTCTAGCTCAATGAAATTCCCAGCACCTATCCCCAGCTCACTCATTGATCAAGTCAGCAAGGACTGACCTCTGGAATTAATCCCTGATTAGGAGAAAGGGCAGCCTTAGAAACCAATGAGGACTATCTCACAACCACCTCCAGGAGGTTGCCTCCTGTCAGTTTAATGACTCGGGAGGCGCACGGCCATTTCACATTACAGGAAACGGTCATGAAGGGGGAGCATTCTGGTTTTACCTGAGGGGGGTCAAGAACCCTTTGAGTCACCAGCTCTACCTGGGGAGTGCCGGGTGGTGAGGTTGAAGCTGAGGAAATGCTCCAATTTGGCAGGGAAATGAATCTGCTTTTAAGCCTGGATGGCCAAGAACTGAGGGTGTGTGCTTAACTATTGAAGCATAGGATGTGCCAGGTTCCAACAGACCTAAGTCCTTAGCATTGCGAAAAGTCGGACTGCGGCCTGAATGGCCAGGACCTCCTTCAAGAGATACTTGCCACATTGGTTCAAGGAGGCAAAGTGTGGCTCTCCGCAATTTACACACTTGACCCTACACTATAAGGACTCAGTGTACAGTCTTAGAGCAATTCATGCAGACTTCATATTTACCACTTTTAATCTGTGTGCCCCAAAGTGGCACTAGTAGCACTAGCCGCAGTGCCATGATGCCTTCATGCAGTAGCAATACCAAATAGCACACACAGACTCAGGGAACCAGTCACAATCGAACAAGATGAACAGTCTAGTAGTAGGTCTCAAGGCCCTGTTTTTTCATCACAAATTTGACCTTAACTGCTCCTTAATAGGCCAGCTATTTGGTGATTTCTTCCAAGTAATTGGCTACAAGCTCCATCGCATAAACCACCCTTTTCACAAAATTTATTGTAGAATGGGGTGTTGCCTGCACCAGCAATCCATTGAGCACTAATAATGGCCACCCCAGAAGGGTCCAACACATTCACCCCAAGATATACCATCCACCTTCTTGCAGGTAGACAATTAGTTGAGGGGATGGTAGCTCATGATAAACACGGCAGAAGCAAGTGTGTATGTGGAGCAGTTTCATCAGTAGTAGTCTCAGCAGAATGGTGATGTTTACAGGATGGTATTGCTCCTAACAGTCGAGCTTGACTATGGCACCACTGGAAAACATAGTCATCAATAGGATTTACACTAAAATGGTGGTGGAATCAAACCTGCACTAAATGGCCCATAGAGAGTCGGGCCATCAATGGACTACTCTTGGTCATCCAAAACAAGCAGGAAGAATTACAAAAAATACTAAACACCTACAACATTCAAATTGCCCTAATCCAGGAATCTACATTAACCCCACAAAAGCACCTAAAATATGTTCACATCTACACTAAGACATGATGCATACCCATCACACCACAGCTTAGTCAGTTTGCTACACAAAGACATCCCATTCTCCAACACCACCAGAGACTTCTACAAAATGACCACACCACTAAACTCCAATCAGTTGCCATAAAGGTCAACAAAACAACATACACCATTACCTAACTCTTCCCAACATCTGAAGCAGAATTTTGACAAACTTGGGACCACTCTCACAGCTACCTACCCTCTTAGTGCAGATGACTCAATGCCCACCACCATGGCTGGCAAAACTCACAGGAAAAGCAACCAAGAAGGCAGTACTATCATTGAACAAATTCACTCACTAAATATACTAATGATAGAAATCAACCAATAAGAATACACCTACAATGCAATCACAACCCCGCTTCCCCAGACATAACTCACCTTCACTCATTACCATACTAGAACCACCTGGCAAGCCTTCCACACACTTCAATCATTATCACATTTCAACTAACCCAACTTATCCTCAGCTTTAACCAAATAACATACAACTATAAAAAGAGCCAAGAAGACTGAATTCACAACACACACAAACATCTTATCTAAATTTACATGAGCAAATCCCTTCTACCAAGCATTATCACACGACACCAACACAGTCCACAACCTCATAAGAGAAAGTTTCAGAAAAAAAAAATCCACACATCACAACTTGAAAAAACTTACGACCTCAACAGGTGAACCAATACTCTCATCTACACTAAACAACAAGTAAAATGGAAACAATACTTCCAAACAATCAACTCGAGTATACAAAAAAAATTCCCCCCAAACAAGCGTCCTCACCAGAGACAAGGAAATCCCAAAGCAAGCCTAGCAATGCAACCAGCAAATCAATTACTACTCCAAAACCAACCAAAACAATAGGAAAACATTAAAAAAAAACTATACACAGACCCTACATCACCCCTGACCCCTTCCCCTAAAATAATACTATTCTCCCCATAAAATCATTCAATAACTCACAAGCTTAAGGCCCAGACAGCAACTCAAACATACAATTAAAACACATTGGCCTGACAGCCCTATCTGCACTCAGACATCTTCAACTACTCTTGGTTACACTACATCATCCCATCCATCAGGAAATATACACACATCATCCCGGGTCTCAAACTAAATAAGCACCAGAACCACCGCACCTACAAAACAATTACACTCCTCAAAAAAGTCTAGAAAAATTAATCAAGAGATCTATAAATACTACACCCCTCTCAAACAACTAACCTGGATTCAGAGAAAAACACACCACCACTACACTACTAAGCACCCTAAAAACATAAAGATTAGAAAGCTTTAAACAAAACTTTCCTGGGCAATGGAGTCATGACTATAAAAGACAGCAAAGCCTTCAACATTGCCCCACTAACATCCTCATAACAAAAATAGTGTACATAAACTACCATACCAATGAGACAAAATGGATAGCAACCCTTTTTTGCAACAGACATTTCCAAGTCCTCCAACACAACACAATGCAAAAGGAAAAGGCCACCCCTCACCCAAACACGGCCATCCTCTCCCCCACCCTCTTCATACATGACATACCCCTTCCCCTTCAATAAAAAATACCCCCCCTACCCACTAACAAAACAGTTCAACTAAAGTACACAACTGATTTTTCATACCCCAATCTTTCTCCCTAGCTCTGACGTAAAACAATCAAATTATCACCTTAATTAACATCTTACTCCATGGCCAACTTCTCCCACTTAAATGAATAGCAGGGTCATTCCACACAAAATTAGGCAAATTTCAAAAATACTTGCCAGGTGACCATCTTGGATTTTCTTCATTTTTTAATCTGTTGATACGTGTCATAAAAGAACTTCACATGCAAAATTATAGCTCTGTACCTCAAAAGGTTCTGGAGATATGGCCCATGTAATTTGGGGGGCTTTTTAGAGACTAAGTCAATTTTTCAAAATCCGGTCCTAAAGAATCAGTGCCATAGATTCCAAAAAAGCAATCAAAACCAGTCTATCTCTAACCATCAAAGAGTTATAAACTAGCAAAAACTGAAAAATTAAACAAATCGTCACATCTGAACCAACTTCCAATTCAAAATATTCATACTTAGAAACAATACTAAAAGTTATAACTGATAGGATATGATGATATGTCTTTATTTAAAACCTTTTCTTGCAGTTGAACATACATAGCAGCTGAGAAATAGTGTTTCAAATATAGTCAATTTTCATGATTTTCAGAGAATGACCTTGCCCTTTTTGACTCTGTGGAAACATGAGGACTAAATATCTTATTTGTTCCTTTATTCCTTCCTTCATTTTCAAAATGCTGAATTCAGGACACTATCAGCATTGCAGCAGGGTCCCTTTATATCATGAAGTATGTATAACATGGTTTTTATTTGAAACCTCTGATATTTTGGGCTTCTAATGTATTGGGCTGATAGTTAAGGATGCTTGTAATGATACTTCAATGTTGGCATTGAAATTCCAATTTGCTTAGCAGGATGAGTTTTGCAGGATGGCTGATGCAAAAGCTGAGTCTAGCAAATGCTGTATTGGAAATTATCTGAAGAAAGATTGCCACAGCACTAATTTTTCACAGAAAAAAGGTGTCTTATCTTTGGAAGACTTATCCAATGACAGTGTTAAATTGTTAGAAGTAAGAACTGGATATAAATGCAAAGAAGGTGACTCACTTTGTTATCATCATGAGAAAGTCTTTTTGAGTAGATATCAAAGTTTGCAGACAAGTTGTGCTGACCCATTCCAGAAGCATAAAGTAGAAATTCATTAGTTTTTTATGTAAAGTTACATTTTAGAAATAAGTTTAATTTCACATTATAGGGGTCTTGATTGGATATGATATGATTTATTTATACACTAAATACGAAACTCATTACAGTTTTTGTGAACAGTATTTACAATTATCTAGTGCGGGAAATACCCCTAGCCCAAATGCTGTACAACATAAAAAAAAATGAGACGAGGGGATAAGCTTTGTGTGTTGTTGAGTAGTAGAAGTTCTATCTATTTACTGTCCCCGTCTTTTTCAGGATCATTGCGGGTTGTGAAAAGCCCAAGAGCTGAAATGTACAACCTTAAGCCTGGGCAGAAGGTCTGTCCACGTTGTGATACCCAGATGAAAGCGCCTTCAGATTACCCCATGCATGAAGAAACAACACTCGAAGATACCAGCGAGCAGTCATTTGAAGAGGCCTTCGAGTCCCTCAACTCAAGTGTTTTACTACTAGAATGTTCCCCAATTAAGACTAACATAAGAATGAGAGACAAGGTAAGTCATGGTAAGTGGAAAGTATCGGAGGTTCAAGAAGTTGTAGCAAAAAAGGTAGCCACTGTTCTCAACATTACCGAAGAATCGATACAGTCACAGGATACCACCAAAGAAGCCTGTACAAAATCTTCTGACTTAGATAGACTGATTTATTTGATGAAGGAGAAATTGAAAAATTGCAAATCCAAACAGGACAAAATTCAAATATTGACACTTGTTCCAGAAAGCTGGACTATTGAAAAAACGTGCAATGAATTTGATGTTTCAAAATATGCAATAAACCAAGCTAGAGATCTAAAAAAGAAATCTGGAATCCTTGCACGACCCGACACCATCTAGGGAGTAAGACACTGTAACAAGATATTATTACTGCTGTTGAATTGTTTTATCAAGATGACGAGTTTTCCAGAATGTGCCCAGGAAAGAAAGACTTTGTTTCTGTCAGAATCAATGGTGAAAAAGTTTGCAAACAGAAAAGACTGATTTTGGTAAACATCGCAGAATTGTATGCAATTTTCATAGCGAAGTTCCCTAATTTTAAGATTGGTATATCAAAGTTCTTTGAGCTTCGGCCCAAATGGTGTGTACATGTGGAGAGTAGGATCTCTCACTCTGTTTGTGTGTGTGAGAAACATCAGAATGCCAAGTTGTTACTCAATGGGTTACCCACCGCAGCCGTCAACGGTACTGATTACAAAGATATTTTGTCAATGGCTGTTTGTGACATATCTAAGCAGCACTGTATGTTGAGAATCTGTGAAAAATGTCCTGGTGTTCAAAAAATTAATGAACATTTGATGTCTGTGTTTACTGCTAATAAGCAAGAGCTTGATGATAACATATCATATAAACAGTGGGCAGGGAATGAGTCAGGTAAAACAACTCTGGAAACATTGTCTTGTACAGTTGAGAATTTTATTGACAAGTTCTGTTCAGTGTATGAAACACTGCTTTCTCACCAGTTCATCACAAAAGGCCAAGTACAGCATCTAAGCAACCTGAAAGAAACCATTTCTGAAAGTGCTGGGCTTTTGTTGTTAGACTTTGCTGAAAATTACAGTTTTGTTGTTAAAGATGCAGTTCAAGGCCACCACTAGGATAACAGTCAAGCCATACTGCACCCATTTGTCCTCTACTACATTGTAGATGACAAGCTGAATGTTCTGAATATGTGTGATATCAGATTGTATGAATCATGAAAACAATACTGTTCATGCTTTTCTAGAGGTTGTTATTAAACATATAAAACGGTGATGCCCACTTTGACAGATATACAGTACTTTAGCAATGGTGCTGCTTCCCAGTATAAGAATTACAAAGACCTTGTGAATCTTTGCTGCCACAAAGATGATTTTGGAATACCTGCACAGTGGAATTTCTTTGCCATTAGTCACGGCAAGAGTCCCTGTGATGGCATAGGTGGCACTGTCAAACGTCTAGTTGCATGTGCTAGTTTGCAGGCCACTATCTCTGGACAAATTCTAACCCCTCTAGAAATGCATGATTGGTGTGTCATCAATGTGAAAGGTATAAAATTCTTTTATGTATCAGCGACAGATGTCATCAATAGTTGTGAACAGTTCAAGTTAGAGGAAAGGTATAGTCATGTGTCTGCAGTCCCAGGTACATGTTCCCATCATAGTTTTGTGCCAGTTGAGGACATGAAACTTGAGATTAGGCAAATTTCAGTAGACACCATTTTAAAACAGTTCAGATGGGAGGCTTGCAGGGTATCAAACCACAAAATGATAGTGCTTTTGAGGTAGGAAAGTATGTAGCTTGCATGCATGATGAAGACTGGTATATTGGGATTGTAGAAGATCGCTCTGACGAACAGCACGATTTGCTTGTCAACTTAATGCAGAAGGGTGCAACAGAGCAGTCACTTTCATGGCCACGAAAACATGACATTTGCTGGATTCCTTTCCAAGATGTAATCTGCACAGTTAATGTCCCTAGTGCCCAAGGAGCAAGTGGCAGGCAGTATTTCTTGTTGAATTCCGATTTGCAAAGAGTCTTGCAATACTGTGAGAAATCATAGATATCTGATTGATCAATCAGTTTAGAAAGGAACTACCTACATGATGATATAGTGATACTATTAGTGTTTTTGTTCATTTTATGGTCATAACATAAGATATATATTGTGGCACATACAATATCATACTTTCCATTAATCCGTACAGTGAGGTGTGTAAATACGATAAGTAAATTAGCTAAATCATCAATGGTGAAATGGTCTGTCCTAATATGCACTAATAAAGGAAGGAACAGATAAGATATTTAGTATAGCTAGTGTATAGACCTTTCCCTTCAAGCAAAAAAAATTTGAAGGGGGTCCTCATGTTTCCACGGAGTCAAAAAGGTCAAAAGGTCAAAAGGTCAAGGTTATTTTCTAAATGTCATGAAAATTGACTATATCTGAAACACTATTTCTCAGCTGCTATGTATGTTCAACTGCCAGAAAAGGTTTTAAATACAATGAAAGACATATATCATCATATCCTATCAGTTATAACTTTTAGTATTGTTTCTAAGTATGAATATTTTGAATCGGAAGTTGGTTCAGATGTGATGGATTTGTTCAATATTTAAGTTTTTGCTAGCTTATAACTCTTTGATGGCTAGAGATAGACTGGTTTTGATTGCTTTTTTTTGAATCTATGGCCCTGATTCTGTAGGACCTGAACTGCATGTTTTATGAGGCCTCAAAGTCCGCGATTTTTAAAAATCGAGTTAGTCTCTAAAAGGCCTCCAAAATTACATGGCCCATATCTCCGGAACTGTTTGAGGTACAGCGCTATAATTTTGCATGTGAAGTTCTTTTATGGCATGTATTAACATACCCCAAAATGAAGAGAATTCAAAATGGTCACCGGTATGGCATTGCCTGATTTCATGCGGAATGACTGAGCAGCTTCTGGGTGTCACCTTAGACCCACACATGAACCTTCACTCAATACACAAAACAATGCCTCGAAAGTCGTGTCCAAACTCAACACCCTCAAAAAATTAACAAATGGCAACTTTGGACAACACAAAGAAACTCTCGACAATCCTATACAGAATGCTTATCCACACAACACCGAACTACGCATACCCAGCCTGGGCACCAACCATACCTAATAAACACCTACACAAAATACAAACAGTGCAAACTAGTGCCCTCATCACAACTAGTTGCACAAAACCAACCCCAATACACTAACTCCCACCCCCACCCCCACCCCAAATGAGGACCACCTAAACATGATAGGCACACTTTTTTAGTAAACTGCTATGCCCTTCAAACCATCTACATGCTCTCTCTATTCCTACTCCTTCCCACCCACCACCCTTCTAGACCAAATTGATAATCTACCCAAAATCCCACCGAACCAGAACAATAGAATTTTACCTGCTAGAATTTCAAACCCAACCACAAAACTACTCCAAAGTGCAGCCTCTCCCATAATATACACAAATATGTATCTGAAGCAACCCTAGGCCCACTCTCACAGCTTCCTAATACCCAAACATTAGATACTACACCACCTCCCCCACACTGCATGCAACCTGAAAATAATGCCCATCTCATCCTATCCTGCCCCATTCTTGACTATCTTAGAACCCCTCGACAAGAAGCATTGGCAGCATTCTTGAGAGCTGCTGGGATCGATTGAAGAGAACCCGGGGAGCAACTAATTAATATTGGGACACTGGTCCTGGAACAGACACTCGTTCTTTGGATTATAAAAGCTGTTTCGATAATAAACGGAGGTGCTGAAGCCACCTCTACGCGAGGCTCTCAATGTCACAGTACCTCGAGTAATATCCCAAACTGCTTCCTGCGAGCCAAAGTGATACACAGGAGATCGTAGATGGCAGTCGCGTTGTTGTAGGCATGGGTTCTCGCCGTCGCAAATTCAGGGCACTGAGACAATACAGCTTCTTTCACCGCCATCGTCTCGCTACAGGAAGGAAAGGAGACTTAATTCAGCAAAGAAAATAACAAAAAAAAATGGGTGAATCTCTTCCACCCAAGTAGAAAGTTAGGGGCATTTAGGGCCGTGAATGGCCTCTCTTGAACCCAACCTTCTTCCCCGATGAAAGTCATCTGTAGGATTATTTGGCTGGGTCAGTGGATAACATTTTGGGAAGTTAAAAGTTGACAATGGTGATTTGTAATAACATCTCAAGCACCCAGCATTCCTTTGCATTGTTGTACACTCTCCATTGTGTGGCACTTGTGATCTCTTAACAACTGGTGTCATTTTTACTTATTCTTTCCTCTCCTTTGTCCCATATTCCCCTATTTTCAGTGAGAAATTATGCCCTCATCCATGAACAATGGGTAAACTCACTTTTCTGACAAAATTCAACAAAAATCTAGCTCAATTCAGTCAAGAAAACCATATACCACGTTTTGCAAAAGTTGTTACACTGTTTTTTTTTTTTTTATCTTTTGCAAGGTTTACGTGTGTGATAGCAAAAGTTGTCAAACAAACTTAAAGTTCTACTTAAATTCCAGTATGTGTCATTGAAATGACTGTTCACAAAGTAGCTCAAGAATGGGGAAGACCTAAAGGTGTCAACCGTTTGGCTGTGAGAAAGGCCTTTGAGTGCTCAAAATGACTGAGCTCAAGAAAAAGAAGAACATCTCGGTGCCCAGGGTGTCCAGGGCTGTCAAGGAAGAGGGCCACGAAAGTCCTGCTCTGGGCGAGAAAGATCACGAAGAAGGCGGACGTCTTTCAACATGACAGTGCTCTGGGCCAACATGAATAAGCCTGTGTAAGAGTGGTTGAGGTCAAACATGAACTTCTGGTTGAAAGACTTTTGGCCACCGCACTCACCCGATCTCAACCCTCTCAACTAAAGCGCGTGGCTGCATGTCGAGGGCAAGACCTGTAAGGTCCGCCACAGCAATGTCAATGAGCTTAAGTCCTCCATCATCCACATGTGGCCCAGCATGAAGAAGGACTTTGTCCACAATGTGGGCACAGCCTTCAGTTCTTGCCTGGAGTGTTCGCTCAGCACCGAGGTAGGTCACATTGATTAATATTACAATTTAAACATATTTATATGTTAACAAAAAGAATGTGACTAACTACATAAAACTATCATTGTGTCCTTTGTTCAGAGCGTTGTAACGAGTGTAACAGGAATTTTGCAATACCCGGTATACTAACAAAGGTCACTCAGTGAGGAAAGAGAAAATATAAACATGAAACTAATAAAAACCCTGCAAATATCAAGATTCAGGACAAGGGACACTAAAAAACAATCCATCAATAAAAATAAGTACAAATGAATCAGAAACTTTGCAAAGTTCTTCACACTTCAGAAGTTCCAATACATCAGTAAAACACCCACACAGTCAAAGGGAGGTGGAGAAGTGGTTGTGACAACTTACCTGATCAGGAGGAGGAGAATAATTTCCTCATTAACATTTGTGGGGATAAAAAGGTTGTTACCACAATACTTCCGCGGCTTCCAAGGGCTATCAGCTACTTTGAGGCTTGCATTGCTTCGACTCCGCTCCGAACCTACAAATAAGAGAAACCATCCCCACTATTCAAATAAAAAAGTAAAAAATTTAATTATGTCCCCACCAAATATTCACTTGCACACTAAAGTTGTTGACCCCTTTGGATTCCTTCTGCTCCATTAATATACAAGAGTCAAAGAACTCAACTAGAAACTCTGTTACTGTCAGGTCATGTCTCTATAAAGTACATTACCTTTTATGGGTTGGATGTAAGCATTGTCTGAGCATCCACGCAACAAAACCTCAGCCAAATTTCGAGCAAGCATCAAACGCATGTGTTGAGTGGAACTCGATTCCATGGCCATCAGCATGTTCCTGAAAGAAAAGGACAAGCCTTCACTGAAATTCTGGTTGGTTAAGAAGTGCCTTGGTGCACACTGCAGTGATTGAACTGAAATCCTGGACCCTTGAGATACCGGGGTGTTGCAAGGTTCAGTAACGGGAAACCTATCTCTTGTGGGAGGGTTGGGGGATTTTGTATTTTAATTCCATATGTTGCTGGGAGTTCATTTGATTCCAGAAAAACACTAAAATTAAAATTGTATGCCACCACTCATACACCTCTTATAAGGCCCCTTTTGTTTCCAAATTTATATATGAAAAAAAAACATTGCCAGAGCAAATATTTTCAACTCTCATTGTTTAAATATGAAATTAAGTGTAGTCAAGAATTCTAGCTGGTGTCAAAGAGAACACCATCAGGATTTTATTTTTTTCCCTACCCAGAACTTTATTAAAAATTTTATAGTTTTCATTCTTTTACACACTTTCCTCTTTTCTTATAACCCCTACAGACTTTTCCAATTACAAATGGGTACTTTTTTCTGGGTTTAGTTACATTTTCATAACACTCCTTGTTCTGATGCTTGTGTCACCCATTTGCAGTGGTTTTAGATAAATCAAGCTTGAAGGAGGTCATCATTTGTATTGGGTTGAGGAATAAGTTCTTGCAGTTTTATCAAATTTAATCATTACCATTAACAATTTTAGAAAAACTTCATTTTTAATTGATAACAATATGCAATTTAATCAATATGTATCGTTGTTATTTACGACTTCTTCCCAACGTTCAACTAGTTTTTCAATGCCTCTGCAATAAAAATCTCTAGATTTTAACTCAAAGAATTTGTCTAACCAGGTTCTTAATTCTACATCAGTATTAAACGAAACGCCGCGCAAATTGTTAGAGAGCGATCGGAACAGATGGAAATCCAATGGAGCCAAGTCTAGCGAAAATGGAGGATGTGGCAGGATTTCCCAACTAAAAAATTCAGATATAAACATTGGAAGGCGTCCCCCTCGCCCCCATCGTGTATAGAGTCTCCATGATACCGTATCGCCACGAGGTATCATAGGCCTTCTCCAGATCGAAAAAGACCGTGGCGTAGTGCTGTCTACGAAGGAAAGCCTCGCAGACGGCATTTTCCAGTCGGAGCAGAGCATCCGACATGGAGTGTAACTTGCGGAAGCCGCACTATGCAGAAGACAGATTGGCTCCGCTGTCCAGGAAAAAGGCTAATCGAACATTTACCAATTTGTCCATCAACTTGCACACGCAAGAGGTTAGAGAGATTGGGCGGAAACCGGTCTGAGTAGAGTGATCTCTCTACGATTTGCGAAAGGCGAGCACAGTAGCGATTCGCCAGGAGTCTGGGAGAAGACTCTCCACCCAGATCCTGTTGAACAAATCTAACAGAAAGGCTATGCCTCGCTCACCCAGGTGTCGAAGCATGGCGTACGGGACATCGTCCGGACCATGGGCGGTGTCCGCGCACGAAGCGAGAGCGGAACACAACTCACTCACAGTAAACTTGTCGTTGAAGGGTTCTCCGCCTCTGGAGGTAAAGTCCAGCCGGCGGCCTTCCGCAACATCACGACGTGCATTGAATGCTGTCGGAGCAGCATCCCGGCTAGAGAATGCGGAAAAAGCGGTCGCGAAGGATTCCGCCACAGACGCGGGGTCTGAGATTGCGGTCCCATTTTCCTGGAGAACGGGAGGGAGGTCCTGCGAGAACTAGCCCCGAATCCTTTTGACTCTCTTCCACACCTCTGCTAAAGGGGTCTTCCCGTTAAGTGAAGACACGTATGCCCTAGCCCGACGAAATTCACCAAAAGTGATATCGTTCGGGCGGCGCCTATAGCGCATGTAGGCATAACGCTTCTGTTTGAGGGCCGTCTCACACTCGGCCGACCACCATGGGAGTGGTCGGCGTGCAAAACGGCCAGACGTCCTAGGAATAGTAGTCAGGCCCACGGCGATGAGGTTGCCAGAGAAGAACTCAACGGCCTCATCTACCGACCTAAACTCCTTGACTGAGATAGAGAATTCAGTCATTTCCTGAAATGCAGGCCACCGCGCCCGCGCCGAGCACCACCGAGGTGGGTTCTCAGGCGACAGTTGCCCTGAAAATGATATTTGAATGGGAAAGTGATCACTACCATGGAGGTCATCGACCACCCCCCAATCAAAATCAGGCTGTGCATCCGAAGAGCACAAAGATAGATCAAGGCAAGAAAATGAAGCGGTTCTCGGACAGTGATGCGTAAACTCATCCACGTTTAGGACACCTATCTCAAGCTCTTCGATCAGATCGGCAAGGACTTGTCCCCTGGGATTTATTGAGTAATCTACCCAAAGAGGATGCCTGCCGTTCAGATCTCCAAGCAAGAGAAAGGGCCTCGGCAACCGTGCACGACGCGGCGGAAGTCCCCCGCGTCGAAGTCATCTGACGGTGGAATGTACGCAGAAATGATAGTATACCTCCTATCCAGGTGCAGCTGCACAGCCACTGCTTCAAAGGAGGTATCTAAAGAGAAAGGAAGAACGGAGACATCCTGTCGGGTGTAAACCGCGCATCCCCCAGCCCAGCCATCCCGCGGTGGTGGGGTCGCAAGACCCTTATACTCCGGGAGGGCGGGCAGGGGGCACGCGCTTAGCATGATCTCCTGCAAAAAGATAGCTAACGGGGAACGGGAGGAGACGAGCCTTCGCAGCTCCTCCCAGTTGGCCCGGAGTCCACGGCAATTCCATTGAAGGAATATGCCCTCCAGCCCTAGCTCGGAGGAGACGCGGGGGCCCTCCTCGAACAGAAGACCCTCACGGGAATGGCCGTACGCTTCCCGGGGGCATAACCCCGGGCGCTGTTGGCCAGACAAAGCGCTGAAGGCGACGCCTTTGAGGACTTATTGGGGGAGGTTGGGCTCGCCATGCGAGTCTTTTCCTCCCTCCGCCTCGAAACCTTAGGCGGGCGTTGCGGCTTCGGAGGCGGGGGGCCCTCTTTTCGAGGAACCACCGTCTCCGAGCCACTCGCTCCACCACTAGGCGTGGGCGAAGGAGCCGAAGCTCCTTTGTTGCTGTCCACCTTTCGGGGGGACAGCTTTAGGAACCCAGGAAGATGGCCTAGCAACCATCTTCAGGGGTGTTGCCTCCTGTGAGTCTAACGACTCGGTGGAGGCTCGTGGCCGTTTCGCCTTACGGGAAACGGTCACGCTGGGGGAAGAGGGGGGAGCCCTGGTTTTAGCCGGGGCTAAGTGTGAACCCTTTTTGCCCCAAGCTTTACCAGGTAAACGCCCGGGTTGAGTAGAGCCTGCATAAGGGCTCCGAATGGGCGCGGAAACAACTGTGCTCGTTGGCCTGGATGGGCCAGGAGCAGAGGGTGCCTTTCTAACTATTGAGGCATATGACGTCCCAGGCAGAGCCGGGCGCGCCAGGACCAAGTCCTTAGCCTCGCGGAATGAGAGTCGATTCTGGGCCTGAATGGCCAAGATTTCTTTCTCAAGAGGATAATCACCACATTGCTTCGAAGAAGCGGGGTGCCGCTCTCCGCAATTGACACACTTGGAACACATGATTTAGACTTATCGTGTGCGGCCTTGGAGCAATTCACACAGACTTCGGGTGACCCCGACATTGCACGTCTACAAGAACGATTTGTATGCCGAAGCGGTGACAGTAATAGCACCGCCGCGGCAATGGCACGAATGCCTTCACGCGGTAGCGGTACCAACCGGCACGCAGCGACTCAGGGAGCTTGTCACAGTCGAATGTGACGAAGAGTGTAGGGGTGGGTCTCGAGGCCCCTCCCTGTTTTCTCATCACACGTTCGACCTTGACCGCCCCATGGTCGGCCAGCTCTAAGGTGATGTCCTCAGGTGATGTCCTCAGGTGATGTCAACGAGTTCCCTCGCATAAACTACTCCTTTCACAAAGTTCATGGTAGAGTGCGGCGTCACACTAACCAGGGTGCCATGAATTGTCCGAAGAGCACTTATCTTGGCCGCCTCGGCTGGATTCGCCGCATTCGCCAGAAGGCTCCCGTCCGAGAAACGGGTCACCTTCGGCTCTCTACCAATTGCACTAGCTAATGCTCTCCTCTGATGGATCATGTTGCCCTTGGCCAACATGGTGCCATCAGTGGAGCGAATAACGAGGAAGCGTTTGAAGCCAGCGGGCTCGAAAACGCCAGGTAACCTCTGAATTAGGGGCCCCAATGTCATCGAGGCTCCGCCCTGTGCACTTTTCGTCTTTGTCATAGTCAGGGGCTCCGCACCCGGGGGGGGGCAGAGGGGCCGGATGTGCCAATCTTGGCTTGGTCGCTTGCCAAAGTGGCAGCAGACCCATCTGTCCCCATAGCCCCCATGGATGGAGAGGAGCCGCGAGTCTTTTTAGTCTTTCTTGTCTTTTTCTTCTTTTTAGGAGAGGAGGGCGGGGAATGAACCCGCTTCTCACCTCCGCAGGCAGAAGCCCCTAGGCCAGATGGACCGGCCTCAGCCAGGTCCTTCTCCGAAATGGAGAAGGTCCTGGTGTTCGCAGGGGCACCGTCGGGAGGAGATCCCTCCCCTCGTGGTACTGCCTCAGAAACCATAGCCGTTTGAGGAGGACCTTGCATAGGGGCGGATTCGGGTTCGGTATTTGGCGACGAGCCCAATTCTCCCCCATGGAAGGCCCTACCGTCTGAGGCTGGGTTTCCTCAAGGACCATGTCTATCACAGGAGGTGCCTCCAGTTGGCCATCCCCTCCCAAGATATCGCAGGTCCCCTTGGCAGTGTCGCCAGTCTTGTGTGGGCAGGCACAGGCCTTGACCCCGGCAAGGTTTAAAATTCTTGCCAGCAGGTCTTTTGAGGGAAGTGACCGAAGGGGTCTGGTTTCCCTCTCCCCCCTAAGGGGGTTTGCCCTACCGAGCCGCTTACACGAGGGGCGGTCGGCAATGGGCTGCCTGCTGGCTTTCTTGGCAGTCCCCTTAGAAAGAAAAGGAGGGACTGCCGCTGGATATAGGGAGGTACCCGAAAGCACCTCCAGAGAAGGGGGTGAGGGGGAGTCCCCTTCACCCGTAGGCGTAGGAGAGGAGTAAGCCTCTGTACACAGCACAAATATCGCGACGAGCTTTGGCTGCATTTGTATTGTTCCCGTCTCTATTGAAAATTAATAACAACAAGTGTCGAAAATGTGCCTTTCTTTCAACTTGACATTCCATTTTGAGGGTACAGAATAAAAATTAAATTAACACAACCTTTTTAAATAAACTGCAATGATGTAGCCTAAGCAAAATCCTAATAGTCTACGGTAAGAGACATAGCCTAACTTTTGCAAATTTTGCTCTCATTATTTATTATTGTTTTTTAATATGTGCACAAATCATGTCAACAAAACTTAAATCAACACAACATTAAAAAAAAATGCGAGAATTATTCCTGAACCTAATAATTTCAACAGAATTGGAGGGACATGTAATAATTATGTTATTCCTTCCAATCAAACATTGGGATATTGATGTAATCTTCAAAACTAAGTGTTTGGCAGTTGAATGTTTCTAATATGGGTTCATAGTTCTTTCTTGAATCATGTTTTGAATAACATGCTCTCTCATAAGCCCTCTGGAGTGTGTCAACATAGTTAATAAAAGGTTCTCTGGATGAACAGAGTAGGAATTATTTTAAGCCCTATTCCATAATTTCTTTATTGTCTTTGTTCAAACTTCTGATTACATGCATCATATACCAGAAGTTACACATGTGCTCCATTACATATTTTTGGATGTGATTTAATAAAAAAAAACTTGGAATGCAAGTTTCAATTATGATCTCTAAGGCTTACAGTTGGAGTATTTGATGAAACAAAACTAAAAAATTCTATTTGTGTGCATCAGCCACCATGCATGTTTTTTTGCTGGGAATTTATCAGCTATCTGATAAAAAGGCCAGATTGGATGCTAAGGCATATTTAATATGGATATTTTTTATCTGAGCCGAAAGTGTGTATGTGTGCTTTTTTTTAACTTGGGCATAAGTCGCTGTACTAACCACAACAGTCTAGTACAAGGCTACTTTAGAATAACAAAAAATTCAACAACAATAAAAAAAAAAGCAACAACAGGAAGCAGGCTCAAGCGTTAGGGAGAGTTCTGCCTCCCCCTCCGGTGCAGGGACGTGCGACCTACAGAGAAAACAGCAAGAAAAACCCCACTGAGTTAAATAAACGGGAGAAGGTCGGCCTCCCAAAAAAGTATATAAGTCCACCAGTCAATGTGCACGCACTCGTCTGGAGTACAAAGGACAGGCGTTATCGACCCCCCTCCCATCTCAGTACTGGGACAGGTAACGTGCGCAACGATCGCCCAGACTGGAATATTCAACAAGAATGTGCCAAACAGTATGGGAGACAATGCAGTCTTTACAGTAGAGGGCTGGCGAGCACTCCATCAAATGGCAGCGCGTCCAATTCAGAGACGACAGAAAACAACCTGAAGCCTTCGGGTGCAATGGAACGCAACTTTAAGTTCCCTTCGACCGTGTCCCATCTTCTTTGCCAAGCAGCCCGTATTCAAGCCATGTAATGGGTATGAGGAAGAGCGAAATGCTGGTTTGGTCACCGCGGACTCTTTGGCGCGCTCATTCCCCGCAATTCTTACATGTCCAGGAACCCAGGAGAAGATAATCTCGACATCCGCCTGGCTTGCCAAAACCGTGGCATTACGGATATTGCAAACTAGGGGATGCAGAGATTCTAATGCCCCGAGAGCACTCAGAGCTCTCTGTGAGTCGCTATAGATCACAATCTGGTCTCTGAACCGGGCACGTCGCATAATCTCCCATACCGAGTGGTGTATTGCCACCAGCTCAGCCGTGAAGACAGACGCAGCACCTGGTAGAGTCCTGCTGACTTCAAACAGAGGAGATACGGCGTGGAAGCCGACCCCCTCTTGGGACTTGGAGCCATCCGTATACACTGACACGGTTCCAGCGTGAAACGAGGTGTGCCCCCAAAAGGTAGAACGCAATACTCCCGGCGCTGTAGAAGCTTTGGAAGAGGAGGCATGGCGACAAAGAGCCCAAGATGGTACCCCCCAGGGTGGCGTCCTGGGCAGAACCAGGGTAGCCACCGGCCCAAGAGCTATACATAGCTCTCGAATGAGTTTCCTAGCCATAGACTGAAAGGGCTTAGGGTATGACTGGCGTCTCTTGGCGGCATAGGCACCATCGAAATCAGCTACAGATGCAGTGAGAGTTGTTGGCGACTGAGGAAGGCGCCGGGCTCGCGGGTAAAGTCGAATGATGCACTGTGCACGGCGTAGAGCGAGTGGCATCTCCCCAGCATCAACTAGTAGGCTGTCAATGGGGAAAGTGCGGAAGGCACCGGTCACCACGCAAAGGCCGGTGTGGTGGATCAAGGCGACCTTCCGCAATACACGCTCAGTTGCAGATGAATAAAACTGGCATCCATAGTCGAGATTCGAACGAACAAATGATCAATAAAAAAGTAAGGCAGTAGCCCTATCAGCACCCCAAGGGCTGAACGTCACGGAACGGAGTATATCCATGGAGCGGATACAAGAGAAGCTAAGGTGCGAATATGAGCCTCCCATGTGAGGCGTCGTTCAAATACAAGACCAGGGAAGCGGTACGATTCAACCACTCCCAGGCGTACACCATTAAGAAACAAGTCTGGGTCAGGGTGGAGCCGTGAATGGGGGCAGAAGTGCACCACCTTAGTTTTGGTCAAGGAAACCCGAAACCTTTGCGCTTCAGCATAGCGAGAGACGCGGTTCAATGCCTGTTGGAGTCGACGGCCCAGATTTGGCATCTGGGCCACGCCAAAAGAGATCGAAAGGTCGTCCACGTAGAGCGTAGCAAGAACATCTTCCGGCAGCACCGAGGTGATGCCGTTGATGCTCAAGGCAAAGAGTGTGACGCTGATAACACTTCCCTACGGGACACCCTCTTCTTGATCCATTGGGGTGGAGAGGACTCGCCCCACCCGTACGCGGAATCGACGATCTCGCAAAAATTCAGATATAAACATTGGGAGGCGTCCCCTCGCCCAAATCGTGTAGTCTACATGATACCGTATCGCCATGCGGTAGCATAGGCCTACTCCAGATCGAAAAAGACCGTGGCGTAGTGCTGTCTACGAAGGAAGACCTTGCAGACGGCGGCACAGCAGAAGACAGATGGCCTGTGCCGTCCAGGAAAAAGGCTAGTCTAACATTTACCAATTTCTCCATCAACTTGCACACGCAAGAGGTTAGAGAGATTGGGCGGAAACCGGTCCGAGTAGAGTGATCTCTCCCCAGCTTGCGAAAGGCGAGCATAGTAGCGATTCGCTAGGAATCTGGGAGAAGACCTTTCAACCAGATCCTGCTGAACAAATCTAACAGAAAGGCCATGCCTCGCTCACCCAGCTGTCGAAGCATGGCGTACGGGACATCGTCCGGACCACGGGCGGTGTCCGTGCACGAAGCGAGAGCGGAGCGCAACTCACTGACAGTAAACTTGTCGTTGAAGGATTCTCTTCCTCTGGAGGTAAAGTCCAGCCAGCGGCCTTCCGCGACATCACGACGTGCATTGAACGCTGGCGGAGCAGCATTCCGGCTAGTGAATGCGGAAAAAGCGGTCGCGAAGGATTCCGCCACAGACGCGGGGTCCGAGATTGCGGTCCCATTCTCCTGGAGAACGGGAGGGGGGTCCTGCGAGAACTTGCCCCGAATCCTTTTGACTCGCCTCCACACCTCTGCTAAAGGGGTCTTCCCTTTAAGTGAAGACACATATGCCCGCCAAGAAGAGCGGCGGGCGTGCTTCGAAATATGCCGGAACCTAGCCCTAGCCCGACGAAATTCACCAAAAGTGAAATCGCTCGGGCGGCGCCTATAGCGCATGTAGGAATAACGCTTCTGTTTGAGGGCCGTCTCACACTCGGCCCACCACCATGGGAGTGGTCGGCGTGAAAACCGGCCAGACGTCCTAGGAATAGTTGTCAGGCCCGCGGCGATTATGTTGTCGGAGAAGAACTCAACGGCCTCATCTACCGACCTAAACTCCTTGACTGAGATAGAAAATTCACTCATTTCCTGAAATGCAGGCCACCGCGCCCGCGCCGAGCCCCACCGAGGTGGGCTCTCAGGCGGCAGTTGCCCTGAAAATGATATTTGAATGGGTAAGTAATCACTACCATGGAGGTCATCGACCACCCCCCAATCAAAATCAGGTTGTGCATCCGAAGAGCACAAAGATAGGTCAAGGCAAGAAAATAAAGTAGTCTGGAAGTGATGCGTAAACTCATCCACGTTTAGGACACCCATCTCAAGCTCTTCGATCAGATCGGCAAGGACTTGTCCCCTTGAGGGCTTATTGGAGGAGGTTGGGCTCACCATGCAAGTTTTTTTCCTCCCTCCACCTCAAAACCTTAGGTGGGCAGGGTGGCTTCGGAGACAGGGAGGCCCTCTTTTTGAGGATCCACAGTCTCCAAGCCACCCAGCCCACCACTGGCCATGGGCGAAGGAGCTGAAGCTCCTTTGTTGCTGCTCTCCTTTCTGAGGGCAGCTTTAAGAACCCTGGAAGATGGCCTGGCAACCAAGTTCAGGAGTGTTCTGTTAATATTATTTTACCTGTCCACGCTATACACAAATTGTAATGATAATCAATGGGAGAAACTATAATTACCTTTCCTTTAGTCAGTCTGTTCAAGCTTTAGGATTCTTAACGAATATCCCACAACTAACACAGGAAGCACAAAAAAATAACCTTACCACAATATATATAATCTGCCGAGTGCATTTAGCTCTATCCGCATCACTGGTTATCTACTCCAAATATCTGACCAGAGAAGCTACTACCGTGAACTTCTAAAACTTACTAACACACCACAACCTACACATAGCACACCAAGAGTTTTCCGCCAACACTGACATCAATGACTGTGACATCACAACATTTTTCCCATTGTATTTACACGATAGATTACGCTACGCATTATTTGCAATTTTTGTCACAATACAATCTAATATTTTTATACACCTCTGAGTATATATATATATTGATATATCTTAATAAATGACCCCAGACCAAGTAGTAGTTACCACCATGAGATAACTACGGGGAACAGGGGCTTTAAATACCAGGCAACCGGTAGTCTACCCACCAATTACCTTCAGGCAGTGGTCAAATTCTAACATTATTCCCTCTTTTTTTTTCTTATATATATATATATATATATATATATATATATATACAAAACACCGATGCCCACTACTTAAAGTTAAGTAGCAATTTACCTAGTTACTGCTTCAATGAGCGTCTGAGATGATGCCTCCTTTTTGGTGAGGCAATTTGCAAGTTGATTTTTCGTATTGATCCATTCCACAGTGGCTATATCTTTTCTTTCAATCATATCCTTCAAACAAGCAATATTTATCTTAAGGTACTTGTCATCCACCTTCTTCACTGACCTAAGTGCCTCTACTAGGGACTTATTATCTACATAGCATCTTATAGGCAGCAGTTCCATAATGCCCATATCCTCCAGCATTTTCCCAATGTAGTATGTACTCTCAGCTGCTTCCAACAGAGCCATAGTTTCTGCTGCCAGGGTGGACTTCACAAGCCCCCTTATCTTCTTCGATTTCCACATGATGCGACACCTCCTATCCATCTTATTGGCAAGAAAAACTATGAAACCCACTTGTGAACCACAATCGGTCAAATTGGCAAATGAAGCATCACTATAGATCTTTAAAACTAGTCCTTCAGACTAAGTCGGAATAAATATACGCACCTGGTCAGTCTTTACTCTCTTAATTACTTTATTTGCATCCATCATGTCACCGATTGTACACTTCTTAATCAATGTACTTAAAGAACAGACATCAAATGAAATATCTGGCCTGGTCTGAGTGCCTATCCAATTGAGCTGACCCACAAACGACCTATACTTGCAAATCTCCTCTTCATTAAGGCCGGTATCTTTTCTCTGGATCCTTTTGTGACTTATGTCTACTTGTTTTAGTGACTTGATGAACTTTCTTGGTCCATACTGATCCCACCATCCGACTCAGTGGAGGCACATGACCGTTTCACCTTACAGGAAACGGTCACACTGGAGAAAGAGGGGGAGCCCTGGTTTTAGCTGAGGATGGGTGTGGACCCTTTGTGCTGCCAGCATTACCGGGGGAGCGCCTAGGGTGGGTAGAGCATGCAAAGGGTTCCGAATGGACGCGGAAATGACCGTACTCATAGGTCTGTAGGAGCCAGGAGCAGAGGGTGTCTTTTTCAACATTGAGGCATAGGACGTCCCGGGCAGCACCAGGCATGCCAGGACCAAGTCCTTAGCCTCGCAAAATTAGAGACAATCCTGAGCCTGAACAGGCAGGATATCTTTCTAAAGGAGATACGCACCACATTGCTTTAAAGAAGCAGGATGCAGTTCTCAGCAATTGACATACAATTTGGACTTATCATGTGCACCCTTTGAGCAACTTACACAGGTTTCGGATAACCCTGACATTGCAAGTCGACAGGAGCAGTTAGTATGACCAAAGCGGTGGCAGAAATGCTTTCACGCAGTAGCGATACCAACTGGCACGCACTGACTCAGGGAGCTTGTCACAGTCAAACATGATGAAGAATGTAGGAGTGGATCTCGAAGCCCCTCCCTGTTTTCTCATCAAATGTTAAACCTTGATGGCCCCATGGTCTGCCAGCTCAAACATGATGTCCTCTATGAAGTAGCCCACGAGTTCACCTACATAAACTACTACTTTCACAAAGTTCATGGTAGAGTGCGGTGTCACACTCACAGGCGTGCCATCAAGTGTTCAAAGGACACTAATCATGGCTGCCTCGGAGGGATTCAACGCATTTGCCAAAAGGCTGCCATACGAGAAACGAATCACCTTCAGCTCTCTACCAATCACACTAGCTAAAACTCTCCTCTGATGGATCATGTTGCCCTTAGCCAACATACTGCCATCAGTGAAGTGAATAACGAGGAAGCATCTGAAACCAGTGGGCTCGAAATGTCACGTAGTCTCTGAATGAGGGGCCCCGATGTAATCGAGGCTCCGCTCTGCAGACTAGCACTTTTGGTCTTAGTCAGGGGCTCTGAACCCAGGGGGGGCAGAGTGGCCGGAGTAAGCTTCCTCTCCAGTCAGAGAAGTTTGGGGGTCCCCTGCGAAAGCACAGAAAGGGGGGAGGGGCTTTTCTTTAGTGGAGCTGCCGAAGAGTGGCTCCGATGCTGGTGAATGGGGGAATACTCTATTTTTTTTACTTCATTCATGGGCATGGTGACCCTAGTATTTGCATGGGATACAAACTCTGATCACCCCACGAAGTAGCCCGCTATGGGGTTGGCAAAACCACCATTTAAGGCCACTCCTCCCACCTAGTGGCCTGGCAGCTCCAACCTAGGCTCAGCGTAAAATTGATAGACTGTGAGAGGAGGTGGGTGGAGGTGAGACAGGTTGTTAAAAACTCACCACCCCGAACCGGAGCTCAGGGATCAGGGGGTGTTGTCCCTTCCCCCCTCAGCCTCAATCTGGGATGGTTGGGTGAGGAAGTTGGTCAGTGTTCTACCCTGTGAAGTTAGAGGGTAACCAGAGAAAGTTGTGGCAGAGATGTAGGGAAAGTGAAGAAGGGTAAGAAGACAGGGTGTCAGAAAAACAAGAGGCTAAGCTGGGGCCAGATGGGGCACTGAGACCGTCAGCACGGCTGCCAGGAAAGCAAATTGCCATGCCCCTTAGCTCCTTATCCAACGACACCAGGTGTGCATTGCTACCAAGCTCTTGATGTTTTTTCTCTGTGGTTGTTCTTCTGACTTTTCTGTCACACTTGAATTTGACCTACTTTATTCATTTAAATTATTAAAATCTCTGTCAGAACTGTCCCATGATGGATTGGAAGGCCATTCATCCTCATTGATACACTACTTAGATCATCAGAATCTAATATCTCAAGAAATTGACTCACCTCCCTGACACATTTGGCATTTACATCAGACTCACAAGATTCTCATTCCTCATGTCTTGACATTTTAAACATAACTAACTGAACAAAGCCAAAATATTACAATTTAATACATGGCAACATGTAGCTACTTGCCATAGAGAGTCATTGGTCAAATATTATAAACATTGGCTAATTAGAGAGAGAAAAGTCAGAAACCATATGTGGAAAAGCAGCAGTCAAGTGCTGCTTCTGAGAGAGACTATATATGGATCAGGCATAGCCAAAGGGTTAAGTGGATCCAATATGGTGACTAAAGTCAAGGAAATTCAAAACTTATTACTTCTATTCTAGCCTACGAATAGGTTAATATTAAAAAGAAAAACAAAAGGCAACCTCACAAACCAACAAAAAACAAAACACCAGCATTGTAACATGCACCCAACACCACAAGTCAAATCAAATGGAGGTCAGCCTCCTCCAAAAGGGCACTAGTACGCTGTCAGGATTGCGCAAATCTGTCCCAAGTACAAGGAAAAGACGGTAATGACCCCATTATCCTGGTATAGGATAACTTCCATGCCTCCTTTACAAATTCTGTGCTTAAGCTTCATAAGTGTCACAACAACAAATCATTTCCTTCAAATGCTTCATTCTATTATTGAATGGGGCTCATCTGTGTCCATTACAGTCTGCTTTGTCCATTACAATTTGCTTTGAAATTAAGGTATAATGTCAGTAAACTTACCTGTAGCGAGCAATAGCTTGGTCAATTTTGTCCACCTTCATGTACAAGATAGGGGCACGTTGCAAAGCAATTTCTAAAATAATTCCCATTTTCTTGTTCTCCTCTCCATTTGGGGGTAGGGGGGAAGCAGATCCAGCTGAGGCAAAAAAGTATTTATTTAAAAAAAAATTTGACTGAAATCATAATACAAGAATTAAAAAAATAAATACCTACAAGGATTAGGGCTTGTATTCAATAGATAGCTAAAATGTAAGTGAGTGTGTTGTCATTCGAAAAAGTGGGCAAAAACTGAATGATAGCCATGCTTAGAGATTATTGGTAAGAAGGTGTGCTTAGAACCCAAAGGCTCAAGAATGAGACTGACATTGACAAGAAATCTCGCCTCTGGGCTATGAACCAAAGAAACTTTTGAGTGGGTATTACATTAGTTGAGCCTAGGATCTATAGTGGACATATTTGTGAAGGTAAGGGCGGTTTTCCTGATTCTATCTGTAACTTTTTCCATCCTAAAGCACTTAATCATACCAATGCATAATCCTTGTGGGATGTGATTAATGATGGATGATGGCTAAGAAGCAGTGGTTATTTCTAGATGTATATTTGAGAGGACCCCTTGGGTGCGTGTGCATGGGGGAGATGTGAACTGATCGCTTTCATTGTCTTGCTATAAAGACTAAAACAAAGCAAATCTTTCGTCCAGAGGCTAAACTAAAGCCACATTGTAAATACCAATATCCTTAAAGAAGATAAAAGCCTTTGAGGCCATAGATCTTTGTGAGTAAAGGTTGAGGAAAAAGAAAGACAAGGGAATGTGGAGAAGATAATGGAATACTACTGCACCTTAACCTTCAATTCAAGTATGTACAAAAGAGACTGGACTTTGTCACCCTCACGTTTTCTTTGAACAAACCCAACAGCTCTCAGGAAGGCTGCCACAGCATGTGGTCTTCTCCAGAGATTATATTGAAAAAGGTTCTGAGATAGTTGAGGGAGGGGGCAGAATAGGAAGAGTTTGGTAATGTTTTAGGTTGCTGGAGGCTGCAGAGAGGGGAGGTCTGATATGTTTTCTTTTCATGTAAGCAGGGGGGCGTCTAGATCTTAAGTGGTCCTGTAAAACTTTCACTGATCTAGGGTCGCTTTGGATTGGTGAATATCAGATGATGAAGGGAAGGCTGTGACTCATTTTGAAGTGCTATGCAGATAAGGTGGGTGTGTCCATTTTATAGTGTTCAAATTCAGTGTGCTTGGGGTAAGTTAGCTAGTAATTGGGGATAGAGAGTCTGGTGGATAAGAATGGGGAGGTTGTGAATGTGTGTAGGGTGTGTAAGGGGCATAACAATTTACTAAAAACTATGTGCTATCATGTTTAAGTGGTCCTCAAATAGAAAGATTTTTTGTTTCAGCAAGGAAGTGGTGGTGAAGTGTTTTTTGTTCTACAAAAAGAGAGTTTTATTAACTTTGAATCATAAACACACAAGTTATAAGAAAACAGCTAAGAATACAACCACCATGTTGTTACATGCAAACCACAGGTAACTAAATATGCCTGCAATCAACTAGGCTGGGAAGCAACTCTTGTATAACAAGCCACTGAAAAGTCCTGTTGTTTAGCTGGGTAGGGAGATTTGGCACCCAACCTACCTCTCATCATCATTTTCATTTTTCATCTTTTTGGTCCCGCTTTTGCAGGGTTGGATGGTTGTATGACTTTTCTCCACTGACTTGAGTCGTGAGCATCTTCCTCCATAAGTCCCAGTCCCCCCCCCCCCCCATATCTTCCACAACCTACTTCTATACAGCCTAATCTGTGACTTAGTTTTTGAGTCTATCTCCTCTCCTGTCCTATCCAATGACACCATGTATAAAATCAAAACTTCATCTTACTTGTATTAACAGATGCAGCTATGGAGGGCAAGGACTGCGTAGATGGTGTAGAGACCAATTTATCTTGCTCTTGGAGGTAGAGCAAAGTGAGGTCTCCAGCAAGCTCAAAACAACGGATCATTTTATCCTGTCGGTCCATTTGCTGAAACTTGCTATTGTGAGGTGGAGCAGTCTTTTCTAAGCACAATCCTGAGGGCACAAAATAAGAATGACATTTGTGACTTTGAACATATCCCAACTAAAAAAAATCAGTTACAAATTTGTGTACATTTGCTCCCTGTAGGAGTTTGTATACATTATTATGACATCCATATCTAGGTGACTTTCATAGCTTTATGCATAATCACTTAACCCCTCTCCCACAGGGTGGAGTTAGAATGCATTGTGCATGGCATCTCAGTTCAAAGAGTCTGACCTTTTTTTGTGTTTGTTTAGCGCTAGTGGCTAGTTTTTCACAAGACATTATAGTCACCTTTAGGTAAGAAATTTGGCATCTGTGGACATCCTTTGGAGTAATTGATAAATTAAAGCCTTCAGCTTGTAATTTATATTTACAATTAATTTAATTCTTATTTTCATATTGGTAGCGTAAGGTTACCTAAGGTTTGGGCCACAGGTGTTCTTTTGTTTACTTTCATTTGATCATTGTGATGCTGTGAATACTTTGAGAACATAATTGAGACAAGTAGGCCTGGGACATTGCACCTCATCTGTGAAAAGTCCTCAAGAGCCCTGCATTTTTATAATTTTAATATTACCACCTCTGCTGCTTCCAATTTCCCATATAATTAATTTATAAATATAATAATAATAAACTTCTTATAATGCGCTCTTCAAGGCCGGAGGCCTTCACAGAGCGCACGTTCGGCTGTAGGCTAAGATCAGGTGGGTAAGTAGGCAATCCTGAACAGATGCATTTTCAGGAGTCGCTTGAAAGTGGTAAGTGAGGCAGTAGATCTAATTTCAGCTGGAAGAGCATTCCAAAGCTTGGGGGCACAGACTGAGAAGGAGCGGTCACCCATTGAGCAGAGGGACGAGCGAGGAGTATTCAGGGAAGGAGCATGAGATGACCGAATGGCCCAAGGGGCAAGACGTTGGGAAAGGGCAGAGGAAAGGTAGGTGGGGCCTTTTGGTGAAGGACCTTGAAAGTGAAGAGAAGAATCTTGAAATGTGAACGATATCTGACAGGTAACCAGTGCAGTTCCTGAAGCAGGGGCTTAGAAGGGAAGAAGCGAGAGTGACGGAAGAGTAGTCAGGCAGCGTAGTTCTGGACTAGCTGAAGAGACGTAGAGAGGAAGATGGTAGATTTACAAGAAGCGAGTTACAATAATTACGGCTGGAGGTAATAAAGGCATGGACAGCAGTCTCAAGACTTTGGTGATCAAAGTGAGAGGGAGTGTGGGAGAAGTTACGGAGGAAACAGAGTTTCCACCCAGAGGGAGGGAGGGAGGGAAAGAGGGATTTAACTTTGTATACAAGAGCAGGGGTACCAACCAGAAGAACTTGTTTTGGAGTGGTTAAGTTTGAGGAAGTTAACCGATAGCCAGTCCGAGATAGAAG